>CM035839.1:241107599-242375099 GCA_020510985.1 Pholidichthys leucotaenia
CGCTGTGTACGCCCCTCCCGACGCGGACACGCGCGAAGCTCAGCGCGTGCTCGCGGATCACATTCAACACACAGAGCGGAGTTTTCCAGACTCGCTGATTATTGTGGCTGGCGACTTTAATCAGTGCAATCTGAGCCACGATCTCCCCCGCTACAAACAGTTTATTAAATGCCCCACCAGAGGATTAAACACACTGGATCACTGTTACACCACAGTGAAAGACGCATATCGCGCTGTCCCTCGAGCTGCGCTGGGATTATCTGATCACGTGATGGTTCACCTCATTCCCACATACAGACAGAGATTGAAGCTCACTAAACCTGTTGTGAGCACTACGAAGATACGGACCAGTGATGCTGAGGAGAAGCTGGAAACGTGCATGGAAATATCTGACTGGGGCATGCTTAAAGGAGCCACGCATGATCTGGATGAGTACACGGACACTGTGAACTCATATATCCACTTTTGTGAAGAGAACATTCTTCCATCACGCACCAGGGTGAGTTACTCTAATGACAAACCCTGGTTCACAGCTAAGCTCAGACAGATCAGGAAGGAGAAGGAAGCAGCGCTGAAAAGTGGAGACAGGGACTGCTACAGGGAGGTTAAATACCGGTTTAACAGAGAGCTGAAGAGGGCTAAATCTGTGTACTCAGAGAGACTCCAGCAGCAGTTCACTGCTAATGATTCGGCTTCCGTGTGGAGAGGACTGAGGCAGATCACCAACTATCGGCCTCAGGCTCCTAAAGGTCAGGATGACAAAGCCCTTTGTCAGAGACTGTCCCAACACTCTGCCCGTTTTGACACCTCGTCATCTGTGTCCAACTCCCCCCCTCCCTCCAGCTCCACAGCCTCCACATTCCCTACTTCATTTAAGGCACCCCCCCACCTCCCCCCCTCCCCTTATCATCAGTGAGCAGGATGTGCTCAAACAGTTCTCCAGACTGAACCCGCGCAAGGCCCCCGGCCCAGACGGCGTGTCTCCCTCCACCCTGAGACTCTGTGCGAAACAGCTGGCTCCTGTATTCACAGACATTTTTAACACCTCCCTTAAGTTATGCCACGTGCCGTCCTGCCTCAAATCCTCCACCATCATCCCTGTCCCCAAGAAGCCACGGATCACTGGACTTAATGACTACAGACCTGTAGCGCTCACCTCTGTAGTCATGAAGTCCTTTGAGCGCCTGGTCCTGTCCCACCTCAAGTCCATCACCACCCCTCTCCTGGACCCGCTGCAGTTTGCCTACCGAGCCAACAGGTCTGTAGACGATGCAGTCAACCTGGCCCTCCACTCCATCCTGCAGCACCTGGACTCCCCGGGAACCTACGCCAGGATCCTGTTTGTGGACTTCAGCTCCGCATTCAACACCATCCGCCCCGCTCTGCTCCGGGACAAGCTGTCCCTGCTCAACGTGCCTGACTCCCTCTGCAGGTGGATCATCGACTTCCTGACGGACCGGAGGCAGCATGTGCGGCTGGGAAAGACTGTCTCAGACTATACTAGCATCAGCACCGGATCACCCCAGGGCTGTGTACTTTCCCCCCTACTCTTCTCCCTTTACACCAACTCCTGCACCTCCAGCCACCAGTCTGTCAAGTTGATCAAGTTTGCGGACGACACCACCCTCATCGGGCTCATCTCCAACGGCGACGAGTCCGCCTACAGGAGAGAGGTGGCCCAGCTGGCGTCCTGGTGCAGCAATAACAACCTGCAGCTGAACGCTCTGAAGACAGTGGAGATGATTGTAGACTTCAGGAAAGTCACTACTCCTCTGCCCCCCCTCACCCTCTCAGGCTCTCCCATCACCACTGCTGATTCCTTCCGCTTCCTAGGCACTACCATCACCAGGGACCTCAAATGGGAGCTGACCATCAGCTCACTCATCAAAAAAGCCCAGCAGAGGATGTTCTTCCTGCGGCAGCTGAGGAAGCTCAAGCTACCCACCAAGATGTTAGTGCAGTTCTACACAGCCATCATCGAGTCCATCCTCACCACCTCCATAACCGTGTGGTACGCAGGAGCCACTGCCAGGGACAGACTAAGGCTGCAGCGCGTCGTGCGCACTGCTGAGAAGGTGATCGGCTGCAAGCTCCCATCTCTCCAGGATCTGTACATCTCCAGGACCCGGAGGCGTGCTGGCCGGATCATAGCCGATCCCTCACACCCTGGTCATGTACTGTTTGCCCCCCTCCCCTCTGGTAGAAGACTTCGGTCCATCCAGACTAAAACCTCCCGTCACATGAACAGCTTCTTCCCCTCTGCCATTAGACTGCTGAACACTAAGTGACTCTCGTGCACCATGTACAGCAGCTCAACCAGACTCATGTCAATCATCACTGTTTTCTTCCTGCATTACCGACTGCACTATATAGTTCTCCACAGTATCTGCTGCTGGCTAATATATATTTTAACTGTTGACCAGTATCACTTAATCTTATCCTACACTTTATTACATGTATAGTTTATTTCTCTTATCTTATCATGTTTAATGTTGCAGCATTGTACCGAGACAAATTCCTAGTTTGTGTACTACATGAACAATGGCAATAAACCTGATTCTGATTCTGATTCTGATTCTCAGTTGCTTTGACTTCAATTTTAATGAAAATTTTTGAAAAATTGGTCAGATGTGAGGTCCTAAGGCAGACTGAGCATGCATTGGATCCTCTGCAGTTTGCCTACAGGCCTCACAGAGGAGTGGAGGATGCCACTGTCACTCTGTTTAACATGCTTTTTAAACATCTGGATTTTAATGGGACACATGCCAGACTTTTATTTGTGGACTATTCCTCCGCCTTCAATACAATCCAACCTCATATCTTAGTTGAAAGGCTCCTGCAGCAATTTGATTTGAGCAATAATCTGGTGGGCTGGATTCTGGATTTCTTAACCAACAGGACGCAGAGAGTAAGGGTCAATGGTACATTGTCGGACCTAAAGTGCTCTTCTACTGGCTCTCCTCAGGGGTGTGTGTTGTCACCACTACTCTTCATCCTGTACACAAACATGTGTCGGAGCAGACATGACAACAGACACATTATAAAGTATGCTGATGACTCAGTTATTGTCAGTCTCCTCCAGGATGGTGAGAGTGGCCACGGCCCAGTAGTTGATGATTTTGTTCACTGGTGTGAGGATTCCTACCTGCAGCTGAATACGACAAAAACTAAAGACATGATTATTGACTTTAGGAGGAAAACTCCCAGGCACAAAGTCACCGTACTAAAAGGCCAGACCACCGAATGTGTATAATCCTACAAATATCTTGGGACGATTATTGATAGTAATTTAAAGTTTGAAGAGAACTGTGAAAGGGTGTGCAAAAAGGGTCAGCAACATTTGCATTGCTTGAGAAAACTTGCACGCTTCCAAGTTGACCGAACCATAATGACAATGTTTTATTGGGCTTTTATTGAATCTGTTTTATCCTTTTCTTTAGTGTCATGGTTTGGTCAGATAAAACTGAAACAGAGGAAATCCTTGGATCAGGTAATTAGATGGCCCAGTCGTTTGCTTGGTGAGTCACAGCTGAGCCTGACATCCCTGTACACCAGACAAGTACGGGTGTACAGGGCACAAGTACGGGCAGACCGAACACCAGACAGTGGCAAAGCAAGGGGCGGTGGAGTGATAATGTATGTTAACAACAACTGGTGCAGACAGGGACATATCACTGTTAAACAACGACACTGCAGCAAAGACATTGAGTTGCTAGCTGTTAGCATGCGGCCTACATATCTCCCGAGAGAACACTCACACGTGATCTGCATTGTTGTTTATGCAAATCCGACGGCGAACGCTGGGACAGCGCGTGACGTCATCCATTCAGTAACCAGCAGGCTGCAGACAGAACACCCAGATGCTCTTCTCCTCATCTCAGGCGATTTCAACCATGTTTCACTATCTCCCATTCTACCCACGTTCACCCAGTATGTCACATGCCACACTAGAGACAATAAAACACTGGACTTATTCTACGCAAACACTAAGGAGGCGTACACCTCATCACAACTCCCCCCACTCGGGAGATCGGATCACAACTTGGTTCATCTCCGGCCGGTGTACAAACCCCTAGTGCACAGACAACCTCCGGCCATGCGCACAGTGGAGTTATGGTCTGAGGAGACAATGGACACTCTAAAGGGCTGTTTTGAAGCCACCGCCTGGAAGCAGCTCTGCGATCCACATGGTGAGGACATCGATGGCCTCACTCACACCTTCACGGACTACCTCAGCTTCTGTGTGGACAAATCCGTTCCCACCAAGACCATACGGTGTTGCTCAAACAACAAACCCTGGATCAACCCTGAGATAAAAACACTTCTGAGAGAGAAGAAGAGGATCTTCAGGTCGGGGATTAGGGAGATGCTGAAGTCCGTACAGAGGGAGCTGAGGAGGAAGATCAGAGAAGGCAAGGACAGCTTCAGGAAGAAGATGGAGGACAAGCTGCAACAGAGCGACATCAGCGGGGTCTGGAGAAACCTCAAAACCATCTCTGGGCTCCAGAATACCTCCCCCCAGGCCACGGGGGGCAGGGAGTGGGCGAACAACCTGAATCTGTTTTTCAATAGGTTTGACCAACCGCCCTCCCCCCTGTCTGCACAACAACCACTGCTGCCTCTAAAGAAATCAAGTCCTGCTGCCCACTCCCCACTCCACCAACACCCCCCCACTCCCAACACACAGCTCCCCATCCTGACCCTGACCAGAACCCAGGTGAGGACGGAGCTGAGGAAGATCAAGGCGAGGAAGGCGTCGGGACCGGACGGCATCAGCGCAAAGCTCCTCAAGTCCTGTGCAGACCAGCTGTGTGGAATTGTGACGTACATCTTCAACCTGAGCCTGAAGCTGGGGAGGGTACCACAGCTGTGGAAAACATCTTGTGTGGTACCTGTACCAAAAACTTCCCACCCCAAAGACCTGAACAGCTACAGACTGGTGGCCTTGACGTCCCACTTGATGAAGACCCTGGAGAGACTGCTCCTTGCTCACCTCTGCCCCCTGGTGGAACCAGCGATGGATCCACTCCAGTTCGCCTACCAGCATGGCATTGGGGTGGAGGATGCGGTGATCTTGCTCCTTCACCGTTCTCTGTCCCACCTGGAGAAGCCCGGGAATGTGGTGAGGATCATGTTCTTTGACTTCTCCAGTGCTTTCAACACCATCCAACCTATGATCCTGAAGGACAAGCTGCTGCGCGCAGGGGTGGACCAGCACCTGTCATCATGGATCCTGGACTACCTCACGATCCTGGACTACCTCAGACAGATCAGGAAGGAGAAGGAAGCAGCGTTGAAAAGTGGAGACAGGGACTGCTACAGAGAGGTCAAATATCGGTTTAACAGAGAGCTGAGGAGAGCTAAATCTGTGTATTCTGAAAGACTCCAGCAGCAGTTCACTGCTAATGACTCGGCTTCTGTGTGGAGAGGACTGAGGCAAATCACCAACTATCAGCCTCAGGCTTCTAAAGGTCAGGATGACAAAGCCCTTTGTCAAAAACTGTCCCAACACTACGCCCGTTTCGACACCTCGTCATCTGTGTCCAACTCACCCACTCCACCCAGCTCCACTGCCTCCTCAGCCCCTAATTCATCAAAAGCGGTCCCCCCCTCCTCCTCCTCCTCCCCCCCTGCCCTTGTCATCAGTGAGCAGGACGTGCACAGACAGTTCTCCAGACTGAACCTGCGCAAGGCCCCCGGGCCGGACGGTGTGTCTCCCTCCACCCTGAGATACTGTGCGAAAGAGCTGGCTCCTGTCTTCACAGACATTTTTAACACCTCCCTTAAGCAATGTCACGTGCCGACCTGCCTCAAATCCTCCACCATCATCCCTGTCCCCAAGAAGCCACGGATTACTGGACTTAACGACTATAGACCTGTAGCGCTCACCTCTGTAGTCATGAAGTCCTTTGAGCGCCTGGTCCTGTCTCACCTCAAGTCCATCACCACTCCCCTCCTGGACCTGCTGCAGTTTGCCTACCGTGCTAACAGGTCTGTGGACGATGCAGTCAACCTGGCCCTCCACTCCATCCTGCAGCACCTGGACTCCCCGGGAACCTACGCCAGGATTCTGTTTGTGGACTTCAGCTCCGCATTCAACACCATCCGCCCCGATCTGCTCCAGGACAAACTGTCCCTGCTCGATGTGCCTGACTCCCTGTGCAGGTGGATCACCGACTTCCTGACGGACCGGAGGCAGCATGTGCGGCTGGGGAAGTCTGTCTCGGACTCTGTTAGCATCAGCATTGGATCACCCCAGGGCTGTGTACTTTCCCCCCTACTCTTCTCCCTTTATACTAACTAACTAACTAACTAACCTGCACTTATATAGTGCTTTTCTAGTCACAAAGACCACTCAAAGCGCTTTCACTAGTACTAACCCTCTATTCTAAGGGCCTATAGGAAACAGATATCTAGGGACAATTTAGAACAACCAATTAACTTAACATGCATGTCTTTGGATTGTGGGAGGAAACCGGAGCCCCCGGAGTAAACCCACACAGCACAGGGAGAACATGCAAACTCCATACAGAAAGGTTCCAACCCCTGCCAGCCTGGGGATTCGAACCAGGAACCTTCTAGCTGTAAGGCAACAGTGCTAACCACTGCACCACTGTGCACCACTGTTATACCAACTCCTGCACCTCCTCCCACCAGTCTGTTAAGCTGATTAAGTTTGCGGACAACACCACCCTCATCGGGCTCATCTCCAACGGCAACGAGTCCGTCTACAGGAAAGAGGTGGCCCAGCTGGTGTCCTGGTGCAGCCTTAACAACCTGCAGCTGAACGTTCTGAAGACAGCGGAGATGATTGTGGACTTCAGGAAAGTCACAACCCCCCTGCCCCCCCCCTCACCATCACAGGCTCTCCCATCACCATTGCAGATTCCTTCCGCTTCTTGGGCACCACCATCACCCGGGACCTCAAATGGGAGCCAACCATCAGCTCCCTCATCAAAAAGGCCCAGCAGAGGATATTCTTTCTGCGGCAGCTGAGGAAGCTCAAGCTACCCACCAAGATGTTAGTGCAGTTCTACACGGCCATCATCGAGTCTATCCTCATCTCCTCCATAACTGTGTGGTATGCAGGAGCCACTGCCAGGGACAGACTAAGGCTGCAGCGCGTCGTGCGCACTGCTGAGAAGGTGATCGGCTGCAAGCTCCCATCTCTCCAGGACCTGTACATCTCCAGGACCCGGAGGTGTGCTGGCCGGATCATAGCCGATCCTTCACACCCTGGTCACGTACTGTTTGCCCCCCTCCCCTCAGGTAGAAGACTTCGGTCCATTCGGACTAAAACCTCCCGGCACATGAATAGCTTTTTCCCCTCTGCCATCAGACTGCTGAACATTAAGTGACTTATTGACTCTCGTGCACTATGTACAGCAGCTCAACCAGACTCATGTCATTCATCACTGTTTTTCTGTTGCATTATCAACTGCACTGTGGTACCCCATATTATCTGCTACTTGCTAATTTTTTTAAAACTGCCTTGACTAGTATTACTCATTATTACTATTATTATTATTATTATTATTATTATTATTATTATTATTATTACTTTTTTTTCTACACTTATTGCACGTTTTTAGTCCTTTAGTTTTTTAGTTTATCTCTTTACCGAGACAAATTCCTAGTTTGTGTACTACATGAACAATGGCAATAAATCTGATTCTGATTCTGATTCTGATTCTGAACCGTCCTCAGTTTGTGAGAACCCGGGACTGTGTGTCCGACACGATCATCGGTAGCATGGGGGCCCCCCAGGGAACGGTGCTGGCTCCCTTCCTGTTCACTCTTTATACTGCGGACTTCTCACACAACACAACACACTGCCATCTACAGAAGTTCTCTGATGACTCTGCGATCGTTGGCCTCATCTCCATTGGAGATGAAACTGAGTACAGAGGGCTTATCCAGGACTTCGTGGACTGGTGCCATCGGAACTGCCTCCAGATCAACGCGAGGAAAACTAAGGAGCTGGTGGTGGACTGCCGCAGGCATGGGCAACCCCTCACAGCACCAGTAAATATACAGGGAACAGACATCGAGATGGTGACATCCTGTAAGTACCTGGGTGTTCATCTGAACAATAAACTAGACTGGTCACACAATACTGACGCACTCTACAAGAAGGGACAGCGCAGGCTGTTCCTGCTGAGGAGACTCAGGTCTTTTGGTGTACAAGGGGCGCTGCTGAAGACATTCTATGACACGGTGGTGGCATCAGCCACCAGCCAGTTTATTTCTCTTATCTTATCATGTTTAATGTTGCAGCACTGTACCGAGACAAATTCCTAGTTTGTGTACTACATGAACAATGGCAATAAACCTGATTCTGATTCTGATTCTGATTCTGATCAGCCATCACTTTTGGAGTGGTCTGCTGGGGCAGTGGCATTACTGCAGCCGATAGGAAGAGACTGAACAAACTGATCAAGAAAGCTAGCTCTGTCCTGAGGCAACGCCTTGATCCAGTGGAGGAGATAGGAGAGAGAAGGACGGTGGCTAAACTGTCATCTCTGCTGGAGTCCGAGTTCCACCCTATGCAGGACATACTGAATGCACTGAGGAGCTCATTTAGCAGCAGACTACATCATCCCAGGTGCACAACTGAGAGGTTTCGCAGGTCCTTCCTACCAACGGCTGTCAGACTGTACAACCTAAGCAGGGCTGCTCGCAGAGATAGCAAAAAGACGTAACAAACTAATAGTTTTTTGAATGCAAAAGATGCAATAGACTTACACAATGGTCCCCTCCGGCATACAACTAAGAAAATACCGGTCGCTATGGAGGGTGAGAATATGTATGGGTACATAATCATACCATGTAGGATAACTAAGTAGACGGTTATGCTGTTTCATCCCATCTAGCAACAATGCTCTGCACTGTGTGTGTTTATATATTTACATATTTATTCCATCTAGCTACAATGCTCCGCACTGGGTGTGTTTATATTTATATATCTATATATTTATTCCATCTAGCTACAATGCTCCGCACTGTGTGTTTATATATCTACATATTATTCCATCTAGCTACATTGCTCCGCACTGTGTGTGTTTATATATTTACATATTTATTCCACCTAGCTACAATGCTCTGCACTGTGTTTATATATTCATATATTTATTCCATCCAGCTACAATGCTCTGCACTGTGTGTCTGTGTGTGTGTATATATATATATTTTATAGTAATATGTACATATGTATATTAGCTGCTCTTGCTTGCTTGCTTTTTTTTTCTTGCCTTCTGATTGTTGCTCTGAGTGTTGCTATCCCTGTGCTGTTGCAATCCTGGAATTTCACCGTTGTGGGACTAATAAAGGCTTATCTTATCTTATCTTATCTTATCTTATCTTATCTTAAGTACAGAGGATTGCTACCTCCATTTTAAATGATGACTCCCACCCTTTGCACTGCCACTTTCAGCTTCTTCCCTCAAAACGAAGGTTTGCTGTCCCAAAAAGTAGAACCCAGCGCTACAAAAACAGCTTTGTCCCTGCTGCTGTCAAAGAGTTGAACAAGCTGTAAAAATATATTGCACATAATTTAGGTACCTATTTATTAACTCCATTTTATATTTACTTATTTTTGTAGGATGTCACTTGGGTTCTAAATATTTTATTGGGTTTTAGACCTTTGAGTTTTTAACCTCTTTGACTAGTTTTTAACTTTTAATATGACCCTTCTCTCTTATCTCTGGTTTTTCTCTCATCTCTTTGTCTTTTTATACCCTGATTGATGGAGCCTTGAGTATTTTTATCATGTTTATAGTCAGCTTCATGTGTGCCTGTGTTTGTGTCTTTGTTGAATGTAATTTGTGGCTTGTATAGTATATGGATGTCACCAGACTGCAAAACAAATCTACCTACGGGTACAAATAAAGTAACCTGAACCTGAACCTGAAGCCTTCAAGAAAGCCTCATCTGGCCATCACTATAAAAAGATATGGCACTGTAGAAACCATGCTTGAACATGCTGCTGACAGAGGGGGTGCTTCTTTTTAAAGTTACTGTTACCATTTTAATTACTTGTCTAAATAAATGTGTAAGTGGTCTGTAAGTCATCTGAGTCTCCAGACTCCCGCTTGCCTCCTACCGCAAGGTCATTCTAATAGAGGAAAATAAGTATTGGACACATCCACATTTTTCTCATTAAACATATTTCTGATGGAGCCATTGACCTGAGATTTTCACCAGATATCAGTAACAACCCAAATAATCCATACATACAAAGAAATCAAGGCAAATGTGTTCACAAAACAAGTTATAAAGTGGAATGACACAGGGAATAAGTATTGAACACGCTTTGTGAAATTCATTTAATATTTAGCAAAAAAGCCTTTGTTGGTAATAACAGCTTCCAGATAACTCCTGTGTGGAGAAACTAGGCGTAGGCATTGTTCAGGAGTGATTTTTGCCCATTCTTCAACACAAGCTGTCAAATCTTGGAGGTTCCGTGGGTGTCTTATATGAACTCTGATCTTCAGATTGTTCCATAGATTTTTAATTAGATTCAGGTCAGGTGACTGACTGGGCCATTTTAGCAGCTTTATTTTCCTTCTCTGGAGCCAGTTGAGAGTTTCCTTGGCTGTGTGTTTGGGATCATTGTCTTGCTGAAATGTCCACCCTCATTTCATCTTCAGCATCTTAGCAGATGGCAACAGGTTCTTTTCAAGGATGTCTCTGTACATTTGTCCATTCATCTTTCCTTCAATTTAATGAAGTCTGCCTGCACCATGTGCTAAAAAACACCCCCACACCATGATGGGATGTGCAGTCCCATTTCTCCTCCAAACATGCTGTGTGTTGTGGCTTCCAAAAAGTTCAATTTTGGTCTCATTTGACCAGACTATATTCTCCCAGTATGTTACTGGCTTGCCCAAATGTCACATGGTTTGTTATGCAGGACCCAAATGACAGAAAACACAAGAAACGGCAGGTAAGGTGCAAAGGTAAGTATTTTTATTGGACAAATTGTAAATGTTGATCAGACTGGTAGCCCTGTGGAGAGAGAGAAGAAAACAGAATAAATAACTGGGACAAGATATACAGAATCTTTTACTGTATAACCTGAGGCTTACTTGATGATTATTGTTGACAACTGTTGCAGAGAGCTGGAGAGGATGACTTGTGGCAGCAGCGGCAGTCAAGAGGCAGGGTCAGGAGAAGCATGCTGATGGTGAGGGGGGGATTGTGCCCAGCCCTGGGACTTACTCCTGAGAGGGTAAAGGGACAATGGTTCACAGGTTAATGTGCATATATTACTTGGTTGCAGGGCTTCCAGGGGGAGAAGGATCCAGGCTGTGCAGCTGGTGAGGTCCTGAGTCCGGAAGAGGAGCTCCAGAGGGGAACAATGGGGGAGAAGGAGACAGAGCAATCCAAATAAGCACTGAGGTAAGAGCTTGGAGGTTCAGGCTTACGTGGGGACCAGGAAAAAGTCCAGACAATGGGGAGGGCAGGCAGGATGAGTGGCTAGCAGCAAGTGAGCATGAGCATACACCCATGAAGAGCAGGAGATCTCCAAGACACTTGGCGGTGGTGTCAAGACATTCCCAGACTGATGGAATGTCAGCTCACCCCTTAAATAGGGTGGGGCTGGACTGTCGAGCAGCTGGAAGGAATCACAGGCAATTAAGGTAGAGTGATGTATTTGTGTGTGCATGCTCACCGCTGACATGACAAAATGTTGTGCAGCAAACTTTAAACGAGCTTGAACATGCTTTTTCTTCAGCAATGGAGTCTTGTGAGGTGAGCGGACATAGAGCCCATGTTGATTGAGTGCATTGCGTATTGTTTTCTTTGAAACAGCAGTACCTGCTAACTCCAGGTCTTTCTGGAGCTCTACACGAATGGTCTTTGGCTCTTGGATAACTCTTATGATAATTCTTTTGGCTCCTCTGTCAGAACTCTTGCAAGGACATCCTGGTTGTGGCCAGTTTATAGTAAAATGATGTTCTTTCCACTTCAGAATGATGGCTCCAACAGTGCTCACTGGAAAATTCAGCAGTTTAGAAATGCGCCTGCAACCAATGTTGTCATTATATTTTGCAACAATAAGGTTGCAAAGGTCTAGAGAGAGCTCTTTGCTTCTACCCACCATGAGTTCTTTGTGGTGTGACAGTCTGAGATTGATAGACCTTTTTAAAGGCATCAGTCAGGACTTAGCTGCTGAAATTAATTTGCACTGATGGGGGATGGGATGGCTTTCTAAATTCTGATGGATTTCAGCTGGTTTCTTGGCTTTCTATGCCTTTTTGCACCTCTTTTTCTTCCATCCATCCATCCATCCATCCATCTTCTACCGCTTTTCCGGAGGTCCGGGTCGCGGAGGCAGCAGTTCAAGCAGAGAAGCCCAGACTTCCCTCTCCCCAGCCACCTGCTCCAGCTCTTCAGAGAGGATACCAAGGCATTCCCAGACCAGCTGGGAGACATAGTCTCTCCACCGAGTCCTGGGTCTGCCCCGGGGTCTCCTCCCAGAGGGACGTGCCTGAAACACCTCAAGTGGGAGGCGTCCAGGAGGCATCCTGATCAGATGCCCATACCACCTCAACTGACTCCTTTCAATGTGGAGGAGCAGCGGTTCTTCTCTGAGCCTCTCCCGGATGACTGAGCTCCTCACCCTATCTCTGAGGGTGAGTCCAGCAATCCTACGGAGAAAGCTCATTTCAGCCGCTTGTATCCGCGATCTTGTTCTTTCGGTCATTACCCAAAGCTCGTGACCATAGGTGAGAGTAGGAACGTAGATTGACTTGTAAATTGACTCTTTTTCTTCATGTGTTCAATACTTATTTCCTGTGTCATTTCACTTTATTAAATATAACTTGTTTTGTGAACACAGTTGCCTTGATTTCTTTGTATGTATGGATTACTTAGGTTGTTAACTGATATCTGGTGAAAATATCTATATCTGGCTCCATCAGGAATATGTTGAATGAGAAAAATGTTGGCGTGTTCAATACTTATTTTCACTGCTGAATATGTTTGTATGTGTGTGTGGTAATCCTAGGCTAACCTAGCTTTGACGCAACACTGCATATGTCGTATATGTACAAATGTTGTTCTACTTTTATGTTGTGTTATCTGTATGAATAGCATGTCACATCTTTTTATTTTTTCTCTCTCTCCCCTCACCCCAACCAGTCATGACAGAAGACTGCCCCTCCCTGAGCCTGGTTCTGCTGGAGGTTTCTTCCTATAATGGAGTTTTTCCTCCCCACTGTCGCCTAGTGCTTACTCATAGGGGATTGTTCGATCGTTTGGGTCTTTTCTAATTTATTTATGATTTGTGCATCTAGTGTTTACCTTTTATGTCTGTTTTTTGAGTCAATATATCTGTTGCAAAGAAAAGTAATAAAATTTAAAAAAAAAACAGAGTATTAAACTGTTTGCATTAAAAACTCTCGTGGTTATAAGCAGTGTTGGGTAATGTTTATTTTTCATGGGTGTTATTGAAGAGGAACACTTACTTCTGATTAACTGCTGCTGTCCAGAGGAGGTTTAGCATGCTATGTGTGGACCTGTAAACTTGTTGAAATTACCCAATTGCATAAAGAGTTGGTGTTACGAGTATCCTTGAAGCTTCTAATCCTCCTCATGGCCAGCAACTAGCATATTCATTTCCCCAGAGTGATACTTTACTCAAATTAAAAGCTTGCCATCAGGGTAATGAAGATGTAGTAGAGGGATCATTCTCCCCCTGTGTTTAGCGTATATGAGCTTCTTCAGATAACAAGCACAGCTTCTTAGCAGCTAACAGAGACACTTAATCATCAAGCTGGCACAAAATAACATAAACAGCATCTCAGAAGTCATCGTTTGCTTGTTTTTTGAAACCCTTTAGACCACTTCAGACACTTTGGGTTTGGAAACTACAACCCCTAATCAGAAAAGGTCCATGTACACACACACACACACACACACACACACACACACACACACACACACACACACACACACACACACACTCTACTCAAAAAAGTTAGGGATGTTCAACTTTTGGGTGAAATTTCAGGATGCACCTAAAATGCACTATAACGTTTACAGGTGAACTTAATTTGACCTTCTCTAACCTTCTGAATGCACATTTCCACATGTTCAATGTTTCAGTACTTTTTGCATAACTTGCTGTTCTCTAACAAGGTGCTTAATGGCAAAATTCACAACAGTTATTTGATCCATGAATTGACCAATAAATTTTCTGTTTCAGTTAGAATTGGTATTTGAACAGTCCTCTTCATCATGCTGTTCACATTTTGACATCATGAGACCAAGACAACACTTAACAATTGACCAACTGGACCTCGCCATTGTGAGGCTTCAAACAGGATGTTCTCAGAGAGAAATGGCACAGAGCTTAGAGTGTCAAAGAGTGTCATCAGCAGGTTGCAACAGAGATACGCTGGACAAGAGACCAGTGGGCCTCAGTGCTGTTCTCTGATGAAAGTCAATTCACCTTGAGCAGAAATGATGGCTGCCAACAATGTTGAAAACATCAGGGAGAGCAGGGAAAATAAGTATTGAACACATCAACATTTTTCCCATTAAATATATTTCTGATGGAGCTACTGATCTGAGATTTTCACCAGATATCAATAACAACCCAAGTAATACATACATACAGAGAAATCAAGGCAACTGTATTCATAAAACAAATTATATTTAATAAAGTGGAATGACACAGGGAATAAGTATTGAACACATTGATTGATTGATTGACTTTATTTATTTGAACATCCAAACAAAAATAAAAAAAAATAAAAACAAAAATCAAAACCAAGAAAGTAAAATGTTCAAAAGGAGTGGGAAGAAGCCAATGCTTATATAGTCCCACCCCTTCTCCATACCCAGTAAATTATAATAACATTCTAGTCATTATTCATCCCACATTTACATTCATTATACAATACCATAATATATAATACACCTTATAATTAAATTATGCAATCGAAATGATACAATGATAGTTTATATTGACAATAATAACATCTAATAATAATTGTAATAATAATAAATAAATACTTCTGATATGTTTAATATAATTATAGACAATATTATCATCATCATAATCACCATATATACCACCATATACCCCCACATGGCTTACAATACCTATGAGCAATAAGTAACCACATAATAATAATAATAATAATCATAATAATAGGTAGCCATATGGTAGTTACAGCAACAATAATAATAATAATAATAATAATAATAATACCACCTGACCTATATAATATTTCAAGTAATTCCATCCTAATAACAATCGTAATACTATAATTCTAGTAATAATGATAACAATAATAATAGTACTCAGCATATATATTCACAATAACAACCTTTCTTCATTAAAGACACATTGTAATATTACTGTCCTTTATTTTTATATTGCTCAAAAATCATTTCTTTATATGTTGATTTAAATATATGGATGTTTGGACATTGCCTGCGTTTCTCCCCCAACCCATTCCACAATTTCACCCCACACACAGACACACAATAACCCTTCCTAGTAGATCTTACTAGGTGCATTTTAAATTTTGTATTCCCCTGTAAATTATATTTCCCTTCTCTCTCACTGGAAAGATTTTGTATATTGTGTGGCAAAAAGTTTTTACTGACTTTAAACATTAACTGTGCTGTATAATAATCAACCAGATCCCATAATTTCAATAACTTTGAATGTAAAAACAATAAATTAGTATGTTCAAGGTACCCGACTTTGTGTATAACACGGACTGCCCTTTTTTGTGTATTAGCAATGACTGAAGTGTACTTATATAATTGTTACCCCAGACCTCTACACAATAGGTCAAGTATTGAAGTGCTAATGAGCAATACAAGATATGAAGAGATTTGTAATCTAGGACTTGCTTAATTTTATTACCTCCGCCAGGCCGAAAAGGCCAGGAGGAGGTTATGTTTTTGCCGGGGTTTGTCTGTTTGTCTGTCTGTCTGTCTGTCTGTTGGTTAGCAAGATAACTCAAAAAGTCTTGGACGGATTTCCATGAAACTTTCAGGCATTGTTGGAAATGGTACAAGGAAGAACTGATTAAATTTTGGGGATGATCCGGATCACTGTCTGGATACAGGAATTTTTTAAAGCATTCTTTAACACTGTGACATACAGCTATTTTCAACATGTGCGCAGGCGCAATGGAGGGCGCTGGTCATCGTGTCTGACCAACATAAACTCCGCCTTCTTCAACGTTTTAGGCACAAAAGCACGCGGAAAACACCGTGCCTGTGTTTGCGCGACGCTGCAAAAGCTGAGACGGGCAGCTGTCCGCCGCCGGATTATTTGGCAGAAATTCCCCGGGCAGCCATAGGCGCTGCGTAAAAACCAGCTGCTCGGCAGCGTGCTGTGTGCCTGTGTTTGCGCAACGCTGCAAAAGCTCAGACGGCCAGCTGTCCGCCGCTGGATTATTTGGCAGAAATTCCCCGGTCAGCCATAGTAGCTCCGCAAAAAGAAGCTCTCTGCCGGGGAATTTTCCAAATCATCTTTGGCCGCGGAGCGCAACCCCAATAAAGATAAAGATTACATGTACCACGAAGGTCGAGTGCAAGCAAGATGTTTGTGTCTGTGAACATTCTGTCTTTTGGCGAGTTGATACGTAACGATGTTTACAGTTTGATGACAAGGTTGCTGCCATGTAACAATCATCTTATATCAGCAATTGTCAACTCGTCACTCACACTTCAGCATTTGGAAGTGGTGGCGTTCCATTTTATACTGAGTCCAGTATTGTATGTTATTGTTGTTACAAGACCGCCGACTGTCTGCTGATCTGTATATACTTTTATTTATTTATTTATTTATTTATTTTCTACTCCTTTTAGTTCTGCATTTAATATGAACCCTGAGTTTGAAATAAACATTTGATTTTTGAATAAAACCCACGCCAACCCGTCTACTTAATTGGCATCCGTCAGTGAAGCCCTCAGTGCTGCTTTCAGTGATCTAAAACGCTCACATAACCCATTGCCCTGTGGGTTGTACGCAGTTGTGTCATGACTTCTTTTGTTTTTTCTTTTGAATTCTTGGATGGAACATGGGTGGGCAATATAAGCTGCGGATTCAGCCATCACATATTTCGCATAACTTATGTTGAACTGTATAATCAGAGGAGCTATTGTCTAATTTGACCTTGTTGGATTTTATTACCCCCTTTGTTATATTATTCACTTTCTTTTAACCTGTACTCTTAATCTATTCGAAATAAAGATTAATTCATTCATTCATTTAATTGCAACACCCCCAGCCTGGGAGTTTGCAGATGCAGGACATGGACACAACACCAACACTTCAGTTTATTACCTCCGCCAAGGAGGTAATGCTTTTACTACTGAACCACTAACCCTATCATTGTGAATCCAATTGCTACTCAGATGTTTTCATGGTCAAGGAATCTGACAACGTACACACAAACACTGTATGGGGGGAACTGTGGCGCTTGGCGGAGGTCTGCGCTCTCCGAGTGCTTTTCTAGTTTATAATTGCAATATTTTCTGCGACTTTGTTTGTATGTATCTGACATGTGGTTTCCAACTAATTTTAACATCTAGTATTACACCGAAAAATTTGATCTCCTTAACATTTTCAATAATTACATTTTCTATATGAATATGTATATCTTCTTTATTTTTACAATTACCAAATATCATTACTTTAGTTTTATCAATATTTAGTGATAATTTATTACAATCCATCCATTTTTTAAGCTTATTTAATTCATTATTTAGCTTATGGATTAGTTGATTATAATTATTTCCAGAATAAAATATATTAGTATCATCAGCAAATAATATTATTTTTAATAATTTAGAAACTTGGAATATATCATTTATATATATGTTAAATAATTTGGGGCCCAATACTGACCCCTGGGGGACCCCACAGGTAATTCCCATACACCCAGACAGATATTCTCCCATCTTCACAAACTGATTGTCTCTCAGATAAATAACTTGTAACCCAATTCAGAGCCATTCCCCTAATACCATACATTTGCTGCGTGCGGGCAGCACGGTGATGCAGTGGTTAGCACTGTTGCCTTACAGCTAGAAGGTTCCTGGTTCAAATCAACACGCTGGCAGGGGTTGGAACCTTTCTGTGTGGAGTTTGCATGTTCTCCCTGTGCTGCGTGGGTTAGCTGCACGGTGGCGCAGTGGTTAGCACTGCGGCAGCACAGTTTACCCTTGGCCGAGGGATTGTGGGGATCGTGGGTTCGATCCCAGCCCCCGACCAACAGTGATCTGTGTGGAGTTTGCATGTTCTCCCCGTGTTGCGTGGGTTTACTCCGGGATTTCTCTGGTTTCCTCCCACATGCCAAAAAACATGCATGTTAGGTTAATTGGCTGTTCTAAAAATTGTCCCTAGATATCTGTTTCCTATAGGCCCTTAGAATAGAGGGTTAGTATTAATGAAAGCGCTTTGAGTGGTCTTTGTGACTAGAAAAGCGCTATATAAGTGCAGGTTAGTTAGTACTAGTGAAAGCACTTTAAGTGGTCTTTGTGACTAGAAAAGCGCCATATAAGTGCAGGTTAGTTAGTTAGTAGTAATTTGCAGTTTATCAAGAAGTGCTGAATGATTTATTGTATCAAATGCTTTTCTAAAATCTATAAATACACCAATTGCATATTTTCCTTGATCTAATGCATTTATTATTTCCTTTGTTGCTTCCATTATTGCCAATGATGTTGTACTCTTTGGTCTAAATCCATATTGATTCTGATTAAGGACATCGTGTTTATTTAAAAAGTTTTCTAATCTGTTGTTGAAGAGTTTTTCCAGAATCTTTGAAAATTGTGAGAGGAGCGATACTGGTCTGTAGTTTGTGTAGTGGTGTTTATTTCCTTGCTTGAATAATGGTATCACTTTGGCTGCACGGTGGCGCAGTGGTTTAGCACTGTGACAGCACAGTTTTACCCTCGGCCGGGGGATCGCGGGGATCATGAGATCGTGGGTTCGATCCCAGCCCCCGACCAACAGTGAGCTGTGTGGAGTTTGCATGTTCTCCCCGTGTTGCGCGGGTTTACTCCGGGATTTCTCCGGTTTCCTCCCGCACACCAAAAACATGTAGGTTTAGGGCGCTCGCGCACGCAGCGACCAGCAGCCGGTGGCTTGTCACCAAACTGCAAACCAAGTCTACCTACGGGTACAAATAAGTAACAAAAAAAAAAAAAAAAAAAAAAAATCACTTTTGCTATTTTCATTTTCTGCGGGAATGAGCCAGTTTGAAATGATAGATTACAAATATATGTAAATGGATTTAATATGCCATCAAGAGTTCTTTTTACTAGTGCCATGTCAGTACCATCACAATCAGTAGATCATTTATTTTTACACTTTTCAACAGATTTCACCTCTAGTTCATCCACCGCTGTAAGAAAGATTGACCGAGGGTTATTTCCAATCAATGTTTCACTCACGGTGTCGTTTCCTTGGTTTGTAATTTTTGCTGCCAACTCTGGTCCAACATTTACAAAAAAGTTATTCATTTTATTTACTACCATGTTCTTATCATAATTATCACCACAATCATCAGTAAAATACTCTGGATATATCGTTTTCTTAGTTCCATTTGTCCTTAATTTATTTAATATATCCCAGACTCCTTTTATATT
This sequence comes from Pholidichthys leucotaenia, assembly GCA_020510985.1. Taxonomy (NCBI): domain Eukaryota; kingdom Metazoa; phylum Chordata; class Actinopteri; order Cichliformes; family Pholidichthyidae; genus Pholidichthys; species Pholidichthys leucotaenia. Next base: position 241,127,229 of record CM035839.1, read on the forward strand.
ATTTTTATTTTCATTTAACATTTTCCTATATGGGCTGGCGATCTGTCCAGGGTGTACCCTGCCTCTTGCCCAAAGATGCCAGGATAGGCTCCAGCCCCCCCGCGACCCGAAAAGGATTAAGCGAAAGAATATGGATGGATGGATTTTCCTATAGTATAATTTTTTACTAGTTCGTATTATTTCAGTTAATTTATTTTTATATGTTTTATATCTTTTTTCAGATTCTTTGGTTCTTAATTTAATTAAATTTTTATAGAGATAATTTTTCTTTTTACAAGCATTTTTTAGCCCCCTGGTTAACCACGGGCATTTTTTGTATTTATGTTCTTTTTTATTAATTTCTTTAATTGGACAGTTTTTATTATATAATGATTTAAATATATCAATAAATTTAATGTATGCCAAGTCCACTTCTTTCTCTCTATAGACAACATCGCAATTCTGTAACATTAAGTCATCTTTTAAAGCATTGATTCTATCTTCTGTTCGTATTCTTTTCTAAATAATCTTTTTACATGGTTTATTATTATTCTTACTCTCATTAACCCCATAATTAGCATTTAAATAAACAAATACAGGCAGGTGGTCACTAATGTCATTTATTAGTAAATCACTCACCATATTATACACTGGTAAAAATGTTGTCTATCAAGGTAGCACAGTGTGTCATTATTCTTGTAGGTTTTATAATCTTTGGAAATAAGGTTAGGCTATACATTGTATCTAAGAAATCTTCAGTTGGTTTATGTTGTTTTCCATCCATCTTCTACCGCTTTTCCGGAGGTCAGGGTCGCGGAGGCAGCAGTTCAAGCAGAGAAGCCCAGACTTCCCTCTCCGCAGCCACCTGCTCCAGCTCTTCAGAGAGGATACCAAGGTGTTCCCAGACCAGCTGGGAGACATAGTCTCTCCACCGAGTCCTGGGTCTGCCCCGGGGTCTCCTCCCAGTGGGACGTGCCTGAAACACCTCAAGTGGGAGGCGTCCAGAAGGCATCCTAATCAGATGCCCATACCACCTCAACTGACTCTTTTCAATATGGAGGAGCAGCGGTTCTACTCTGAGCCTCTCCCGGATGACTGAGCTCCTCACCCTATCTCTGAGGGTGAGTCCAGCAATCTTACTGAGAAAGCTCATTTCAGCCGCTTGTATCCGTGATCTTGTTCTTTTGGTCATTACCCAAAAGCTTGTGACCATAGGTGAGAGTAGGAACGTAGATTGACTGGTAAATCGACAGCTTTGCCTTAGAACTAAGCTCCCTCTTCACCACAACAGACCGGTACAGGTGCACATTTGAACATCCTTATGCTTGAACATGGTGTTCGTTATGAAAAACTGTGGTTAGCACAGAAGTCCAATAACTGAACACCACTCGGGTCAGCAAGCCCGATACCCCATACTCCCGAAGCACCCCCCACAAAAAACCACGAGGGACGCGGTCAAATGCCTTCTCCAAGTCCACAAAACACATGTAAACTGGTTGGGCAAACTCCCACGAACCCTCAAGAATTCTCGAGAGGGTAAAGAGCTGGTCCGATGTGCCACGGCCAGGACGAAAACCACATTGCTCCTCCTGAATCCGAGGTTCGACCAACGGCCAGACTCTCCTCTCCAGTACCTTGGCATAGACCTTCCCAGGGAGGCTGAGGAGTGTGATCCCTCTAAAGTTGGAGCACACCCTCCGGTCCCCTTTTTTGAAGAGAGGAACCACCACCCCGGTTTGCCATGCCAAAGGCACTGCCCCCGACCTCCACGCAATGTTGCAGAGGCATGTCAACCATGACAGCCCAACAACATCCAGAGCCTTGAGGTACTCAGGGCGAATCTCGTCCAACCTGGGGCCTGGCCACCAAGGAGATTTTTAACCACCTTGGCGACCTCAGCCCCTGTGATAGGCGAGTCATCCCCCTCATCCCCAAAGCCTGCTTCCTCTGTGAAAGGTGTATCAGTGGGATTGAGGAGATCCTTGAAGTATTCCTTCCACCGCCCAACGATATCCCCAGTCGAAGTCAACAGTGTCCCGTCCGCACCATACACAGTGTGGACAGGCAGCTGCTTTCCCCTCCTGAGCTGCCGGACAGTTTGCCAGAATCTCTTTGAGGCCGACCGAAAGTCTTGTTCCATGGCCTCACCGAACTCCTCCCATACCCGGGTTTTTTCTTCAGCAACCACCCGAGCTGCACTCCGCTTGGCCTGCCAGTACACCTCAGCTGCTTTGGGAGTCCCATAAGCCAACCAAGCTTGATAGGACTCCTTCTTCAGCTTAATGGCCCCCCTCAGCACTGGTGTCCACCACTTGGTTCGGGGGTTGCCACCACGAGATGCATCAACCACCTTGCGGCCGCAGCTCTGGGCCGCCGCTTCAACAACAGAGGTGGAGAACATGGCCCATTCAGACTCCATGTCTCCAGACTCCCTCGGAATGTGGTTGAAGTTCTTCCAGAGGTGGGAGTTGAAGACCTCCTGGACAGGGGCCTCAGCCAGACGTTCCCAGCACACCCTCACTATACGTTTGGGTCTACCAGGTCTGAATGGCTTCCTCCCCTGCCATCGGATCTAACTCACCACCAGGTGGTGATCAGTTGACAGCTCTGCACCTCTCTTTACCCGGGTGTCCAAGACATACGGTCACAGGTCTGATGACACGATAACAATATCGATCATCGACCTGCTACCTAGGGTGTCCTGGTGCCAGGTGCACATTTGGACACCCTTATGCTTGAACATGGTGTTCGTTATGAACAACCTGTGGTTAGCACAGAAGTCCAATAACTGAACACCACTCGGGTTCAGATCGGGTAGGCCGTTCCTCCCAATAACCCCCCTCCAGGTTTCACTGTTGTTGCCCACGTGTGCATTGAAGTCCCCCAGTAGGACAATGGAGTCTCCAAGAGGAGCACCCTCCAGCACCCCAGTCACAGACTCCAAAAAGGATGGGTACTCTGAAACATCATTTGGTGCAAAGGCACAAATGATGGTCAGGGCCCATTTCCCAACCCGAAGGCGCAGGGAAGCAACCCTTTCGTCCACCGGGGAAAACTCCAATATAGAGGCAGCAAGGTGGGGGGGGATACAAGAATACCCACCCCTGCTCATCGCCTCTCGCCCGGGGCAACTCCAGAAAAGGCCAAGCTCCAGCTCCTCTCCAGGAGACTGGTTCCGGAACTGGAGCTGTGTGTTGAGGTGAGGCCGACTATATCTAGCAGGTATCTCTCAATCTCGTACACCAGCTCTGGCTCCTTCCCCACCAGAGAGGTGACATTCCATGTACCAAAAGCCAGTTTAGAAAGCTTGGGATCAGTCCACCAAGGTCTCCCCCTTTGACTGCCACCTCATCCACATAGCACCAGACCCCCATGATCCCTCCTGCAGGTGGTGAGCCCGCTGGAGGGCGGACCCATGTAACTCCTTCGGGCTGAGCCCAGCCGGGTCCCATGGGTGGAAACCCGGCCACCAGATGCTAGCCTTCAAGCCCCTCCCCCAGACCTGGCTCCAGGGTGGGGCCCCGGTAACCCCATACTGGGCGGGGTGCACTGAATCCTTATGTTGTTTTGTTTTCATTAAATCTATATTAATGTTACCACAAATAAAGATATCTTTTTGTCTTATTTTTGTATACATCTTTTCCATGCCATTTCTAATTTTTTCCATATCAGATCCCAGTGCTCTATATATTCAGTTTACTATTATGTTTTTTCTATTTTCCATCATAATTTCGATTGTTAAACATTCCATACTTCCCTTCACTATTGATGTCATGCTGTCCACTTTTTTACTTTTTAATTTTCTATCAACATACAGTGCTACCCCACCACCACTTTTACATTTCCTATTTTGTGTGTACATCTCATATCCATGTTGTAACGGGAATTGTATAATAAAATATTTGTCATAAGGTACAGGAATTATTTATTTTACTTAATCGTGGGTGTGAAAGGGGGCGGAGTTAAACTGTCACTTCTACACCCGCTAAATTAAATAAAAGCACTCGTAAAAGGGGGCACCAGTCCTAACGGACAATAATATTAACTTTAATTTTATTTAATTTTGTACCTTCAATTACTTAATGAATCAGTCTCAAAGTTTCAGTGAGTTCTTTTCCTGCCGTGATTAGGAAACATGTATATGCGAAAGGAAAAACGCTTCAACTTCTCTCATTCACCCTTTTATTAAACTCATTCAGGTTGCATGATATGGCATTCAAATGATGGATAAACAGATTCAAATGATAACAGTGTACGATATCACATCCCCTGTTATTGGATTCATGAACATAAAATCCAGCGTTACACCTCTGTAGAACCAAGGAGGAACCAGACTTATGTTTCAACGGCAAATGAAGGCTGAAATGTTTAACAAAACAACGCAATTTTATGGGGAAAATTCATAAGCTAATTATCTAAAAATGACTTCTGAATTAATCTACAAAAATTAAGAGCAGTTACTTAAAAATGACTAAGAGTCTTCCTTCAGTTTATAGCTTTATCCTGTGGCTGAGAGACTAATTGAGCCCTGAAATACGGGCCATATTCAATTGTAATTTAATTGTTCGGATATCACGTTTTAACCCAGGAGATAAGAAAAGTAGGAGTTTCACTCACACAACAGCTGTAGGTCCACGTTTCAGCGGGTCGATACTGTAGAAATGTTGAAGATACACAGGAATTCACGTGAGGTTCAGAGTACGAGCTTTATTTTTAGCCTCACTCCAGAGGCGTGCCACTAGCTCTCACAAGCTGTAGCCAGAATACCCCGAGATTCCCAGCGGCACACATACATATTCCACAATGAACAACTGAGATCTTAAGGAGTGGCTAAGTGCTGTCAGACACTTTCTTTCTACATATTCTACATCCCCCCTCTCAATAAAGTATAACAAACAGGGGAGGTTAGCAGTTTTGACAGATAAAAGAACAGCCTAAGTGCTCCTATTAGGGTAAGGCACATGAGGGGAAGTTAGGAATGCCAGAATAACAATATTCAACTATATTACAAATTCATTAACTTAATGTGAATAAGAACGTGCATAAAGAATGAACAGTGACATTGTACAGTGACACTTTTTTAAGTGAGTGAGTGAGTGAGTGTGTGTGAGTGTGAGTGAGTGAGGGAGTGAGTGAGTCAGTGAGTGAGTGGAAGTGTCTAGGTGGTGTAGTCCTTGTAGAGGGTGTTGGGCCTCGATACTCTTCCTGAGCGGGTGATGATCCCACCTTCCTGGGCTGGGGCCACCTCTGGCTGGGCGGCGACAGGCTGTGGATCCGCTGGTCGGTCTGGAGTGGTGCTAGATGGGAGGGTTGGTGTATGAGGGGTGTAGGTCTCCGGGGTGAGTAGCAGATGACGTCTGTTCCTTGTGTACGTGGCATCCCCGACCTGGACCTGGTAGCTGTTGGGTTGTGCTGCAGCTCCCGTGACCACTGCGAGCCGGTCGTATCCCCTGGCCGTCTGCATCCTGACCGTGTTCCCTGTTTGCAGTGGTGTTAGGCGTTTGGCTGATTTGTCGTAGTGTGCCTTGCGTCGCTGCCTTGCATGGGTGAGAGCAGCCTGCACCTGTGTTTGCACCCTGGGTAGGTACATTGCTTTGGTCATGGGAATGAGGGTCTTTGTGCACCGAGACAGCAAACGCTGCGCTGGCGAGGGCAGTCCATCTCTTGGTGTGTTTCGTATGTTGAGTAGGGCCACATAGACATCTGTACCATCACGTGCACATTTCTCCAGCAGGTGTTTGGCTGAACGAACGGCCCTTTCAGCTAACCCATTTGATTGTGGGTAGTGGGGGCTGCTGGTGACGTGGGTAAAGTCCCATGTGTGGGCAAATTCCTGGAATTCCCTGCTAGTGAAATATGCAGAATTGTCAGTCATGAGCTGCTGAGGTGCACCGTGTGTGGCAAAGTGCCGTTTCAGCCTGGTGATGATGGTTGCACTAGTGGTGTTGGGGAGCTGATCCATTTCATACCAGCCAGAGTACGAGTCGACAAGCACCAGGTGTTCTTTTCCCTCCCACTCGAAGACATCAGCTGCTGTGAGGGCCCACGGTAGGTCAGGTACATCATGTAGTTGCAGAGGCTCTCTTGTCTGGTGAGGTCGCAGTGCATTACATGGAGCACATTTGGAGAGCTCATTCTCAATGTCCTGGTTGATTGTGGGCCAGAACATGGTTTCTCTGGCCCTGCGTTTTGTTGCTTCGGGGCCAGGGTGGTCTTGATGCAGCTGTTTGACGTAGTAGTGTCGCAAAGAGTGGGGGATGACGAAGCGCAGACCGCAAAGCAGCAGGCCATCGTCCGTCGTGAGCTCATCTCTCATGCTGTAGAATGGTCTGAGATCATGAGGCAGTTTCTTTGACGAGTCAGGCCAGCCTGTGGTGATGACCTCAGCTAGCCGGCGGCATGTAGGGTCTGCCAGTGTTTCACGTCTCAGTTCCTCCAGTCTTCTTGAGGAGAGCACCTCCACCGTCATGACATCGTAGTCCTCAGCACTGTCGGTCTGGTCAGCAGCCGGCAGATGTGCACGTAAGAGGGTGTCTGCAACATACAGTTCTTTGCCTCTTTTGTAGGTAACCTGAAGGTTGTAACGCTGCAGCTTCAGCATCATTCTCTGGAGGCGAGCGGATGCAGAGTGGAGGGGCTTTCGCAGTATGGTGATGAGGGGCTGATGATTGGTCTCCACTGTCACAGGACGGCCATATATGTAGTCGTGGAATTTTTGACAGGCGTAGACTAGAGCCAGGAGCTCCTTTTCTATTTGTGCGTAGCGCCCCTCTGTCTCCGTGAGGGCTCTGGAGGCAAACGCCACAGGTTTGTTGTTTTGTAGGCAGACAGCCCCTAGACCATGCTGAGAGGCATCAGCACACAGCACCACTGGCTGGTGTACATCGAAATACTGGAGGACTGGGGGGCTGGTGAGAAGGCCCTTGAGTTTGTTGAAGGCCGCTGTGTGATGCTCCTGCCAGACCCAGTCCACATCTTGAAGGAGGAGCTGACGCAGGGGTGCTGTGACTTCGCTGTAGCCTGGGATGAACTTTGACAGGTAGTTTGTCATGCCGAGGAATCTCTGGACCCCATGCTTGTCCTCTGGGGGAGGCATCAGGCGAACCGCGGCAGTCTTGGCAGGATCCGGTTTGATCCCCTGGTCGGTGAGCAGGTGCCCCACCTATGAGACTGCAGACACCCTGAAGCGGCATTTGTCTGAGTTCAGCTTGAGGTTGACGGCACGCACTCTCTCCATGACCTGATGTAGATGTGCGTCATGCTCCTCTGTAGTGCTGCCCCAGACAAGGATGTCGTCGACGACAATTGCACATGGCTGCCCTTCAAAGAGTTGCTCCATGCACCTCTGGAACACCTCACTCCCCGTCGATATCCCATAGGGCATTCGGAGGAAAGCATACCGGCCCACTGGTGTCATGAATGTGGTCAGTTTGGAGGACTCGCTGCTGAGTGGCACCTGCCAGAATCCACATTTTGCGTCTAGGACGCTGAACACTTTGGCGCCCGGCATGTCAGCTATCACTTGTTCGACTGTTTTCATGGGATGGTGGGGCCTGAGAAGTGCTTTGTTGAGATGGACTGGATCGATGCACAGCTGGATGCTGCCATCCTTCTTGCAGGCAGCCACCATTGCAGATACCCATTCTGTGGGTTCGTGGACTGGTTTGATGATTTCCAGCTTGGTCATTCTGTTGAGCTCCTGAATGATCTTGTCCTTCATTGCTAGTGGTACCCGCCTGGGAGCACAGATCGTGGGGTGCACTGTGTCGTCCAGACGCATGTGGTACACCACCGGAAGCTTGCCTACAGTGCTGTTGTCAAACAAGTCTCTGTATTCTGTCAGTTCTGGCGCTCCCTGTTGGAGTGCATGCACATTTGGTCCCAGTTTCACAAAGCCCAATTTTACACTATCAATGAGACCGAGAAGAGGTTTCACATCACTGTCAACAACATGAAAGTGTAATGTCCCACATGTGAGATGCACAGTAGCCACGCCCATTGTTCTTATCACCTGTCCTCCGTAGGCCACGAGGTTGATTATACGGCTGTGGTCGATGTCCGTATTGGGGTCGGTGTGGTCAAGAGTGGCCTTGGAGATCACACTGCACCGAGCTCCAGTGTCAATCTTTATTTTCAGTTGTTTTCCGGTGGTGGAGGACGACAGCATGGTGAATATCTCGCCCTTGTCTGTAGCCGTTTCCACGCTTTCACAGTAGAAGAGTTCGGCTGGGTCATGTGCGGTCTCTGTGTCCAGTTCGCTTATTTTGTGCGCGTATCCTCCTCTGCGTGGGGTGCGGGGTGGTCTGCTCGGCTGCTGCCCACGCTGTGCGCTGGGTTTACGCTCCCCGCTCGATCTGCAGCATTTGGAGAAGTGGTTCCATTTTCCACACGAGTTGCAGCGTTTATTGAAAGCTGGGCAGCTGCTGCGATCGGGTGGGTGTTGCCCACTACAGTTTGAGCACAAGTTGAATTGGACTGCACACAGATCTCCTTCCTTTTTCATTTCTTTGTTGTCTTTTTCCTTCTTTAGTTCCATGTTGCCCTTTTCAGATTGCTCGTGTAGCACACACATCTCCATGGCTGCATCTAGCGTCAATTTCTTTTCTTTCAGTAGCTGGGTGCGGAGGGTGTCATCGCGGACGCCACACACCAACCTGTCTCTAATCAGTTCATCATGTAATGGGCCGAACTCACATTTCTTGGCCAGAGACCTTAACGTGGCTGCATATGACTGGATGGACTGGTGTGGTTTCTGGCCTGTAGTATTGAACGCATGTCTGTCCATAATGACGTTTTTTATAGGAAGGCAGATTTCATAAAATTTCTTTACCAGTGTGCCAGGATCCTCCAGATCTTCGTCTTATTTGAAGGTGAATGTGTCATACTTGTCCAGCGCATCGGGACCGGCGAGGTTGAGGAGCGTGTACGCTTTCACCTGTTTGCTAGCCGACGTTAGCCCCGCGATGCTGTAGATGCGCCATTCGCGCTTGAATTTGACCCAGTTGTCCGCGATGTTTTCGTCAAAGACGAGTGGATTAATCCGTCGGAGGTTCTGCGACATGCTGGGCAGAGGCTGACTTCTGACACCATGTAGAAATGTTGAAGATACACAGGAATTCACGTGAGGTTCAGAGTACGAGCTTTATTTTTAGCCTCACTCCAGAGGCGTGCCACTAGCTCTCACAAGCTGTAGCCAGAATACCCCGAAATTCCCAGCGGCACACATACATATTCCACAATGAACAACTGAGATCTTAAGGAGTGGCTAAGTGCTGTCAGCCACTTTCTTTCTACATATTCTACAGATACCGGCCGAGTTGGGTGTTAGGACGTCGGAGGAAGCGGTGCTGCAAGGCTTCCTCACAGCAGTAGAAGTGTAAACTCAGCTGGGAGCTCTCCAGACAATGGCAGCAGTGGGTGGTCTGTCACCAAGCGGCGTGACAAGTCCTTGGAAACGAGTCCGAATTTGAGGTCTCTTGTAGCGGGATAGACCAAAAAAAAACTGAAGGAGAAACTTCTCAGTCAGGCAGGTATGAGGCCGGAAAGAGAGTCCAAAAAAACAGTATCTGTTCACTTTAAATTAGGAAAATTAAAGGTCCACTTTAACGGCGTGAAAAGTCATAAAAAAAATTAAAATGAGAAAAACATTTACTAGGAGAAGAACGGCTTCTGAGGTGAAGGAAAAAGTTTGAGAATTTGATTCTCTGAAAAAGCGAGCTCTAAAGAAAAGGTGATTTCTCCTCAGTAACCAGAAAAACTAACGCAGGATTTGACAAACTTCACACAGAACAATTTAGATAAAATAAAACTACACGGGACCTTGAAGCGGTGGAATAAAATCTTCCTCTGAGATCTAGATTACTATTCTGCTTCTTTAATCTTAACTTAGCTCCTAATCTATCTCAAAATCTCTCTCTTTCTTCTTTTCTGTGTTTCTAATTCTAACTTAACCCTTTAACTGCATAGCTTGTCTCTGTGTAGATGTTTCTCTTGCTCTCCTGACTTAACTTTTCTTTCATCTTTGATCTTCTCTTGTTCTCTCTCACATAACTGCAACTTAACCCGCATCTGGGCAGCTTCTACTACTTTTAAAATGACCCCGCCTAGTCATAAACTTGTGATGTCGATCGCAAGACTGACCAGTCGACTTTATCAAAAGCAGTTTGAAATGGCTGCCATCCAATGTGAGAACATTTCTTTGTCTGAGAGCAGCCAATCAAACGAAGACACCATCCCATGAAATTGCAGAGAAAAATCAACACTCAGTCAGTTCTTATGAAATTGGGTGCTCAATATAAAATCCAACTAAATTAAATGACTTGGCTAATATTTGGTGATCATGCATTTATACCATTATTCTAATATTACATTTGTTTGAATAACACTCATGAACATAACATTTCTTATACATAATTATAATACATGCATTCATATTTAGATCAAAGCTTAATGTAGTACAGCAAACCATGGTTGGCGATAAAAGGGATGATTTTCAGTGTCCTTAGGATCCAGGGGAGAAGAGGATAAGCTGAAAGAAACTTAATGTTTAGAACAAATTAAAAGTCATCCTACGTACTGAAACACATTTCGTAGGTATCCGCTAGGAGGTACTGTTGAGCTGTAGATGATTTCTTTTAGGTCCATGGGATCTGGAAGAAAATCTGGACAACATCGGGGGGTTACAAACCTGTCTGATTAAGCCGTTTATGACCCTTTTAAGAGCATTGGTTTCCTGTAAAGGAGGATGTTATCCAAATGCAGTGTTCACGTTGGAGGTCTGGTCTCCCGAGTTTTATGTTCCTTTGAGCCTTTAAAAGCAAATTCTGATCCTTACAATCTCTGCAAGAGGCAACTGTTTACATTGGGGTCCTGGGAAAACAAACATCTTTGGTCAGGCCTGGATGAGGCCTGGATGAGTTGATATGAAAGCCAGTGATATTCCTGTAAAATGGAGAAGAGTGGTATTCCTGTAGAAGGAATAAAGTGAAATTCCTGTAAAATGGAGAGAAGTGATCTTCTGTCTTGGTTTGAGGAGACGATGATGCTACAATGTTGTTCAAAATTTACATCTTTTTCTTCATTAATCCATGTTTCACTTATTGCAATAATCCTAAATGGGGTGTTAAATTGATTTAAAAACTCCTTAATACTATCAAAGTTGGCATAGAGACTCCTACTATTAATATGTATTATTGTCATTGTCTGATCAGAGTTCATAATTCCATTTAATTGTTGTTCATCATAATAGGCACACTGAGTTGTATCAACAGTGTACTCCAAAAGGAAAAAAAGAGGAAAAAACAAAAGAAAAAAAGAACACAAAAAATTCCACTCATAATCTTACTGCACTGTTATTCTTGCAATCATTATTACTTTAGCTTCTTCTGGAGTTCCAAGCAGTTTTATCCACACTTTACAGTTCTTTGTCCATAATGACTGTATTTTCCCCTGTTTTCTGAGAGCTCTGGCTTGTCTAGCTATTTCAGAGTTCTTTTTTGTTAAATGTTCATTTACATAGACAGCCATTCCTCTCAGTTTTCTTGCTTGTCGCAGAAGATCAGTTTTTGCTTTCCTGTTGACAAATCGGATGATGATCGCTGGTTTTCCTTTACTGCCTTTTTTAGGTAACGTGTGGCAAGCTGAAATAATCTTATTGTCCATAACAATGTTTTTAGAGTTGAAAAAAGTTAACACCTGCTGCTCAAAAGTGCGTGATTCTGCCAATGTCTCATCCTCCCCATCCTGGTTATCAGCTCCAGTTGTCACACGTGCATAGGAGCGGTGTCTGGTGTTAAGACCGCTCACAATGACATCATCCATTCTTGTATACTGTTCTAATTCATCCACACGTCTTTCTAAGAAATTAATTTTCTTGTCTTTTTCCATAACTTCAGCCTTTAATTCACGCACTTGTTCCATAAGGCCAATAAGCAGAGTTTGTTGTTTTGCTATCAGATATTTCTTCAGTCATAAAATTTAGTGAGCGTTTGTTCTCCTCCAACTCCTCTCCATTTATCTGATTCTTTTTCGGAGGCATACTGACTAGTCTGATTGGGATCAAAGGAGCTGGTCACCTGTTGGCTAGTACAGAAGCCGAAGTACGTCCGATGGCTAGTGGAGGCCGTCAGCTGGCTTTGTCGTCTAATTATAGCTGTTATCTGGTGGTGAGGTCGAAGCTCTCCCAATGGCTGGTGAAGATCGCTAGCTGGTGTCGTCATCTGGTAGCTGGATCTGCCGGTGAAGCCGAGGAAGCCGAGGTTCCCTAGGTAGCTAGTGGAAGCCTCTAGCTAGCGTCGTCCTATCTGGTGATGAATCTGAAGCTCTCTTGGTGGAGAGCTCTCCCAGTGGCTGTTAGCTAGTACAGGAGCCGAAGTACGTCCGATGGCTAGTAGAGGCCGTTAGCTGGCTTGTCGTCTAATTATAGCTATTATCTGGTGGTGAGGTCGAAGCTCTCCCGATGGCTAGTGTAGGTCGCTAACTGGCGTCATCATGTGGTAGCTGGATCTGCCGGTGAAGCCGAGGAAGCCAAGGCTCCCTCGGTACCTAGTGGAGGTCTCTAGCTAGCATTGTCAAAGAAAAAGAGGTGCAAAAGGCATAGAAAGCCAAGAAACCAGCTGAAATTCATCAGAATGTAGGAAGCCATCCCATCCCCCATCAGTGCAAATTAATTTGAGCTAAGTCCTGACTGATAGCCTTTAAAAAGGTCTGTGAGGAAAAAGGGTACACGTTATCAAACAACGTCAAGTCAACTCCGGCTCAGAATCTCTGGCCACATGAGGAAGACTTCCGGGAAGATGGCGGAGAGACATAACACTTAAACAAAGAGCTCTCCCTAGCCGGATTAAAAATCATCGGTAAATGGCCAACTCGACATAAACGAATCAATAAACTAAGGGATGAAAACACGAAGGAACCGGGCACAAGGACAAAAACAGGGTAAAATTGAAGAATTCCTCTCCAACAACGCAGGAAAAACCGCTGTACGCAAAGCCCAAAAAAACGAGGTGTCTACAGCAGAGAAAATGGAAGACACCAGACTCGACAACATGAACGCTGGCATCGCCAGTTTGGGTGAAGAGTTAAGAGAATTCAAGCGACAGCTACAACAGGATTTAGCGGCTCTTAAGGAGGAACTGAAAAAAGAAATTAAGGAGGAAATCATGGACCTCCGAAGAGAAATGGAGCGTAAATTAACGGAAAACATGGAGGAGCTGCGCTCCCAGCGGGCGTGTATGACAGAAGCGCAGACCCGAATTTCGGAACTAGAAGATTGGAAAAGCGAGGCAAACGAACAACTACAGACCCCGACGACGCAAACGCAGAGGATGCAGGAGAAAATAAACGACTTGGAGAGCAGATCCCGACGAAGCAATATGCGCATCTTTGGAATTCCGGAGGGCATTGAAGGCAACTCGATGACAAAATTCATGGATCAGTTCTTAAAAAAAGAACTGGAAATACCCGGAGAAACGGATCTGCAGATTCAACGGGCGCACAGAACACCGGCACAGAACCCGAAAACAAACTCTCCACCCAGGTCAGTTGTGGTAAACTTTGTGAAATATGACATAAAGGAAAGAATCCTGACGCAAGCATGGAAAAAAAAGATACGAATCGGCGACAAACAGGTATTTTTTGACCATGACTACCCGACAGAAATCGTGCAGCAGCGGAAGAAATATGCCAATATTAAAAAAAACGCTGAAAGAGAAAAAAATTAGATTCCAAACGCCGCTAACGAAAATGAGGATTCATTGGGAGGAAGGCACAAGAACCTACAACACGGCCGAAGAGGCAGCGCGGGATATGATGGAGCGGGGCCTTGAGGTGAGCGTGCCGAAGGAGACGGCTGGAGCAGCGGCGGCCCTGAACGCACCACGACAGACGGAGTGGAGACGAGTGAACGGCGGAAGAAGGGGGAGAGACGTAGAGCAGCGGGCCCAGGACAAGCTACAAGGCTTTCAACTGAAAGCCTAGATCATAACAAAGATTAAGAAAGGCACAGAAGAAATGAAGGCCAAGAAGACAAGGTAAAAGAGAAACAGACGGCTAGGAGAGGTTTAAGTGATATTTGTTGGACATTTCTAGACTTATGACTATTACTTTGATAGTAATTAGAAGTCTAGGGAGGGCCCTTCACTCTGTGAAGACAAACCCCCCACCCACCAACAGGGACCAGTGGGCAGAAGAAAGGCCCAAAGTACGGAGGTCGAGTTTTTTTAATGTGTTTTTATATAAATATGTGTTATTTTTGTTGTTAAAGGGGCTAGGAGCACAAGTTAAAAAAATGGAAAAACATGAATATGGGTAAAAATCTTAAGATAATGACATTAAACGTGAATGGTCTGAAGTCACCTGTTAAAAGGGAAAGAATAATAAGAAAATTCAAGAAGGAAAAAGCTGAAATTATATTTATGCAAGAGACACATTTGAGCAAGACAGAACATGTGAAACTAAAGAGATTTGGCTATAAGAACTCCTACTACAGTTCATTTAAGGGACGAGCAAAAAGGGGGGTTATGATACTAATCTCAAACAAAATACAATTTGAAAGTGAACAGGAAATCCAGGATAAAGAAGGCAGGTATGTAATAATAAAGGGAAGAATAGATGGTATGCAGATTACATTAGTGAACATCTATGCCCCACCAGAAAGTGACAAGGGTTTTTTTCAACATCTGTTTGATCTCATAGCAACACACAGTGAAGGAGTCCTAATTTGTGGAGGAGACTTAAATGCTGTCATGGATCATGAAGTTGACACAACAAGTGTTAAGAAGACAAAAAAACATGTAACAAAGTTCATAAGAACCTCACTGGCAGAAATGGGTATGGTAGACATATGGAGGGACCTGCACCCACTCGAAAAAGACTATACACATTATTCAGCAGTCCATAAAGTACACTCTAGAATAGATTACTTCCTTATGAATGAAGGTGACAGACACAGGGTGAGAAATTGTTGGATTGGAGGGGCAGAAATATCAGATCATAATCCTATATACATGGAAATATATTTGAACAATAGAAAACGACAAACAACATGGAAACTTAACGTAGGACTGTTAAATGATGAGAAAATGAAAGAAAGAATAAAAATAAACATAAACGAATATATCCAAGAGAATGACAATGAAGAAGTGGACCCAACAATACTATGGGACACACTAAAAGCCGTGTTAAGGGGTAAATTAATTGTTGAAACAGGAAAAGCAAATAAGACTAAACTGGAAGCGTATGAACAAAGATGTGAGAGACTGAGGGAACTAGAACGTAAACATCAAAGCACAAATGACCCAAAAATATATCAAGAAATTAAAGAAGAAAAAACAAAGATAAAAGAAACACAAATGGATGAAATTGAAAGGAAAAATAGATATCTAAAGCAAAAATATTATGAAACGGGGCCAAAAGCCACAAAACTGCTGGCAAAACGGTTAAGAAAACAACAAACAATGAATAATGTATACAAGATTAAAGACCCCACCACAAATAAAACCACAGTTAACCCAGAAAACATCGAAGAAATTTTCCATAATTTCTACCAAGAACTATACTCGCAACCTGAAGAAACAAATACTAAAGATATCAAAAAATTTCTAGACACATTGGACTTGCCATCAATAGGAAATCAACAAAATGAAAAACTAACAGCAGAAATAACAACACAAGAGATCAGAGATGTGATTAAGTCACTTAAAAACGGTAATAGGGGCTGCACGGTGGTGCAGTGGTTAGCACTGCGGCAGCACAGTTTACCCTTGGCCGGGGGATTGTGGGGATCGTGGGATCGTGGGTTCGATCCCAGCCCCCAACCAACAGTGATTAACTACTAACTAACTACTAACTAACCTGCACTTATATAGCGCTTTTCTAGTCACAAAGACCACTCAAAGCGCTTTCACTAATACTAACCCTCTGTTCTAAGGGCCTATAGGAAACAGATATCTAGGGACAATTTAGAACAGCCAATTAACCTAACATGCATGTCTTTGGATTGTGGGAGGAAACCGGAGCCCCCGGAGTAAACCCACGCAGCACAGGGAGAACATGCAAACTCCACACAGAAAGGTCCCTTCCCCTGCCAACCTGGGGATTCGAACCAGGAACCTTCTAGCTGTAAGGCAACAGTGCTAATCACTGCACCACCGTGCTGCCGATCTGCTGTGATCTGTGTGGAGTTTGCATGTTCTCCCTGTGTTGCGTGGGTTTACTCCGGGATTTCTCCGGTTTCCTCCCACATGCCAAAAACATGCATGTTAGGTTAATTGGCTGTTCTAAATTGTCCCTAGATATTTGTTTCCTATAGGCCCTTAGAATAGAGGGTTAGTATTAATGAAAGCGCTTTGAGTGGTCTTTGTGACTAGAAAAGCGCTATATAAGTGCAGGTTAGTTAGTTAGTAAATCACCAGGTAGTGATGGATACCCGTCTGAGTTTTATAAACTGTTTATAGAAGAACTCACGCCACAACTCCTAAAGTCATTTAATTGGACGCTGAACAACAACAAAATACCTCCATCATGGAACGAAGCAATCATTTCAGTTATTTTAAAACCAGGGAAAGATAAAGAACAATGCGGAAACTATAGACCAATCTCTTTATTAAATGTAGATTATAAAATATACACAACAATTATATGTAAACGAATAAAGACATTCTTGACGGAATTGATAGAAGATGATCAAACTGGATTCATAGAGGGACGCCAAACACATGACAATATCAGGAGAACAATACATATAATTAACCAAATACATAAAGAAAAGAAAAGCGCAGTAATAATGAGTTTAGACGCAGAAAAAGCATTTGACAGGGTTAACTGGAAATTCCTATATAGTGTACTGGAGCGCTTTGGATTTAACGAAAAATCAGTACAATGCATAAGGACGCTATATCAAGAACCTGTGGCAAGAATCAAGATAAACGGTAGCTTAACAGACAAAGTAAATATACAAAGATCAACTAGGCAGGGATGCTGCTTATCGCCCACCTTGTTTGCTCTGTTCATAGAACCATTGGCTCAAGCGATACGACAAAATAAGAAATTAAAAGGTGTAACAATAAAGGGGGCGGAACACAAGATTGGGCTATTTGCAGACGATATTATAGTTTACCTTGAACAACCAGATAAATCAATAATGGAAATGATGAACTTGATAGAAAATTTTGGAAAATTATCAGGATACAAGATAAACATAACAAAAACACAAATACTGACATTCCACTATAACCCTCTAAACCAGATAACTGATAAGATCAAACTAAACTGGAACCAAAAAGAAATAAAATACCTTGGAGTGAACATACCTAAAGACCTAAGCAAAATATATAAAGCAAACTATGATAGGTTGGAACAAGAAATAAAAAAAGATATTGATAGATGGTCAATCTTAAATATGGATCTGAATTCAAAAATTGAGACAGTCAAAATCAGCATACAACCTAGATTACTTTACCTCTTCCAGGCTATACCAAGAGAGATTCCAGATGCCCAATTCTCAAAGTGGGACAGGATGACATCGAGATTTGTTTGGGGAGGTAAAAAACCAAGAGTGAAATATAAAACCCTCCAATTACCAAAAGAGAAAGGAGGCATGGGCCTACCGAGTCTAAAGGAATATTACTACTCAGCACAAATAAGATATATCATATGTTGGTGCGACGAGGGATATGAGGCAAAATGGAAAGAAATGGAAAAGGAAATTGAGGGACTCCCAGTACAAAGCATAATAGGGGATAAAGATGCATATAAGCAAATCAAACAAATAGACCCAATCACTAAATTTACTTTAGAACTGTGGTATAAAATAGTACAAAAATATAATATAAGGGAAGACATAAAACTATTGAAATGGGTAGTATTTGACAGTCAGTTTGAACCGGCAAAACAAGATAGGGGATACAAAAATCTGGTGAACAAGGGAATCACAGCATGGGGCAATATCGGAAAAAAAGATCTCGGGAGCTTTGTAAATATCAGGAGAAAATTTAAATTAGAAAGATCGGAATTTTTCAGATATCTGCAGATGAGAGATTACTATATGAAGAAGATTAGGCATAACCTCCAAACAGATGTGAACGAGATTATACAACTTATTTTAAGCTCATATGCAGGAAATAAAATAAGAATTATTTCAAAACTATATCAGAAACTTATGACAAACAATCATACAAGTAACTATATAAAGGAGAAATGGGAGAAAGAGCTCAATTTAAACATAACAGAAGAAAGCTGGCAGGAAATATGGAAAACACAACACACATCAACAAATTCAAGGGCATGGAGGGAATTTGGATGGAAAAACCTGATTCGCTTTTTCATTACACCACAGATTCAAGGAAAATATACAAATACCCAATCTTTATGCTGGAGGGGATGTGGGGCTCAAAATGCAGACCACTCACATATGTTTTGGAAATGCTACAAAATATCATCATTTTGGAAATCTATGCATGTGACAATACAGAGGATATTAGGATATAATATACCAATGAACTGTAACCTGATGTACTTATGTGATCTTAAAAAAGACAATGTTATACAGGCTGAGGACAGATATCTAGTTAAAATCTTGTTGATTGCATGTAAAAAAAACTATCACAAAAAAATGGCGATCAGAAGTTCTTCCTGACCAAGAACAATGGACTGACATTGTTGAGGACATACGTATGATGGAAAAACTAACATATCGACAAAGAACGCAAGAAGGAATATTGGAGAAAAAATGGCGGAAATGGACACACTACAAAGTGCAACAACGAGGCAGAAATTGAAAGAATAACCAAAGACACTGAAAAAACCAGAAGAATTAAGAGATGGAAACTAAAAACTTGATGCTCCAACATTTGCCCCCCCCCTTTTATTTTTTTTTTTTAATTTTTATTTTATTTATTTATTTATTTTATTTTTTTTTTTTTATTTTTCCCTACCCTAACCCCTTTGTTTTTTAAATGTAGAATGTGATCTGAATGCATTATATATGATGAAAAATGAATAAAAATCTAAGTTACAAAAAAAAAAAGGTCTGTGAGTACCAGATTGTCACACCACAAAGAACTCATGATGAGTAAAAGCAAAAAGCTCTCTTTAGACCTTTGCAACCTTAATGGTGCAAAACATAATGATGGCATTCATTACAGGTGCATTTCTAAACTGCTGAATGTTCCATTGAGTACTGTTAGAACCATCATTCAGAAGTGGAAAGAACATCATTTTACCATAAACTGTCCATGACCAGGAGCTCCTTGCAAGATTTCTGACAGAGGAATCAAAAGAATTATCAGAAGAGTTATTCAAGAGCCAAAGACCACTTGTGGAGAGCTCCAGAAAGACCTGGAGTTAGCAGGTTCTGCTGTTTCAAAGAAAACAATAAATAAAAACAGTAAATAATGCACTCCACCGACATGGGCTCTATGCCCACTCACCTCGCAAGACTCCATTGCTGAAGAAAAAGCATGTTGAAGCTTGTTTGAAGTTTGCTGCACAATGCTTGGGCAAGCCAGTAAAATGCTGACAGAATATATACTGGTCAGATGAGACCAAATTTTAACTTTTTGGATGCCACAACACACAACATGTTTGGAGGAGAAATGGGACTGCACATCCCATCATGGTGTGGGGGTGTTTTTCAGCACACGGTACATGCAGACTTCATATAATTGAAGGAAGGATGAATGGACAAACGTACAGACATCATTGATAAGAACCTGTTGCCATCTGCCAAGATGCTGAAGATGAAATGAAGGTGGACATTTCAGCAAGGCAATGATCCCAAACACGCAGCCAAGGAAACTCTCAACTGGCTCCAGAGAAGGAAAATAAAGCTGCTAGAATGGCCCAGTCAGTCACCTGACCTGAATCCAATTGAAAATCTATGGAACGATCTGAGGATCAGAGTTCATAGAAGATACCCATGGAACCTTCAATATTTGAAGACAGTTTGTGTTGAAGAATGGGCAAAAATCACTCCTGAGCAATGCCTGCACCTAGTTTTTCCATACAGGAGGCGTCTGGAAGATGTTATTACCGACAAAGGCTTTTCTGCTAAATATTAAATGAACTTCACAAAGCGTGTTCAATATTTATTTCCTGTCATTCCACTTTATTATAACTTGTTTTGTGAACTCATTTGCCTTAATTGCTCTGTATGTGTGGATTACTTGGGTTGTTACTGATATCTGGTGTAAGTCTCAACTTAATGGCTCCATTGTCGAGAGTAAAAGGGAAAGGATGTGGAGGTGAGGCAAGAGCGTAGGTCGACACAGATTCTTTATTGAACCCTCTATCATATGTACAGCCTGGGACCCCAGCGTGGGCGCTGGGGCCGTGAAGAGCCTAGTCTGGAAAGGCCTTGAGTGGCAAGATTATAATAACACTTGTTACATACCAAAGCACTGTGTGGCACAATTAACATAACACGTTACCTTCCTGCCACACATTCACCTCCCTGAGCTGTAGTCTACAGCAGCAGGAGGCAGAGGCGTCTTACAGTCTGGTGTAATTAGCCTTGTGGGGTGCTACCCCCCTCAGTCCATTGTTCAGCCCGTCTGTCTGCTTCTGGGTGAGAGATAATGTCAATCTGCCGGAGCAGCCCTAAAGGCATCGGGGAAAGCAATCGGCTAAATTCCCTGTTGTGCGCAGCGGATGAGAAACAAACACATGTCCTGCGTGCGGGGCTGCATGTCTGCTTTAGGTGCAAGGGCAGCCCTAAATGTTCTGAGGATGTGATCAGCCGTGTTCCCTGGGCATGTGCAGCTGTGGAGGCTGATGTGTGAGTCTGTGGGGTCGGTTGGTCCCTGGTGCGTGGCGCGTGCTGTGGCGCAGTGATCACATAGCTGGAAGTTGCACTGTCCTCGTGATCCTGCGGTGTGCGCATGGGGCTTCTGTGTGCAGAATTCCGCTGTCAGGAGGTGAGTCAGAGTGGGAGAGCTTGATGGAAATCAACGCAGATGGCACTGATGATCTTCCCTGTTCAGGCTGTTTCTGTGCGGTGCTCGTGTCGCTAATCCTCATATGTCTCGGTCCCCACACTGCGCTGTCTGTCCGTCCCTGGAGGTCACCATCGTGGAGAGAGGAACGGGAGGGCGTGCTCCAGTGTGGATGAGAAGGATGTAGGCAATCCCTGGTCTCTGGAATTCACAGTGCGGTGAAAGGGAGCAGATGGTCATCGCACATCAGGTCACCAATGTGGTGTGCGGCGTAAGGGAGAGATAGTTCATCTCACGTCAGGTCACCAATGTGGAGAAAAAGGAGTCCACAGCACGGCAGAAGGGAGAGACAGTCCATTCACGTCAGGTCACCAATGTAGAGGGTAAAAGGGAAAGGATGTGGAGGTGAGGCACGAGCGTAGGTCGACACAGATTCTTTATTGAACCATCATATGTACAGCCTGGGACCCCAGTGTGGGCGCTGGGGCCATGAAGAGCCTAGTCTGGAAAGGCCTTGAGTGGCAAGATTATAATAACACTTATTACATACCAAAGCACTGTGTGGCACAATTAACATAACACATGCTTCCTGCCATACATTCGCCTCCCTGTGCTGTAGTCTAAAGCAGCAGGAGGTGGAGGCGTCTTACAGTCTGGTGTAATTAACCTTGTGGGGTGCTACCCCCCGCAGTCCATTGTTCAGCCCGTCTGTCTGCTTCTAGGTGAGAGATAATGTCCATCTGTGGTGCACTGGCGTCACCACACCATCAGAAATATGTTTAATGAGAAAAATTTTGACATGTTCAATACTTATTTTCCCCGCTGTATATACGTATATATATATATATATATATATATATATATCCATCCATCCATCCATCTTCTACCGCTTTTCCGGAGGTCCGGGTCGCGGAGGCAGCAGTTCAAGCAGAGAAGCCCAGACTTCCCTCTCCCCAGCCACCTGCTCCAGCTCTTCAGAGGGGATACCAAGGCGTTCCCAGACTAGCTGGGAGACATAGTCTCTCCACCGAGTCCTGGGTCTGCCCCGGGGTCTCCTCCCAGTGGGACGTGCCTGAAACACCTCAAGTGGGAGACGTCCAGGAGGCATCCTAATCAGATGCCCATACCACCTCAACTGACTCCTTTCAATGTGGAGGAGCAGCGGTTCTACTCTGAGCCTCTCCCGGATGACTGAGCTCCTCACCCTATCTCTGAGGGTGAGTCCAGCAATCCTACGGAGAAAGCTCATTTCTGCCGCTTGTATCCGCGATCTCGTTCTTTCGGTCATTACCCAAAGCTCGTGACCATAGGTGAGAGTAGGAACGTAGATTGACTGGTAAATCGACAGCTTTGCCTTAGAACTAAGCTCCCTCTTCACCACAACAGACCGGTACAACGTCCGCATCACTGCAGATGCTGCTCCAATCCGTCTGTCGATCTCTCGCTCCATTTTCCCCTCACTCGTGAACAAGACCCCAAGATACTTAAACTCCTCCACTTGGGGCAGGAGCCTGTCCCCAACCCGGAGAGGACAATCCACCTTTTTCCGGCTGAGGACCATGGACTCGGACTTGGAGGTGCTGATTCTCATCCCAGCCGCTTCACACTCAGCGGCAAACCGTCCCAGCAAGAGCTGTAGGTCATTGCTGGATGAAGCCAACAGGACAACATCATCTGCAAACAACAGAGATGAGATCCTGTGGTCACCAAGTATGACACCCTCCATTCCCTGGCTGCGCCTAGAAATCCTGTCCATAAAAATTATGAACAGGACCGGTGACAAAGGGCAGCCCTGGCGGAGTCCAACTCTCACTGGGAATGACTCCGACCGAGTGTTGGCAATACGAACTAAACTCTCACAACGGTCGTACAGAGACCGAATAGCTCGTAACAACAAGCCCGATACCCCATACTCCCGAAGCACCCCCCACAAAAATCCACGAGGGACGCGGTCAAATGCCTTCTTCAAGTCCACAAAACACATGTAAACTGGTTGGGCAAACTCCCACGAACCCTCAAGAATTCTCGAGAGGGTAAAGAGCTGGTCCGATGTGCCACGGCCAGGACGAAAACCACATTGCTCCTCCTGAATCCGAGGTTCGACCAACGGCCGGACTCTCCTCTCCAGTACCTTGGCATAGACCTTCCCAGGGAGGCTGAGGAGTGTGATCCCTCTAAAGTTGGAGCACACCCTCCGGTCCCCTTTTTGAAGAGAGGAACCACCACCCCGGTTTGCCATGCCAAAGGCACTGCCCACTGTATATATATAGTATATATATACAGTATATATATATACTGCTCAAAAAATAAAGGAAACACTTTGAAAACACATGAGATTTTAATGTGAAAAAATAAGCTGGATATCGAAATTGTGGCAGGCTAGTCCAGTTTACTCAGATTAAAAAGTGTTCCTTTAATCTGAGTAAGAATAATAATATATTGTGGAGTGTGTGAATAAAGAGGCAGGTTTATGGGCAGACGGATTTATTACACACTCACATCTCTCAAGCACAGAAAAGACTGAATCATTTCAGCATGATCTCTCCCTTTTACCCAACTCCCTCTTCTCACATTTACATGGCATTTTCTCATCACACAGCGTGACATTTACATTACACTGCCTTCACCCCCCCTAGGTCCCTGACTCCTTCCTGCTATATCCCCAGGAACTCCCTGGGCATTGTTCTCCCATGCTTATTCACTGTCTCTGTCTGAGATGCTAAACAATCTGACTCCCCCAAGGTGCCCCCCCACAGCATCTTAGATAGAACATCAGTCCACACGCTCTTTTGGCTTCAGTCTCCTTCCATATCTGCTGTAACTGGGGTTTACCGAATCCGTGGCTCTGCTGTGCCGGTGGGGGGGGGGGGGCTGCTGGGAGTGTGTCTGACTGCGGGTGGGCCATAGCGGGGGGGGGACTTCGGTCTGTCCGTGTGGCTGCCCTGGTGAATCGTTTCCCCAGGGAGTTCTCCATGGGGGTCTTCCACGCCGAGGGGCCCTAGCCAACAGCACTTGCTCGTCCGGCACTACAAAGGTGGGTTTGAGTCTGTCAATGCAAATTTTCTCCCGTCGACCCCCCAAGTCTAGCAAAGAATGCTTATCCCCTGTTTCCAGCACTCTGAACGGTCCATCATAGGGTGGACGCAATGGAGGGCGGTGGGCATCGTGTCTGACGAACACAAACTCCGCGTTCTTCAAAGTTTTAGGCACGAAAGCACGCGGGAAACAGTGGTGGGCCGGGCCCAGCAGCGTGCCTGTCTCTGCACTACGCTGCAAAAGCTGAGACGGGCAGCTGTCTGGTGCGGGATTATCTGGCAGAAATTCCCCAGGCAGCCGTAGGGGTTGCGCAAAAACAAGCTCTACCAGGGAAGCTTCCAAATCCTCTTATGGCGTGGAGCGCAACCCCAATAAGACCCACGGCAGGCTGTCTACCCAATTTGCATCCGTCAGTGAAGCCCTGAGTGCTGCTTTCAGTGATCTATGAAAACGCTCGCATAACCCATTGGCCTGTGGGTTGTATGCAGTTGTGCGGTGAATTGCAACACCCAGGCTGCGGGCCATCGCGGACCAGAGGTCGGAAACAAATTGAGGGCCCCTGTCAGACGTAATGTCCAACGGGACTCCAAAACGCGCCACCCATGCTGTTAAAAAAGCGCGTGCCACGTCCGTGGACGTGGTTGCCGCCAGCGGGACTGCTTCTGGCCAGCGTGTGGTGCAGTCCACCACTGTCAGGAGGTGTGTGCAACCCTGTGATGGCGGGAGGGGACCCACGAGGTCCACGTGCACATGGTCGAACCTTTTAGCCGGTACCCGAAACGGCTCCAAGGGAGCCTTCGTGTGTCTGTGTACCTTGGCTCGTTGGCACGCCACGCAGGCCGCAGCCCACTCTTTTACTTGTTTGCGTAGGCTCGGTCACACGAACTTCTCTCCCACCATTTTGACCGACGCACGCACTCCTGGGGGCACCAGAGTGTGAACAGAGTCAAACACGCGGCGTCCCGTGGAGACATCGCAGATTAGGGAGGGGCATGCAATCTTGCAGCACCCTGCTCTCCAGCCTTAACCGTGTTGGTCCAGACTGGAGCGCGCGCATGTCCACATTGCTAACTTGCTCCGTGGCCATGGCTGCGTAATCTATCCCCATGTAGACCGGGGCCACCACGGCGCGCGAGAGGCAGTCCGCCACCACATTCAGTTTACCCGACACATGCTGTATATCGGTAGTAAACTCTGAGATCGCGGCCAGCTGTCTCTGCTGCTGGCCCGACCATGGTTCTGAAACCTTGGCCATTGCGAACGTTAGCGGCTTGTGGTCCACGAACGCGGTGGAGCTGCGCCCTTCCAGCCAGAGCTGGAAGTAGCATATGGCCAGGTGGAGAGCAAGCAACTCTTTGTCGAACGCGCTGTATTTACGTTCACTGTCGTGCAAAGTCCTGCTGAAAAAGGCGAGCGGCTGCCAAGAACCGGCGACGCGGTGAGCGCTATCTGGGCCGCCGGGTCCGGATGTGCCAGCAGTGCGGCGTTTGCCAGGGCTGCTTTAACCTCCGAGAACCCCCACTCTCGCTCCGGAGTCCATTTGACCCCATCCGCGGGTTTCTGTCTCTTGAGCGCGGCGTACAATGGTTGCATGAGCTGCGCCGCGCGGGGAAGGAAACGGTTATAAAAGTTCACCATCCCCAAAAATTCTTGTAGCGCCCTGACCGTCTGAGGCCGGGGAAAATTCGCCACGGCACGCACTTTGTCGGGCAATGGGATCGCTCCTTCCGGAGAGACATGGTGCCCCAAAAAATCAATCTCCATCACGCCGAACTGGCATTTCGCCGGGTTGATTATTAACCCGTGCTCCTCCAACCTCCGGAAAACCGTCCTGAAGTGGGTTACATGTTCGTCTTCGGACGCACTGGCTACCAGGATATTGTCCAGGTAGACGAACACGAACGGGAGATCACGCAGCACTGCATCCATCATGCGCTGGAACGTCTGTGCCACTCCTTTTAACCCGAATGGCATGCACAGGAACTTGAATAAGCCGGACGGAGTTATTATCGCTGTTTTGGGTATGTCCTCCGCGCGCACTGGGACTTGGTGGTAACCGCGGACCAGGTCTATTTTGGAAAAAATGCATGCTCCGGCGAGATGAACGGAAAAATCCTGTATGTGGGGAATCGGGTAGCGGTCGTGTGCTGTGGCGTTGTTCAACCTGCAGAAATCACCGCACGGTCGCCACGATCCCTTAGCCTTAGGGACCATGTGTAGCGGGGATGCCCATGGGCTGTTAGATCGCCTGATGATGCCAAACCTTTCCAGGTTGGCGAACTCCTCGCGCGCTATGGCCAGTTTAGCTGCGTCCAAGTGCCGAGGTCTTGCGAAAACGGGCGGCCTGGTGGTGGTGATAAAGTGCTCCACCCCTTGTTTCGCGATGGCCGCCGACAACGTCAGGACCGTGAGCGCTGGGAACTGAGTGAGCAGTGCGTGGAACTTACCGCCTGGAGCTGTGACATTGGCTTGTGCTGTTGGCCGGGTCCCTCGAGCTATACAGGGGAGAGAGTCAAAGGACAGTGCATTAACCAGGCGCCTGTTAGCAACATCCACAAGTAAACCATGCGCACACAGAAAATCAGCTCCCAGGATCGGGAAACTCAGTGCTGCTATGACAAAAGTCCACTCGTACGAGCGGCCGTGTAGAGATAAGGCCAGTGTTCTCTCACCGAATGTCTAAATCTCCGAGCTGTTTACTGGCACAAGTCCGGGGCCGCTAGGTCCTGCCAGCCAGTCAGCGTAGGACGGCAGGATGATGCTCTTCTGGGCTCCGGTGTTGATGAGGAAGCGTCTCCCCGAGCGCAAGCCCGTCATGTAGAGCAGCTTGTTCTCTTCACCGGCGGTCGCAGCTGCTACTGACTGCCGGCCTTGGCATTTCCTGAGCGCTTGAACTGGCACGGTGACGCACATCTGCGTGCGTTCTCTCCAAAGCGGCGGTGGTAAAAGCAGAGCGTGTCTCTCTGGCGCTCCTTGGCCCCCGCTGCCGCTACCGTCGGTGGCTCCTTGCCTCCTCTGGTTGTCTCGCTGGGCTCTGCCACTGCTGCGTTGACAGTGATCGCCCTGGTGGTGAGGATGATCTGGTCTGCCTCCTGGGCTAGCGCACGGTAGTCACGCGCGGCCAGCGACGGCGAATTGGCCAGAACCGCTCTCGCCTCTGTTGGAAGGTTCCGGAGGAAAAGGTGGGCAAATAGAAAGTGCCCGTCGTCCGCGCCCATTAACGCCAGCATCTTCTCCATCAGGTTGACAGCCGAACCATCTCCTAACTCGGTCTGCCGCAGGAGCCTTTCCGCTCTCTCACATTCCCAGAGTGTGTAACGCCAGGTCAGCGCAGCCTTGAGAGCCTCGTATTTGTTGCGGGCTGGAGGCTGTTCGAGCAGGCTCGCTACCTGCTGGGCTGTGGGAGCGTCCAGCGCTCCTACCACATGGTAGAACTTGGTGTCGTCTGCCGTTACTCCCCGGAGGGCAAACTGGGCCTCGGTGTGGTGGAACCAAGAGCGTGGGTTGTGCTGCCAAAAGTCCGGTAGCTTGACTGAAACCGTGCACGCGTTGCTGGGGGTTCCAGTCCGGGCTGTCTGTGGGATGGCTGCTGCGTCGCTGGGGCTTCCCGACCGGGCCGGCTCCGGGGTTCTTGCCTCGTGTTCCATAATTCGTCTAGGGTCACCAGTGTGGAGTGTGTGAATAAAGAGGCAGGTTTATGGACAGACGGATTTATTACACACTCACATCTCTCAAGCACAGAAAAGACTGAATCATTTCAGCATGATCTCTCCTTTTTACCCAACTCCCTCTTCACACATTTACATGGCATTTTCTCATCACACAGCATGACATTTAAGCCACATTTCCACTATATAGTTCTGCGCTACTCTTTTCTTTTCTTTACTACTTGTTTCTCCCGCGGCTGCGCCTCCATCACAACCGCGGAAAGCCGAGAATTGCTGGGGTGGGCGGGATCGAGGTGGCGCTACACTGCTGACGTATAAAGGACGAGACTGACTCCTCAACAACACAGAAAAAAATAGCGGATTACGAGCGGAGGATTTCCATGGTTTTTAACACAATGAATGTCTTTAACGAGACAAGAGAATTTTACAGGAGAAGACGACGTGGATTGAGACAACACACGTTGGAGCAGGAGAGGAGAATAGCGGTTGCCCAGGAGGAATCTGAAGCAGCTGCATATGAAGCAGAGATCATTCAGAGATCATTTCATTTGTTCAGTGTTCATGTGCATACATATGTCAAACGTCTTTTTTAAATAAAATGCTGTGCACTTTTAAACTACGTCGCCTCTGTTGTTCAAAACGGTTAAATGTTAACAGACGGTTAATTAAATGCTGAAACACCGGGGTAATTTAAAATTATGCAGAAGCTTAATCCTAAACCCCTTTAACTTACCAAATAATTTATAATATTATAAAAAAAGCCAATCCAAATCTAGACCCATTTTGTATATTGTGTAATAATGATACACTGATGATAAACTGACTTCCCAAAAAAAGCAGCAGCTATACAACGCACTTTTGGTTTGATGGAATTGCCAATTGACCTTGGAATTATACTGTATGTGGAAACTTGTTATACTTCCAGTTAACTTTAACTTACAAAATAATTAAAAATATTATAAAAAAGCCAATCCAAATCTAGGCCCATTTTTTGTATTGTGTATCATTTGAGTATCATTGTACAATCTATTGTTATTTATAAGGGTTATCTGTTCAGTGGTGGCTAATTACACACTAAAACAACGTAGAAATGACTCAAAAAAAAAATATGCTGCAGCTAGACAACTCACTTTTGGTTTGATGGAATTGCCAATGAACCTAGAAATTTTATGATGAAACTTTTTTTAATCCTACTAAATACACTGACATTGTCACACTGCCCAACACCAAATTATAATTTTCTTTTTCAAACCAAAGATCACTATGGATCTATTGAATCACAATCGCATAGGTTTTTATCATATACATGTCAACGTTTACAACATCGAAAATGTTATATTTGGGTTTACATGTATGGGTATTTTCGCTTTATATTATACTAGACTGCTTATAATTTATTGGAATTCTCAGAATTTGGAATGCCGATATAACATTCAATTCACATGTACTTACCTTTTACCTAATTCGACTTTCACCTTTATCAGTGTCTACTGCTGAATGTAAATTACACCTGTGCAACTGCTTACAATTTTACTTAAAAACTGTACCCAATGTAGAGCAATGGATACAGCAGTGGTAATATTTATTAAATTTAACAATAACAATTACATTACCATTAAAAATCTTGACACCTTTATGGCTGAACAGCAGGATTAGGGTCATATGAGGCAATGGAATGTGTATGTAATTATTCGCCTTTATCATCCAGTGTTATAATATACAAACCACACTTTTATCCAAAAGACTAACATTTTATTACATTACAAATATTCCCAAAACATGTTAACAAATGGGGAGCTTTCAGTACTTCGACCAGACTGCCAAAATGGTTTCGGAAGGCTCCGTGGAAGGAAGCCGTCTCTGTCAGCTCATCCCTTCTTAATGCGGCTAACTGCAGGTGTCTTTCGTGCTGTTCGAGCATCCTTTCATGGATCCGCATCTCCTCAGCATGATTCTGGGCCATCAGTGATGCAAGGTCTGCAATGTTGCTGCTTTTCAGCTTGCCTATATGAAAGACAGAAGTCATTGTATTTAGATAACACTGGATCAAAACATGTCAGAAAAAATATTATGGAATTAAACTGTTGAAAGCCTGTGGTGGGATGCTTCGTTGCTGTATTTAAGCTCAACTGTCATGTTGTTGCCCCTCAGTAGAGTGGACTATAAGCAACTTCTGTGGTGATGTGGTTAGCCCCCCCTTCATTTCAAAAAGGATTAATTGTAAAAAGTATTTTGATTTAATGGGTTATTTTTAAAAGAATTTCTTTGTACTGTGGCCTCATAAATCAGAATGGGTTAATAGTGTTAGCTGACTTGAAGAATTTCAATCAAGCATTTTGATTTGAAGTCTGTACATGTGCTCGTTTTTTTTTGTGAAAATACAACAGTATTTCCACCACCAATACACCTATAACACTGGGCCACTGTGGCTATGAACACCCCTGAATCTAGTATTTTTATAAACGTAGAAAGACATTTTAAATTCCTTGTTATGCGTCTATAGAAAACAATCACATATAAAAACAACCGGGTGGTAATTTTCAGTTTGTTGTGCCTTACCAGCACTTGACCGGGAGATGCAGGATAGTGATGGAGCTGGCAGTCCAGTGAGGCGGACCCCAAGGGATTTGAAAACTGTGTATAGAAGGAAAAAAACACACAATAACGCTCACAAACAAAGGGCAACATGTACCGCAAACACAAAACTTTTTAACCAGAATACAATAAGCTTACGTCAGCGTTTTGTTCACGTGAATACTGAAATAAAAGCGCGATTCTGCAGCTTGATGCCAGGTAGCAGCAAGGTACAGAGGTAGCTAGCTATTAGCGGGCTAGCCATCACCACAATTGCCCACAATCAAACAACTTTCTTTATTGCTAAAATAAAGTGCGCTTTTGACCGAAAGGCAAGAAGACGGACAATAACAAAACAACACTCACCGTCACCGTTTTCCAATTCCGTGGCCGTGTCGAGTCCAAATTCTCTGCCAATAATAGCAGGCCAGACACTTCCTGGTATATTTTTTCATTGCAAGTTGCCCCACCAACTCGCTCTGGATGTAGTCATCGGCTACGAGGGACAGAAAAGTCCGCACCTCCTCGTTTGTTCATGGAATAAACTTGCGCGTGGACATCGTTATATGAAAACACAATTGTGAATCCAGTCACCGCGGTTACTCGCTGAAATTACAAATGGCGGACGTGTAGCTTCAACAGAAAACTAACGGACGCGTTTGGTGACGTTACGCCCTGACCAATCAGCGTTTAGCAGTCGATTGACGTCAATTCACACCTCGCTTTTCACTCGCTTGTACCCTGCCTCTGAACAGGCACGAAAATCGTAACGGTTAAACCGTGAGGACTTGGGTGGAAATGGCGAAAAACCAAAACAAGTAAAAAAAAAGTAAAGCCCAGGCAATACTGGTGGAAATGGGGCTTTACATTACACTGCCTTCACCCCCCCCTAGGTCCCTGACTCCTTCCTGCTATACCCCCAGGAACTCCCTGGGCATTGTTCTCCCATGCTTATTCACTGTCTCTGTCTGAGATGCTAAATAATCTGACTCCCCCAAGGTCCCACATCATATGTATATCATGTACCCCTAATATATATATATATTATATATATATATATATTAGGGGTGTAACATTACATGTATCTGTATTTTTCGGTACAGCACCTTTGGTACAGTAGTACAGAGGCGTACCGAGGTTCCACACGGACTATATTGACTGACGGACGGGAAGTGTAACTGCCTTGTGCTATTAACCGTACATGTAAACAAACGGTGCAGCCCAGCAGCAAACATCGTGGCTGGCTGTAATGCTACAGAGAAGCTAGAGCTTGAAGATCCTCTCTCACAAGTCTCCTGTCTGGGAACACTTCAGCTTGCCGGTGAAATATGTGAATGCATAAAGGCAATTAGACAAAAACAGCATTGGATATGCTTTTGGTATTATGTTGTGTCACATTAGGTGTTAAATTAGACCCGAATGCAGTACTTAGAGTTTGGTTGGATTTATTAATGAGCTGGCCAGAGGGGTGCAGCTCAAATAAAACACAAAGTAACACAAAATAATACAAAATAAACAGGCAGCACGGGGGCTGTACAGAACTTACTGAAGTACAAACAGGAACGGGTCAGGTCAGACAGACAGAAGCGTGTTGCTCACGCAGCATGACTAACAGCAATCATGATAACACACAGACTGGGGCAGGTATAAATACACACCACGCCACTCTCTCATGCCAGTTTTCCTCTGATTCCCCTGACTCCTCCTCGGCCCTCCCCCCTGCAGCTGCTGCCCCACCCCCGGACACCATTCTGCCCTCTTCTTGCATTTTAGGAGCTCTTACTTGGGATATTGAGCAGAGGGTCCGGCAGGCCCAGTCTGTGGAACCCATCCCCGAGGGAGGCCCGCCCAACAGGTTGTATGTTCCCTCCTCCCTACACAGTGAGGCCATCCAGTGGGGGCACACCAGTTTTTTTGCATGTCATCCTGGTATTTCCCACACCATCGAACTGCTGCAACGTGTGTTTTGGTGGCCGTCTCTCAGGAAGGACGTTCAGGACTATGTGAAGGCTTGTCATATCTGTGTCACCAATAAATCAGACTCTTTACCCCCGTCCGGTCTCCTCAACCCCTCCCTGTCCCTAGTCACCCCTGGTCCCACATTGCCATAGACTTTGTTACGGGCCTCCCTCCATCTCAGGGAAATACAGTCATTTTCACCTGTGTTGATCATTTCTCCAAAGCCATTCACTTAGTTCCCCTCTCTAAACTCCCTTCTGCTGCTGAGACTGCCAATCTACTTTCCCTCCATGTCATCCACCTGCACGACATTCTGATGGACATTGTGTCAGATTGAGGGCCACTGTTTACACTGCGGGTATGGAAAGCCTTTTGCGGGGCCCTGGGTACTACCATCAGCCTCACCTCCGGTTACCATCCGCAGAGCAATGGTCAGGTTGAGTGTGCCAACCAGTCCTTGGAGACCACTCTGAGGTGTGTGGCATCCTGTGACCCTTCCATCTGGAGTTCTCATCTGACCTGGGTGGAGTATGCGCTCAACACTGCTGTCTCCTCCACTACCGGACTAATGCCCTTCGAGGCTTCTATGGGGTACACACCACCGCTACTACCCATTGTGGAGAGGGAAATCACTGTGCCATCGGTGGAGGCTCACGTGCGCCGCTGTTGCCGTCTTTGGAGGTCCACTCGGGCTGCCCTTCTCTGTTCGTCCAAGTGGAACCACCTCTATGCCAACAGCAGATGTGCGCTGGCGCCAAAGTATACCATGAGGCAGAAGGTCTGGTTATCCGCCGAACAGGTGCTGTTGAAGACGGAATCAAGGAAGCAGTCTCCCCACTATCTGAGTCCGTACCACCATCTCCCGCATCATTAATGATGTCACCGTTCAGCTGGATCTGCCCCTAGCTCTCCGCATTCATCCGACTTTCCACGTCTCTCAGATCAAACCCCTCTCCGCCAGCCCCTGTGCCCTCCTCTGGGCCCCCCTCTTCCTCCTTGGATCATACCACCTACACTGTCCAGAGGATTTTAGACATCTGCCATTGGTGCCGGGGCCTTCAATATCTGGTCCACTGGAAAGGTTATGGACCGGAGGAGAGGTCATGGATTCCCGGGTCCCACTTCCATGACAAGGGCATGGCATGGGCCTTCCATTGGGTGCATACCTAGAAGCCCGGAGGGTCGCCAGGAGGTGCCCCTTGAGGGGGGACACTGTGATGATCAGGCGAGTGCACTTCCCCCCTCACTTCCTGTTTCTGTGTTTTCTAGCTCCGGAGCTCATTTGCGCACTTGCGTGATTGACACACCTGCTGCTTCCTGATCTACTAGTGTATTTAAGAGCCAGTGTGTGAAGAGCTTGCTGCTGGATCATTGGGTATTGCTGCCAGAGCAACTCCAGTCAATGTTCATTCATTCATTCATTCATCTTCTTCCGCTTAATCCTTTTCGGGTCATGAGGGGGCTGGAGCCTATCCCAGCATCTTTGGGCGAGAGGCAGGGTCCACCCTGAACAGATTGCCAGTCCATCGCAGGGCCAACACAGAGAGACAGACAACCATTCACTCTCACAGTCATACCTAAGGCTGTTGTTTGGCAAATTTTATTGTCCTGTTGTCTTTACCTCCTGTGTCTTCTTCTCCTCAGGTTTGCTGCCATTCCAGCGGTGTGTCTTTGGGGCTGTGCGCGCTTGCCTGTACCAAACTTCCCAAAGACATCATTTTCACCCAGGTCACCCAGTCATCTCCTCCTTCCCGTCTTCTCCCTGCAGTCTCCAGTCCCTCCCATTTTGTGTTCCACACTGGAGCTCACTGTCGGGCCCTCAGCTTGTGTAGTAAGACTCTCTTCCTCAGTTATCATTCCCTGCTTGCCATTCCCAAGCAGGGAATGATAACCACCTCTCTCCTCTCCTTTCTTTCAGGCTGTGTGGCTCCAGCATGTCCCTGTCTTTACTATACTGTATTTAAGTTGGTGTGTGTTTGTGTTTTTCATTAGTTGTTTTGTGTGATAGTGTTTATAAAGTTAGCGTGTTTTTGCATTTTGTTTTTCATTAAAGTTGTGTTAAACGTTCTTCTTGTGTGTGAGTGTTCATCTGAGGTGGTTTGCCCTGCTCTTAAGCCTCCTGAGTATTTAATCATGACATTGTGGAGAAAGGAAACAGATGAGGCAACGAGCTGAACAACACATGAACTTTATTCCTTCTCCAACATTAAGTACAATTAACCTTTAAGCTGTGTGATTTCTTGTGCCCCTAGTGGCAGAGTACGGTGCTGCACCTGTCAACTGATAATAACATGCCAAACACTCCCCAGCTGGACTGAGGATTTGTACTGATCATGCCAGCTCACAAAGTGGCAGGCACGCGTTGGGAGGACTCATGGATGACACATAATACACCAAAGAGGAAGAAATCCTTCTTCTTCTTCTTCATCTTTGAGATTACAAAACAAAATGGCACCCATCGTTGTGGAGATATGCGATTGCAGACGGAGGAGCAAATTCAAAGGATTTGGTCCTGAATTTGCCAACTATGATTCTAAAAAGAGATTATTTAGCTTATGAAGGCAGATGTTTACATGTTCTTTTAACACAGGGAGCACGAAGCTCGTTGATTTCACCTGCCGGCGCCCGGAGCACCATGTGACTGTAGAGCAATCACCGGTTGCATGTCGTCATATAAGAGAAATTGTTGCGGTATAAAAGCGAAATTAAGGTGGAATAATCAATAACAGTTTGTGGATGTAGGAGAGAAAGCAAAAATGACCAGGAGAGGACAAAATAGCAACCAGAATGCCGCAAAAGGACACCGCCTTGCCAGTGGTAAGTGACGAAATGTCTTTGTTTGCTTGTATACAAATTAGATGCATAAATTTACTCCTATCTGAAACTTTGGCTCATATTCTACATCTTTCTATTGACAGTAAGCCATTGTCTCTTACCACTTTCAAGTTATAGACTTGGAAAATTGTGACATCTGATCTGAATATTTTCTTGAAAAAAATCTTTACCACTGTTGACCACTAGGGGTTATGTCACAGTTTGGTGACATGCACAGTCAATGGGTTATCCCTCCCTGGATCTCTGTGCACCCTCTTTTTATAACCTTTAATTCCATGCATTGAGACCCAGGAATTTTGACCATAATACATTGTGTGGAACAAAGACATGCGTGGCACATTAACATCACATTGCGCCAGTGCCACTTCTCACACCCTTTCCTCCTCCAGTGGCTCTGGTGCTTCCTCAACTCCCCGGAGGGCGAATAGTCCTTACTGCCCTGTCTGAGACCCCCTGGTAACACTTCCTTTTTCAGCCCATTGTTTCCTCTTTCCCCAGCTGCCGTCTCTGGGTGGAGAATCCCTCACCCATGCCACCACAACATTTACAAAACGAGATTCTGACCAGAAAATACAAAAAGGGGAAAATGACCCACCAA
The DNA here is from genome assembly GCA_020510985.1 of Pholidichthys leucotaenia. Taxonomy (NCBI): domain Eukaryota; kingdom Metazoa; phylum Chordata; class Actinopteri; order Cichliformes; family Pholidichthyidae; genus Pholidichthys; species Pholidichthys leucotaenia. Next base: position 241,162,808 of record CM035839.1, read on the forward strand.
GGTGAGGACAAGATAAATACAAAAACCACGAGATGCAAATACTGAAATACTAATAATTACCAACATACAAAAAGAGAGCTAAAGGCAAAGGTGAAGGTAGGCTCAAGTCCAAACAGACAGATATTATTTATAATACAAAACCGGATGATCACAGATGCATAATATTAACAAACAAGATTAAACTAAGAAACAGGAACTCTCATAAACTGACAGAAACAAATGACGAACTCAAATAACATAATACATCCAAAACCAACCAGATACAATACTAAACTGAAGTGGGGAAAAATACAGAAAATGATCATATTAAATGAGAGCATGAGCACGGTCCCCCAACCGTGCTCCGCATCATGATAGAACCCCCCGTCCAAGAGGTGGATTCCAGACACCCCAACATAACATCAAAGAGAAAAAGGAAACACCCTCCCTTCCAATAAGAACAGAGAAATCACCCTACCAGGGAGGGCGGTGGGGGAAAACAGGTCAGGTGGGTCAAAACAAATTTCTCGTTAAACAGAGAATCAAAACAAAACAGTTCAGGTGGCCTACTGAAGTCCCAGGACCACCGGGTGTCATGAATGCCCCTTCGGGGCAGAGATATGAAACCCAGGCGCTCGACTGTGAGCTTGTGAGATTTATTAACAAAAAGGCATACAGTGCACCAATGTGTTCAAAATAACAGAATAACAATAATGGAGAGACTTACGGGAAAAAATGCGCCAGAGCAGAACAGGGCTGTGGCGGAGACAAGAGAGGCTGGTAGACGGAGGCAGCTACAAAGGCAAATGAGAATGAGCTCCCTTAAATAGGGGTCAAACCATTGCACAATAAGTGACAGGTGTGGGTTCACATGAGCGAGCAAAAGGGGAATAATGTGAGAGATTGGAATCAGCTGGGAGAGATGAGGGAGGAGCGGCTGAGCTGACAGCTTGACAGGGGAACGCCCAGGAGGAGCACAAACCCAGAAATATCGCCTGACAGTTGTCAACCCAGAGAAGGACACAACAGAATATGCAACACTGTGGGTGTAGCTATGTTACACCCACAGTGGCTCCGGGCTGGAGCATAGCTGCCCCTGCGATGGCTTCCGGCTGGAGCATAACTGCACCCATGGTGGCTCCAGGCTGGAGTATAGCTGCAACCTCAATGGCTCCAGACAGGAGCGGAGCTGCACCCTCTGTGGACCTGGGCTGGGCCAACGCTGCACCCTTGGCGGGCCCATACTGGAGCGCAGCACCCAAGTTGCCATGTACCGCAGGCTTTTAAAACGGCTGTAATTAAACCCTTACTCAAAAAGCCAACGCTAGATCCAGGAGCTTTAGCTAACTATAGACCAATCTCTAATCTCCCTTTCATTTCAAAAATCTTAGAAAGAGTTGTTGCTATGCAATTATTTGACCACCTGCAGGGAAATGGTTTATTTGAGGAGTTTCAATCTGGGTTTAGAATCCATCATAGCACTGAAACAGCCTTAGCGAAGGTCACTAACGACCTCCTCATTGCATCTGATAATGGACTAGTTTCTGTACTTGTCCTTTTAGATCTTAGTGCAGCTTTTGATACTATTGATCATAATATTCTACTTGATAGATTAGAACACTATGTTGGACTTAATGGAACTTCGTTGCAGTGGTTTAGATCTTATTTATCTGATAGGTTCCAGTTTGTTCATGTAAATGATGAGTTTTTCTCTCAGCTCAAAGCTTAGTCATGGAGTTCCACAGGGATCTGTGCTTGGCCCTACTCTTTTTAGTTTATATATGCTTCCGTTAGGCAACATTATTAGAAAGCACTGTATACATTTTCACTGTTATGCAGATGACACACAATTATACCTGTCAATGAAGCCAGATGATACTAATCAATTAGCCAAGTTAGAAGCCTGTCTTAAGGAAATCAAAGTTTGGATGACTTGTAATTTCCTGCTATTAAATTCAGATAAGACTGAAGTCATTCTTGTTGGTCCAAAAAACCTTAGAAATTCCTTTCCAAATCAAACTTTCAGTTTGGATGCAGTTACTCTTTCTCTTAATAGCTCTGTGAGGAACCTTGGAGTTATTTTTGATCAGGATTTGTCCTTCAATTCACATATTAAATTTGTTTCTAAGACTGCCTTCTATCATTTGCGTAATATTGCCATGATTAGGAGCATCTTGTCTCAGAGTGATGCTGAGAAGCTGATCCACGCTTTTGTTAGCTCGAGATTAGATTATTGTAATTCTTTATTATCAGGTTGTCCTAAAACATCTTTAAAAAGTCTTCAGCTGATCCAAAATGCTGCAGCAAGAGTTTTAACAGGTACTAGAAAGAGAGATCATATCTCTCCGGTTCTGGCCTCCCTTCATTGGCTTCCCATAGAGTTTAGAATTAAGTTTAAAATCCTTCTTCTTACTTACAAAGCTCTAAACAATCAGGCTCCTTTTTATTTAAAAGATCTGATACTACCGTATCATCCTAACAGAGCACTACGCTCCCAAAATGCAGGTTTACTTGTAATACCTAGAATCTCCAAAGTACAATGGGAGGCAGAGCCTTCAGTTATCAAGCTCCTCTCCTGTGGAATCAGCTGCCAATCTGGATTCGGGAGTCAGACTCGATCTCTGTTTTAAGAATAGGGCTAAAACCTACCTTTTTGATATAGCCTACAATTAGGGAGGGATCATGTGTTTTCTGAACCCTCCCTTAGTTATGCTGCTAATAGGTTTAGTCAGCCGGGGGACCTCCAGTAATGCACTGGGCCTCACTCCTTTCCTCACTCTCTATGAAATATTTTTTTTTTTGCTGGTCATTAACATTTGTTTGTTCTCTCCCATAGATTGAGTCCCCATCGTGCTGTTTGCTCTCTACATGTCTGTTCTTTTCTTCTTCTCTATCCCCTCACCCCCCAGCCAGTCGCAGCAGATGACTGCCCCTCCCTGAGCCTGGTTCTGCTGGAGGTTTCTTCCTGTTAAAAGGGAGTTTTTCCTCTCCACCGTCGCCAAGTGCTTGCTCACAGGGGATCGCCTGATTGCTGGGGTCTTTCTGCAACTGTGGGGGTCCTCCCTACAGTTGATAGTGCTATGAGATGACTGTTGTTGTGAAATGGCGCTATATAAATAAAGTTGAATTGAATTGAATTGAATTGAATTGAAAGTTGGGATAAAGCTGGGGTGCAGCACCCATGAGGGTCCCTGGCTGGGACACAGAACCCACGGAGACTTGGACCGAGGAGGAGGAACCCAGACGACGGCCTCGGGCAGAGGGGAAGCTGCACCCATGGGGGTCCCGGGCTGGGACAGAGCTCCTGCGACAACCTCCACAGCAGGGAAAGCTGGACCTGTGGCGACCTCGGGTGGTGACACCGGACCCACGGAGACCTCTTGCTGTACTGGAACATCTCCGGTGACCCTGGGAGAAAGCTCAGAGGAAACAAACAGAGGAACAGGGTCACCGGCAGTGGCTGAGCCCGGCGAGGTGAGCTCAGGTGCAACAGGCAGCTGCCAGATAAGACCTCTCCAAAACTGATAAGAGAAACACAAGAGAGAGCACTTGCCTGAGCTCGAGCTCCACTGCCATCCAGGATTCCGCCGATCCAGGTAGCGACGATGTTTTGGGCCCGGTCCATTGGAGGTCCAGCTCTGCCTCGAACTCTGCTGTGGCAGCCTTCGCAGCAGGCATGATGGTGGTAGCAGTCTTGGGGCCCCGATGTGAAGTGGCCTACGCTGGTGGCTCATCCGGCACGGCAGCTGGGGGTTGGCTCACCGCTGGCACTGGAACTGGTTCCTCCAGGGTCATGGGCTCCTTCTGTGTCTGGCGGCTCAATCCCGGGGTTGGCACCCATTCAAGGGCCACAGGAGAGGACACAGAGAGGGCTGGTGAACAGTTAGTGACATAACGTTCGGCTCAGGAGACGCACACACACAGGTTCAGAGTAGTTCAAACTGTTTATTAACAGCAGGGGTGTATGGGTGTGTGTCAGTGGAATGTTAATGTATTGGTGGTGGCGTCTGCTTCGGACACAGAGGCAGGAGACCGTTCAGCCGGCAACCCTATGGGAGAGAACAGACACAGGGTGACAGGCACACACCAATACAGGAGGAGAATAGGCGAGGGAGAGAAGCTTACTTGAGTTTGACAGATGGCAGGCACTACAAGGACGGAACCCCGGGAGACAGTCACCTGCAGGACTCGGTGCAGCAGCGAGGAAGGACGAGGGACGGAGTTGTTCGCCGCCGAGGAATCCACCTGTGCACAGGGGAGCAGACTGGGAGAGGTAAGGCAAGGAATCTTCTTACCAATAGCTTGATGCTGAAGAGAGGGTTGACGCTTCGCATTGAAGGCGATGAAGTCTAACGGCTTCAGGCCGAAGCTCAGGGCGAGGCGGCTTTTATCCCTCGCCGCTGACGAGTAGCAGGTGCGTGAGCAGGTGGCGCCGCTGATGAATGGCGCGGCGTGACAGTACTCCCCCCTCTAGCAGCGCCTCCTGGCGATGGCTTATCCGGGGTGCGCTCGGTGGAAGTCCGCGATGAGCGATGGGTCCAACACAAACGACGGGGGCACCCACTGTCGATGCTCGGGCCCATAGCCCTCCCAGTCCACCAAGTACTGCAACCCACGACCCCGGCGCCGGGAGTCCAGGATGGAGGAGGCGGACCAGGCTGGATGGCCACCATTCATCCGGGGCGCGGGTTGCGCTGCAGGAGGAGGGCAAAGGGGATCAGTAAGTGCCAGGTTTCACCTTCGACACGTGGAAAGTAGGATGAATGCGAGGGAGGGGGGAATAGCCACGCGCACAGCCACCGGGTTGATGATCCGGGTGATGGGGTAGGGACCCATGAAGCGCTGTGCCAGCTTTCTCCTCTTGCCTTTTAGAGTGACGTCCTGGGTGGAAATGTAAACAAGCTGCCCAACTCTGTACGCCGGGGCAGGTCTTCTACGCCGGTCCGCCACTGTCCTGTTGCGCTCCGCTGTGCGTAATAGCGCATGGCGCGCGGCAGTCCAGGTGGAGCGGAACTGGCCTGAGATGGGCCCTAACTGACGGGACAGTTACTTCACTCTCCTGCTCCGGAAACAGCGGGGGGGTCGTAACCCAGGGACGCTTTGAAGGGGGACATCCCTGTTGCAGAAGAGCGAGCGGTGTTGTGGGCATATTCAACCCAGGCAAGATGGTTGCTCCAGGACGTGGGTTTGGATCTGGACACACAGCGGAGCGCAGCCTCCAGCTCCTGGTTGGTCCTCTCACACTGCCCCGTTGGATAGGGGGGTGATGGCCGGAGGAGAGGCTCACCTTGGCTCCGATGGCGTTGCAGAAAGACCTCCAAACCTCAGATGAAAACTGGGGGCCCCGGTCCGAGACCACGTCCACCGGAATCCCATGCAGCCTGACCACGTGTTGGACGAGGAGGTCCGCCGTCTCCAGGGCAGTAGGGAGGCCTCGCAGGGGGACGAAGTGCACGGCCTTGGAGAAGCGGTCCACGATGGTCAGGATGGTGTCATAGGAGTTGGAGACAGGGAGTCCGGTGACGAAATCCAGCGCGATGTGTGACCAGGGCCTGCCAGGGATGGGCAGGGGCTGGAGCAGACCCGCTGGAGGGGCGTTTCCCGACTTGCAGGTGGCACAGATTGGGCAAGCCTGGGCGTAGCGGGCTGCATCCCTTCCCAGGCCTGGCCACCAAAAGGACCGTTGGAGGAGATCTATCATCCGGGAGGTGCCAGGGTGACAGGTGAGCTTGGAGGTGTGGAGCCAGTGGATGACCTCTCCTCGGACCGTGGATGGCACGAACAGCCTCCCCTCCGGTCCGCCGCCAGGGTCAGGTTCCACCTCCTGTGCCTTCCGGATCTTGCTCTCGATGTCCCACGAGATGGCTCCCACGACGCACGACCTGGGCAGGATGGAGTGGGGCGCCTCCTCCGACTCCACGGGGGCGAACTGCCTGGAGAGGGCGTCAGGCAGGACCTTCCTAGAGCCAGGCCTGAAGGTGATGGAAAATTGAAACCTGGCGAAGAACAGGGACCAGCGCGCCTGGCGGGCGTTCAGGCGCTTGGCAGATCGTAGGTATTCCAAGTTCTTGTGGTCCGTGAGGACCACAAACGGCAGGTTCGCCCCCTCTAACCAGTGGCGCCACTCCTGCAGGGCGAGCTTAATGGCCAAGAGCTCTCTGTCCCCCACATCGTAGTTTCTCTCCGCCGGGGACAAGCGCCGGGAGAAGAAGGCGCACGGCCGTTTGGCGCCATCGTCCGGTGACCGCTGGGACAGCACTGCTCCCACTCCCGTGTCCGAAGCGTCTACCTCCACGATGCACTGCAGCGCGGGGTCGACCTGGCGAAGGACCCGGGAGGAGGAGAATTCCGCCTTCAGCGCCTCAAAGGCGGCAGCGACCTCTTCGGTCCACCGGAACGGGACCTTCGGGGACGTGAGGCGGGTAAGTGGTCCAACGATGGCACTGAAGTTGGGGACAAAGCGGCGGTAGAAATTGGCGAAGCCAACAAATTGCTGCACCTGTTTCCGGGATGCAGGTGTGGGCCATTCCACCACCGCCTTTACCTTCTCTGGGTCGGGGAGCACCTTGTCGTGGGCGATGATGAACCCCAGGAAGGACGTACTCCTGGCGTAAAATTCACACTTTTCTGCCTTAACGTACAGACGATTCTCCAGCAGCCTTTGGAGGGACCCGCCTCACGTGGACCTGGTGCTCATCCCTGGACTTGGAGAAGATGAGAATATCGTCCAGGTAGACGAACACAAAAAGGCCAATGAGTCCCGGAGGACGTCATTAATGAGGTGCTGGAAGACTGCAGGAGCGTTGGTCAACCCCGAACGGCATCACCAGATATTCAAAGTGGCCGTTCGGGGTACGGAAGGCCGTTTTCCACTCATCTCCCTCCCGGATCCGGACGAGTGGTAAGCGCTGCGGTAGGTCCAGCTTGGTGAACCAGGTCGCCCCCTGGAGGGAGTGGAAAGCAGTGTCCATGAGAGGCAGGGTGTAACGGTCCTTCTCCGTGATGTTATTGAGGGCCCGGTAGTCGATACACGGGCGGAGGGACCCAATCCTTCTTTCCCACGAAGAAGAACCCTGCCCCCAGCGGGTGACGATGATGGGCGGATAATCCCAGCACTCAATGACTCCTTCAGGTAGGCGTTCATCGTCTCCTTCTCCGGCGCAGACAGGCTGTAAAGGCGACCAGAAGGTAAGGGAGCCCCCTGGCGGAGGTTGATGGCGCAGTCATAGGGCCGATGAGGGGGGAAGAGACATAGCTTTCGCTTTACTGAACACCATACCCAGGTCGTGAAACTCTGTGGGCACCAGAGACAGGGTCCGGGGGGTGCAGCGTTCGTCGCAGGGGGAGGAGCGGACGGAGAGAGCAGGCAGCGGACTGAAGGCAGGTGCCCATACAGAACGTACTCCATGCCGATATCCCAGCTGATTTCCAATCCAGGACCGGGTTGTGAAGGCGAAGCCAGGGATACCCCAGGATGACGGGCGACACAGAGTTGGGAAGGACGTAGAAGGTCATCTCCTCCCGGTGATTTCCCGAGATGATGACCGGAACGGGGATGGTTTGGTGTGATACTCTCCCAAGGGAGGCACGGGAGAGATTAACAAGGGAGATGTGATTCTTCAGTGCCTGACAGCGAATGCCCAAACGGGTTGCCAGGCTTTGTGAAATAAAGCTGCCTTCTGCACCCGAATCCACCAGTGCGTGGGTGAGATGCCCAGTGGGATTGTGGCAAAAAACGGATGGGCAGCTTCAATTGGGTGAGGGGACTTAACCGATTGACATCCGCGAGGCCCCCTACAGTGACTCGCGGTCCCCGCCGTTTTGGCTTATGTGGACAATGCTCCACCGGTGTTGATTATCCCCGCAGTACATGCAGAGATTCAACTCACGGCGGCGTTGTCTCTCTGCCGGGGGAGAGCTTTGTCCAGCCCGTCACCATCGGCTCCGACTCCTCGGAGTGCGATGGCGGGCGGCGTCGCCAGGGGGCGAGCTTGGGGCAGGCGCGACGAGGCTCCCCGAGGGCGAGAAGGAAGACGACTTCCGCCCAGAGGAGCGCTCGCGCAGCCTGTTATCCAAGCTGATGGCGAGAGAAGTTAGCTCAGCTAGCGTCCCAGGGATATCCCGACCAGCCAGTTCATCCCTCAGATCATCATTCAGGCTGCGGAGGGAACAGGCCACAGAGGGAGCGTTCGTCCCAGCCCAGTTCCTCCGCCGCTGACCCGGTAGTCAACCGCATAGTCCGCTGCCGACCGGCTTCCCTGCTGGAGAGCGAGAAGCCGATCGACTTGGACCGTCTCGGTTCGGGAATGGTCAAAGACCCCAGGAAGCGTGCCACGAACTGGTCATAGGTGAGGGTGGCGTAACTGGGCTTCGCCATAATGGCGTAGGTCCAAGTTAACGCGCGCCCCTCCAGGAGATTCCCTATGTAGCCAATTCGGCTGTGATCCGAGGGGAAGTCTCCGGGCACACGGTGGAATACGGACTCACACTGCATAATGAACCCCCGCACTCCGCCGAGCTTTCCGCTAAAGCGGGCGGGGGTTGGGAATCGGCGTGAGCCGAACCGGTGCCGCAGGAGCCGGCTGGACGGCCGCTGGGACAGCAGGAGCTGCGCCACCCTGGTGAGCCGGGGGGAACGGCTGTTGGGGGTCCAGGCGGTCCAATCGGTTAGTGATGGTAATAAGTTGATTTAAGATCACCTGCTGCTGATAAGCAATTTGATCTACCCGAACCTCGAGAGTGGTAAGCCGGTGCGCGAGCCCGCCGTCTGCCGAGCCGCTCTGCTGAAGCCGTACTGACATAACGTTCGGCTCAGGAGACGCACACACACAGGTTCAGAGTAGTTCAAACTGTTTATTAACAGCAGGGGTGTATGGGTGTGTGTCAGTGGAATGTTAATGTATTGGTGGTGGCGTCTGCTTCGGACACAGAGGCAGGAGACCGTTCAGCCGGCAACCCTATGGGAGAGAACAGACACAGGGTGACAGGCACACACCAATACAGGAGGAGAATAGGCGAGGGAGAGAAGCTTACTTGAGTTTGACAGATGGCAGGCACTACAAGGACAGAACCCCGGGAGACAGTCACCTGCAGGACTCGGTGCAGCAGCGAGGAAGGACGAGGGACGGAGTTGTCCGCCGCCGAGGAATCCACCTGTGCACAGGGGAGCAGACTGGGAGAGGTAAGGCAAGGAATCTTCTTACCAATAGCTTGATGCTGAAGAGAGGGTTGACGCTTTGCATTGAAGGTGATGAAGTCTAACGGCTTCAGGCCGAAGCTCAGGGCGAGGCGGCTTTTATCCCTCACCGCTGACGAGTAGCAGGTGCGTGAGCAGGTGGCGCCGCTGATGAATGGCGCGGCGTGACAGTTAGTAACAGCGACAGGTGGGGAGAACTCAGAGGACTGCTTTTCCTGAGCCTCCCTATCAGGAATCAGGCAAGGGAAATTATAAACTGAAGTTGAATGAAATAAAACTTGTCTGTTTTCCTGGATCTTGATGTTGCCTGCTGCTGTGTGTGGAGAGTCGTCCCCCTCTGTGGCTATGGTGAACTTGGGCCCCTCAGTGGATTGTGGAGGAGCTGCCCCTGTAGTCACGGAGACAGACGGGACCGAGAGGGAGGCGACCAATTCCTGCACAGTGGGAGGAATCACTGAGGAGGAGGGAGAAAAAATTGCAGCAGAGAGATTGGCTGGCAGGACAGCTGGAGAGGAAGAGTCAGAAAAGGAGGCTGCTGCGGAAGTTTCCTGCCTTGATGAAGGACGGGTTGCTGGTGAGGAAGTGGATGCTTTCCTCTGGTGGTCCGGGAGGGGGGGATGACGGCGCCGTCGCGAATCTGATGACGCGCACACAGGCGCTGGAGCTGGTGCACCAGGAGAGGGGATGGATGTCTGCTGAGGAGTGCGCCTCCGCGATGGCGTCATTCCAGCGGGAGACGACCCTATCTTCAGCCCGGGAAACGATTGCTGAAGTGCGGTGACTGTGGCCAGCAGTCCTGCATATTGGGGATATTTCCAAAGGCTGGGATGTACCTCCAGAATCCCCACTGCTCCATTCAAACTCTCCCAGGTCTTGTTGGGTCTGTGGGCAGCGAGAGCTTCATCCATGAAATTCTGGATAAACTCCGCTGCCCGCTCCTCCTCCAGGCTAGGAGACCCCGCAGCCAATCTCCCTTTGTTGGATGGGTGAAGCCGGAGAGCTGGGGACATGATGACATGAAGGAAAAAACAAAAGAATCACATTTATCCTTTTTTTTTTTTTTTTTTCTTTTCCTTTGAAAGACAAAAGTAAAATAGAAAGATGTCTTTACCTTCTTTACATGTTTCAACTGCACTGCAGCCTTCATCAGAAGAGTCAGCTGATTGCTGCCAGGTGACATTTATCAGCTGATTTTCGTAGGCGGGGCCAGCTCAGCAGATCTGTCAGATCCACCGAGCCGGCCCCGCCTCCCGCCGTCAGATGGTCTCTGGAGAATGTGGTCCCAGGTGTGAGAAAGCATAAAGGCCCCCTCATCTCGGTTCATGGTGTCTTGAATGTCACCTGGCAGCAATCAGCTGACTCTTCTGATGAAGGCTGCAGTGCAGTTGAAACATGTAAAGAAGGTAAAGACATCTTTCTATTTACTTTTGTCTTTCAAAGGAAAAAAAAAAGGATAAATAATAAAAGAAGACAAAATGAACCTGTTTGACGTATTACGTGGAGTTATGGACAAGTTTGCATTAAAGACTTCCGCCGGCTGGAGAAATTGGAGAAAACACGGGCACGCTTCAGAAACCACCTACGATTCAACCTCCGTTGCAGAGATGAGGAGGTCACACCCCAAAGCCTCAATATAAGAAATCCAATCCCGACCAAGAACGCAGAAAAAATCATCAACAAAGCACGGAAAGACCTTATAAAAGAACGTATAAGAATAACGGCAAATAAAGTAGACAAAATAAACAACCAAATCAAAGAGGAAACGGACATGTTTAAGCAACGCTACCCGACGGACCAGAAAACGCAGGAGCAGATAAAAGCACAACTGAAACACGCACACGAACAAGAATTCATTACAACGAAAAACCGCCAATTGAAAAAATTAAAAAAACTCACAGAAAGAAAGAACGGACAAAGACAAACACACACGGAAAAGAACGATAAGTGGGTCAAAAACCTATCACAACGCACACTCACGGACACGGAGAAAACAGTGCTGAACAGAGGACTGAACTTCGCCATCACATCAGCCAGAATCCCCCATGAAGAATACATCCTCGCAACAGAACTGGCATGCGAAAAAATCCAGGACCAAGGAGAAAAAGCAGCACTCCGGAACGCAGTCGCAGGAATCCTCAAAACGGCCAAATTACCACAAAGCAACGTTACAAGAAAAGAAGAAAAAGCATTAAACTCACTCAAGACAGATAAAACGATCACAATACTCCCAGCAGATAAAGGCAGAACAACAGTAATTTTGGACACGGAAACATACGAAAAACAGATGGAAACCATGTTGGCAGACAGTAACACATACAAAATCATTAAAACAAACCCGACAGAAGAAAAGAAAAAAATGCTCAAAGCCCTTCTAAAACCTCTATTAGAAAGCAATAAAATCACAAAGGACGCATATGATCACCTGATACCCACAGCCAGCATCACCCCTCGGATTTATGGAACACCGAAAATACATAAAAAGGATATCCCACTGCGGCCAATAATAGACAGCATTGGATCAGTCACATACAACTTATCAAAAGCCCTAGCTGAAATCATCAAACCCCTCCTTGGACCATCAGACTTTCACTGTAAAAATTCAAAAGAGCTGGCACAAGAACTCAAAGACATAAAAATAGAATCAGACGAGATCCTCATCTCACATGACGTCATCTCTTTATTCACAAAGACTCCTATTGACGTCACACTACATATAGTGCAAGAACGCCTCAACAAGGACAGTACCCTAAAAAGACGCACCAACCTCACAGTCCATGACATATCCAAATTACTACAGTTTGTTGCAAAATCCACTTATTTTCAATTCAGAGGAAAAATCTACAAACAAAAAGAAGGATTTGCAATGGGAGACCCACTATCAGCCATCATGAGCAGTTTTTTTATGGAGGATCTGGAAAATAAAGCCATCAACACAGCACCCACAATATGCAAACCCACCCTTTGGAAGAGATACGTAGATGACATTCTGGAAAAAATAAGGAAAGGACATACACAAGAACTCACTGACCATCTGAACAGTACAGACAGTACGGGGAACATAAAATTCACACACGAAGAGGAGGAAAATGGCACCATAGCCTTTCTGGACATGAAAATCCACCACAACGAGGACGGCAGCATAAAAATCACAGTCTACAGGAAACCAACCCACACAGATCAATACCTACTTTGGACATCGGAACACCCCACAGCACACAAGCTATCAGTCGTCAGGACATTATATGAACGAGCCACCATCATCACGGAACAAGAAGACAGACAGGAAGAGGAAAACCACATAAAACATGCACTTATACGCTGCCAATATCCAGTATGGGCCATAAACAAAGGGAAACAGCAAGTCAAAAACAAAGAAAATAAACAGGACACAAGACATAAGATAAGATAAGATAAGATAAGCCTTTATTAGTCCCACAACGGGGAAATTCCAGGATTGCAACAGCACAGGGATAGCAACACTCAGAGCAACAATCAGAAGGCAAGAAAAAAAAACAAGCAAGCAAGAGCAGCTAATATACATATGTACATATTACTATAAAATATATATACACACACACACACACACACACAGACACACAGTGCAGAGCATTGTAGCTGGATGGAATAAATATATGAATATATGAACACACAGTGCAGAGCATTGTAGCTAGATGGAATAAATATGTAAATATATAAACACCCACAGTACGGAGCATTGCAGCTAGGTGGAATAAATATGCAAGTATATAAACACACACAGTGCGGAGCAATGTAGCTAGATGGAATAATATGTAGATATATAAAAACACAGTGCGGAGCATTGTAGCTAGATGGAATAAATATATAGATATATAAATATAAACACACCCAGTGCAGAGCATTGTTGCTAGGTGGGATGAAACAGCATAACCGTCTATTTAGTTATCCTACATGGTATGATTATGTGCCCATACATATTCTCACCCTCCATAGCGACCGGTATGTTCCTAGTTGTATGCCGGAGAGGACCATTGTGTAAGTCTATTGCATCTTTTGCATTCAAAAAAAACTATTAGTTTGTTACGTCTTTTTGCTATCTCTGCGAGCAGCCCTGCTTAGGTTGTACAGTCTGACAGCCGTTGGTAGGAAGGACCTACGAAACCTCTCGGTTGTGCACCTGGGATGATGTAGTCTGCTGCTAAATGAGCTCCTCAGTGCATCCAGTATGTCCTGCATAGGGTGGAACTTGGACTCCAGCAGAGAAGAGACATAGAACAAAAGCTGAAATCAAAAACAAGGACACCATAACTATACCATACATACGAGGGATCACGGAACCAATTCAAAGGATCATGAAAAAATACAAAATAAACACAGCAGTCAAACCACACAAAAAATTAAGACAGTTATTAGTACACCCCAAGGACAGAATAGAACAAGACAATAAATGCAATGTATTATATGAAATATCATGCAGATCATGCAACAAAACCTACATTGGAGAAACCGGAAGATTATTCACCACAAGAAAAAAAGAACACCAAAAGGAATGTGAGAAGGAAACGCAAGGACGACTCACAAGATCACAAAAAGAAAAAGCAGAACAAGAAACATTAAAATCAGCTATATCGGACCACTGCAAAAGAAATAATCACATCATGGACTGGGACAACACAAAATTATTGGATCGGAGAGCAACAGACACAAACGTTGGATGGAGGAGGCAATAGAGATCAGAAAGCGGGGAAAAGACACCATGAACCGAGATGAGGGGGCCTTTATGCTTTCTCACACCTGGGACCACATTCTCCAGAGACCATCTGACGGCGGGAGGTGGGGCCGGCTCGGTGGATCTGACAGATCTGCTGAGCTGGCCCCGCCTACGAAAATCAGCTGATAAATGTCACCTGGCAGCAATCAGCTGACTCTTCTGATGAAGGCTGCAGTGCAGTTGAAACATGTAAAGAAGGTAAAGACATCTTTCTATTTTACTTTTGTCTTTCAAAGGAAAAAAAAAAGGATAAATAATTAAAAGAAGACAAAATGAACCTGTTTGACGTAAAAGAATCACAAACTCACAGCAGCTGGGTCTCCAACTGGTTGCTGCCTACTGTCATGAATGCCCCTTTGGGGCAGAGATACGAGACCCAGGTGCTAGACTGTGAGCTTGTGAGATTTATTAACAAAAAGGCAAACATACAGTGCACCAACGTGTTCAAAATAACAGAATAACAATAATGGAGAGACTTACGGGAAAAAATGCGCCAGAGCAGAACAGGGCTGTGGCGGAGACAAGAGAGGCTGGTAGACGGAGGCAGTGACAAAGGCAAATGAGAATGATCTCCCTTAAATAGGGGTCAAAACCATTACACAATAAGTGACAGGTGTGGGTTCACATGAGCGAGCAAAAGGGGAATAATGTGAGAGATTGGAATCAGCTGGGAGAGATGAGGGAGGAGCAGCTGAGCTGACAGCTTGACAGGGGAACACCCAGGAGGAGCACAAACCCAGAAATATCGCCTGACAGCTGTCAACCCAGAGAAAGGCACAACAGAACTAGAAAAGCACTCATAGAGCGCATACCTCCGCCAAGGCTCCTTCTGTTTTTCATGGATCACCTCCAAAATGTAATGGGCTTGTGTGTAGGCCTATCGCCACTTGTGGTGAAAATTGCATTCAAGTCTGTCCATTAGTTTTGGAGTTTTGTGGCTGACACACTGTGAGAAGAGCCTTGGCTGAGCTATGCATTCTCAGATCATCCCCAAAATGTAATGGGTTCCTCTCTAGGCCAAGAACCACCTCTGGTGAAACAGACAGACAAACAGACAAATGCCAATAAAAGCATTACCTCCTTGGCGGAGGTAATAAACTCAAGTGTTGCTGTTGTGTCCATCTCCTCCATCTCCAAACTCCCAGGCTGCGGGTGTTGCAATTCATCGCACAACCGCGTACAACCCACAGGCCAATCGGTTATGCAAGCGTTTTCATAGATCACTGAAAGCAGCACTCAGGGGTTCACTGACGGATGCAAATTGGGTAGACAGGTTGCCGTGGGTTTTATTGGGGTTGCGCTCCGCGGCAAAAGAGGATTTGGAAGCTTCCCCAGCAGAGAGCTTGTTTTTGTGCAGCCCCTATGGCTGCCCGGGGAATTTCTGCCAAATAATCCCGCGCGGGTCAGCTGCCCGTCTCAGCTTTTGCAGCGTAGCGCAAACACAGGCACGCTGCCGGGCCCGGCCCACCACTGTTTTCCGCGTGCTTTTGTGCCTAAAACTTTGAAGAACGCGGAGTTCGTGTTCGTCAGACACGACGACCAGCGCCCTCCATTGCGCCTGCAGACATGTTGAAAATGGCCCTATCTCACAATGTTAAAGAATACTTTAAAAAAATTCCTGGATCCAGACGGTGATCCGGATCATCCCCAAAATTTAATCAGTTCTTCCTTGTATGATTTCCAACAATGCCTGAAAGTTTCATCGAAATCCATCCAAAACTTTTTGAATTATCTTGCTAACCGACAGACAGACAGACAAACAAACGCTGGCAAAAACATTACCTCCTGCGGCCTGGCGGAGGTAATAAGAAGTAAACATAATCAATAGCAGACCAAGTAATACAAATAGAAATGAAACAAAACTGACACCAAAACAGAAAACTAAAGAACAGAACTAAGCCTCAAGGGCACAAAATACATTCATTCATTCATTCATCTTCTTCCGCTTAATCCTTTTCGGGTTGCGGGGGGGCTGGAGCCTATCCTGGCATCTTTGGGCGAGAGGCAGGGTACACCCTAGACAGATCGCCAGTCCATCACAGGGCCAACACAGAAATACAGTAAAAATATATATAAATACAAAGGAAGAGCCATGAAACTGAGTCTGGCAAAAAATCCAGAACTCAGTTCGTGACACCAGTGAGAAGATTAGGCAGTTCAGGTGGTCTGCTGGAGTCCCAAGACCACCAGGTCAAAAGCTGAAATGTGTCAGGTGGCCTCCCAGAGTCCCTGAGCCACCCAAGCAGAAGACACAATCTATCAAGTGGTCTCACAGCATTCCAACACCAACAGATCAAAGAACACAATCTGTCGGGTGGCCTCCCAGCATCCCTGAGCCATCGGCCCATAGAGCACAATGCGCCCCTTCCTGAAGATAGCAGCTGGAAAACGTGCTCCTTGTGGACTGCAGGGGCTGAGGCATAGATCATGTGAACCCGTAGCTGAGGAGCGTTGACACCTGACGATGACTGGTGACCAGCGGCAAACCCAGATGGCGATGGTGGCTGACTAGCGAGGAGACCAGCGGATGATGATGGCTGACCAGCGAGGAAACCAGACGATGAAGATGGCTGACCAGCGAGGAAATCAGACAACAAAGATGACTGACTAGCGGGGAAACAAGACAACAAAGATGGCTGACCAGTGGGGAAACCACGATATAAAGTGGCCACTGCTCAAAGTGTTTCAGTGCCGAGGGCGCTCAGTGCTGTACACGCTGGAATACATTGAGAATGAATAGAAAATAGTCGCCCACTGCAGGAAAAACGAGTTTGGTGGACACGCTCCTGATACTTTTTGTGCGGTGTTTGGTGTCCAGGTTGCAGAGGCACATGGCCCTATGGCATGGCCATGTACGTAACTCAATGGACATGTCTTAAAGGGGCAGTACATAAAAAGTGCCAGATTAATATATAAAATAATATTCAAAAAATTCCTGCATCCAGATCATAATCTGAATTGCCAAAATCTAATCATCTGTTTTGCGTGCTATTACACACCTTTCCTGAAATTTTCATCAAAATCCGTTAATAACTTTTTGAGTTATGTTGCTAACAGACAGACAAACCAACCAACCTCCACTAAAAACATTACCTCCTCCCTTGGCGGAGGTAATAAGTCCAAAATAACACAACCACTCAAAATGCCCCCATGACAGGTATTTCCCAAGAAAGCATTTTAGAAGGTTTAAACCCATAAACATGTCATGTTTTAGCAAATGGGAACTTTCACTGGGCAGAACACAAAAGCACTTGGTTGCATTTCATAAAAGCTCAAAGTTGTACCAGAGACAGCCTTGTCTGCTTTAAAGAAGCTGATAAAGCAAATGGTCACTGTAGAAGTTTTACAGACATCAAACCATTTTTGAGCCAATGTAAATGGCTTCACTATTCAAAGGTGTGCATGCACATTTTCATGTACATTGTTTTTTTAAATGTTGTGTGCTACTGCTTTTATAGTGTATTATTTTCTTTGTGAGCTTATTCTTTTGCAGTTTTCTTTGAAAAGGAAAGTTGGATAGGGTTTCATCCAAGTGTGTAAATACTTTTTAGCTATCCTGCTAAAAAACGAGGAACTATACTGAAAACACAACTTCTTTAGCAAAGAATTTTTTAAGTGATTCTAATCTAAACTGAGTTTAGTGGATTATTCTTTTAAAATTTCTCTACTTCAAAACAAAATCTTACATTGTGGTTTCCAACTTTTGAGCATTCTTGCTGTTAAGTATAAAAATTATTGAAAACATGTCTAGGTTTTCCCCCATGGATTGCCACCTTATCGTGGTGGGAGGTTTGCCTGCCCTAGTGATCCCAGGGGCTATGTTGTCTGGGGAAACTTGCCTCTGGTAGGGTCTCCCAAGACAAACTGGTCCTAGGTGAAGGACCAGACTAAGAGTGATCCAACAGATTCCCATGATGAACAAAAAATCAAGGATTCAGTGTACCCCACCCGGTATGGGGTTACTGGGGCCCCGCCCTGGAGCCAGGCCTGGGGGAGGGGCTTGATGGCTAGTGCCTGGTGGCCGGGCTTCTGCCCACAGGACCCGGTTGGACTCAGCCCGAAGGAGTTACATGGGTCCACCCTACAGTGGGCTCACCACCTGCAGGAGGGACCATGGGGGTCTGGTGCTATGCAGATCAAGTGGCAGACGAAGGCAGAGACCTTCGCGGTCTGATCCCCGGCTTTCAAAACTGGCTTTTGTGAAATGGAACGTCACCTCCCTGGTGGGGAAGGAGCTGGAGCTGGTGCACGAGGTTGAAAGATACCGGCTAGATATAGTTGGGCTCACCTCAACACACAGCTCTGGTTCTGGAACCAGTTTCTTGGAGAGGGGCTGGAGCTTGGCCTACTCTGGAGTTGCCCCGGGTGAGAGGCGATGGGCAGGGGTGGGTATTCTTAAATCTTCCCACCTTGCTGCATCGACATTGGCGTTCTCCCCGGTGGATGAAAGGGTAGTTTCCCTCCGCCTTCGGCTTGGGAAACAGGTCCTGACCATCATTTGTGCCTATGCACCAAATGATGGTTCAGAATACCCACCCTTTTTGGAGTCTCTGACTGGGGTGCTGGGGAGTACTCCTCTTGGAGACTCCATTGTCCTACTGAGGGACTTCAATGAACACTTGGACAATGACAGTGAAACCTGTAAGGGCGTGATTGGGAGGAACAGCCTGCCCAATCTGAAGCAACCACAATTTGTCTGTAATTAACACCGTGTTCAAGCATAAGAGTGTCCATATGTCCACCCGGCACCAGGACACCCTAGGTTGCAGGTCGATGATCGATTTTGTTATTGTGTCATCAGACCTGTGACCACATGTCTTGGACACTCGGGTATAAAGAGGTGCAAAGCGTCAACTGATTACCACCTGATGGTGAGTTGGATTCGATGGCAGGGGCGGATGCAACTTAGACCCAGTAGACCTAAATGTATAGTGAGGGTGTGCTGGGAACGTCTGGCTGAGACCCCTGTCCGGGAGGTCTTCAGCTCCCACCTTTGGAAGACCTTCAACCACATTCCAAGGGAGTCTGGGGACATGGAGTTTGAATGGGACATGCTCTCCACCTCCAATGTTGAAGCAGCTGCCCAGAGCTGTAGCTGCAAGGTTGTTGTTGTATCTTGTGGTGGCAACCCCCGAACCAAGTGGTGGATACCAGTAGTGCGGGAGGGCCATCAAGCTGAAAAAGGAGTCCTATCAAGCTTGGCTGGCTTGTGGGACTCCTGAAGCAGCTGAAGTGTACCGGCAGGCCAAGCGAAGTGCAGCTTTGGTAGTTGTGGAAGCAAAAACTCGGATATGGGAGGAGTTTGATGAGGCCATGGAACAAGACTTTCGGTCGGCCTTGAAGAGATTCTGGCAAACTGTCTTGCGACTCAGGAGGGGGAAGCAGCTCCCTGTCCACACTGTGCATGGTGTGGATGGGGCGCTGCTAACTTCGACTGGGGATATCGTCAAGCGGTGGAATTAACACTTTGAGGCTCTTGTCAATCCCAGTGACACACCTTCCATAGAGGAAGCAGGGCTTCAGGATGAGGGAGATAACTTGCTCATCACAGGGATTGAGGTTGCGGAAGTGGTTAAAAAAACTCTTTGGTGGCCGGGCCCCGGGGGTGGATGAGATTTGCCCTGAGTATCTCAAGGCCCTGGATGTTGTAGGGTTGTCATGCTTGACACGCCTCTGCAATATTGCGTGGAAGTCGGGGACAGTGCTTTTGGCATGGCAAACTGGGGTGGTGTTTCCTCTTTTTAAAAAGGGGGCCGGAGGGTGTGTTCCAACGTTAGGGGGATCACACTTCTCAGCCTCCTTGGGAAGGTCTATGCCAGGGTACTGGAGAGGGGAGTCCGACCGCTGGTTGAACCTCGGATTCAGGAGGAGCAATGTGGTTTTCATCCTGGCCGTGGCACATTGGACCAGCACTTTGCCCTCTTGAGAATCCTTCAGGGTTTGTGGGAGTTTGACCGTGTCTTTCTTGGTCTTTTGTGGGGGGTGCTGCGGGAGTATAGGGTATCAGGCTCGTTGTTATGAGCTATCCAGTCCCTGTACGACCGTTGCATGAGTTTAGTTCTTATTGCCAACACCTAGTCAAACACATTTTCAGTGAGAGTTGGACTCTGCCAGGGCTGCCCTTTGTCACCGATTCTGTTCATAATTTTTATGGACAGGATATCTAGGTGCAGCCAAGGATTGCAGGGTGTCATGCTCAGTGACCACAGGATTCTATCTCTGCTATTTGCAGATGATGTTGTCCTGCTGGCTTCATCAAGCAATGACCTACAGGTCTTACTGGGATGGTTTGCTACTGTATCCTGCATTTTGGGAGCGTAATGCTCTGTTAGGATAATGCGGCAGTATCAGATCTTTTAAATAAAAAGGGGCCTGATTATTTAGAGCTTTGTAAGTAAGAAGAAGGATTTTTTTAAACTTAATTCTAAACTCTATGGGAAGCCAATGAAGGGAGGCCAGAACTGGAGAGATATGATCTCTCTTTCTAGTACCTGTTAAAACTCTTGCTGCAGCATTTTGAATCAATTGAAGACTTTTTAAAGATATTTTAGGACAACCTGATAATGAATAATTACAATAATCTAATCTAGAGCTAACAAAAGCGTGGATCAGTTTCTCAGCATCACTCTGAGACAAGATGCTCCTAATCTTGGCAATATTACGCAAATGATAGAAGGCAGTCTTAGAAACAAATTTAATATGTGAATTGAAAGACAGATCTTGATCAAAAATAATTCCAAGGTTCCTCACAGAGCTATTAAGAGAAAGAGTAACCACATCCAAACTGAAAGTTTGATTTGGAAGGTATTTCTAAGGTTTTTTGGACCAACAAGAATGACTTCAGTCTTATCTGAATTTAATAGCAGGAAATTACAAGTCATCCAAACTTTGATTTCCTTAAGACAGGCTTCTAACTTGGCTAATTGATTACTATCATCTGGCTTCATTGACAGGTATAATTGTGTGTCATCTGCATAACAATGACAATGTATACAGTGCTTTCTAATAATGTTGCCTAACAGAAGCATATATAAACTAAAAAGAGTAGGGTCTAGCACAGATCCCTGTGGAACTCCATGACTGAGCTTTGAGTTGAAAGAAAACACATTATTGACATGAACAAACTGGAATCTATCAGATAAATAAGATCTAAAACACTGCAACGAAGTTCCATTAAGTCCAACATAGTGTTCTAATCTATCAAGTAGAATATTATGATTGATAGTATCAAAAGCTACACTAATGTCTAAAAGGACAAGTACAGAAACAAGTCCATTATCAGATGTGATGAGGCGGTCGTTAGTGAACTTCACTAAGGCTGTTTCAGTACTATGATGGATTCTAAACCCAGATTGAAACTCTTCAAGTAAACCATTTCCCTGCAGGTGGTCAAATAATTGCGTAGCAACAACTCTAAGATTTTTGAAATGAAAGAGAGATTAGAGATTGGTCTATAGTTAGCTAAAGCTCCTGGATCTAGCGTTGGCTTTTTGAGTAAGGGTTTAATTACAGCCGTTTTAAAAGCCTGCGGTACATGGCCTAAAGTTAATGAAGAATTGATTATATGAAGAATAAAGCTACCAATAAGTGGGAAGACTTCTTTAAATAACCTGGTAGGAATAGGGTCTAAAACCATAAGCAAAGATCCGCTGCATTGCCATTCTCTGCTCCTCTGCCTCCTCCTGACTCTCACTGTGATGTTCAACCACACATCTGGACGGTACCTGTCCGGGTCAAAAGAAAGCAGCATTCGTGGGGCCGTAAGTCCATGTGAGCGTGTCCTGGCGTTACAGCGTGGACCTCATGTAGATGTGAAGAGCAGCATGCAGCACCAAGCACGCTGCTCCAGCCCTAAATACATCCATGTTCTGCTTTTTACAGTGGATGACAACTTTATGCTCTTAGCATAAAATGTACCTTTCATGTCCATCTGCCACTTTGATTATGGAGCTTCTCCGGTGTCATGATATTTAAATTCATGCATTTACTGTACATTGATGTACACACTTTCTGGCCCATTACAGTTGACTTAATCTTAGTGTTTTTTTCTCCTGAAAACATGAGGCTAACAGCTGACTAAAAGAGAGCCACAGAACTTTCTGCATAATCCTCATCATTCTTTTAAACAGAGTAAAAGATCTAATCACATAAGCAGATGGTCGGCATCAGGATTACACAGTTTTTATACTGTAGAACAGCCGCCTAGTGAGCTTAATGCACGCTTTTTACACAAAATAAATATTGCTTTCAATTTTTGTCAGGTTGTAAAATATTAGAGGGGTCATTGATTGAAAAATGGTGTGTTTGTAGGTTTTAACTGTCTCAAATGTGTCAACTGGTCATGTAATTAGCCAAAAATTTTCCAAAAAGTCAAGTATCTGAAAAAAGCACACTACCTTTATCTATTTTTTTCTTTCAGAGAAACACCCCAAAATGTTTTTTTTGACTCTTCTGGGTAAATTGTATATGTCGAGTTTTGAAAAAGCCAACCCACTACCAACCTTGAGACCCGCCTGTAGGATAGGAATATCATATAATATATTAGTATGGCGGTGCCCTAGGCTGGGAGGGGTGAGGTCCCGCCTATAGGAGGCGGCGTCACCTGTACTATAAAAGCCTGAGGCAGGAGACCTCCGGTGTTCTTGCCACACTTCCGTACTCGTGGTAAGGTCTCCCTATAGTGTGCTATAGTTCTTCTAATAAACATTATAAACGTCACCTCACCTCCTCGTTATTTTGGACACTACATTTGGCGACGAGGGAAATTGGAGATGGAGAGTGCTGCAGCCACCTTTCGACCTGTTTTGGAGGTTCCGGGAGAGCCGTTGGTCCTTTGGGCTAGGTGGTTTGCGGCCTTCCGAAATTATCTATGCGCGTGGTGCCTCTGCGACCTAACCAAGACATGTGCGAGGGCTCTCCTTGTCTATAGCCTGGGCATGGGGGGGGCCAGAAGATCTTCAGCACCTTAAGAGGAAGTGACCTATTTGGCTCTTGGCTCAGTAGCTCACCTCGGGTTGTGGTGATCGTCCAGCACGCGGTGCTAGCGATTTGTTGTGGAATCACAGCAAAATTTATTGGGAAATCAGAATCAGAATCAGAATCAGAATCAGAATCAGGTTTATTGCCATTGTTCATGTAGTACACAAACTAGGAATTTGTCTCGGTACAATGCTGCAACATTAAACATGATAAGATAAGACTGGACTGACACGAGCTACACCACTGACTGTGGATCAGTAAACCAGAGCACTGCTCAACCAAGTTGGGAGGCTAAAAGCTAGTCAGCTATAATGGCTAACTTACCGTATTTTTTTGGACTATAAGGCGCACTTAAAATCCTTTAATTTTCTCAAAAATCGACAGTGCGCTTTATAATCCGGTGCGCCTTATGTATTAATTCTGGTTGTGCTTACTGACCTCGAACCGATTTTATGTGGTACACGGCGCTCAAAAATCTGTCAAAAATGTTTTAGTACGACTTTGGTAAGCTACGAAGCCGAACCGCTTGATGGATTGTCGGAGCATTACGGTAGTCAGGAGCCTTGCGGAGTAATATGTGCTTCAACATAATGGCCGGATGGCTTTTTCCGCAAATCTCCATCCCTATTGATCTGCCACTCCATGCGCGCCCATCTCACCGATACTGTCAAAACCCAAGTGAAGCAAACTAATTCGGAGCTTGCCATCATTCCGGGTGGATTAACCAAAGAACTCCAGCTGCTATATTGATGTCAACAGGTCGTTCAAAGTTAAATTGCTAGCGAGTTACGCCACTATCTGCCAATGGATCGTGGATCGAAACTGCTCCTGTTTAGCTGTAATTAATATTCAAAAATGATATTTTTGGGACGAAAGAATTCAAGCGTCCCGGCATTTGTTTGCATTGTTTACTTCTCGGGGCTGCTGCTGGAGAGTGAGCCGTATCGATTACTGAGCGAGTATCCTGGCGATGTAAACAGCCACGGACCAAAAACGTACATTTGCTCATGGAACAGGTCATTCACACTCACAGACAGTCGCGCTATATGTGTCTATAATGACTATAGATAGGATTTTCTTTCCATGCACGCAAAAAAAAAAAAAAAAATTCCCAGATCAGACTACGAGGTAGTCAATACCCAAAAGCCGATGGTATATAGAACACGTACGTATATTAGGATTTGTATGTGAAATTTCGGCATCGAAACTGCTCCCATTTAGCTGTAAATGGGAGCAGTAAATATGGCTGTAAATACGTATTTACGGCTGTAAATATGGCTCGCTCTCCGCAGAGCGAGCCGTATCGAGTACTGAGCGACTACCGAGCGAGTATTCTGGCCAATATGGCGATGTAAACAGCCACGGACTAAAAACGTTCCGCCTGCTCATGGAACAGGTCATTCGCACTCGCAGACAATCGCGCTATATGTGTCTATAATGACTATAGATAGGATTTTCTTTCCATGCACGCAAAAAAAAAATTTTTCACGGCTCCGACTACCTCGTTTTAATGCGCCTTATAATCCGGTGCGCCTTATTTATGAAAATAGACCATCAAATAGACCGTTCATTGATAGTGCGCCTTATAATCCGGTGCGCCTTATAGTTCCAAAAATACGGTATGTAAGAGGGAGGGTGGAGTTGAAATGGCAAAGGATGGTTCTTAAAGTGACATGCCTTAAATCAGAGCATTTATAGAAAGGTCGGAGAAATACAAAACAAATTTGCTTCAATAATTAAAAAGATTACAGAAAATGTGAACAAAATATGTCACAGACATTTCATTAAGATATGTGTGAGCTGTTAAAATGTGGAAAAAGTGCAATCAATGACCCCTTTAATTTTAGGTATGTCAGGCGTATGAATGCTTGATAAATCAGTGCTCAAATGACAACAGAGACAGCTTATGAATAATCCATCTGAGGTGCTTTGATGTTTTTGGAAAATACAGCTCTATTCTTAACCGCGAGGCAACGTCACAGTCACGTAACGGCTGCTGCCAAAAATAGACCACAGTGAAAACAAAACCACGTGTCCACTATCACCGCGTGCTTTCCATGCTACCATGGTGCACGAGTACAGCAATACGCTCGATCCTACGGCGAAATCACGCTACAACGCCAAACTACAGACATCAGGTGAGTTATTTTACTTATCACTGTTCAAATGACATCAGAAACTGCATCTTGGAATTGCATAACTTCTGCAGTGGAATCATTCTTCAAGTCAAGGGCATTGTGAGAATCATTGTCACATTTGTCAGTTGCATCCATTGCTGATTCATTATGCCCCAATGCACTAGGTGATTTGGTTTGAGATTCTGAAATAAGTAAAAGTTACCCTGATGATAACAGTATTTCAAAACATTATATATACGAGAGTTGGTAAGGCCATGAACACACATGGAAAATAAAAACAGGTGATTTTACCAGTATTGTCTTCAAGTTTTCTCCTCTTTTGTGTCCTCTCATACCTCTGCAGTTGTTGTTTGGCATGCTCATAGCTACCTTTTTGTGATGGCAATATACAGGGAATGTAGTCAGGATGCTCCATGTCCTTCTTGACTGGCTTCCCTGGAATATATTATTAGTAAAAAAAAGGGTAGGATTGATGCATCTATATTACGCTTCCAGGTATCAACTTTAAAATGTGATGTATTTCTGGCTAATGCAATGATTGCATTCTTCACAGATTACACACACTCACAAAATAAAAACTCAGATTTTGCCCCATAAGGACTTACCTGTGATAAAGTAGTCACAACACACAACCCTGCTTTTGGCTGGAGACCACTTGCTCCCATCATCATTCTGTTGTTTGCATGATGCTATCCATTTGTTTCTCCTCTCAGGGCGTCTGTCTCGATTGGGAAGCTTGTAGAAACTCAACTTTCTGTCTTTCATCATGTTGTGGTTGGTGCAGCCGTATATCACGCATGATGACGGCATTTTAACGCAGAAATTGACCCAATCCAACTAACTTATCACACCTCCGACGCTGCAACGTGGGTTTGTTTTCACTGCGCTATGACATGACCCACTTTTACGCGCCACGTGACCACGCAGTTACCCGGATGTGCCGCGGTTATCAATTAGTGTTTCTCCTTTAGTACAGTTATATAAGTTGCCTGGGCTCCTCAAATGGCAGACCCCGGTCTGCATCCGGACCCAGACGGTCTTGCATCTGGCCCCTGAAGCCTTTTGATACCATTTGAAGAAAAAAAAAAAACGGAACTCAGACATTATATATATCCTGGGTTTCCTCCCAGTGGGACATGCCCAAAACGCCTCACATGGGAGGCGTCCAGGAGGCATCCTGATCAGATGACCAAATCACCTCAGCTTCCTCATTTCTATGTGGAGGAGTGTAATCAATGGGGACTCTTCATTGTCAATGTCGTTACATCTGGAAACCCACACACCCACTGCTCTTTGGAGGTCTTCAATGTTTATTTCTGAAAAATAGACAAACAACAAAAATCCTCTGGTCAGTAGCATTCACACAACTTTGTCCTTCTCCCATGGAGCAGCATAGCAAAAGCGAGCCAACATTACGCTTTAATAGAAAGCACAAAATAGGCAAACAAAAAAACCCAAACAAAACTGGTCAGTAGTATGCATATAACTTTACACAAATAAAGTGACATATTAGCATATTATACAATAAATTAAAGTTAGCATGTAAACTTTATTTGGTTGCACCATGCCTTTGGCATGGCAAACTGGGGTGGTGGTTCATCTCATTAAAAGGGGGACCAGAGGGTGTGTCCCAGCTTTAGGGGATCACACTTCTCAGCCTCCTTGGGAAGGTCTATGCCAGAGTACCGGAGAGAAGAGTCCAACCTCGGATTCAGGAGGAGCAATGTGGTTTTCGTCCTGGCCATGGTACATCGGACCAACTCATTACCCTCTCAAGAATCCTTGCGGGTTTGTGGGAGTTTGCCCAACCAGTCTACATGTATTTTGTGGACACTGAGAAAGCATTCAACTGCATCCCTCATGGTCTGTTGTGGGGGTTGCTGTGGGACTATGGGGTATCAGGATTGTTGTTATGAGCTATCCGGTCCCTATACGACCATTACAAGAGTTTGGTTCGTATTGCTAACACCCAGTCAAACACATTTCCAGTGAAAGTTGGACTCCGCCAGGGCTGCCCTTTGTCACCGATCCTGTTCATAATTTTTATGGACAGGATATCTAAGTGCAGCCAAGGAACACAGGGTGTCATGTTCAGTGATCACAGGATCCCATCTTTGCTGTTTGCAGATGATGTTCTGTTGGCATCATTGAGCACTGACCTACAGGTCTTGCTGGGACGATTTGCTACTGAGTGTGAAGCGGCTGAGATGAGAATCAGCACCTCCAAGTCCTTGTCCATGGTCCTCAGCTGAAAAAGGGTGGATTGCCCTCTTAGGGATGGGAACGAGTTTCTGCCCCAAGTGAAAGAGTTTAAGTATCTTGGGGTCTTTTTCACAAGTGAGGGGAGAATGGAGTGGGCGATTGACAGACGGATCAGAGTAGCCTCTGCAGTGATGCGGACATTGTACCGGACTGTTGTGATGAAGAGGGAGCTGAGCTCTAAAACAAAGCTGTCCATTTACCGGTCAATCTACGTTCCTACCCTCACCTATGGTCACGAGCTTTGTGTGATAACCAAAAGAACGAGATTGCTGATACAAGTGGCTGAAATGAACTTTCTCCATAGGATTGCTGGACTCACCCTTAGAGATAGGGTGAGGAGCTCAGTCATCCAGGAGAACAGAACTGCTCCTCCTTCACATCAAAAGGAGCCATCTGAGGTGGTTTGGGCATCTGATCAGGATGCCTCCTGGACGCCTCCCACTTGAGGTGTTTCGGGCACGTCCCACTGGAAGGAGACCCCAGGGCAGACCCAGGGCGTGCTGCTTGAACTGCTGCCTCTGCGACCTGGATCTCTGGGAAAGTTGCAGAAGATGGATGGATGGATGGAAGTTTAAGTCTGTTTTGTGGGTCACATGATCAAGTCTGGATAGAAATGAGGGGAAAATAGAAACAAATTAAAACAAGGGAAATGACTTTTATGCTCCAACAGTTTTTCTACTGCTGGTCTACCAGGAAAACACATTTTCAAGGTGTTTAAGACATGTTTTAAAAAGAAAATGTCACATATTTATTAAGAAGTTATTAAGTTATTCAGAAGGCTGGCTCTGTGATTGATCTCAGGCTGGAGACTTTTGAGAATGTGGTGGAGAGGAGGACACTGAACAAACTGTTATCCATCATGGACAATCCTGATCACCCCCTCCACCACACACTGGACAGACAGCAGAGCACTTTCTCCAGCAGACTGCTACAGCTCCGCTTCTGAACAGTCAGGTACAGGAAATCTTTCCTGCCACATGCCATCTCGCTGTACAATAACTTACTCTAATGTTGAATCTTGGTCATAATTCAGCTGCCATACTGCACCTTACAGTCTAATTGGTACCTCACATTTCACCCAGGACCCGATAATCCTGCTTTGTACAGCTAGTATGATCCATGTATCTACACGGGTCATCATCTGTTCATCTTAGTGATGGTGTGCAATGTATATAACGTTATCTAGGCAGTTCTGCATTCCCTGGGCAATTCCTTTTTCTATTATGCTGTGTGTGTTTCTGTCGTTTTGGTCGTCTACTGTGTCATGCAGCTGTTACGCTGTAATTTCCCAGTTAGGGATCAGTAAAGTACATCCATCCATCCATCCATCTATCTATCAATCTATCTATTAGCTATCTATAAGCAACATTACATGAGACGAAGTACAGTATCAGTGAATATAGTAATTACGGGTTGTGATGCGGCAATGCCAGTATCACGCCCGTAGTTAGGATATTCATGATACCGTAACATCGAGTGTATATTGCTTTTACAACAGTTTCGGCAAGCATAATTTATTAAATGACAGCAATACTGGACCAAATATTATGATTTGTTTGTTTAAGCAGTTATTTTGTACAGCTAAGAAAAAAATAGTCCCTCCTGGATCGTCCCTCCTGGAATTTCCCCATTGTGGGACTAATAAAGACTTATCTTATCTTATCTTTTAAATGTAGCAAGTAACTGCTGCTAAACATCTCAGTCAGCATGAAGATGTCTATTGCCATTTCGCACACATATAAGATAAGATAAGATAAGATAAGATAAGATAAGATAAGCCTTTATTAGTCCCACAACGGGGAAATTCCAGGATTGCAACAGCACAGGGATAGCAACACTCAGAGCAACAATCAGAAGGCAAGAAAAATAACAAGCAATCAAGAGCAGCTAATATACATATGTACATATTACTATAAAATATATATATATACACACACACAGACACACAGTGCAGAGCATTGTAGCTGGATGGAATAAATATATGAATATGTAAACACACAGTGCGGAGCAATGTAGCTAGATGGAATAATATGTAGATATATAAACACACAGTGCAGAGCATTGTAGCTAGATGGAATAAATATATAGATATATAAACATAAACACACCCAGTGCGGAGCATTGTAGCTAGATGGAATAAATATGTAAATATATAACACACACAGTGCAGAGCATTGTTGCTAGATGGGATGAAACAGCACAACCGTCTACTTAGTTATCCTACATGGTATGATTATGTGCCCATACATATTCTCACTCTCCATAGCGACCGGTATTTTCCTAGTTGTATGCCGGAGGGGACCATTGTGTAAGTCTATTGATCTTTTGCATTCAAAAAAACTATTAGTTTGTTACGTCTTTTTGCTATCTCTGCGAGCAGCCTGCTTAGGTTGTACAGTCTGACAGCCGTGGTAGGAAGGACCTGCGAAACCTCTCGGTGTGGCACCTGGGATGAAGTAGTCTGCTGCTAAATGAGCTCCTCAGTGCATTCAGTATGTCCTGCATAGGGTGGAACACTCGGACTCCAGCAGAGATGACCAGTTTAGCCACCGTCCTTCTCTCTCCTATCTCTACTCCACCGGATCAAGGTCGCTGCCCCAGGACAGAGCTAGCTTTCTTGATCAGTTTGTTCATTCTCTTCCTATTCAGCTGCAGTAATGCCCACTGCCCCAGCAGACCACTCCAAAAGTGATGGCTGCCTGCCACCACCATGTCATAGAAAGTCTTCAGCAGCGCGCCTTGTACACCAAAAGACCTGAGTCTCCTCAGCAGGAACAGCCTGCGCTGTCCCTTCTTGTAGAGTGCATCAGTATTGTGTGACCAGTCTAGTTTATTGTTCAGATGAACACCCAGGTACTTATAGGCTGTCACCATCTCGATGTCTGTTCCCTGTATATTTACCTGGTGCTGTGAGGGGTTGTCCTTGCCTGCGGCAGTCCACCACCAGCTCCTTAGTTTTTCTCGCGTTGATCTGGAGGCAGTTCCGATGGCACCAGTCCACGAAGTCCTGGATAAGCCCTCTGTACTCAGCTTCATCTCCATTGGAGATGAGGCCACCGATTGCAGAGTCATCAGAGAAACTTCTGTAGATGGCAGTGTGTTGTGTTGTGTGAGAAGTCCGCAGTAAAAAGAGTGAACAGGAAGGGAGCCAGCACCGTTCTCTGGGGGGCCCCCGTGCTACTGATGATCATGTCGGACACACAGGTCCCGGGTTCTCACAAAACTGAGGCCGGTTCGTGAGGTAGTCCAGGATCCTGATGACAGGTGCTGGTCCACCCTGCGCGCAGCAGCTTGTCCTTCAGGATCATCGGTTGGATGGTGTTGAAAGCACTGGAGAAGTCAAAGAACATGATCCTCACCATATTCCCGGCTTCTCCAGGGTGGGACAGAGAACGGTGAAGGAGGAAGATCACCGCAATCCTCCACCCCAATGCCATGCTGGTAGGCGAACTGGAGTGGATCTATCGCTGGTTCCACCAGGGGGCGGAGGTGAGCAAGGAGCAGTCTCTCAGGGTCTTCATCAAGTGGGACCGTCAAGGCCCTCCAGGTCTGTAGTGTTCAGGTCTTAGGGGTGGGAAGTTTTTGGTACAGGTACCACACAAGATGTTTTCCACAGCTGTGGTACCCTCCCCAGTTTCAGGGCTCATGTTGAAGATATACGTCACAATCCCACACAGCTGGTCTGCACAGACTTGAGGAAGCTTTTGCGCTGATGGCCGTCTGGTCCCGACGCCTTCCTTGCCTATCTCCTCAGCTACTCCCCTCCAGCGCTCTCGCCCCCCCCTCCTCACCTGGGTCCTTGGGTCAGGGTCAGGATAGGGGGGCTGTGTGCTGGGAAGTGGCGGGCCGGTGTTGGTGGAGTGGGGAGTGGGCAGCAGGAACTTGATTTTCTTTAGAGGAAGCAGTGGTTGTTGTGCAGACAGGGGCTGAGGTGGCGGTTGGTCAAACCTATTGAAAACAGATTCAGGATGTTCGCCCACTCCCTGCCCCCCGTGGCCTGGGGGGAGGTATTCTGGAGCCCAGAGATGGTTTTGAGGTTTCTCCAGACCCCCGCTGATGTCGCTCTGTTGCAGCTTGTCCTCCATCTTCTTCCTGAAGCTGTCCTTGCCTACTCTGATCTTTCTCCTCAGCTCCCTCTGTACGGACTTCAGCATCTCCCTATTCCCCGACCTGAAGATCCTCTTCTTCTCTCTCAGAAGTGTTTTTATCTCAGGGTTGATCCAGGGTTTGTTGTTTGAGTGACGCCGTATGGTCTTGGTGGGAACGGATTTGTCCACACAGAAGCTGAGGTAGCCCGTGAAGGTGTGAATGAGGCCATCGATGTCCTCACCATGTGGATCGCAGAGCTGCTTCCAGGCGGTGGCTTCAAAACAGCCCTTTAGAGTGTCCATTGTCTCCTCAGACCATAACTCCACAGTGTGCATGGCCGGAGGTTGTCTGTGCACTAAGGGTTTGTACACCGGCTGGAGATGAACCAAGTTGTGATCCGATCTCCCGAGTGGGGGGAGTTGTGATGAGGTGTACGCCTCCTTAGTGTTTGCGTAGAATAAGTCCAGTGTTTTATTGTCTCTAGTGTGGCATGTGACATACTGGGTGAACGTGGGTAGAATGGGAGATAGTGAAACATAGTTGAAATCGCCTGAGATGAGGAGAAGAGCATCTGGGTGTTCTGTCTGCAGCCTGCTGGTTACTGAATGGATGACGTCACGCGCTGTCCCAGCGTTCGCCGTCGGATTTGCATAAACAATGCAGATCACGTGTGAGTGTTCTCTCGGGAGATATGTAGGCCTCATGCTAACAGCTAGCAACTCAATGTCTTTGCTGCAGTGTCGTTGTTTAACAGTGATATGTCCTGGTCTGCACCAGTTGTTGTTAACATACATTATCACTCCACCGCCCCTTGCCTTGCCACTGTCTGGTGTTCGGTCAGCCCGTATCATGTGAAAACCCTCCAGCTCAATGTTAGCATCTGCTGCTAGTTCAGTTAGCCACGTCTCAGTAAACAAAAGGAGAGAGCACTCCCGGTAAGTGCTATCGTAACGGGAGATAGCTGCTAGCTCATCTACCTTTCCCAGTATCGACCGTACATTTCCCATGACAACAGATGGAAGGGAGGGTCTGTACCTTATATTTTTTGTCCTCCGCCTTACTCCAGCCCGGCAGCCGTGGCGTTTTCGCCTCAGTTCTCTCGGTATGTCGAGTTTTTCCAATGGGACCGGGTGGCGGTTGAATGCTAGCAGCTCTTCCCTGCTGTATCGTATCCTGCTATAAACAGTGGCTCCGTCCACCGGCTCAGGAGACATTTGGGACGATCTGTGTGTCCGTGATATAGTGGAGGGAAAAAAGACGGATCAAAAAGAGAGATGTAAACAAATTAAATAGTATCAAGTGCAAAAGTAATAAATGTTTATAAAACATGTACCTGTTGAGTCAGTACTGCAGAAGACCTCAGATCAAAATGTATCCAATGCCAGTCGTCAGAACACCGGTAGCTAGCTGGTAGTTAATAGTTACCATGCTCGCAATTTAGCACATTTTACTCACTTTTCTTCGCATTTTCAGATGAAACAAAGAGTCCATCACCACCCCCTCCTTCCTGTTGTTTTGCTCCTCAGGTAGTCAACGCACCAGCCATAACATTGGCTCAGCAAATGCAGCAGCAGCAGCAAAGCACTCTGCGCTCGGTTGCCTCGACGCTACTGAGAGGCAGGTGGCCGTGCTTACCTAGCAGCTGCAGACTATTATGCAGCAGCTGGGCATGTTCACCGACCATTTGGCTAATACGACTCCTCCAGGCCCATCCGCTACATCTGCTCCCGTAGTTCACATCACTATTCGCCGTACGACCTCTGTTCCTCCACCTTCTCTGTATGCGGGGGAGATGGGGAAATGTAGGGATTTTTTGTGTCAGGTACGCCTGTATCTGGGTCAGGTGGGGGGGAGTACCTGGATGACATCTCCAAAATTCATTTTACGACCCTCCTGCTTTGGGATCCATTCTCAACAGTCCGGCGGGATCTAGTTACACCTTCGGACGATTTGTGGTCGATTTCACCTGTGCTTTTGACCGTACGGAGAGTCAAGGGAACATCATGAGACGCCTGTTGTCATTCCATCAGGGAAGCCAGTCAGTTGCCGACTACTCGGTGGAGTTCCGGGTCGAAGCGGCGGACTCTGAATGGAACGAAGTTGCACTATGCAGTGTGTTCCTCCACAATTTAAACCCCCACCTCTGCGACGACCTGGCAGTTTATGCTGTCCCTGACACTCTGGACGGCCTAATTGATCAGGCAGTCGGTCTTGATAACTGGTACCTCGAGCATGCGAAGGAGTGACAATCCTCCTCTTGCCTGCCCTTCGTGCGGGTGCCCGCCTTGGCTACTGACACAGGGGGCACTGGCCTTTCCTCGGATCTGATGGTGCTTGGCCGGGCTCGGCTGACCGATGAGGAGCGCCAGCGGAGGAGGGGGGCTGGCGCGTGCATGCACTGTGGTTTCATGAAGCACATGCTGGACGACTGCCCCCTGGTGCCAAAAGATGCAGCCCGTCAGTTGATGGGCGGGACTCATTCTCATCCCCCCAGTAATTTCTCTATTTCGGCCCTCGTCCAATTACCAGGGGTCGAGACGAGGGTTATGGTGTTAGTGGATTTGGGGACAGAGCAGAATTTTGTCTCCTCCCAGCTCGTTCGGGAGATGGGTATTTCCACATCTAAATTGCCCAAACCTATGAACGTAATCACCCTATCTGGCCAAAGGATCGTGTTAGTCTCGGAACACACTGCACCGATTTTGGTCCTTCTTTCTGGGAGCCATCGGGAGGAATTATTGTTTCTCATTTTTCCATATTCATCCTCCTCGATGGTCCTTGGTTACCTGTGGCTCCGGAGGCATAATCCCATAATCAATTGGGCTCAAAACTCCATCTCCTCCTAGAGCCCATTTTGTTTGGCTTCCTGCTTGAGTTCGGCTGAGTGCTCACCGTCTCTGCCCATCTCCTCCCCTCCGGTCGAGCCGCCGGACCTCACCCTTGTACCCAAGGTCTATCAGGACCTGGAGGAGGTCTTTAGCAAGTCAAGAGTGCTGCCACTTCCTCCTCACCACTCCTATGACTGTGCAATAGATCTCCTCCCGGGTGCACGGCTGCCGTCTAGCTGGCTCTATAGCATTTCTGGGCTGGAGAGGGAGGAAATGGAGAGATACATTAAAGACTCTCTGAACGCCGGCCTTATTCAGCCATCATCAGCTCCTCTTGGGGCAGGTTTCTTTTTTGTTGGGAAGAAGGACAGATCCTTGCGATCACTGTTAAAGATAAATCTCCTCTGCCCCTGATTAACTCTGTGTTTGAGCTCCTTCAGTGTGCGCGGGTGTTTTCCAAATTACATCTGCGTAATGCCTATCATTTGGTCCGTATACGTGAAGGAGATGAGTGGAAGACAGCATTTAAAACTCATTTAGGGCAGTTTGAGTATTTGGTCATGCCGTTTGGGCTCACTAATGCACCTACCGTCTTCCAGCCGCTCATTAATGGTGTCCTTCGCGATATGGTTAACCAGTTTGTATTCGTTTATCTGGATGACATACTCATTTTTTCCTGCTTGCCAGAGGAACATGAAGTCCATGTTCGGGCTGTGTTACAGTGGCTCTTGGAGAACCAACTCTTTGTTAAAGCGAAGTGTGAGTTCTCCACCAACTCCACCTCCTTCCTGGGGTTTATAGTGGCGGAGGGGGAGCTGAGAGCCAACCCAGCCAAGGTGAAGGCTGTGCTTGATTGGCCAACACCCCAATCCTGCAAGGGGCTGCAGTACTTCTTTTATCGCAGGTTCATTCAGAACTATAGTGGGGGAGCACAGCCACTTATGCAGCTGACCTCCATTAAGGAGCCATTTCGCAGGTCCGAGGCAGCTGAACAGGCTTTTTCTAAAATAAAGAGCCTGTTCTCCGAAACACCCATCTGGGCACAGGTCGACCCCCAACTCTAATTTACCCTGGAGGTGGATGCTTCTGACTCGGGGGTGGGCACTGTTCTCTCACAGCGTTCATCCTCCGACCAGAAGCTCCACCCGTACGCGTTTTTCTCTTGGCGGCTCACGCCAACCGAGAGGAACTACAACATCGGGGATAGAGAGCTCCTGGATATTAACTTGGCCTTGGAGGAGTGGAGACATTGGTTAGAGGGGGCTGTTCACCCCATAGTTGTGCGGACCGACCACAAGAACCTCGAGTACCTTCGGTCGGCCTGCTGACTAAATGCCAGGCAGGCCCACTGAGTGCTATTTTTCCTTAGATTTAACTTCATTATCACATATCGGCCTGGCTCTCGGAATACTAAACCTGACACGGTCTCCCGTCAATTTAGTTCCGAACAGATAGCCCCTCTGTCCCTCTCCCAGCCCATTGTTCCATCTTTTTGTATCCTCGGAGCCCTTACCTGGGATATCGAGCAGAGGGTCTGACAAGCACCGCTTGTTTGTACCTACCACCCTCCGCAGTGATGTCATCCTCTGGAGGCACACCAGCCACTTCACCTGTCATCCTGGAATTGCCTGCACCACCAACCTTGTTCGACGGGCATTTTGGTGGCCCATGCTGTGGAGGGACATAGAGGAGTACATCAAGGCCTGCCAGACCTGCACCTGGGGCAAGTCAGACTCATCACCCCCTTCTGGTCTCCTGCATCCCTTACCTATCCCCAGCTGCCCTTGGTCCCATATTGCTCTTGACTTTGTTTCTAGACTTCCTCTCTCCCACGGTAAAACTTTCATCCTCAGTACCATCGACCGTTTGTCGAAGGCCATCCACCTAGTCCATCCATCCATCCATCTTCTTCCGCTTAATCATTTTTCAGGTCGTGGGGGGGCTGGAGCCTATCCCAGCATCTTTGGGCGAGAGGCAGGGTACACCCTGGACAGATCGCCAGTCCATCGCAGGGCCAACACAGAGAGACAGACAACCATTCACTCTCACAGTCATACCTAAGAACAATTTAGAATCCCTAGTTTTGATGCCAATTAACCTAACTTGCATGTTTTTGGCATGTGGGAGGAAACCGGAGAAATCCTGGAGTAAACCCACGCAGACACAGGGAGAACATGCAAACTCCACACAGATCACTGTTGGTCGGGGGCTGGGATCGAACCCAGGATCCCCCGGCCAAGGGTGAGTTGCTGTGCTGCTGCAGTGCTAACCACTCCTCCACCGCACCGCCTTCCAAAACTCCCTTCCACCTCTGAAACGGCCGAACTCCTCACCACCCACGTCATTCGATTGCACAGCATCCCCCATGGACATCGTGTCTGACTGGGGCCCTCAGTTTACATCCCAGGTGTGGAGGTCCTTCTGTCGCACGCTTGGAACCTCTGTCAGCCTTACATCTGGAAACCACCCTCAGAGCAACGGGCAGGCAGAGTCCTACAAACCAGTCCTTGGAGGCCACCCTCAGATGTGTAGCGGCCGAGAATCCCTCGACCTGGAGCACGTACTTGACCTGGGTGGAATATGCCCATAATTCATCTGTTTCCGACATCACGGGGCTCTCCACTTTCAAGGCTTCGATGGGATATACCCCCCCACTGTTTCCCAAGGTGGACAGGGCCAAGACCCTGCAGGTTTTACCTCCACCCAGTGTCTTCAACAGGTGATTTCTCTGAATTTCGTCCTAC
This sequence comes from Pholidichthys leucotaenia, assembly GCA_020510985.1. Classification (NCBI taxonomy): domain Eukaryota; kingdom Metazoa; phylum Chordata; class Actinopteri; order Cichliformes; family Pholidichthyidae; genus Pholidichthys; species Pholidichthys leucotaenia. The sequence continues at coordinate 241,199,773 of CM035839.1, forward strand.
TGATTGCTGATCAGTGAAAACGCCTGCTGAAGAGACTGGGTGGAAGTAAAACCTGCAGGGTTTTGGCCCTCCATGGAATGAGTTTGACACCCCTGCTCTAAAGATTGAAGCAAGTATTAACTTTATTCGCGGTGACATTTTCGTGCTCACCCTCTCTTTTCCTCTTTTCTTCTCAGGTTGCTGCCATCTGTGTGGTGTGTCTCCAGGGTTTGTGTGTGCTCACCTACCCCATCATCCACATCCTGCTGCAACCATATCTCCACCCTGTTAGGCACCTCCGACTCATCCCCTCTCCACTCACCACCAGCGTCATCCTGCTGGTTCATTTCCTTTGCTGGGTTTTCTGTTGGAACTTCTGCTTGACCCACATAAGTGGTAACTTGCATTGGCCACTTCCCTGTCTCTCACTCCTCTGACAGCTTTCGTCCCTCTCTCCGCAGGCTGTTCCCTCTGGCGAGTGACGTTTTCAGTAGCTGCGCTCCTGCCGTTTTGAAAATCAGTAAACTCTGTGAAACGTGCTTTTGTGTTTTGAGTGTGTCTCTGGTGTTGCATTCTGCGCGTGGGCTGTCATACGAAACTAATCATGACATAATCACAGACAGGTGTAGCTCATGAGTGCAGCCCCGAAGGAATAGACAGCCGGAAGCTGCAGAGCACTGTCAAAATAAACAAACCGGAAACAGAAAATACAGATACAACAAACTCAAAATTCTAAGAGAACAGAAAATAAACAGCAAAATGTTCATTGGGTAGAAAAAACTGGGCATGGCTAAAACCCGTACCCCAGAAACATGACAGAGCCCCCCCCTCCACCCCTCAAGGGGTGGATACCAGGCACTCCAGGGTAACATCACAAGAAAAAACAAACCTCCCACGCACAAAGAAACGACCCACCCTGGGGGAGAAGGCGGGGGAGCCTGGGAACGGAGGGACCGAAACTGGAACAAAAAACAAAAGAACACCAAAAGAAAACACTCATGAATTACACTCTGTCCATAAGGTGGCCACACGGGACTCTAAGCCCAATTGATGAGTGGGTGAAACAGTTCAGGTGGTCTTCCCGAGTCCCACGGCACCCAGCATGTGTGCTGAAACACATCGGGCGGGCCTGCCCATACCCCAGCACCAACAAAGCAGCAAGGGCAGTTCCGGTGGTCTTCCTAAGTCCCAAGACCACTGGCATCTGTGCTGGGACACGTCGGGTGGCCTACCCGTATCCCAGAACCAACAAGACTGAGGAAGCAGTCTGTCAGGTGGTCTTCCAGCATCCCTAGACCAACGAGTAACTGGAGGTGAGAGGCGACATTCCCCAGCAACAGGCGGCCATCCAAGGGGAACTTCTTGAGATGCACCCTTGGTGGCTCTGGGCAGGAGCAATGCTGCACCCTTGGTGGCTCCAGGCAGGGGCAACGCTGCACCTTCAGTGGCTCCGGGCTGAAGTAAAGCTACAACCGTGGTGGTTTCGGGCTGAAGCAAAGTTGCACCCGCAGTGGCTACGGGCTGGAGCACAGCAGCACCTGCGGTAGCTCCAGACAGGATCAATGTTGCACCTTTGGTGACCTCAACCAGAGGGGAAGCAGCACCCACAGAGGTCCCAGTCTGGGACGGAGCGTCTGCGATGGCCTCAGCGAGAGGAGCTGAACCCATGATGGCATCCAGTGGCCAACCTGGACCCACGGAGACTTCTGGCTCAGGTGGATCATCCCCGGCGACCCTGGGAGAAGGCTCAGGAAACACAAGCAGAAAAACAGAGTCAGGGTCACCGGCAGTGGGGCAGCCTGGTGAGGTGAGCTCAGGTGCAGCTGATGGCTGAACTTGGCTCTCCTCCCCATGAGCCAGACAAGACCTCTCCCAAACAGAAACAAAAGGAACAGAAGAGGGCACTTGCCTGAATTCGAGCTCCACCGCCATCCAGGACTCCAGTGATCCAGCCGACGATGCTCTGGGCTCAGTCCTCTGCAGGTTCCCGGATGATATTTCCAAAATCCACCAGTTTACTCTTCTGCTTTAGGGCCTTGCTCTTAGTTGGGTGTAGGCTGTTATTGATAGTCAGAGAGGTTCGCCACCCACATTTGACCAATTTGTGTCTGACTTTCCCCGCACTTTTAACCACTCCGAGAGTGAAGGGAATATCATGAGTTGCCTGATGTCGCTCCGCCAGGGCAGCCGGTCTGTGGCCGACTTCTCGGTGTAGTTTCGAGTTGAGGTAGCTGAGTCTGGGTGGAATGAGGTTGCACTGCGCAGTGCATTCCTCCACAGACTGAATCCTCGGCTCTGTGATGACCTGGCGGTTTATGCCGTTCCTGCCACCTTGGACGGTCTGATAGATCAGGCAGTCGGGCTGGATAACCAGTACTGCGAACGTGCCCGGGAGTGCGGTGCCTCCTCTCGCACATTTGCCACACGCACAGTCCCGGCGCCTACTGACCTAGTTGAGTCTGATTCCACCCCTGAGCCTATGGAGCTCAGCTCTGCTTGCCTTCCATGGGCAGAGGTTGTGCGGTGGCGGCGGATCGGGGTGTGTGCCTACTGTGGTTCCCTGAAGCACAAATTGGACACATGCCACCTATGGCCAAAAGATTCGGCCCGTCAGTAGCCACAGGGGGTCTGGCGGGCGGGACTCAACCTGATCCCCCCAGTAATTTTTCTATTTCGGCCCTGGTTCAGCTACTGGGGGTCGAGAGGAGGGTCTCCGCCCTAATTGATTCCGGGGCAGAGGGTAATTTCATCTCCTCTAAGCTGGTGCACGAGATAGGGATTCTGACAGTTAAACTGCCGGCTCCCCATCCCATGCGAACCATTTCTGGCCAGATGGTGGCGTCCGTTACCCATTGCACCGTGCAGTTATCTGTCCTGTTGTCCGGTAACCACCTGGAGAGGCTGACTTTTTACGTGTTTCCACGGGCCTCTCTTGTGGTGGTACTAGGATATCCGTGGCTCCGGAGGCATAATCCAGTTCTTAATTGGGCACAAAATTCCATCACCTCGTGGAGCCCTAATTGTTTGGCTACGTGTCTAAATTCGGCCGAGTGTTCACCATCCCTCCCCCGTCTCCTCAGGTTGAGCCGCTGGACCTCAGCCTCATGTCCGAGGCCTATCACAACCTCGAGGAGGTCTTTAGCAAGTCACGAGCGTTAGCGCTTCCTCTGCATCGCTCGTATGACTGTGCCATCGACCTCCTTCTGGGTTCGAGGCTGCCATCCAGCAAGCTCTATAGTATTTCTGGGCTCGAGAGGGAGGCGATGGAGAGGTACATTAAGGTTTCCTTGAACACTGGTCTCATTCGGCCATCCTCGGCTCCCCTCGGGGCAGGGTTTTTCTTTGTGGGCAAGAAGGACGGGTCTCTGCGTCCGTGCATTGATTACAGTGAACTTAATGCCATCACTGTCAAAGATAAATACCCTTTGCCCCTGATGAACTCCGCTTTTGAGCTCCTGCAGCGTTCGCATGTATTCTCCAAGCTCGATCTACGCAATGCATACCATCTTGTTAGAATACGCGACAGGGACGAGTGGAAAACAGCATTTAAAACACACTTAGGGCAATTTGAGTATTTGGTTATGCCTTTTGGATTAACTAATGCCCCTGCTGTTTTCCAACGTTTAATCAATGACGTCCTCCACAATATGCTTAATCGGTTTGTTTTTGTCTATTTGGACGACATCCTGATTTTTTCTCACATGCCGAGGAGTATGAGACCCATGTTAGAGCTGTGTTACAGCGGCTTCTAGAGAATCAACTTTACGTCAAGGCTGAGCAGTGTCAATTTTCCACAACTTCCACTTCTTTCCTTGGCTTTATTATAGTGGAGGGAGAGCTGAAGGCTGACCTGGCCAAGGTGAAGGCTGTGCTGGATTGGCCAACACCCCACTCCCTCAAGGAGCTAAAACACTTCTTGGGGTTTGTGAATTTCTATCGCAGGTTTATCCACAACTATAGTGGGATAGCACAGCCTTTAACACAGCTAACCTCTGTGAAGGTACCATTTTTATGGACCGAGGCAGCTGAGCAGGCCTAAATTAAAGGGCCTGTTTGTGGACAAATCTATCTTGGCTCAGGTTGACCCTCAGCTCCAAATTACCCTGGAGGTGGATACTTCAGAAATGGGGGTGGGCGCTATTTTGTCCCAGCGCTCTCCCCCGGAACTAGAAAGCTCTGCTCGTGTGCGTATTTCTCCCTGTGGCTCACCCCAGCCGAGAGGAATTACGACGTCGGGGATTGCGAGCCTTTGGCCATTAAATTGGCATTTGAGGAATGGAGACACTGGCTGGAGGGAGTCGCCTCACCGGCGGTCAGCCCGCCGGCTTATCTCTAGGCAGCTCGCTGGACCCTATTTTTTCCAGCGTTTTAATTTCACGGTGTAGCCGCACATGGGGAGAACATAATGAGTAGCATCTTAGATAAGAACAGAGAGCAGAGTTTTACTTGGAGATAACAGGAAGTTGTGAAGAATGATGCATTGTGATTCTTTTGTGTGTCCAGAGACTGCTAGGAGGGCCCTATGTGTATCAGAGACCTGCGAGCAGGATGTTAAAGGATTAAGGAAGTGAATGCAATGTGACCTTTGATGTGAATGCAATGTGACCTTTGATGTGTAGAAGCGTCCTGTAGAAAGACCTGAGTATTTAAGAGAAGAGTTGTGTCTGAGATGTCCTCTTTCCTACTATGCTTACGTGTGAGATGTGTAATAAACTGCCCTGAGACAAATCTGCCCTCGTCATTTACCGCACTCCACACTGGTGACCCAAGACGATTCATGGAACACGAAGAGAGGATCCCGGAGCCAGCCTCGTTGGGAGCCCCCAGCCAAGCATATGCCTTTACAATCCAGCTACCGGATTTTTGGCAGCACAATCCGCGCTCCTGGTTCCACCTGGTTGAGGCGCAGTTCGTCCTCCGGGGGATATCGGTGGATGACACGAAATTCTACCATGTGGTTGCAAAGCTCGACGCCCACACGGCTCAGCATGTGGAGAGCCTGCTGGATCAGCCACCAACCAGCGACAAATACAGCGTGTTGAAGGCTGCACTCATCCAGCACTACACTCTCTCGGTTGAGGAGAGAGCAGAGAGACTCCTGACGCGGACCGGGTTAGGAGATTGCACGGCGATCGACCTGATGGAGAAGATGCTGAGATTGAAGGGCTCGGACGACGACCACTTCATTTTTACCCACCTCTTCCTCTGGAACCTTCCGTCAGCGACGAGAGCGACCCTGGCCAATTCGCCGTTGTTGGCCAAGCGGGACTACCGTGCGCTGGCCCAAGAAGCACACCGGATCACCATGGCCAGCAGAGAGCTCACGACCACAGCGGCAGCGACGGAGCTCGGCGCGACGGCCGGAGGAGGCGAGGAGCCATTGACGGTGGTAGCAGAACCACCAACGACAGCGGCGGCGGGGGCCAAGGAACGCGGAGGAGACACCCTTTGTTTCTACCACCGCCGCTTTGCAGAGAAGGCACGCAAATGTATACCACCGTGCCAGTTCAAGCGCTCGAGAAAACGCCAAGACCGGGGGTCGGTAGCAGCTGCGGCCCTCGGGGAGAGGAACAAGCTGCTCTACTTGACGGACGCACGCTCCGGGAGACATTTCCCTCGTGGACACCGGCGCCCAGCTGAGTTTCATCATGCCGTCCTACGCCGACCGGCTGGCAGGATCCAGCAGCCCCAAGATGGCAGCAGCAAACGGCTCGGAGATTAAGACCTTTGGTGAGAGGACTCTACTTCTGCCGCTACATGGCCGTGCATTTGAGTGGACTTTTGTCGTAGCGGCATTGAATTTCAATATATTGGGGGCTGATTTTTTGTGCTCACGTGGGTTGTTGGTTGATGTCGCTAACAGGCGCCTGGTTAATGCACTGTCTTTTGATTCTATCCACTGTACAGCTCGAGCGTCCCGGCCAACAGCACAAGCCAACGTCACAGCTGCATGCGGTAAGTTCCACACACTGCTCACTCAGTTCCCAGCACTCGCGGTCCCGACATTTTCGGCAGCCGTTGCTAAACACGGGGTGGAGTATTTTATTACCACCACCGGGCCGCCCGTTTTTTCAAAACCTCGGCGCTTGGACGCAGCTAAACTGGCCATAGCGCGCGAGGAGTTTGCCAACCTGGAGAGGTTGGGCATCATCAGGCGTTCAAACAGCCCATGGGCTTCCCCGCTACACATGGTCCCTAAAGCTGACGGTTTGTGGCGACCTTGCGGGGATTTCCGCAGGTTGAACAACGCCACAGCGCACGACTGCTACCCAATTCCTCACATCCAGGATTTTTCCGTTCACTTGGCGGGAGCGTGCGTTTTTTCTAAAATAGACTTGGTCCAGGGTTACCACCAAGTACCAGTGCGCGCTGAGGACATACCCAAAACAGCGGTGATAACTCCGTTTGGTCTATTCGAGTTTTTGTGCATGCCTTTCGGGCTTAAAGGGGCTGCACAGATGTTCCAACGCATGATGGATGCAGTGCTGCACGATCTCCCTTTCGCATTCGTCTACCTGGACGATATCTTGGTAGCCAGCGCGTCCGAAGACGAACACGAAGCCCACCTCATGGCGGTTTTCCGGAGGTTGGGAGAGCACGGTTTAATAATCAACCCAGTGAAGTGTCAGTTCGGGGTGACGCAGATTGATTTTTTGGGGCACCGCATCTCTCCCGAAGGAGCAGTTCCACTGCCTGGCAAAGTGTGCGCGGTAGCAGATTTTCCCCGAACGCAAACGGTCAGGGCGTCGCAGGAGTTTTTGGGAATGGTGAATTTTTCTAACCATTTCCTCCCCCGCGCAGCGCAGCTCATGCAACCACTGTACGCCGCGCTCAAAAAACAGAAACCCGCGAGTAAGACCGAATGGTCCCCGGAGCGAGAGCGGGCATTCTCGGAAGTCAAAGCAGCCCTGGCTAACGCTGCGTTGCTGGCACATCCACACCCAACGGCCCGCATAGTGCTCACTACTGACGCGTCAGATGTGGCCATAGGGGCGGTCGTGGAGCAGCGTGTAGCCGGGGCTTGGCAGCCACTTGCCTTTTTCAGCAGGACTTTGCGCGATAGTGAACGTAAATACAGCGCGTTCGACAGGGAGTTGCTGGCTCTCCACTTGGCCATCGCCATTTCCAGTTCTGGCTGGAAGGACGCTGTTTTCACCGCGTTCGTTGACCACAAGCCACTAACATTCGCGATGGCCAAGGTTTCAGAACCATGGTCGGGCCGGCAGCAGAGACAGCTGGCCGCGATCTCAGCGTTTACTACCGATATTCAGCATGTGTCGGGTAAACTGAATGTAGTGGCAGACTGCCTTTCATGCGCTGTGGCGGCCCCGGTCCGCGTGGGGATAGATTACACAGCCATGGCTGTGGAGCAGGGTAGTGACGCGGATGTGCGCGCGCTCCAGTCTGGACCAACAGGGTTTAAGGCTGGAGAAAAGGTGCTGCAAGACGGTAATGCCCCCCTAATCTGCGATGTCTCCACTGCGAGCGACCGCGTCTCGTGGTTACCGGCCGCGTGGCGCCGCCACGTTTTTGACTCGATTCATTCTTTAGCGCACCCGGGAGTGCGCGCGTCGGTCAAAATGGTAGGAGAGAAATTTGTGTGGCCGAGCCTTCGCAAACAAGTGAAAGAGTGGGCAGCAGCCTGCATGGCGTGCCAACGAGCCAAAGTACACAGACACACGAGGGCTCCCTTGGAGCCGTTTCACATCTCGGCTAAGAGGTTCAACCACATTCACGTGGACCTCGTGGGCCCCCTCCCACCATCACAGGGGTGCACGCACCTTCTGACAATGGTGGACCGCACCACACGCTGGCCGGAGGTGGTTCCACTGGCGTCAACCACAGCCGAGGAGGTGGCGCGCGCGTTTTTAACAGCATGGGTGGCGCGTTTTGGAGTCCCGTCGGACATTACGTCCGACAGAGGCCCTCAATTTGTTTCCGAACTTTGGGCAACAATAGCCCGCAGCCTGGGTGTCACAATTCACCGCACAACCGCGTACAATCCACAGGCTAATGGGTTATGCGAACGTTTTCATAGGTCATTGAAAGCGGCTCTCAGGACGTCACTGACGGATGCAAATTGGGTAGACAAGCTACCGTGGGTTTTATTGGGGTTACGTTCTGCGCCTAAAGAGGATTTGGAAGCTTCCCCAGCTGAACTCGTTTGTGCGCAGCCACTTTGGCTGCCCGGGGAGTTTCTCCCAGATAACCCTGCGCCGGGCAGCTCCCCGTCTCAGCTGTTGCAGCGTAGCATTGACACAAACACACTGCCGGGCCCTGTTCACCACAGTTTTCCGCACGTTTTTGTGCCTAAAACTTTGAAAAACGCGGAGTTTGTTTTTGTCAGACGCGATGCACATCGCCCCCCACTGCGCCCACCTTATGATGGACCGTTCAGAGTGCTGGAAACAGGGGACAAGCATTTTTTGCTAGATTTGGGGGGTAGGAGGGAAAAGGTTGGCATAAACAGACTCAAACCCGCTTTTGTGGTGGCGGACGAGCAAGTGCTGTTGGCGAGGGCCCCTCGGCGTGGAAGACACCCACGGGGAGCTTCCCAGAGTAAAATTTCCCCAGCACACCCACAGGGACAGACAAAAGGTTTTCATCCCCAAACATCAGCTCCCCAGTATGACAGCGCCGCGGAGGCGGTGAATCCTGGTTACAGCAAATACGGGAGAAGACTGAAGCCCAAGCAGCATGTGGATTGATGTTTAATGATTCTGTCACAGCATACGGACTGTTATTCTTTTGTTCGATCCAATATGCTCAGAGGGGTGGTGTAGCCGCACATGGGGAGAACATAATGAGTAGCATCTTAGATAAGAACAAAGAGACTTGGAGATAACAGGAAGTTGTGAAGAATGATGCATTGTGATCTTTTGTGTGTCAGAGACTGCTAGGAGGGCCCTTTGTGTATCAGAGACTGCGAGCAGGATGTTAAAGGATTAAGGAAGTGAATGCAATGTGACCTTTGATGTGAATGCAATGTGACCTTTGATGTGTAGAAGCGTCTGTAGGAAGACCTGAGTATTTAAGAGAAGAGTTGTGTCTGAGATGTCCTCTTTCTATTATGCTTACGTGTGAGATGTGTAATAAACTGCCTGAGACAAATCTGCCTTGTCATTTACGCACTCCACACTGTCACCTAAAGGCTCGGCTTCCGTAACGGAATCCTGATGCTCTCTCCAGGCAGTTCAGTCAGGACTTGGCTGCCCCCCCCCCTTCCCACTCTCAGCCCATTCTTCTGCCTTTGTGCATTCTGGGAACCCTTACCTGGGAAATTCATTTCAATTCAACTTTATTTATATAGCCCCATTTCACAACAACAGTCATCTCATAGCACTTTCAACTGTAGGGGAAACCCCCACAATTGCAGAAAGACCCCAGCAATCAAGCGATCCCCTGTGAGCAAGTGCTTGGCGATGGTGGAGAGGAAAAACTCCCTTTTAACAGGAAGAAACCTCCAGCAGAACCAGGCTCAGGGAGGGGCAGTCATCTGCTGTGACTGGATGGGGGGTGAGGGGATAGAGAAGATGAAAAGAACAGACATGTGGAGAGCAAACAGCAAGATGGGGACTCAATCTATGGGAGAGAACAAACAGATGTTAATGACCAGCAAAAAAAAAAAAAAAAAAAATTCATTGAGAGTAGTAGTGAAGAAAGGAGTGAAACCCAGTGAATTATTGGAGGTCCACTGGGTGTCTAAACCTATTAACAGCATAACTAAGGGAGGGTTCAGAGACACATGATCCCTCCCTAATTGTAGGCTATATCAAAAAGGAAGGTTTTAACTCTATTCTTAAAAACAGAGATCGAGTCTGACTCCTGAATCTAGATTGGCAGCTGGTTCCACAGGAGAGGAGCTTGATAACTGAAGGCTCTGCCTCCCATTGTACTTTTGGAGATTCGAGGTATTACAAGTAATCCAGCATTTTGGGAGCGTAGTGCTCTGTTAGGATAATAGGGTAGTATCAGATCTTTTAAATAAAAAGGGACCTGATTGTTTAGAGCTTTGAAAGTGAGAAGAAGGATTTTAAACTTAATACTAAACACTATGGGAAGCCAGTGAAGGGAGGCCAGAACCGGAGAGATATGATCTCTCTTTCTAGTACCTGTTAAAACTCTTGCCGCAGCATTTTGGATCAACTGAAGACTTTTTAAAGATGTTTTAGGACAACCTTATAATAAAGAGTACAGTAATCTAATCTAGAGCTAACAAAAGCGTGGATCAGTTTCTCAGCATCACTCTGAGACAAGATGCTCCTAATCTTGGCAATATTACGCAAATGATAGAAGGCAGTCTTAGAAATGAATTTAATATGTGAATTGAAAAACAGATGTTGATCAAAATTAACTCCAAGGTTCCTCACAGAGCTATTAAGAGAAAGAGTAACCACATCCAAACTAAAAGTTTGATTTGGAAAGGTATTTCTAAGGTTTTCTGGACCAACAAGAATGACTTCAGTCTTATCTGAATTTAATAGCAGGAAATTACAAGTCATCCAAACTTTGATTTCCTTAAGACAGGCTTCCAGCTTGGCTAATTGATTACTATCATCTGGCTTCATTGACAGGTATAATTGTGTGTCATCTGCATAACAATGAAAATGTATACAGTGCTTTCTAATAATGTTGCCTAACAGAAGCATATATAAACTAAAAAGAGTAGGGTCTAGCACAGATCCCTGTGGAACTCCATGACTGAGCTTTGAGTTGAAAGAAAACTCATTATTGGCATGAACAAACTGGAACCTATCAGATAAATAAGAATCTAAACCACTGCACCGAAGTTCCATTAAGTCCCACATAGTGTTCTAATCTATCAAGTAGAATATTATGATTGATACTGTAGTATCAAAAGCTGCATTAAGGTCTAAAAGGACAAGTGCAGAAACAAGTCCATTATCAGATGCGATAAGGAGGTCATTAGTGACCTTCACTAAGGCTGTTTTAGTACTATGATGGATTCTAAACCCAGACTGAAACTCTTCAAATAAACCATTTCCCTGCAAGTGGTCAAATAATTGTGTAACAACAACTCTTTGTAAGATTTTTGAAATGAAAGGCAGATTAGAGATTGGTCTATAGTTAGCTAAAACTCCTGGATCCAGCATTGGCTTTTTGAGTAAGGGTTTAATTACAGCAGTTTTAAAAGCCTGTGGTACATGGCCTAATGTTAATGAAAAATTGATTATTTGAAGAATAAAGCTACCAATAAATGGGAAGACTTCTTTAAATAACCTGGTAGGAATAGAGTCTAAAAGACAAGTTGAAGGCTTGGATAAGGGAATTATTTTGTCTAACACTAAAAGGTCAATTGGAGTAAACTCATCCAAACAGATATCGTTTGAAGGAGTTGTAGTAGTTAATGTATTTAAGTTAACGGTAGGAAGAATCTGACTGATTTTATCCCTGATAGATGAAATTTTATTATTGAAAAAGTTCATAAAGTCCTGACTAGTAAGCTCTAAGGGAATGCTAGGATTGACAGAGTCCTGACTTTTTGTGAGCCTGGCTACAGTACTGAAAAGAAACCTGGGATTATTCTTGTTCTCTTCTATTAATGCAGAATAATAACTCGTTCTAGCTTTTCTAAGAGATTTTTTATAAATTAAAAGATGATTTCTCCAAGCTAAATAGATTTCATCTAAATTAGTGGAGCACCATTTTATTTCTAATTGACGAGTCTTCTGTTTTAAGCTATGAGTTTCTGTGTTGAACCAAGGAGTTAGAAATCTCTGATTAGACTTTTTCTTTTTTAAAGGGGCCACCATGTCTGGAGTCTGATGCAGAGAAGCTGTAACACTATCTACCATGCTATCAATTACAGAAGGAGCAAGCTGTCTATAGCTTATTTCCGTTGTGTTGACACATGGCATAGAGGAAGCAATCTGCATAAATTTGGTAATAACATCATCTGAGAGGTATCTACTGTAGTAATATTTTTCTTTAGGAGCCAAATAGTCAGAATAGTAAAATCAAAGGTTCACAGACAATGGTTTGACAGTACAGGGTTATGAGGAGACACTACCAGATTTTCTCTTTCTATGCCATATGTCAGAACAAGGTCCAACGTATGGTGGAGATAATGAAAAGAATTTCCTACTTTCTGAAAAAACCCTGAGTCTAATATTGAATCAAATGCCATATTAAGGCAATCACTCTCTACATCTACATGTATATTAAAGTCCCCTACTATAATTATTCTGATCTATCTGATCAATCAGATCAATCTGATTTCAGCACTAAATCAGCTAAGAATTCAGCAAATTCAGATAAAAACTCTTAGTAGGTTTATGGAGGACGATAAACTATGGCAAATAAAATTGGGATTAGCCTAAAATTGCTAAAATGCCCAATACTGAGGACCAGGCCCTCAAAGGAATGATAATGTGTTTTTTGCTTTACATTAACTAGTAAGTTGGAATGGTAAATTGTTGCTACTACTCCTCCATGACCAGAACTTCTGGGATTTTGACAGTTTAAATAACCAGAGGGAGTTGATTCATCCAAACCAACATAATCCTCTTGTTCTAACCAAGTCTCTGTAAGGGATATTAAATCAATCTGATGATCAATTAACAGATCGTGGATGAGCAGAAACTTGGGAGTTAGAGACCTAATATTTAACAAACCACATTAAATTTTTAAATTATGAGGAGGAACAGAGGCCAAATCATTCAATTTAGAGGCTTCATGTTTAATTTGGGTTTTACCAATGTTTTGTTTAATCACTCTGGGATGCTTATACATCATATTTTCATTTACTTTGGAGGGAGCAGACAATGATTCTCTGATGGGGAAGACAGGGGCTAAGTTGAGGGGTGGCGGATGAAGAGGAGCTGCAGAGAGGCGTGTAAGACTGTGACTCTGCTTCCTGGTCCCAACTCTGAGTTGTCAATGTTTTGGAAATTTGGATAAAAATTATGCCAGATTGTTAGATAACTGAGACGCACCATCCAAAGTGGGATGGACGCTGTCTCGTCTAATAAGACCAGGTTTTCCCCAAAATGAGCTCCAATTGTCTATGTAGCCCACATTGTTTGCAGGACACCACACAGACAGCCAGCGGTTGAAGGATGACAAGCTGCTAAACATGTCATCACTGGTCAGATTGGGGAGGGGCCCAGAGAATACTACAGAGGCAGACATTGTTTTGGCAAAGTCACACACCGATTCCACTTTACGTTTTGTGACTTCCGACTGCCTGAGTCAGATGTCATTAATGCCGGCGTGGATAACAATTGTGAAGTATTTACAGTTACTTTTAGCCAGCATTTACAAATTTGACTCGATGTCGCCTGCTCTGGCCTCAGGAATGCATCTGACTATGTAATGTAATGTAATGTACTTTATTTATATAGCCCTTTAAAACAACCCGTAGGTGACCAAAGTGCTTTACAGAAAATTAAACAGCATTAAAAACACACACAGCATTAAAAACAAATAAAATAAACAAAGAAATAAGAATAAATACCTAAAAATGAGAATAAAATAAAAACAAATGCCAAGACAAATATCACCACTACTGGGTATTAAAAGCCATCCTAAACAAATATGTTTTAAGTTCTGATTTAAAAAGGGCCAGGTCAGAGATAGCACGTAGGTCGGGGGGAGATTATTCCAGAGCCTGGGGGCGGCAACAGAAAAGGCTCGGTCACCCCAATGTTTATACCTTGACCTGGAAACATCCAGCAAAAGCTGATCGGATGACCTCAAAGCCCTGCCTTGGTCACGGACAGTGAAAATCTCAGACATATAAACCGGAGCAAGGCCATTAAGAGCTTTAAAAACAAAAAGCAAAAGTTTAAAATTAATTCTAAAATGGACTGGAAGCCAGTGAAGTGAAAAAAGATTGGAGTAATGTGCTCTCGCCTCGGTGTGTTGGTCAAAAGATGGGCCGCTGCATTTTGCACAAGTTGAAGGCGGCCGAGAGAAGACTGAGAGATGCCAACATAAAGTGCATTGCAATAATCAAGTCGAGACATGATTAAAGCATGGATGGCTATCTCAAGATCATGACGGCTCAGGAAAGGTTTGGCTTTGGATAACAGACGTAACTGATAAAAGCTCATCTTGACTACATTGTCAGTCTGTTTATCAAATTTTAAATGGCTGTCAAAAATCACCCCCAAATTTCTGACAGCTGAACTGAGCATTAAAGAGAGGGTACCAAAGCCAGCCGTTACAGTATCCCCAAACGCAATACATTCTATGGCTGCTGGAGTCTCTAGTTTCCCGTTTCTGACTACAGAGTTGCCAATGATCAGAGTTTTTTCCTCAGTGGGTGTGTCGCTGAGCGGAGAAAAGCGATTAGAAACATGAATAGGTTGGTTGTGAACCGGGGCCTTGCGACTAGGCTTCCTTCTCACCGTCACCCACCCAGTCTCCTCGCTGCTGAGGAGGACCAGAGGACCGCTAGCAGGCCGCCCTATGCTAGGGAGCTCCACTGCAGCTAAGGGGCATCCGTCTTTATTAACTGGCGCAGACAGTGTTTCAATGCAGCGGAGCCGGGATTCCAAATCAGACAACCTCGCCTCGATCTCCTCAAAAAGACAACATTTATTACATTTACCGTTATCATTAAAAGAGGCAGAGGTGTAGCTAAACATCTGACAGAGAGCACACCAGAGAAGAATGGGAAGGAGGGCTAGTAGCCATAACTAGTGGCTAACCCGAAGCTAACAAAAACACCGATGAAAGGTGAACAGAAGGCTAAAGGGGGTGATTAGATGACACTGAGTGCGCACACAGGTGTAAGAGGCTTGATAAACAGAAGTGAGAGCTAACGATAGAAGGAAAAAAGTGACTAAAATACAATTAAAGGCAAAAATCCTCAGGAGAATGAGGAGAGCTAACCACAGAGCAAACCACACAGACAGCCAGCAACACAGGAAGAAATGATACGTTACCACAGGAAGTGTAGCTTGAGAGTAGAGTCCGCCAGGCCCAACCCTCAGAGCCCGAACCAGCGGGATGTCCCCTTAACCACCTTTACGTCCCTGCCGCCCTCCACAGCGAAGTTATCCAGTGGGGGCACACCGGATGTTTCACCTGCCACCCAGGGGTGGTACGTACTATTGACATCATTAGGCGAATGTTTTGGTGGCCCACGCTGCGGCGGGACGTGCAGGAGTACGTGAAGGCCTGCCAGACTTGTGCCTGGAACAAAACCTACCCTACCCCCCCGCTGGCCTTCTTCACCCCCTCCCCATCCCCAGTCGGCCTTGGTCCCACATCGCCATGGACATTGTCACTGGTCTTCTCCCTTCTCATGGTAATACAGTGATTTTGACCATTGTGGACAGATTCTCCAAGGCCGTACATCCGGTTCCCCTTCCCAAGCTGCCATCCGCCTCCAAGACTGCAGAATTGTTATCCTACCACGTCATCAGGCTGCATGGTATCCCCATTGACATTGTGTCTGACCAGGGTCCTCAGTTCATCTCACAGGTTTGGAAGTCATTCTGCCACTGTCTTGGCGCCACCGTCAGCCTCACCTCTGGCTATCATCCACAGAGCAATGGGCAGATGGAGCATGCCAACCAGCCCCTGGAGGCTGCCCTTCATTGTGTGGCAGCCGACGACCCCGCTTCTTGGAGCTCCCAACTGATCTGGGTGGAATATTTGCTGAATTCCACGGTCTCTTCAGCCACGGGCCGATCACCATTTGAGGTGTCCATGGGCTACAACCTCCCCCTGCTTTCCATGATGGAGAGAGAGGTTGTGGTGCCGTCCATGGGGGCCCATTCTCATTGCTGCCCCCAGGCCTGGAGATCCACCACAGTGGCTCTCCTTCGCTCCACTGAGCGTAATCAGCACTACACTGACTGCAAGAGGGTCCCGGCGCTGGACTACAAGACTGGACAGCAGGTCTGGGTGGCCACAGATCAGGTCCTGCCCAGGGCTGAGTCCTGGAAGCTTGCTCCCCGGTTTGTGGATCCCTTCCCCGTCGCCAGCAACATTGGTGACTCTGCTGTCCGGCTCCAGCTCCCACGGGTGCTCCGCGCGCACCCTACCTTCCACGTCTCCAAGGTCAAGCCTCTCTCCTCCAGCTCTCTCTGCCCTCCCCCGAAGCCACCTCCTCCTCCCCAGGTCTTTGACGGGTACGTGACTCACACCATTAAGGAGATCCTGGATGTTCGTCGTCGGGGCCGGGGGTTCCAGTATCTGGTGGACTGGGAGGGCTATGGCCCGGAGCATTGGTCATGGGTCCCTTAGTTTGGATTCCATGACAAGGGTATGGTCCGGGATTACCATCGAGCCCATCCAGAGAAGCCTGGGGGACCGCCGGGGGGGGGGGGGGACACTGTCATGTGCTGGCGAGCACTCACCCCCTCCTTCCTGTTCACCTGTCTTCTCATTAGACACACCTGCTGTTTCCTGCTGGGCCAGCATTTATAAGGAAGAGCTCTTCAGTGATTCAACGCTGGCTCGTTTGGTTATACTGCTGTATACTGCTCTAGCAGACAGCTCACTCAGTAACCGGTTGTGTTGTTTATGACTTTGTCTTACACACATTCTCCTCCACCTTTTCCAGGTTGCTGCAAACGTAGCAGTGCGTCTCCGGGGATTTGGTGCGCTTGCCAGCCTGTTGCTCCACCTCTACGCACCTCATCCTCTCCACCCGGTCAGACCCCGCATACCGTACCTAACCGGCAGTTCTTACCTGCTGGTTCCTTTCCTTTGCTGGGTTCTGCGCCGGTCACTCCTCACCTCCCATGTAAGTGGTATAATTTAACTCCCATTATTTCTCCATTCATCTCTAATCAG
Source organism: Pholidichthys leucotaenia (assembly GCA_020510985.1). NCBI lineage: Eukaryota > Metazoa > Chordata > Actinopteri > Cichliformes > Pholidichthyidae > Pholidichthys > Pholidichthys leucotaenia. The sequence continues at coordinate 241,216,525 of CM035839.1, forward strand.
TCTCGTCTATCCTCCACAGGGCTCCTGCTTTTCTGGCGAGTGACTGACTTTTTCCACAAGTGTGCAATTTTGAAAATTCTAATAAAAGGTCAAATGTTTTCTGTGTGTTCTTTTGGTGATTGCACTTTGCACTCAGGTTGCTTGTCCAGTCATTATGACAACAGCAGATGGTGTCCACACTGGCCGTGTCCTTCTGTCATGAAAGCGCCCGTTTGCGGGCAAAAAATAGGACACCAAACACACGCTGTAGGTTTCTGCACATTTATTAACTTAAAGAATAACACAAAAATGCTCCCAAACTGACTGGTGAGCAAAAATTGGAAAATAAACAAAAAACACTCCCAAACTACCTGGTGAACATGTTGAAAAATAAATGTTACACCCAGGAGGGCGAAGGGGGAGGAAGGATGAGGAAGCCAAGCTGTCAGACTTTGCAGCGGCTTTTATTGACTTTTCCAGCACACACGGCTCGGCACACACTTATACAGCACATCGCTATACACCATTTTCTTTACACTCTGTCTCTGGAACGCTCGCTACTCTTCTTCTATTGTTCTCTAATACTGTACAGCGTCTTATCACTACTGAGCGCCACCTCTGGCGTAAAAACGCTACTGCTTTCACTGACAGTTCACATCTAAACAGTTCATATTCATTCCTTTAGTTACATTCCCTATAAATGCTCCTATTTACCATTAATAATTAAATCACAGTCTATTAGGTACATTTATTAGGAATATTTATATTAACCATTAGCATCTAATCAACACTATTTTCTGGGGGTTTACTAGAGGTTGTCCAAAATTGACTTTTTCCTACACTTGCCCCTCAAAAATTTAATGTCGTCCCGACATTACACCTTTCTCAAAACTACTGTTCTTCCTCTTTCAGTCCACATTTGGTAATCATGTATCTCATGTAAGTAGGGTATTACTAAACAGGAGTCAGAGTTCATTAAAGTCCATAAAGATGCAAACTGGTAATTGTCCATAGTACAGCATGTATCTCCTATTCCATGCAATACGTTTGCAGAAGAGGTCTTTGTGCACGATAACCATCAACCGCTCCATCCATCATGGTGGGTATCTGCATCTTTCCTGAGAGAAAGGGTACTCAATCTAGTCATAGCCTACCAAATAAACCTTTGTGTAATGCCTGTGCCTTAGTAACACACTGAAAATCTTTTTTTTCTTTTTTAATTTTTTTTTGTCTTTTTTGTCTTTTTTATCAGCCATCACAGTAACTACCAAGTTACTTTTCAAAACATTCATGTCTGAACAAGGGTTATCTTTAGCTTCTACACATTTGATCTAGACAGATGAAGTGCAAGGTTGGCCTAACTTATCATAAGTCAATCTCAATGGCTGTTTTCTTATTCTTGAAGGATACGTTTTAGCAGGAATCTCGTCAGGTCCCTCCTGGTCACTGGAACTGGACTCCGACACCTCATCGCCCTGGTCCTGGTCTGCCTCAGCTGGATCTGGGACCACCGGATTGTCAACCTCTGGTGCCAGCTGCATCTGCGTGACGTCATCTGGGTCCTGGTCCTCATCCTCCGGAGTAGTGTAACTGTGCGGGTAGAACTCCGGTGAATCGGCTCTCAGTGGACGGTGATTTTGATCCTTCCCAGCTCGTAATCCGATTATGGCACTCCAACCTTCGTCATCTTCATCATCCGTGTTGTTTTGTCTGTCCACATGCCTTTGTCTTTTAGAGTCTCTTTCTCTTGTTTGATTAGAGGCATGCTCCACTGTTTCCATGGACAGAAAGTCACAGGGTAGCAAAAGGTTTCTGTGCATGACTCGAGTGCGTCCCTTGTCATTTTCAGGTCTGATTTCATATACTGGACTGTCTGGGTACTTCTTTTGGGTCCCGACATACACCTTGTCTTCCCAGTATGATCTTAATTTTCCTGGCCCACCTTTTTCGGTCAAGTTTCGAACCAGTACTCTGGATCCAGGGGACAACTCAGCACCGTGAACCTTTTTATCATAAAGTGCTTTACTTCTCATCCCTTCTTTGTTTGCTGTTTTAGAGGCGAGTTTGTAAGCTTCAGTCATTGTAGCTCTCCACTTTTCAGCATAGTCCTGCTGAGAAACACTCTGCTCTCTTGTTGTGAGGCCAAACATTACATCAATAGGCAATTTTGGACTACGGCCAAACAACACAAAATATGGTGCGTACCCCGTAGCCTCACTACGTGTACAATTATAGGCATGAACCACTTTTGCCAGAGAGGACTTCCAATCTTCCTTGGCTGCTTCGGGCAAATTTCTGAGAATTGCCAACAGTGTACGATTGAATCGTTCCACCTGCCCATTCCCTTGGGGATGGTAGGGCGTTGTTCGGGACCCTTGCACACCACTGTACTCTTGGAGTTTTGCAAAAAGTTTATTTTGGAACTCTCTTCCCTGATCGTGATGGAGTCGTGTGGGGAAGCCAAACTTGAGGGCAAAATCTCCAAAGATCTTCTCAGCAGCGGTGTGAGCAGCTTTGTTACGACATGGGTAAGCCTGGGCAAAATGAGTGAAGTGGTCCATTAGAACCAGGATATACTCATATCCTCCTTTGCACTTCTCCAAATGCAGAAAATCCACTGACACTAATTCAAATGGGTACGTGGTGATAATGTTAGTCAGTGGTGCCCTTGTTATCTTATTGGGACGTTTGTTCTTCAAACAACTGCAAACTTTAGTGATGTAGTGCTCCACATCTCTTTGCATGTGAGCCCAATAAAAACGCTCTCTTATCAAGTTCATCACTCTCTCTACCCCTAAATGGCCCATGTTTTCATGGAGCTCTTTGAACACGAGCTTGTGAAACTTCTGGGGTAGGAGTAGCTGGTCATGTGATGCCGTTCTCCTGTAAAGCAGTCCATCATCTTCCAAGTACAGCTTGTGTCTTTGCCTGACTAAAGCTGCAATTTTACTGTTCTGCTGCTTTCCACTTCTTGGCCACTGTTTTGACAACACATAGCACAACACCTCTCCAATCACGGAGTCTTCTTCTTGAGCTCTTTTTAGATCAGTCTTTGATATTTCAGCTACAGAGCTGGCTTCTTGATCTGCTTCACTAATGAGAGTAGAAATGGTGACTGGGCCAAGCCATGGTTCATTTTCTTGTGACTTTACCTTGACTGCCTGTGCCACACAATTCATCACATCAGGATCAACATTTTGTGTACATTTGTTCATGTACTGCTCCATATCTAGAGGCATACGTGAAAGTCTGTCTGCATCTCTGTTTGCTTTTCCAGGGCGATACTTAATCACAAACTGGAAATCAGCTAGTTCTGCTACCCACCTCTGTGTGGTTGCATTTAACTTTGCGGTGGTGAGCACATACGTTAGGGGATTATTGTCCGTATAGACAGTGAATGGCGGAGAATAGTACAGATAATCCCGAAACCTCTCACAGATGGCCCACTTCATGGCAAGAAACTCCAGCTTCCCTGAATGAAGGTGGTAGTTCTTCTCTGGATTTGACAGTGTCCTGGAGCCATACGCTATCACCACCAGTTTGTCTTGTTGTCGCTGGTATAACACCGCTCCAAGCCCCTCCTGTGAAGCGTCACAGTGCAAAATGAAGGGTTCCTCAAAGTTTGGGTAACCTAACACTGGGGGTTGGGTGAGAAGGTCAACAAGCTGACAAACTACTGCTTGATGCTCTGGGCGCCACCTGATCACATGAGATGAGGGTAAGTGGCCACCATCGTTCTTTTTGACATGTTTCTTTGAGTTTTTCTTTGCTTTATCTGTGTGATCGTTAGCAAGAAGGTCGTAAAGAGGCTTTGCTATACGAGAGAAGTTTGGAATATAGCTGCGGTAATATGAAATAAAACCTAGCAATTTCCTTAGCTCTCCAACAGTGGAAGGTTGCTGCTGTTTGAGTGTCTGCACTGGGGCAATGTCCGCAGGGTCCATGGTGTAACCCTGTCCTGTTACCATTTTACCAAGGAAACGTACCTGCTGCTTGAATAACTCACATTTCCGGGGAGTCAGCTTCACCCCATGGCTTTGATAGCGGTGCAGGACGCTTCTCAGGTCTCGCAAGCGGTCTTCAAAAGTCTGTGAATGAACAAGGTTATCATCGAGGTAAGGCAGACAAATATCATCTCTCAACCCCCACAAGCACTCCTCCATAGATCTTTGGAATGCTGCTGGTGCTGAGGACAAACCAAATGGAATTCTTACCCACTCAAACAAACCCCAGGGAGTGATAAATGCAGTAAGGGGCCTACTTGACTCTTCCAGGAAACCCTGATGATACGCCTTCCCTTGGTCGAGGACTGAAAACCACACACTCCCACTTAGACTGTTTAGCATATCTTGTATGCGGGGAATCGGGTGTCTGTCAGGAATAGACTTCTTGTTCAGCTCTCTAAAGTCACAACACAAACGCAGACCTCCATCTTTCTTTTGCACACAGACAATTGGACTGGAATATGATGACTTGGATTTGGTGATCCAGCCCCTGTTAAGCAGGTCTTCTAAATACTCCTTTACTTCTTTATGAAGTGATTTGGGAACAGAAACATAAGTTCTTTTGACAGGATCATGATCTTTGAGTCGGATCTTCAACTGTAAAGAGGGAATTGTCCCTACATCATACTCATCACGGGAAAACGCTTGCCGTTCCTCCTGTAGGAGCTGTTTTACTTGCTCTTGCTGTATGGGCAAGAGATGATCAAGGGGAACTGGAGGGTCCCACATGTCTATAGTCTCCTTGACAGCACAGTTCATCTCGATCTCTTTGTTTCTTCCTGTTTCACTCGTCGTCAGGTCGACTGTCGCTTGGTTTACAGCAGGGGGTCTAATGTCTGCCGGGTAAGCAGTTTTAACTCTCTGCATTTCCCCCAAAATAGTCTTAGCGGGCAGCTGAATATCACGGGAAGTACTGTTTGTTATAGGTATTTTGAACATAGATCTCTTCCCTTTCCATAACTGCACCAACCCACTTTGCATCTGCAAATGCTCTGGTAATTGGGTGTACTGACTCAGCTCAAATAAGACGTCTTGTGTGTCTGGAAGTGAGCCTGCTCTGACATAACCTTTGACTGCTTTGGTTTGGCCAGCAGGGATGGTAACCAACTCACTGCCAATTTTTACCATTCCTTCTCCTAGCCTATCCTCCTCACTTTGCATCACTTTCAAAAACACTTCTGTTTTCTTACAGTCAAATGAGAAGGCTGCACTAACAGCTTCACTGATGGCACAAGGCGGTTTAATGCCCATCTTCAGGACATGGTCAATCACGTTGAACCCAATGATAGGCGGCTCTGCCACTCCATCCTCCTTCACCACTAGCACAGGAACTGAGTTCCACTGGTGGGCGACTAACTGTCGGCAGCTTAAAAGTGACTTCGACCCACCCTGAGAATGGAATCAGTGTCTGGTTCACTGCCCTCCCATTCAGAATATTTGGACCCACCAACTCGGCTAAGTCTCTGACGGTGGTGTGTGGCAGGTGCGCCGGTCTTCAGGTGTCATTCATTAAACAGACCTGTGACCCTGTGTCCCACAATGCTTGTGTCTCCTTGTCATCGAGGAAGCAGGTGATGACATATTTTTTTCCAACCAAATTGAGTAACTGTAATTGGCGATTAGGGGACAGTAGATTAACACGGACCGTTTCTTCAGGAGGTGCCTCGGCCTTAGCTACCAGCCTTGCTTCCAACCTCCGAATACTGTCAGTAACTAGCTCATACAGTTCTTGTGTGTTAGCTTTTTCTGATGTGGTTGCGACAGTATTGGCCATCGTGTCTACTTGCCCTGTCCTTCTTCCGAGTCTCCTTCCTATCCGACATTCCCTTGACATGTGGCCGCTGATTCCACATCTGAAGCAGTGGTCGCATTGATCACCATTGCCGGTGAACTGACAGCTCTTGCAGCCACGTGTCCTCCTGGCTCTTTGAGCGTGAGGTGCTCGGGGAGACTCACGTATGGCCTTTTTGATCTCCTCCATGTCACTCTTCAGCTGCGTGACTATGTCCAGGAGCTCAGATTCCGTATGGGTCACTGTGCTTTGGGATTTAAGGATTTTACCTTTTGTCGACGGTGGAGGGCGCTCTTGGCCATCCACTTCTGCCTCTGTTGCATACTGACCCGTTTGGTTTTCCACTCGGCATTCTCGAACTTTTGGTTCTTTAATGTGCCTTTAAATTTTTGGTGCCGTTCCCATTCAAGACTGGCTGCTACATTCATCTTTGAAATCAGTAGCTCGTCGGTGACGGCAGGATCCTCCAAATGACGCTTCAGTTGATATTTCACATCAACACTGATCAGTCCTGTTTCCACCGCCCTCAGAAACTTCCTCTGAATAAGATCAGAACTAAACTGCTCTTCCGTGCCAGGCTCTCTGGATGCTGCTAAAAGTCTTTCCTTTAGCTCAATGGCGCGAAACAGGAAGTTCTGAGGTGACTCATTACTGTCTTGTGTGAGGTTTATCAGACGATGATACAAGTCAGTGGAACTATCCTCTTTATAATGTCCTTGCAGGATTATGCGCAGCTGTGGCAAGGTGAGATCTGACTTAATCTCCAGCATAGCACACAAACTCAATCCAGGACTCACTGCTCTGACAACAGCCTCAGTTATCTCAGCCTCACTGTGCTTTTCCTTTAAGCCCATATCGATCTGGTGAGTGAGATTGGAATAAGACAACTTGTCTTTTTGGCCCCTCTCCCCTATCTGCCCATTTATCTTAAACTCCCGTTTAATGATCACTTCTGGCGGTAGGGGCGCTGCGGGGACCGCGGGCTGTATCACAAAATGGCGGCTCTGTGGCGGCGCGGCCCCGGGCTGTGTCACAAAATGGCGGCTCGGTGGCTGCGCGGCCTCGTCCTCCGTCAGCCTTATTATTTCCTCTTCAACCCTTTTAGCTGAATCAAGGATACTTTCATGCAGAGTGGCATACTGGCTCTGTAAACTGGCGAGTGCCTCTGTCTCGCGGCTCGTGCCGGCCGCTGTCGCTGCCTGCGACAACGGTTCGCTTAGCTTAGCTTCGGTAGCACATGCTATTAGCTTTAGCACAAACTCGCGGGCTACATCCTCCTCTTCGCATTCAATGGTTTTCTCCACCTCCTCGATTAACAGTCGTATCAGCGTGTACTTCTTAGACGGCTCGGCTGGGCTTATCTTTGCAAATAAACAGACCTCGTTTAGCTGTTTGGCCCGTAACGGCACCAAGGCCTCCCTTAGCTTATCTTGTAGCTGCTCCAGCTCCATCGTTACGGCCTTTCTTTTTTTGTTTTTTATTTGCACACTCACCGTCTTAGACACGACTGAACCATCCTCTGCTACCAAGTTTTGTTACACCCAGGAGGGCGAAGGGGGAGGAAGGATGAGGAAGCCAAGCTGTCAGACTTTGCAGCGGCTTTTATTGACTTTTCCAGCACACATGGCTCGGCACACACTTACACAGCACATCGCTATACACCATTTTCTTTACACTCTGTCTCTGGAACACTCGCTACTCTTCTTCTATTGTTCTCTAATACTGTACAGCGTCTTATCACTACTGAGCGCCACCTCTGGTGTAAAAACGCTACTGCTTTCACTGACAGTTCACATCTAAACAGTTCATATTCATTCCTTTAGTTACATTCCCTATAAATGCTCCTATTTACCATTAATAATTAAATCACAGTCTATTAGATACATTTATTAGGAATATTTACGGTGGGGAAAAAAAGTATTTAGTCAGCCACCAATTGTGCAAGTTCTCCCACTTAAAAGATGAGAGAGGTCTCCAATTTTCATCATAGGTATACCTCAACTATGAGAGAAAAAATGAGAAAAAAAAAAATCCAGAAAATCACATTGAAGGATTTTTAATGAATTAATTGGTAAATTCCTCGGTAAAATAAGTATTTGGTCAATAACAAAAGTTCATCTCAATACTTTGTTATATACCCTTTGTTGGCAATGACAGAGGTCAAACGTTTTCTGTAAGACTTCACAAGGTTTTCACACACTGTTGCTGATATTTTGGCCCATTCCTTCATGCAGATCTCCTCTAGAGCAATGATGTTTTGAGGCTGTCGCTGGGCAACACAGACTTTCAACTCCCTCCAAAGATTTTCTATGGGGTTGAGATCTGGAGACTGGCTAGGCCACTCCAGGACCTTGAAATGCTTCTTACGAAGCCACTCCTTCGTTGCCCGGGCGGTGTGTTTGGGATCATTGTCATGCTGAAAGACCCAGCCACGTTTCATCTTCAATGCCCTTGCTGATGGAAGGAGGTTTTCACTCAAAATCTCACGATACATGGCCCCATTCATTCTTTCCTTTACACGGATCAGTCGTCCTGGTCCCTTTGCAGAAAAACAGCCCCAAAGTATAATGTTTCCACCCCCATGCTCCACAGTAGGTATGGTGTTCTTTCTCCTCCAAACACGACAAGTTGAGTTTTTACCAAAAAGTTCTATTTTGGTTTCATCAGACCATATGACATTCTCCCAATCCTCTTCTGGATCATCCAAATGCTCTCTAGCAAACTTCAGACGGGCCTGGGCATGTACTGGCTTAAGCAGGGGGACACGTCTGGCACTGCAGGATTTGAGTCCTGGCGGCGTAGTGTGCTACTAATGGTAGCCTTTGTTACTTTGGTCCCAGCTCTCTGCAGGTCATTCACTAGGTCCCCCCATGTGGTTCTGGGATTTTTGCTCACCGTTCTCGTGATCATTTTGACCTCACTGTGTGAGATCTTGCGTGGAGCCCCAGATGGAGGGAGATTATCAGTGGTCTTGTATGTCTTCCATTTTCTAATAACTGCTCCCACAGTTGATTTCTTCACACCAAGCTGCTTACCTATTGCAGATTCAGTCTTCCCAGCCTGGTGCAGGTCTCCAATTTTGTTTCTGGTGTCCTTTGACAGCTCTTTGGTCTTGGCCATAGTGGAGTTTGGAGTCTGATTGTTTGAGGTTGTGGACAGGTGTCTTTTATACTGAAAATGAGTTCAAACAGGTGCCATTAATACAGGTAACGAGTGGAGGACAGAGGAGCCTCTTAATAAAGAAGTTACAGGTCTGTGAGAGCCAGAAATCTTGCTTGTTTGTAGGTGACCAAATATTTATTTTACCGAGGAATTTACCAATTAATTCATTAAAAATCCTTCAATGTGATATTCTGGATTTTTTTTTCTCATTTTGTCTCTCATAGTTGAGGTATACCTATGACGGAAATTGGAGACCTCTCTCATCTTTTAAGTGGGAGAACTTGCACAATTGGTGGCTGACTAAATACTTTTTTGCCCCACTGTATATTAACCATTAGCATCTAATCAACACTGTTTTCTGGGGGTTTACTAGAGGTTGTCCAAAATTGACTTTTTCCTACATAAAGAATGAAAACACAGTGCTCCAACATGCAAACTGTCGAGCAACTAAGATTACATACAATATGATGACATGGAATGGAATATAACAAATGCTGGAGGCAAGTTGGGCTCCACGTCAGTGGTGCCAAATACAGGGAACACCTGATTAGGAGAAAAAGCTCAGCCGGAAGACCCAGAGGGTTATGGGGCTCCACGGAAGACCCAGAGGGTTATGGGGCTCCACGGCTGAGAAAAAAACGGAGAGAGAGGGGAAAAGGCACCATGACGGAGCACACAACTTACCTCGGCAGCGAGACCTAAACCCACCGAAGCAGGCAGTGGTCAGGAAAAGAGTGGAAGGACACGGCAACAGCTGAAGTTGTTGTGCTCTTTAGATACTCACACATATTACAGACAGGTGTAACTCATGAGTAGTCAGTGGGGAGCAGCTGTGCAGCCCTGAAGGAATAGACAGCTGGAAGCTGCACAGTGCTGTCAAGTAAACAAACCAGAAACAGAAAATACAGACACAACAAACTCAAAATTCTAAGAGAACAGAAAATAAACAGCAAAATGTTCACTGGGCAGAGAAAACTGGGCACGGCTAAAACCTGTGCCCCAGAAACATGACAGTCTCATGACATCTCGGGTTCATATCATCTCTGATATTAAAATTACCATTGTACAGTCTATTGGGTATTATCAGAGGTGAGTCATACTCATTCAGTGAATTTTTATTTACTCAGGGTCATGTTATAGTCATCCTGACATGTTTGGACAAACTCAGATGTGGTTGACCTTCCAAGCAGGGTCTCCATCAATCATTACCGGCGGGGGTGGATTCTTGAGGGGGTCTTGTGCCAAGCGCACAGCGACTAGGTTGACAATATGAGTAATAGTATAAGGGCCAATAAAGCACTGAGATAGCTTCTTGGACTCAGTCTTCAGATTGATATTCCTAGTTGACAACCATACCTGCTGTCCGACCCAGTAAGGCGGAGCCGGGGTCCTGCAGCAGTTGGTGATGTCTGAGTTGCGGCTCACCATGCATTGCAGCGCAGCCCGGGTAGCCCTCCACAGCCGGTGACAGCACTTCATGTGGGCTTGGATTGAGGGAACAGCAATGTCCTCCTCCTTCTCCGGAAACAGGGTGGGTTGTACCCTAGGGATGCTTCAAAAGGAGGAAGACCCATGGCAGTGGAGACAGCAGAATTGTGTGCATACTCGACCCAAGGTAAGTAGGAACTCCAGGATGCCGGGTTGGAGGCCGTGACGCACCTCAAAGCCGCCTCCAACTCCTGGTTGGTGCGTTCACACTGGCCATTGCTCTGTGGATGGTAACCAGAGGACAGGCTCACCGTGGCCCCAATAGCCTTACAGAAGGCCCGCCAGACCTGAGAGAAAAACTGGGGCCCACGGTCCAACACGATGTCCACAGGAATGCCATGGAACCGCACCACATGCAGGACGAAGAGGTCTGCCATCTCCTTGGCCGCAAGGAGCTTCTGTAGAGGAATAAAGTGGGCAGCTTTGGAGAACCTATCGACAATAGTGAGGATGACGGTGTGACCTGCAGAGGGGGAAAGACCGGTCACAAAGTCCAGGGCCACATGGGACCAGGGTCTGCTAGGGATGGGGAGAGGATGCAGTAGGCCCGAAGGGGGAGAGGAGGACGACTTGTAGGTTGCGCACTGAGAACAGGCTCCGATGAATTCGCCGACGTCTCTCCGCAGCGAAGGCAACCAGAAGGTCTTCTGCAACTGGGCCACAGTACGCGCTATCCCAGGGTGACACATCAACTTGGAGGAGTGCGCCCAATCCATGACCTCACCCTGGACAGAAGAGGGCACATACATCCGTCCCACCGGCCCCCCGCTCGGGTCAGCCTCAATCTCCTGTGCTCTCCTAACCCTCTCCTTGATGTCCCAAGACAGGGTGCCAACGACGCATGAAGGTGGAACAATAGGATGCGGCGGCATCTCAGCTGCTTCAGGGGAAAATTGTCTGGAGAGCGCGTCCGGCTTGGTGTTCTTCGACCCCAGGCGGTAGGTGATAGTAAAATTAAATCTGCCAAAAAACAGGGACCAGCGGGCTTGTCAGGAGTTGAGTCATTTGGCTGTCCTAAGATACTCCAGGTTCTTGTGATCAGTCCAAATGATGAAGGGCTGGGAGGCACCCTCCAACCAGTGGCGCCACTGCTCCAAGGCTAGTTTGACCGCCAGCAGTGCCCTGTCCCCAATGTCATAACTGTCACACTCCGCAGGTGACAGACAGCGGGAGAAGAAGGCACAGGGGCGGATCTTGTCATCGGCGGGAGAGTGCTGGGACAATACTGCTCCCACCCTGAAGTCCGAGACGTCCACCTCCACCAGGCATTGCAGGGAGGGGTCCACCTGAGCCAAAACAGGAGGACTGGAAAACACAGATTTTAATTGAACAAAAGCTTCCTCCGGTTCTTCAGTCCAACGAAATGGCACCTTGGTGGAAGTGAGGCGGATGAGAGGTAGGGCAATAATGCTATAGTTTTTAACAAAGTGGTGATAGAAATTGGCAAAGCCCAGAAACTGCTGTAACTGCTTACGGGGAGGAAGGAACTGGCCATTCCACCACCGCTTTTACCTTGTCTGGGTCCGCTATGATTTTTTTGTGGGAAATGACAAACCCCAGAAAAGCGGTGGAGGCGGTGTGAAACTCACATTTTTCAGCCTTGACATACAATTGGTTCTCCAACAGGCGCTGTAGGACCCGTCTGACATGCACCCGATGTTCCTCTAGAGACTGGGAAAAGATGAGGATGTCGTCAAGATACACAAAAACAAAAGAGTCCAAAAAAATCCCTCAAAACATCATCAATAAGACGTTGAAACACCGCAGGAGCATTGGTCAAACCAAAAGGCATTACCATGTACTCGAAGTGGCCACTAGGGGTGCGGAACCCCGTCTTCCACTCATCCCCCTCTTTGATACGCACCAGGTGATAAGCGTTGCGGAGATCCAGCTTGGTAAACACTGTGGCCCCCTGGAGAGAATCAAAAGCAGTGTTAATAAGGGGGAGAGTGTACTTGTCCTTGACCGTGATATTGTTCATCTCCCTGAAGTCAATGCAAGGCCTGAGCGAACCATCCTTTTTACTTACAAAAAAGAACCCTGCCCCCACAGCCAAGGATGAGGGTCTGAAAATGCCAGAGTTCAAGAACTCCTTGATATATTTATCCATCGCCTCTGGCCCAGGGGCAGAGAGGCTATAGAGCTGGCTGGATGGCAATGGGGCCCCCGGCAGGAGGTTAATGGCACAATCACAGGGGCAGTGGGGGGGGGGGGAGTGATAGCGCTTTAGCCTTGTTGAAAACGGGGCCAAGATCATGGTATTCGGGGGGCACCAGTGAGAGGTCAGGTGGGGATGAATCCGGAGAACAAAGAGGCACAGATGGAGAGCAAGCAGCGGACTGCAGGCAGGCACTCAAACAAAAGGAACTCCAGGAGACAGTGCTTCCTGTCTGCCAGTTGATCACGGGGTTGTGCAGCCTGAGCCAGGGGTAACCCAGAATGACAGGAGAGGCAGATACAGAAAGCACAAAAAAACTAATTTGCTCCCGGTGGTTACCTGACACCAGGACCAAGACAGGGGCAGTCTGTTTAACCACGATGGCAAGTGGAACTTTAGACAGGGCAATCAATTTCAGTGGAGTCTTCAGCCGATAGTACAGAAGACCAGCCGGGTTGCCAAACTCTCAGAAATAAAGCTCTGCTCGGCCCCAGAATCAATGAGAGCGTGGGTGGATATTTCATTATGTTTATGTTGAAAGCATATGGGAAGCATGAACCTAGTAAGGGATTTTCCTTGGGAAGAGTCCGTGAGTCTCCCTACTGTGACACACAGACCCCCCCTTTTGGCAGTTTGGGGCATGAGGCCAGTTCATGCTCCTCAGCCTCGAGGGAATCGGAGGGGGGGAAGGCCAGCAAGGGAGACTGCGGGGAGCAACGAAACTGAGAGCCAGCATGACCGGGAGGTCGACGCTCATTAGCTCGGTCCCTCAGCCTGTTGTCAATATTAATGGTGAGGGAGATTAGCTCATTCAACTTGGAGGGCTTCTCAATCCGGGGCAATTCATCCCACAGACTAGGGCTAAGGCTGCGTACACATATGCTGCAGAGGGAAGCATCCTCCCACCTGACTTCCGCAGCCACCACCCGAAAGTCAACTGAATAATCAGCGACAGATTTACTCCCTTGTTTAAGATTAAGCAATCAAGTGGTGAGCACACTATCCCGGTCGGAATGGTCAAATACTTCATTGAACTCAGCCACAAACCAATCATAGGTACAGTTAACATAGTCGGGCCGAGCCACGGCGTAAGCCCACGCCAAGGCCCGCCCTTCCAATAAATTAACGACATAGCCAATACGGCTGTGACTTGTGGGAAAATCCCCCGGCACTCACTGAAACACAATACTACACTGTAACAAAAAGCCCCACGCCTCCCCTAACTTGCCACTAAAACAGGTAGGGGGGGAACTGGGGTTAAACGAGAAAACTGGGTGGGAAGTGGCGTGGAATTAGCTGGCCTGACTGCCCTCCCGGAAGCAGGTGAAAAAGGTTGTGTCTGGGTGAGCTGATCAAGGCGAGTGTCAATTTGTATCAGATGTGTAAGAGTGATCTGTTGTTGATTCGACAATTGGTCTAAACGAGCCTCAATGATATTAATTCTTTGTGCGAGAGCACTGTCTGCTGGGTTTCCCTGACGGAGACGTACTGACATGTTTGGACAAACCTAGATGCAGATGCAGACTCAAAATAAACACAATTATCTTTATTGATGCGTGCGTGAGTGTGTATGGAAGTGTGAGTGTGGATGCGTGCAGAGGAGCGAGCAGAGTACGGACCAGTCTGGCAACCCTAGGAGAAAGGAAAGACAGGAGTATGAGCTCTCTGACAATGGATTGCATAAACGAGTGGTTAAACAGTCTTACGAGTCAGGTGAAGAGTAGTGGCGCCGAAGAACATCCGCCCACTTGCCTCAGTCCGTCGCGTGTCCGTGCTGGTGCCAATGGTGCAGGTGTGGCAGTGCAAGTAAGTTCATACAAAGGAACAGTGAATTCACAGCATACAGGTGGGAGTCCCAGTCCGCCACCAGGAGGAGGAAGTCCGCCCAGGGGAATCCACCTGTGCACAGGGGAGGAGAGGAGAGGAGTGAATTAGTATTAGTATTGATGTGTATTTATTACCTTGGCATTCGTTGCGGACAGCAGAGTTAGAATTTCATTGCTCAGGAAATGTTGCATCTCTTAACTGTGCACATGATAATAAAGCCTTTGAATCTTGAATCTTGAATAAAGAAATGCCATCTATGTTGTGACTGTGATGTCCTATGGTCATATAGGCATCATCTGAGAAGTGCACGCAGCAGGGGCTGCAAAGCCTTTCAATGACAATTGATCTCAGGTGTGATAAGAGTGGTGGTGGACTCTGATGCTAATGTCTGCAAGAGGACTACTGCAGCAACATGTACTACTTTCTTGGATTTTGAAAACCAGTTCCCTCCTTTCTGTGATAAAAGGATCTGACTTTTAAAAATAAACTGAACTAACATACCACCAGCTGATTTGGCTGCTCAAGGGAGCAGAGATTGGGCTTGCCAAGGACCCTGCAGACCCATAGCATTGGTGAGCTTCAACTTTACACAGTCTTTCTTTCATGAAAACAGTTCCATTTTCTTTCCCTGTACTTTAGAACAGAACCCAACCTTAGACTGTAACAGATGCAAAACAGTACTGCAATTGTCAGAGTTGATTGTAAATTACTGTTAGTAATTAACAATTACAATAGGTTATAGGTCATATTCAAGATGGTATACTATGTTATTACATTTACATATGGTATATTACTGTATTATACTATTATTACTATTATAGTATTATACTGAAAATGGTATATTATGAGCGTTAGGGTCATAAGTTCTATATTAAGTGTTATTATATTAATTTATGGCATATAATATATAGTATATATATTAAAAATTGTATGAGTTATTGCCATAAGTTCCTGTTGAAGATGGTTTATTATGTGATATTATATTTACTAGTGCATACCCGTGCATGCCCGTAGAAACCAAGTATAAGCAAGTATTTCTGCATGCCCATAGAAAGCAAGTGTAAGCAAGCATTTCTGCATGCCTGTAGAAAGTTACTGTTACCATGGCAACAGTGCCACGGTGATCCCTGCCTTTGATCTTTGACATGATTCAGCAAGTATCTCTGCATGCACATAGAAAGCAAGCGTAAGCAAGCATTCCTGCATGCCTTTAAAAAGAGTGTTCTGACCTCACAGGGTGCCTATGATGTCTGTATGACATCATAGAAGGAGTTGTTCAAAGGAGTTGTTCAGAACTCCTTATATGGTCATGTGACATCATAGGAACACAGTATGTGCCTGTGATGTCATAGCTATGAATGGTCACAGCTTCCCTATGGATCCCCTATGGACGTTCATTAAAGATTTCCCCTCCCAAACTTCCGCATGTGCTCTATGTGTTGTCATATAGACATCATATCTTTATGACAGCATCACGAGTCCTATGATGCCTGATGTCCTATAAATGTGACACACACACACACACACACAGACACAAAGATTTCTCACATCTCCTTGGTCTCAGCTTCTCTGTGCCTTGCATGGAATTCACTGTCCCTGGCCAGCCGACTATTCCGCATCTCGTCCGTCTCAGCTTGTCTGTGCCTTGCCTGGCGTGCAGCATTGCTCACTTTGCGGGCATTTCGGGCTTCAAGTGACTCAGCACATGCATGACGGGCTTCAAGTGACTCAGCACATGCATGACGCACTGCCACATGTTTCCTGTCTGTCTGTGCATCCCTTGTGTGTCATACCCTATGCTGGTGAAGGGTGTCCTCCTGTCTCAGACGGGTGCGATGTACTGCTGGAACCTCAGGTGTTTCATCTTCATGGCATCTTTTCTGACGTGCAGCAGTTCTCCTCATTCTATTGCTCTCCATCTGGTGGGTCTTCTTCTTCTTTGTTGAGACCAGTGGTTGAGGGATAGGTGTGTCGTAATTTCAGTTCATGGACAGGATCATGAAAATAGATTTGAGCAAAAAGAGGCTTTCGGGCATGGACTCACTGTATATAACATCATAAAGACATGAAGGCAGGATGGGCTATGAAGACATCATAAAGACATGTTGGCCTATGATGACATCGTAAAGACATGTTGCCTGATGTCACTGTATATGACATCATAAAGGTAGGCTTGGAGTCCTATGATGCCTGAGTTCAAAGGACGTCCTATGATGTTCAGGCAGAGATCATAGGCCGTCCTGTGATGTCCTATGAAGCGTGACACAGACAGACAGACACACAGAGATTTCTTGCTTTTATAGAGTGATGATAGATGGTATATACATGTATATTGAAAATGGCATGAGTATTATTGTTATAGTTCATATTGAAGATTGTCCAGAAATGTTTATTGTATATATTATAAATATTGAAAATGATATATATATATATATATATACACACTACCGTTCAAAAGTTTGGGGTCACTTAGAAATGTCCTATTTTTGAAAGAAAAGCACTGTTTTTTTTCAATGAAGATAACTTTAAACTAATCAGAAATACACTTTATACATTGCTAATGTGGTAAATGACTAGTATAGCTGCAAATGTCTGGTTTTTGGTGCAATATCTACATAGGTGTATAGAGGCCCATTTCCAGCAACTATCACTCCAGTGTTCTAATGGTACAATGTGTTTGCTCATTGCGTCAGAATTCTCCAGATTACCTCAACAAATAAACAGCTAGAATGCCAAAGGTCTGCAATGCTGTAATTGCTGCAAATGGAGGATTCTTTGACGAAAGCAAAGTTTGAAGGAAAAAATTATTATTTCAAATACAAATCATTATTTGTAACCTTGTCAATGTCTTGACTATATTTTCTATTCATTTTACAACTCATGGTGATAAATAAAAGTGTGACTTTTCAGGGAAAACACAAAATTGTCTGGGTGACCCCAAACTTTTGAATGGTAGTGTAGAAAGTTAGAAAGTTTGAAAGTTTTGAACTACCGTTCAAAAGTTTGGGGTCACCCAGACAATTATTTTGTGTTTTCCATGAAAAGTCACACTTATTTACCACCATGTGTTGTAAAATGAATAGAAAATATAGTCAAGACATTGACAAGGTTAGAAATAATGATTTGTATTTGAAATAATAATTTTTTCCTTCAAACTTTGCTTTCGTCAAAGAATCCTCCATTTGCAGCAATTACAGCATTGCAGACCTAACATGATTGCACAAGGGTTTTCTAATCATCCATTAAATCAAATCAAATCAAATCAAACTTTACTGTCATATTGCTGTACATACAACTGTAGTGCAGGCGAGATGAAATTGCGTTTCTCTCGGCATCCATATATGAAGCAGCATGATTAAGACACACTCCCACATAGCTCCACCCCCCACCCCACCCCTACCCCCCCATCCATTCACACATCCCTGAGACATACTTGGGGAAAAAGAATAACTAACTATAATATACAAAATGTCCATAGGTGCAGTAGTGTGTATATGAGATTCCGGGTCAGCTGTTCAGCATCCTGACAGCTTGTGGGAGGAAGCTGTTATCAGTCTGGTGGTTCTGCCTCTGATGCTCCGGAATCGTTTACCAGATGGAAGAAGTTCAAAGTGTTTATGCAGAGGGTGAGAACGGTCCTTGACAATGTTCAGTGCCCTGCTCCTACAACGGTTCTGAAAAAGTTCTTGGACAGAGGGGAGGGAGACTCCAATTACCCTCTCCGCCCCCTTGACTATCCTCTGCAGGGCTTTTTTGTCTGACATACTGCAGCTGGAGTACCATGTAGCAATGCAGTATGTCAGAACACTCTCCACCACACCTCTGTAGAAGGTCCTGAGGATGCAGATGGGGAGAGAGGCCTGTTTGAGTTTCCTCAAGAAGTGTAGTCTCTGCTGAGCCCGCTTCCTGATCTCCAAGGAATTCTTGCTCCAGGTCAAGTCCTGCGAGATCTGCACTCCGAGGAACTTGATGTTCTCTACTCTCTCCACTAAACGGCCACCGATGCTGAGGGGGACGTGCTCAGGCTGTGACCGCCGGAAGTCGATAATCATCTCCTTCGTTTTGTCCACGTTGAGCACCAGATTGTTCTCCCTGCACCAGCCCTCCAGGTCTCTCACTTCTTCCCTGTACATTGATTCCTCATCCCTCTGAATAAGTTCCACCGCCGTGGTGTCATCTGCAAACTTAATAATCTGGTTCCCCTCGTGTTTGGATACACAGTCATGTGTTAGAAGTGTAAACAACAGTGGACTGAGTACACAGCCTTGAGGGGTTCCGGTACTCAGCGTGACAGAGTTGGAGATGTTGTTTCCAACCCGGACAGACTGAGGTCTCTCAGTCAGGAAATCCAGGATCCAGAGACATGTGGCGGTGTTCAGACCGAGAAGGAGTAATTTCTCTATCAGTCTCTGGGGAATAATGGTGTTGAATGCTGAACTAAAATCAATGTACAGGAGTCTGGCGTAGGTGTCTTTCTGGTCCAGGTGGGTGATGACAGAGTGTAGGGTGGTGACTATAGCATCCTCCGTGGAGCGGTTTGAACGATATGCAAACTGGAGCGGGTCGTGTGATGCAGGGAGGCAGGCTGTGATGTGTGGTTTGACAAGCCGTTCAAAACACTTCATCACAATTGGTGTAAGTGCAACAGGACGATAGTCATTCAAACAGGACACCACTGGTTTCTTTGCCACCGGTACAATGATAGAGGTCTTGAAGCATCTGGGAACGATGGCCTGACTCAGGGAGATGTTATAAATGTCAGTCAGGACATCCGCCAACTCGCTCGCGCAGTCTCGGAGCACACGTCCCGGAATGTTGTCTGGACCTGCAGCTTTGCGTGGGTTGATTCTGGATAGGGTCCTCCGTGTGTCCGCTGTGTTAATGGTAAAAGCTGGTCCGACCGATGGTGGGAGTGGGCCGGCCCTCCCTCTGATTGTCGAGTTTGATGCTTCAAAACGTGCAAAGAAGTCGTTAAGCCTGTCTGGAAGCGAAGCGTCGTCATCATCGACCCCCTGCCTAGACTTAAAGCCCGTCAGTGTCCGAACTCCCTGCCACATCTGCTTGGTGTTCCTAGTGTCACAGAGGTGTCCCTGGATTTTCTCCGCATAGGCGCGCTTTGCCGCCTTAATTCCCTTTGAAAGCACAGACCTGGCTGAGCGGAGGGCAATCCTGTCCTTCGCTCTGAACGCTGCATCTCTGGCTGTAAGCAGCGAGCGCACCTCTGCAGTCATCCAGGGCTTTTGATTACCCCGCATAGTGATGGTCTTCACTGTAGTGAAATCCTCTGTGCACTTCGCGATGTAGCTGGTGACCGAATCAGCATACTCCTCCACATCTGTCCTGTCTTCCTGGGAGGCTGCTATTTTGAAGATCTTCCAGTCTGTGTGCTGAAAACAGTCTTGCAGTGCAGAGGTTGCACTCTCTGGCAAAATCCTGATTTGTTTCACTGCTGGCCTGCTGCGCTTCAATAAAGGTTTGTAGGCAGGCAGCAGCATCACAGACATGTGATCAGAACGGCCGAGATGGGGGCGGGGTATTGCTTTATATGCATCTGCGTTTGTGTACACTAAGTCCAACATATTCTCTCCTCTGGTCTTAAAGTCTACACATTGTTTAAACTTGGGGAGCACAGTCTTTAAGCTGGTGTGGTTAAAATCCCCCGCAACCACCACAAAACTGTCCGGGTGTGACGTTTGGATTTCACTGATCGCATTGTGCAGTACCCTGAGTGCCTTCTTAGCATTAGCTTTAGCGTTAGCGCTCGGCGCTATGTAAACACCAACTACAAACACGTTGCTGAATTCCCTCGGCAGATAAAATGGCCGACAATTAACAATAAGGAACTCCGCCAACGGAGAGCAGTGTTTAGACACTAACGTGGCATTAACGCACCAGTTCTTGTTAAAATAGATGCATAACCCACCCCCCCGGCTCTTACCGGAGCTCGCCGTTTCCCTGTCGGCACGGAACATCGCCATATCTTCCAGCTGAATGGCCTCGTCAGGAATGTTGTCGTGGAGCCATGTCTCGGTGAAAACAAACACACAGCAGTCCCTTCATTCTCTCCGGGTTTCTCTCAGAGAATCATTAGCCTTCTGACGCAATGAGCAAACATATTGTACCATTAGAACACTGGAGTGATAGTTGCTGGAAATGGGCCTCTATACACCTATGTAGATATTGCACCAAAAACCAGACATTTGCAGCTAGAATAGTCATTTACCACATTAGCAATGTATAGAGTGTATTTCTGATTAGTTTAAAGTTATCTTCATTGAAAAAAAGTGCTTTTCTTTCAAAAATAAGGAAATTTCTAAGTGACCCCAAACTTTTGAACGGTAGTGTATATATATTTTTTTATTTTTTTTTTATTTTGTCATAAGGAGAGGCGGCCGTAATAGCAGCAGCTCTCATGTCTTTGTGTCTTTATTAGCTTATTCTTGTATATAGTGTGTTTCTTTTCATCAGGGCTCGGTAGAAAGACTCAGATTAATGACTGGACCAAGTTTTTCCTATTTTGCTCCTGATCTTTCTCTTACTTTTCTTCTTCGGGGCAATGGAGAACAATAGAAGTGGGGGCAAACGCACGGTTTACTCACATGACCAGCTGATTGTGCTGGGGAGGACAGTGCTTCTGCCCAGAGCAAAGCCCCTTATTCCAGATGAGGTCAAGAGGAGATGCCATGGGAGAAGGGCTGGAGCCAAGGTGAGGAGGAGCAGGAGGAAGCACAAGACGGCAGTACCGATGTTCATCACAGGTAACGTGAGGTTTCTGGGAAACAAGGCGGATGAGTTCACAGTGCTGGTCAGGGCGCAAAAGGAATATTGTGAGTGTAGTATCATGTGTTTTACAGAAACGTGGTTACACTCACAGATCCTGGACAACAACGTAGCGATACCTGGCTTTAAGACCATCTGGTGAGACAGGGATATTATAAGTAGAGAGAAAAGGAGGGGAGGAGGATTGAATGCACATTCTGTGAATGATAAGTGGTGTAATCCTGGACACACTTATGTGAAGGAACGGCGCTGCAGACACTGATCTGTTTGCTGTGAATATGCTACCTTATTATATGCCGCGAGAGTTCACGTGTGCCATTGTGATTGCTGTTTATGTCCTTCCGTCAGCTGATGCAGCGGTGGCCTGTGACATCATCATCTCCACTACTGCCACTTTACTGGAGCAGCACCGTGACGCATTTATGGCCATCATGGGTGATGTTAACCACGTCTCACTGGGCAGAACATTACCAAACTTCCACCAGTTTTTTGGCTGTCCCACCAAAGAAAATAAAATACTGGATCTCCTGTATGCCAATGTCAGAGATCCATACAGTGCCACAGCCCTACACCCCCCCACCACCACCCACCCTTGGCAGATCAGACCACAATCTGGTCCTGTTATCACCCAAGTACTTTCCCCTTGTGCAAAGGCATCCTGCTCATACACGGACCATGAGGAGGTGGACACAGGAGGCTGCTGATGCACTACAGGACTGCTTCGAGACAACGAACTGGGACGTACTCTGTGAACCACATGGAGTGGACATAGACAATGTGACTGACTGCATCTCAGAATACATCAGATTCTATGAAAACCATGCACTGTTTCCCCAACAACAAACCATGGATCACCAGTGACCTAAAAGCACTTCTTAACAAGAAGAGGGTTTTTTAGGTCTGGAGACAGGGAGGAACTGAGGAGAGTGCAGCGTGAACTGAAAGAGATGCTGAGGAGGAGACAATTACAGGAGGAAGTTGGAGGATAAACTACAGCAAAGCAACATGAAGGATATCTGGATGGGAATGAAACACATCGCTGGTTGTAAAGTGAGGGACAGACAGACATTGGGGAGCCTTGAGAGAGCTCGTGAGCTGAATCTGTTTTTAATAGGTTCAACTCACCATCTGTTACCCACACAACACAGCCAGACCCCAACATACGCCTCCCCTTCCCCCTCCTGTGCAGCACCTCTCTCTCTCCCCCCTCACCCCCCTTCCCCTCCTCTGAGGACACCAGCACCAACCTCCACATCACTGTGACTACAGACCCGGTTAAGAAACAGCTGGAGAGACTCAGTCAGTGGAAGGCTGCGGGCCCTGATGACATCTCCGCCAGGATCCTGCCAACCACCTACCTCCGGTACTGAAACACCTGAACAACCTCAGCCTGAGTCTGGAGAGGATACTGGTGCTGTGGAAGATGTCCTACCTGGTTCCTGTCCCCAAGAAATCGTCTCCATTGGACCTGAATGACTATCAACCAGTTGCCCTCACATCTCATGTGATGGAGGTCCTGGGGATACTGATCTTAGCCCACCTGTGTCATATCCCGAGCGCTTTTGTCTGCGCTCGGGTTATTCCTCATCCCTGTCAGGTTTTTGACAGCAGGTGTCGTCACTCGGGTTTCCTGGGCTCTGATTGGCCAGACGCTCGGGGGCTCTCAGCTGTCAGAGCCTGAGCAGCTGCGCCGCATTGCCAATCATGAGCAGCTGGCTTTAAATGTCAGTGCGAGTGAATTGGACTCTGCGGCTGTCTCGTCAAAAGTCTTATGACTTTCCCTTGTCTCCTTACCACATGCTCCCTGGGTTCCCCGACGTATGCCGCTGCATGTAAGTTATCTATTATTTGGAATTGTACTTCTCCCTCACTGACATTCCTTCCTAATTGTGGCGGACGAGAGCTCCTCGTCTCTGCCATAACTCTCTCCCTGTTCCACGGTTAGTATTCCTTGCCTTTGTGGCGAACGAGTGCCCCTCGTCCCAGCCGCTAACCTCTACTGTGAGTTCATATTGTGTCGTGTAACGAAGCCTGCGTGGCAAGTTGTGTTGTACACCCAAGCCCTTTGCAATATAAATAAAAGAACTGAATTGCAACTTACTGAACTGTGGCGTCTTATGCTGGCTCGTGAGGGCCAGCCGTGACAGTAGACAGCCGCCAGAAGGAGACACCATTCTCAGTAAGTTGCGTTCTGGGAACTTTGCTCCTTCCTGTCCAGGTATGTGGCGTTGGAAACATGCCATCTCAGCGGAGTCGTTCTCGGGGTTCCCACGGCCTGCTGACCAAGGCGCTGGAGGAGGTAGATGAAATCCTCATCATCGCCTCCGACCTCGATGGGCATCCTGACACCTCCCTCGCTCCTCCTCTCCTCAGTTATCAGCCCGATAAACATTGGTATTTAGATCAGGCTCAGGAGGTGCTTGACCGTCTGCCTTCCCGCTACAATGGTCACCCCGAGGTCGACGCGAGGAGGCTCGATATCGCTGCCCAATGCCAGATCATTCAGATGTACGAAGAGGAGGAAGCCGCAAGGTGGGGTGATCTCAGGCTCCAGCTGCCTGAGGCGCTGGAGGAGGTGGATGACTTCATCAGCGCTTCCGCCTGCCTTGACGACTCATCCGAAGTGCATTATTACCTGGACTGCGCTGAGAGGACGCTCGACCGGTTGTCTCCCCGCTACACCGACCACTTGGATGTCCAAGCGAGGAGACAAGAGATCGCCGCCCACCGCGAGGTATTCCAGGAGATCGAGGAGGAACGAGGCCGATGGCGGAGTAATCGGAGCTCCCGCTGCCCGCTCTGGAATCCGGATCCTTTCCTCGATCCAGTCCTGGAGTTCGCACCACCCGGGGCCCTTTGTAGACGTCGGCGCCGTGGCCAGAGACATTCTCAGCGCGACTCCCTTCCGGAATCCACTCTGGTTCACTGGACTGACCCCATTCATCTCACAGCTGTCTCTCCAGCGTCTCACCAGGAGGAGATCCTTGCAGCCTTTCTCCCCGGGCCTGCTTCCCCCGCTGAGCTGTCAGCGCATCACGCCCGGCCTGACCCGGCTGTTGCCCCCTCCGCCTCGACGCCTTCTCCAGCGGCTGGGAGTTTGAGAGGTGTTGCTCCAGTGGACTTCGCGGCTACACCATCCCGAGTGGCCCCCTCTCCTCCTTCTAGAGAGTCTCCGGCCACTGCCCAGCGGGAGGAGGATGGAATGACGTTCCCTACAGCAGGTTCCACCGCCCCTCCGGGAGGCAGGCAAGTACAAGCTCACTTTTTTCCATCTAATAATGATTTGTTCTGTCTGACTCCTGGGGGTGAGGTTCGGGGTTTGCAGCCACCCGAGCCTCTACTCCCTGCTGATATGTTAATTAAACCCGCTGCCTCTGTGTCTCCCCCCGCTGAGCACGCTTCGACTCCTGAGGAGCGTCACCAGACGAGGAATGAGCCTGCGGCCCTCGGTCAGAAGACCCCAGCCCCGCAGCCATTTTCTGGGCGGAGGAGATCGGACGACTGGTTGGAGCCTGTGCCGATGACGGAGCGTCCCTGGGACTCCACAGATGAACAGTCTGGTCCAGCGGGCCGAGAGCTGCCCACCTCCATGCCACATGAACCGCCAGCGTGGACGATGACGTCGGGGGGGTCCTCGAGCTGCAAGAGCCTCTCTTCCAGGGGTGGATGACGTCAGGACGGAGTGGGAACCGGACGACGACCTCCTCCCGTTTGAACCCGGAGCATCGAAGTCCTGGATGGCGGTAGAACCCGAGATCAGGCGAGTGCTCTATTTTCTATCTCTCACCCATTTTCTGGAGCATTATTGCCTGTCTCTCGGGGGGGGCGATCCGGGTGCAGCCGTCTGCTGCGCTCGAGCCTGTCTCGCTGGGCTCTACCACTGCCGGTGATCCTGATCCCGGTTCCTTTTGTCCCTCTGAGCCTCTCCCCAGGGTCACTGGAGATGAACCTGCTCTGGGTGTCACCTTGGAGGTTCCGGTTCTCTGCACGGTGTTCGCCTCCGATGCTGCGCCCGGAAGTGCCTTACCGGCCCAATCGGGGTCCACCGGGGGTGCTCCGCCGGTCCAGTTGGGGTCCACCGAGAGTGCTCCGCCGGTTCAATCGGAGCTTGACGTCATGGAGGTTCCGGCCCAATCGGGGTCCGACGTGGGTGCTGCTCTCGCTCGATCAGAGCTCGACGTCATGGAGGTTCCGGCCCAATCGGGGTCCGACGCGGGTGCTGCTCTCGCCCGATCGGAGCTCAACGTCATGGAGGTTCCGGCCCAATCGGGGTCCGACGCGGGTGCTGCTCTCGCTCTATCGGAGCTTGGGGTCATGGTGGTTCTGACCCGGGTCGTCCTGGCCCAGGTGGGTCCCGGAGATTGTGCAGCTGACCCACCGCTGAGCACTTTCCAGGCCATGCCCTGTCCTCGCCATGGCCCCTCCTTCCCCGCATTTGAGACTGCGGGAGTTAATTCCAGTTGGCCCGGTTCGCCGACCTTCCCCCAGCCATTCTGTTGGCAGGCCGATACTGCCCGACCACCCGGTGACCGGCTCTTTCCTTTTGGCATCCGGGCCCGGACTCCTGACAAGCAGGATGAGACGTTTGACGCTCTGGTCCGGCCGCCGGAGACTTGGTTTTCCTCGGCCCGAGGTTTGGGTGGGCCGTTAGGGTACGTTCCGCTGTCTCTGCTGGCGGTCTGGATGCTGGGGGCTGGGAGGCCTCCTGAGCGGAATTATATAACTCTATTCCCCAATGTTGTTTTTTTTCCTTTCCTTCTCTTGCCCCACCACTGGCTTGTGACTGGTTTTTCTTTTTCGCTCCTCCCCTCTCAGACTGAAATACCCCACTGGGGATTGAACTTCGTGTATAAAGTGACTGTTTTCCGTTAATGGACATATGTTCTCTGGCCGTAGTTATTTTTCATGTTATTTTCCGGGATGACTGTTTGGGTTTGTTCCTTGCACTCCCGATTTGAGACTCTTTAGAGCAGAATTTCCTTTTCCTTTTGACAGAATGCTATCATGAGTATTGTATGTTTCTTATAGGGTGTGATTGTATATTTCCGATGTTACTCCCTTACTCGGGTCTAGTTCCTTTTTGGCATCTGTGTTGTCGTTTGGATTTGAAGATTTTCTGTACACATTAACCTGGAGATGAAGGTATTATTTGCCCTTTTATTTCTTTGACCCTGCCTTGTAGTATTGACTGGTGTTCTATGCATCCTCATCTTGGTTTTCTTTTTTAGTGGCGATATGTGTGTGAAGTTACATGGGTTGGTAGTTTGTGTCTTTTGTTATATGTGAGAGATGCCCATTTAGCGTTGGTTTTTCTTTTTATTCTTCTTAATGTCCCCGTTTATGTATGGTTTTTCCCCTACCCCTTGTCACTTGTGAGTTTGACCCTTCTCCCCCTCCACCTGCTTCCCCCTCCACCCTCCCTGGGGTGGGGTGGGGGGGTCTGGATGTTACGCGCGACCAGGAGTTCGCGTAGGGGGAGGGGTTCTGTCATATCCCGAGCGCTTTTGTCCGCGCTCGGGTTATTCCTCATCCCTGTCAGGTTTTTGACAGCAGGTGTCGTCACTCGGGTTTCCCGGGCTCTGATTGGCCAGACGCTCGGGGGCTCTCAGCTGTCAGAGCCTGAGCAGCTGCGCCGCATTGCCAATCATGAGCAGCTGGCTTTAAATGTCAGTGCGAGTGAATTGGACTCTGCGGCTGTCTCGTCAAAAGTCTTATGACTTTCCCTTGTCTCCTTACCACATGCTCCCTGGGTTCCCCGACGTATCCCGCTGCATGTAAGTTATCTGTTATTTGGAATTGTACTTCTCCCTCGCTGACATTCCTTCCTAATTGCGGCGAACGAGAGCTCCTCGTCTCTGCCATAACTCTCTCCCTGTTCCACGTTTAATATTCCTTGCCTTTGCGGCGAACGAGTGCCCCTCGTCCCAGCTGCTAACCTCTATTGTGAGTTCATATTGTGTCGTGTAACGAAGCCTGCGTGGCAAGTTGTGTTGTACACCCAAGCCCTTTGCAATATAAATAAAAGAACTGAATTGCAACTTACTGAACTGTGGCGTCTTATGCTGGCTCGTGAGGGCCAGCGGTGACAACCTGAAGCCGCAGGTGAAGATGTGGCTGGACCCTCTGCAGTTTGCAAATCAGCCCCATTTAGGAGTTGAAGACGCTATCATCTACCTGCTGCGATGAGCCCATTTGTACCTTAAGGTGGAAATGGGCCACTGCTGCAAGGTGAGAGGCTGCGAGGGATGGGGGGTCAACAGCTCTATGATCTCCTGGATTACTGACTACCTGACAGGCAGGCCAAGTTTGTCCGGCTGGGCAGTGTCTTGTATGGGAGCTCCACAGGGGACTGTGCTTTCTTCTTTTCTCTTCACATTATACATCAATGACTTTCAGTACAACACCGAGTCATGCCACCTGCAGAAATTCTCTGATGACTCGGCTGTTGTTGGGTGTATAAAAGAGGGAAAGTAGGGGGAGTACAGGGCACTGGTTGTCAGATTTGTGGAGTGGACCAAGTGGAATCACCTGAAGCTGAACATCAGCAAGACCAGAGAGATGGCGATTGATTTCAGGAAGAAGAGGACACAGCCACTGCAGATTAGGGGGGAGGATGTGGGGGTAGTGGAGGACTATAAATACTTGGGCTTCATGATCAGCAACGGGCTGGACTGGAAATCTAACACCGATGCTACATACAAGAATGGGATGAGCAGACTCTACTTTCTGAGGAAGCTGAGATCCTTCAACGTGTGCAACAGGATGGTGGAGCTTTTCTCCCAGGCCGCCGTTGCCAGCACCATCTTCTTTGCTGCTGTCTGTTGGGGTAGCAGTATCAGAGCCAGCAACATCAACAGACTTGACAAGATTATCAAGAGGACTGGCTCTGTAATTGGTCTCAGGCCGTAAACCTTTGAGACTGTGGGGGAGAGGAGGACACTGAACAAACTGTGATCCATCATGGACAATCCTGATCACTCCCTCCACCACACACTGGACAGACAGCGGAGCACTTTTTCCAGCAGACTGCTACAACTTCGCTGCCTAACGGTTAGGTACAGTAATCTTTCTTGCCACATGCCATTTCACTGTACAATAACTCACTCTAATGTTGTATTCTGGTCATAACTATGCTGCCATACTGCACCATTCATGTACACACGTGGACAAAATTGTTGGTACCCCTCTGTTAATGAAAGAAAAACCCACAATGGTCACAGAAATAACTTCAATCTGACAAAAGTGGTAATAAATAAAAATTCTATGACAGTTAACCAATGAAAATCAGATAATGCTTTTGAATTGTGGTTCAACAGAATTATTTTAAAAAACAAACTCATGAAACAGTCCTGGACAAAAATGATGGTATCCCTAGAAAAGATTGAAAATAATGTGACCATAGGGACATGTTCAACCAAGATGTGTCCTCTAATTAACATCACAGGTGTCTACAAACTTGTAATCAGTCAGTCGGCCTATTTAAAGGGTGACAAGTAGTCACTGTGCTGTTTGGTGACATGGTGTGTACCACACTAAACATGAACCAGAGGAAGCAAAGGAGAGAGTTGTCTCAGGAGATTAGAAAGAAAATTATAGACAAGCATGTTAAAGGTAAAGGCTGTAAGACCATCTTCAAGCAGCTTGATGTTCCTGTGACTACAGTTGCACATATTATTCAGAAATTTAAGATCCACGGGACTGTAGCCAACCTCCCTGGACGTGGCCGCAGGAGGAAACTTGATGAAAAATGGAAGAGACGGATAATACGAATGGTAACAAAAGAGCCCAGAACAACCTCTAAACACATTCATAGTGAACTCCAAGGTCAAGGTACATCAGTGTCAGATCGCACCATCCGTCATTGTTTGAGCCAAAGTGGACTTCATGGGAGACGACCAAGGAGGACACCACTGTTGAAAACAAATCATAAAAAAGCCAGACTGGAATTTGCCAAACTGCATGTTGACAAGCCACAAAGCTTCTGGGAGAATGTCCTATGGACAGACGAGACAAAACTGGAACTTTTTGGCAAGGCACATCAGCTCTATGTTCACAGACGCAAAAATGAAGCATACCAAGAAAAGAACACTGTCCCTATTGTGAAACATGGAGGAGGTTCTGTTATGTTCTGGGGCTGCTTTGCTGCATCTGGCCAGGGTGTCTTGAATCTGTGCAGGGTACAATGAAATCTCAAGACTATCAAGGTATTCTAGAGAGAAATGTGCTGCCCAGTGTCAGACAGCTTGGTCTCAGTCGCAGGTCATGGGTCTTGCAACAGGACAATGACCCATAACACACAGCTAAAAACACCCAAGAGTGGTTAAGAGTGAAACATTGGGATATTCTAAAGTGGCCTTCTATGAGCCCTGATCTAAATCCTATTCAACATTTGTGGAAGGAGCTGAAACATGTCGTCTGGAGAAGGCACCCTTCAAACCTGAGACAACTGGAGCAGTTTGCTCATGAGGAGTGGGCCAAAATACCTGCTGAGAGGTACAGAAGTCTCATTGACAGTTACAGAAATCGTTTGATTGCAGTGATTGCCTCAAAAGGTTGTGCAACAAAATATTAAGTTAACCCCTTGCACTGCGGTCAATTTTCCTAAAAACGCCAAAAAAAATGTGCCCAATGTAAATCGAAAGCTGTTCTTCAACCCTTTGCAGCATCTTCATGGGGTTGGTCTCATTTAACTAACTAACTAACTAACTAACTAACCTGCGCTTATATAGCGCTTTTCTAGTCACAAAGACCACTCAAAGCGCTTTCATTAATACTAACCCTCTATTCTAAGGGCCTATAGGAAACAGATATCTAGGGACAATTTAGAACAGCCAATTAACCTAACATGCATGTTTTTGGCATGTGGGAGGAAACCGGAGAAATCCCGGAGTAAACCCACGCAACACGGGGAGAACATGCAAACTCCACACAGATCACTGTTGGCCGGGGGCTGGGATCGAACCCACGATCCCACGATCCCCACAATCCCCCGGCCAAGGGTAAACTGTGCTGCCGCAGTGCTAACCACTGCGCCACCGTGCAGCGGTGCGCATTTAAAAGAAAACACTTTGAATTTTTTGGCAAAATAAACATGATCTCTCTAAGTGCTCCGGCCACTGAGTTACAGTCATCTAAACATAGTGAACTTGAAGAAAATAAATTTGGCCTGGGTGTTTTTTTGGATACAAATGCTTGCAAATAACACAGCTTCAGATCCGGGCTGGAAAATGCAACAGAAATGTAGAACCAAGTGTTATCCAGCTGAGGTCCAAATTTTGTAACAATACCACAAAAAATTAATATATTACACAGCTTTGTTCTCAGGCTGTTTCCAGGCGTTTTGGAACTGTGCCAAATTGTGCCAAATGGCACAGTTTGGAAAAACGTCTGTAACTTTTGAATGATTCAACGTAGAAGCTTAATGTAGGGCTCTAATGAAAGGTCACACTCAGGGCTGTGTCTGTGTGTGTGTGGGGGGGGGGTTGTCCACCCCCACCCCCGCTACAGAGGACGGAGATCCGCCCTCGCTACATGACGGATTACACTCGGATGTGGCATGTTTCCACAGCACTGCTGTCACTGCGGCTCCCCCCACCCCCCCCCCCGCTACAGAATCGAAGTGGTGGGGGGGGCGTTCACGGTCCGGAGGCGGCGAATGAACCGTGTAACGCGGCGCACGCACTTCGGACATCGTGCACCGCACGGTTGTAATTTACCGATTGGTCAAAAGTCTAAGTCATAATTTGGCTTATAACACCTTACCTCTTCACAGCCACATTGTCCTGGCCAACTTCTCTTCCTCATTGTCAGATGAACCGAAGCTGGTCCGCTCGTGGTTCTGGTCTCGCGACCCGGTCAAAACATAATTCCATGATTGCGGTTTTGGCGAATGATTTATGACCTTCGTCGTCGGCCTCCGTCGGTCTATGATGACCATATAAGAGAATCCTAAACACTCTGCTGGAATTAAAAAAAAATAATAATAAAGCACTGCCTGTGGCTGCTGAAGCAGTCTCTCTTCACCCAGCTTTAGACAAAACAGCTCAGCGAACTTCTGTGCTTCAATTGGCTCGCAGCCGTTGGGAGGCGGGTCCTTCTGGCTAGGTTTTCATTCATTGGTTCTTCAAGGTTTCAGAAACCCAATTCAAGGCTCTTATTAGTCGAATGAGAGGTCAATCAGATGAACTAATCTGTTCGCGGCTATGTCTGCAGCTTTTATTTTCAGTGCGCGCTTGGACGCCATACACCACCTACATCACAATCTCCACGATGCGTCCTAGAGCCCACGAGAGCGCCCTCGTGCGCTCTCGTGCGCTCTAGGACGCAGAGACTTGCCCACCCGTGAGACAACGGCGCGCAAGAGGTTAAGGGTACCATCATTTCTGTCCAGGGCTGTTTCATGAGTTTGTTTTTTAAAATAATTCTGTTGAACCACAATTCAAAAGCATTGTCTGATTTTCATTTATTATCACTTTTGTCAGATTCAAGTTATTTCTGTGACCATTGTGGGTTTTTCTTTCATTAATACAGGGGTACCAACAATTTTGTCCACGTGTGTACCTCTATGGGTCATCATGTATTCATCTGCGATGTACACAAGTTATCTAGGTAGTTTTACTTTCCATGGGTAATTCCTTTTTCTTTTATGCTGTGTGTGTTTCTGTTGTTTTGGGTCATCTACTGTCATGCTGCTGTTACACTGTAATTTCCCAGTTTGGGATCAATAAAGTACATCCATCCATCTAGCTATATTATGAGCATCATTATTATTTTTTCTGCTCAATGTAAGAAATGTAAATAGATGAGTTGGTGTATGGAGAAAGGGGTGGGATCCACTAAGTGCCGACTTCTTCCCACTCCTTTTTTTGAACAAAGACAAAATGCCCATATTTTTTTCCTTAGTCTTTTATTTTTGTCTTATTTTGTTCCATTTGTTTGTTTAATGCTATTGTAGCGGTTTGAATTCAACCCCCCCACAACACACAGAGACAGTCAGCTCGCACTCCTGGGTTTTTTCCGCTGCATGCTGCGTTTACAGCTGTGAGGTTAAAGTGTCATCCATGCATTGTGTTCATGCATCCTGTCTGTACCTCTGATATGCAAATGCCCAGATTGACTGCTGTGAATGTCTTTGATGTATTGTTTGAGTTGAGTATATAAGCTGCACTGTGCTGTAAATCTGCCTCTCATTCACTCATTCTGATTTTGCATCTGCTGCGAGACGCACACACTGTCTCCTCTTTGAGAGCTGGAGGAACGAGGCTTCAGCCTGCTCACACTATGGGCTGGAGCCGAGTTCTGATGAAGGCGGGTGATAATAAAGCTATTTAAAAATCCAACGCTGCCTTTATTTTATCATCCTCTTCACTGGTGACCCCGGAATGCACACGTTTTGTGCAAACGCAACCTTCTGATCTGAACAGCCACGCTGGCGACCCGAGACTGAAGAAAACGAGCGGCCAGCGAACGCAGCACCCGGGCATGAATGCTCTGTCACAGCGGCCTGACTGGTCTTCCCTCCCTGCGGCCTCAGGGAGACCTCGACGCAGAGCCCACGGCGGGCGAGCCGCTCTCAGGACATCAACCAAGACCGGGTAAGCGGCAGAGAACGTCATGGCGCGCCGTCGCCGAGATCGGCACATCCATGCGGGACCGGCCGCGCAGCTCCTCCACATCAGAGCACAGGCGGGCGACTCCCATGGCCGACGGAGCACACGTGGACCTGAACGCACTATGACTAATCTGCAGCCACGGCTCGTCAGAGATGTTTTTCGGCGCAGACTGCGCCGATCTCCACCAAGTTTCCGACCCTGATTTCCTCTCCAGCGGCCCACCCAAGCATGGAACCCCCGCGCGCGCACCGGGGAGTTACGAGGACGGCACACCACGCACGGGGCAATAATGGCTTCACTGACCGCCTTCCTTCTGCCGCTCACTGGCCCTTCAGGCTTGCTTGTACACCTGAGGCCCGCAGCTTGTTCACTGGATTTTATGGTCTTAGCCACGGCACACAAGGGGAATTCAGCCATCAGCTGTTCCCGGGGGGCTTTGGGGTTGCTCCTGCACCTAAAGCCAACACGCCAGTCCCTCTGCTTTTGTTTCTTTTTTTTTTTTTTTTCTTACAGCCGCCCCTGCTTTTCTTCATGGCCACGGGAGGAGTCAGAGACAAATTTTTTTCTTCTTCTGATCTCCGCATGTTCAGACGGGACATCGCGGTGCAGCAAACACTTTTGGCGCGACTCGAACGATTTTCCCGTGCCCGGTCAGCATGTACTACCCCCCTCCCCCTCCTCCTGCACAGAGCTTTTCCCTGCTCGCTGCCCAGACTGCAACATCGAGGTCACGGTCCCCTACCGTTCCCTCTGGGGGGGAGCAGTGTAACGGTTTGAATTCAACCCCCCCACAACACACAGAGACAGTCAGCTCGCACTCCTGGGTTTTTTCCGCTGCATGCTGCGTTTACAGCTGTGAGGTTAAAGTGTCATCCATGCATTGTGTTCATGCATTCTGTCTGTACCTCTGATATGCAAATGCCCAGATTGACTGCTGTGAATGTCTTTGATGTATTGTTTGAGTTGAGTATATAAGCTGCACTGTGCTGTAAATCTGCCTCTCATTCACTCATTCTGATTTTGCATCTGCTGCGAGACACACACACTGTCTCCTCTTTAGCCCCATTTCCACCAGTATCACCTGGGCTTTACTTTTTTTTACTTGTTTCGGTTTTTCGCCATTTCCACCCAAGTCCTCACGGTTTAACCGTTACGATTTTCGTGCCTGTTCAGAGGCAGGGTACAGCCGAGTGAAAAGCGAGCTGTGATTTGACGTCAATCGACTGCTAAACGCTGATTGGTCAGGGCGTAACGTCACCAAACGCGTCCGTTTTGTTTTCTGTTGAAGCTACACGACCGCCATTTGTAATTTCAGCGAGTAACCGCGGTGACTGGATTCACAATTGTGTTCTCATATAACGATGTCCACGCGCAAGTTTATTCCATTACCAAACGAGGAGGCGCGGACTTTTCTGTCCCTCGTAGCCGATGACTACATCCAGAGCGAGTTGGTGGGGCAACTCGCAATGAAAAAATATACCAGGAAGTGTCCGGCCTGCTAATGGCAGAGAATTTGGACTTGACACGGCCACGCAATTGGAAAACGGTGACGGTGAGTGTTGTTTTGTTATTGTCCGTCTTCTTGCCTTTCGGTCAAAAGCGCACGTTATTTAAGCAATAAAGAAAGTTGTTTGATTGTGGGCAATTGTGGTGATGGCTAGCCCGCTAATAGCTAGCTACCTCTGTACCTTGCTGCTACCTCGCATCAAGCTGCTGAATCGCGCTTTTATTTCAGTATTCACGTGAACAAAACGCTGACGTAAGCTTATTGTATTCTGGTTAAAAAGTTTTGTGTTTGCGGTACATGTTGCACTTTGTTTGTGAGCTTTATTGTGTGTTTTTTCCTTCTATACACAGTTTTCAAATCCCTTGGGGTCCGCCTCACTGGACTGCCAGCTCCATCACCATCCTGCATCTCCCGGTCAAGTGCTGGTAAGGCACAACAAACTGAAAATTACCACCCGGTTGTTTTTATATGTGATTGTTATTTTCTATAGACGCATAATAAGGAATTTAAAATGTCTTTCTACGTTTATAAAAATACTAGATTCAGGGGTGTTCATAGCCACAGTGGCCCAGTGTTATAGGTGTGTTGGTGGTGGAAATACTGTTGTATTTTCACAAAAAAAAAAGGAGCACATGTACCGACTTCAAATCAAAATGCTTGATTGAAATTCTTCAAGTCAGCTAACACTATTAACCCATTCTGATTTATGAGGCCACAGTACAAAGAAATTCTTTTAAAAATAACCCATTAAATCAAAATACTTTTTACAATTAATCCTTTTTGAAATGAAGGGGGGTCTAACCACATCACCACAGAAGTTGCATATAGTCCACTCTACTGCGGGGCAACAACATGACAGTTGAGCTTAAATACAGCAACGAAGCATCCTACCACAGGCTTTCAACAGTTTAATTCCATAATATTTTTTCTGACATGTTTTGATCCGGTGTTATCTAAATACAATGACTTCTGTCTTTCATATAGGCAAGCTGAAAAGCAGCAACATTGCAGACCTTGCATCACTGATGGCCCAGAATCATGCTGAGGAGATGCGGATCCATGAAAGGATGCTCAAACAGCATCAACGGCAGCACGAACAGCGTGAAAGACACCTGCAGTTAGCCCAGCAGCAGGAAGCCGCATTAAGAAGGGATGAGCTGACAGAGACGGCTTCCTTCCACGGATACTTCCTAAACCATTTTGGCAGTCTGGTCAAAGTACTGAAAGCTCCCCATTTGTTAACATGTTTTGGGAATATTTGTAATGTAATAAAATGTTAGTCTTTTGGATAAAAGTGTGGTTTGTATATTATAACACTGGATGATAAAGGCGAATAATTACATACACATTCCATTGCCTCATATGACCCTAATCCTGCTGTTCAGCCATAAAGCTGTCAAGATTTTTAATGGTAATGTAATTGTTATTGTTAAATTTAATAAATATTACCACTGCTGTATCCATTGCTCTACATTGGGTACAGTTTTTAAGTAAAATTGTAAGCAGTTGCACAGGTGTAATTTACATTCAGCAGTAGACACTGATAAAGGTAAAAGTCAAATTAGGTAAAAGGTAAAAGAATTGAATGTTATATCGGCATTCCAAATTCTGAGAATTCCAATAAATTATAAGCAGTCTAGTATAATATAAAGCGAAAATACCCATACATGTAAACCCAAATATAACATTTTCGATGTTGTAAACGTTGACATGAATATGATAAACCTATGCTATTGTGATTCAATATGGGGGGGCAATGGATCAGCGTTCTCGTCGCGCCCTCCGCCAGTACCCGGGCTCGCCTGGGGAAGCTAATGATCCTACCAGCAGACTAAATTCGAAGAGACGACGCCTCTGTGCCAAGTCAAAGAAGAATCCTAGTCACAGTCCTAAAGCCGAAAGCAAACAGCCCCAAGAGCACTTTGTGGTAGGATCTGCCCTTCGCATATTACAACTAAACGTTGAAGGCCTATCTGCAGCCAAGCGAAGCCTTATCGAAGTCCTCGCCTTCCAACATTCGATTGATGTAATCTGCCTCCAAGAGACTCATATTGGCACAGAGGAAGCTGGCCACTTCACCATCAAAGGCTTTGACCTCCTGTGCTATGTTCTACATGCTAAACATGGACGTGCCACCTATGTGCATTCTGACATAGTTGAAGCAAATCACCTGATAACAACACATTTCTCAGACACCATAATCATTGGTGGCTTCCATATTGTCAATGTGTACAAGCCCCCTAATGCCAACTGGGATCTGCAGGTCTTACCCACCCTACCCCACCCTGCCATCTATGTGGGGGACTTTAACAGCCATCACCCTGACTGGGGGTACCCAGCAGTGGACAGTGATGGGGAGGCACTTTCAGACTGGGCATCCAGAAATGACCTCGCTTTGATATACGACCCCAAACAAAGAGGAACCTTCCACTCTGCTAGGTGGAAGAAGGACTATTCTCCTGACCTGTGTTGGGCCAGCTCTTTGAATGGGGAGCCATATCCTACACAGATCCTCATTCTTGATGATTTTCCAAACAGCAAACACCGGCCCCTGCTTGTACACATTGGCCTACAACTTCCAGTCATATACAGCCCAAGGAAGATGCGCTGGAACTTCCGCAAAGCCAACTGGAAGAAATTCAGTGAAACTCTGGACCGGAGCGTTGTTACCATCCCACTCCACACCATCACTGTAGATGAAGCATACAACCGCTTCTGCAGCGCAATCTTCAAGGCTGCCCATACTGCAATCCCACGAGGCTACCGACCCCTCTATGTCCCATGTTTGGACGGAGAAAGTGCTGCCCTCCTACAATCCTATCAAACATCAGGGGACCCAGAGATAGCAGACCATCTCATTGAATCGCTAAATACAGCCCGGCAAAAGAAATGGGAGGAGACAGTTGCTGACCGGAGCTTTACCCACTCTAGCAGGAAATGTTGGAGCCTCATCCGTCGCCTAGGAGCTGCACAGAAGCCCCCTAGCCAAAGCCGAGCATCCGTCACACCCAACCAAGTTGCATCCCACCTACTGACTATCGCCAAAGCACCCCAAGACAATGACACCAGAAGAGCAGTTACAACTGAGCTAAAAAAAACACCAAAAAATGCCTGTAGAGGAAACGAACCCTGAACCCTTCGAGGCTGCTGAACTGGAGAAAGTCCTACAGGGCCTGAAATATGGAAAGGCAGCAGGATACGATAACATCTTCCCAGAATTCATGAAAAAATCTTGGCCCCCGAGCCCTAACCTGGTTGACACAATTCTACACAAGGATCACACAAACAAACTCGATCCCAAAGAAATGGCGGACAGCAAAGGTTATTGCCATCCCAAAACCTGGCAAAGACCACAAACTATCAGCAAGCTACCGCCCAATCTCCCTACTCAGCGTTCCTTACAAAATCATGGAGCGCCTAATACTGCAACGCATTTCCCCAGAAATAGAGGATATTCTAAGTGTGGATCAAGCAGGTTTCTGCAAGGACCGCAGTACAGGAGAACAAGTACTGGCCCTAACCACCTTCATCGAAAATGGCTTCGAGAGCAGACTGAAGACAGGGGCTGTGTTTCTCGATCTTACAGCCGCCTATGATACGGTCTGGCACAAAGGCCTCCTCCTGAAACTTATAAAGGCGATCCCTGCTTGGGCAACAGCAATTATAAAAACCCTGCTGACCAACTGAAGGTTCAGAGTCCACCTCAGTCAGAACACAAGTGCATGGAGAATGCAGAAAAACGGACTCCCACAAGGCTCAGTTCTAGCTCCAACTCTGTTCAACCTCTACATAAACGACCTGCCTACTACAAAATCCCGCAAATTCATCTATGCAGACGACATCTGTTTGGCATTCCAAGCACCAGACTTTGAACCACTGGAATGGGTGCTCACGGAAGATCTTGCCAAACTGGACCAGTTCTGCAAAATCTGGCGCCTAAAACCAAGCCCAGCAAAAACCGTCTCCAGTGTATTCCATCTCCACAATGCAAAAGCTGCCAGAGAACTAAACATCCACCTGAGCGGACTCAAGCTTAAGCATGCCCCAAATCCAACTTATCTTGGAGTGACCCTTGATAGGACCTTATCCTTCAAGGAACATCTAAAGGGGACGGCTGCTAAGGTGAAGGTACGAAACAACCTGCTCTGCAAGCTCGCTGGTGCAAAATGGGGGGCGGCAGTCTCCACCCTGCGCACCTCAGCACTGGCCCTTTCATACTCTGTAGCAGAATATTGTGCCCCTGTCTGGTCCAGGTCATCTTACACACACCATGTAGACACCCAGCTCAACTCAACCATGAGAACTATAACTGGAACAATCCACTCAACACCACTCCCCTGGCTCTCTGTACTGTCAAACATAGCCCCTCCACACATCCGGCGAGCAGCATTAACTCAAAGGATGCTCCAAAAAGTTAAAGATTCTCCTCACTTACCAATCCATGCAGATATCTACACCCCACCCACTGCCCGACTTTCATCCAGACGGCCGATTTGGAAAAACCCTCCCCCAGCTGACTTTACCATCCAGACATTTTGGCAAGAGGAATGGGAGACCAAGGAGGTCCCAAACAAACAGCTGGTGATAAACCCCAACCAACAGGTCCCGGGCACCAACCTCCCAAGGAGACAGTGGTCTACACTCAATCGCTTCAGGACTGGACATGGCCCCTGCTTGACCAGCCTTCACAGATGGGGCAGTAGCCCTAGCCCAGTGTGCGCATGTGGAGAGGAGCAAACAATGGAACACATCATAGAGGCTTGCCCGCTCCAAAGACTGGAAGGAGGATTACACACCCTCCATACAGCAAACCAGGAGGCAACTGCTTGGCTTAAGGACTTTGCATTCGCTAAATAAATAATAATTGTGATTCAATAGATCCATAGTGATCTTTGGTTTGAAAAAGAAAATTATAATTTGGTGTTGGGCAGTGTGACAATGTCACAGTATTTAGTAGGATTAAAAAAAGTTTCATCATAAAATTTCTAGGTTCATTGGCAATTCCATCAAACCAAAAGTGAGTTGTCTAGCTGCAGCATTTTTTTTTTTTGAGTCATTTCGACGTTGTTTTAGTGCGTAATTAGCCACCACTGAACAGATAACCCTTATAAATAACAATAGATGGGAAAAATGATACTCAAATGATACACAATGGGCCTAGATTTGGATTGGCTTTTTTATAATATTATAAATTATTTGGTAAGTTAAAGTTAACTGGAAGTATAACAAGTTTCCACATATAATTCCAAGGTCAATTGGCAATTCCATCAAACCAAAAGTGAGTTGTCTAGCTGCAGCATTTTCTTTGCAGTCATTTTCTACGTTGTTTTAGTGTGTAATTAGCCACCACTGAACAGATAACCCTTATAAATAACAATAGATTGTACAATGATACTCAAATGATACACAATACAAAAAATGGGCCTAGATTTGGATTGGCTTTTTTATAATATTTTTAATTATTTTGTAAGTTAAAGTTAACTGGAAGTATAACAAGTTTCCACATACAGTATAATTCCAAGGTCAATTGGCAATTCCATCAAACCAAAAGTGCGTTGTCTAGCTGCTGCTTTTTTTGGGAAGTCAGTTTATCATCAGTGTATCATTATTACACAATACACAAAATGGGTCTAGATTTGGATTGGCTTTTTTATAATATTATAAATTATTTGGTAAGTTAAAGGGGTTTAGGATTAAGCTTCTGCATTATTTTAAATTACCCCGGTGTTTCAGCATTTAATTAACCGTCTGTTAACATTTAACCGTTTTGAACAACAGAGGCGACGTAGTTTAAAAGTGCACAACATTTTATTTAAAAAAGACGTTTGACATATGTATGCACATGAACACTGAACAAATGAAATGATCTCTGAATGATCTCTGCTTCATATGCAGCTGCTTCAGATTCCTCCTGGGCAACCGCTATTCTCCTCTCCTGCTCCAACGTGTGTTGTCTCAATCCACGTCGTCTTCTCCTGTAAAATTCTCTTGTCTCGTTAAAGATATTCATTGTGTTAAAAACCCACAGAAGAATAGTGACAACCGTGGAAATCCTCCGCTCGTAATCCGCTATTTTTTTCTTTGTTGTTGAGGAGTCGGTCGCTTCCTTTACTACGTCAGCAGTGTAGCGCCACCTCGATCCCGCCCACCCCCAGCAATACTCGGCTTTCCGCGGTTGTGATGGAGGCGCAGCCGCGGGAGAAACAAGTAAAAAAAGAAAAGAAAAGAGTGGAGCAGAACTATATAGTGGAAATGTGGCACACTCATTGTGGCACAAACATTCATTCGTTCGTTCACATGAAGGAGTGATACATATCCAGTGAAGATGGAATGCAGTTATTGTGGAATATAGCAACTCTTGGAATCCCTGTTGTCCAATCACATTGCTCGGTCAGAACTAACTGTTGTGTAATGGTAAATATAGTTGCAAATGTTTAAATATTATAATGGGAAAAGTTGTGAATTCATTTGAAAAAGTTTGTGTAGAAAAAGGTTTAAAAATTATCACAAAAGTGGCAAGTTTAGATAGATAGATGGATGTACTTTATTGATCCCAAACTGGGAAATTACAGTGTAAAGAAAATTTATTTAAATAAGCCTGTCAAGGCTTTAAGTAATTATAACTTGTTTTGAAGCTAACATGCATTGTTCTATCAGTGACATGATGTGAGGCTGTTTGTATCGAAATGTTGAATCGGGCACTTTCACGTCAGGAACAAAAATGCTGTGGCTTCATTTGTCTGTGTCTCAGCATTTGAGTGACTCCACCTGTGTGATTACTGAGGGCTAGTGATGGGACAGCAGGCTCTGGAGGTGCTCTGAGCTTATCCGGGAAACATTTGGCAAGGTTTTCATGTTGATGTCATACCACATGACTGGGTCAGGAAGCTGTTCATGATTTTGCATGCAACATGAAATAAAGTGAGCAGCGATACATAATGGAAATCCCCTGTCCCTCACGTTTTGTATTGCCATGTTTGAGTGTGTAAGGGATTTGTCACAGCCAATTTTCACATGGAGGCAGCAGCAAAAAGACGGACTTCTCCCGTATGGGAACATTTTGAGCGCATTTCTGTCATGAATGTATTTTCCACAAATAGTGGCAATTTAATCCAAATGAGGTGATGGCTTAGCAGTAAACCATCTGCACTACAAGCAGGAGGCCTGGGTTCAAATCCCAGCTGTGGCATTCTTGTCATTTCATTTTTATTTGCAAAATGAAGTTTCTGTTGTGTTTCAAAGAGCTTGGATCATTATTACGCATCATTATGCTGAGGCACTATTGCTATTGTGCCCTGCATGAGAATAAGGCCAGAGTTGAATATACTGAAACAGTATAAGACTGTTGAAATTTATTATTTCTTAATAAAAATGGATAAGTAGTACAAGCACATGAAGTAACACCGACACATTCACTGGAGTCACCCCAGTTTTATTATTTCTTTTTCCCTTATGATCATTGATATTTCTTAAAAGACAGCACATTTATTGAAATTGAAAAAAATACACATTAAACCAATAATGCCCTTGTAAAAATCTGCATGTTGTATACTTTTTGTCGACTACATGGCCTAGTAGAGCAGATGAAGTTTCACATGAGGCCTTGACAATGTAAACCATTTTGATGAAAGGCTCAAGTGTTCAAGAAAGCCTTTTCAACCCATGGATAAGTAGTAGCTTAGAGGTAAAATGTATATCCTGCACCTAGGAAATTGGGGTTCAAATCCCAGCTGGGACATTCTAATAATTTATTTTTATTTGGACAGTGAAGTGTCTGTTGTGTTTCAAAGAGCTTGGATACAACAATAACACATCATTATGCTGAGGCACTGTTGTGCCCTGTGTGAGTGTACCACAAGCACATTCACTGGAGTCATTTATTTGCATTTATTGAAATGGAAAAAAAAAATGCCCCTGCAAAAATCTGCATGTTGTATACATTTTGTCCACTAGATGGCCTGGTAGAGAAAATGAAGTCCCACATGAGGCCTCATCTGTATGAGCCATTTTGAAGAAAGGTCTCAAGTCCTCCAGAAAGCCTCATGTGGCCATCACTAGTGGTCACCCAAGCATCAAGGAGAGCTGCTCTCTGCAACACTGAGCAAACAAGCTCCAGCTGCTCAGGTGAACGGCCTCATGAAACCTCTGCCTGCTGAGCTGCCACACCTACAAACCCAAACTGCTCCACACTGCACCCTTGACCTCCTGCTGTTTCACTGACCCCCTGCTCATGGAAAATACTTAAAATGCACCAAACAAAAGTAGAGCAGA
This sequence comes from Pholidichthys leucotaenia, assembly GCA_020510985.1. NCBI lineage: Eukaryota > Metazoa > Chordata > Actinopteri > Cichliformes > Pholidichthyidae > Pholidichthys > Pholidichthys leucotaenia. Next base: position 241,259,105 of record CM035839.1, read on the forward strand.
AGGATTAAAGACTGAGGGAAAAAAACAGCAATATGATGACCTCTGGCCTAACAACAATACTGGACAGACTTTGATGCAGTTTTCACCAGAACTGGCTCGTGGCCGACACACCAACCCATTACATTTTGGAGGCGATCCATGAGGGACGGAAGGAGCCTTGGTGGAGGGTGCTCTCTGACTGCTTTTCTACTTCACAAATGACTTTTGTACAGTGTCATAGGAGGGACATTTCCCCTCCCAACATGGAAACAGAGAAAATTGTCCCGATGAGCTCATTTATAAACCTTTGATATCATGTTACACAACTGAGTAAAAGGACTTTGAACCATCAATTCTAAGCAGAAATAAAAAAAAGAAAAAGTGTATACATCACCAAGTTTCTTGTCATTTGCAGTTTTTTTCTCATAAGTCTGCAACTTTTTTTCTTAAAACTTTGACTTTTTTGCTCTTATAAATATGCAGATTTTGTGTGTGTGTGTGTTTTTCCTGTGAATTTTTAACATTTTTCTCGTAGGTTTGCAACTTTTTCTAAACAACTTGTGATGTTTTTTTCTCGCAAGTTTTTTTGTGAAAATTTGCAACTTTTTCTCATAAATTTTCATATATTTTTTCAGAAACTTGCAACCTTTTCTTATAAAATAACTTGTTCCTCAAAAAAGCCTGACCTTTTTTCCTCATAAATTTGCAACTTTTTCCCCTCAAATTTTCATCTTTTTCTCATAAATTTAAAGCATTTTTCTTGTAAATTTTCAACTTTTTTCTCATAAATTTCTCATCTGGATGCTGGTTAAATTTTCACTCCGTGCAATTAAATTGTAATTTACAACTTTTATTTTAGTTTTAAACTGGCATCATTTATCATATCTCTCCACCTTTATTCTTGCAAACTGATCCCAAATTTACATTTAAACGTTTGCACCTCATGCTAAACAGGTGAATCCCGCCATCTCCCTTGTTAAAATAGAACAAACCACCTACTGCCAAGAACATGACAATGACAACGTTGAAACACCTCAGAACTGATCATTTCTACACATTTGAGCAACCTTAGAAAGTGATGAGAACAAAATCTGTGTGATAAATGAAGCTCTGCTGATTTCTGTTAAAGTCCAAGAGAAAAACAGATTCCAGTCACATCAGCGAAAATCTTCAACCAACATTTAGAGCTCAGAGGAGTTTCTGTTTTCATGTAGAAATATTAAGAGTCCATAAAACCATGATGATGAGCAGTGATAGCCTCTGTGGGGAGACTTGAATAACGAAACCGAATTGCCTTTAATTTCAGTTTATTTCAAGTAACCATTCCACTGTCTGCTCTCATTCCTGAGCAGCGAACAAAGAGAGTGAACACACCAAAGTTCTCTCATTTAAACATTCTCACATCAAACCATTTCCCTCGCGGGGGAAATCACACATCTATCTCAAAATCTCTTTATTCACATTCATTAGCCTTTTATTTACATAACTCCCCCTTCTCTCCTCTCAAGCCTCAGTGGTCAGGAAGTCTTCTGTCCCCTGTCCTCCGCAGGGGGTCCAGGCTCTGTGGCTCCGCACCGCAGGGGGCTGGCTCTCCTTCATCGTGGTTAAATCACATATGCAGTGTCCAACATATACATGTCTCACAACACAGCCATATAACCCCCTCCCCCAAACGATGAAGAACAGACTAATTCCTAAAATTTAATAGCACCTTACTCACTACTGAATAATCAACACCAACATTCAGTCTGTGCGCCGCTTGGGCTTCAGCCGTCTGCCGAATCTGCTGTGAGTTGGCCCTGCCTTGCCTGCGGTGCTTTTCTGCTTCGGCTCTGTTGACTGAGGAAGAGAGTGATTAATTGCCCCCTGCGGGGGCCTGCCTCATCGAGGCGCCACTGCGACCGGTACAGACACGTCCTTCATGACAAAAGCAGGTTTTAGTCTGTCAATACTGACTGTCTCTTTTCTGTCTCCAAAATCTAGCACAAATTGCTTATCACCTGCCTCCAGCACTCGAAATGGCCCTTTGTAAGGTGGTTTGAGCGTTGCTTTAAGGGCTTCGCGCCTGACAAAAACGAAATCGGCATTTTTCAAAGCCTTGGGGACGAAAACTCGTGGAAAAGCGTGATGAACCGGACCCGGGAGCGTGTCTGCCCCCGTGCCGACTAACGGTCCCAGAGCCGAGAGAGGTGGGGGCTCTGGGTGCTCTGGTAAAAACTCGCCCGGCAGCCTCAGAGTTTGTGCGAATACCAGCTCCGCTGGGGAGGCGTCTAAGTCCTCTTTAGGCGCAGAACGCAACCCTAATAAAACCCATGGAAGTTTATTTACCCAATCTGCATCCGTGAGCGACGCTCTGAGTGCTGCCTTCAAAGACCTATGAAAACGCTCGCATAAACCATTGGCCTGAGGGTGGTAAGCCGTAGTGCGGTGAATTTTGGCTCCTAAGCCGTTGGCCATCGCTGACCACAGCTCAGAGATGAATTGCGGTCCTCTATCGGACGTAATGTCCGACGGAACCCCGAAACGCGCCACCCAAGCCGTTAAAAAAATGCGAGCCACCTCCGCGGCCGTGGTCGTCGCAAGTGGGACCACTTCCGGCCAACGTGTGGTGCGGTCCACCATTGTCAAAAGATACGTGAACCCCTGTGATGCCGGTAGGGGGCCCACAAGGTCGACGTGCACATGGTCGAACCTTCTGGCCGGAATGCGGAACGGTTCTAACGGGGCTCTTGTGTGCCTGTGAATTTTGGCCCATTGACAGGAAATGCAGGTTTTTGCCCATTCCTTCACGTGCTTGCGCAGGCACGGCCAAACAAACTTTTCCGCCACTAGTTTCACCGACGCGCGCACCCCCGGGTGCGCCAGTGAGTGGACCGAGTCAAAAACACGGCGGCGCCACGTGGCCGGAACCACCGGACGCGGGCGCCCCGTCGACATGTCGCAGATCAGGGGGGGCATACCGGTTTGTAAACACTTGCTCTCCAGCCTCAACCCTGTTGGTCCAGACTGGAGCGCGCGCACGTCTGCGTCCGCCCCCTGGTCCGCTGCCATGGCTGCATAATCTATACCCACGTGCACCGGGGCTGCGTGCGCCACCGTGCCGCTCTCCTGCGGCGCGGTCACGGTGGCCCGTTCTGCCTCTGCGCGTGTTGGGGTCGTGAACGCGCGTGAGAGACAATCCGCTACTACATTGAATTTGCCCGCGACGTGCCTAATGTCAGTGGTAAATTCCGAGATTGCGGCCAGCTGCCTCTGCTGCCTGCCGGACCACGGATCTGAAATTTTGGCCATGGCGTATGTGAGCGGCTTGTGGTCCACATAAGCGGTGAAGCACCGTCCTTCCAGCCAGAACTGGAAATGACGAATAGCCAAATGCAGCGCCAACAGTTCTCTGTCAAACGCGCTGTATTTTCGTTCAGCCGCGCTTAAAGATTTGCTAAAGAAAGCCAAAGGCTGCCAAACTCCGGCTACCTGTTGCTCAATAACGGCCCCTATGGCTAAATCTGAAGCGTCTGTCGTCAGCGCGATACGTGCTGCAGGGTCTGGGTGGGCCAGGAGCGCAGCGTCAGCCAAGGCTTTTTTAACCTCTGTGAACGCACGCTCCCGCTCCGGGGACCATTCGACCGCCTGGGTCGGTTTTTGTTTTTTGAGCGCGGCATATAACGGTTGCATGATTTGAGCTGCGTGGGGCAGGAATCGGTTATAAAAATTCACCATCCCCAAGAATTCCTGTAGTGATTTGACCGTTTGTGGACGGGGAAAATCCGCTACCGCGCGTACTTTCTCTGGTAACGGAACCGCTCCCTCCGGGGAGACGCGGTGACCCAAAAAATCGATCCGCTCGACGCCGAACTGGCACTTGGCTGGGTTAACTATTAAGCCGTGCTCTCCCAGCCTCCTAAAAACTGCTGTGAGGTGCGTTTCGTGTTCGTCCTCTGAAGTACTCGCGACCAAAATGTCGTCGAGGTACACAAACACGAAAGGGAGATCGCGTAACACGGCATCCATCATCCGCTGAAATGTTTGCGCCGCCCCTTTGAGACCAAACGGCATGCGTAAAAATTCGAAAAGTCCGAACGGGGTTATTACCGCTGTTTTAGGAATGTCCTCCGGTTGGACCGGGACTTGGTGATAGCCGCGAACTAGATCAATCTTTGAAAAAATGCGCGCCCCCGCCAGGTGCACCGAAAAATCCTGAATGTGTGGGATGGGATAACGATCGTGCGCCGTAGCGTTGTTTAGCCTGCGGTAATCCCCGCACGGTCTCCAGGAGCCATCGGCTTTCGGTACCATGTGCAGCGGCGAAGCCCACGGGCTCTTCGACCTACGAACGATGCCCAGCCTCTCCAGGCTGGCGAACTCCTCGCGCGCAATGGCGAGCTTAACTGCATCCAAGCGCCGAGCTTTTGCAAACACGGGAGGACCAGACGTGGGGATAAAGTGTTTCACCCCGTGCTTCGCGACCGTCGCTGAAAAAGTGGGCACAGTGAGCGCTGGAAATTGGGTGAGGAGTGTGTGAAACTTACCACCTGCTGTAGCGACGTGGGTCTGTACTGGTGGCGGGGACACTCGAGCTGAACAGGGGAGAGAGTAAAAAGAGAGTGCATTTACCAGCCGTCTATTAGCAAGATCAACTAACAGATTGTGTGAACACAAAAAATCCGCGCCCAACATGTTGAAACTCACCGCCGCTATTACAAAAGTCCATTCATATGTGCGGCCATGTAAGCACAAAGGCAAGGTCCTTCTCCCGTAGGTGTTGATGTTCGAGCCATTTGCCGCTGTAGCTCCGCTGCCGTGGGGTCCAGCCACCCGGTCCGCGTATGTTGGGGTGATGAAGCTCACTTGTGCTCCGGTGTCGATGAGGAACTCTCGTCCGGAGCGCGCATCCGTGATGTAGAGCAGCTTGTTGCGTTCTCCGAGGGTCGAAGCTGCTAGCGACCCCCGGTCTTGCCGTTTCCCGAACTCCTGAAGATGCAGGGCGGCACACACCTGCGTGCCTTCTCTGCGAACCTCCGATGGTAAAAGCAGAGATCTTCTCCTCCGCTGTGTCGTGCCCGCGCCTCTGCCGCCGGGCTATTGGCTCCACCTCGTCGCGGCCGTGTTGCCGCCGTCGTCGGCCAGTCTGGTTCTGCCGCCTCTGGCTCCCCGCTGTCTCGGGTCGCCGCTGTGGTTGCTTGCCCGCCGCAGGCGTCCAGGATCCCATCTGTCTCCTGGGCCAGCTCCCGGAACTCCTCCAGGGTGTGACACTTTTTGCCGGCCAGCGTGCTTCTCGCATGCGCCGGGAGGTTGGAGAGGAAGATGAACTGAAAAATGAAATCATCATTGTCCAACCCTCTCAGCTGTATCATCTCCTCCATCAGGGCGCTCGGCCTGTGTCCACCTTGGTCTAGCAAAGACAGGATCCTCCTCGCCCTCACTTCAGCCGAAGGGGTGAAAAACTTGATGAGGGTGGATTTCAGCTTGCCGTACCTGTCGGTCGCGGGTGGCTGCTCCACCAAGCTTTGCACGCACCGAGCTGTGCTGTTGTCCAGTTTAGCGATGACATGGTGGAACTTAGTGTCATCCACCGTTACTCCTGCGAGCGCGAACTGCGACTCTGCTTGCAGAAACCACGACCATGGGTTATCCTGCCAGAAATCAGGCAGCTTAACGGCCACTGCGCTCGCCAGCTCTGAGCGCTGTGAGTCCGGGACCCTGAGAATTTCTTCGTTCATTCTCAACGTCGTCAGTCACCAATGTGGGGAGACTTGAATAACGAAACCGAATTGCCTTTAATTTCAGTTTATTTCAAGTAACCATTCCACTGTCTGCTCTCATTCCTGAGCAGCGAACAAAGAGAGTGAACACACCAAAGTTCTCTCATTTAAACATTCTCACATCAAACCATTTCCCTCGCGGGGGAAATCACACATCTATCTCAAAATCTCTTTATTCACATTCATTAGCCTTTTATTTACATAACTCCCCCTTCTCTCCTCTCGAGCCTCAGTGGTCAGGAAGTCTTCTGTCCCCTGTCCTCCGCAGGGGGTCCAGACTCTGTGGCTCCGCACCGCAGGGGGCTGGCTCTCCTTCATCGTGGTTAAATCACATATGCAGTGTCCAACATATACATGTCTCACAACACAGCCATAGCCTCCATGACTGACAGAGGAAAGAGTTCCACTAGAACCACAAAAAACAGGAAGCGAATGAGATGACGTGGAGGTACCGCCCACAATGTTTGATTGACAGCTGATCTCTACAGAAACGATCATAGAGAGAAAATAAAACAGAAAAGTAAAATCCAGATTTAAACCCAGGACAGCATGGAAGACTTCAGTCTATCTGACTTTAACTAACTCAGCTGTGGATTCAGAACTGTAAAGCCCCAGTCCAGCATAGAGGTTCTGAGTGAATGTGGTCTGGACTCTGTGGATCAGGGTCATGGTCTCAGAGACTCTGTAGAAGGACAGAATACCTGCTCGGTGATCCAGGTACACTCCTGCTCTGGAGGATCCAGGACCTGAGACTGGAGTTTTGATGTTGTGATAAAATATGAAACTGTCTTGGGAACATTTTAATGCCCAAGATTTGTCATTTAATCCAAACCCACATTCCCTCCCCTCTCTTTTCATGTCCTTATATGCTACTGCTACATAAACAGTTTAGGAGTTTATGAAAACTCCTCCTCCTCTTCACTCTCATAACAAACCTTCACTGGGACCCAGAGCAACTCTGGACTTTGGGACATTGTCCTGTGGTCAGTGACTGTGATGTGAATCGGTGTGTCAAAATCAGTGTCCAGAATGATTTTCTGTGAATTTATTAAGCATTCCTCTATGGGATTTGGCTCTGGTGGTGTCAGCAGAACATCCACTTCAGCGATTGTCTCTGAGATGTTTGTCCATGTCTCTGTCAGAATGTTCTGGAGTTTGTCTCTGACCTCTGACACAGCTGCTGTCACATCCTCAAAGTACCTCAGAGGACCAACATGGATGCTGGATGAGTGTGGAGACTCTCTGAGTGCTGACAGTGAGGGGTAGCTGTGGAGAAACTGGTTGTCATCCTCTGTGTGTGAGAGCTGCTCCAGCTCGCCGTCTTTCCTCTTCAGCTCAGTGATCTCCTGCTGCAGCTTCTTCTGAAGATCTAAGACTCGACTCACTTCAGTTTCCTGCTGGGATCTGACCTGCTGCTTCACATCAGAGCTTCTTTTCTGGATCAGATGGATCAGCTCAGAGAACATCTTCTCACTGTCCTCCACCGCTTTATCAGCGGACCTATTGATGGCCCCCTCCTCCTGTTGAAGAACGTCCACATCTTTCTCTCTGTCCTGGATTCTCTGCTGGATTTTTTGTCGACTCTGCCTGAGCTCCTCCTGCCTCTCAGCCCTTTCCGCTGCAGCTGGGACTGTGTCGTGGCCTTTATGTTGATCCATGGTGCAGAGATAACAGATACTCTGCTGGTCAGTACGACAGAAAATCTTCATCAGCTCATCATGACGAGAGCAGATGTTCTCCTGGACGTTCTTCGATGGCCCCACCAGCTTGTGTTTCTTGAATGGAGCTGCAGTATAATGAGACTGGAGGTGATCCTCACAGTAAGAGGCCCGACAGTCCAGACAGGTCCTGACAGCTTTCAGCTTCTTCCCTGAGCAAAAGTCACAGGCCACGTCTCCAGGTCCAGCATAGCAGTGATCAGCAGGAGCAGCCTGGAGTCCAGTCTTCTTCAGCTCCTCCACTAGATCTGCTAACATGATGCTTTTTTCCAGATCAGGCCTCGGTATGAAAGTCTTCCTGCACTGAGGACAGCTGTGGATTCCCTTCCTGTCCTCTTCATCCCAGTGGGCTTTAATACAGTCCCTACAGTAGCTGTGTCCACAGTGAAGACTCACCGGATCCTTCAGCAGATCCAGACAGAATGGACAAAAGAATTTCTCTCGTTTCAGCTGAACTCCTTTCTGTGCCATTTCTGCTCTCAGTGACGGTGAGTGTGTGAGTTTCACTTCCTCATAGCAGAGACTATAGGGCCTCGATCTGAACATGTGACCACATGTTGGTCACACCCACGATCACAGTTCAGCTCTGAGACAGAGGGAACCAGGAAATATGTGGTCAAAGCAGAACTGTGGTGTAGTTATGCTGTACATCTACTGTAGCAGAGTTATACAGCACATAACTTCTTCCTTGATAAAATACTATCATCAAAGACTTTTCTGTTGCAATAAAAATACAATTTAAAATGTATTTTAATCACATTTTGTGTAATTTTACCATAAAACATTTGTGTGGCAGCTCTAGAAAACTTAATAATTTGGTGCTAAGGAAATTGCTCTGAAAATCTGAAGAGGCTTTTCCTTGTCACCAGATTATTTCGGTTTTCTAAATCTTCCACACAGATGTATGGTAGACAATTTCCTTTTTCTCCCTCCCACCTCGTCTCTTTCACACACTCAGGAAACAAGAGAGGAGGAAGGAAAAACACCGAAACACTCCCACACAGCATCCTACCAGCCGTTGGCCACAGGGGAGCCATTCAGTGTCAGGACGGACACACGAGGAGGAAAACGCTCTCCAGAGATGTGACAGTCCCCCGCTCAGTCAGTTCTGCCATGACGGGCAACACAAAGACCACCAAAGAATAAGAGACACTCATTGCCCTGAGCAGTAACACTACGTGGCCACTGGTGCTTTTATGCCGTTTGGCAGTTTGTAGTTTACTTTCTCTGATATCTTGAAAACAATGGAGAGAAAAATGTTTCTTCAGTTACCCCCATCTCTGTGCTGTTGGCCGTGATGGTGATCTAGTCCACACACATCAGCATCAGAGCGAAGGACAACACCAACACCAAGCAGACCAAAAAAAAGGAACATGTTCTCCTGGGGACAGAACAGTTCTTTATCCCCTTCTGTGGAGTTATTTATTGATAAAAGCTATGGTGCTGGACGTGGTAGGTCATCATTTATCATTGGACCACCACTGAAGAGGCTTCAGTTCCTCCACCATGATCCAGACATCACCACTTCCCCATGGTCCAGGCTCATCTGGACTGAGAACTTCCACTCAGACCCAGGGATCTGAGTGTGGCCTGTTAGCTTCGTTGCTAACATTAGCTAATGATTTGACTAAAACAAACTTTGTTTCACTGTGAAGCTTCTTATAGGTGTGACTGTCTCCACACTGCTGACCAGCACTTCAGACCCACAACCCATAAGTAAATGAGTTAAAAATTTTCATAAATGAGGCAGAATAAGAAGAGATTGTTGCTGCTGAAGCTGTTAGCTAGCACTGATATGCTGTTGAAATAAGGAAATACGCGCATGATTTGATACCTACATCCATAGTGGTGGTGGTTTCATCTTTTATGGTTGGATTTGCTGTTGTTCTGCTTTTTGTACAAATTCCATCTGTCATGAGCAGTGTTGGGAGGCGTTACAAAGTAACGCGTTACTGTAGCGCCTCTACTTCTGCAGTAACGTGTTGTGTAACGAAATTACTCTTTAAAAATTCAGTAATGCATTACAGTTACTGAAATTTGATCAGATGGATTACTTGTTTTATTAATATGGATAGGTATTTTTAGTGCAAATAAATGAATATACAAACTGACCCTACCGTAGCTTAGACGAGCCTTCAGTTGACGTGACCTGTTGCAAAGAGCCTGAATCTTCATTACTGAGCGGAAGAAGAGATTAAGCTACTTTGTTTTTGTGGACATACACAGATAATTTTTTCCTTTGTTGTGGTTAAGGACAAAAGCATATTGGTGGGCTGCAAGCTAATGCTGATGAAGTCCTACTGCAATATTCAGAAGTGCTCGAAAACAGCAACAAGCTCCAAAGCTAGTGCTATGTAACTGCTAGCTATGCTAACATCTAACACTGTGAAATGGATCCCACAACAGGATGTAAAGTGGAAATACTCTTATCTGAACAACCATGGCTGGATTTCAATCACAGGTATGCATCTGGACAGTTTGTAACACAGCAAGAATTAAACTGACTGATTACCAGATACGTCGTTACAGACTGAAGACGTGATATCAGCAGTGATTGTCTATCAGACAGCTGGACTGAGATCCACTGAAGTTAAACCCCATTTACTTGCTACCTGGATAAAGATTATTCAAAAATGGATTTTGATCTCCAAAAGGAATTTGAGGGACTGGATCATGACTCTGTCACAGCAGACATTTGGACTGTGGATAATGGACATTTTCTTTGGATCACTGCACATTGGATTAAATCCATATCATAAAGGTAAGATAAACATGGACAGCTTTCATGTTCCACACACTGACACACATGCAGCAACACCAACATAAAAAAACTGTCTGTGAAGCTTTGCCTGAAACCGTCTCTTTTCAGCCTTCCATTAATAAGCCTGTAATGTAATCCATTAATTAAATTATCTTGATAAGATGCTTTAAGTAGGCATTTAAAAGTAAAATGAAAGTTACTTTTCCAAGTAGCTAATTACTTTAATCATGCAGTAATTGGTATCCATCCATCTTCTTCCGCTTAATCCTTTTCGGGTCCCGGAGGTGCTGGAGCCTATCCCAACATCTTTGGGTGAGAGGCAGGGTACACCCTGAACAGATCGCCAGTCCATTGCAGGGACAACACAGAGAGACAGACAACCATTCACTCTCACAGTCATACCTAAGGACAATTTAGAACCCCCAGTTTGATGCCAGTTAACCTAAGATGCATGTTTTTGGCATGTGGGAGGAAACCGGAGAAATCCCGGAGTAAACCCACGCAGACACGGGGAGAACATGCGAACTCCACACAGATCACTGTTGGTCAGGGGCTGGGATCGAACCCAGGATGCCCCGGCCAAGGGTGAGTTGCTGTGCTCCTGCAGTGCTAACCACTATGCCACCGCGCTGCCCGCAGTAATTGGTAAAGTAGTTCAATTACTTTTGAAAAGAAGTAACTAGTAACTGTAATTAGTTACTAATTTTTAGTAACTTGCCCAACACTGGTCATGAGACAGGCTAACTATAACGTAGCAGACAGTGCTAGCAGTTCGCTTAGTAGTTTTGTATTGTTAGATTGGCCTTTACTGCAGTTCACCTGGAAAAACTTTCCCCAAACAGATAAAGGGTTCATGAATGGGAATTAACAGGAAGAAAGTGCAGTGATGAAGGACACTGGAGCCATTTTTAACGAGCTGTATAACAACCCCAACACCACATAAATGTTGGGCCAATGTCTACAAGTTTACATCAAGAATACATCTTATAAAGGTTGTTTGCTCATTGGCAAGATGTCAGGTTGAAGTCAGCATTTTAAATAAAATTGTTGCAAATTTATCAAAAAAAGTACAAATTATACAGGAAAGGTCTATTGAGAAGCAACCCCTCTTTTTCAAGGATGTTGAAAAAGAGGGGTAGCTTCCCCTCCCCTTCCCCAGGGGTAGCTGGGCAGCTTCCAAGTGTTCACACTCACACTTGGAAGCTGCCCAGTCCAACCACAGACTGACCTGTGGCCACTGAGCAGCTCCACAGGAGCAGTTGGAGTTAAGCGCATTGCTCAAGGGCACCACAGTGTGGTTCAGGAGGGTGGAGCAAACACTCCTGTGTTATCTGTCCCACCCAGATCTGATCCTGCCAGTCCAGGCATCGAACCGGCAACTCTCCGCTCACCACTCAACATCCCTAACCATTAGGCCATCACTAATACATTTTTTACCCCAAAAAAGTCACATTTATGAGAAAAAAGCTCCAAATTTATGAGAAAACAGTCAAATTTTTGAGAAAAAAGTTTCAAATTTTCAAGAAAAAAATGTACAAATTTATGAGGAAAAAGTGGCAGATTTTTAAGAAAAACCACACATTTATGAGAAAAAAGTTGCAAATTTATGAGAAAAAGTTTCAAATTTTTGAGAAAAAAGTTTCAAATTTTCAAGAAAAAATTTGCAAATTTATCAGAAAAAGTTGCACATTTTTGAGAAAAATTAGGAAAATAGTTGCAGATTTATGAGAAAAAAGTCAGAATTTTTTGAGAAAGTTGCAAATTTTCAAGAAAAAATGCACAACTTTATGAGGAAAAAGTGGCTCATTTTTTGAGAAAAAAGTCACATTTATGAGAAAATAGTTGCAGGTTTATGACAAAAAAAATTGCAAATTTATGAGAAAAAAGTTGAAAGTTACGTGAAAAAAGTTACAAATTTCAGTGAAAAACGCACAGATTTAAGAGGAAAAAGTCACAAATTTATGAGAAAAGTTTTAAATTTACAAGAAAAAAATCACAAATTTATGAGAAAAAGTTTTGATAAAAAAGTTATACATTTATGGGGAAAAAGTTGGAAAATTTGTAAGAAATTTTTTTTGCAAATTTATGAGCACATGCCGACGTCCAGTCAACATCTTGCCAATGTGCAAACAACCTCAATAAGACGTATTCCCGATGTAAATTTGGTACGTTGCGTCGTACGTCTTATGACTGTGCTGTGGACCTCATCCTGGGGGCGAAGCTGCCATCCAGCCGGCTATATAGTATTTTGGGGCTGGAGAGGGAGGCCATGGAGAAGTACTGTATATTAAAGAGTCGCTGGACGCCGGCCTCATTCGGCTGTCTTCGGCTCCTTTCAGGGCCGGGTTCTTCTTTGTCAGCAAGAAGGATGGCTCACTCTGCCCGTGTATCGATTACTGTGAGCTCAACGCCGTAACAGTTAAGGACAAATATCCTCTGCCTTTGATGAATTCCGCGTTTGAGCTCCTTCAGCGCTCACGGGTGTTTACCAAATTAGACTTACGCAACGTGTACCATCTCATTCGCATTCGTGAGGGGGGACGAGTGCAAGACAGCATTTAAAACACACTTGGGGCAATTTGAGTATTTGGTGATACCATTTGGGCTCACCAACGCCCCCGCTGTCTTCCAACAGTTAATGAACAACGTCCTCTGTGATATGCTCTACCAATTTGTGTTTCTCTATTTGGATGACATTTTGATTTTTTCCTGCTCGCCAGAGGAACATGAGGTCCATGTAAGGGCTGTTTTACAACAGCTCTTGGAGAACCAGCTCTACATTAAGGCCGAGAAGTGCGAGTTCTCCACAACATCTGCTTCCTTCTTGGGCTTCATAGTAGCTGAGGGGAGACTGGTTGCCGACCCGGCCAAGGTGAGGGCAGTGCTCGATTGGCTGACGCCCCACTCCCACGGAGAGCTTCAACGCTTCCTTGGGTTTGCAAACTTTTATTGCAGGTTCATCAGGAACAATAGTAGGGTTGCACTGCCCTTAACATAGCTGACCTCCGTTAAGGTCCCCTTTTGGTGGACTGAGACAGCGGAGCAGGCCTTTTCTAAATTAAAGGGCCTGTTCACTGACACACCAATCTTGGCCCAGGTCGACACGCAGCTCCAGTTCGTCCTTGAGGTGGATGCTTCTGATTCGGGGGTGGGCGCTGTCCTCTCGCAGCGCACATCCTCTGACCAGAAGCTCCATCCGTGAGCATATTTCTCTCATCGGCTTACGCCGGCCGAGAGGAATTATGACGTAGGGAACAGAGAGCTGCTCACCATTAAATTGGCATTAGAGGAATGGAGACATTGGCTAGAGGGGGCTATGCACCCCATGGTCGTGTGGACTGATCACAAGAACCTTGAGTACTTGCAGTCGGCCCGCCGACTTAATGCCAGGCAGTCCCGCTGGGCCTTATTTTTCCAGCGGTTTAATTTTACTATCACTTACCGGCCTGGCTCTCGGAATACTAAACCGGACGCGCTATCGTGCCAGTTTGACTCCGAGGAGGTAGCGCCCCCTTCCCCTCCCCAACCCATTCTTCCCTCTTCATGCGTCCTTGGTGCCCTTACGTGGGATATCGAGTGGAGGGTCCGTCAGGCCCAGTCTCAGGAGCCTGTACCAGCAGGGTGCCCCCTGGATCGCCTGTACGTCCCTGCTTCCCTCCGCAGTGACGCCATCCACTGGGGTCACACCAGTCACTTTGCCTGTCATCCTGGAATCACCTGAACTATCGATCTGGTTCGGCGGGGGTTCTGGTGGCCCACGCTGTGGCGGGATGTGTGGGAGTACGTATGGGCTTGTCAGACCTGTGTCTGGGGCAAGTCCGATTCCTCCCCCCCATCTGGACTCCTCCACCCCCTCCCCATCCCTGGTCGACCATGGTCCCACATCGCTGTGGATTTCGTCACTGGACTTCCCCCCTCCCACGGCAAAACTGTGATTCTTACCATCGTAGACTGTTTCTCCAAGGCTGTCCACCTGGTGGTGCTCCCCAAACTTCCTTTGGCCTTGGAGACGGCCGTCCTGCTGACGGATCATGTTATTCAACTCCACGGCATCCCAGTGGATATCATGTCTGACCGGGGGCCGCAGTTTACATCTCAAGTCTGGAAGGCCTTCTGCCACACCTTGGGAACCACGGTGAGCCTCTCCTCTTGGAACCACCCGCAGAGCAACGGGCAGGCAGAGCATGCCAATCAGTCCTTGGAGGCCACCTTGTGGTGCGTGGCGGCCGAGCACCTTTCATCGTGGAGTTCACATCTGACCTGGGTGGAGTATTCCATGAACACGGCTGTTTCCTCGTCTATGGGGCTCTCTCCCTTCGAGGCATCACTGGCGTACACACCTCCACTACTGCCTATTGCCGAGAGGGAGGTCGCGGTTCCCTCTTTGGGGGCACATGCTCGCCGCTGTAGGCGCATCTGGAGGTCCACGCGCGCCACTCTTACCCGCTTTGTGGAGCGCAACCAGGCGGCAGCGGACAAACGTCGGACGCCCGCACCCAAGTATGCAGTGGGACAGCAGGTCTGGTTGACGGCCAGTCAGGTGGCCTTGAAGACTATGTCCAAGAAGCTGTCTCCTTGCTTTATCGGGCCCTTCCCGATCTCCAGAATTGTCAAATATGCCTCGGTTCGGCTGAGCCTCCCACCCACGCTCTGTGTGAACCCAACCTTCCACGTCTCCCACATCAAGCCCCTCTCGGTCAGTCCTCTGTGCCCCCCCCGCCGAAGCCGCCCCCTCCTCCCTGGCTCATCAACGGTCACCCCGCCCACACGGTCCGCTGGATCTTGGATGTCTAACCCCTGTCTTCCCCATCAGAGAATCGTTGTCTGCTCCCTCCAAAGTAAATAAAAATATAATGTATAAGCATCCCAAAGTGATAAAGCAAAATATTGGTAAAACTCAAATTAAACATAAAGCCTCTAAATTGAATGATTTGGCCTCTGTTCCTCCTCATAATTTAAAAATTAAATGTGGTTTATTAAATATTAGGTCTCTAACTCCCAAGTCTCTGTTAGTCCATGATCTGTTAATTGATCATCAGATTGATTTAATTTCCCTTACAGAGACTTGGTTAGGACAAGAGGATTATGTTGGTTTAAATGAATCAACTCCCTCTGGTTATTTAAACTGTCAAAATCCCAGAAGTTCTGGTCGTGGAGGAGGAGTAGCATCAATTTACCATTCCAAATTACTAGTTAATGTAAAGCAAAAAACATGTTATAATTCCTTTGAGGGCCTGGTCCTCAGTGTTGGGCACTTTAGCAATTCCAGGTTAAACCCAATTTTATTTGCCATAGTTTATCGTCCCCCATCAACCTATTCAGAATTTTTATCCGAATTTCCTGATTTCTTAGCTGATTTAGTGCTGAAATCTGATAGAATAATTATAGTAGGGGACTTTAATATACATGTGGATGTAGATAGTGACTGCCTTAATGTGGCTTTTAATTCAATATTAGACTCGATTGGGTTTTCTCAGAAAGTAGGAAATTCTACTCATTACCTCCACCATACATTGGACCTTGTTCTGACATATGGCATAGAAATAGAAAATCTTGTAGTGTCTCCTCATAACCCTGTACTGTCAGACCATTGTCTGTTAACCTTTGATTTTACTATTTCTGACTATTTGGCTCCTAAAGAAAAATATTATCACAGTAGATGCCTCTCAGATGATGCTGTTTCCAAATTTATGCAGATTGTTTCCTCTATGCCATGTGTCAACACAACGGAAATAAGCTATAGACAGCTTGCTCCTTCTGTAATTGATAACATGGTGGATAGTGTTTCAGCTTCTCTGCATCAGGCTCTAGACTTGGTGGCCCCCTTAAAAAAGAAAAAGTCTAATCAGAGATTTTTAACTCCTTGGTTCAACACAGAAACTCGTAGCTTAAAACAGAAGACTCGTCAATTAGAAGGAAAATGGCGCTCTACTAATTTAGATGAAATCTATTTAGCTTGGAGAAATCATCTTTTAATTTATAAAAAATCTCTTAGAAAAGCTAGAACGAGTTATTACTCTGCATTAATAGAAGAGAACAAGAATAATCCCAGGTTTCTTTTCAGTACTGTAGCCAGGTTGACAAAGAATCAGGACTCTGTCAATCCTAGCATCCCCTTAGAGCTTACTAGTCAGGACTTTATGAACTTTTTCAATAATAAAATTTCATCCATCAGAGATAAAATCAATCAGATTCTTCCCACAGTTAACTTAAATACTGTAACTACTACAACTCCTTCTATTGATGTCTGTCTTGATGAGTTTACTCCAATCGACCTTTGTGAGTTAGACAAAATAGTTTCCTCATCCAAACCTTCAACTTGTCTTTTAGACCCTATTCCTACCAGGTTATTTAAAGAAGTCTTCCCACTTATTGGTAGCTTTATTCTTCATATAATCAATTCTTCATTAACTTTAGGCCATGTACCGCAGGCTTTTAAAACGGCTGTAATTAAACCCTTACTCAAAAAGCCAACGCTAGATCCAGGAGCTTTAGCTAACTATAGACCAATCTCTAATCTCCCTTTCATTTCAAAAATCTTAGAAAGAGTTGTTGCTACGCAATTATTTGACCACCTGCAGGGAAATGGTTTATTTGAGGAGTTTCAATCTGGGTTTAGAATCCATCATAGCACTGAAACAGCCTTAGCGAAGGTCACTAACGACCTCCTCATTGCATCTGATAATGGACTAGTTTCTGTACTTGTCCTTTTAGATCTTAGTGCAGCTTTTGACACCATTGATCATAATATTCTACTTGATAGATTAGAACACTATGTTGGACTTAATGGAACTTCGTTGCAGTGGTTTAGATCTTATTTATCTGATAGGTTCCAGTTTGTTCATGTAAATGATGAGTTTTCTCTCAGCTCAAAGCTTAGTCATGGAGTTCCACAGGGATCTGTGCTTGGCCCTACTCTTTTTAGTTTATATATGCTTCCGTTAGGCAACATTATTAGAAAGCACTGTATACATTTTCACTGTTATGCAGATGACACACAATTATACCTGTCAATGAAGCCAGATGATACTAATCAATTAGCCAAGTTAGAAGCCTGTCTTAAGGAAATCAAAGTTTGGATGACTTGTAATTTCCTGCTATTAAATTCAGATAAGACTGAAGTCATTCTTGTTGGTCCAAAAAACCTTAGAAATTCCTTTCCAAATCAAACTTTCAGTTTGGATGCAGTTACTCTTTCTCTTAATAGCTCTGTGAGGAACCTCGGAGTTATTTTTGATCAGGATTTGTCCTTCAATTCACATATTAAATTTGTTTCTAAGACTGCCTTCTATCATTTGCGTAATATTGCCAAGATTAGGAGCATCTTGTCTCAGAGTGATGCTGAGAAGCTGATCCACGCTTTTGTTAGCTCGAGATTAGATTATTGTAATTCTTTATTATCAGGCTGTCCTAAAACATCTTTAAAAAGTCTTCAGCTGATCCAAAATGCTGCAGCAAGAGTTTTAACAGGTACTAGAAAGAGAGATCATATCTCTCCGGTTCTGGCCTCCCTTCATTGGCTTCCCATAGAGTTTAGAATTAAGTTTAAAATCCTTCTTCTTACTTACAAAGCTCTAAACAATCAGGCTCCTTTTTATTTAAAAGATCTGATACTACCGTATCATCCTAACAGAGCACTACGCTCCCAAAATGCAGGTTTACTTGTAATACCTAGAATCTCCAAAAGTACAATGGGAGGCAGAGCCTTCAGTTATCAAGCTCCTCTCCTGTGGAATCAGCTGCCAATCTGGATTCGGGAGTCAGACTCGATCTCTGTTTTTAAGAATAGGGCTAAAACCTACCTTTTTGATATAGCCTACAATTAGGGAGGGATCATGTGTTTCTGAACCCTCCCTTAGTTATGCTGCTAATAGGTTTAGTCAGCCGGGGGACCTCCAGTAATGCACTGGGCCTCACTCCTTTCCTCACTCTCTATGAAATATTTTTTTTTTGCTGGTCATTAACATTTGTTTGTTCTCTCCCATAGATTGAGTCCCCATCGTGCTGTTTGCTCTCTACATGTCTG
Organism: Pholidichthys leucotaenia; assembly: GCA_020510985.1. NCBI lineage: Eukaryota > Metazoa > Chordata > Actinopteri > Cichliformes > Pholidichthyidae > Pholidichthys > Pholidichthys leucotaenia. The sequence goes on from CM035839.1 coordinate 241,277,348, forward strand.
TTCTTTTCTTCTTCTCTGTCCCCTCACCCCCCAGCCAGTTGCAGCAGATGACTGCCCCTCCCTGAGCCTGGTTCTGCTGGAGGTTTCTTCCTGTTAAAAGGGAGTTTTTCCTCTCCACCGTCGCCAAGTGCTTGCTCACAGGGGATCGCCTGATTGCTGGGGTCTTTCTGCAACTGTGGGGGTCCTCCCTACAGTTGATAGTGCTATGAGATGACTGTTGTTGTGAAATGGCGCTATATAAATAAAGTTGAATTGAATTGAATTGAATTGTTTGCCGTCGGGGCCGGGGCTCCAGTATTTGGTGGATTGGGAGGGCTACGGCCCGGAGGAGCGATCCTGGGTTCCTTCGGCCTGGATCTTGGATAAAGAGATGCTCCGGTCCTACCATCAGGCCCATCCTGATAAGCCCTGTGGACCACCAGGAGGCACTCCTAGAAGGGGGGGGGGCCCTGTCATGGACGGCGAGAGCGCGCCCCCTCCTTCCTGTTCATCTCTCCACTGCTCATCAGCACACCTGAGGGAGAGGACATACCTGCGCCCTCTTATCAGCCAGCGTATTTAAGGAAGCTCGCTTCAGTGATTCAACGCTGGCTCGTCTGTGTATACTACCTTACAGACAAGTAAGTCGTCTTGAACACAGTGGTTAAGAAGTTATTAATCCTTGTGCTTTTCCTCCTTGATGCAGGTTGCTGCCATCATGTAGGTGTGTCACTGAGGGCTGCGCACGCTCTCCTGCCACAACTTTTCCCACGACGGAAACCTCCGCCCGGTCAGACTCCACCTGTAGTTCCTGTCCTGCCGGTTCGTCTATTCCTCGCTGGGGTTCGACCTGCGCTCTCTCGGAGCCCATGTAAGTGGTGATTTGACTCGCCCATTTTCCCTATCTCCATTCCTCTGCACACAGCTCTCACTTTCTCTCTACAGGCCCATTCCTCTGGCGAGTTGCTGTTCTGTAGCAGAGCGTGTTTTGAGATTTAATAAAACATTCAAACGTGTTTACTTTTTGATTGTTTCTTTGTTGCTGCACCTTGCACGTGGGCTGAATATTCTAATCAGTCATGACACTTTTTTCTCATAAATTTCTAACTTTTTCCTCAAAAATTTGACTTTTTTCTCATAAGTTTGCAATCTTTTTCTGGTAAATTTCCATTTTTTTTCAAGAATTTGCTATTTTTTTGTGTCATGAATCTGGGTTTGGCGGTTCTGGCTTATTGTTATGATTTGCCCTAATTTCCTCCTGACAGCTCTGGCACGCCCCCTCCTCCTGTCAAGTGCCATCAGCTGCACTGTCACGGGTGTTCACACACATACACACACCACATGCACACACACACATGCACACACTTCATTCATTCCCATTCACACGCTCTTACATGCTCTCTCACACACCTGGTGCCTATCAGTTCTGACCACGCATTCTCGCACCAGCAATCTCTTTCCTTGTGAGCTTCAGGAGTATATGTTCGCCGCTTCAGAGGAAAGAGCTTGTTGGGGCATTCGCCTCTATACACGGCAGTTGGTTCTCCCCATGTATTCTCCACTTCCTTTGTTGTTCTCCAGCCCGTCACTTCACTCGGATTATTTCTCCTTGGTGGTTCAGCCGGCCCTGTTTTCCATCCTCATCCTCCAGACTGCATGTTGCGCCCCAGATCAGCCCCAGCCTTGTACGTAAGTGTCTTTCTTCGCCTTTTCTCCTGTGCATTGCAGCCCTGCAGCACTAGGCTCCATTTTAGACCAGGCTGTAGAGCATTCGGCTGTCACCCTGTATGTTTGGTGGCCAAATCCTGTCATTACACCTCTCCGTATTTTGTGTGGTTTAACTGAACTGAACTTGGTGATTATTGGACTTGTTATTTTGGGAACTTTAATAAACATGGGACTCTCTACTCCTGCGATTGGGTTTTTCATTTTCTCCCTCGTATGTCGTGTTATGGCGCACGGGGGTTTGTGACATTTTTGCTGTGAACTTCCAACTTTTCTTCTCATTAAAACTGCAGAAACCTCGTTGATTTCTTTGTTAAACTGGCCAAAAACCTGAGAGTCTTTGATGGAGTCTTGATCATCGTTTATCACCGCTGTGTAATGCTTGTTGGTCTCCATGGTAACATAACCCCACCACCACCACCACCACCACCACCACCACTACCACCACCATCACCTGCCCGGAGGATATAAAAAGTTTACAAGTAACTTTATTTCAGCGACTGGCTGCTCGCTGTCGGCTACTCCATTAGCGGTGATTTAAAAGCTCGTCCAGAGGTTCCTGGGCCCCAGACCCCTAACTCACTATAACCCCCCCACACACACGAGTCTTTAACCTGTAGCAGGTGTGTGCTGAGATGTTTCTGCACCGCAGAGGTTGAAGGTCCAACTGAACCTTCACAGAGATTTGTGCTCTGTTATCGTAGCGCCGTGTTCGCAGATGAAAATGTGTGCCTCGGCCAATCAGAGAGCAGATGGACACACATGGACACAAATCCATCCATCCATCCATCTTCTACCACTTTCCAAACCACCTACCACTGTTCCAAATTATTGTGCACAATAGAGCTTCAAAACATTTTATTGGTTGTAAAGAACTGAAAATGGTCATTTGTTGAATTTGCAGCATTAAGACGTCATATTTACTTAAATCAAAAGCTATTTCAATCAGAAACATCTTAACAGGCCAAGTTACATGTTAACGTAGGACCTCTTCTTTGATATAACCTTTACAATTCTTGTATCCATTGAACTTGTGAGTTTGTGGAGAGTTTCTGCTTGAATTTCTTTGCAAGATGTCAGAATTGCCTCTCACAGCTGCTGTTTTGATGTGAACTGCCTCCCACCCTCAAATCTTCAGTATTCAGCTTCTTGGCACCGAAACTTTGGAATGCACTCCCTCCTGATCTCCGCAACACTGATTCTCTCTCCATCCATCCATCTTCTACAGCATTTCCGGAGGTCCGGGTCGTGGAGGCAGCAGTTCAAGCAGAGAAGCCCAGACTTCCCTCTCTCCAGCCACCTGCAGCAAGGATACCAAGGCGTTCCCAGACCAACTTGGAGACATAGTCTCTCCAGCGAGTCCTGGCTCTGCCCCGGGGTCTCCCCCCAGAGGGACGTGCCCGTAACACCTCAAGTGGGAGGCGTCCAGGAGGCATCCTGATCAGATGCCCATACCACCTCAACTGGCTCATTTCAATGTGGAGGTACAGCAGTTCTACTCTGAGCCTCTCCCGGATGACTGAGCTCCTCACCCTAACTGTGAGGGTGAATCCAGCAATCCTATAGTGATAGCTTATTTCGGCCACTTGTATCCGCAATCTCGTTCCTTCGGTCATTACCCAAAGCTCATGACCATAGGTGAGGGTAGGAACGTAGATTGACTGGTAAATTGACAGTTTTGCCTTAGAGCTGAGCTCCCTCTTCACCACAACAGACTGGTACAATGTCCGCATTCATTTCAGTTCAATTCAATTCAATTCAGCTTTATTTACAATGCGCCACATCACAACAAAAGCCGTCTCGTGGCGCCACAGTGCAGAAAAAAAAAACCCACAGTCACAGAACGACCCAGCAATCAGACAATCCCCTATGAGCAAGCACTAAGCGACAGTGGAGAGGAAAAACTCCCATTTGGAAGGAAGAAACCTCTAGCAGAACCAGGCTCAGGGAGGGGCAGTCGTCTGCTGTGACTGCCTGGGGATGAGGAGATGGGGAGGACGGAAAGGACAGACATAAAGAACATAGCAGTAAGATGCCAAGTATAATATTGGAGGTCAACCAGCAGTATGGATCAGATAACAATAGAACAAGAGTGGGGTTAAAAGACACAAAAACCCTCCTTAAATGAAAGCTATATTAAAAAGGAAGGATTTTACCCTGTTCTTAAAAACAGAGGCCGAGTCTGACTCCCGGACCCAGAGTGGTAACTGGTTCCAGAGAGAAGGAGCTTGGTAGCAGAAGGCTCTGCCTCCCACCGTACTTTTGGAGATTCTGGGCACCACAAGTAAGCCAGCATTTTGGGAGCGTAATGCTCTATTAGGATGGTAAGGTAATATCAGATCTTTTATATATTGGGGGGCCAGATTGTTAAGAGCTTTGAAAGTAAGAAGAAGGATTTTAAACTTGATTCTGAATTCAATGGGAAGCCAATGGAGGGAGGACAGAACCGGGGAAATATGATCTCTTTTTCTAGAACCAGTTAAACCTCTAGCAGCAGCATTTTGAATCAACTGAAGATTTTTTAAAGACACTTTAGGACAACCAGATAACAGCGAATTACAATAATCTAATCGCGAACTGTCAAAGGCGTGAATCAGTTTCTCAGCATCACCCAGAGACAAGATGTTCCTGATCTTGGCAATATTGCGCGGATGATATAAGGCAGTCCTAGAAACAGTTTAAATATGTGAATTAAAGGACAAATCCTGGTCAAAAATCACTCCAAGGTTCCTCACACAACTGTTCAGAGTGAGAGTGGCTGCATCTAAATTAAGAGCATAATCTGAAAAGGAATTTCTAAGATGTTTACTACTCCTACTCCAGACAGAACACCGTGACACCGTCTGCCCTTGATGCCACCGATTGCCTGCCATCCATGGACGAACTTGACTCCAAGCCAACCATCGACGAACTCAGCAAGGCCATTGATAGCTTGGCCACTGGCAAGGCACCCGGCAACGACGGCATACCCCCCGACCTGATCAAGCACTGCAAGACCGCTGCCATTGCATGATGTCCTCTGCCAGTGCTGGAAGGAAGGTGCCGTACCACAGGACATGAAGGACGCCAAGATCATCACCCTCTACAAAAACAAAGGGGAGAGAAGCGACTGCAACAACTACAGGGGCATCTTCCTCCTCAGCATTGTTGGCAAAGTCTACGCACGAGTTGTCCTTATTCATCTACAGAAGCTTGCCTAATGTGTCTGCCCCGAGTCTCAGTGTGGCTTCCGCACTGGGCGATCGACGGTGGACATGATATTCTCCATCCGCCAACTCCAGGAGGAGTGCAGAGAACAGAACATACCCCTGTACGTCGCCTTCATTGACCTCACCAAAGCATTCGATCTGGTCAGCAGACAGGGCCTTTTCAAGATCTTGCCAAAGATAGGATGTCCACCAAAGTTGCAAAGCCTCATCGAATCGTTTCACACCAACATGCAGGGGATGGTGCAGTACGACGGTAACGTCTCAGAGCCATTCAATATACACAGCGGAGTGAAACAGGGCTGTGTACTTGCGCCAACCCTCTTTGGGATTTTCTTTGCTATGCTCCTGAGGCATGCCTTCAGCACAGCAACAGAGGGAATCTACCTGCATACAAGATCTGATGGCAGGCTTTTCAACCTCGCCTGCCTGAAAGCCAGAACCAAAGTACGTGAGGCTCTAATCAGAGATATGCTGTTCGCAGACGATGCTGCAGTCGCGACCCACACACAGCAGGAGCTTCAGACCCTGATGGACCGCTTCTCCCAGGCATGCATGGACTTCGGGCTTACCATCAGCCTGAAGAAGACTAACGTCTTGGTGCAAGGCACGGAAGCACCACCAACCATCACCATTGACGACTGCGAACTGGAGGTAGTCAATCAGATCACGTACCTGGGGTCCACAATCAGTAGCAACCTCTCCCTTGATACAGATATCGACAAGAGGATTGGAAAATCAGCCTCCACACTCGCTCGCCTCACCACATGAGTGTGGGAGAATCCCAAAGATGGCAGTGTACAATGCCTGCGTCATCAGCACACTGCTCTATGGGAGTGAGACGTGGACAACATACGCCCGGCAAGAAAAGAGACTGAATTCCTTCCACTTGCGCTGCATTCGCCACATCCTGGACATATCCTGGCAGGACAAAGTGCTCAACACAGAAGTCCTGTCCCGCGCCGGCCTTCCCTCCATGTTCTCTCTACTCAGGCAGCGCAGGCTCCGCTGGCTAGGCCACGTTCACCGTATGGAGGATGGCAGAATCCCCAAAGACGTCCTCTACGGAGAACTGGCGACTGGCAGGAGAGACACTGGCCGCCCACAGCTACGCTTCAGAGACGTCTGCAAGAGAGATATGAAGGCCCTGGAGATCAACACAGAGCGCTGGGAGGACCTCGCAACGGACCGCTCCAAATGGAGAGGCACCCTGACCAGACAGCTCAAGGCGGGTGAAAAGAAATTGACTGCTGCAGCAGATGAAAAAATGACCCGCAGGAAGAACCGCCACAGACCCAGCAGCACGGAGACCATCCACAAGTGCGACCTGTGTGACAGGGACTGCCATTCGCGCATCGGCCTGTTCAGCCACAGGCGGTGCTGTTCCAGCAGAGTAGACATCTAGGATTCTCTTCCATGGTCATCATAGACCGACGGAGGCCGATATATATGAAAGTAACTCTAATTTTGCTGGAGTACAATCCGTAGATCCTCCACCACCTCTGTTCCACAGCAAAAGCCACAAAAAGCCAGATACAGGAGAAGAAATCAATCCAAAGCTTGAAGGACAATGAACAATTAAAGAAGAGATGTCTCTGAAGTCCTTAAAACACCTTATAAATAAATGAAAAAACAGAGTAGGAAGCAGGAGATCCCAAACTGGTGAAAACAGACAGAAAAGCTCCAACAGGAGCGGAGCTAAAATGACTGTGATTCTCCGCAGCATCTCCACTCCATCCTGACTCTTTTAGAAGAAAAAGGTTGCTCCCAGACTCACTGGGCAGCAGCTTCTGTCTGGATCCTGCTCTCTGCAACTACTGACTTTATACCACTATACAGCTGGAACACACAGACCTGATCCCAGAGCTGCTGAAGCCTGGTCCAGGTTCACCTGAAGGAATCAGCGGGTTATGGACCGAATGAGAGGACGTCCTTCCCTGTTTCAGTCCCTACAGTCCTGCCATGAGGGCTGAGAGCAGAAGGGGGAGGAGGAGAAGGAGGGCCCCTGTGTGTCTGTCACACACAGAATTAATTGTACCTTGTGTAGCGAGCTTGAAATGAAGAAGCGATATGATTTTATAAACCAAAGTTTAATATCAGCTTCACCTCCCTAACATGTCTCATCTCGGTGCAGAAGCAGAATAAGAGGTCGAGCACAGTCAGACCTTCAGACTTACACCCACACTCAACAAAAGACATTGCATATCAAAGCCGACATCCCGCATTAACATAATCCCCCCTCCATTGTCCTCCGTCTCCTCCACCTGACCCTGGGTGGTCAGGGAGATCGAGCCGGTCTCCACCGCTGCGACTCCGTCTGCTCTTTGATCCTCGCTGGCGGCTGAGACCTCTTGTCCTGTTCTGAGGCGTGAGGTCATTCCACATATGTAATCACTAAACATTCTAATATGTCTATACATATGTAGGTATGGAATATATGATTAATATAAGCCACAGCCCCCCCCAAACAACTAAGAAAAGGACAATCAAATTAAGTTTATAGTTTAAGATAATCTCTATGACATATTATACTGTTAAACCTCTTGACAGGGAAAACAAGGAAAAATCTTTCCAGCAGTCATGCTCCTGTAGAGAATTCAGTGGTAACTATAACAGTGTAGTAATATCACAAATCAGCCTTAACTGTCACGGCACAATCTGATAACATAGTTAACAACTCTTGGTCAATTTGCATTAGTCCCTGTGCCGTCTGGGTTTTAATCTTCTCCCGAATCTGCTGTAGGTCCGCTTTGGCGTCCTGGTGGGACCCTCCTGTAAGGAATCTGCAGCTTGGGGAGGAGAGTGGTTATTTGTTCCCTGCAGGGGGGCTGAGTTTTTTTTCTTGGGGGGTGTACCCCGCCGAGGTGCTCTCGCCACCCGTGCAGGCTCGTCTCTCAACAAGAAGGCAGGTTTAAGTCTGTCAATGCTGACTGTTTCTTTTCTGTCCCCTAAATCAAGCACAAAATGCTTATCACCAGGTTCCAGCACTCTGAATGGTCCGTCATATGGTGGATGGAGGGTTGATTTTAAAGCTTCGTGTCTAACAAAAACGAACTCGGCATTTTTTAAAGCTTGGGGGACAAAAACCCGTGGAAAAGAGTGATGTGCCGGTCCGGGGAGAGTGTCCGGTCCGGTGCTGCCTAAAGGCCTCAGGGCTGGAAGATGCCCAGGCTCTGGATTCTCTGGTAAAAACTCACCTGGGAGTCTGAGAGGTTGTGCAAAAACTAATTCTGCTGGGGAGGAGTCTAGATCCTCTTTAGGCGCAGAACGCAACTGTAGAATATGTAGAAAGAAAGTGGCTGACAGCACTTAGCCACTCCTTAAGATCGCAGTTGTTCATTGTAGAATATGTATGTGTGCCGCTGGGAATCTCGGGTAATCTCTGGGCTGCACGGTGGCGCAGTGGTTAGCACTGCGGCAGCACAGTTTACCCTTGGCCGGGGGATTGTGGGGATCGTGGGATCGTGGGTTCGATCCCAGCCCCCGACCAACAGTGATCTGTGTGGAGTTTGCATGTTCTCCCCGTGTTGCGTGGGTTTACTCCGGGATTTCTCCGGTTTCCTCCCACATGCCAAAAACATGCATGTTAGGTTAATTGGCTGTTCTAAATTGTCCCTAGATATCTGTTTCCTATAGGCCCTTAGAATAGAGGGTTAGTATTAATGAAAGCGCTTTGAGTGGTCTTTGTGACTAGAAAAGCGCTATATAAGTGCAGGTTAGTTAGTAGTTAGTTAGTATTGTGGTTACAGCTTGTGAGAGCTAGCGGCAGGCCTCTTGAGGGATGCACAAAAATAAAGCTCGTACTCTGAACCTCACGTGAATTGCTGTGTATCTTCGACACTTCTACATGGTGTCAGAAGTCAGCCTCTGCCCAGCATGTTGCAGAACCTCCGACGGATTGATCCACTCGTCTTTGACGAAAACATCGCAGACAACTGGGTCAAATTCAAGCGCGAATGGCGCGTTTACAGCATCGCGGGGCTAACGTCGGCTAGCAAACAGGTGAAAGCGTACACGCTCCTCAACCTCGCCGGTCCCAATGCGCTGGACAAGTACGACACATTCACCTTCAAACAAGGCGAAGATCCGGAGGATCCTGACACACTGGTAAAGAAATTTGATGAAATCTGCCTTCCTATAAAAAACGTCATTATGGACAGACATGCGTTCAATACTACAGACCAGAAACCACACCAGTCCATCCAGTCATATGCAGCCACGTTAAGGTCTCTGGCCAAGAAATGTGAGTTCGGCCCGTTACATGATGAACTGATTAGAGACAGGTTGGTGTGTGGCGTCCGCGATGACACCCTCCGCACCCAGCTACTGAAAGAAAAGAAATTGACGCTAGATGCAGCCATTGAGATGTGTGTGCTACACGAGCAATCTGAAAAGGGCAACATGGAACTAAAGAAGGAAAAAGACGACAAAGAAATGAAAAAGGAAGGAGACCTGTGTGCAGTGCAATTCAACCTGTGCTCAAACTGCAGTGGGCAACACCCACCCAGTCGCAGCAGCTGCCCAGCTTTCAATAAACGCTGCAACTCGTGTGGAAAATGGAACTACTTCTCCAAATGCTGTAAATCGAGCGGGGAGCGTAAACCCAGCGCACAGCGTGGGCAGCAGCCAAGCAGACCACCCCACAACCCATGCAGAGGAGGATACGCGCACAAAATAAGTGAACTGGACACAGAGACCGCACATGACCCAGCCGAACTCTTCTACTGTGAAAGCGTGGAAACGGCTACAGAAAAGGGCGAGATATTCACCATGCTGTCGTCCTCCACCACTGGAAAACAACTGAAAGTAAAGATTGACACTGAGGCTCGGTGCAATGTGATCTCCAAAGCCGCTCTTGACCACACCGACCCCAATGCGGGCATCGACCACAGCCATATAACCAACCTCGTGGCCTACGGAGGACAGGTAATAAGAACAATGGGCGTGGCTACTGTGCATCTCACATGCAGGACATTACACTTTCATGTTGTTGACAGTGATGTGAAACCTCTTCTCGGTCTCATTGATAGTGTAAAACTGGGCTTTGTGAAACTGGGACCAAATGTGCATGCACTCCAACAGGGGGCGCCAGAACTGACAGAATACAGAGACTTGTTTGACAACAGCACTGTAGGCAAGCTTCCGGTGGTGTACCACATGCGTCTGGACAACACAGTGCACCCCACGATCTGTGCTCCCAGGCGGGTACCACTAGCAATGAAGGACAAGATCATTCAGGAGCTCAACAGAATGACCAAGCTGGAAATCATCAAACCAGTCCACGAACCCACAGAATGGGTATCTGCAATGGTGGCTGCCTGCAAGAAGGATGGCAGCATCCGGCTGTGCATCGATCCAGTCCATCTCAACAAAGCACTTCTCAGGCCCCACCATCCCATGAAAACAGTCGAACAAGTGATAGCTGACATGCCGGGCGCCAAAGTGTTCAGTGTCCTAGACGCAAAATGTGGATTCTGGCAGGTGCCACTCAGCAGCGAGTCCTCCACACTGACCACATTCATGACACCAGTGGGCCGGTATGCTTTCCTCCGAATGCCCTATGGGATATCGACGGGGAGTGAGGTGTTCCAGAGGTGCATGGAGCAACTCTTTGAAGGGCAGCCATGTGCAATTGTCGTTGACGACATCCTTGTCTGGGGCAGCACTACAGAGGAGCATGACGCGCGTCTATGTCAGGTCATGGAGAGAGTGCGTGCCGTCAACCTCAAGCTGAACCCAGACAAATGCCGCTTCAGAGTGTCTGCAGTCTCATACGTGGGGCACCTGCTCACCGACCAGGGGATCAAACCGGATCCTGCCAAGACTGCCGCGGTTCGCCTGATGCCTCCCCCAGAGGACAAGCATGGGGTCCAGAGATTCCTCGGCATGACAAACTACCTGTCAAAGTTCATCCCAGGCTACAGCGAAGTCACAGCACCCCTGCGTCAGCTCCTCCTTCAAGATGTGGACTGGGTCTGGCAGGAGCATCACACAGCGGCCTTCAACAAACTCAAGGACCTTCTCACCAGCCCCCCAGTCCTTCAGTATTTTGATGTACACCAGCCAGTGGTGCTGTCTGCTGATGCCTCTCAGCATGGTCTAGGGGCTGTCTGCCTACAAAACAACAAACCTGTGGCGTTTGCCTCCAGAGCCCTCACGGAGACAGAGGGGCGCTACGCACAAATAGAAAAGGAGCTCCTGGCTCTAGTCTACGCCTGTCAAAAATTCCACGACTACATATATGGCCGTCCTGTGACAGTGGAGACCGATCATCAGCCCCTCATCACCATACTGCGAAAGCCCCTCCACTATGCATCCGCTCGCCTCCAGAGAATGATGCTGATGCTGCAGCGTTACAACCTTCAGGTTACCTACAAAAGAGGCAAAGAACTGTATGTTGCAGACACCCTCTCACGTGCACATCTGCCGGCTGCTGACCAGACCGACAGTGCTGAGGACTACGATGTCATGACGGTGGAGGTGCTCTCCTCAAGAAGACTGGAGGAACTGAGACGTGAAACACTGGCAGACCCTACATGCCGCCGGCTAGCTGAGGTCATCACCACAGGCTGGCCTGACTCATCAAAGAAACTGCCTCATGATCTCAGACCATTCTACAGCATGAGAGATGAGCTCACAACGGACAATGGCCTGCTGCTTCGCGGTCTGCGCTTCGTCATCCCCCACTCTTTGCGACACTACTACGTCAAACAGCTGCATCAAGGCCACCCTGGCCCCGAAGCAACAAAACGCAGGGCCAGAGAAACCATGTTCTGCCCCACAATCAACCAGGACATTGAGAATGAGCTCTCCAAATGTGCTCCGTGCAATGCACTGCGACCTCACCAGACAAGAGAGCCTCTGCAACTACATGATGTACCTGACCTACCGTGGGCCCTCACAGCAGCTGATGTCTTCGAGTGGGAGGGAAAAGAACACCTGGTGCTTGTCGACTCGTACTCTGGCTGGTATGAAATGGATCAGCTCCCCAACACCACTAGTGCAACATCATCATCACCAGGCATGAAAACGGCACTTTGCCACACAACGGTGCACCTAAGCAGCTCATGACTGGACAATTCCTGCATATTTCATCTAGCAGGGGAATTCCCAGGAATTTGCCACACATGGGACTTTACCCACGTCACCAGCAGCCCCCACTACCCCCAATCATAATGGGTTAGTAGAAGGGCCGTTCGTTCAGGCCAAACACCTGCTGGGAGAATGTGCACGTGATGGTTACGATGTCTATGTGGCCCTACTCAACATTCGAAACACAACCAAGAGATGACTGGGGGGGACTGCCCTCGCCAGTGCAGCGCTTGCTGTCTCGGCGCACAAAGACCCTCATTCCATGACCAAAGCAATGTACCTATCCAGGGTGCAGACACAGGTGCAGGCTGCTCTCACACACGCAAGGCAGCGACGCAAGGGCACACTACAACAAATCAGCCAAACGCCTAACACCACTGCAAACAGGGAAACACCCGGTCAGATGCAGACGCCCAGGGGATACGACCGGCTCGCAGTGGTCACGGGAGCTGCAGCACAACCCAACAGCTACCAGGTCCAGGTCGGGGATGCACGTACACAAGTAACAGACGTCATCTGCGTACTCACCCCCGGAGACCTACCCACCCCTCATACACCAAGCCTCCCATCTAGCACCACTCCAGACCGACCAGCAGATCCACAGCCTGTCGCCGCCCAGCCAGAGGCGGCCCCAGCCCAGGAAGGCGTGATCATCACCCGCTCAGGAAGAGTATCGAGGCCCAACACCCTCTACAAAGACTACACCACCTAGACACCTTCACTCACTCACACTCACACACACTCACTCACTCACTCACTTAAAAAAGTGTCACTGTACAATGTCACTGTTCATTCTTCATGCACGTTCTTATTCACGTTAAGTTAATGAATTTGTAATATAGTTGAATATTGTTATTCTGGCATTCCTAACTTCCCCTCGTGTGCCTTACCCTAATAGGAGCACTTAGGCTGTTCTTTTATCTGTCAAAACTGCCAACCTCCCCTGTTTGTTATACTTTATTGAGAAGGGGGATGTAGAATATGTAGAAAGAAAGTGGCTGACAGCACTTAGCCACTCCTTAAGATCGCAGTTGTTCATTGTAGAATATGTATGTGTGCCGCTGGGAATCTCGGGTATTGTGGTTACAGCTTGTGAGAGCTAGCGGCACGCCTCTTGAGGGATGCACAAAAATAAAGCTCGTACTCTGAACCTCACGTGAATTGCTGTGTATATTCGACACTTCTACAGCAACCCAAATAAAACCCAGGGAAGTTTATTCACCCAATCTGTATCCGTTAGTGAGGCCCTGAGGGCAGCCTTTAAAGATCTGTGAAAACGCTCGCATAACCCATTAGCCTGAGGGTGATATGCGGTGGTGCGGTGAATTGTCGCCCCTAAGCTGCTGGCCATGGCTGACCAAAGCTCTGAGACAAATTGAGGCCCCCTATCGGACGTGATGTCCGATGGGACGCCGAAACGTGCCACCCAGTTTGTTAAAAAAAATGCGAGCGACTTCCGCAGCTGTGGTTGACGCCAAAGGGACCGCCTCAGGCCAGCGCGTAGTACGGTCTATCATTGTTAACAGGTGTGTGAAACCCTGAGACGAAGGTAGTGGTCCCACGAGGTCGACATGAACGTGATCAAACCTTCTGGCTGGGATTCGAAAAGGCTCTAGAGGAGCTTTTGTGTGTTTGTGTATTTTGGTGCGCTGACAAGACATGCAAGTTTTTGCCCATTCCTTTACATTTTTGCGCAGGCCCGGCCAAACAAACTTTTCCGCGACCATTTTAACCGAGGCGCGCACCCCTGGGTGCGCGAGGGAGTGAACCGAGTCGAAAATGCGGCGGCGCCATGCAGCTGGGACTACCGGGCGAGGTCGGCCGGTTGAAACTTCGCAGATTAGGGGGGGTACACCGTCACGTAAACCCCTTTCCTCCAGTCTTAACCCTGTTGGTCCAGACAGGAGCGCGCGCACGTCCGCGTCACTGCTTTGTTCCTCTGCCATGGCTGCGTAATCTATCCCTACGTGAATTGGGGCCGCGTACGCGTCCGCGTTGGCGAAGAGTTCTGCGGCTGAGGTAGTATAATCTGTCTCCTCGTGTTCTGGCGATGTCACAGCGCGAGAGAGGCAGTCTGCTACCACGTTAAGTTTGCCTGCCACATGTCGAATGTCTGTGGTGAACTCTGAAATTGCAGCTAGCTGTCTTTGTTGCCTGCCTGACCATGGTTCTGAAATTTTAGCCATCGCAAAAGTGAGCGGTTTGTGGTCTACAAAAGCCGTGAAACGCCACCCTTCTAACCAGAACTGGAAGTGGCGGATAGATAAATGAAGCGCTAGCAGCTCCCTGTCAAAAGTGCTGTATTTACGCTCGGTTTGGTTTAAAGATTTGCTAAAAAATGCTAAAGGTTGCCAGGTTCCGCCAACATGTTGTTAGACAACTGCCCCTATGACCAGGTCTGAAGCGTCTGTGGTTAACGTTATGCGGGCCGAGGGATCGGGGTGAACCAACAATGTGGCATTCGCTAGAGCACTTTTTACTTCCGCGAAGGCGCGTTCGCGCTCCGGGGTCCATTCGACCGCGTTGGAAGGCTTTTGTTTTCTGAGCGCGGCATACAGGGGCTGCATGAGTTGAGCTGCGCGGGGGAGGAAACGGTTGTAAAAATTCACCATTCCCAAAAATTCTTGCAGCGATTTGACCGTTTGTGGTCGTGGAAAATTTTTTACCGCGCGGACTTTGTCTGGCAATGGGACTGCCCCCTTCGGTGAAACTCTGTGTCCCAAAAAATCAATTTGTGACACGCCAAATTTGCATTTGGCTGGATTGATTATTAACCCGTGCTCTTCTAGTCTCTGAAAAACTGTAGTGAGGTGTTGTTCGTGTTCTTCCTCTGACGGGCTGGCTACCAGCATATCGTCGAGGTAGACGAACACGAAGGGGAGGTCGCGTAATACCGCGTCCATCATACACTGAAAGGTTTGAGCAGCGCCTTTGAGGCCGAATGGCATCCGCAAAAATTCAAAAAGACCGAAAGGGGTTATTACAGCCGTTTTAGGAATGTCTTCCGCTCGAACGGGGACTTGGTGATAGCCGCGGACCAGGTCTATTTTAGAAAAAATGCGTGCACCCGCCAGATGTAGTGAAAAATCTTGGATGTGAGGAATTGGGTAGCGGTCATGCGCTGTCGCATTGTTTAATCTGCGGTAATCGCCGCAAGGTCTCCAAGAACCGTCGGTTTTTGGGACCATGTGGAGTGGCGATGCCCAGGGGCTTTTCGAGCGTCTAATAAGGCCTAATTTTTCCAGGGTGGTAAACTCGTCCCGTGCTATGGCGAGCTTGGTCGCGTCTAAGCGCCGAGCTTTGGCAAACACGGGTGGGCCTGCTGTGGGGATGAAGTGTTCAACCCCGTGTTTCGCTACTGTTGCTGAAAATTTGGGAACTGTGAGTGCTGGAAATTGGGTGAGGAGTTGGTCAAACTTACCTCCTGCTGTAGTGACGCTGGCCTGCACGGGTGGTGGAGAAACTCGAGCTGAGCAGGGGATAGAAGAAAATGACAGTGCATTAACCAATCGTCTATTTGCTAGATCGACTAACAACCCATGTGCACACAAAAAATCAGTGCCCAACAAGTTAAAACTCACCGCCGCTACAATAAATGTCCATCTATAGTTGCGGCCGTGGATGCAAAGGGGCAGGTTCCTTTCACCAAAAGTGTCGATGATCGAGCCGTTGGCTGCCATCGCTCCATTTCCCCGGGGACCCATGGCCCGGTCTGCGTGGGAAGGGGTGATAAAGCTCAGCTGAGCTCCGGTGTCGATAAGGAACTGTCTGTGTGTCCGTCAGTCACATAAAGCAGCTTATTCGTCTCGCCGAGAGCCGTAGCTGCCAACGTTTTCCGGGCTTTGGCGTTTCCCTAGTTTTTGAAATTGCAGGGGGGCACGCATTTGTACGCCCTCTCGGCGAAACGCTGATGAAAATAGCAGAGGTCGTTCTGCCTGCTGCACCTTGGTCGTGTCGCTGGCCATGGTGGGCAGCCTTCTCTCCGTTGTCTGTGGTCTTCTCCGCTGCTCTGGGCTTCCGCGCTGAGATCTGCAGATGCTGCTGTGGCCATCTGTTCTCCGCAGGCGTTGATGAGGCGCTGCGCTTCTCGGGCCAGCGCGCGGAAGTCCTGCTGGGTGTTGCATTGCATGTTGACCAGCGTCCCTCTCGTGTGTGGCAGCAGAGTGCTGAGGAAGATATATTGGAAAAGGAAGTTGTCGTTGTCCTCTTCCTTAAGCTGCTGCATGTCCTCCATGAGGGCCTTGGGTCTGCATCCTCTGTGGCCGTAGATCGCCAGAATCCTCTCTGCTCTCTCCTCGGCTGAGGGGACGAAGTTCTCAATGATGGTCGCCTTTAGTTCTCTGTATTTGTTGTGGGCGGGCGGTTGTCAAATTATGCTCCGTGCGCATCTTGACGTGGCGGCGTCGAGTTTGGCGTTGATGTAGTAAAATTTCGTCTCGTCCGCCGTTATGCCCGCCAGTGCTAACTGAGCCTCAGCTTGCTGGAACCACGAGCTCGGGTCGTTTTGCCAGAATTCTGGCAGCTTGACGGTTGACGGGCGCTTGTGTGGGCCGTCCCTGATGTGTCCGCCGGGTGAGAGCGCCTTTCTTCTGCTCTCATGGCGGAGCTGGGGATGGTGCTCGGTTGAGCCCTCTCTGTAGATTCTGCCGTGGGGGAACGTCTTCCATCCGTTCCCCTGTCTGCATGAGCGCCGGCGCTTGCCTGGGTTACCTCCGATGAGTTAATCGCGGGAGAACGTCTCTGTTCCATCCTCACGTCTGGTCACCAGTGTAGGGAGCTTGAAATGAAGAAGCGATATGATTTTATAAACCAAAGTTTAATATCAGCTTCACCTCCCTAACATGTCTCATCTCGGTGCAGAAGCAGAATAAGAGGTCGAGCACAGTCAGACCTTCATACTTATACCCACACTCAACAAAAGACACTGCATATCAAAGCCGACATCCCGCATTAACATAATCCCCCCTCCATTGTCCTCCGTCTCCTCCACCTGACCCTGGGTGGTCAGGGAGATCGATCCGGTCTCCACCGCTGCGACTCCCGTCTGCTCTTTGATCCTCGCTGGCGGTTGAGACCTCTTGTCCTGTTCTGAGGCGTGAGGTCATTCCACAGTATGTAATCACTAAACATTCTAATATGTCTATACATATGTAGGTATGGAATATATGATTAAATATAAGCCACACCTTGAAACATATTCATTGGACATTGAAATACATGTTGATCAGCAACTGCTGTCTCCATGGGGGGAAAATTAAAATCTAATCCTTTTTTTTTTAATACAATGCATCCGGAAAGTATTCATGGCGCTTCATTTTTCTCCACATTTTGTGATGTTACAGCCTTATTCCAAAAAGGGATTAAATTCATTTTTTCCCTCAAAATTCTACACACAATACCCCATAATGACAACGTGAAAAAGTTTTTTTTTTTATTTTTGCAAATTTATTAAAAATAAAAAACTAAGAAATCACATGCACATAAGTATTCACAGCCTTTGCCATGAAGCTCAAAATTGAGCTCAGGTGCATCCTGTTTCCACTGATCATCCTTGCAATGTTTCTACAGCTTAATTGGAGTCCACCTGTGGTAAATTCAGCTGATTGGACATTATTTGGAAAGGCACACACCTGTCTATATAAGGTCCCACAGTTGACAGTGCATGTCAGAGCACAAACCAAGCATGAAGTCAATGAAATTGTCTATAGACCTCTGAGACAGGATTGTCTCGAGGTACAAATCTGGGGAAGGGTACAGAAAAATTTCCGCTGCTTTGAAGGTCCCAATGAGCACAGTGGCCTTCATCATTTGTAAATGGAAGACATTCGAAACCAACCAGACTCTTCCTAGAGCTAGCCGGCCGTCTAAACTGAGCGATCGGGGGAGAAACGGCCCTTAGTCAGGGGGGGTGAGCCTAAGATCCAGATGGTCACTCTGTCAGAGCTCCAGCGTTCCTCTGTCGAGAGAGGAGAACCTTCCAGAAGAACGACCATCTCTGCAGCAATCCACCAATCAGGCCTGTATGGTAGAGTGGCCAGACAGAAGCCACTCCTTAGTAAAAGGCACATGGCAGCCCACCTGGAGTTTGCCAAAAGGCACCCAAAGGACTCTCAGACCATGAGAAACACAATTCTCTGGTCTGATGAGACAAAGATTGAACTCTCTGGCGTGAATACCAGGTGTCGTGTTTGGAGGAAACCAGACAACGCTCATAACCACGCCAATGGTGGTGGCAACATCATGTTGTGGGGATGTTTTTCAGCGGCAGGAGCTGGGAGACTAGTCAGGATAGAGGGAAAGATGAATGCAGCAATGTACAGAGACATCCTGGATGAAAATCTGCTCCAGAGCGCTCTTGACCTCAGACTGGAGTGACGGTTCATCTTTCAACAGGACAACAACCCTAAGCACACAGCCAAGATATCAAAGGAGTGGCTTCAGGACAACTCTGTGAATGTCCTTGAGTGTCCCAGCCAGAGCCCAGACTTGAATCCAATTGAACATCTCTGGAGAGATCTGAAAATAGCTGTGCACCGACACTTCCCATCCAACCTGATGGGACTTGAGAGGTGCTGCAAAGAGGAATGGGCCAAACTGCCCAAAGATAGGTGTGCCAAGCTTGTGGCATCATATTCAAAAAGACTTGAGACTGTAATTGCTGCCAAAGGTGCATCAACAAAGTATTGAGCAAAGGCTATGAATACTGATATACATGTGTTTCTTAGATTTTTATTTTTTATAATTTACAAAAATTTCAAAAAAAACCCTTTTTGTCATGATGGGGTGTTGTGTGTAGAATTTTGAGGGAAAAAAAATTTTAATCCCTTTTGGAATAAGGCTGTAATATAACAAAATGTGGAAAAAGTGAAGCGCTGTGAATACTTTCCTAATGCACTGTACCTTAAAAAAAAAAGCTGACCAAAATGGCACTTCAGGGGGTAAAGGGGCAGTCATAGAGCATCAGTTCACACCTTCTTGTGCACGTGTATGCCATGTACTCAGCATTACTGGGCTCAGCCCAAATAACCCACATGGGTACACCCTCAGTGGGCTCACTGCTTGCAAGAGGGCTCATGCTGTTTGAATTGGGTGGCAATCGAAGGCAGAGACCTTGACAGTCCAATCCCAACCTTCCAAACTGGAGCAGACAGAGTAAATACAATTATAATTAAAAAAAAAACCCATAAGGGCTAAAGAGAAGGCACTTTTAGATGAAAAAATACAGACACATGAACATGCAGGTGGAACAACATGACCCAATGAAGATATTTCCATGTACTGCACATTTGTGCATATATACTTTAACAGTACACAAAATATTTTTGTTTATGTCTCAAACAAGCGTGTCATGAAGGGAGCGAGGTGGAAGCATGTGCATGTTTTGTTGTTGTGGGCCAAAATAAACTGGTGAAGGTGAGAACAGTCCAACCTTTGGGTATTCAACACTTAACATTTCAGTGGGTTTTTCCACAACAGTTTTATAGAACTGCTCATGTTGACCACTTCTGTAAAGAAAAAACAAACATGAAAACGTTCCTTTAGCAATAAAGAGAAACACAAATGAGGCTGTGCTACTAAGCCAACATAATGCTTAAGCACACTGGCTCCCTTTCCAGTGTGTTACAGTACTTTAGGTAAAGCAGACGTCTAAATATAGCAAAAATTCTCAACCAAAGACTGTGAAATATTTCCTGCTGCACTCCATATGGCAGCCCTCCATTATCAGGACTGTACACTGTGCTGTGTCCTGCATTCTCTTATCCCAAGCCTCCATCTGAAAGAACAATCTTGCATATCAATGATTCGACACCTGAAAACTGCACAGTCACCCTGAGGCACAAGGTGAAGTGGAGAGGTGAGTGGCGAGAGCGAGAGAAGAAGATGGGAGACAGAACGGCTTTGACAGATCAAATGTGTTTGGGCATTGTGAGGAGGAAATAACCCAGACCTGCTGCCAGGCCCAGTAAGTGAATGAAATTTGGTCTCAGGACAAAATCCATCAAGTGGATATTTTCAACCCCCACATGCCCAGGAAATGTCTAAAGAAACTTAGAAGCTCTGAATTTATAGATTTCTTAAACTTTTGCCCACATTAACATGGATTTATGAATCTCTGGATTTTTAAAAATTAAATCTTTAATTTTTATTAGTCTTTGACATGTCACTGAGATGAAAGATTTGTATTTTTTTTTTTTATCCCAGAGGGAAATTCAGGGCATCCACTTGGATGGATGAGGCAGCTATGGTGCAGCGCCAATCCCTTCATCATTCACACTTCGGGCCACTTTAGAGTCTCTAGTTAACCTAACCTGTATGTTTTTGGCCTGTGGGAGGAAACCAGAGTACCTGGGGTAAACCCACGCAGACATGGGGAGAACATGCAGACTCCACACAGAAGGGTCACTGATGGTCAGGGAGTGGGATTGAACCCACGACCTTCTTAGTGTGCTGCCACAGTGCTAACCACTGCTCCACTGAGCTGCCCTTTTTTTTTTTTTGGATGGGATAAGACGGACATAAAATCACTTTAAATTTGACATTTTGTCCAAACTGGACTGTTGAACAAATTTATTTATTACTTTTTTGGTTTATCTTGCTAAAAGAGAAACAAACCAAATGAACAAATTCCATCAGTGTCAGAAAATCAACTCGTTCAGTTATTTGTGTGTGTGTGTGTGCGCGCGCGCACACGCACACTACCTAAGGTGTCAATAATTTAAAAACATCAAAAACTGCCCAGATGATTTCTCAAGTACAGGAAAATGCAAGACAACTGTAACACACATATAATGGCGTTTTTCCTTAAAATTACTATCCATCTATCTATCTTCTACCGCTTTTCCAGGGGTCCAAATTGCAGAGGTAGCAGTCCAAGCAGTTTCCTCACTTTTAACAGTTAGACAACAACCTACACAGTTATTTATGTGGAAAATTACCTTTTAAATTGACAAGCATATGTGTAACTCCTGGCAAAATTCAGTTGGGTTAAAAAAACTACTTTTCCAAAGTTCCATGTGTAGAAGTAGAGGGGGCGTGACTTCACTCATGGGCTGTAAGGTTGCGCTGCATCATTTCATTGCTGTTTTTTTACGCTTTATTATTGAGCATTTTATTGTTTACTATCTCATGACATGGACTATAATAGTAATGCCCATTAGACTGCACACCGCCATACCTCTTTGAAATAAGCCTCCCCCTGCCAGCACATAGTGAGCATACTGTTTAGTGGTAATTTGATGGCGTGATGTAAAGCGTAAAGAACAAACAATGTGCTGACAGAAACTAATAAAAACACTGGCGTATGGCGGAAAGTCTGACGGAAAAGTTCGCAGGTGATCGTCAAAATAAGGAACAAAGAGTGGAAATGAATCAGAAGACTGTCATTATTCTGAAAGATTATATTAATTTCAAAGCTGCAACAGACAACTGTGTGCACACACAAACACACACAAAAAGAGCAAAAATGAACAACCACTACAATAAATTTTGTTGTACCTTTGCTGTTTTGTCTTTATAAATCATATTTGACAGGCAACACACAGGACAGGACTGTAGTTGGAGCTAATGGCAGCTGGGGATTGAATCCACAGCATTGGCCAGTTGGAGGTGGAATGACTGCTGACAGAACTCCTGCTGGTTCTGCTGTTGAAGTAGAGTTTATCATAGTGGTCATCTGTGTCATGGTCTGAGCGCCGATGTCGTCCGCGCTCAGGCCATACATCATCTCCACCAGGCCTTTGTTGTGACAGCGTCTCGGCGGTGCTTCCGGCTGTCAGAAGCCAAGCACCACGGGATGGCTGGAGGCCAATTATCACTCATCAGCTGATGAGCTGTCAACCCCTATATCAGGGAGCTGCATTGTTTGCTCAGGGCTGCGACCTCACGCTTTCCACACATCCCTCTCGTTGTGGATTAGGCTGGAGTCCCTACGTCCGGCTCCAGCCCTCCTCTCTTCCCTCATCGTTACTCGTAAGTGTTCTCCTGTATTATTTGTGTTTTGCCCCACGAGGCTCATTTCCTTTGTTGCTTCCTTTGTTAATAAATAACGCAAACTCACTGGTTGGCCCTCGGCTTTTATTAATGGCTCGCAAGAGCCATTCATGACAGTAGGTTGCAGCCAAGCGAGACGCCGGCTTCCCCTGGACTGACTACGTCCCCAATGGGATGCTACCCCAACAGAAGGGCCCTCACCTAGGGGAAGAGTGCTCAAACAACAGCAATGTATGAAGCAAAGCGACCCAGGCTTTCAGTATTAGATTGGGTCCGGATCTGGCACCCCAACCGTGCCCACAAGCTGCAGTCATTTTGAACAACGCCAATGCAGATCACAGCACAGTTGAGTCCAGCCACCTTTCGTATCACTGATGGGTCACAGTGGCACTCCAGTTGCCTCAGAAAAGTGACACCGACTTTGGCCACGGATCAGGAGATGGCTGTGGACATGACGGGATCAGGCTGGGACTTTGGCGACACAAGACTCACAATCCCTGAAGAACGTCCGCCGGAGCCTGCGGCTGAGATACAGCCCGAGCACCGCTCAGCCCAGGTTCGGCAGAGACCCCGCCACCCAAAGGACTTTATGACTAGCTTTTGAAATTTGGACTCTTCAGTGTAGTCAGGATGCGACCGACGACAGTGGCAGAATAATCCACTTGATCACACAGGCATACCGGTGGTCTACCCAGGTGCCTAGTTAGCTGTATAAAGTTCTTTGGGGTTTTTTCAAGGGTGGTGGTGTAAATGTGACGTTTGGACATGGTGGATTGCCGTAGGTGATGTCATCATGTGGCGAACTGGCCGTGGTGCAGGGCAGTGCCATCCATCTGTAAATAATCAGTTGTGTGTTGAATAAAGGACAGTTTGGTTCACATCCGCTGTCAGCACCTCATTCTTAGACACAACACTACAGGGTTCCACAGGGGTATGTGCTGTCCCCAGTCTTGTACACAATGTACACCTTTGAGTGTACACCAGTCTACAGCACAAATCAAATTAAATTTACAAACAACACAACAGTGATGGGGCTGATTACAAATGAAAAATGTCATCAGCATAAAGAGACAGAGTTAAAAAGCCTGACAGCTGAGGTCAAAGATTTCAAATTCCTGAGTACATTCTTCTCCCAGAACCTCTCATGTTCCAACAACACCACTGCTCCATGAAGAAGGCACAGAAGCAGCAATATTTCCTGAGAACACTGAGGAAAGTCAACCTCTCTAATCACCTGTTGCTGCCCTTCCACCGATACTCTGTGGAGAGCATCCTCTCCTATGGCATCCTGGTATGGTCTACGAGCTACAGAAGGCTGAAAGGAAATCATAGAATATAAATACAGCGCGGGACATTACAAACACACTCCCTCTTCCTTGATGACATGCACAGGTCCTGATGTTTGCAGCGTGCCAGTAATATAATAAAGGACTTAAATCCACCCAGGCCACCACGGCTTCATCCTTCTCGTAAATATTACCCATGTGCCATTAAGAAGCTGAATATGAACTTACTGGGCTTTTAGTGCAATATAATGTGCAGTATTCTTGGTTTTAACATATTTTATCTTATTTTATTTACTTGTTCTTGTTCTGTTTGTCTGTTATTGTTTATGTTGTTTGTGGGTGATACTGAGCACTGGATACAAGATATAAGAACACTTTAAAGTACCGTTTAAACATTTTTGTCTTGTTGCTATCTATGAGCTCAATTTATTTCAATAAATACCTCGAGCCACTTTACACCAGTTAACCAAACACGTATGTCTTTGGATTGTGGGAGGAATGCTACCCAAGCACAGAAACAATCCTACCTTACCAGTATAACCACTGCTCCACAATGTGCTCACTGTGAAATTGTAGAACTGTGACAGTTAAGCTGCTTCACTTAAGTTTCACATTTGTTATTTTATCTTCTTTGTATGGAATGGCGTGGTAAGGGGCAGAGTGAGTCATTAGTTCACATTCCATGGAAAATTTGCTTATTATTAATTCATGTTTTAGTATACATTACTCACAAAAAGTTAGGGATATTTGTCTTTCGGATGAAATTTATGGAAAATGTAAAAAGCTCACGCTAAAGTGATATTATATCATGAAAGCAGGTCATTTAAGTAGAAGCATGCAATGGTGATTTCCTCATCTCAAACAATGTATTGAAACAAAAGCCAACAACAGTGGTGGGTATATAACAACAAAAAATGTCAGTCTCAGTAACTTGTCACGTGCCCTTGAGCATCAATTACAGCTTGACAACGACATCTCATGCTCTTCACAAGTCAACTTATTGTCTGCTGAAGCATGGCATTCCACTGTTTTTGAAGAGCGGCTCTCAGGCCATTGAGGTTGTGGGGTGCAGGGTTACGAGCTTCTACACAGTGACTCCTGTGGTGAATTTTGCCATGAAGCACCTTGTTAGAGAACAGCAAGTTATGCAAAAAGTACTGAAATATTGAACAGTTGGATATGTGCATTCAAAAGGTTAGAGAAGGTCAAATTAGGTTCACCTGTAAAGGTTATTGTGCATTTTAGGTGCATCCTGAAATTTCACCCAAAACCTGAATATTCCTAACTTTTTATGAGTAGTGTATAACGACAGATAATTTGTTCATCACAAATATTAGGATAATGGCATTAGTCACTGGCTCTATGATACACACGGGCATAATAATCTTATTAATCTCTTTGCGTGCTGACTGTGTTCGAGGAAAGTTGTAAACATTTGATCCTGTGAACCATCAGAAACACAGCAGCATGGAGAGGATGACGATACTACTACTGTCTTAAAGCAGATTATAGCAGCAGATTACTGACATTTTTTAGATTAGATTCAACTTTATTGTCATTACACATGTATGAATACAAGGTAACGAAACACAGTTTAGCATCCAATCAGAAGTGCAAAGACAGCAGTGCAGTATATACGGTAATTAACAGTATTGCAATTTAAGCAAATATATGCAAATATAGCAGCAGATGCAGAAAGGTTAATAGTACTGTTATGTGCAAATAATGTGCAATAAGTTAGATGTAGTTATGTAGTTATGCAGTTATGTACAGGTGAGGATGGTAAAAGATGATGGTAAGAGAGTCAGCGGGAACTAAGTTTCAATAGCGTGACAGCTGTTGGAAAAAAACTGTTCTAAACCTGCGGTTCTAGTCCCAAGGCTGTCTGATACGTCTTCTGGAGGGGAGAAGCTGGAACAGTCCATGAGCAGGATGGTTGGAGTCCCTAAAATGCTGCGTGCCCGGCGCAGACATCTTTTCCTGTAGATGTCCTCTATACTGGGAAGTGGAGTCCCTGTGATGCGTTGGGGCGGTTTTCACCACCCGCTGCAGCGCCTTGCGGTCAGCTACAGAGCAGCTCCCATACCAGACTGTGATTACAGTTGGTCAGGGTGCTCTCTATCACGCAGCGGTAGAAGTTGCCCAGGATGTCAGTTGACAGATGGTTCTTCTTCATGTTCCCTCAAGAAGAAGAGGCGCTAATGGGCCTTCTTGATCAGGCTGGTGGGTGTTAACTGACCAGGACAGGTCCTCCGAGATGTGGGTCCCCAGGAATTTGAAGCTGGGGACACGTTCAACAGCTAATGCCATTGATATGGATGGGGTCATGTGTCTCTCCCCTCTCCTTCATGTAGTCCACTATGAGCCCCTTGGTTTTGCTGGTGTTTAAGAGCAGGTTATTGTCAGCGCACCAAGTAGCCCAAGTGCTCAACCTCTGCCCTGTAATCTGACTCGTCGTTGTCCCTGATGAGTCCAATCACCGTGGGTATCATCTGCGAACTTTATGATGGAATTGGGATCCATACATAGGGCCTGCAGTCATGGGTGGTAGAGGGAGTAGAGGAATGGACATATACTATGCATCTAAAACCAGACACACAAGTATGTAGTGTGCATGCAACAGTATTGAAATTTAACCACATTACAAGTGAGAGATATGCTGTTTGGGTCTGATATGCAGGGGCTGAGCTTGACCATAGCTTTGGGGTTTCAGCTTCTCTCCCTGCTAGTTTGGGTTTGCATTTTTCCTATGCAAATGCTTTTTGCTTTGATGTTGTGTTTACAGTGAACAATAAGTGATATCTAATGGGGGCACAGTTCATGCAGTACTTAAAGGCACTTAGCCCATTCTCATGCTGCAGGCTTAACATTTAGTTTGTGTTTGAGCACATTCATTAGCATCGCTATGCTATACGCTTTTCTGCAACTGAGCAATGATGCCCTCGGCTGCAGGATTAAATTAGTAGAGAGACATCAAGACAAGGCAGAGGTTTTCCAGCACATTGCATATATAAAAGGCCATCACTTTTTAATAACCCCAGCTGTAACCAAGTATTTTTAGTTCCTAACCCTAACCATTCCCTTAAAGCTAACTACCAAAAATATGTATTTAATCAGTAAAATTTGTATATTGCAGCCCAGAAGATACAGTAAGTGCAAACTGAAAACAAAGACAGATGGGTTGTGGACCAAAAGACACCAACTGGATTCAACGTCTCATTTCTTGCATGGTAACACAGTTTTTACAGCCTCATTTAACCCAAACTTCAGTGCTAATGAAGCTGAAATGTGGTGATGTCACTGTATGTCACATTACTAAAGAGGATGGTTCACTAAAAATACATGTCAGATTACCATTCATTCATTAAGTCTGCAGAAGATGCGGACTTGGTGGGTCTGTTACCGGATGATGAAATGGATTACAGGGCTGAGGCTGACCATTTTTATGATTGATGTGTTAAGAATTCATTAATTTGAAATATCTCAAACACAAAAGAAAAGGTGATTGATTTTTGAAAAAGAGCCTCCCTACGACTCTCATTTTAAATGGAATAGCTGTTGAGATAGTGGATGAGAGTAACTCCCTGGGCACTATTATCGATTCCAAACTCACCTGGGCTCATACATTGGCGAGATATTCTAACACACTCCTTCAGTTATTAACCGGTTTCCCTGCATAATAAAACACCAAATATAAATATGAAACCCACCATCGCTATCCCCAGGTCATAATTTGTACGTGTACTTACCCTTTATGTAGTGATAGTTGTACTGATGGTGGAAGGATGGTAACCCTCCATCTGTTTGCACACTTGGTTCTATGAACTAGATCCAATGGAAAGTGATAAAAGACTTTCCCGTGGCTTCGTCTTGCCTATTATTACAATCTTCCACCATGCATGTAGTGACCGTGGCCAGAGTTGAAATTTATGCCACTGTAATCCATAGACTGTACAGAAAAGTTGGTAAAAGTTTATAAAGAAGTGCTCCAATCTAGCATAAATGCGTTGACAGCAGTACGTTGCTTGCCTACCATCAAGGGCGATAGACAGAATGTCACGTGATTTGGAGGCATTGCTGCAAATCCTCAACAATTATAAGAGGAAATACTATAGAGTACACAATGAGCTGAGGAAACAAACTAAGATTAAACTCAACATAACTAAGGCAGCAGGCCACACAGAATTATATGTTAAAATATATGTAGTTATGAGACATTAAAACACATTTGATCGGCAATTGGTGTCTCCGTGGGGGAAAATTGAAGTCTATAATACCTTTAAAAAAAGCTTTCCAAAAAGGAACTTCTAAGGGCAAAGGGGCAGCCTTAGGGCTTCAGTTCAGGCCTATTTCTGCACGTGTGTAATGGGGAGAACATGCAAACTCCACACATAAACCCTACTGGCTGGTGGATTTGAACCCATGACCTTCTTACTGTGAGGCAATGGTGTCAACAATGGGTTCGCAGAGATTCTGGTCAGCTTTGCCTGTGGATAATAAAACTAAGTTGAAGTGTCGTGGTCTGAGGGGATGACCATAGGGTTCATTCCCACTCTGAGTTTTATTTCTGTGTTTCTTTATGTTTTTTGCTATTTGTATTTTGGTTTAGTCCCTTGATTATTATTATTACTGTTATTATTATTGTCATTATGATTACTGTTATGATATGAGGTCAGTCATTGTTTGCATTTTGTTTATCATGGTCTTGTCTCTCCCCTGATCCTCTGTTCATATCCGTGTCTCCCTCTGTTTGTGATTGTGTGCGTGTATCCCCCACCCTGTCTGTCATCTGTTTTCCCTCATGTGTCAGCTGTCAGTCATTATTGGTTTTCAGTGTTGCTAATTGTGTCCACCTGTCCCGTGTTGTCCTGATTGTGTTCAGTATATTTAAGATCGAGGCACAAATCTGGGGAAGGGTACAGAAAATTTTCTGCTGCTTTGAAGGTCCCAATGAGCACGGTGGTCTCCATCATCTGTAAATGGAAGAAGTTCAGAACCACCAGGACTCTTCCTAGAAGGACAACTATCTCTGAAGCAATCCACCAATCAAGCCTGTATGGTAGAGTGGCCATACGGAAGCCACTCCTTAGTAAAAGGCACATGGCAGCCCACCTGGAGTTTGTCAAAAGGCACCTGAAGGACTCTCAGACCATGAGAAACAAAATTCTCTGGTCTGGTGAGAAAAGATTGAACTCTTTAGTGTGAACGGCAGGTGTCATGTTTGGAGGAAACCAGGCACCGCTCATAACCACACCAATGGTGGTGGCAACATCATGCTGTGGGGATGTTTTTCAGCGGTAGGAACTGGGAGACTAGTCAGGATAGAGGGAAAGATGAATGCAGCAATGTACAGAGACATCCTGGATGAAAACCTTCTCCAGAGCGCTCTTGACCTCAGACTGGGGCGACGGTTCGTCTTTCAGCAGGACAATGACCCTAAGCACACAGCCAAGATATCGAAGGAATGGCTTCAGGACAACTCTGTGAATGTCCTTGAGTGGCCCAGCCAGAACCCAGACCTGAATCCAATTGAACATCTCTAGAGAGATCTGAAAATGGCTGTGCACCGACACTTCCCATCTAACCTGATGGAGCTTGAGAGGTGCTGCAAAGAGGAATGGGCCAGACTGCCCAAAGATAGGTGTGCCAAGCTTGTGGCATCATATTCAAAAAGACTTGAGGCTGTAATTGCTGCCAACAGTGCATCAACAAAGTATTGAGCAAAGGCTGTGAATATTTATGTACATGTGATGTCTTAGTTTTTTATTTGTAATAAATTTGCAAAAATCTAAAAAAACAAAAAAACAAAAAACACAACTTTTTTCACATTGTCATTATGGGGTATTGTGTGTAGAATTTTGAAGAAAAAATGAGTTTAATCCCTTTTGGAATAAGACTGTAGCAGAATAAAATGCGGAAAAAATGAAGCTCTGTGAACACTTTCTGGATGCACTGTATCCCTGGAGTGTAAAGAACTTTTCAGCCCCCCCCCACCCCGTATCAACTTAGAGGAGTGCCCTGCATGTCTGTTGTATCATCACAATACATCCGGAATCATAACTCACAATGTACCCACACTATTATACGGTCCACTACTCAACTCTAGATGTCATGGTGAATGAGCAGCTCCCTTACAGACTCTCAGGATGCTATAACATCTTGAGCCTGAATAGATAGCAATATAGTTATAGCACTGAGTCATAGATCCCAAGCGCTAGTGGGTCAGTGCCCTCCAAGAACCAGTGCAGCTGGGATCATTTGCATGCAGGGGGTGTGCATGAGGCAGTTGGTAAATCAATGATACTTACCTGAAATGCTTCTCTTGTGGCCCGGGCATCTGTAGGAGGGGGTATCCTGCCTAAAGAGTGTCAAATAGCATCTAAAGGTATTTGTCCTTCGTTCATTCATTCATTTTCTATTGCCTTCGATCAGAAAAAGTGACCAGATCCTTGAAGTGGGTCGATCCTTCTCCTCTCATCCTGGGGATGCTTAGTTAAGCATGTCTAAATTTTCAAATCATGGACAATTAATTCCTATAAACCAAAAGCTTTGGCCTGTGTGGGGTGTTTACAGATTACTTAGAAACTGAAGCCAGCAGGAGTAGGAGGGACTCAATTGCAGACATGGTTAGGTGAACTTTAAGTTTAACAAAAGAAAATAAAACACAAAACAAAGATGTGGCATGAGGGCTAGAAAAAAAAAACATTTGAAAAGTAAATATGGACCTCAAAGTGTTGCTTAGTCAAGTTTAATATAGAATTATGGGTGCTTGATTTTGCACAAAAGTTTGACTGTATGGCCTAATGCTGAATATTTGAAGGCAGAGTTTGAACAGACAATGTTTATAACATGGCTTATCATATATGTGTCATGAGGGCTTGATCAGTACCACTGATAATGTCCCACCTTTGAAGAACTGTTTTTCTTGGACTTGTTAATATTAGTACTAATACTAGTTGCAATTTACATTAATCTTACCTTATTTTGGAAGTATTTGCTGTTTGTGTTCTTGGTTCTCCTATGTAAGACGTTGATTTCCTGTTTTATTTTGGAAAGCATTTCCTGGTAATCTTTGTATATGGTTCCCAGGTTACTTTTAGGATAACTTGTGGAAACTCCCCTTAGTTGTGTTTTATTCCTGGTTTCTTGTTTTTCCTGGTGTCTCCCTCTCTTTATGCTTTAAATCCTGTTTTGTCCTTACATCTGTTCCTAGTGTTTATTCTCCCTTCATATCCTTGCTTCATTCTGTTTGTTTTGTCTGATCAATTACTAGTCTCTTTCTCCCTCATCAGTGTGAGTCTTTGCACCGGCCCAATTGTTATCAGCTGTTTCCCATCCCCTGATTGTTCCGTACCTTTTAGGGCCCTATTTTGATTATCATCTGTGAACTTTTCCACCAGACTTTCCACCGTATGCGAGTGTTTTTGCTAGTTTCTGTCAGCGCATTGTCTGTTTTTTACACTTTGCATCACACCATCTAGTTACCAGTAGACAGTGCGCCTACTACAGGCTGGGAGGTGGAAGCTCATTTCAAAGAGTTTGGTAGCACACAATCTAATGCACATTATTATGTGTATGTGTATGTCATGACAATTCGTTTTTGATCAGGAAAAAGAAGGTCTATTGTCAGAAGCGGATTGTTTAATGTTATTTAAGATAAGATAAGATAAGCCTTTATTAGTCCCACAACGGGGAAATTCCAGGATTGCAACAGCACAGGGATAGCAACACTCAGAGCAACAATCAGAAGGCAAGAAAAAAAACAAGCAAGCAAGAGCAGCTAATATACATATGTACATATATTACTATAAAATATATATATACACACACACAGACACACAGTGCAGAGCATTGTAGCTGGATGGAATAAATATATGAATATGTAAACACACAGTGCGGAGCAATGTAGCTAGTTGGAATAATATGTAGATATATAAACACACAGTGCGGAGCATTGTAGCTAGATGGAATAAATATATAGATATATAAACATCTATATAAAACATCTATATAAAACATCTATATAATCTATATAAACATCTATATAAACATATAAACAAAATTTTCAGTGGTGTGTTTTGAAATGGCGCAGCTCCGGAGTTCAGAGGGAAAACGGCATGTGCTGGGATCTTCTTTATTTTAATGGAGAGAGTTGTGACAGCGTCATTATATAATCGCCTGTCCCTTTTAATTACAGTATATGATGATCACAACACTAGTCTTTTTATTATTCCATCCACACTCTCATTTTAATTGTGGACTTACCATTGGAGTCTATAGATTAGGCATTAAGGTAGGATTCTTTTTTTAGGAGAATGAATGAATAAACAAGGAGCATGTGTGCATTTTAGTATGGATGTGCAGCGCATGGGGGGAGGTGCGTCAAACTGAAGATTTTTATTTCATCCACATTTTCATTTTCATCACGGACTTATTAGGCACTAATATGTTTATTTTTGTGAAAGTAAATGAATAAACAAAGAGTGGGCAGCATTTTATTTTTCACTGTAACTCCCCAGAGAAACAAGAGATGTGTCTGTATCTGCCTCGGCTGTGTGTCCTAGGTTTCCTAGGGTCTAGAGGTTCTCTCCCAGCAAGAAAGATTGCCACCTTGTCAGGGGCTGGCAGAGACCGCCGAGAGCGGGCTTGCTTCGTGGCCGTGGTCGGCGGCAAACGGGAAGCCGTGACAGAGCTCCTCTGCCCCTCACACCCAGGAGGGACTGGGACAGAGAGTTGCAAATCTCGGCAGACCCCCACACGAGACAAGGTAGACCCTTGGTCAGCAAAAGCAACAGGAACGAGAGTACTCCATCTTCCCATGGGCCAGGAGCAACTTCCACACCATTGTTAATGAAAATTTATGAACGTTTGCACAGGCATCATCCTCTTTTTTGGAAGTTTCAAACCCATTCATGCCTGTGTGTTACATCCTGTGCACACTACATTAAACCATTCAGCTGATTTTTTAGCTCAGCATTCTTCCCTGTTTGTTCTTTCTAAAATAACTAACTGGGTATCAGCTGTGATTGATGTCTTCCTTATTACCAAGCAGCATTACTATTGCCTGCATTTTGGCTCACAAGCACAGGCTTTGGTCAGTGCAAAACTTGTCTTAAACCATTATGATCAGAGTTCACTTTAGATAATGTGCCTCTGTGCATTAAAGGGATGGGCAGAAGCGCTTTGGATTGGATTATCCAAAACACACCTTTGAATAATTAGACCAGCCTCTTTGCACCATAGAAAGTGGAAAGTTTGTTTCTACACTGTTGTGATCAGGAAATGAACTTGAAAACGCCAATAAACGGGTTCTGCATCAGTGACAACTGACTGACCGGCTGTGTCCTTGTAATACAGCACTTAATGTTTGCTTGGTGCCTTTCTCTGCAGTGACTGGCTTTGCATTTTATGACAATTTGAAGTGCACACTGCACTATGAAATGGTCTAAAAGATTTTCATACAATTTTAAGATAAGATCTTATTCTTTCAGCTGCTCCCTACATACGTTGCTGTTGGGTGATCAGTCCAGTTGTCAGGCAAACACCCACATACTTGCAAGATGTCACCATCTCCATGTCTGTTCCCTGGATGTTTACTGGTTTTGTGGGGGGATTGTCCACGCCTGTGGGAGTCCACCACCAGTTTCTTGGTCTTCCCTGCATTGATGTGGAGGCAGTTGAGATGAGATGAGATGAGATTCAACTTTATTGTCATTACACATGTATGAATACAAGGTAACGAAACGTGACTTGGCATTTGGGCACGCTCTGCAGAGCGCATCCAAAGCCGGGGCAGCCGCTAGGCGCCAGTCATAAAGAAGAAAGGAAAAAAAAGAAAAGAAATGATATGACACAATAGGCGAGAGAAAAAAAAACATGTTTTATCAAATTGACGCTTAATGGGTAAGCAAAATTTTGATTGCAGGCAAAAAAACCTCAATGCATATTTAGCAAACATTTAGTGGACAAAAACGCAAAAAGACCAAAAGTCAGAGAGAGTCAGTGAATTGGAATGGGTTGTAATTCAGTATTATGAATCAGTGTGTTCGTGTATGTTGAATGCAGGTGTGGTGTTTTATCAGTTACTGGAGGCAGGCAAAATCTCTCCCAGCCGAGATGATAAGTCTTAGTGTCTGAAACTCGGAAGCATGTCCTTGAGGCATGGCAGATGGAAAATTTCCTGAGCAGTCACATGTCAATGAGAGTTCAGATGCAGACCCAGTATGTTTATGAAAGAGAAGCACAATCTTCTGTTTTGGTCTCTAATCCAGGAGGAAAAATAGGCAACAGGGCCATCGAATTCCAGGTCTGGTAGACACAGATCACAGAGCATACATTTTCCATCTCATGCAATTCTGTGTCCATAATTTCCATACATAGGCTTTAAAATCCATTCCTTGGAGGCACCAAAAAACGACTCCCTTCTAGAACATGGGTAAAACATGTCCGGTAGAGGCCATTCTCTCTACAGTGCATGCCAGATGAAAATTTCCATGTTAATCATTGCGATAGTTAGTGCACTCCCCCGTCTAGTCGAATTGTTTGAGAAGCAGCTATGCCGGGGACCCGCTTTTAATTAGCTCTTCCAGTTAATTTTTTCGATACACCAGGAAAAAACTCCAGAGCCAATCAGCAGAAAATCCTGTGATCCTAGCCAAACCAGGTAGATGTTATCCACATCCTCAGTCGAATTATGCAGACACATGGCGTTCCAATCCATGGGGTCTCTCCATAGGGGCCCCCCTGGCCCGAATTTATATAAAATGTTGTTAATTTTATTAAAAGCCGCTCACCAAATCCATTTTTTTCGTTTGGAAATCAAGATTCAGACCAGAAGAACAGCGACGCAGACAAGACAGCAAGCTGGGATTCTCAGTTAGGGAGGGAAGGAGGGTAAAAGAGGGAGCAGCAAAGAAAAAGGCGTCTGTTCTCTCTGAAGGGCAAGAAGAAAGTTCTGCAGGCACCAGCCCACAAAGTCCTGGATCAGTTCTCTGTACTCCAAGTCATCCCCATCCGAGATGAGGCCGATGATCGCAGAGTCATCAGAGAACTGAATGGTGTTGAAAGCACTGGAGCAACTGAGGTACATGATCCTCACAGTGCTCCCAGGCTTCTCCAGGTGAGACAGAACAAGATGAAGGAGAAAGATCACTGCATCCTTCACCCCCATGCCATGCTGGTAGGCATACTAAACTGGGCCCATTACTGGTCTCACCAGGGGATGGAGAAGAGTGAGAAGCAGCCTCTCCAGGGTCTTCATCAGATGTGATGTGAGGGAATGTGAACAACGATCATAACAACATGTGAAAACTCTTTCGGTAGATAGCACGACCTCATGCTAACGGATTACAACTCAGTGTCCTTGCTACAGTGCTGTTCTTTAATCGGGATGTGCCCACGGTTACACCATCTATTATTACACAGGGTTACAAAAATAATTTTTTTGTAAGTTGTCTGTTTTTTCAACTGATTTAAGACAATTTTGCACCGCTGAATCTGAAAATGACATCCATTTCTCTCGATCAGGTGCTAAGTAAAAACCTTTACTTACTTAGTACTGTGCATGTACTTACCTTTATTTAAAGGCAAGTACATGTAAATTGAATGTTACATCATCATTTTTCAAAATTCAAAGAATTTCAAGACATAAAAAGAATTTTGCATCATATAATTGATGCAATTGAAGTGTTTGCGTAGAATAAATCCAGTGTTTTATTGTTCTAGTGTGGCATGTGACATACTGGGTGAACGTGGGTAGAATGGGAGACAGTGAAACATGGTTGAAATCGCCTGAGATGAGGAGAAGAGCATCTGGGTGTTCTGTCTGCAGCCTGCTGGTTACTGAATGGATGACGTCACGTGCTGTCCCAGCGTTCGCCGTCGGATTTGCATAAACAACAATGCAGATCACGTGTG
This sequence comes from Pholidichthys leucotaenia, assembly GCA_020510985.1. Lineage (NCBI taxonomy): Eukaryota > Metazoa > Chordata > Actinopteri > Cichliformes > Pholidichthyidae > Pholidichthys > Pholidichthys leucotaenia. Next base: position 241,312,542 of record CM035839.1, read on the forward strand.
AGTGTTCTCTCGGGAGATATGTAGGCCTCATGCTAACAGCTAGCAACTCAATGTCTTTGCTGCAGTGTCGTTGTTTAACAGTGATATGTCCCGGTCTGCACCAGTTGGTTGGTTAACATACATTATCACTCCACCGCCCCTAGCCTTGCCACTGTCTGGTGTTCGGTCAGCTCGTATCATGTGAAAACCCTCCAGCTCATTTTAGCATCTGCTGCTAGTTCAGTTAGCCACGTCTCAGTAAACAAAAGGAGAGAGCACTCCCGGTATGTGCTATCATAACGGGAGATAGCCGCTAGCTCATCTAACTTTCCCAGTATCGACCGTACATTTCCCATGACAACAGATGGAAGGAGGGTCTGTACCTTATATTTTTTGTCCTCCGCCTTACTCCAGCCCGGCAGCCGCGGCGTTTTCGCCCTCAGTTCTCTCGGTATGTCGAGTTTTTCCAATGGGACCGGGTGGCGGTTGAATGCTAGCAGCTGTTCTCTGCTGTATCGTATCCTGCTATAGACAGTGGCTCCGTCCACCGGCTCAGGAGACATTTAGGACGATCTGTGTGTCCGTGATATAAGTGGTGTGAAAAAAAAAGACGGATCAAAAGAGAGAGGAAGGGAAAAAGACTCGGAATCGAGCCGCTGTTGCAAAAGGCAGCCGACTCGTGTGGCGCCGAGAGAAAAAAAAAAAAAAAAAAAAATCCGTTCCCACCAAGACCATACGGCGTCACTCAAACAACAAACCCTGGATCAACCCTGAGATAAAAACACTTCTGAGAGAGAAGAAGAGGATCTTCAGGTCAGGGAACAGGGAGATGCTGAAGTCCGTACAGAGGGAGCTGAGGAGAAAGATCAGAGAAGGCAAGGACAGCTTTCAGGAAGAAGATGGAGGACAAGCTGCAACAGAGCGACATCAGCGGGGGTCTGGAGAAACCTCAAAACCATCTCGGGGCTCCAGAATACCTCCCCCCAGGCCACAGGGGGCAGGAGTGGGCGAACAACCTGAATCTGTTTTTCAATAGATTTGACCAACCGCCCTCCCCCCTGACTGCACAACAACCACTGCTGCCTCTAAAGAAATCAAGTCCTGCTGCCCACTCCCCACTCTACCAACACCCCCCCACTCCCAACACACAGCCCCCCATCCTGACCCTGACCAGGACCCAGGTGAGGACGGAGCTGAGGAAGATCAAGGCGAGGAAGGCGCCGGGACCGGACGGCATCAGCGCAAAGCTCCTCAAGTCCTGTTGCAGACCAGCTGTGTGGATTGTGACGTATATCTTCAACATGAGCCTGAAACTGGGGAGGGTACCACAGCTGTGGAAAACATCTTGTGTGGTACCTGTACCAAAAACTTCCCACCCCAAAGACCTGAACAGCTACAGACCGGTGGCCTTGACGTCCCACTTGATGAAGACCCTGGAGAGACTGCTCCTTGCTCACCTCCGCCCCCTGGTGGAACCAGCGATGGATCCACTCCAGTTCGCCTACCAGCATGGCATTGGGGTGGAGGACTGCGGTGATCTTCCTCCTTCACCGTTCTCTGTCCCACCTGGAGAAGCCCGGGAATATGGTGAGGATCATGTTCTTTGACTTCTCCAGTGCTTTCAACACCATCCAACCGATGATCCTGAAGGACAAGCTGCTGCGGCCAGGAGTGGACCAGCAGCCTGTCATCATGGATCCTGGACTACCTCACGAACCGGCCTCAGTTTGTGAGAACCCGGGACTGTGTGTCCGACACGATCATCAGTAGCACGGGGGCCCCCCAGGGAACGGTGCTGGCTCCCTTCCTGTTCACTCTTTATACTGCGGGACTTCTCACACAACACAACACACTGCCATCTACAGAAGTTCTCTGATGACTCTGCGATCGTTGGCCTCATCTCCAATGGAGATGAAGCTGAGTACAGAGGGCTTATCCAGGACTTCGTGGACTGGTGCCATCGGAACTGCCTCCAGATCAACGCGAGGAAAACTAAGGAGCTGGTGGTGGACTGCCGCAGGCCATGGGCAGCCCCTCACTAGTACCAGTAAATATACAGGGAACAGACATCGACGATGGTGACAACCTATAAGTACCTGGGTATTCATCTGAACAATAAACTAGACTGGTCACACAATACTGATGCACTCTACAAGAAGGGACAGCGCAGGCTGTTCCTGCTGAGGAGACTCAGGTCTTTTGGTGTACAAGGGGCGCTGCTGAAGTCATTCTATGACACGGTGGTGGCATCAGCCATCACTTTTGGAGTGGTCTGCTGGGGCAGTGGCATTACTGCAGCCGATAGGAAGAGACTGAACAAACTGATTAAGAAAGCTAGCTCTGTCCTGGGGCAGCGCCTTGATCGATGGAAGGAGATAGGAGAGAGAAGGACGGTGGCTAAACTGTCATCTCTGCTGGAGTCCGAGTTCCACCCTATGCAGTACATACTGAATGCACTGAGGAGCTCATTTAGCAGCAGACTACATCATCCCAGGTGCACAACCGAGAGGTTTCGTAGGTCCTTCCTACCAACGGCTGTCAGACTGTACAACCTAAGCAGGGGGTGCTCGCCAGAGATAGCAAAAAGACGTAACAAACTAATAGTTTTTTGAATGCAAAAGATGCAATAGACTTACACAATGGTCCCCTCCGGCATACAACTAGGAACATACCGGTCGCTCATGGAGGGGTGAGAATATGTATGGGCACATAATCATACCAGTAGGATAACTAAGTAGACGGTTATGCTGTTTCATTCCATCTAGCAACAATGCTCTGCACTGTGGTGTGTTTATATATTTGCATATTTATTCCATCTAGCTACAATGCCTCAGCACTGGGTGTGTTTATACATTTATATATCTACATATATTTCCATCTAGCTACATTGCTCCGCACTGTGTGTGTTTATATACTTGCATATTTATTCCACCTAGCTGCAATGCTCCGTACTGTGGGAGTTTATATAATTACATATTTATTCCATCTAGCTACAATGCTCTGCACTGTGTGTTCATATATCATATATTTATTCCATCCAGCTACAATGCTCTGCACTGTGTGTCTGTGTGTGTGTGTATATATATATATTTTATAGTAATCGTACATATGTTTATTAGCTGCTCTTGCTTGCTTGTTCTTTTTACTTGCCTTCTGATTGTTGCTCTGAGTGTTGCTATCCCTGTGCTGTTGCCAATCCTGGATATTTCCCGTTGTGGACTAATAAAGCTTATCTTATCTTATCTTATCTTATCTTATCTTATAAAGCAAAAATACCCATACATGTAAACACAAACGTAAAAAACAACATGTAGCCATAATTAAAACAGTTGACCTGATTGAGCAAAACCAATGTGATTTTTGGATTCAGCACATCAAAATTGTCCTAAATCAGCTAAAAAAAACTTAGACAATAAATCTGGTGTTGACCAGTGTTATCAAACATTGTCAGCCCACCTCCTTTCCTCTTGGCAGCACGGTGGTGCAGTGGTTAGCACTGTTGCCTTACAGCTAGAAGGTTCCTGGTTCTAATCCCCAGGCTGGCAGGGGTTGGAACCTTTCTGTATGGAGTTTGCATGTTCTCCCTGTGCTGTGTGGGTTTACTCCGGGGGCTCCGGTTTCCTCCCACAATCCAAAGACATGCATGTTAGGTTAATTGGTTGTTCTAAATTGTCCCTAGATATCTGTTTCCTATAGGCCCTTAGAATAGAGGGTTAGTACTAGTGAAAGCGCTTTGAGGGGTCTTTGTGACTAGAAAAGCGCTATATAAGTACAGGTTAGTTAGTTAATTAGTTAGTTACAGCTCGCTGTTGATCTGTCCACACGTAGAAGCTTAAAACCATTTAGTCCGATGTTAGCATCTGGGGTTAGTGCCGTTAGCCATATCTCCATGAATAGCATGAAGCTAACCTTCCAGAAGGCTCTCTCATGCTGCCCGACATCCTCACTGTTTCCGCTTCAACTCCCAGGGAATATCTGGTCCCGGCTCTAGAGGCACCATTGAGCTATGGAGAGCTAACAGCTGGTCCCTCGTGTAAACAATAGGGGCCCAGTGTAAAAAATCGTCACCCGCAGTTGGAGTGGAGAAAAAAAGCACTATTATCAGCACAGGAATGGTAACATTAGTGTTCATGGTGCTTGCTATAAACATAACACAAGCATGAAAAAAGCTGTAAAAGAAAATGACAGAAGGTAAGGAAAATCACAATAACTGATTGAGCTGCTGTAATAGGGGCAGCTATCTCAGGGGGCGCTGGAAGTAAATTAGGACAATATTTTTAAAAAGTCACCATCCACCAACTAACAATTCACTTTTCTATAAAGAGTAAGTGTATGTTAGTAACATATTCAAAATCTGTCACGTGTTCTGTCTCATTTTTCCTAGAATTAATTTTTCTATACATGTAAATGTAATATTTTGACATTCTTGGACAAGGGTGTCCAATCATGTGCCATGGAGGGCCAAGACCCTGCAGGTTCTCTCTTCTACCCAGTCTCTTTAGCAGGTGTTTTCACTTACCAGTAATCAGTGGGAAGAAATTCAGTGGAATCTGTTGTTGAAGACACTGGTTGGAGGTAAAGCCTGCAGGGTCTTGGCCCTCCATGGCACATGATTGGACACCCCTATTCTAGGATATGGACAGTTACCATGGAATGGCCCTTACTTTAAAAAAAAAAGTTCCTTTGAAAGCACATAGACATCCACTTGCTGTACTTTAATGAATTGAAATGACTCCTCCACATTCATGAGCTCACACACTCTGCAGGACACATGTACACCTAAAGCCGTCACTCTGACTCAGAACCAGCATGAAACTAACCATGACTCAAGTGCTGATATTTCCATGTGTGGGCTCCTGACCATGCATAATCATGACTAACATTAATGACCTTTTAGGAGAGTATGGCCCTAGCAGGCACTGTTCCCTGTGATGTCAGCTGTCGAGCAGCCACCTACCGACACCTGATGCAAGCAAGCGGCCTGTCACTGCTCTCCTTGGAGTGCTGTCACCATGACACCTCTCGTTCAGCCTTGTTCACAGGGTACACCATGTGTCTTTGTGCGTGTGTGAGTGGTGAACAGGGACAGGACGTGAATGAGTCAGCCACGTTTTTCCCTTTTAAACGCCTTTGTTTTTAATCTGTTATTAAAAGTATAAATGAAGGGGAGCTGGGTTTTCCTGAAGGAGCTCTCCCTCAGGCTGACTCACTCCTGCTCATACTTACTCTGGCTCACACTCAAATTTACACCAAAATTACACCAAAAATCTGTACAGTTTTCAGAGTTGAAACATAATATTAAAACCATTGATCTAAAGGTGCAGTGTTGATGTGGTTTATATTATTTTGTTGCAATGTTTGATACAGTCTTAAACTCAACCTGAACTACTGTTTATAGACTGGACAAAAGATTTTTTTTTAACTGAATATTTTTAAGGCCAATATGTCATGCTGGCCTGCAAAACAGTTCTTTAAAAAAGAAAGAAAATGCAATTTTTGTCTTGTCCAGCTGCTTGGCAAGCAGAACAAATATTATCTTGCCTTATTGTGGCAAACACATTTACTTTGCCCAAAAGAGCTCTCTTCATATTTGATATACTGTATGCTGTATATAAATAGTAGGGGTGTAACATACTTGTATTCATACTTTTCGATACACTACCCATAGTGCAGTACAGATGCGTACAGAGGTACGGACACGGATTACACTGAGTGACGGACAGAAAGTGTAACTGTCACGCCGCCTCCTCCTCTCTGTTTGCCTGTCTCTGGCCGCCTGTCAGCGGTCATCTGCAGCACTTTGCCCAGGTGAAGGATGACTGAAACAGGACTGCTTCTAAACACCACACCAGTAAGGTCAGTGAATTTTAGCAAGTAAAGTTAACATTTCTTATTTTGTATCTTTCTGAGTGACTGTCTCAGCTTCACAAAACTAATTAAACTGATAGCATGTGCTAACAACTTGCCTAGTTCTGCCTGACAGGACAGGGGGGGGAAGGAAATGTGGAGCCACCACCCTCATCACACAATAATACGTCATTTTAATATATAACATCCCCCCCTTAGAAAAATCCAAAACACATGCACGCTAATTAGGCCCTCCCAGATTTAATGCCCAAATCAACCCTAATAACAAACACATAAATAAAGTAAGCCTATCCATGCACACAAGCTACTGAAACTAGAGGGGGGCAGGTGGACTACTGTCCCACCTCCACACGGCCAGAAAGTTTATTCTGCTGTCTCTGATAATAAAAGTCCATAAAATAAAATAATGCAGTGCTCCTGTAATAATACAAAACAATCCCATAAACTTATATACATAAAGATGAAAATTCAATTTAACAAGCAAACAACCAATCAGTTAACATACACATTCATGCACCGCTATAACATTCCCAATTATACCACCCAAACCCGGGCAAACCCCTCAATAATACACGCCCCCAAACATGGTGACACACACATTACATGGGTATTTTTTTTCACATGGGCACCTGTTATAGCAGTTTATCATGAGAAACACATTAACTACGTAGCCCAGGCAGTTCACACTTAACCCAACTCATCGCCCCTTGCTACCATACAGTCTCGATGGAGAAGCCACCCCCCAGGGAACTTGTCTGGCGGGTCCTGCCCAGAGCTCCTTCATCTCTTTGTCCCTGGAGATGAGCCATGTCGGGGCCCCGACACCTCCTTCTCCTCAATAGTGCGCCGCAGTTCATTGGGGTGTCTCCATGAGTCATCTGACAGTCAAAGGTATCTGTCCTCCCGAACAGCTACCACCTTCAGCTGCCCCTGGTCCTCCCGTCGCTTCCTCTTCCCATGGACATCTCTCAGCTGAGCCTCCTCTCTGGGTCGAACCACGTCACCGACTCCCAAAGGAGCTCAACTCGACTTCCCATGTCCACGATATCTCAACTGGGCCTCCACACCGGGTTGCGCCACACTGCCGAACCGCCACGAAGCCCGACTTGGCCTGCAGTGTTCCTGTGTGGCACGTCTGTTTCCTGTGCCAGCCGGTCCTGCCCCGCTCTCTTTCATTTTGAATGCTGGCGTAGCCGTTGCAGCCCCATACTTCTAGGTATCTCCAGGCCGAACCCCAGAAACAGAGGGGGTCATCTTCACAGCCTCACCCGCCACTACGGGCGTTCCACCATGCTGCCCAGTTCCCTCACCTAAGGTAACATGGGCCCTAGCACCAGAACCCTGCCCTGATGGCCCTGGGTGGTAACTGTCCTGTCCATCTCTTAGAGTACTAGACCATGTATCGTCTCAAACTGCATCGTCGACTACTTGCGGAACCGGCCGGTCCCACAGACCACAGCCTGACCATTCCTCTCTGCTGCTGCTGGTAATTGAGAAGCCCAGTCCATAAAAAAGGTCGCAGCCCATCACATTCGACCCACTCGCGGTCACCACGAACTGTAAGTTGGACATCACCGCTGTCTTGTACCTCGCTGTCAGCTCCAGCAAACCCACGATGCACAGCCTATTACCGCCATACCCACATAACGGTGTCGACTGACCTCTCACACGATGTTAGGGGAAAAAACTCCTCACAGTAGGCCAGTTCAACATGGACCTCACCACTCCCATGTCCACCAACAACGGCACATCCTCGTCGTCCAATGTAACTGTTAAATATGTATGGCCTTCTGTGCTTGGGGAGACGGCGTGAATAACCGTAGGAGTCGTGGTGAAGGAATCCACTTCATGTCGGTGTTCCCCTGACTCAAACCTTTTACAGACCCTGAAGAAATGATTTAGGAGCCCGCACTTGCCACAGCATTTGTCTTTTGCCGGACACTCTCTCACCTTGCACCGGTGCTTTGTAGACCCACAGCCAAAACACTTTGGCGATCCCGGGACGGACCTAATTTTTATAGCGGTAGCATATTCTTCTCTGTCTCCCAAGCTGTCACTGCTATCCGGGTCTACAGCCTGCGCCGCTGATTGTGAGTCAGGTTGCCCCAACGCTGTTCTCTTGCCAAGGTCCCATGACAGTTTACCCGCTGCTTCAAACTGCTGGGCTGTCTCCACCGTTATAGCCAACGTCAGTTTACCGGAATGGGTAAGGAGTCTTGACCGCGCAGCTGCACACAACGTGTGCTCCGCCAACTGATCGTGGACCATTTCTTCCTCTAAAGTCCCAAACTGGCAACACCCAGCCAGTTGGCGCAGGTCAGTAACATACCGCTGCACCGACTCTCCAGCCGACTGGCGGTGCTGTCAGAACTGGGTCCTCCGGACTATGACGTTCTCAGAGGTGCGAAAGTAGTGTGCCATTAGCTCAACCACGTCCTCAAGACGGTCGCTCACTGCTAATGTGCTGAGAATGTGCTGTCCCTCCATTCCAAGATTATGGACCAATATTGCCCATGCACGCAATTTCTCCAACTCACCGAGGTTCAATGCCACCAGATAATTCTCGAATGCGGCAAACCACCTATTCCACGGCATCGGCCGCTCGCCAGGAAGCTCCAGAAATGGCCGAATGGCCGAAATACCTTTATCCATACTTTTATCCTCGTTGCCAAATGTTATGTTCATAATCTGTATTCCGATAATGAGGCCGGAGGTGCAACAGAACTTGACTTTATTATGTGACTCACAGACACCAGGCACTCCTGTACAGGCAGAGGCGAAGGTCAAAAGAGACTGTGCCTCTGCCGCATCAGCCTTTTATATTCAGGGTGGCGGCGGAACCGGAAATGTGGAGCCACCACCCTCATCACACAGTAATAAGTCATTTTAATATATAACACTGTGGTGACCCCGAAAGGGAGCAGCCGAAAGACAAAAAAAAAAAAAAAAAGTGCTAACATTACCTGTTGGACAATAATCTCTCTTGGATGATGGTTGCTGAAAGCTGAGCTGTTTCAGTTCTGCTGGTAATGTGTTAACTGCAGTAAATGAGTGAATTACAGGAGTAGCTTCCTTTTTTTCATTTTCTCTATTATTGTCGTGGTAATATAAGCCCGCATTCTGAATATTAGTGTACCTCAGTAAATTAGAATACCATGATACATAATTTAATTAAAAAATAACCATAATAATCACAAATAAATGAAAACAGCTTAAATATTCCACTGTATGTGTAGTGAAAGCTCACAGAAGAGTTGGGAGTGTGAGACCAAGGCAAGGAAAGAGAGAAAAAGAAAAACGGGGGGAAAAAACAAGAAACAGTTGCTGCTTCTGAGAAAATTCCAGCATGATCCTGATATCTGCACCTGAAAGGGAACAGAGATGTATGTATGTATGTATGTGTGTGCACGCGCACGCACGTGTGCAAGTACATGTGTGTGCACAAGAAGAAGTATGTGTGTGTGTGGGGGGGGGGGGGTTGCCAGTAAACAAACACTTTCATCTTGATTGTTAGATAAATCTGCATTCCATTTTCATGTTGGAAGGGAAGTTGAATCATCCTGTTCTGATAATAATTTATGTATTTGCAATATTAATTTGGGGGAAAATATTTGCAAATACCGTCCCCCTTACTGGTGCTTCTAAGTCCATTTGGTTGAAATTGAATTTTACTTGTATTAAGGATTTAAGCTGTTGATATTTGAGAAACTTTTTATTTGTGATACCATGCTGTGGCACCAGCTCCTGCAATTGGATTAAGTTTCCATCTTCAGTTGGATGTTCCGTTTCTTATTCCTTTTTGTCTCTAGTAAAAAAAAAACTAACATTCTGTTTTGTTGTAGGCTATCGGGATTGTTCCAAATGGGCGTGAGATTGCAAGGGACAATTGAAGACCCAGTTATTTTTTAGAAATTTCCACCAGGATGTCAGAGAAAAGCTCATATTAATGCATTTAAAACAGTTGTTCTGCTTGATACAGGGGCTCATGAAAGGTAGGTCAGTGATTTTTAGAGACAGAGCTTGTTCAACATCCAACCATGCGTTTCCCAGTGGGGTTGGTTTTGTCCAATTAGAAACAAACTGCAGTCTATTGGCTGAGAAATAATAATAAAAATTTGTTAAATCTATGCCATCATACTCCTTTGCCTTTTGTAGAGTTTTTAGACTGATTCTTCCATAAAAATTACTTACAGCAGGGAAAATAAGTATTGAACATGTCAACATTTTTCTCATTAAACATATTTCTGATGGAGACATTGACCTGAGATTTTGACCCAATATCAGTAACAACCCAAGTAATCCATACATACAAAGAAATCAAGGCAACTGTGTTCACAAAAAAGCTATATTTAATAAAGTGGAATGACCCAGGGAATAAGTATTGAACACATGAAGAAAAAGAGGGGCAAAAAAGCAAAGAAAGCCAAGAAACCAGCTGAAATCTATCAGAATTTATGAAGCCATCGCATCCCACATCAGTGCAAATTGATTTCAGCTGGTTAAGTCCTGACTGATAGCATTTAAAAATATCTGTGAATATCAGATTGTCACACCACAAACAACTCATGATGGGTAAAAGCAAAGAGCTCTCTCTAGACCTTCGCAACCTTATTGTTACAAAACATAATGATGGTATTGGTTACAGGCGCATTTCTAAACTGCTGAATGTTTCATTGAGCACTGTCGGAACCATCATTCAGAAGTGGAAAGAACATCATTTCACCATAAACTGGCCACGACCAAGAGCTCCTTCCAAGAATTCTGACAGAGGAGTCAAAAGAATTAACAGAAGAGTTATCCAAGAGCTAAAGACCACTTGTGGAGAGCTCCAGAAAGACCTGGAGTTAGCAGGTACTGCTGTTTCAAAGAAAACAATAAATAATGTAATCAACCGACATGGGCTGTATGCCTGCTCACCTCACAAGACTCCATTGCTGAAGAAAAAGCATGTTGAAGCTCATTTAAGGTTTTCTGCACAACATTTGGGCAAGCCAGTAAAATACTGGGAGAATATAGTCTGGTCAGATGAGACCAAAATTGAACTTTTTGGATGCCACAACACACAACATGTTTGGAGGAGAAATGGCACTGCACATAAGCCAAAAAAAAACACCATACCAACAGTGAAGTTTGGAGGTGGGAGCATCATGGTGTGGGGATGTTTTTCAGCACATGATACAGGCAAATTTCATATAATTGAAGGAAAGATGGATAGACAAATGTACAGAGCCTTTCCTTGATAAGAACCTGTTGCCATCTGCCAAGACGCTGAAGATGAAACAAGGGTGGACATTTTAGCAAGACAATGATCCCAAACACACAGCCAAGGAAACTTTCAACTGGCTCCAGAGAAGGAAAATAAAGCTGCTCTAATGGCCCAGTCAGTCACCTGACCTGAATCCACTTGAAAATCTAAGGAATGAACTGAAGATCATGTCATGAATTGCCCCATGGGGCAGCAAGGAGACCAGGCGCTGGACCGTGAGGTGTGAGATTTACTGTGAACATAAAATACAAAGTGTGCCAACGAAACTATAAGGCTTGGTAGACAGACATGGTGACAAGAGCGTGAACAGAGAACAAGGCATCAGACTTACGTCCGGCAACGTGGAGACTGCAGCAACGAATAAACAGAGCAGTCGTTCTTAAATAGGGCATGATACCAATGGTAACAAATGATTACAATAAGGATCAGCTGTAAGTCACACAAGTGGGGAGAAATCAGGGGTTACATCTGACAAGTGCACCGCCCTGAACAGAGCAAACCCCAGAAGTGCATGCTGACAGCTGCAGCCTGCAGCCCTTGGGGCGGGGGGGGGGGGGATTTGGATCAAAAATACAAGATAATAAGGACTAATAAAATGACAGACTGTGATGAACATAAATGAGAAAGTAAGTAGAACTACAAAATAATCCAGGAACCCCAAAATATCCAACAGACAATAATAAAGCAAGAAGTAAACAGAGAGTAAACTCAAACTGGAAACTGGGCATGGCCCCCACCTGTGCCCCTGGATCATGACAGTGCCCCTCTCAAGGGGTGGACCCCAAACACCCCAGGGCAACATCATCCATCTTCTTCCGCTTAATCCTTTTTGGGTCACAGGGGGCTGGAGCCCATCCCAGCGTCTTTGGGCGAGAGGCAGGGCAGCTGAACAGATCGCTAGTCCATCGCAGGGCCAACACAGAGAGACAGACAACCATTCACTCTCACAGTCATGCCTAAGAACAATTTAGCATCCCCAGTTTGATGTCAATTGACCTAACTTGCATGTTTTTGGCATGTGGGAGGAAACCGGAGGAATCCTGGAGTAAACCCACGCAGACGCGGGAAGAACATGCAAACTCCACACAGATCCCTGTTGGTCAGGGGCTGGGATCGAACCCAGGATCCCCCGGCCAAGGGTGAGTTGCTGTGCTGCTGCAGTGCTAACCACTCCACCACTGCGCTGCCCCCAGGGCAACATCAAAAGAGGAAAAAAAGACTCCTCCAACACAGAGAAGACCCTCCCAACAAGAAAAACAACCCACCCCGGGGGGGGGGGGGGGACCCAGGCACGGAGGGATCAACCCCAACCAAAGAAAGAAGCTGCAGTCAATTTCTCCAGAGGCGCCAAACTTTATTCTTGGGGATTTTAACCATGTTTCTTTAAAGAAGATATTTAAAAACTTTTATCAGTATGTTTCCTGCCCAACCAGGTGAAAAAAGACATTGGACCTGTGCTATGGATCCATAGAGAGGGCCTATAAATCACTTCCCCTTCCTCCTTTAGGATCCTCAGATCACAACTGTGTACATTTGCTGCCCACATATAAAACTGCTCTCAGAAGAGGCAAGGTGGAGACCAGAGACATAGATGTGTGGACAGAGGATTCAGTGCACAGCCTCTAGGAATGCTTTAACTGTACAGACTGGGAGATGTTCACACTGTCCTGCGGGGATGATTTGGACTCTTTGGTGGACGTCACATGCTCATACATGGCTTTCTGTAAAAATATGATCGTTCCACGTAAACGTGTCAAAATATATCCCAACAACAAGCCATGGGTTACAAAATCAGTTAAATCCTGCTTACAGATGAAAGCACTTGCCTTTAAAACAGGGGTCTGTTTCTGAGCTACAGGTTGCCACAAAAGAGCTGAAGGCCGAAATTTTAAGAGCAAAACAGAATTATAAATCAGAGCTGGAAAGCAAGATGGCAACAAAGAAACTTGGTTCAGCCTGGGCCAGTATGAAAACTATTGCAGGCCTTCAGAGCACAGAACGCAGCAATTGTGTGTTTTTAGATGGTTTTAATTCAGACACAGAGCTGGCTAATGCTCTTAATTGTTTTTATGGTCGTTTTGACTCTCTTGATTTTAGCACAGAAACCCAAGATTTGAAACAGAAACTCAAAGACAATCAGCACTTAAATATTGAGGTGCAGGATGTTAAAAGGGAGTTCTGCGCTGTAAAAGTGAACAAAAGTCAGGGCCCTGATAATATATGTGGGCGCTTGGTACAGTCTTGTGCACATGAACTGAGTCCTATATTTCATTACATTTTCAATAAGTCCTTACAGACACAACATGTGCCTAAGATCTGGAAAGAAGCCGTGGTTGTTCCCGTTCCAAAATCCAGCTGTCCTAAAATGGTAAATGACTTTAGACCAGTTGCTTTGACTTCAATTTTAATGAAAATTTTTGAAAAACTGGTCAGATTTGAGGTCCTAAAGCAGACTGAGCATGCATTGGATCCTCTGCAGTTTGCCTATAGGCCTCACAGAGGAGTGGAGGATGCCACTGTCACTCTGTTTAACATGCTTTTTAAACATCTGGATTTTAATGGGACACACGCCAGGCTTTTATTTGTGGACTTTTCCTCCGCCTTTAATACAATCCAACCTCATATTTTAGTTGAAAGGCTCCTGCAACAATTTGATTTGAGCAATAATCTGGTGGGTTAGATTCTGGATTTCTTAACCAACAGGACGCAGAGAGTAAGGGTCAATGGTACATTATCCGACCTAAAGTGCTCTTCTACTGGCTCTCCTCAGGGGTGTGTGTTGTCACCACGACTCTTCATCCTGTACACAAACATGTGTCGGAGCAGACATGACAACAGACACATTATAAAGTATGCTGATGACTCAGTTATTGTCAGTCTCCTCCAGGATGGTGAGAGTGGCCACGGCCCAGTAGTTGATGATTTTGTTCACTGGTGTGAGGATTCCTACCTGCAGCTGAATACGACAAAAACTAAAGACATGATTATTGACTTTAGGAGGAAAACTCCCAGGCACAAAGTCACTGTACTAAAAGGCCAGACCACCGAATGTGTACAATCCTACAAATATCTTGGGACGATTATTCATAGTAATTTAAACTTTGAAGAGAACTGTGAATGAGTGTGCAAAAAAGGGTCAGCAACATTTGCATTGCTTGAGAAAACTTGCACGGTTCCAAATTGACCGAACCATAATGACAATGTTTTATTGGGCTTTTATTGAATCTGTTTTATCCTTTTCTTTAGTGTCATGGTTTGGTCGGATAAAACTGAAACAGAGGAAATCCTTGGATCAGGTAGTTAGATGGTCCAGTCATTTGCATGGTGAGTCACAGCTAAGCCTGACATCCCTGTACACCAGACAGGTACAGAGGATGGCTACCTCCATTTTAAATGATGACTCCCACCCTTTGCACTGCAACTTTCAGCTTCTTCCCTCAAGACGGAGGTTTGCTGTCCCAAAAAGTAAAACCCAGCGCTACAAAAACAGCTTTGTTCCTGCTGCTGTCAAAGAGTTGAACAAGTTGTATTGCACATAATTTAGGTACCTATTTATTAACTCCATTTTATATTTACTTATTTTTGTAGGATGTTATTTGGGTTCTAAATATTTTATTGGGTTTTAGACCTTTGAGTTTTTAACCGCTTTGACTAATTTTTAACTTTTTAATATGACCCTTCTCTCTTACCTCTGTTTTTTCTCCCATCTCTTTGTCTTTATACCCTGATTGATGGAGTCCTGAGTATTTTTTATCATGTTTATAGTCAGCTTCATGTGTGCCTGTGTTTGTGTCTATGTTGAATGTAATTTGTGGCTTGTAAATATGGATGTCACCAGACTGCAAAACAAATCTACCTACGGGTACAAATAAAGTAAACTGAACCTGAACCTGAACCTGAAAAATAAAAGAAACACTCATGACTCACAAACTGGACAAGAGGAACAAAATATAACTAACGCTGGGAAACTAATAGTCCATTTCGGGAGGCCTTCCAGAGTCCCAGCTTCACCTGATCACCCGGTGGAACGCATTGGGTGGCCTTCCCATTCTCCAAAGCCACCCAGACCAATCAAGAAGCTCGTCAGGTCCCTGAGTCCCTTAGCCACCCAAGCAAACCAAAGAGTTCATCGGGCGGCCTCCCAGCATCCCTGAGCCAATGGATCGTGGAGCACCATGCGCCCCCTCCTGGAGACTGTAGCTGGAACCTGTAGCTGGAACCTGTGCTTACCGTGGACCGCAGGAGCTGGGAGATGGAGACCCAGTAATGAGGATAGCTGACCAGCGAAGAACCCTGACGAGGAATGTGGCTGACCAGAGAATGTAAACTGAAGATCATTAGTGGAATCAGATGGAATGGAACAATGACCCTCGGGGAAACTGGGTGGAGACTGAGAACCCAGAGCGGCCTCTGACAGAGGCGTAGCACCTTTGGATGCCCTGGACTGGGGCGCAGTACCCGTGGTGGCCTTGGGCGTAGGCGTTGCACCCACGGTGGCCTCGGGTGTAGGCGTTGCACCCACAGTGGCCTTGGATGGAGGTGTCGCACCCACAGTGGCCTCGGGCGGAGGTGGGTGGACTTCAGTGGGCCTGGACGGAGGCTGAGGGCCCACAGTGACCTTGGACAGTGATGCAGCACCCTCGGAGGCCCCGGCCTAGGGCGTGACAGCACCCGTGGTGGGCCCGGCCTGGGGCGCAGCACCCACGAGGAAATAACTGGCACGTGAAAACACCAGGCTGAGGAGGAGGTCAACCAATGGGGCCTTGGACTGAGGCACAGCACCCGTGGCGGCCCCAGCCTGGGGCATAGAAGCACTCACCGCGACCCCGGACTGGGGCATGGCAGCACCCTCAGAGACCACAGATAGTGGGGAAGCCGCACCCTCAGAGACCACAGACAGTGGGGAAGCCACACCCTCGGAGACCACAGACGGCGAGGAAGTAGCATCCGCGGCGGCCCCAACTGGAGGGGGAGCAGCACCCACGGAGACTTCAAACGGCGGGGCTGGACCCACAGAGACCTCTGACAAAGGTGTACGGACCACGGTGACCCTAGGGAAAGGCTCCGACAAGAAGGACATGGACACGAGGTCAGGGTCACTGGCAGCAGTGGAGCCCGGTGATGTGAGCTCAAGTGCAGCTGACGGCTGTACTTGGCCCTCCCCACCAAGAGCCAGGTAAGATCTCTCCAAAACAGTAAAAGTGAAAACAAAGAAGAGCACTTGCCTGAGCTCAAGCTCCACCGCCGTCCAGGACTCTGTCGATCCAGGCGGAGACGTCTAGTGCCTGGTCTTCTGGATTTCCAGCTCTGCTGTGGTGGCCCCTACAGCAGACATGGTGGAAGATACAGTCCTGGGACCTTCAGATGAAGTGATCCACACAGGTGGCTCATCCGGCATGGCAGCTGGAGGTTGGCTCACTGCTGGCACTGGATTCCATGCAGCTGAATCCAGGGGACGTTCAGTCATTGGTGCAGGTTTTGGATTGCTGGCAGTGCTCTCCCTCCATCTGGACAATAGCTGCAGGGCTGGGACCAGGTTCTTCAGGACTGCAGCCTCCTCCATTGTCCGGCGGCTCAATCCTGGGACTGACAGAAACTCAGAGAAAATTGGAGGAGACACGGAGGGAACAGGTGAGGAAAAATTGTCTGCAGCAGGTGATGAGGACTCAGTGGATTGCATAAGCTGAGCTTCACCACCGGGAATCAGGCAAGATAATTCATGTTTAGATGATAGAGAATGAAAAACCACTTGCCTGAATTCCGGGGGAACGATGGTGTTTGCTGCAGCACGCCCAGTGTCCTCCCTCTCCGTGGCTTTGGCGGTTGTGGGCCCCCCTGAGTGACATGGAGGAGCCACCCCTGCAGCCTTGATGACAGGCGGAACTGGGGAGGAGACAACCGGACTCCCAGCAGTGGGAGGAGGCACTGTGGTGAAGAGGGAAACAGCAGCGACGGACCATGAAGAGGAAGCTGACGCGGGGATTTCTTGACTCGGCAACAAAGAAGCTGCTGACTGAGAGAGGGAAGAGTTCTTCTGGGGGCCTGTAGCTGGGTAGCAGCATCCTAGGGCTGGTGGAGCGGGAACTGGTGCTGGCGAAGAGAGGGAGGGGGAAGACGTTTGTGGCAGGGAACGCTTCCTCGTAGGCTTTGGACCCCCCCGGAAACGAGTCCATCACCAGCCCGGAAAATGACAGCTGGAGCATGAAGAGGGTTGACAGCAGCTCCACAAACTCAGAATATTTCCTCAGCCCAGGATGCATCTTCAATCTCCCAACCGCTGCCTCCACATTCTGCAGAACCCTCCTCGAGCTACGGGAGGTGAGAGTCCTGGATGAAGAGAGCCACCCACCGTTCTTCCAGGCTGGGGGCCCCATCTGCCAACCCCCATTTGTTGCATGAGGACCGGCATGCTGGGGATATGCTGACCGCTACTCCGAAAAAACGAAAAGGTGGGTGAAACGAAAAGACACAAACTCACAGCAGCTGGGTTGCGACTTGGCTGCGGTCTTCTGTCATGAATTGCCCCACGGGGCAGCAAGGAGACCCAGGCACGGACTGTGAGTTGGAATATTTATTGCAAACATAAAATACAAAGTGCACCAACAAAACTATAAGGCTTGGTACACAGACATGGTGACAAGAGTGTGAACAGAGAACAAGGCATCAGATTTACATCCGGCAACGTGAAGACCGCAGCAAAGAATAAAAGGAGCAGTCGTTATTAAATAGGGCATGATACCAGTGGTATCTCTCTCTCTCTCTCTCTCCCTCTCTCTGTCTCACCCACAGAACCTTTAAGATTTGAAAACAATTTGTGTGGAAGAATAGGCTCAAATCATTCCTGAGCAATGCCTGCACCGAGGATTTTTTTTTTCCCAGTGCCGTAAGGAGAAGCGGCTGTAACAGCAGCAGCTCTCGTGTCTTTGTGTCTTTTCAACTTCCGGCGCCACATGAGTAGGCTGCCTTTTTGCAACAGTGGATCAATTTCTTCCTATTTCTATTTACTATCTGGCTCTCTGGCTAATCTTTCTGATCCAGCGACACCTTTATTCCATCACAGACACGTAGATCGCCCAAATGTCTCTTGAGCCAGGAGCCACTGTTTCTTGCAGGAGGCAGTACAATAGAGACCAGCTGTTAGCACTTAACCAGCCCGCGATGCTAACTCAAAAACTTGACATACCGGGAGAAATAAGACGGAAACGGCGTGGATGTCGAGATGGAGTAAGACGTTGGGCGAGGAATATAAGGTACAGACCCATCCACCCATCCGTTATTATGGGGAATGTATGATCGCTACTCAATAAGACTGACGAGCTAGCGGCTATCTCCCGCTACGAAAGCGTCTTCAGAGAGAGTAGCTTGATGTTATTTACTGAGATGTGGCTAACAGAACTAGCAACAGATGCTAACATCGAACTGGAAGGTTTCCACCCAATACGGGCAGACCAAACACCAGACAGTGGGAAAGCAAGGGGCGGAGGAGTGATAATGTATGTCAGTAACAGCTGATGCAGACCGGGACATATCATGGTTAAACAACAACACTGCAACAAAGACATTGAGTTGCTAGCTGTTAGCATGCGGCCTACCTATCTCCCGAGGGAATACTCACACGTGATCTGCATTGTTATTTATGCAAATCCGACGGCGAACGCTGGGACAGCTCGTGACGTCATTCACTCAGTAACTGGCAGGCTGCTGACAAAACACCCAGATGCTCTTCTCCTCATCTCAGGTGATTTCAACCATATTTCACTGTTCCCCATTCTACCCACATTCACCCAGTATGTCACATGCCACACTAGAGACAATAAAACACTGGACTTATTCTATGCAAATACTACGGAGGCGTACACCTCATCACCACTCCCCCCATTCGGGAGATCGGATCACAACTTGGTTCATCTCCTGCCGGTGTATAAACCCCTAGTACACAGACAACCTCCGGTCATGCGCACAGTGAAGTTATGGTCTGAGGAGGCAATGGACGCTCTAAAGGACTGTTTTGAAACCACTGCCTGGGAGCAGCTCTGCGATCCACATGGTGAGGACATCAATGGCCTCACTCACACCATCATGGACTACATCAGCTTCTGTGTGGACAACACTGTACCCACCAAGACCATACGGTGTTGCTCAGACAACAAACCCTGGATCAACCCTGAGATAAAAACACTTCTAAGAGAGAAGAAAAGGATCTTCAGGTCGGGGAACAGGGAGACGCTGAAGTCCGTACAGAGGGAGCTGAGGAGGAAGATCTGAGAAGGCAAGGACAGCTTCAGGAAGAAGATGGAGGACAAGCTGCAACAAAGCAACATCGTTGGGGTCTGGAGGAACCTTAAAACCATCTCTGGGCTCCAGAATACCTACCCCCAGGCCACGGGGGGCAGGGAGCGGGCGAACAATCTGAACCTGTTTTTTAATAGGTTTGACCAACCTCCCTCCCCCCCGACTGCACAACAACCACTGCTGCCTCTAAAGTCATCGAGACCTGCTGTCCACACCCCACTCCACCAACACCACCCCCCCACTCCCAACACACAGCCCCCCAACCTGACCCTCACTAAGACCCAGGTGAGGACAGAGCTGAGGAAGATCAAGGTGAGGAAGGCCTCGGGACCGGACGGCATCAACGCGAAGCTCCTCAAGTCCTGTGCAGACCAGCTGTGTGGGATTGTGGAGCACATCTTCAACCTGAGCCTGAAGCTGGGGAGGGTACCACAGTTGTGGAAAACATCTTGTGTGGTACCTGTACCAAAGAGTTCCCACCCCAAAGACCTGAACAGCTACAGACCAGTGGCCCTGACGTCTCACATGATGAAGACCCTGGAGAGACTGCTCCTTGCTCACCTCTGCCCCCTGGTGGGACGAGCGATGGATCCACTCCAGTTCGCCTACCAGCATGGCATTGGGGTGGAGGATGCAGCGATCTTCCTCGTTCACCGTTCTCTGTCCCACCTGGAGAAGCCCGGGAATGCGGTGAGGATCATGTTCTTTGACTTCTCCAGTGCTTTCAACACCATCCAACTGGTGATCCTGAAGGACAAGCTGCTGTACGCAGGGGTGGACCAGCACCTGTCATCATGGATCTTGGACTACCTCACTAACTGGCCACAGTTTGTGAGAACCCGAGATTGTGTGCCCGACACGATCATTGGTATCGCGGGGCCCCTCAGGGAATGGTTTTGGCTCCCTTCCTGTTCACCCTTTATAATGCGGACTTCTCACACAACACAACACACTGCCATCTACAGAAGTTCTCTTGACGACTCTGCGATCGTTGGCCTCATCTCCAATGGAGATGAAGCTGAGTACAGAGGACTTATCCAGGACTTCGTGAACTGGTGTCATTGGAACTGCCTCCAGATCAACGTGAGGAAAACTAAGGAGCTGGTGGTGGACTGCCGCAGGCAAGGGCAACCCCTCACAGCACCAGTAAACATACAGGGAACAGACATTGAGATGGTGACATCCTACAAGTACCTGGGTGTTCATCTGAACAATAAACTAGACTGGTCACATAACACCGACGCGCTCTACAAGAGGCTGTTCCTACTGAGGAGGCTCAGGTCTTTTGGTGTACAAAGGGCGCTGCTGAAGACATTCTACGACACGGTGGTGGCATCAGCCATCACTTTTGGAGTGGTCTGCTGGGGCAGTGGCATTACAGCAGCCGATAGGAAGAGACTGAACAAACTGATCAAGAAAGCTAGCTCTGTCCTGGGGCAATGCCTTGACCCAGTGGAGGAGATAGGAGAGAGAAGGATTTTTTTTTTTTTTTTTTTTTTGTTACTTATTTGTACCCGTAGGTAGACTTGGTTTGCAGTCCGGTGACAAGCCACCGGCTGCTGGTCGCTGCGTGCGCGAGCGCCCTAAACCTACATGTTTTTGGTATGCGGGAGGAAACCGGAGAAATCCCGGAGTAAACCCATGCAACATGGGGAGAACATGCAAACTCCACACAGCTCACTGTTGGTCGGGGGCTGGGATCGAACCCACGATCTCATGATCCCCGCGATCCCCCGGCCGAGGGTAAAACTGTGCTGCCACAGTGCTAAACCACTGCGCCACCGTGCAGCCAGAAGGATGGTGGCTAAACTGTCATCTCTGCTGGAGTCCGAGTCCCACCCTATGCAGGACATACTGAATGCACTGAGGAGCTCATTTAGCAGTATACTACATCATCCTAGATGTGCAACCGAGAGGTTTCGCAGGTCCTTCCTACCTACGGCTGTCAGACTGTATAACCTAAGCAGGGCTGCTCGCAGAGATAGCAAAGAAACTTGACAACCTAATAGTATTGAATGCAAAAGACGCAACAGACTTACACAAATGGTCCTCTCCAGTATACAACTAGGACAATATCAGTCGCTATGGAGGGTGACAATATGTATTGGTACATATTCATACTATGTAGGATAACTAAGTAGACGGTTATGTTGTTTATTCCATGTAGCTACAATGCTCCGCACTGTGTATATATATTTATATATTTATGTGTGCATATGTATATTCGCTGCTCTTGTTTTTCTTGTCTTCTTGATTGTTGCTCTGAGTGTTGCTGTCCCTGTGCTGTTGCGATCCTGGAATTTCCCTATTGTGGGACTAGTAAAGGCTTATCTTATCTTATCTTATCTTATCTTATAGTGTGTTTCTTTTCATCAGGGCTTGGTAGTAAGACTCGGCTTAACGACTGGACCAAGTTTTTCTATTTTTCTCATGGTCTTTCTTTTATTTTTCTTCATCTGGGCTCCTGATCTTTCTCTTACTGTTCTTCATTGGGGCAATGACGAACAATAGAGGTGAGGGCGAATGCATTGTTTACACACACAACCAGCTGATTGTGCTGGAGAGGCCAGCACTGCTGCTCGGAGCAAAGCCCCTGATCCCGGATAAGCTGAAGATTAGACGCCACGAGTGAAGGGCCAAGGTGAGGAGGAGGAGAAGAAAACAGAAGCCGGATGCGCTGATGTTCATCATGGTTAATGTGAGGTCACAGTGCTAGTCAGGAAGCAAAGGAAATATTGTGAGTGTAGTATGTGTTTTATAGAAACATGGTTACACTCACAAATCCTGGATAACAACGTAGTGATACCTGGCTTTAAGACTATCCGGTGGGACAGGGATGTTATAATGTGTAATCCCAGACTCATTTATGTAAAGGAACGTCGCTGCAGCCCGGAGATTGAACTACTTGCTGTAAGTATGCGACCTTATTATATGCCGTGAGAGTTCACGTGTACCATTGTGATTACTGTTTACGCCCCTCCGTCAGCTGATGCAGCAGTGGCCCATGATGCCATCAGCTCCACTACTGCCACTTTACTGGTGCAGCACCCTGATGCATTTATGGCCATCACGGGTGATTTTAACCACATCTCACTGGGTAAAACACTACCAAACTTCCACCAGTTTGTTGACTGTCCCACCAGAGAAAATAAAACACTGATTCTCCTGTATGCCAGTGCCAGAGATGCATACAGCACCACAGCTCCCCCCCCCCTTGGCAGATCAGATCACAACCTGGTTCTGTTATCCCCCAAGAACATTCCCCTTGCGCAAAGGCAGCCTAGCCTGCTCACACACAAATTGCGAGGAGGTGGACACAGGAGGCTGCTGATGCACTACAGGACTGCTTCGAGACGACGGACTGGGATGTACTCTGTGAACCACATGGAGTGGACATAGATAATATGACTGACTGCATCACAGAATACATCATATTTTGTGAAAACACAACCATGCCAGCTCAGACTGTGGGCTGTTTCCCCAACAACAAACCATGGATCACCAGTGACCCGAAAGCACTTCTTAACAACAAGAAGAGAGCTTTTAGGTCTGGAGACAGGGAGGAACTGAGGAGAGTGCAGCATGAACTGAGAGAGATGCTGAGGATGTGTAAGGACAATTACAGGAAGAAGTTGGAGGATAAACTCCAGCAGAGCAATGTGAAGGATGTGTGGACGAGAAGGAAACACATCACTGGGTATAAGGGGAGGGACAGACAGACATCAGAGAGCCTCGAGAGAGCTGATGAGCTGAATCTGTTTTTTAATAGGTTCAACTCACCGTCTGTCACCCCTACAACACAGCCAGACCCTCACACACCCCTCCTCCCTCCCCCCTCCTCCCCCTCCTTGGAGGACATCAGCACCAACCCCCACATCACTTTGACTACAGACCAGGTTAAGAAATAGCTGGAGAGACTCCATCAGCGAAAGGCTGCGGGCCCTGATGGCATCTCCGCCAGGATCCTGAGGACCTGTGCCATCTAGCTATCTCCTGTACTAAAACACCTGTACAACCTGAGCCTGAGTCTGGAGAAAGTATCGATGCTGTGGAAGACGTCATGCCTGGTTCCTGTCTCCAAGAATTCATCTCCATTTGACCTGAATGACTATCGACCAGTTGCCCTCACATCACATGTGATGAAGGTCCTGGAGAGACTGGTCTTAGCCCACCTGAGGCTGCAGGTGAAGATGTGGCTGGACCCTCTGCAGTTTGCATATCAGCCCCATTTAGGAGTTGAAGACTTTGTCATCTACCTGCTGCAACAAGCCCATTTGCACCTGGATGGAGGAGGAGACACTGTGAGAATCACTTTCTTTGATTTCTCCAGTGCGTTTCCCCCTAACACCATCCAGCTACTGCTGCTGGGTGAGAAGCTGCAGGGGATGGGGGTCGACAGCTCTGTGATCTCCTGGATTACTGACTACCTGACAGGCAGGCAACAGTTTGTCTGGCTGGGCAGTGTCTTCTTCACCTTAAGCTCCCATACCACTGGAAGCTCCCGGAAGACCGGAGTGGTGGCCTAGTTGATAGAACATCAACCCCACAACTGGAAGGTTGGGGGAGTTCAAATCCTGACTGGTCATACCAAAGACAATATAAAAATGGTACTTCCTGCCTTCTAGCTTGGTGTTCAGTTTAATAGAATGGGGGAAGGAGAAGTCGTTTGTGGTGTCAAGTTGCATGGCAGCGACCCCTCTGGTTCTTCATGTGATTAACATTGTAGATAGGAGAAACGTAATTTTGTTCTATTGTACATGATTGGCTGTATGGACTGAATGACAATAAAGATGACTTCTTCTTCCTCTTCTTCACAGGGGACTGTGCTTTCTCCTTTTCTCTTCACCTTATACACTACCGACTTTCAGTACAACACCGAGTCATGCCACCTGCAGAAATTCTCTGATGACTCAGCTGTTGTTGTAAGCTAAGATCCTTCAACATGTCCAACAAAATGCTGGAGCATTTCTACCAGACCGTTGTTGCTAGCGCCATCTTCTTTGCTGCTGTGTGTTTTGGTAGCAGTATCAGAGCTAGTGACACCAACAGACTTGACAAGATTATCAAGAAGGCTGGCTCTCTGACTGGGCTCAGGCTGGAGGCTTTTAGAATGTTCAGTGTCCTCCTCTCCACCACAACTTGTTATCCATCATGGACAATCCTGATCACCCCCTCCACCACACACTGGGCAGACAGTGGAGCACTTTCTCCAGCAGACTGCTACAGCTTCACTGTTGAATGGTCAGGTACAGGAAGTCTCTCTTGCCACATGCCATTTTATTGTACAATAACTCACTCTAATGTTGACTTGTGGTCATAGCAATGCTGCCATACTGCGCCTTGCAGTCTTATTGGTACCTCACATTTCACCCTGCGCCCGATAGTCCTGCATTGTACAGTGAGCACAATTCATGTATCCAAACGGGTCATTGTCTGGGATGTATATAAAGTTTTCTAGGCAGTTACTTTCCATGGGTAATTCTTTTTTCTATTATGCTGTGTGTGTTTTTGCTGTTTTGGTCGTCTACTGTCATGCTGCTGTTACACTGTAATTTCCCAGTTTGGGATCAATAAAGTACATCTATCTATCTATCTGGAAGCTGTTATTACCAACAAAGGCTTTTCTACTAAATATTAAATGAATTTCACCAAGCGTGTTCAATACTTATTCCCTGTGTCATTCCACTTCATCAAATATACTGTAACTTGTTTTGTGAACACAGCTGCCTTATTTTTTTGTATGTATGGATGACTTGGGTTGTTACTGATACAACCCGGTCTCAATAAAAAAATGTATCAAATAAACGTTACATTTATCTAAACATTACATATATCTAATAACGGTACATTTGCACGTTAAATCAAAAAATAACCTGCCTCGGCATGTATTTACAAGCTGACTCCCCCAGTCCATGCCTTCACTCACTACGCATGCGCAAAACACTCCTAAATAGTCCTCACCGCACGTGTGCAGAACAACGCCTCTTTTACTTTGGTTTCCCAATGCTCAGTCGGTTGGTGGGAGGGGGATGGTGGATGGTTAATTACATGGACGTTCAGGCAACGACATAAAAACACACAAGTTCGAGTCCATCATCAGCAGATGACATGGTTCCTCAAATCATCACTGACTGTTGAAACTTCACACTAACCTCAAGCAACTTAGATTCTGTTCCTCTTCACTCTTTCTCCAGACTCTGGGATTTTGATTTCCAGATGAAAGGCAAAATTTACTTTTATCTGAACAGAGGTCATCTGCTGGTGTTTGTCCTCTGTGTTTTATCAAGACCAAAGTCAGCGCAGTCGTCTACCAGGAAATTTTAGAGCACTTCATGCTTCCCTCTGCTGACAAGATTTATGGAGAAGCTGATTTAATTTTCCAGCAGGACTTGGCACCCCCCCCCTCCCCCACACACACACACACACTGCCAAAAGTATCAAAACCTGATTTAATGACCATGGCATCACATTACCTAAATAAATCAACTTTTTGTTGACGTTCTATTTTATTGAGACGCACCTGTATGAGTCTAGTGACTTAAACCAGGCCCTAGATGGTTGAGTAGGAATCATTGAGAATAGATAATTGATTTTAGGAAGGACCATCATTTTAATCATTGCAACTCTTCCCATGAGTTATATGGGTAATGTCCTCCAATACACAATGTCATATTGTTTTAAGAAGGGCAGTGTGATTTAGTCATGGGAACTCTATGAGCCAGGTGGAAATATTTCTTGCTAAATATTTAATGTTACTTGATTGTATTAGCCCCTCCGTGGATCACCACCTTATCGTGGGTTTGAGTGCCCGAATGATCCCAGGAACTATACTGTCGGGGGCAACTTGCCCCTTGTAGGGTCTTCCAAGGCAAACTGGTCCTGAATGAAGGGCCAGACTAAGAGCGGTCCAGTGGATCTCCATGAAAAACGTTACATCAAGGACCCAGTGTACCCAAAGGAGGCACATGGGTTCGCCCTCCAGTGTACTCACCACCTGAAGGTGGGATCATGGTGCTATGTGAACTGGGTGAAAGTCTAGGCTACTCTACCTGGACTGATCCCTCCATGACCCGGATCCCTGGATAAACCGTAAGATGGATGGATGGATGTATGATTGTAACAGAATAGTGGATGCATTTTGAAAATTACAATTTACAGGTAAGGCTGTTGATTTACCCCAGTTAATGGGGTAATCTGATAATGATGAAAATTTATCAATGAGTGTGACTATTTGAAGAAGGGAGCTTTGTGAGTTCTCAAGGAAGCTCAATACATCATCAGCATAAAGACTTATTTTATGCTCTGTGTTTCCAGTTAGAATACATATGTACATCTAATAGCCACATTTTGTCATATGGCTGCTGCTAATGGTTCAGCAAATATGATAAAAAGCAAGGGAGTGAGTGAGCAACCCTACCTGGTGCCTCTCTGAAAATTAAAGCTTTCAGAAGTTTGATCATTTGTTCTGACTGATGCAGTTGGACAGCTGTATAGTGTCTTGATCCAGTTTATAAAAGATAAACCAAACAAGTTTATGTAAAATTTTAAAAAGGAATTTCCTATTAACACAGTCAAAGGCTTTCTCTGCATCCAGGGATAAAATCATGGTTTCTGAGTTATTAATATTACAATAATCTATTAAATTAAATGTCCTGCATGTGTTATTAGGCTGCCCTTGATAAAACCTGTTTGGTCTGGGTATATAATGAAAGGAGTGATCCTTTCCATTCTTCTGGCAAGAGCTTAGCAAATTATCTTTAAATCACCATTCATAAATTAAACTGCACAACAGCTGGAGGGGCGTGTAGGGTCCTTGAGCAGGATAATGCTAGCTGAGTTCATGTTTGGAGGAATTTGATTCACCATTCTGCAAAAGATGGATACAAGCACTGGCCAGAATTCTTTATAGAATTCTACTGGAAAACCATCTGGTCCAGGAGCCTTGCTATTTGGAATATGCTGGAGTGCTTCCTGGAGTTCAGATATTAAGAGAGGTGAATCCAAAGCTGTAATATGTTCCGTATTTAATCGTGGTAGGCTAATATTGTCCAGAATTCCATTAATGTCTGAATCAGATGGGTTAATTTGGGATGATGACAAGAGGTTTTCATAAAACTTTCTGACAGAATTATTTATTTCTTCAGAATCATGGATAATGTGTCCAGTCATATCCTTAATATAATAATTATTTCTTTCATCAATTTTGACTGATTAGAAACATTAGAAAGTATTTATCCTTTATTGCCATGTTCAAACTTCTCCAGATGTAGTCTGTATTAAAATTGTCTTTTTATCTGCTATTTCTTTTAGTTCCAGCTTTAATTTTGTCAGATTGTTAAGTGTCTGTTCCTGTGTGAAAGGCAGCACAAGTCATCTCTAGTGATTTAATTTTCTGTTCTAATTCTAATACCAGTGTTTTTTCTTTATTTTTCTTACATGAGCAGTAAGAGATTATTTTGCCTTGCATGACCTCTTTTGCTGCTGCCCAGAGAACACATAGTGATATCCCTGGCAGGCAGTACCTAGTCATTTTTGCAAGGTTTTTATTCACCAGAGTAATGGACACATGTAAATGATGGCTGACATTGTGGCTAGCAAGGACATCAATGTCTGTGACATCCCTCATGATGGAGTTACTAGCTAAAAAAAAGTCTAGGTAAGAATATGAGTGGCGCACTGGTGAGAAAAAGGTTTGATCCTTGAAAGCTGGATGAAAGGAATGCCATACATAACAAAGACCAAAATCACTCATGTACTGTTTACGATTGTCAGTAGACTGCCATTTCCTGTAATTCCTTGCCATGCTGAGCCTGTCAACTGCAGGATTTCATACGAGGTTGAAGTCCCCTCCTATTATAAGTGTGGTGTCCGAGTAATCAGAAGAGAAATGCAGAAGGTGTGAAAAAAGGATGGTTCATTAAATGTTTCGGCCATAGACACTAGCAATGCATAAATCCAGATTTTGAACTGAGAGTTTTCGTATTATAAATCTGCCTTCTGGATCTACTATAGTGCTGGTAACAACAAAACATATTCATCTATCTCCCAGTATGGCTACCCACCTTTGTTTGGAATTAAAGCAGGCTGAGAATGTATGAGGTAATTCAAGATAGGTGATGTCTTGGACATATACATTACCTGTAATAAGACAAAGTCTGCCTGTAAATCATTTAGCTGATTAAAAATATTCAACCTCTTCTCCCTGGTGCAGGTTCCATGTATGTTTCAAGTGACAAACAATGTGATTGCGTTTAAACTAACTAGTTAGGTGCTAGGAGCTATCTAAATGTGTCTGTTGTGGCACCTGGGGAGAGCCTAATTGTGTACCATCTCAGACAGGAACAAAGAGCAGGGGTTCCCTAGTGAGATAACAGGGAGGTGTTAAGGATGAGTGGGTTGAATGCAATGTGACGCGAAGGTCATCTTCGTGAACCAGGCAGACCGCCCGTAAAATCTGCTGGAGGAGGGGGCCCCCCGGGAGGCAGCTGGCCACCAAGGCTGCTTGGAGAAGCGCTCCGGCCACCGGCGGAATGAAGAAGCCTCACCGTTACAGGCCCGTGGCTCCGAGAGAGATCCGTCGCTGCCAGAAATCCACGGAGCTGCTCATCCGTAAGCTGCCCATCCAGCGCCTGGTGAGGGAGATCGCTCAGGACTTCCAAGACCGACCTGTGCTTCCTGACCTTCGCCGTTGTGGCTCTGCAGGAGGCCGGCGAGGCCTACCTGGTGGCCTCTTCTTCGCTAAGGGGGTCGCCATCATGCCCAAAGATTTCCAGCTGGCCCACCGCATCCGCGGAGAGAGAGCTTGAACTTTCTGCTGCATATTCACCAACCATAATACTCCGCACTGTGTGTCTATATATATATATATATATATATATATATATATATATATATATATATATATATATACAGTATATATATACATATATATATTTATAGTAATATGTACATATGTTTACTAACTGTTCTTGTTTTTTTCTTGCCTTCTGATTGTTGCTCTGAGTGTTGCTATCCCTGTGCTGTTGCAATCCTGGAATTTCCCCATTGCGGGACTAATAAAGGCTTATCTTATCTTATCTTATCTTATCTTATCTTATCTTTTGTGTGTGAGAAGATTCTAGAAGAATGCCATGATATTTAAGAGAGGAGCTTCTGCTGGAATGCCATTCTTTCTATGCTTGAGATGTGAGAGTGTGTAATAAATCATCTGAAACAAATCTGCCTCTTCATTTACATGCTCCACACTGTATGTTTTGTGTGGATACATTACATGTGCATTGGTTGTGTGTGAGCATATGTATATTGCATATACAGTGGGGCAAAAAAGTATTTAGTCAGCCACCAATTGTGCAAGTTCTCCCACCTAAAAGATGAGAGAGGTCTCCAATTTTCATCATAGGCATACCTCAACTGTGAGAGACAAAATGAGAAAAAAAAAAATCCAGAAAACCACATTGAAGGATTTTTAAAGAATTTATTTGCAAATTATGGTGGAAAATAAGTATTTGGTCACCTACAAAGAAGCAAGATTTCTGGCTCTCACAGACCTGTAACTTCTTCTTTAAGAAGCTCCTCTGTCCTCCACTCGTTACCTGTATTAATGGCACCTGTTTGAACTCATTATCAGTATAAAAGACACCTGTCCACCACCTCAAACAAGTCAGACTCCAAACTCCACTATGGCCAAGACCAAAGAGCTGTCAAAGGAAACCAGAAACAAAATTGTAGACCTGCACCAGGCTGGGAAGACTGAATCTGCAATAGGTAAGCAGCTTGGTGTGAAGAAATCAACTGTGGGAGCAATTATTAAAAAATGGAAGACATACAAGATCACTGATAATCTCCCTCAATCTGGGGCTCCACGCAAGATCTCACCCCGTGGGGTCAAAATGATCACGAGAACGGTGAGCAAAAATCCCAGAACCACACGGGGGGACCTAGTGAATGACCTGCAGAGAGCTGGGACCAAAGTAACAAAGGCTACCATCAGTAACACACTACGCCGCCAGGGACTCAAATCCTGGAGTACCAGACGTGTCCCCCTGCTTAAGCCAGTACATGTCCAGGCCCATCTGAAGTTTGCTAGAGAGCATTTGGATGATCCAGAAGAGGATTGGGAGAATGTCATATGGTCAGATGAAACCAAAATAGAACTTTTTGGTAAAAACTCAACTTGTCGTGTTTGGAGGAGAAAGAATGCTGAGTTGCATCCAAAGAACACCATACCTACTGTGAAGCATGGGGGTGGAAACATCATGTTTTGGGGCTGTTTTTCTGCAAAGGGACCAGGACGACTGATCCGTGTAAAGGAAAGAATGAATGGGGCCATGTATTGTGAGATTTTGAGTGAAAACCTCCTTCCATCAGCAAAGGCATTGAAGATGAAACGTGGCTGGGTCTTTCAGCATGACAATGATCCCAAACACATCGCCCAGGCAACGAAGGAGTGGCTTCGTAAGAAGCATTTCAAGGTCCTGGAGTGGCCTAGCCAGTCTCCAGATCTCAACCCCATAGAAAATCTTTGGAGGGAGTTGAAAGTCTGTGTTGCCCAGCAACAGCCCCAAAACATCACTGCTCTAGAGGAGATCTGCATGGAGGAATGGACCAAAATACCAGCAACGGTGTGTGAAAACCTTGTGAAGACTTACAGAAAACGTTTGACCTCTGTCATTGCCAACAAAGGGTATATAACAAAGTATTGAGATGAACTTTTGTTATTGACCAAATACTTATTTTTCACCATAATTTGCAAATAAATTCTTTAAAAATCAGACAATGTAATTTTCTGGATTTTTTTTTCTCATTTTGTCTCTCATAGTTGAGGTATACCTATGATGAAAATTGGAGACCTCTCTCATCTTTTTAGTGGGAGAACTTGCACAATTGGTGGCTGACTGAATACTTTTTTGCCCCACTATATGTTGTCTGTATACATGTACATACTGTATATGTGTGCAAGTGTGTGGTAACTCTGTTGTATGTGCAGTGTGTCTAATGTATGCATACTTTATGTGTGTTTGAGGTTATACAAATATCATTAACAGCTGCAGCAATAAACATATAACAGTATATTTAACATAGTAACCATTTAAACGACATGCAGTATCGAAAAATAAAGAACACATACAGGGGAGAGGTAAGAAAGTACATTGGAAGAAAACCATCAAAAAGAAAAGGTAGAAAGAACAACAAATTAAAAGAGGAAAACAGCAAAACAACGTTTGATTACTACCCTATTTGCGGACTCGCAGGTTTCTAGCATGACATGTCATCGTGGGTGGCTTTTTTTTCTGTTTTGTTTTTTCTACAGAGTATATTTTGAGGGAACACTGTAAGTGTTATTGTAGTCAATCATTAATTTATATGAAAAATAATATAAAAATGAAGACACGGATGTACTCTTATTTGTTACGTGAAAAAAATTTATCATAAAAAGCCACAAATTTTCATAAAGATCAAACTTACTAGGAAATTTTATAAATTTACACAGAATCAAAAATGGCTACCACAAAAAAGTTCCAGATCTACACATACAGTCATGTGAAATAAATAGGACACCCTGTATATGCCTCTCTGTGTGTATGTGTATGTGTGTTTTTTACATATTTGGACATATGGATATTTAATATCAATGTTGAAAATACTGGGAGAGTCACGTAATACAACTAAACAATTAAAAATGAATTAAAGAGGGTTTTTTTTTTTCAAATTTTCTGTAAAATGTAATTCTAAACAAATAGTGAGGAATAAATGAGGAAAGCCCCACATTCACTCCCACTTACACTGGCTAAAATAAATTTTAAAAAATGCAAATGAAAACAAAAACAAGATTAGACATAGGTATGCAAACATTTCTTAATAAAGAACTGAATATTTAAAGGGGTGTCCTCCACGAGCTCGCCTCAGGGCCCCCCTCTAACTGAAGTGCCCCGCAGAAAAAGAAGAAAGAGGACTGTTTAGCTAGGATGCGGCTGTCGTGCTGGGCTATGCGGCGGTCTACCCACTAGCCCTGGCTAGTTCTGTGCTTAATTATGTACCAAACTGGGAAGGGTTGATTTGAATGGAGGTGTTTTCTGTTTTTCCAGGTGGTGGTGGTGGGGGGGAGTAAATGTATGTGAAACTACAGTGGTTTAACTGGCACCAGCGTGATGACACAGCTGTGCGGTGACATCATCACACTGAGCCGTTATAAGGAGGGTTAGCCATCTTATGGTCTCTTTCCTCATTGTATTAACACATAGTAGCAGACCTGTACTACAAGTTATATTGTCATGTAATAAAGTTCATGTTCCAAGCCAATACCACTCTCTGTGAGTCTCTCCAGTTTCACAGATATAGCAGACATGTGTTCTCTGCCCCTGAATTGATGCCTCTACACCTACAGCTGGGCATAGTGAAAATAGAACTTACAGAGTTGAGGAGGAAGAGAGAGAAAGATAGAGAGGGAGAAGTAGGGTGTTGTGTCTGTGTTTTTGGACTGAGACCAGCGGACACATCCACAAGTTGAGAGTAGCTTTATTGAACAAACTAACAAATAAGCACAAGCTAACAGTAGCCTAAGCTAGCAAAGAGGTGGTACAGGGCAGTTGGCAGTTGGAAGGCAGAGCGATAAAAGAGGACGACTCCCGCCATTAGTCCTCCTTGCATCTCAGTAAATTAGAAATGTTATCCAAAAGTTGACTTATTTCAATAACTCAATTCAAAAAGTGAAACTCATATATAGATTCATTATACATGGAGTTGTGGGGCACCCCCACAACAGACTGGGACAAGCAGAGCGCTCGGCTAGAGCAATTAACATAACAGTGAAAAGTGTGTATTAATGTCAACAGGCAGCCTCGCTTCGTCTGGCTCTTTCCTGCTCAGTACTGTGATGTTAATGTGCCATTCATGCATTGTGTTCAAGCTTCCTGCTCTTACTCTGATGCAAATGTCCCATGTCTTTCATGTATTGTCTGTAACTGGGTATATAAGCTGACTGAAATTCATGTTCATTCTCTCTCTGACTACTGCTGCTGACACACGCATTCTGTGTCTCCTCACGAGAGCCTGAGGACCCGCTCCAGCCCGCCTGCACAGGGCTGGAGTGAGTCCTATGATGGTGGGATGAATGATAATAAACACCCTTTTAAACTCTCAGTTCGCTGCTATATTATTCTTCCGCCGCATTGGTGACCCGGAGAATGCACACGCTTTGTGCAAAGCAACCTTCTGACCTGGACATCCACGCTGGAAGGGACACAAAGATCGTCTACTCCCTCTCATCGCTCCAACGCATCTGCATGAGCCCGAGGGACAGAGATCGCCTACTCCCTCTCATCGCTCCAACGGATCTGCACATCCACGCTGGGACCGGCCGCTCTCACAGCTCCTCCACATGAGAGCGCACGCACCTCGTCCTCTCTCCACGACGGCGACCTCCAGGGCCTATGGAGAATGCAGCGCGTGGACCTGAACGCACCATGACCGAACGCAGCAACACACTGAACAGGGATGATTATCGGCGCCGAATACGCTGATCTCCAGCAAGCTCCCTGACCCTGACTCACCTCTCGACAGCGGACCACCCATGCACCGAACCCCTGCACACGCACCGGGGGGTTATGAGGACAGCGCACCACGCACGGGACATACCGGATCTGCACAGACCGCCAGCGTCCTTCGCCGCTGCACACGGAACCTTCAGGGCTGCTCACACACCTGAAGCATCACACGCAGCTCGCTCACAGGATTTTGTATGGGTCTTAGCCACGGCGCACAATGGGAATTCAGCCGTCAGCTGTCCCCGAGGGCTTTAGGGCTGCACCCGAACCTAAAGTCAACACGCCAAGTCCCTCTGCTTTTGTTTTTTTTCTCACAGCCGCTACGCAGCCTCGCAGCTCCTGTTTTTCTTCATGGCCGCTATTAATCCTCGCAGGACTTAACCGCGAGAGGAGTCAGTGACTAATTTTTTCTTCTTACAGCTGCTGTGGACCTCTGCACGTTCAACGGGACAGCCCCTCAACATCGCGGATCCGCAGGCAATTTTTGCACGGCCCAGACAATTTCGCCGTCCCTGGCCGGCACTTGCTACCCCCACCCCCCTCCCTCCACCTCCGCCTGCACAGAGCTTTCCCTGCTCGCTACTGAAGCCGGACTATCGAGGCCTCAGCTTCCCGCTGAGCCTCCCTGGGGGGGGGGGGGCACCCCCACAACAGACTGGGACAAGCAGAGCGCTCGGCTAGAGCAATTAACATAACAGTGAAAAGTGTGTATTAATGTCAACAGGCAGCCTCGCTTCGTCTGGCTCTTTCCTGCTCAGTACTGTGATGTTAATGTGCCATTCATGCATTGTGTTCAAGCTTCCTGCTCTTACTCTGATGCAAATGTCCCATGCCTTTCATGTATTGTCTGTAACTGGGTATATAAGCTGACTGAAATTCATGTTCATTCTCTCTCTGACTACTGCTGCTGACACACGCATTCTGTGTCTCCTCACGAGAGCCTGAGGACCCGCTCCAGCCCGCCTGCACAGGGCTGGAGTGAGTCTTATGATGGCGGGATGAATGATAATAAACACCCTTTTAAACTCTCAGTTCGCTGCATATTATTCTTCCGCCGCAGAGTGATATATTTCAAGTGTTTATTTCTTTTAATTTGGATGGTTATGGCTTGCAGCAAATGAAAACCCCAAATTCAGTTTCTCAAAAAAATAGAATATTATATAAAATTAATTAAAAAAAAGATTTTTAATAGAAATGTTGGCCGATTGAAAAGTATGCCCATGTACACACTCAATACTTGGTCGAGGCTCCTTTTGCATAATTACTGCATCAATGCAGCATGACATGGAGGTGATCAGCCTGTGTTACTGCCGAGATGTTATGGAAGCCTAGATTGCTTTGATAGTGGCCTTCAGCTCGTCTGTGTTATTGGGTCTGCTGTATTTCATCTTCCTCTTGACAATACACCATAGATTCTCTATGGGATTTAGGTCAGGAGAGTTTGCTGGCTAATCAAGCACAGTGATACCATGGTCATTAAACCAGGTATTTGTACTTTTGGCAATGTGGGCAGGTGCCAAGTCCTGCTGGAAAATAAAATCAGCATCTCCATAAAGCTTGTCAGCAGAGGGAAACATGAAGTGCACTAAGATATCCTGTTAGATGGCTGCACTGACATTGGACTTGACTAAACACAGTGGAAAAATACCAGCAGATGACATGGCTCCACAAATCATCATTGACTGTGGAAACTTCCCACTGGACCTCAAGCAACTTGGATTCCATGCCTGTTCACTCTTCCTCCAGACTCTGAGACCTTGATTTCCAAGTGACAGGACTTGGCACCTGATTTGGTGAGCCATGTCATTAGAGCACTTCATGCTTCCCTCTGTTGACAAGGTTTATGGAGATGCTGATTTCATTTTCCAGCAGGACTTGGCACCTGCCCACACTGCTGCCAAAAGTACCAAAGCCTGGTTTAATGACCATGGTATCACCATATTTTACTGGCCAGCAAACTCTCTTGACCTAAACCCCATACAAAATCTATGAAGTATCGCCAACAGGGAGATGAGACACCAGACCCAACAATGCAGAAGAGCTGAAGGCTGCTATCAAAGCAACCTGGGCCTTCATAACACCTCAGCAGTAACAGAGGCTGATCACTTTCATGCCATGCCACAGTGATGCAGTATTAATTCATGCAAAAGGAGCCCTGACCAAATATTGAGCGTGTGCATTGAAATACTTTTAGTCGGCCAACATTTCTATTAAAAAAAATCTATTTTTTAAAATTGATCTTATGTAATATTCTAATTTTTTTGAGAAACTGATTTTCAGGTTTTCATGAGCTGCAAGCCATAACCATCAAAATTAAAAGAAACTAATGCATACCCATGCATGCCCGTAGAGGGGATGCACTGGAACAGAATTCTTGCCAGTTACAGGATAGTTGGTATAGCAACACAGCACTAAGTGGCAATCACATGTGATGGCTTTTGTATGCAGCAAAACATAAAAATCACACAAAATATGCCCTGCCATCTGGGGCTGTTTGTCCCTGCTTGTTACTTCTTCTCCTGCCTGTCACTGTTCTGTGTCGAACAACCTGAATCTGTTTTTCAATAGATTTGACCAACCGCCCTCCCCCCTGTCTGCACAACAACCACTGCTGCCACTAAGAAATCAAGTCCTGCTGCCCACTCCCCACTCCACCGACACCCCCCCCACTCCCAACACACAGCCCCCCATCCTGACCCTGACCAAGACCCAGGTGAGGACGGAGCTGAGGAAGATCAAGGCGAGGAAGGCGTCGGGACCGGACGGCATCAGCGCAAAGCTCCTCAAGTCCTGTGCAGACCAGCTGTGTGGGATTGTGACGTATATCTTCAACATGAGCCTGAAACTGGGGAGGGTACCACAGCTGTGGAAAACATCTTGTGTGGTACCTGTACCAAAAACTTCCCACCCCAAAGACCTGAACAGCTTCAGACCGGTGGCCTTGACGTCCCACTTGATGAAGACCCTGGAGAGACTGCTCCTTGCTCATCTCCGCCCCCTGGTGGAACCAGCGATGTATCCACTCCAGTTCGCCTACCAGCATGGCATTGGGGTGGAGGATGCGGTGATCTTCCTCCTTCACCGTTCTCTGTCCCACCTGGAGAAGCCCGGGAATATGGTGAGGATCATGTTCTTTGACTTCTCCAGTGCTTTCAACACCATCCAACCGATGATCCTGAAGGACAAGCTGCTGCACGCAGGGGTGGACCAGCACCTGTCATCATGGATCCTGGACTACCTCACGAACCGGCCTCAGTTTGTGAGAACCCGGGACTGTGTTTCCGACACGATCATCAGTAGCACGGGGGCCCCCCAGGGAACGGTGCTGGCTCCCTTCCTGTTCACTCTTTATACTGCGGACTTCTCACACAACACAACACATTGCCATCTACAGAAGTTCTCTGATGACTCTGCGATCGTTGGTCTCATCTCCAGCGGAGATGAAGCTGAGTACAGAGGGCTTATCCAGGACTTTGTGGACTGGTGCCATCGGAACTGCCTCCAGATCAACGCGAGGAAAACTAAGGAGCTGGTGGTGGACTGCCGCAGGCATGGGCAGCCCCTCACAGCACCAGTAAATATACAGGGAACAGACATCGAGATGGTGACATCCTACAAGTACCTGGGTATTCATCTGAACAATAAACTAGACTGGTCACACAATACTGACGCACTCTACAAGAAGGGACAGCGCAGGCTGTTCCTGCTGAGGAGACTCAGGTCTTTTGGTGAACAAGGGGCGCTGCTGAAGTCATTCTATGACACGGTGGTGGCATCAGCCATCACTTTTGGAGTGGTCTGCTGGGGCAGTGGCATTACTGCAGCCGATAGGAAGAGACTGAACAAACTGATTAAGAAAGCTAGCTCTGTCCTGGGGCAACGCCTTGATCCGATGGAGGAGATAGGAGAGAGAAGGACGGTGGCTAAACTGTCATCTCTGCTGGAGTCCGAGTTCCACCCTATGCAGGACATACTGGATGCACTGAGGAGCTCATTTAGCAGCAGACTACATCATCCCAGGTGCACAACCGAGAGGTTTCGTAGGTCCTTCCTACCAACGACTGTCAGACTGTACAACCTAAGCAGGGCTGCTCGCAGAGATAGCAAAAAGACGTAACAAACTAATAGTTTTTTCTGAATGCAAAAGATGCAATAGACTTACACAATGG
Source organism: Pholidichthys leucotaenia (assembly GCA_020510985.1). Classification (NCBI taxonomy): domain Eukaryota; kingdom Metazoa; phylum Chordata; class Actinopteri; order Cichliformes; family Pholidichthyidae; genus Pholidichthys; species Pholidichthys leucotaenia. Next base: position 241,350,659 of record CM035839.1, read on the forward strand.
TCCTCTCCGGCATACAACTAGGAACATACCGGTCGCTATGGAGGGTGAGAATATGTATGGGCACATAATCATACCATGTAGGATAACTAAATAGACGGTTATGCTGTTTCATCCCACCTAGCAACAATGCTCTGCACTGTGTGTGTTTATATATTTACATATTTATTCCATCTAGCTACAATGCTCTGCACTGGGTGTGTTTATATTTATATATCTATATATTTATTCCATCTAGCTACAATGCTCAGCACTGGGTGTGTTTATATTTATATATCTATATATTTATTCCATCTAGCTACAATGCTCCGCACTGTGTTTTTATATATCTACATATTATTCCATCTAGCTACATTGCTCCGCACTGTGTGTGTTTATATACTTGCATATTTATTCCACCTAGCTGCAATGCTCCGTACTGTGGGTGTTTATATATTTACATATTTATTCCATCTAGCTACAATGCTCTGCACTGTGTGTTCATATATTCATATATTTATTCCATCCAGCTACAATGCTCTGCACTGTGTGTCTGTGTGTGTGTGTGTATATATATATTTTATAGTAATATGTACATATGTATATTAGCTGCTCTTGCTTGCTTGTTTTTTTTCTTGCCTTCTGATTGTTGCTCTGAGTGTTGCTATCCCTGTGCTGTTGCAATCCTGGAATTTCCCCGTTGTGGGACTAATAAAGGCTTATCTTATCTTATCTTATGTTGCTTACCTGTGTCTATATACAGTATACAGTATGTCTTGTAGGGAGTCATGTGCTCTGTCTATGTGCCATCATATAGACATCTGGTGGGTCTTCTTCTTCTTCTTCGTTCAGACCACTGAAGGGTCTTCTCCTGTCTCAGACGGCTGTGTTGTTCACAGTCATGCCTGCGGCGTACTGGTGGAACCTGAGGTGTATTCATGTTCATGGCATCCTTTCTGACGTGCAGCCGTCCTCCTCATTCTATTGCTCTCCATCTGGTGGGTCTTCTTCTTCTTCTTCGTTCAGACCACTGGTTGAAGGATAGGTGCGTCGTAATTCCAGTTCATGGACACAATCCTGAAAAAGTGGCTTTTGACCCTGTTCAGGAATACTTTGAGTTCAAAGACACATGGTCTATGTAACATCATAAAGACACATTTGTGTCCTATGATGCCTGAGGTCTATGTGACATCATGAAGACACATTCTGAGTTCAAAGACACATGGTCTATGTGACATCATAAAGACATATTTGTATGCCTGAGGTCTATGTGACATCATAAAGACACATGTGTGTCCTATGATGCCAGAGATCATAGGACGTCTTATGATGTTCAGGCAGAGATCATAGGCTGTCCTACGATGTCCTATGAAGCATGACACACAGACACACACCCGTGCATGCCCATAGAGGGGAAGCAAAAGTGACAAATGTAGAGAATGTGGAGTAAAAGAAAATGTCGAGCACATCTTATTACACTGTCACAAATATGGAAATGAAAGACTTTCAGTTGTTTTCTATCCACCAGTAACCGAGAGAAGAAGAAGAAGAAGAAGAAGAAGAAGAAGAAGAAGAAGAAGAAGAAGAAGAAGAAGAAGAAGAAGAAGAAGAAGAAGAAGAAGAAGAAGAAGAAGAAGAAGAAGAAGAAGAAGAAGAAGAAGAAGAAGAAGAAGAAGAAGAAGAAGAAGAGGGGATGCACTGGAACAGAATTCTTGCCAGTTACAGGACAGTTGGTATAGCAACACAGCACTAAGTGGCAATCACATGTGATGGGTTTTGTGTCATGATCCGAGCGCCGATCTCGTCCGCGCTCGGGTCATACGTCATCTCCTGCAGGCTTGACAGCAGTGAGTACCTTCTGGCTCCCCGGGCTCTTATTGTGACAGCGCTCGGAGGAGCTTCCTGCTGTCAAAGCCTGCCAGCTGTTCTACATTAGGGCTCGTTCGCGCCCGGCATTTAAGCGGACGCTGAATTCAGCCCAGTGCAGCAGTCTCCGTCGAAACTTCTATCAAAACGCTTCATCGTCTGACGCATCGGGCATCCCCCGGCTCAGACGCTGTCTATCCATCATCTATGATTGTAAGTTTACCCTGTTGTGATCCAGTCTTCATTATAGTGTGTTTTAGCCCCTCGAGGCTCATTCCTTTCCATTACGTTGTACCTTGTGTTATCCTTTATTATCCTTTGCCCTAATTAAACATCATTGCAACCTCACCGGTGACTTGTGACGTCTTATGGTGGCTCGCGAGGGTCACCGTGACATTTTGTATGCAGCAAAACTTAAAAATCACACAAAATATGCCCTGCCATCTCAGGCTGTTTGTCCCTGCTTGTTACTTCTTCTCCTGCCTGTCACTGTTCTGTGTTATGTTCTTCTTCTTCTTCTATCTCAGTTACTGGCGGATAGCAAACAACTGAAAGGTGCATACCACCACCTACTGTACAAGAGTGTGTAACATTATGTCATCTGAGCCCAACCCCTAAATTCTATGACTTAATCCTGAGTTATTTAAAAAAGAGAAAAGAGCCCTTCTCGTGATTCTTATTGCCTCTCCATCTCCATCTGTTCCCAGAATCCCAGTTAAATCCCATTCCCTACTGGCCTCTCGAACTTCATTTTCCATTATCTGTCTTTCATTTCCGTATTTGTGACAGTGTAATAAGATGTGCTCGACATTTTCTTTTACTCCACATTCTCTACATTTGTCACTTTCGCTTTTCCCCATGGTGAATAAAGTGCTGTGTAAACCTGTGTGATCCAGTCTGAGTCTTGCCATAATGATGTCTTCCCTCCTTTTGGTTGTTACGAAATTCTTTATTGCAATAGATTTTTGTATTTTGTAATACGATCTACCTTTACGATCGTCATCCCATCTTTTTTGCCATAGCTCAATTCCTTTTTTCTTGATTACTGCTTTCCCTTCACCTTTCCCAAGAGACAATGGCATAGTTATCTCTTTTCCAAGAGCACTTTTTGCTAATTTGTCTGCACAGTCATTCCCTTTCAACCCTTCATGTGCAGGAACCCAACAAAAGTGAACTTCTCCACCACCCCTGTGTACCCTAAATAAACTGTGATATAGCTCAATCACCAAGTCTTCCCTTGTAGATTTTAGTGTCTGTAAGGTTTTTAGCGCTGCAAATGAGTCCGTGCACACCACCACCCGACCTGGTCCGACCTCCCCCACCCACCGCAAAGTGCTGACTTGTGTCTATATATGTCTTGCAGGGAGTCATGTGCTCTGTCTATGTGCCGTCACATAGACATGAATGAATGAATGAATGAATGAATGAATGAATTTATTTCGGATAGTACAGTACAGGTTAGAAGAAACTGAATAATATAACAACAAGGTCAAATTAGACAATGACTCCTCTGATTATACAATTCAACGTAAGTTATCCGAAATGGGTGATGGCTGAAGCCGCAGCTTATATTGCCCACCCATATTCCATCCAAGAATTCAAAAGAGAAAAAGAGAAAACAGACAAGAGCGATTACAATTCAAAACAAAGCTAAGACAAAATGTGACAGAGGAAAAAAAAAAAATCATCTGGTGGGTCTTCTTCTTCATTCAGACCACTGAAGGGTCTCCTCCTGTCTCAGACGGCTGTGTTGATCACAGTCATGCCTGCGGCGTACTGGTGGAACCTGAGGTGTTTCATGTTCACGGCATCCTTTCTGACATGCAGCCATTCTCCTCATTCTATTGCTCTCCATCTGGTGGGTCGTCTTCTTCTTCTTGGTTCAGACCACTGGTTGAGGGATAAGTGCGTCGTAATTCCAGTTCATGGACACGATCCTGAAAAAGTGGCTTTTGACCCTGTTCAGGAACATTTTGTCTGAGTTCAAAGACATGTGGTCTATGTGACATCATAAAGACACATTTGTGTCCTATGATGCCTGAGATCTATGTGACATCATAAAGACACATTCTGAGTTCAAAGACACATGGTCTATGTGACATCATAAAGACATATTTGTGTCTCTTCAGGCTGAGATCATAGGCCATCCTATGATGTCCTATGAAGCATGACACACACACACACACACACACACACACACACACACACACACACACACACACAGAGATTTCTTGCTTTTATAGAGTGATAAACACGAAATATATCATTCTGTCTGTAATGAATCTATTTAAAATATGAGTTTCATTTTAGGAATTGAATTACCTAAATAAATCAATGTTTTCATGATATTCTAATTTAGTGAGATGCATCTGTATAGTCATGGCATGATGACCTCATCCTGCACATGCGTCCCCATGACCGTGGCATATGTTGTGGTATTTCCAATATGTTGCACCCCCCCCCCCCCACCGGAAAAACTAGAACTTACCCGGTGTTGGCTTAACTTTAGCTGGGTAACCATTGTGGTATTGCAGTGGTGTACAGCTAGCACAGCGCATATACAACCAGACCCACATAATGTAAAGTAGCACGGGGCTAACTAACATACAAACATGGCCTGGCTACCGACAGGTGTCATTACTACGTGGCACATAGATGCAAGTGGACTAAGCTAGACAACTGACTTGGAAATCTCGTGTCAGGGTTGGAGCAAAGCAGAACACACATATATACAACAGCGTATTGTTACCAGTGCTGTGGCTACCATATGCATGGTGGTAAAGTACAATACTACATACTGTTAAAGCACACTGTTTAGCTAATGTTTAAGGCACACATACTGTATTTGCTTGATGTTAAAAGCACAATATGGTAACTTAGCTTCAAAGACCCAAAACCATAAATCACTTAAGGTTCCATACACCATAACCATTATTTTGAACCTGGGTAACCAGGTAGACTGCTGGTAAAACCCTGCATGGTTGAGTGGATTATTCTGCAACTTAAGAACCAACCATGCTCTGTTTAAACATATCAAAAACAGAGTCATTTTACCGTCCAACCACAGGGTTCCCCTGGCGAGCCCGCATTGGGCGCGGCTCTGATGGTGCTGACTGCAGCGGACCTGAGTGCCATCTTGCTGGAATCATGGCCTGCTAGTCAGCAAAGTCCCAGTCCAGGTCCCACACTGGCTGGGTTGGTTCCAATGTTGCATCTTGATCTGGGGCAGCTGTTGGTCTTACCTTCCTCAGATTGTCATGCGCTGGAGAACGCTTGCCCCCTCCTTCCTACTCACCAGTCTCCTCATCAGATGCACCTGCTGATTCCTGCTGGGCCAGCATTTACTGTATAAGGAAGCGCTCTTCAGTGATTCAACGCTGGCTCGTTTGGGTATATTGCTCAGCTGACAGCTCTCTAAGTAAGCGGTTGTGTATTTATGACCTTGCCTTACACATATTCTCTTCCACCTCTTCTAGGTTGCTATAAATGTAGCGGTGCATCTCCGGGGATTTGGTACACTTGCCAGCCCGTTGCTCCACCTCTACCCTGCTCATCCTCTCCACCCGGTCAGACCTCACCAACCTACCCAACCGGCAGTTCTTACCTGCTGGTTCTTCTCCTTTGCTGGGTTCTGTGCTGGTCTCTCCTCACCTCGCACATAAGTGGTTTAATTAGATTTCCATTATTTCTCCATTCCTCCCTAATCAGTCTCGTCTATCCTCCGCAGGGCTCCTGCTTATCTGGCGAGTGATTGACTTTTTCCACAAGTGGGCGATTTTGAAAATTCTAATTAAAGGTCAAACCGTGCACCGTGGGCTGCACGGTGGCGCAGTGGTTTAGCACTGTGGCAGCACAGTTTTACCCTCGGCCGGGGGATCGCGGGGATCATAAGATCGTGGGTTCGATCCCAGCCCCCGACCAACAGTGAGCTGTGTGGAGTTTGCATGTTCTCCCCGTGTTGCGCGGGTTTACTCCGGGATTTCTCCGGTTTCCTCCCGCATACCAAAAACATGTAGGTTTAGGGCGCTCGCGCACGCAGCGACCAGCAGCCGGTGGCTTGTCACCAGACTGCAAACCAAGTCTACCTACGGGTACAAATAAGTAACAAAAAAAAAAAAAAAAAAAACGTCTTCTGTGTGTTCTCTTGGTGATTGCACTTTGCACTCAGGTTGCTTGTCCAGTCAATATGACCCAGATGGCTGGTGTGCCATCAAGAACTATCAGCCATCTGGAAGGCGGCTGGCCCCACTTGTGTGGTGATCTGCATCGGCTGTGACAGGAGCATTTGCAGGTCGTCGAGATGTTCGGATCAGCGGACCTGAACCCAATCGAGCACCGTAAGCATTGACCTAGAGAGCTTCAGGAGGTGGTGCTGCTGCTCTCTCATCTCATTGGTGGTGGATGCTGCTGGTTATTGCAGCAGTGTGATGTTCTCACTGGTGGCAGGATGAGCTCCATGTTGGTGTTCTTTACTGGGGTCCTGCTTGGCCATGGACCTAATCTCCTGTGGCTGTACGGCAGCTCTGTGAGGCTTATGCCGGGTGAGGATCTGGGTCGAGTCCGTATTCTGCTCTCTGTGCGGTGCGAAGCTTGAAGCGGCTATATCCACATCTGGGTGAAACGTGCTCCAGCCATCAGCAGTCAAACAAAGCTCTTTGTGGTCAGCGATGGTGAAACCCAATTTGTGAAAGAGGTTACACCACATATGTTGTTGCCATGTGTCACTACCTGGAAGGTGAACGCTGGGAGGACTTTGGACCCGTAGGAAACCATTAACATGATGGTTCCTATGGGGCTGATTTTGGTGTATCCATATCCACCACATCCTGCTTGACTGGATGCTGAGGGAAGAACTTTCTCACTGTGACCCAGTTCATCAGCAACCTCGTAGCGGCGGTGTCCAATAGCAGCAGCAGACTGATATTGTCGAGCCTTACTGTGCACCACTTGTATGCCGAATTGCTACAGTCCACTGAATGAATGGCTGTTGTCAAAGGCAGTCCAAATGAGCTTGGTGGTGAGCTTGTCGTTGATATTGTTGAATGGCACACTTTGGCAACATGATTAAGCTTACCGCAGTGCTGATATTGGTGTCCTTTTGCTGGGCAGGAGTGTGCATTTGTCTGGTGTGCAGGGAAGCACAGCTACCACACGTCCCATGATGTCTTGGCATTCCATAATGTTCACCTTGGGGTCCTCCGAAAAGTTTGCGGTGTCATCTGGCTCTTCTACCGGGATACAGTAACCACCTGTGCTTGTGGAGGTTGTTGTTGTGAAGCTCCTAGCTGCGATGTTTGTTGGGCAGCGGCTTCCAACTGGAACGCCAACTCCACCATCCTCGCCAGTGGCATGTCATCCGGTGACATTAATAGCTTCTTCCACATCTTCATGTTGGTGGTGTGCTCCGCTAGCTGGTCCCGCATCATCTCGTTTTCTAACTGGGCAAACCTGCATGTACTCACCAGACAGCGGAGGTTGGTGACGTATTGCTGTATTGTCTCTGCTGCTCTCGGTCGGCATTGGTGAAACCTAATTCTCCACACCAACACACTCTCGGGTGTCGCAAAATGTCCGGCCAGCAAGGCGACACATTTGTTGTAGGTGTCTGCAGGGCCCAATGTTATAAATACACGCTGTCCCTCGCTACCGAGGCTGTGCACCAACATAGCACGCAATTGAACCTTGCTAGCTCTGGCCAAATCCATAGCCGACACTTACGTTTCAAAAGACTCAAACCAATGAGGCTATGGAATGGGCGGCTCACCTGGTGTGGCGAGGAACAGTGGCAGTGGTGCTAGACACACTTCCATCTTCAGGAAAAATAATTTATTCTCCTCCAGAAGACCAGTTTACCTCGTTGCCAATGTTGTATCTGTGTTTGTGGATTGAGACCAGGGGACATGTCCATGTGCTGAGGGTAGTTTTACTGAGCAAGCTAACAAATAATCACAAGCTAACAGTAGCCTAAGCTAGCAGAGAGGTGGTACAGGGCAGTTGAAAAGTGGTGCACCAAAAGAGGACGACTCCTACCGTTAGTCCTCCTTTATAGTCACAGCGTGATGATGTCATCCCGTGCATGCGTCCCCACGTCAATAGTGTATGTTGTGATATTTCCAATATGTCACATAGGGATCAGCAATGGTATGTGTGACCTGTTTGTTCAGAATAGCCATGGAGTGGTGTCTTGATCATGATATACTGTAAATGACCATTTACATATAGCTTATCCACAGCAATGACGGCCCAGGATCCTTCTGCAATGAGCTTTTTTCTGATTGGAAACAAGACTCTGTATTAACCTAGGATCTCTTTCAGGATCTGATCATTTACACTGAAGTTTGTTCTCTCGGTCTCTTTTTGATAAGCCCTCTATGTTTGAAATGTGAATGTTTGGCCACAATCATCTTGGTTTGTGGTCATTGGATCATGTGGCTCCCAAGCAATGGACTCTGTGGAAGCTGATGATTTTACCATTTCATCTGGCAATTTTAACTGCTTTTCCAGGAAGTTTTTACCATTTCCTCTGTACCTTCCTCTGTCTTCTCTTGAATTTCAGAGAAAATCAAGCTGTTGGTACTTGTTGGGGGAGCTCTATGATTGCTTGGTTTTTTTTTTCTGCTGATAACTGGCTCATCCTCTTCATGAAAGATTTCTACAACTCTTTCAGAATTTACCTGTGAAGGAGAAGACAAAGCGGACCAATCACAACTGTCTTTTAGTATTATAACATTAAATAATGAATCTGTCAATTGTTTGTGTTCAGATGTGCACTGCCATTTTGGTTACAACATGGGTTACATCACCACCGCATCACGCAAACTCCTCCCCACAAAAAATGCATTTTGTGATATTGTCAATAACATTGTTATCTTGAAAATTGACAGAAATATTGTGATATAATTTTGGGGCCATATCACACACCCCTAACACCTGTTTCACCCCTTAAAATTCTGGTGTTTCAAATTTTCTACTGCCACTCAGTGAAGAAAGAATTTGATTTACTTTGCGTATGCTATTTGTAAGCATTTTAAGGTAAATTGGCTGGAATGCTAAGGGGTTAAGGTAGTATCTCACTGGGATGACTCAGTTCAACAGCTGAAAAAAATTGCGCACAACCTGCCACAAAGCTTTCTACATAGACAATGAATGAGGAGCACTGGAGCAGAAAAAAACACAAAGAGTGGTTTTCTTTCAGCCATTATTTAAACTTAAAAAGTATGCACTCTCTAATCTCACCTCGTTCCCTGTTCACACTTCATGGTAAAATCTGTAATGTGACAATAAGGGGGACAATGAGCGAACTTAAATGTGAGGTAACAGCATACTGTATGTGAGCTCTGATTGAGACAGCTGCTGCTGGAATCACAGACTTCACTAGTCTAAGAACATGATCCAAATCAGTTGAAAAGACTTAAAAAGTCAAAATAAAACCTGTGGTCATATCTAACAATTGTCAAGCAAACCTCTAAAATGCCAGACTCATAAAAGGTGTCTGTGTAATGGAGCAGAAGCTCCCTAAACAACAGAACTCCTCGTTTGGGTGATACACCTCAGTCAGGAACAGTAGGCAGTAGTGTTTAAACAAGGTTTATCACTGTCAGGCTACAGGAGTGAAGTTTACAATCACTGTTTTTTTTAAGTTATCCTTTAAAAAAACACTAAAACACCACAACAAAACATGCTATAATAGTAACATGCAGCAAATCAACCGGTAAAAAAAACAAAACAAAACAAAAAAAACAAAACAAAGGAAAACAGCAAAATCAATTAAAACCAATAAGATGAATAAAACCCCCAAGTACTAAAATAAAAGGGTTAAATATGCTCTTAAAATAATCCAGCATAATAATAATAATCCTTTACATCTGTTTGCCATGTTTAAATGCACAGCATGAATCCAATCCACCTTGCCCGGCTGCTATTTCGTACAGCTGCCTCCCTCACGTTGTCAGTACATTAACGTGTACTGTGGAGCAGCGACGACACACCATCTGCTGATTCATACAGCAGTTGTCTCCCTCACATTCTCATTGTCATATAATGTGATAATTGTGTGTGCTGTGTCTTTAAGACTGTGGTGACGTCACAGGTCAGAGTTGACCTTCACCGGGTGATATAGTTATGAAAATGGCGATGTGTTGATGTTGCCGCCTGTTAATGTTCCCGCTCCTAGTTGTTAAAAGAGAACTTTGTTGAAACCACTATTCGTGTGGACCTCAGTTCTTTACATGGTGTCAGAAGTGGGATCTCCTGTCCAAAGCAGTAATGGGGCGCTGACATCGGGACGATGTCGAGAACCAGAGGGGAGTAGTGTAGCGAACTCAATATGAGCACCCTACTTGGCTTGCCAAGTGGGTTGACCCTATTGGCGACACAGGTAGAGTGCGGGACTCCGGAGCGGGAGGCGTGAGTTCAAATCTCCCGGTGGGACATCGCCATGTCGAGCAGCACGTTACATTGGTGTCAGAAGTGCTTGACGGACGCTCTGCTTCAGTAAGATGGCCAAGTTTAATCCCCCGGAAAGTTTTCCTTTTCATCGTCCAAATGAATGGGCGGGCTGGAAAGAGCGCTTTCTGCGTTTCCGGACGGCTACAAAACTGAATAAAGAGGACGGCGAAATTCAGGTCAGTTCACTGATTTACGCCATGGGCCCCGAAGCTGAAAACATCTTCAAATCATTCTCATTTACTGAGGATACGGATCAAAAGAAGTTTGACGTTGTGTTAGGAAAATACGACGAGTACTTCTGTCCTAAACGGAACGTGATCCATGAGCGCGCTTGTTTTCAGCAGAGGCTGCAGCGGCCTGGTGAGAAAGTGGAAATGTTTATCAGAGCCCTTCATGAGATGTCAGAACACTGTGACTTTGGTGTAAAGAGAGATGAACATATCCGTGACCGAATTGTTGTGGGCATCCTCGATAAAGAGCTGTCACGTAAACTGCAGATGATGGCTGATCTAACACTTGCCCAAACTATTCAGACAGTTCGCCAGTCCGAGGAGGTTGTCCTCCAGGTTCACCAGCAGGGGGAGGCACACGCCACGGTGCAGGAGATCCAGGGAAAAGCAGCAGGCAGAGGAAGATCTCCATTTAAACCAAAGAAGGAAAAAAGTGGAGAGCAAAAAGACTCATGGTGTGGAAGATGTGGAAAATTAAAACACAGAGATCCTGAAAAGTGCCCAGCCATGAAGTCAACATGCAACAAGTGTAAAAAGGTGGGTCACTGGGAAAAGAAATGTCACAGTAAATCAGTCAGAGAAGTCACTGAAGAGACAGTTTCCCAGACACCATTTTTTTGGGGCGCAGTCACAAAAACAGACAGAAACGACGACCCATGGACCATACAGCTTACAATTGGAACAACACCAGTCAATTTTAAAATTGATACGGGTGCAGATGCAAACATTATGGGACAAAAGACATTTAACGAACTAGTTCCTAAGAAGGAATTAGAGCCATCTAATGTCACACTGTGCAGCCCGGGTGGTCAGTTGGACTGTATAGGGAAATTTCAAGCCTTCACAGAATACAAAGAAAAACCATATACTTTTCCTGTGTATGCCATCAGTGGCAATAATGCAAACAATTTGCTGGGCAGAGACACAGCAATGTCGATGGGGCTTGTGAAGCGTGTTGAAGAAGTACACAAAGCATTTGGTGAGCATGGAACACTTAAAACAGAACCAGTTAAAATCCTGTTAAAAGAGAATGCTCAGCCATACACAGTGCACACTGCCCGTCGTATCCCTTTGCCACTTTTGCAGAAGGTTAAGGAGGAATTGCAGCGTATGGAGGAGAATAATGTGATTGAAGCTGTGATTGAGCCTACAAATTGGTGTGCGCCAATGGTACCAGTCCCAAGGAAAAATGGAAAAGTGCGGATCTGTGTCGATTTAAAGAGGTTAAATGAAGCTGTACGAAGAGAGAGGTATGTTCTTCCTACTGCAGAGGAAATCACTGCAAAACTTAGTGGAGCAACCACATTCACATCATTGGATGCTGCCTCCGGGTTTTGGCAGATTCCTCTCCATCCAGAAAGCAGTAAATTAACAACCTTTATCACACCCTTTGGGAGATATGCATTCAGACGTCTTCCATTTGGGATCACAAGCGCTCCTGAAATTTTTCAGCGCAAAATGACAGAAACCCTCAACGGCCTGGAAGGCGTGGCTATCTACATGGATGACATACTGGTGTACGGCGACACTCCTGAACAGCACGACCAGCGTCTCAGCAAGGTACTGGAAAGGATCGAGTCAGCCGGACTTAAACTGAACAGAGAAAAATGTAAGTTTAGACAAAACAAGCTTCACTTCTTGGGCCAAGAAATTGACAAATCAGGCGTGAGACCCGACCCTGATAAAGTCAAGGCAATCCGCGAGCTCCCTCCACCACAGAACGTGCATGACCTCAAGCGTGTCCTGGGCATGTTTAACTACCTAGGGAAATATATCCCAAATCTGTCGACAGTGGGCCAGCCACTATATGAACTGTTGAAATCCAAGTCAGTGTGGATGTGGGACCATTCTCAGCAGGAGGCATTTCAACGCATCAAAGACATTCTGTCTACTTCTCCAGTTCTGAAATTCTATGATGTGAATCGACCTACTGCCGTATCAGCTGATGCCAGCAGCTATGGTATAGGTGGAGTACTACTGCAACTGCACGATGGAAACTGGAAACCTGTGGCATACTGCTCACGTCGTCTGTCAGAGGCCGAGACTAGATATGTACAGATAGAGAAGGAGTGTTTGGCGAGTGTCTGGGCATGTGAGAGATTTGAGAAGTACCTCTGTGGTCTGGAAGATTTTAAGTTGGTCACAGATCACAAACCCTTGGTGCCTCTCATGAACAAAAAGGACCTGGACAATGTGCCAATACGGTGCCAAAGGCTACTTATGAGACTTATGAGGTTCAAACCGACAGCCGAATATGCTCCGGGAAAGACCTTGGTAGTAGCTGATACACTCTCGAGAAGTCCACTACAGTGCGTAGAAAACGAGACTGATACTCACTCTGATGTAACGTGCTACATAGCAGCAGTTATTGATAACTTGCCAGCTACTACACATAAAATAGACACTATAAAGACCGCTACAGCAGCTGACTGTAACCTACAGTTGGTGTTGTGGTACATCAAGTCAGGATGGCCAGAATACATAGGCAATGTCCCAGCAGCTATCAGAGACTATTTTCCCATTAAAAATGAACTGTCTGAATGCGATGGAATTATCACCAGAGGAAGCCGCATGTTGATTCCGGATGTGCTCAGAGCAGACATCTTGGATCGAATACATGATGGACATCAAGGTCTGACAAAATGCAGAGAGCGGGCCTGCACATCTGTGTGGTGGCCTGGCATCTCATCTGAAATCAAACGCAAAGTCCAGTCCTGTCAGGTGTGTCGTGAGATGAGACCAGCTCAGCGAAAAGAGCCTCTCTTGTCAACCCCTCTACCTGATCGACCCTGGAAGAGACTTGCTGTTGACCTGTGTGAGCATAACAAGCACACTTACCTTGTTGTGTCAGACTATTTCTCTCGGTTCCTCGAGATACTTCATCTGCCAGTAACCACTGCTTCTCAGATGATCTTAAAGCTGAAGTCAGTGTTCGCGAGGTTTGGTTGTCCAGATGTGGTTGTATCTGACAATGGGCCTCAATTCTCATGCCAAGAATTTAAAAAGTTTGCAAGGGAGTTTGACTTTTTGCACATCACCTCAAGTCCACATAACCCCCAAGGAAACGGACATGCAGAGAGGGGAGTTCAAACAGCAAAAAGAATCTTAAAGCAGCAAGATCCTTTGCTCGCCCTCATGTGCTTTCGATCAACGCCCTGCACCACCACAGGCGTGAGTCCTGCAGAGCTACTTATGGGTCGAAAGATCAAAACAACTCTTCCTACACTCGAAGTGAATCTTCAGCCCCGATGGCCTGATCTGGAAGTCGTCAGGAATAAGGATGCAATGGAGAAACAGAAACAAGCATTCTACTTCAATCAGCGCCATGGAGCTAAACCCCTACCTTCGTTGAAGCCAGGAGATTCAGTCCTCACAAAGCTGGACCATCAGAAATCCTGGAAAACACCCGCTGTTGTCACAGGAGAAAGCAGCACACCTCGCTCCTTTTTTATTGAAACACCCCAGGGAGCAACTTTGTGACGCAACCGCCGTCACTTGCAACATGATCCTGAATCAGCCAGAGAGATACCCTCTTCAGCTCCAAATGACCTGCAGCCAAAGATTGTCGATCAGCAGCCTGAAACTGCAGCTGCTGCTGACACTATTTTACCAGAATCCAGTGTCAAACCGCCAGACCCAAAGCAAGGACTGTTGTTTACCCGGTCTGGTAGAATGATTAAACCTGTGCAAAGACTAGATTTGTAGAGAAAAAAAAAAAAATGAAAAAAGAGAGAAATTCACGTGTTCACTGTGATAAGTGTGGTTATATTTGGTTCAATAATTAAGCCATGGGCTGTGGGGAAGGGTGAAATGGAAATGAAAAAATGTTTGAATTGAAAATTGTTTTGTTCTGAAAAAAAAAAACAACTAAAAAAGGGGGAGATGTCATATAATGTGATAATTGTGTGTGCTGTGTCTTTAAGACTGTGGTGATGTCACAGGTCAGAGTTGACCTTCACCGGGTGATATAGTTATGAAAATGGCGATGTGTTGATGTTGCCGCCTGTTAATGTTCCCGCTCCTAGTTGTTAAAAGAGAACTTTGTTGAAACCACTATTCGTGTGGACCTCAGTTCTTTACACTCATCAGTTCAGTTAGTGATCGTACTGAAGAGCAGTGAAGGAGAGAGCCCCGCCTGCTCAGTTCAGCCACGTTTTTCAGTTCAAGTGGTAGGCAGTTAGAGCTCCAGTACGGCACTGAGCGATTCGGTGTATGGCTCTTTAGAACAGATTTTTTTAGTGAACAAATCGAAGTGATTCAGTACATTTTAGTGAACTGTGGAGCCCTTAACTATACAGCATGCCCTGGGGCCGGCTCCGTTTCCTTCGTAGGGGCATGTGGGGCAGTGACAACAGCTGCCCTATCCTTAGCCTTGCCTTTCTTACCTTTGGGTGTTTACATGGACACAAGTAACCAGATTAAAAGCCTGACCAGAATAAAAATGCTTCATGTAAACATGGCAATCTGAATATTCTAACCTGATCATGCTCATTCGGATCAAAATTTCATTCCGATTGAGAGGGGTGGGTTATGCCAATTGTTAATCGGAATGGTGTGCATGAAAACACTTATTCCGAACATAGGGCAGAAAATATGTTTACTGCGCATGTCTGTACACCAGCCGCACGTCGACGTGACGTATTTCCGCTTTAGCAGCAGCTAGCGAAAAACATAGCGGGAGTAAAACAAAACTGGTCTGTATTGTCCTGCTCTCCCTCTGTTCGTCATATGCAGAAGTATGCACTTGTAGCTTCATTACGGAGACCAGCAGAAGCAAAAGTACAGTCTGAATAACACAATACAGGTCAATTTCAACACGAAGCGGGGCTTGCTAACACCGGAAGTTGCTTCTTCTTCTACTATTTTCGGAATGTTGAAATGCTGACGTGCGCATGTCAAAATGATTTATTCCGTTCAAACGTGTGACACATGGAAATGCACGTCCTAATCAGATCAGCTTTTTCAGGATCCATGTAAACAGTAAAATTCTGATCTGAATTGTAATCAGACTGAAGAAATTTTGCCCATGTAACCGTGGCTACTGTTGGTCGCAGCTGTGTCTGCGTGTGCTAGAAAATGCCTATACCATTCCACCTGCCTCACATGTAGAATGTCTTGTCCTTTTTGTCTCCAATCAGTCACAGTTTAGTTTCCTAGGTCCCCAACCATTCACAAGGGTCTTTTTCTCACTTTCTGATTCACGGACACTAAATTGAGAAAGGCTTGAAACATGTTGAAAATTCCTGTGACAAGAGGCCCTGTGCCTCACAAGAGTAAATTGTGAATCCCCGTAAAACTTTTAGAGACATTTGGAAACTCCCTTGTAAATTCCTTTCTCCAACGAGTTGCAAGCTGTCACAGCCGGGTGAGACAGTACCTTAATGCTCATAAGTATTGGAAGACTTTCGTAGCAAGGTTTATGACAAGGAAAACAATGCCTACCAGTTTTGGAACCTTGTTCCACCTGTCAAATATGGTATTTGATTTTGGGCTGATCTGCTAAATCTGAGTCGGAGCACCACACTTCTTGTCTTCTTGTCGGCCTCTGTCGGTCTATGATGACCATGGAAGAGAATCCTAAACGTCTACTCTGCTGGAACAGCACCGCCTGTGGCTGAACAGGCCGATGCGCGAATGGCAGTCCCTGTCACACAGGTCGCAGTTGTGGGTGGTCTCTGTGCTGCTGGGTCTGTGGCGGTTCTTCCTGCGGGTCCTTTTTTCATCTGCTGCAGCAGTCAGTCTCTCTTCACCCGCCTTGAGCTGTCTGGTCAGGGTGCCTCTCCATTTGGAGCGGTCCATTGCAAGGTCCTTCCAGCACTCTGTGTTGATCTCCAGGGCCTTCATGTCTCTCTTGCAGACGTCTCTAAAGCGCAGCTGTGGGCGGCCAACGTCTCTCCTGCCAGTTGCCAGTTCTCCGTAGAGGACGTCTTTTGGGATTCTGCCATCCTCAATACGGAGAACGTGGCCTAGCCAGCGGAGCCTGCGCTGCCTGGGTAGAGTGAACATGGAGGGAAGGCCGGCGCGGGACAGAACTTCTGTGTTGGGCACTTTGTCCTGCCAGGATATGTCCAGGATGTGGCGAATGCAGCGCAAGTGGAAGGAGTTCAGTCTCTTTTCCTGCCGGGCGTATGTTGTCCATGTCTCACTCCCATAGAGCAGTGTGCTGATGACGCAGGCGTTGTACACTGCCATCTTCGTCTTGACAGAGAGTTTGGGATTCTCCCACCCTCATGTGGTGAGGCGAGCAAGTGTGAAGGCTGATTTTCCAATCCTCTTGTTGATCTCTGTATCAAGGGAGAGGTTGTTGCTGATCGTGGACACCAGGTACGTGAACTGATTCACGACCTCCAGCTCGTAGTCGTCGATGGTGATGGTTGGTGGTGCTTCCATGCCTTGCTCCAAGACGTTAGTCTTCTTCAGGCTGATGGTAAGCCCGAAGTCCTTGCATGCCTGGGAGAAGCAGTCCATCAGGGTCTGAAGCTCCTGCTGTGTGTGGGTTGCGACTGCAGCGTCGTCTGCGAACAGCATGTCTCTGATTAGAGCCTCACGTACTTTGGTTCTGGCTTTCAGGCGGGCGAGGTTGAAAAGCCTGCCGTCAGATCTTGTGTGCAGGTAGATTCCCTCTGTTGCTGTGCTGAAGGCATGCCTCAGGAGCATAGCAAAGAAAATTCCAAAGAGGGTTGGCGCAAGTACACAGCCCTGTTTCACTCCGCTGCGTATGTTGAATGGCTCTGAGACGTTGCCATCGTGCTGCACTATCCCCTGCATGTTGGTGTGAAACGATTCGATGAGGCTTTGCAACTTTGGTGGGCATCCTATCTTTGGCAGGATCTTGAAAAGGCCCTCTCTGCTGACCAAACCGAACGCTTTGGTGAGGTCGATGAAGGCGACGTACAGGGGCATGTTCTGTTCTCTGCATTTCTCCTGGAGTTGGCGGATGGAGAATATCATGTCTACCGTCGATCGCTCAGTGCGGAAGCCACACTGAGACTCGGGGTAGACACATTCGGCAAGCTTCTGTAGACGAACGAGAACAACTCGTGCGTAGACTTTGCCAACAACGCTGAGGAGAGAGATGCCCCTGTAGTTGTTGCAGTCGCTTCTCTCCCCTTTGTTTTTGTAGAGGGTGATGATCTTGGCGTCCCTCATGTCCTGTGGTACGGCACCTTCCTTCCAACACTGGCAGACGGACGTCATGCCCAATGGCAGCAGTAGGGCAGTCTTGCAGTGCTTGATCAGGTCAGGGGGTATGCCGTCGTTGCCGGGTGCCTTGCCAGTGGCCAAGCTATCAATGGCCTTGCTGAGTTCGTCGATGGTTGGCTCGGCGTCAAGTTTGTCCATGGATGGCAGGCAGTCGATGGCATCAAGGGCTGACGGTGTCACGGTGTTCTGTCTGGAGTAGAGGTCGGAGTAGTGTTCCACCCATCTCTCCATCTGCTTGTTCTTTTCTGTGATCATCACCCCAGTGGAGGATTTGAGGGGGGGCGTCTTGCTCTGAGCCGGACCAAGTGCTTTCTTGATGCCATCGTACATACCACGGATGTTCCCTGTTATGGCAGCGGTTTGAATGTCTTGGCTGAGCTGAGTCCAGTACTTGTTGGCACAGCGCCGAGCAGTCTGCTGAACTTTGCTTCTCGCAGCCCTGAGAATCTGGAGATTCTTCTCGTTTGGGTACTTCTTGTACTCAGCAAGTGCTGAGCGCTTGGCTTCAATGACGGGGGTCATCTCGGTCAACTTGGCATCAAACCAGTCCTGTGACTTCGAGGTCTTCCTCCCAAAGGTAGCCAAGGCTGTGCGGTGAATGGTGTTTTGCAGCACTTCCCACTTCTGCTTTGCAGATTCTCCTTCTTGTGGTACACCAAGTTCCTTCTCAAAGGTGGAGGCAAACTGCTCAACAAGTTCTGGTTGGGCCATCTTGCTGGTGTCAATCCGTGCCTTTCCAGGCTGTCTAGCACGATGGAATTTCTTCAGCTGCAGCTTGACCTTGCAACACACCAATGAATGGTCTGTGTCGCAATCTGCACTCTGGAACGAACGGGTGATTAGCACGTTCTTCAGTGAGGTGCGCCTGGTCAGGATCAAGTCCAGCTGGTGCCAGTGCTTTGAGCGTGGATGTTGCCAGGAAACCTTGTGTTGGGGCTTGGTCTTGAAGAACAAGTTTGTGATGCACAGATCGTGATATGTGCAGAACTCGAGCAGCCGCTGTCCGTTGTCGTTCATTCTGCCCACGCCAAAAGGTCCAAGACAGGAGGGCCAGGAGTCGTGGTCAGCACCCACTCTGGCATTGAAGTCTCCAAGGAGAATGAGTTGTTCAGAGTTGGGGATGGTCCTGACAGTTGTTGCGAGATTCTCGTAGAACTCATCTTTTGCCTCTGGTGTGGCTGTCAGTGTTGGGGCATACACACTGACGAGGGTGACTGGGCCTTGAGTGGTGTTCAGGCGGAGGGTGAGGAGTCGTGCAGAGCCAGTGCTGCCCAGTTCCACCATCTTCAGCAAGGTGTTCTTCACTGCGAAGCCCACTCCGTGTTCCCTGTGTTCGTCGCTGCCCTTTCCCTGCCAGTAGAACGTGTAGTCCTTCTCTCTCAGTGTGCCTGCGTCAGCCAACCGTGTTTCCTGGAGAGTGACGATATCCTCTCCCAGTCTCTTCAGCTCATTATTGATGATGGCAGTCTTCCTGGTGTCGTTGATGTCCTTGAGGTTAGCAGCGAGTCCTGTCATCATAGTGCGGACGTTCCAAGTCCCAGTTTTAGAGTTGGGTCTCTTTTGTTTTATTGTCTTTGCCTGGTGCGAAGGTTCTCAGCCTGCTGTTCGGACTTCTCTCATCCCATGCACCCAATGAGGAAAGCAAGCTGTGGCGGGACAACACCTTATTGGCTGGGGGGCTGCCCAGCTTGAGGCGGGCGGTAGCTGTCCAGTGAGATCCGATGATCCCTCCCACCGACGGGAACAACCCCTGGCGCCGCGCTCTACGCCAATTGAGCGGTGGCTTATAACCGGTAACTGTCATTCCCCGTGTTTTTTCTATGCCAAAGGCGAAGCTGGAGTGTCCTCTCCAGTGATCCGGTGTTCTACCTTCCAGCGTTGGTGTTGGTAGGATTCAAGCCTGGGCAGGAAGATATGGAGGACAAGATGTTGCCCATGCAGCATGTCCCCCCTCTCCACGTCACTGATGAATCCAAAGGAACAGCAGGGCTGCTACAGTTTGGCACCAGCGCCATTGCTGGTGCCGTTGCTGGTACCACACTGATAGCCAATAATTTCTCAGCAATGATGGAAGCAGGCAGGAACATGTCAAGGCATGTGTGTCAGTTGAAACTCTGAAATGAAAGTGGGTCATTTAGCATGATAATGGCTTCAGCTGTCTTCTACCAAAGAATGGCTAAAGAAGTATAAAATAAACACAAAGGGCACATCCAAGATCTTACCGTAATAACACAGAGACTGTGTGGAAAGAATTGAAGAGGGTATGAGAAATTTAAACCATTGTAGTGGATTTATGGGTTTTATATGTGTTTTATTGTTGGTACAAGTATTAATGTAAATATGAATGTGAGTAGCAATGAAGATTTATTTTCATTACACTCATATCCTTGTAGGGCACCAGTCCAGATAATAGACAATTTTATTAACAATTCTTTATTTGTACCAATTATGAATCAGTCTTAAAAAAACAAAAACAAAAACAAAAAACCTCATGAGTTCTTGTCTGCTGATAATCAAGAAGATGGACATGAAATCAAACAATAACTCCCATATGTTTTTCAGTAGTTTAATAAGAAATGTCAGAATAGGTTAACATATATGGATAACTTTAAAACAGAGAATTCAACATCTATTATGAGCATCATAGACTGTTATTGAGTTACTGAGTGCAACCTGTGATCAAACATTTTTTGGAATCAAATAAAGCATAGTTTAACTTGGTGATATACCGCAAACTGGAAAACCATAAAATAGCATTGGTTAAGAAAAAGTGGATGCAATTTTATGAAGAAAATGATGAGTAAACTATTTATAAAAAAGGAACATTGGTATTACTCTGAAAAAGAACGTAAATTAATGAAAGGACAAAATGCATTTTGAAATTCTGATGGGGGTTTGCATGAAATTAAATTTAAAGAACTTATACAAGGAATATTCTGAAGAATTAAGTTTAAATTAAACAACAGACTGTCAGCCAGCAGAATCACTTGCGTCCTAGTAGGTACAGCAGGCGGTCACTGGATTCTGTTATCAACTGGACCAGCGTCGGTTCTGTTGGAAGACTGGCAGACAGGCTCTTACCACGGTTATGGCCTTCTCCCAAGATGACAAGGCTGGTTCTTCAGCAGGCTTATGCACTGAAGAAGGAATTAGTTTATTGTACAAAGTCCCATCAGAAATTCAAACTGGGACAAGAACATGCCACAGATCCACTTCTTCAGATGTATTGTGGCTGGAATGAGTTGGTTTTAAGCTTGAAAAAAAAAATCAAACAAAATCTTCTTGCAAGGTAATTTAAGTAAAAGATTAAAATAAGAAAAAGTGAACTTTAAAGAAAAGAAAAAATTTTCACAGCGCATTGACAGGCTCTGGGCCTTACTTGAAAGATAGAAAAATGGAGGGAGAGCAGATAAGTCTGCTCCCACCTACTGCTTGACCACTGCCCCAAAACTGAACAAAGGAAACAAAAGCAAGTTTTTCCTCGGTTGTGACGGGTGTGACTGGATTTCACTAAACTTCATGACAACTGGGCCATCACTGGCCTCTGGGCCCCTCCCCAATCTGACCAGTGATGACATGTTTAGTCGCTCGTCATCCTTGAACATCGCTGGCTCGTCTGTGTGGTGTCCTAAAAATGACGTGGCTACATTGACCAATTGGAGCTCTTTTTGGGGAAAACCTGGTCTTATGAGACGAGACAGCATTCATCCACTTTGGATGGTGCTTCTCATTTATCTAACAATCTGGCATCTTTTTTATCCAAATTCCAAAACCCTGACTACTCAGAGTTGGGACCAGGAAGCAGAGTCGCAGTCTTACACGCCTCTCTGCAGCTCCTCTTCATCCGCCACCCCTCAGCTTAGCCCCTGTCTTCCCCATCAGAGAATCGTTGTTCTGCCTCCCTCCAAAGTAAATAAAAATATAATGTATAAGCATCCCAAAGTGATAAAGCAAAATATTGGTAAAACTCAAATTAAACATAAAGCCTCTAAATTGAATGATTTGGCCTCTGTTCCTCCTCATAATTTAAAAATTAAATGTGGTTTATTAAATTATTAGGTCTCTAACTCCCAAGTCTCTGTTAGTCCATGATCTGTTAATTGATCATCAGATTGATTTAATTTCCCTTACAGAGACTTGGTTTAGGACAAGAGGATTATGTTGGTTTAAAGAATCAACTCCCTCTGGTTATTTAAACTGTCAAAATCCAGAAGTTTCTGGTCGTGGAGGAGGAGTAGCATCAATTTACCATTCCAAATTACTAGTTAATGTAAAGCAAAAAACATGTTATAATTCCTTTGAGGGCCTGGTCCTCAGTATGGGCACTTTAGCAATTCCAGGTTAAACCCAATTTTATTTGCCTTAGTTTATCGTCCCCCATCAACCTATTCAGAATTTTTATCCGAATTTCCTGATTTCTTAGCTGATATTAGTGCTGAAATCTGATAGAATAATTATAGTAGGGGACTTTAATATACATGTGGATGTAGATAGTGACTGCCTTATGTGGCTTTTAATTCAATATTAGACTCGATTGGGTTTTCTCAGAAAGTAGGAAATTCTACTCATACCTCCACCATACATTGGACCTTGTTCTGACATATGCATAGAAATAGAAAATCTGGTAGTGTCTCCTCATAAACCCTGTACTGTCAGACCATTGTCTGTTAACCTTTGATTTTTACTATTTCTGACTATTTGGCTTCCTAAAGAAAATATTATCACAGTAGTATGCCTCTCAGATGATGCTGTTTCAAATTTATGCAGATTGTTTCCTCTATGCCATGTGTCAACACACCGGAAATAAGCTATAGACAGCTTGCTCCTTCTGTAATTGATAACATGGTGGATAGTGTTTCAGCTTCTCTGCATCAGGCTCTAGACTTGGTGTGGCCCCCTTAAAAAAGAAAAAGTCTAATCAGAGATTTTTAACTCCTTGGTTCAACACAGAAACTCGTAGCTTAAAACAGAAGGACTCGTCAATTAGAAAGAAAATGGCGCTCTACTAATTTAGATGAAATCTATTTAGCTTGAGAAATCATCTTTTAATTTATAAAAAATCTCTTAGAAAAGCTAGAACGAGTTATTACTCTGCATTAATAGAAGAGAACAAGAATAATCCCAGGTTTCTTTTCAGTACTGTAGCCAGGTTGACAAAGAGTCAGGACTCTGTCAATCCTAGCATCCCCTTAGAGCTTACTAGTCAGGACTTTATGAACTTTTTCAATAATAAAATTTTCATCCATCAGAGATAAAATCAATCAGATTCTTCCCACAGTTAACTTAAATACTGTAACTACTACAACTCCTTCTATTGATGTCTGTCTTGATGAGTTTACTCCAATCGACCTTTGTGAGTTAGACAAAATAGTTTCCTCATCCCAAACCTTCAACTTGTCTTTTAGACCCTATTCCTACCAGGTTATTTAAAGAAGTCCTTCCCACTTATTGGTAGCTTATTCTTCATATAATCAATTCTTCATTAACTTTAGGCCATGTACCGCAGGCTTTTAAAACGGCTGTAATTAAAACCCTTACTCAAAAAGCCAACGCTAGATCCAGGAGCTTTAGCTAACTATAGACCAATCTCTAATCTCCCTTTCATTCAAAATCTTAGAAAGAGTTGTTGCTATGCAATTATTTGACCACCTGCAGGGAAATGTTTATTTGAGGAGTTTCAATCTGGGTTTAGAATCCATCATAGCACTGAAACAGCCTTAGCGAAGGTCACTAACGACCTCCTCATTGCATCTGATAATGGACTAGTTTCTGTACTTGTCCTTTTAGATCTTAGTGCAGCTTTTGATACTATTGATCATAATATTCTACTTGATAGATTAGAACACTATGTTGGACTTAATGGAACTTCGTTGCAGTGGTTTAGATCTTATTATCTGATAGGTTCCAGTTTGTTCATGTAAATGATGAGTTTTCTCTCAGCTCAAAGCTTAGTCATGGAGTTCCACAGGGATCTGTGCTTGGCCCTACTCTTTTTAGTTTATATATGCTTCCGTTAGGCAACATTATTAGAAAGCACTGTATACATTTTCACTGTTATGCAGATGACACACAATTATACCTGTCAATGAAGCCAGATGATACTAATCAATTAGCCAAGTTAGAAGCCTGTCTTAAGGAAATCAAAGTTTGGATGACTTGTAATTTCCTGCTATTAAATTCAGATAAGACTGAAGTCATTCTTGTTGGTCCAAAAAACCTTAGAAATTCCTTTCCAAATCAAACTTTCAGTTTGGATGCAGTTACTCTTTCTCTTAATAGCTCTGTGAGGAACCTTGGAGTTATTTTTGATCAGGATTTGTCCTTCAATTCACATATTAAATTTGTTTCTAAGACTGCCTTCTATCATTTGCGTAATATTGCCAAGATTAGGAGCATCTTGTCTCAGAGTGATGCTGAGAAGCTGATCCACGCTTTTGTTAGCTCGAGATTAGATTATTGTAATTCTTTATTATCAGGTTGTCCTAAAACATCTTTAAAAAGTCTTCAGCTGATCCAAAATGCTGCAGCAAGAGTTTTAACAGGTACTAGAAAGAGAGATCATATCTCTCCGGTTCTGGCCTCCCTTCATTGGCTTCCCATAGAGTTTAGAATTAAGTTTAAAATCCTTCTTCTTACTTACAAAGCTCTAAACAATCAGGCTCCTTTTTATTTAAAAGATCTGATACTACCGTATCATCCTAACAGAGCACTACGCTCCCAAAATGCAGGTTTACTTGTAATACCTAGAATCTCCAAAAGTACAATGGGAGGCAGAGCCTTCAGTTATCAAGCTCCTCTCCTGTGGAATCAGCTGCCAATCTGGATTCGGGAGTCAGATTCGATCTCTGTTTTTAAGAATAGGGCTAAAACCTACCTTTTTGATATAGCCTACAATTAGGGAGGGATCATGTGTTTTCTGAACCCTCCCTTAGTTATGCTGCTAATAGGTTTAGTCAGCCGGGGGACCTCCAGTAATGCACTGGGCCTCATTCCTTTCCTCACTCTCTATGAAATATTTTTTTTTTTGCTGGTCATTAACATTTGTTTGTTCTCTCCCATAGATTGAGTCCCCATCGTGCTATTTGCTCTCTACATGTCTGTTCTTTTCTTCTTCTCTATCCCCTCACCCCCCAGCCAGTCGCAGCAGATGACTGCCCCTCCCTGAGCCTGGTTCTGCTGGAGGTTTCTTCCTGTTAAAAGGGAGTTTTTCCTCTCCACCGTCGCCAAGTGCTTGCTCACAGGGGATCGCCTGATTGCTGGGGTCTTTCTGCAACTGTGGGGGTCCTCCCTACAGTTGATAGTGCTATGAGATGACTGTTGTTGTGAAATGGCGCTATATAAATAAAGTTGAATTGAATTGAATTGAATTGAATTGAACTGGGCTGAACCAATTACATTTGAGCTTCTTTGTTTGGCAGAAGTCATAAACTGACTAAAAAGGCAATGAAAATAGGTTTGGGAGCCCATTGGTCAGTTCAAATTTCTGAGGTGGGGGTCTCCCACAGACAGAGAAGAGAGAGAAATTTGATATCAAAAGTGAAATCCTCCTAAAACGCATATGTTGCTGAATAAAGCATAAATTCCTTGAATTTTAGTTACTAAGATTTTCTACTCAGTAATAAGGGAACATACAATGTCTCTACATAGGAACTGTAATTAATTTGTGATAGTAAGCATGCAAAAATTAATTTCTTCCTGAAAATAAAGCAACACATTAAATCATATCAATAAAAACATTCAAACCCACAACTGTCCATGCTTGAGTTCAGCCAGGTCTTCAGTAGCAGATGTTGTGTTGAGAGAAAGAATATGAATTAATTTATTGTTCACAACTGCAGAGATTCCATTTCAGGGAGGAAAAAAAAAATTCCTGTGTCGTCCACCAGATGGCACTGTAAAACTGTCTGGTTGGGTAATGAGGAATCTTGATTCCCAAGTCTGGATTATATCAACCATAAATCTGTCGATTTGAGCATTCTTTTGCCAAAGAGCAGAAAAGGGAGAATGACTAAGTCCTGGAGAAGGTATTAACTTCCACTTTATGGCCGATGGGTAGTGTTACAGCTCTGGTCTTTGGGTGAGAGAAGCAGCTCGTGACCAGACTTTTGAGTTGAAACAATTTTTCTTCAGCAAAGATTGGCAAAGCAATTTTATAGATTGGAACCCAAGGTCAATGCTACACCATACAATATGAAAAATAGAGAGAATTTCGTAATTCTTCTCCTGCTAATGTATAATTTGTCTTGGGGTCACAGCTGTAATTACGTCAGATTCAATACACACTAATGTGTAGATTTGTGAGTTAATCAACTTGGATTTGAGTGACCTCAACACACATCAAATTTAAGTCATTTACAGTTCATTGTTTCAAACAATTTACTAGTTCATAATTTGGTGGTTGACAATAATTTAGCGGTGCAGTTCATTTCTGGACCAAGCCAGCTGAGTTTGGCTTGAGCTTCATGTTAATTCATTACTGCTGGCAAAGCAGACTGCAGCCTGCTGAAGATAAGGGGATTGTTTTCAAGAGTCCCTTTATAGGCAGCTGCTTCTGTTTTGGTTCAGTTAAACAGGTGGCTGAAGTCAGTGCAGTGAATATACGGAGGTAAAGTTCATGCCAGGCTGACCACATGTTCACAGGTTCAATATGTACACAGTTTGGCTTGTGTTAGGGTGAGAAATGATGCTTGGAAAGCTCTCTCTGTCATGCAGTTAGTTTTCAGGGCTAATTGGTTTGATGTCCTTTCAGTCTGTGAGCCACTACACTGGCTAAAAACCAGAAGGGTATTGCATACAACAGGGGTGTCCATTGATGTGTCATGGAGTGCTAAGACCCTGCAGGTTTTCTCTTCTACCCAGTCTCTTCAACAGGTGTTTTCACTTATCAGCAATCAGTGGGAAGAAATTCAGTGAAATCTGTTGTTGAAGACACTAGCTGGAGATAAAGCCTGCAGGGTCTTGGACCTCCATGGCACATGATTGGACACCCCTGGCATACAAGTTGAATTAAGAAAGCCAGGATAACTGAAAAATCATAGCTTGACATAGTTTGAGCTGTATGCACAGCCTTAAGCCTGAGTTATGCTCCCACGCTGACACTATGCAGCTGTGACGGCATCAACGCACCAACGTGTTTTTATTGCGTAGCCCGACGTGCACCTCACCAGAGAAGGAAAGGTGCAAGTCAGCGACGCAGGCCATAAAAGCTGTGATTGGTCCGCTTTGTCTTCTCCTTCACATTTCCTGGTTCTCGTCACTGCTTCACTCTGCCTATTCACCGCAGCATGACTTCCAAGGCGAGTCGGTTAAACAGCAGTCCAAACTGAAAACAATATTGATGAAGTAAGCACAAACAGAGCATTTTGTGGCTTGTCGTAACCCCAGTAATTACACAGATTGTTCGCTTTGTCTCCTTCACATTTCCTGGTTCTCGCCACTGCTTCGCTCTGCATGTTCACGGCAGCATAACTTCCAAGGCGAGTCAATTAAACAGGGAATGAAATTCAAAAGAATATGGAGCTAGTAAGCACGTACAGAACATTTTGTGGCTCGTCATAACCCCAGTAATTACATAGATTGTCAAAACAGCAGTGGCAGTGGTCACGCACTATTTTCTCTTTTTCTTTGTGCAACGATCGTATTAAAAAATTGCCTTTTTTTTTTTTTGTTTTTACATTTTGTAGCTCCAACTCCATCACAATCTGCTCTTGTCCGTCTCTATTTCATAAACAAAAACACACGACAAAGTCGTGTGTTCTTGAAAAATAAACTTATCTGTACTGTTTTTCCAAAATTAAATCACATTGCATATTGTTGTCAGCCCAGCCTAGCAGCACAGTCTGTCGGGCTGTCGACCAGAATTTTTTAGCAACCCGAACGGATGGCGCAGTTCATCAAGTGGCCTCCCATTGTCCTTGAGCCACCGGACCACGGGGTACGACGGTCCCCTGCCAGGGGGCAGCAGCTGGATCAAGTACCCTACACGGACCACAGGTGCTGAGAGGTAGGCATCTGATGAATGAAATGACTGCCCAGTGAGGAAACCCAGTGATGATGACAGCTGAAGAGCAGGGAAACAAGGCAGCAATGATGATCAATAAGCAGGGAAACCAGGCAACGAGGATGGCCAACCAGCGGAGACCTCAGGCAACTGAATGGGACCCGCGGTGACCACAGATAGAAGGGAACCCACAACGGCCTAGGGCAGAGGAGGACAACACACAATGGCCTTGGGCAAAGGAGGACAACGAACAATGGCCTCGGGCAGAGGAGGACAACCCACAACGGCCTCGGGAGGAGAAGAGAAACCCATGATGGCCTTGGGCAGAGAAGGGAAACTCATGACAGCCTCGGGCAGAGAAGAGGAACTCTCGGTGGAACCGGGCGGAGACTGAGGGCCCACAGCAACCTTGGACAGAGGCGCAGCACCCTCGGAGGCCCCGGACTGAGGCATAACGGCACCCGCAGATGCCCCGGACTGAGGGGTAGCGGCATCTGCGGGGGCTCTGGACTGAGGTGTAGCACCCACGGTGGCCCCAGGCTGAAGCGCAGCACCCATGATGGCCCGGACAGAAGCAGAGCAGCATCCACGGAAACCTTGGACGAGGGGGAGCCGCACCCACGGAGGTCCCGGACTAGGACAAAGCACCCGGCGAGACCTCAGCCAGAGGGGCTGGACCCATGGAGACCTCAGGCAATGAAGCCAGACCCTCGGAGACCTCTGGTAAAGTTGGACGATCTACGGTGATCCTAGGGAAAGACTGACAGAAGGGACACTGACACCAGGTCAGGGTCACCGGCCACAGTGGAGCCTGGCGAGGTGAACCCAGGTGCAGCTAATGGCTGCACCTGGCCCTCCCAACCAAGAGCCAGGCAAGATCTCTCCAAAACAGATAAAGTGAAAACAAAGAACAGCACTTGCCTGAGCTCAAGCTTCACCGCCGTCGAGGACTCCATCAGTCCAGGCAGAAACACCTTGCACCCGGTCCTCTGGAGATCCAACTCCAACTCTGCTGCGGCAGACCTTACAGCAGGCATTGTGGAAAGTGCAGTCTCAGAACCTCCAGGCGAAGCGACCGCTGCAGGTGACTTGTCCGGCATGGCAACTGGAGGTCGCCTCACCGCTGGCGCTGGATCCCGCATAGCTGAAGCCAAGGGATGCTCAGTCATTGGCACAGGCTTCAGGTCGCTGGAACTGCTCTCCCTCCATCTGGACCGTGGCTGGAGGGCTGGGACCAGGTCATCCAGGACTGCAGGCTCCTCCATGGTCCAGCAGCTCAATCCCAGGACCGGCGGACACTCAGGGGAAAGTGGAGGAGACACAGAGATAGCAGATGAGGAAATATTATCTGCAGCAGGCAGTGAGGACTCAGTGGATTGCAGTGGCTGAGCCTCATCACTGGGAATCAGGTAAGATAATTTGTTTTTATGTAATAGAGAATGAAAATTCACTTGCCTGTATTCCCGGGGCTCAATGGTGTTTGCTGTGGCAGGCCCAGTGTTGTCCCTTTCAGTGGCTGTGGTGATTGTGGGCCCCCCTGAAGAACACGGAGGAGCCGCCCCTGCAGACACGATGATGGGCGGAACTGGGGAAGAGGTGGACAGACTCTCAGCAGCGGGAGAAGACGCTGAGGAGAAGGGGATAGCAGCAGCAGCAGACAAGGAGGAAAGAGCTGACGGAACAGCGGACAAAGAGGAACTTGAAGATGAGGAGGAAGCTGGTGCAGGAGTTCTCTGATGTGGCGAGGGAAGAGCTGCTAGTTGAGAGGTGGAGGAGTTTTTCCGGTGGGAGGCTGTGGCCAGGTAGCAGTGGAAGCCTTGAAGGGACTGACCCAGGAGACTCTTTTCGGGGGAATCAGGTACCGCTGTGGTTCGGGGATGAGCGGAGGTAGATCTGGGAGGGCGGCGTCTTGGAGCTGGTGCAGAGGGAGCTGGAACTGGAGTAGGTGAGCAGTGGGAGGCGGAAGACGTCTTCCTTGTAGGCTTAGGACCCACTGGGAGTGAGCCCACCGCCAGCCCGGGGAAGGACAGCTGGAGAGTGGAGATGGTTGACAACAGTTCTGCAAACTTGGGATGTTTCCACAGCCCGGGATACACCTTCTCTCTCCCCATCGCTGCCTCCACGTTCTGCAAGACTCTCTTCGGGCTACGGAAGGCAAGAGCGTCAGACACAGTCCTGGATGAAAAGAGCCGCCCATTGTTCCTCCAGGATGGGGCCCCTGGCTACCGACCCTCCTTTGTTGGCCAACACCTGGCATGCTGGAGACATGCTGACCGCTACTCCTCCGGAGAAAACAAACAGATGGGTGAAACAAAAAAACCAAAACAAACTCACAACTGCTGGGTCACACACTGGTTGCAGTCTACTGTCATGAATTGCCCTTTCAGGGCAGGAAGAAGACCCAGGCACTGAACTGTGAGTTTGTGAAGTTTTAATTCAGAAACACAAAATTCAAACAGTGAAGGAACAAAAACTTACGATTGAGGCGAAGCAGAAATACAGACAGGATGGACGTGGGGAAACACGTCTGGATCAGGTTTTAGACTGCAGCGAGGAGTAGATGGAGCAGCAGTCTTTCAATAGGGCATGAAACAAGCAAGTGGTTGCAGGTGTGGGGCACATGAGCGAGGAGTAATAGAAAACTGATGACAGGTGTGCAGGACCGTGAACCAAGCTAAGACAGGACGAAAACAATGCACACTGTCAAATAAAGAGCTCAGTCAGGAAATGGAAAACGGTGACTGAAGGGTGAGGACTGTCAACAAGCAGATGATAATAAGGTTAAGAACAGAAACTACAACCGACACCCTCAAAACACATAATGCATCTGGTACTAACCATACAGACAAATAATAACACAGAACTGAGAAAATACAGGAAATAAACAGAAGTAAATTGAGAGCATGAGCATGGTGGACACACCGCGCTCAGCATTGTGACAAGACGTAGTAATGATTTTACCTCTACAGATGTAGAAAATGTTCAAGCACTGGCTGGAGTGTTAGATTTGCTCATTTGTGCTTTTACAGCAGCTCTCCTGATGTGTGCTTCTGCAATGGGGTGCTTTTCAGGCAGGTGGACTTTTTTCAACACAAACCCGGCAGTTCGTTTTTTGTGTGTGTTTTTTTTTTTTTTATAATAGACAAGAGTCTACATTCAATTTGTTAAACTTCGTTTTTCTACAAATGTAATTCCTGATGCCTGAATGATATCATCATTTGAAGACTTCTGAGGGCAATAAGTTTCAGGTAGGATTTCAATAAGGCCTGAAAAGAAAGTGTAGAATAAAGAAAAAGTAGGGCCCCATTTCTGTCTTTGCCTTGAGCCCCAAATGGACTAAGTCCACCCCTGCCCGGCTGTTCTGGAGCTAAAACCAGCCTGTCCTGGTTCAGTGAGGGGCAGTCTCCCTTTTCAGCTCCTCTCTGTGCTCATTCGTGCATCCTGGTTTACCTCATATGAATTTATCTTGTGCTTCTGTTTTGTTTTGTTTTTTTCCCATGACAGTCCCTTCAAATTAAAACGTATCCCCCTTTGTGTGGCACTGGACACGAAATGCAACACACAAACACACATCTACACACACACACACACACACACACACACACACACACACACACACACACACACACACACACACACACACACACAATGCTGTGCTCATCAACTGGCACTGCTTGCTTAAGTATAAAGAGTGTTGTGTTGGGTTCTTTTATAAATAAAGACTGCTGCTTTGTGTGAACACGGAGCCTCCTTTATTAACTGGCTGCAACAACATTAACACACGAACTCCGCCATATTAATCTCCATCATGCTGTACCCCTGACAACATCCGGTCTGTGTCGCCCCCTAGTGGCTCCACACATGTAATACTTAGATTACACCACATCCCCCTTACTGAAGCCAAGTTGACCCCTTTTAGCTGAAAACACAGAATACATTCTTATTTCCGTTCCCTTTTGTCAGCTAACTATGACAGCATAAATTTAACACATCACCCCCTTTTACAAATCTATAACATTTCTTTTTTTTTTTTTTCTAAACACTGTTGCCATGTAAGAACATATTATGCAAAGGCCTCTTATTTTCTATTTAAAGAAGGCATTTTCAGAACTCAACTCTGTTTTCACAAATATTAGCATGCAACTCTACAGATCCAGTCTCTTTGGTTTAATCACTTCTCTACCAGACCTGGTTCTAACAACACCTGGTGTTTCCTGTGCATTGGGCTCAGAAGCAGTTTCTGTAGGAGTGTCTTTTCCATTTGACTGGGTCCGTTGTGGTTCCATCTCAGTCTCTGGTATCAACATAGGCACAAGATGAGTGCGATTCCTCCTGATTGTCCCTTGTGGTCCACTGATGACATAGGACCGTGGAGTTTTGTGGACAGATGTCACTGTGCCCTGTGCTTTTGCATCTGTAATCCAAACAGAGTTTCCGGGTAACAGTTTATCCAAATCTCTCGTTCTGTGTCTTTTGTTGAAACATTCTGTTTGCCTCATCCGTCTCTCCTTTTCCACGTGACGAATTTGTTGCAGATTCGGCACGCATGGCTGCAAGGCCTCTGGAAGCATTGGCAGGGTGGTACGAAGTCTACGCCCCATGAGAAGCTGTGCTGGGCTGTAGCCATTTGCCAACGCTGTGGTTCTGTAGGCTAACAGTGCTCGGTATGGATCACTGGCTTTCTTGATAAGATTTTTGACTGTTCTGACAGCTCTTTCTGCCTCACCGTTACTTTGGGGGTACCTGGGACTACTGGTCACGTGCTCAAAACAGTACTCCTTTGCAAAGTCTTCCATTTCCTGACTTGCGAACTGCGGGCCGTTATCCATGATCAGTATCTCCGGTATTCCGTGACGTGCAAACATTGATTTTAAATGCACAATGACATTGGCAGAGTGAGTTGGGCCGAGCTGGGCAATCTCTATATACCTAGAGAAGTAGTCCACTAATAACAGGTAGTTTTTGTCTTGTAGTGTGAACAAATCAGCTCCCAACTTCTGCCATGGCCTTTCTGGTAAATCTGTGGGCATTAAAGGCTCTCTCACATTAACTCTTTCCTGTATGCACTTTCTGCATTTGAGTACAATTTCACTAATCTGGTTGCTTAAACCTGGCCACCATACAGCCTGACGGGCGCGCTCTCTGCATTTAACCACCCCCTGGTGGCCCTCATGTATCTTATCCAAAACTGCATTTCTCATGTTAGCAGGGATAACTAACCTCGTGCCTCTCAGTAGTAGTCCGTTATGCACACTCAAAACGGCTCTCTCAGACCAGTAGTGCTTCACCGCTCCCTGTAGCTGGTTACGATCCGGCCAGCCTTCTGTGCAGTATTTCATGACTTGTGAACAGACGCTGTCGGACTGCAGTTGCTCTTGGAGATCTGCAAGATATTTGCTGCTTGTAGGGAGTCCCTCTAGCACAGAGTCAACATAAATGTTAGTGTCCTCCATAAGATCTGTGTCTGTGTGAGTAACACTGTTTGTGAGCGGTAAGCGTGAGAGCGTGTCGGCAGTGGTTAGACTTTTGCCAGGGATGTGCTTTATAGTGTATGAGTACCTCATTAGGCGCATACGAAATCTCTGTATACGCGGTGGAAGCGCATCCAAAGCTTGTCCTCCCAGCAGACTCACTAGTGGCTTATGATCAGTTTCTAGTTCAAAGTGCAGACCCAGGATAAAGTCATTGAATCTTTCGCAGGCCCACGTGAGAGCCAGCGCTTCTTTTTCCAGCTGGGCGTAGCGCTGCTCTGTAGGTGTCAATGATCGGGAAGCGTAAGCAACTGGTGACCACACGTCTCTCTCCTTCTGTAGCATGACTGCCCCCAAGCCGTATGAAGAGGCATCTGCAGATATTTTCTGTGGTTTGTTTGGGTCATAGAGCTGCAATACAGGAGCAGAGGACAGTTCTTGTTTGAGATTACAAAACGCATTTTGTTGTTCATGCCCCCAGTACCACATGTTCTTTGTTGAAAGCAAGTCTCTCAATGGTTTGTCCTTTTCGGAAAGGTTCGGAATGAACTTCCCCAGCTGGTTCACCATTCCGAGAAAGCTCCTGAGCTCACTCACGTTGCTTGGCTCTTTCATGTCCTGAACAGCTTGGGTTTTGTCTGGATCTGGCCTCATTCCTTCTGCTGAAACAATAAACCCAAGAAATTTAACCTCTCTTTTGCCAAACTCACATTTTGACATATTCAATGTAACGCCGGCTTTCTCCGCGCGCTTCAAGACAGCGTGCAGTCTTGCGTCGTGCTGCTCCTTGGTGGATCCCCAGACCAGGATATCATCCATGTGACAGACGACTCCGTCGAGACCCGCTGTAACCTCAGTCACCATCATGTTTTGGAAATGTTCAGGAGCACTGGAAATACCAAATGGCAAACGGTTGAAGTGGTATCTGCCAAATGGCGTAATAAATGTGGTGAGAAAGGCCGACTCTTTAGACAGTGGTATTTGCCAAAATCCCATATTTGCATCAAGCTTTGAAAAATACTGAGCACCTGTGAGCATGCCTAGCGTTTGGTCCACAGACGGGAGGATGTATCTTTCGCGACACACTGACTCGTTTAAAGGTGTCATGTCCACACAGATACGCACCTTTTCTTTGTCCTTTTTGGGAGCTACAACCATGCCACAGCACCAATCTGTTGGCTGCTCCACGCGACTGATGACTCCCAACTTTTCCATCCTCTCGAGCTCTTCTTTCACTTTACCCATGAGCGGCAGTGGCACACGCCTTGGCACCTTGAGCGAAAAGGGCTTAGCATCAGGTTTCAGTTTAATTGTGTATGGCTTTTGAACAAGCCCAAGTCCATTGCATAACTTGGGGTACGCTTTTCTCACTGTCTCTTGGTCTATAGTGTCAATTCGGGCAATTAGTTTCAGTCTCACGGAAGCTGTTCTACTCAGTAGTGCCATGCGCAGATTTTTGACAATATAGATTTTCTCAGTAGCGCTCTTGTCACCGTATGTAATAGTCTCTGTCATAGACCCTAACACAGTTAGTGCAGTTCCACCCGGTCCGTAGAGTGGTTTTTGTGCCTTTTCCAACTGTTCATTTTTCTTCTTGAAGATTTCAAATGTTTGGTCAGAAACCGCTGTGACGTCCGCTCTAGAATCTAACTTGAAAGTCACTTTATTTCCTCTCACATTTATGTCTGCCAGCCATGGATCCTCCCCTAGATCCACTTCACCCAGAAAAAGTCTGTCTGCATTGTCAGCGACCTCATTCACAGTTGGGTTGGACCTACAGACTCTACTATAGTGTCCACGTTTCCTACAGTTATGGCATTCCACGTTTTTAGCTGGGCACTGTACTGCTGCATGTGCTGGTGCTTTGCCACACTTGGAACAAACTTTACTGTCTTGTTTTGTCTGCTGAGGCCTTGAGGACTTAATCTGTTTTTGTTCCTTGATTATGAACTTGTTTGGCTTGGCTTTTCTGATGTGTAGCGCATCCACGGCTGTCCTGTTAATGCTAGTTTCACCTCTTAGGTCAGTTTGTTGTCGTTTTATTTCTTCAGATTGTCTTGCCATTGTTATAGCTTTAGCTAGGGTAAGATCTTTGTCAAGCTGCATTCTTTCTGACAGCGACGGATCTTTTAGACCCACTACAAGCCTGTCTCTCAAGAGGTCATCGTGAAGTGCACCGTACTCACAGTTTTCTGCCAGTGCGTAGAGTGCTGTTATGAACGAGTCTACTGGTTCTGCTGGCTGTTGCACTCGCTTGTTGAATTTTGCTCGTTCATAAATCACGTTCTTTCTAGGAACGAAATGTCTATCGAAAGCTGTTTTAACGGCATCGTACTGCTGGTGCTGCACGCTCGTTAGCTCGAGCCCTCTTAGCACGTCGTCAGCCTCATCTCCCATGCAATAAACCAGCGTATTTACTTGGTTCGCCTCAGCTGAGTTATTCAGGTTACTTGCCAGTCTAAAACGCTCAAAACGTCTTATCCACTTTTCCCACTCTTGGGGTCTCGCAAAGTCGAAGGGCTCCGGTGGTTTAATGGTGAAGGTTGCCGCTGGAGTAGCCGCCGCCATTACTGGATCAATTGGCGCAGCTGCAGCCCTTTGAACTTCGTCCGTCATAGCCGCTAGCCGGTTGCAAAGCTGACTTTTCTCACCTCAAAGCGCACCAACTTCTGACACCATGTTGTGTTGGGTTCTTTTATAAATAAAGACTGCTGCTTTGGGTGAACACGGAGCCTCCTTTATTAACTGGCTGCAACAACATTAACACACGAACTCCGCCATATTAATCTCCATCATGCTGTACCCCTGACAACATCCGGTCTGTGTCGCCCCCTAGTGGCTCCACACATGTAATACTTAGATTACACTACAAAGAGAGGGAGAGTTTCTGTCAGTGTGAGCAGAGGAAAGCACTCTCCAGATCAGTGCACAACATTCTCACCACACTCTGATATGTGAAATGAATAAAAGCATCATTTAGGTCAGGATTATACATATCCTCTAGGAATCAAAGAAGAATTGATCCATTTGTTTGTGCTTTAACGTCATCATCATAGCAGTCTGTCGGGGTGATGATGACTGTTTCATTTAGGTGTGATCAGATTCCTCCACGCAGCTCTGTCGTTCGCCTTCTGCTGCCAGGACCTCCTGACCTTGTTAACCCGGGTGACATCCGAGCCGGTATGAGTTGCTTTCTGACTGACCTTTTCATGAAACTGAAAAGTATTTGAGTACCGCTAGCTTTTACTGGACTAGCAGCACATTTTTGGCAGATAGAAATATTATCAGTAGCAAGGACAGGCCAAGACAAACTGACTCCAGTATCTGTTGCAGTGACTGACCAGATGATAGGTTTGTTTATCTCTGCTCTTTGTGTAGTGCATGTCACAATGCACCGACTGGCAAAAGTCCACCACAGACCTTGCGACAGATGTGCTTATCTGCCAGGATGTCCAGTCTCACCCTGTGTAACTGGGAGTCGTCTGCCACAGACCTGTGGCAGATATTGTTTTTAGTTCTTGCCAGGATGCCCAATTTCACCCTCCATGCCCTTGGAAGTGTGGGGTTGCCGGTTGAGTCACCAACGGCCCAACCCATGAAACAGGTAGTATCGGTTTTCATGGTTATCCGGTAGAAAACAAACCAATATCTGACCTGACATTAGTACTTTAACGTATTGAGCTAATAAGAAAAGTAATAAGAAAATAAGATAATAAGAAAAGTTACCTTAAGTTGAAACACTGATTTCCTCTCATGCCATCTTAAAATAAATTGACAAGAAAATAAAAAAATGTACTGTAGTTTTGCTGAGAAACTGACTTCTTTATATCAAAGTGAAAAGGTTACAAATGATACAGCATTCATGATTATCAAGTAGTTTTGCGTGACTACCACTAGAAATTTAGACTCTATTAAATTTTGATTGTCAAAGACTCAGGGAGCCACTGGATATGCGCAGAAGAGCATGTGTGTTCACAATCCAATGCATGCGCATGAGACCAGGAACAGCTGGAGTTCAAGATGCTGAACTATGGCGGTGGTTTTTCTATGGTTTGTCCAGCAGAGAGCAGCAACAGGTTGAGTTATCATGAGTTTGTAAATGGCTCTTCACACAGTGACAGTAAGCAGGGGAAACAGGAG
The DNA here is from genome assembly GCA_020510985.1 of Pholidichthys leucotaenia. Taxonomy (NCBI): domain Eukaryota; kingdom Metazoa; phylum Chordata; class Actinopteri; order Cichliformes; family Pholidichthyidae; genus Pholidichthys; species Pholidichthys leucotaenia. The sequence goes on from CM035839.1 coordinate 241,387,993, forward strand.
TTACTCTTTTACCAAGTGAACGCTGTGGGCTGCTGATGCAAAGTGAAACAGTTTTGCACTTGAAAGAGGAAAGAATCTTTTCAAACATGAATATTACACTAAGTCCACTGCAGTAACTTTTCTGAACAGCAACAACATGAATAAACTAAACTGTCTGGGTTGTGCTGACTAATGTTTCAAACAGTCTGCTTTAGGAATGCTTATTTGATTAAGTTCCTGCTGAAACTCATGACTAACACAGTGCAGCAAATCATTTATTCAAACCATCCATACATTAAAGATTGCTTGGGTAGCACAGTGGTTAGCACTGTGGCAGCATAGTAAGAAGGTTGTGGGTTCAATCCCACCCCCTGACCATTAGTGACCCTTCTGTGTGGAGTCTGCATGTGCTTACCACGGGTACTCCGGTTTCCTCCCACAAGCCAAAAACATGCAAGTTAGGTTAATTGGAGACTCTAAAGTGGCCCTAGGTGTGTGAGAAGGGATTGGTGCCACACTGTGGCTGCCCTGAATTTTCCTTTGGGATTAATAAAGTATACTAAATAATGAGCAGTCAAAGATGGACAGTTTCCTCTTACTTTTTCTTTAACACACACTTTTCATCATATATGGGTTGCATTCAGGGCTGGGTGATTACCCCCCTCCCCGCAAAAAAACAACAACAAACAAGTCCCAGAACCTGACATTCAGGACATATAACTGACGTAATCTTGCTCGTGTTGGTTTTTCGTTTTCATCTACTGTCCCTTTTAAATGGCTCCTGTGTGCACAGTCACACAACTCCTAACCAGTGCAGTCACATTACACAGTGCTGTTTGTGAGCGGGAGAACACAGCAGAAAAATTAAAGAGGCTTGTACCGAAAAGAAATGCAGTCTCTGTCCACATGTGATTGACCCTTTATTCCATCTGAAGATGCCAAGAAAAAATGAGCAAAGTTTGCGGAAATGTGCTGAAGCTAAATCACTGTTAGCCTTTATACACTTTGACTGGATGACAAAATGGACAAGCTAAAGTTGGATTTACTATCCTGATCAGAGATTCATAATCACCGCTGCATAAAGGACTCCTTCAATGTGCGTGAGTGATGTAACCCACAAAACCTCAAGAGGTACGTATATACAATGGTATGAAAAAGTGTTTGCCCCGTTCCTGATTTCTCATTTTTTTGTATGCTTGTCACACTTAAATGTTTCAGATCATCAAACAAATTTAAATATTAGACAAAGATAACACAATTAAACACAAAATGCAGTTTTTAAATGAAGGTGTTTATTATTAAGGGGAAAAAAAATCCAAACCTACATGGCCCTGTGTGAAAAAGTGATTGCCCCCTAAACCTAATAACTGGTTGGGCCCCCCTTAGCAGCAACAACTGTAATCAAGTGTTTGCAATAACTGGCAATGAGTCTTTTACAGCACTGTGGAGGAATTTTGGCCCACTCATCTTTGCAGAATTGTTGTAATTCTGCCATATTGGAGGGTTTTCGAGCATGAACCGCCTTTTTAAGGTCATGCCACAGCATCTCAATCGGATTCAGGTCAGGACTTTGACTAGGCCACTCCAAAGTCTTCATTTTGTTTTTCTTAAGCCATTCAGAGATGGACTTGCTCATGTGTTTTGGATCACTGTCCTGCTGCAGAACCCAAGTGCGCTTCAGCTTGAGGTCATGAACAGATGGCCGGACATTCTCCTTCAGCATTTTTTGATAGACAGCAGAATTCATGGGTCCATTTACCACAGCAAGTCTTCCAGGTCCCGAAGCAGCAAAACAGTCCCAGAACATCACACTACCGCCATCATATTTTACTGTTTGTATGATGTTCCTTTTCTGAAATGCTGTGTTACAACTACACCAGATGTAATGGGGCACACACCTTCCAAAAAGTTCAACTTTTGTCTCATCAGTCCACAGAGTATTTTCCCAAAGTCTTGGGGCTTAGCAAGATGTTTTCTGGCAAAACTGAGACAAGCCTTTATGTTCTTTTTGCTCAGCAGTGGGTTTTCTTCTTGGAATTCTGCCATGCAGGCCATTTTTGCCCAGTCTCTTTCTTATGGTGGAATCATGAACACTGACCTTAACTGAGGCAAGGGAGGCCTGCAGTTCTTTGAATGTTGTTGTGGGGTCTTTTGTGACCTCTTGGATGAGTTGTCGCTGCATCCTTGGGGCAATTTTTGTCGGCCGGCCGCTCCTGGGAAGGTTCACCACTGTTCCATGTTTTCGCCATTTGTGGATAATGGCTCTCACTGTGGTTTGCTGGAGTCCCAAAGCTTTAGAAATGGCTTTATAACCTTTTCCAGACTGATAGATCTCAATTACTTTGTTTCTCATTTGGTCCAGAATTTCTTTGGATCACAGCATGATGTCTAGCTTTTGAGGATCTTTTGGTCTACTTCACTTTGTCAGGCAGGACCTACTGTATTTAAGTGATTTCTTGATTGAGAACAGGTATGGCAGTAATCAGGCCTGGGTGGGGCCAGAGAAATTGAACTCAGCTTTCCAAAGATGTGATAAACCACAGTTAATTTATGTTTTTAATGGGGGGGGGGGGGTCACTTTTTCACACAAGGCCATGTAGGTTTGGATTTTTCTTTACCCTTAATAATAAACACCTTCATTTAAAAACTGCATTTTGTGTTTACTTGTGTTATCTTTGTCTAATATTTAGATTTGCTTGATGATCTGAAACATTTAAATGTGAAAAACATGCAAAAAAAGAGAAATCAGAAAGGGGCAAACACTCTTTCACACCAATGTAAATACTGACGTATGCACTGCACAATATTTAATTTGGTTACATGTGTATGAAATGGCAATAGGTCTAATCTTTATTATATTATGCTCATTTACTTAATTGTCGATTCCAAGCAATGTCACTGGCCACATGCTAGTCACATGGATTGCCACATTAGTAGGCAAGCTTTGTGAAAGGAACAATGACAGAAATGGTTTATCGTGGCATGTGACATTGTTTTACCAGAATATGCAAAATCTCATTAAAAAGCATCTGGAATGTTACAAAAAATGGGTGATTAAGGGCGGCTCTCACTGGCTTGCTCCGCAGAGGCTTGAAGCAAGGTGGAAGCTGTCATTCAGCTGAGCAGGCTGCATGAATTTTAAAAATTGGTAATTAATAGAGTGGCAACCAAATATTTATAGAAATAGACCAGGGGTGTCCAACCATGTGCCATGGAGAGCCAAGACCCTGCAGGTTTTCTCTTCTACCCAGTCTCTTCAGCAGGTGTTTTCACTTATCAGCAATCAGTGGGAAGAAGTTCACAGAAATCTGCTGTTGAAGACACTGGTTGGAGGTAAAACCTGCAGGGTCTTGGCTCTCCATGGCACATGGTTGGACACCCCTGAAATAGACTATAAATTAAATCGAGAATATTTTCCTAATGAATAGTTTAAACCGCTTAACCCACACTCTACGACAGGGGTGTCCAATCATGTGCCATGGAGGGCCAAGACCCTGCAGGTTCTCTCTTCTACCCAGTCTCTTCAGCAGGTGTTTTCACTGATCAGCAACCAGTGGGAAGAAATTTGATGATATCTGTTGTTGAAGACACTGGTTGGAGGTAAAGCCTGCAGGGTCTTGGCCTTCTATGGCACATAATTGGACACCCCTGCTCTATGATGATGGGGATCCGTGTCATGGTTTCCCAGGACTAAAACCCACAACCAAGGACAGCAACAGAGAATATGGGAAAAGGGTAATGAGCATTTTAAATTGACTTTATTCAAAACCCGGTCAAAGATGCACTCTCACCGCGGTGGCGTCCTTGTGGATTGGAGGAGAAGGAGAATATGAAAAAACAGAAAAATAACTAAGACAATAATGAATTATAAGAATGTTTTGTCAAAAACCCTGGAAACACCGAGCTGGTGAGAGTGAAGCTCCGTGCCCACTGGTCCTGTTGTTTTTCCTCTTCACATTCATTGTGTATTGGAAATGCAATGGAAAACATTTGGGTCCAGACTGGTGAAAACCAGACTGTGGTGTGCCGAGTCACCTGTGGGTTCCCCTACAGCTCATTTGCATAAACATTAGGATCGGTCATGATTTTTTCTGTACGGTCATGCGCCAGAGGCAGCGCTCTCATCCTGAACTTTTAAACCAGCGTTTTTTTTTTATGTCAAATAATGACAGATTCATTAACTGAACCTACTACTTCTCACACAAAGCGATGTTAGAAACACTTTTAGCTGGTTTGTTTTAAAGATATGGAGACCAAGGACGCCATATTGTCCGGTAGCAGCCAAGAGCTGAAGACCGCTAATGGACGGATCCGTCGACCAATCCAGTGAACCAGACAGCTGGAGGAGAAGACAAGAGAGGTGGGGGGAAAAGACAAGCAGATCTGTACGTTACCTGTTGTTGTGAAGACATGAAGGAAAAATTAATAACCGCTGTTTCAGGCAACCTGATACTATATGACCAGTCCTTGCCGTCATATAGAAACAACATACAAAGGAACGAGGCGTGGACAGCAGTGGAACATGGGCTCATCCAGCCAGAGGTCACGAACCAGCAGTGTTGGGCAAGTTACTAAAAAATAGTAACTATTTACAGCTACTAGTTACTTCTTTTCAAAAGTAACTGAGTTACTTTTGAGTTACTGCATGATTAAAGTAACTACTTGGAAAAGTAACTTTCACATTACTTTTAAATGCATACTTAAATCATCTTGCACACATAGCAAGATCAAGGGCCCCTTGTTCTCATCAAAAAAAAGAAGAAAAAGAAAACTGATGAGAAAAAGATAAGATAAGACAAGATAAGATAAGATAAGCCTTTATTAGTCCCACAATGGGGAAATTCCAGGATTGCAACAGCACAGGGATAGCAACACTCAGAGCAATAATTAAGAAGATAAGAAAAATAAGAGCAGTGAATATACATACTGTATGTACACATAAATATATAAATATATATACACAGTGCGGAGCATTGTAGCTAGATGGAATAAACAGCATAACCGTCAACTTAGTTACCCTACATAGTATGAATATATACCCATGCATATTGTCACCCTCCGTAGCGACTGATATTGTCCTAGTTGTATACTGGAGGGGACCATTTGTGTAAGTCTATTGCGTCTTTTGCATTCAATACTATTAGGTCGTCACGTTTTTAAAAAAGTCTCATCTTACAGAGAAAAAATGTCTCAGATTTACACAAACTATTGTAATCAGTAGAAAGTCAGAAATTTACTAGAAATAAAGCTGTGAATTTACAGAGAAAATTTTGGACCCCCTGGTGGGCTGTTTTTGGCCCACGAGCCATATGTTTGATACCCCTGGACCAGCCCGTTAAAAATGCATATTTAGAGAATTTACTTCCATGAAATAGTTGCATATCACAACAGCCTGTAAATGAATAAGATAAAATAAAACAGAAAGCACAGATAAATGAACATTCACCTTAGAAAAAGCTGTTCTTTACTGCAACAAATCACAGTCACTTTTTCTCTGTGTAGTAAGAAAACTTGCACAATTACTTAAACAGCTGACACATTTACACAACTGTGGACATTAAATGCGAGCTTCTTGCTCAAAAAATACTTATGTTTAATCACAGAGGTAGGAGCTGTTGGGGGCTACTCACCACTCGGACAACAGGCGATCAAAGCTCGATATGAGAAGCTGCCACCGCCACGGCATTTCTTCCCACCTGGCTGTGACGTGAACTTGTCACGCCTCGCCACTCATCTGCGGCGCCAGCTGCACGCACACCTGCACCTCATCAGCGGCGAGGGATTTAAGCCGCCTCGCCCTGGGCTTCGGCCTGAAGCCGTCAGTCTTCACTCGCTATGATTGCTGTAAGGAATCTCAACCACTCAGCAAACATTCTGGTAAGAAGCCCTTACCTCATTCTTCTCCCAGTCTGCTCCCCTGTGCACAGGTGGATTTCCCGGCGGCGGACCACTCCTCTCCGCCTCCATTCCCTCGCTGCTGCACCGGGCGCTCCAGGTCGCTGTCTACCGGACCTCATCCTTGCTGTGCCAGCCACCTGCTAATTCCAAGTAAGCCAGTCACCATTTTCATATCTCCTGTGTTGGTGTGGTGCCCGTCACCCTTCTCCATTTGCTTCTCCCATAGGGTTCAATTCAATTCAATTCAATTCAACTTTATTTATATAGCGCCATTTCACAACAACAGTCATCTCATAGCACTATCAACTGTAGGGAGGACCCCCACAGTTGCAGAAAGACCCCAGCAATCAGGCGATCCCCTGTGAGCAAGCACTTGGCGACGGTGGAGAGGAAAAACTCCCTTTTAACAGGAAGAAACCTCCAGCAGAACCAGGCTCAGGGAGGGGCAGTCATCTGCTGCGACTGGCTGGGGGGTGAGGGGATAGAGAAGAAGAAAAGAACAGACATGTAGAGAGCAAACAGCACAATGGGGACTCAATCTATGGGAGAGAACAAACAAATGTTAATGACCAGCAAAAAAAAAATATTTCATAGAGAGTGAGGAAAGGAGTGAGGCCCAGTGCATTACTGGAGGTCCCCCGGCTGACTAAACCTATTAGCAGCATAACTAAGGGAGGGTTCAGAAAACACATGATCCCTCCCTAATTGTAGGCTATATCAAAAAGGTAGGTTTTAGCCCTATTCTTAAAAACAGAGATCGAGTCTGACTCCCGAATCCAGATTGGCAGCTGATTCCACAGGAGAGGAGCTTGATAACTGAAGGCTCTGCCTCCCATTGTACTTTTGGAGATTCTAGGTATTACAAGTAAACCTGCATTTTGGGAGCGTAGTGCTCTGTTAGGATGATACGGTAGTATCAGATCTTTTAAATAAAAAGGAGCCTGATTGTTTAGAGCTTTGTAAGTAAGAAGAAGGATTTTAAACTTAATTCTAAACTCTATGGGAAGCCAATGAAGGGAGGCCAGAACCGGAGAGATATGATCTCTCTTTCTAGTACCTGTTAAAACTCTTGCTGCAGCATTTTGGATCAGCTGAAGACTTTTTAAAGATGTTTTAGGACAACCTGATAATAAAGAATTACAATAATCTAATCTCGAGCTAACAAAAGCGTGGATCAGCTTCTCAGCATCACTCTGAGACAAGATGCTCCTAATCTTGGCAATATTACGCAAATGATAGAAGGCAGTCTTAGAAACAAATTTAATATGTGAATTGAAGGACAAATCCTGATCAAAAATAACTCCAAGGTTCCTCACAGAGCTATTAAGAGAAAGAGTAACTGCATCCAAACTGAAAGTTTGATTTGGAAAGGAATTTCTAAGGTTTTTTGGACCAACAAGAATGACTTCAGTCTTATCTGAATTTAATAGCAGGAAATTACAAGTCATCCAAACTTTGATTTCCTTAAGACAGGCTTCTAACTTGGCTAATTGATTAGTATCATCTGGCTTCATTGACAGGTATAATTGTGTGTCATCTGCATAACAGTGAAAATGTATACAGTGCTTTCTAATAATGTTGCCTAACGGAAGCATATATAAACTAAAAAGAGTAGGGCCAAGCACAGATCCCTGTGGAACTCCATGACTAAGCTTTGAGCTGAGAGAAAACTCATCATTTACATGAACAAACTGGAACCTATCAGATAAATAAGATCTAAACCACTGCAACGAAGTTCCATTAAGTCCAACATAGTGTTGGACTTAGTGTAGTGTTGGACATAGTGTAGTTCCATTAAGTCCAACATAGTGTTGGACTTAATGGAACTAGTGTTGGGTTGGAAATAGTGTTGGGTTGTCCGGCTGTACGGTCTCCTGCCTCCGTGCCCGACGCAGACGCCACCACCAATACATTCACATCTCGCAGACACACATTCATACACACTTGTTGTTAATAAAGCTATTAGATCTACTCTGAGCCTGCGTGTGTGTCTCCTGAGCCGTGCACTATGTCAGTACGGCTTCAGCAGAGCGGCTCGGCAGACGGCGGGCTCACACGCCGACTTTCCACCCTCGAGGCTCGAGTGGACCTAATAGCCCACCAGCAACAGGTGATTCTTAATCAATTAACCATCATTACGAACCGATTGGACCGCTTGGACCCCCAACAACCGTTCCCCCCGGCTCGTCAGGGCGGCGTGGCTCCTGCTGCTCCAGCGGCCGTCCAGCCTGCTCCGGTAGCACCGGTTCAGCTCACACCCATTCCGACCCCCACCCGCTTTAGCGGTAAGCTCGGCGGAGCACGGGGGTTTATAATGCAGTGTGAGTCCGTGTTCCACCATGTGCCCGGAGATTTTCCCTCAGACCATAGCCGAATTGGCTACATAGGGAATCTCCTGGAGGGGCGAGCGCTAACTTGGGCTTACGCCGTAATGGCGAGGCCCAGTTACGCCACCCTCACCTATGGCCAATTCATGAGACAATTCCTGGAGGTCTTTGATCATTCTCGTACTGAGAGCGTCCAGGTCGATCGGCTTCTCAGCCTCCAGCAGGGAAGCCGGTCGGCAGCGGACTACGCGATCGACTTCCGGGTAGTGGCGGAGGAGTTAGGCTGGGATGAACGTTCATTCTGCGGTCTGTTCCTCCGCAGTCTCAATGATGGTCTGAGGGACGAACTGGCTGGGCGGGACATCCTGGAGACTTTAGCGGAGCCAACGTCCCTAGCCATCAGCTTGGATAACAGGCTGCGCGAGCGCACCTCGGAGCGGAAGTCGTCTTCTTCTCGCTCTCGTGGTGCCTCGTCGCGCCTGTCCCAAACTCGCCCCCTGGCGTCGCCGCCACCATCGCGCCCCGAGGAGTCGGAGCTGATGGTGACGGGCTGGACAAAGCTCCCTCCTGCGGAGAGACAACGCCGCCGTGAGTTGGGTCTCTGCATGTATTGTGGAGACAGTCAACACATGGTGGAGCTTTGCCCACAGAAGCCAAACGGCGGGGTCCGCGAGTCACTGTAGGGGGCCTCGCGGACATCAATCGGTTAAATCCCCTCTCCCAATTGAAGCTGCCCGTCCGATTTTGTCACAACTCCACTGGGCACCTCACTCACGCACTGGTGGATTCGGGCGCGGAGGGAAGCTTTATTTCACAAAGCCTGGCAACCCGATTGGGCATCCGTTGCCAAATCCTCAAATCTCCTCTCACCCTGGTCAACCTCTCCCATGTCTCCCTGGGGAGAGTAACACATCAGACCGTCCCTGTTCCTGTGATCATCTCTGGGAACCACCGGGAGGAAATCACTTTCTATGTCCTCCCCAACTCTGTGTCGCCCGTCATTCTGGGGTACCCCTGGCTTCGCCTCCATAACCCCGTCCTGGATTGGAAGTCCACCAGGGTATCGGCATGGAGTACCTTCTGCATGAGCACCTGCTTGCAATCCGCTGCCTGCTCTCCATCCTCTTCTCCAACTCCTATGGACGCTGCGCCCCCGGATCTCTCCCTGGTGCCACCAGAATTTCACGACCTGGGTATGGTTTTCAGCAAGTCCAAGGCGATGTCTCTTCCTCCACACAGGCCCTACAACTGTGCGATAAACATCCGCCAGGGGGCACCCTTACCCTCTGGGCGACTCTACAGCCTGTCGGCGCCGGAGAAGGAGACCATGAATTCCTACCTCAAGGAATCGCTGAGTGCTGAAATTATCCGTCCCTCGTCATCACCATTAGGGGCAGGATTCTTCTTCGTGGGCAAGACAAGAAGGACGGTTCCCTCCATCCTTGTATCGACTACCGCGCCCTAAATGATATCACGGAGAAGGATCGCTACACCCTGCCACTTATGGACACCGCCTTCCACTCCCTCCAGGGGGCGACTTGGTTCACCAAGCTGGATTTGCGCAGCGCATACCACCTCGTCCGGATCCGGGAGGGAGATGAGTGGAAGACAGCCTTCCGTACCCCGAACGGCCACTTCGAGTACCTGGTGATGCTGTTCGGGTTGACCAACGCTCCAGCCGTCTTTCAGCGCCTAATAAATGACGTCCTCTGGGATTTCATCGGCCTATTTGTGTTCATCTACCTGGATGACATCCTCATCTTCTCCAAATCCAGGGATGAGCACCGGGTCCATGTGAGGCGGGTCCTCCAAAGGCTGCTGGAGAACTGGCTGTATGTGAAGGCTGAAAAATGTGAATTCTACGCTAAAACAATGTCCTTCCTCGGGTTAGTCATCTCCCACGACCAGGTGCTTCCGGACCCAGTGAAGGTGAAGGCGGTGGTGGAATGGCCTACACCTACATCGAGAAAACAGGTGCAACAATTCACTGGGTTTGCAAACTTCTACCGCCGCTTCGTCCCAAATTTTGGCACCGTCGTCGGCCCTCTGACCCGCCTCACGTCCCCTAAGGTCCCGTTCTGGTGGACCGAAGAGGCCGCGGCTGCTTTCCAGGCGCTGAAGGCGGAGTTCTCCTCCTCCCGGGTCCTTAGCCAAGTTGACCCGGCGCTGCAATGCATCGTGGAAGTGGATGCTTTGGACACGGGAGTGGGGGCGGTTCTATCTCAGTGGTCGCCAGATGACGGAGTCAAACGGCCCTGCGCCTTCTTCTCTCGGTGCTTGTCCCCGGCGGAACGGAACTACGACGGGGGGGACAGAGAGCTCCTCGCCATCAAGCTCGCGCTGCAGGAGTGGCATCACTGGCTAGAGGGGGCGGACCTGCTGTTCGTGGTCCTGACAGACCACAAGAACTTGGAATACTTGAGATCTGCCAAGCACCTGAACGCCCGCCAGGCGCGTTGGTCCTTGTTCTTTGCCAGGTTCCGTTTTAACATCACCTTCAGGCCTGGCTCCAAGAACGGCCTGCCCGACACCCTCTCTAGGCAATTTGCCCCTGAGGCATCTGAGGACACGGTCCATACCATCCTGCCCAGGTCGTGCATCATGGGAGCTGTCACTTGGGACATTGAAAGCAAGATCCGGAAGGCGCAGGAAGTGGAACCTGACCCTGGCGGCGGACCGGAGGGGAGGCTTTTCGTGCCATCCACGGTTCGGGGGGAGGTCATCCACTGGCTACATACATCTAAGCTCACCTGCCACCCTGGTTCCTCCCGGATGATCGACCTTCTTCAACGGTCCTTCTGGTGGCCGGGCCTGCGGAAGGATGCTGCCCGCTACGCCCGGGCCTGCCCTGTATATGCCACCAATAAGTCAGGTAATGCCCCTCCAGCGGGTTTGCTCCAGCCTCTGCCCGTCCCTGGCAGGCCCTGGTCGCATATCGCCCTGGATTTCGTCACCGGACTCTCAGTCTCTAACACCTTCGACACCGTCCTGACCATCGTAGACCGTTTCTCCAAGGCGGTGCACTTCATCCCGCTACGAGGTCTTCCATCTGCCCTGGAGACGGCGGACCTCCTAGTCCAACACGTGGTCAGGCTGCACGGGATTCCGGTGGACGTGGTCTCGGACCGGGGGCCCCAATTTTCCTCAGAGGTTTGGAGGTCATTTTGCAATGCCCTGGGAGCCAAGGTAAGCCTCTCCTCCGGCCATCACCCCCAAACCAACGGGCAGTGTGAGCGGACCAACCAGGAGCTGGAGGCTGCGCTCCGCTGCGTCACTGCATCCAAGCCTGCGTCCTGGAGTAACCATCTTGCCTGGGTTGAGTATGCCCACAACACCGCCCGCTCTTCTGCCACAGGGATGTCTCCCTTTAAGGCGTCCCTGGGCTACGACCCCCCTCTTTTCCCAGCACAGGAGAGTGAGGTAACTGTTCCCTCAGTTCGGGCGCACCTCAGGCAGTTCCGTTCCATCTGGGCGTCGGCGCGCAATGCGCTTTTACGCACGGCGGAGCGCAACAGAACCACGGCGGACCGGCACAGAAGACCTGCCCCAGCGTACCAGGTGGGCCAGCGTGTCTATGTGTCAACCCAGGACGTCATTTTAAAGGGTGAGAGGAGGAAGCTGGCACAGCGTTTTATGGGCCCATACCCCATCACCAGGATTATCAACCCGGTGGCTGTGCGTGTAGCTATTCCCCCCTCCCTCCGCATCCATCCCACCTTCCACGTATCCAAGGTGAAGCTAGCAGTCTCCGACCCCCTTTGCCCTCCTCCTGCTGCACAGCCCGCGCCCCGGATGATTGATGGTCATCCGGCCTAGCCTGTCTCTTCTATCCTGGACTCCCGGCGCCGGGGTCACGGGTTGCAGTACTTGGTGGACTGGGAGGGATATGGGCCTGAAAATCGGCAATGGGTACCCTCGTCATTTGTGTTGGACCCGTCCCTCATAACTGAGTTCCACCGAGCGCACCCGGAGAAACCATCGCCAGGAGGCGCTGCTAGAGGGAGGAGTACTGTCACGCCTCGCCGCTCATCTGCGGCGCCAGCTGCACGCACACCTGCACCTCATCAGCGGCGAGGGATTTAAGCCGCCTCGCCCTGGGCTTCGGCCTGAAGCCGTCAGTCTTCACTCGCTACGATTGCTGTAAGGAATCTCAACCACTCAGCAAACATTCTGGTAAGAAGCCCTTACCTCATTCTTCTCCCAGTCTGCTCCCCTGTGCACAGGTGGATTTCCCGGCGGCGGACCACTCCTCTCCGCCTCCATTCCCTCGCTGCTGCACCGGGCGCTCCAGGTCGCTGTCTACCGGACCTCATCCTTGCTGTGCCAGCCACCTGCTAATTCCAAGTAAGCCAGTCACCATTTTCATATCTCCTGTGTTGGTGTGGTGCCCGTTACCCTTCTCCCTTTGCTTCTCCCATAGGGTTGTCCGGCTGTACGGTCTCCTGCCTCCGTGCCCGACGCAGACGCCACCACCAATACATTCACATCTCGCAGACACACATTCATACACACTTGTTGTTAATAAAGCTATTAGATCTACTCTGAGCCTGCATGTGTGTCTCCTGAGCCGTGCACTATGTCAGAACTGGGGCAGGACAAGAAATGGACCCACGGAGGAGACTGATGGCTTTGTCAGTTACGGTAGGGTCAGTTTATATTTATTTGCTTATTTATTTGCTTGCCTTTGCCTTAGGCATGACAACCTCCAGTGGCTTGAGGCTGCTTGTGGCGCTGGGGATGGCAGTCCCGCCAATAGCCACTGAAACTGTGAATTCATCCCCAGCTGGCAGCTGATGAGGAGGGTGTCTAGCAACTGCAAGTTGTATGATCGTCTATTTGTGCTAAAAATATCTATCCATATTAATAAAACGAGTAATGTGAGTAATGCATCTGATCAAATTTCAGTAACTAAAGCATTACTGAATTTTTAAACAGTAATTTCGTTACACAGCACATTAATGCAAAAGTAGTGGCGTTACAGTAATGTGTCACTCCAACACTGCGAACCAGGTGGTCAAACTCGCCATGCATTGTGCGGGTCTGTAGGATTGGGTGAACCCAAAACCGGCAATGACAACAAGGTCGCCTTTTGAAAAGCAAACATACCAGCACTATTTAAAACAGACATCAATCTGCTCATGGTTAATAATGTCATGTGTCTGGGGTCCATGTCTTTCTGACCCCAAACACAGATTATTGATGTTTTTTGTCTTTTCTGTTTTTGTGTCTGCACATTGGTCTGGGTTTCTGTGTGTCGGCCTCTCTCTCTTTCCAGGCACTTTCCACTGGTGGTTCACCGGCTGCTGGAGCGAGTAGTGTGTAATCAGTGCACCTGCAGTGGTCGTACACTCCTGTTTTCACTTGTTAGTCCACTGTGTAGTTAATTTCTGTTGTTTCACACACTCACTGTCAAGACGTTAGTCAGTTCCTGCATGCAGCCTACATTTGATGTCCAGGCTCACTTCTTGTTGGTTTTCCTTCCTTTGGACTGTGATGGTGTTGTTGTTTCCAGAGCCTGTTCTGCTCCGACATTCATGTAAGTCTAACTCATTGTTAATTACTGCCCTTCCTCTCCGCTCCAGTCCCGCCTGGGAGCGCATGGGGCATCTCTCCTCCAAACAACGGAGTTTGTATCTGGTCATCTCACCATTATTACTCATTTTTGGACTGTTACATGGACACTTTGTATGTATGTTTTTCTGTTAATAAACACGTTTACTTCACTTGCACTTTGGGCTCATATCAGTTCACTTGTGCGCTGTGCAATTATGCAGCATACATGACAAATAATGACTATTCTAGTATTTCCTAGAAAACCGCAGCAGAGCCATTTTTGTCGCCGCTGGAGACACCGAGAACCAGAACAGTCAAGTTCTTTCTTTTTCTATCCCTGTTATTGTTATTGTTGAACAATTTTGCCTGTTCCCTGGCCAAGGGACTCAGGGTTCGCAGTCCCCTGAGTTCCCTGCACCAGTGGCATTTCATAATCCCTCACCAGTCCTCTACATGCCCTCTCTCTGTGCTCCCAAGAGTTTGCCGGCCCCAGAACTCAGCTGCCAGAGGGAGGAGGAACCTGAGACCCTGGGGGATCCTGTTCCAGGGTCGGCGGTGAGGCAGCCCCCAGCCGCCACGCCGGATGAGCCGCCAGCATGAGAGGCGACACATGGGGGCACTGAGACTGCGACCACCATCACGCCTGCTGCGGGGGCTGCCGCAGCAGAGACACCCAGCGAGCCTGACTTCCAGCAGATTGGGCCCAAGACGTTGTCATCAGGATTGACGGAGTCCTGGACGGCAGTGGAGCTCGAGTGCAGGCAAGTTCTCTCTCTAGTTTTTTCTTATGTCAGTTTTAGAGAGATCTTTTCTGGCTCTTGGTGAGGACAGTCAGATGCAGCTCTTAGCTGCATCTGAACTCACCTCGCCAGGCTCTGCCGCTGCCGGCGACTTGAACCACCTTCTCTCTCCTGTCATTCCTGAGCTTCCTCCTATGGTCGCCGGAGAGGATCCATCGCCACCTGGGGTCCACACGGACAACGACGGGAGTCCAGCCTTCCCAGTGGAGGTTGAGGTGGGGGTTCCATCCCGATGTGGGACCTCTATGGGTGCCGCACCTCCTCAGTCTGACGAGCCATCGCGTCGTGGATCGTCGGAGTCCTGGACGGCGGTGGAGCCTGAGTTCAGGCAAGTATACTCCTTAGTCTCTCTCTTGCCTATTTCGGAGCAATCTAGTATGACTCTTGGTGAGGAGACCCAGGGGCAGCTCGCCGCTGCACCAGGCTCACCTCGCCGGGCTCTGCCGCTGCTGGTGACCCTGACCCGGTCTCTTTCTCTCCTATCTCTGAGCTCCCTGTCAGGGTCACCGGAGAGCAGCCGATGCCACCTAATTCCACTGGGGATCCAGGTTCGTCATCCAAGCTCACTGTGGAGGTCATTATGGACGTTGCTATGTCCCAGGCTGCGACCACCGCGGGTGCTACAATGTCCTGGCCCGGGACCACCATGGGTGCAATGAAGTCCCAGACCAGGACCGCCGTGGGTGCAACGCTGGCCCAGCTGGGGCTCTCCGTGGGTGCTGCCATGTCCCAAGCTGGGGCCACCGAGGAGGTCGTCGGCCAGCCTGGGGACGCTGAGGTCTTCGGGGTGTCCCTTCCTCCTCCGTCGAACGCCATCGTGGTCCGTGGGTCCCCACCATCTGATGCCATTGGGGTTCTCTCCCACCAGTCCGGCCTCCCATCTTCAAGCCTCCCGGTGGATAGGCCACCTCTGTGCTTATCCCTGTGGTACTGGTGGCTCAGCAACGCTGGCCGGATGCCCGAAGTAATTGGCCTCCAGGCTGGGTGGTCTGCCAGAGCCAAGGGACTGCCCGACCGGTCTCACCACACCACCCACTGAGCCTGGGATCTTGGTCAGCCCCCTGAACTTTTGGACTTTTTGAGACTGTGGGGGCCTGTGCTTTGCCTTGTGAGGTTGGTGGGGTGTGTCCCTTGTTTTGTGGGTGTATTATATATGGGGTTGGTTATGCTTTCATTCCTGCCAAACCTGCTTCCCCCATCTCCTGCCCTGGGTAGCTTGTTGCAGTTTGGCTGGGGGGGGGGGGTCCTCTGTCTCTCTGTGGATGTTACCTGTGATGTCTGGAATCCACCTGTTGGGAGAGGGCTCTGTAATGTGTCTGGGATTCATGTCTTTCTGACCCCAGACACAGACTATTGATGTTTTTTGTCTTTTCTGTTTTTGTGTCTGGTCTGGTGTTTTTGTGTCTGTCTTCATTGGTCTGGGTTTCTGTGTATCGGCCTCTCTCTCTTTCCAGGCACTTTCCACTGGTGGTTCACCAGCTGCTGCAGTGAGCAGCGTGTAATCAGCGCACCTGCAGCGGCTGTACACTCCTGTTTTCACTTGTGTCGTTAGTCCACTGTGTAGTTAATTTTTGTCGTTTCACATACTCACTGTCACGGTGTTAGCCAGTTCTTGCATGCGGTCTACATTTGATGTCCAGGCTCACTTCTTGTTGGTTTTTCTTCCTTTGGACTGTGATGGTGTCGTTGTTTCCAGAGCCTGTTCTGCTCCAACATTCATGCAAGTCTTTCTCATTGTTAATTACTGCCCTTCCTCTCCGCTCCAGTCCTGCCTGGGAGCGCGTGGGGCATCTCTCCTCCAACGGAGTTTGTAGCCGGTCATCTCACCATTATTACTCATTTTTGGACTGTTACATGGACACTTTGTATGCATATTTTTCTGTTAATAAACACATTGACTTCACTTGCACTTTGGGCTCGTATCAATTCACTTGTGCGCTGCGCAATTACGCAGCGTACATGACAAATAATGACTATTCTAGTATTTCCTCCCACATTGCTATGACTTCACCTATCCGAGAACTCTACCGACCCCATGCTGGCACCTCACCGGTTCTGGTGACCAATTCCTTTCTGAAAAATCCAGACCAGTGGACATGTAGCATGTTGCGTGGATAAGGGGAGGCAGAGGGGCTGAATGGGCCCTGGAAGTCTGGAGTCTGTTACCCCCTTTTCTGGCGTAACAGATTCCTTGCAGTAGTTCAACAGAGAGAGTTGTTCTGTGAGCAAAGCAGTTAGTTGATGTGGAAGTACTGAGGCTTAGGGTGCTTTCACACCTAAATTTGTTTACTTTGGTCCGAACCAGTTGATAAGTTTACTTTGTATCATTTTCTCCTTGGTTCAGTTCCCTTTCACACAGGCAAAAATTCAAGCAGACCAAACTGCATCACGTTAAATTCTGCGAGACTTCAGAATGTTCTCTGTTCTTACTGGTCAGATTTTTTACTGCAAGAACAGGAAAAGTAAATGCAGGAAGTAGGATGATTACTGTACATTCATGCATTTCTGGGGAGAAAATAATACAAATCGTAGTGTAATTTACGAGGTTTTTTTTATTGCCCTGGTTATCGTTTATTACATTATGTACATATGCCACTTTCGGCAAATTATACAGTTTGAAAATGAAGCATGGCTACGGATGGAAAATAACATGTTAATGTTCATTAATTCTCCAGAACCGTGACATGCTCAACCACAGATATTTTCAAAGATCCGTCAGGTATGTACAGTGGCATAAAATGTTTTACAGTTTACTGCTAGTCCTGTTTTAGTGCGGTCCCTTTCTCACCTGCAGAACTGCACCAGAGTTCACCATTTGATTCGAATGGAAACCACCTCTTTCAGGTGGTCTCGGTTCGGTTGGTTTGGTGCGCACCTGAGTGTTATTACCATGTTTTCACCAGACAAAACAAACCGCTCTAATGGAGAAAACGAACTCGAGTTTGATTGAAGCAAACTAAAGCCTGTAGATGTGAAAGCACCCTTACGTGTCCAATTCTCCCAGGGAGATGAGGGAGATGGCACGCTCAGGTCCGGGCATATGGAGCAACAGCAGGTGAGCATGCCACAGTCAGAGAACAGTGAGGTTTGTGGGTGGTGAGGCATTGACTCTTTCAAAGTCAGGTTTACAAATATATGAACACAATAGCTTGAATTTAATTTCAACTTAAAGTTTGCATATTTTATGATCTGCTAATTGTACATTATAAAATCCGATTATATGAATAATTTATTAACAAAACAACTAAGGCATTTTACTGAAATGCCTCTTGACAGAATGTACAGTGAATTTAAGTTTAGTTAAGGTGAAGTCAGCCTCTCGACGTCACTCGCCGTCACAGGCGTCCCGCCGTGCCGCCCAGTACCCTTGTCCAGGGCAACTTGAGCTCTGGCACAGGGACCCTCCTGTGATGGCCCTGGGTGATACTGGTCCCGCTCACTCTCCAGAGTGCCAGGCATGTTCTCATCCCACACAGTCCCGTCTTCCATTCTCGAGACCAGCAGGTCCCACAAACTGCAGCCCGACCACTCCTCTCCAGTACTGCTTTTAATGGTGAAGCCCAGACCGTAAAACAGATTGCATCCCATTATGCTCTCACCACGGGCTGTCACAATGAACTTCAGGTCACACACCTTGGCCGATTTGTACCGGGCCATCAATCTCAGCATTCCCAATATGGCCAATCTTCCTCCACCATAACCGCAAAGCGGCTCTGAGTCACCTCCAATCCTGTAATGTGGGAAAAAACACCTCACGGTCGCTCAATTCAACACAGAGCCTATCGCTCTCGTGTCAGTTAATAATGGCACTACCACCCCGTCCAACTCCACCATAAAATACATGCGTCCGTTGGTGCTCGGGGACAAAGCATTGGCAATGGTGGGGGCGGGAGAGTCCTCTTTGCATCTTGGACTTCCTCGCTCGAACTTGCAACATGCCCTGGTGAAATGATGCAGGTTTCTGCACTTGTCGCAGTGCTTCCCTCTTGCCGGACACTCTCTGGCCTTAAAATGGTGCTTCATAGACCCACAACCCATACATACATGCGTTCTCGGGGCAGACCTCATTTTCACAGTGTTAGTGTCATCCACATCGCCTTCCACGTTATCATCACTATCCGGGTCCACTGCATGCGCCGTTGACTGTAATCCTAGTTGTTGGTGTAGCACACTCCCACTCAGCTCCCGTGATAGCTTTTCCGCAGCCTCCAGCTGCTGAGCTAACTCGATGGCTGTAGACAACGTCAGTTTGCCCGAGAACGTAAGCAGTTTCGACCTAATGGCGGGGCAGCTGGTATGTTCCACCAACTGGTTGCGAACCATCTCCTCCTCCAACGGTCAGAACTGGCATTTGCTGGCCAACAATCTCAGGTCTGCCACGAATCGCTGCACGGACTCGCCAACCTGTTGGTGGTGCTGTCGACACTGGATCCTGCGGACAATGACGTTTTCCGGGGCGCGAAAATGACACGCCATTAGCTCAACCACTTCTTCAAAGCTATCACAGTCACTCATCGTGCTTAAAATTCACCGTCTTTCCATTCTGAGGTTATGAACCAATAACGCACGTGCCCTCAGTTTCTCCAGCCTCCCAAGGTTTAGCACCATCATGTATGTCTGGAAAGCAGCAAACCACCTTGACCAAGGAACGGGTGGACCCACCGGGAAGCTCCAAAAACGGCCGAATAGGTGCAACACATGCGTCCATACCTGCTTTTGTCCTCGTTGCCAAAATGTTATGTTGGTAATAAGGAGTCAAGGACGAAACCAGATGTTGAATTAAACACACATTTATTGAAAGGTACTTTACAGCACACATGCGCAGCCGTCAGGCAGAGAGGTGGCAAAGAGATCGCCCCTCCTGCCCATCGCCCTCTTATAGCCGCGGGTGGTGGCGGAACTGGAAGGTGGATCTGCCACCCGTACCACACAAATAAAAGTCCAAACACCGCCGCTTGGCACGATTTCGCCGCTTGGCCAAACACAACACAAACATTACATTTTTGACATACACAGAGCTATCACCAGGAATGTGCATCTTGCACGAGCTCTAACCAGGCTGTGAAAGGATTGTGCAGTCCTTTTGAGGCTGCGTTTGTTGTTGCTTCAGCTGGCCTCTCTCCTTTGTATTTGAACAGGAAATGCACAGATTCTGTGATTTTAAATATATAAATATTGTTGAAATGATTGGAATCATCCAGAAATTACATTTAGACCTACAAGACAAATTAATGAACATCTGAATTATGGAAACATTCCCCTGCATCACGCACAGTTTGGGTTCCGTGTCCACCACTCAACAGAGTCTGCAATAAGCTTGTTCCTAGAGAAAACTAAATCTTTCTTAGATAAGGGCAATTATGTAGGTGCTGTGTTTTTAAATCTGAAGAAGGCATTTGACACCGTTGACCACAACATCCTTTTAACCAAACTTAGTTTAATTTTTCAGAACATGCTATCAAATGGATCAAATCCTATTTATTCGACAGACAGCAATGTGTAATGGTCAACAGTGTCAAATTGCCATATTTGAAATGTCAAATGGGTGTCCCACAAGGCTCCATACTTGGACCAATATTATTCTCCCTATACGTACACACGTGGACAAATTTGTTGGTACCCCGCTGTTAATGAAAGAAAAACCCACAATGGTCACAGAAATAACTTGAATCTGACAAAAGTGGTAATAAATAAAAATTCTATGAAAATTAACCAATGAAAATCACACAATGCTTTTGAATTGTGGTTCAACAGAATTATTTAAAAAAAATAAACTCATGAAACAGGCCTGGACAAAAATGATGGTACCCTTAACTTAATATTTTGTTGCACAACCTTTTGAGGCAATCACTACAATCAAACGATTTCTGTAACTGTCAATGAGACTTCTGCACCTCTCAGTAGGTATTTTGGCCCACTCCTCATGAGAAAACTGTTCCAGTTGTCTCAGGTTTGAAGGGTGCCTTCTCCAGACGGCATATTTCAGCTCCTTCCACAGATGTTCAATAGGATTTAGATCAGGGTTCATAGAAGGCCACTTTAGAATAGTCCAATGTTTGGCTCTTAGCCATTCTTGGGTGTTTTTAGCTGTGTGTTTTGGGTCATTATCCTGTTGCAAGACCCATGACCTGCGACTGAGATCAAGCTGTCTGACACTGGGCAGCGCATTTCTCTCTAGAATACCTTGATAGTCTTGAGATTTCATTGTACCCTGCACAGATTCAAGACACCCTGTGCCAGATGCAGCAAAGCAGCCCCAGAATATAACAGATCCTCCTCCATGTTTCACAGTAGGGACAGTGTTCTTTTCTTGATATGCTTCATTTTTGCGTCTGTGAACATAGAGCTGATGTGCCTTGCCAAAAAGTTCCAGTTTTGTCTTGTCTGTCCATAGGACATTCTCCCAGAAGCTTTGTGGCTTGTCAACATGCAGTTTGGCAAATTCCAGTCTGGCTTTTTTATGATTTGTTTTCAACAGTGGTGCCCTCCTTGGTCGTCTCCCATGAAGTCCACTTTGGCTCAAACAATGACGGATGGTGCAATCTGACACTGATGTACCTTGACCTTGGAATGTGAATATGTTTAGAGGTTGTTCTGGGCTCTTTTGTTACCATTTGTATTATCCGTATCCTCCTGCGGCCACGTCCAGGGAGGTTGGCTACAGTCCCGTGGATCTTAAATTTCTGAATAATATGTGCAGCTGTAGTCACAGGAACATCAAGCTGCTTGGAGATGGTCTTATAGCCTTTACCTTTAACATGCTTGTCTATAATTTTCTTTCTAATCTCTTGAGACAACTCTCTACTTTGCTTCCTCTGCTCCATGTTTAGTGTGGTACACACCATGTCAACAAACAGCACAGTGACTACTTGTCACCCTTTAAATAGGCCAACTGACTGATTACAAGTTTGTAGACACCTGTGATGTTAATTAGAGGACACATCTTGGTTGAACATGTCCCTATGGTCACATTATTTTCAATCTTTTCTAAGGGTGCCATCATTTTTGTCCAGGCCTGTTTCATGAGTTTGTTTTTTGAAGTAATTCTGTTGAACCACAATTCAAAAGCATTGTCTGATTTTCATTGGTTAATTTTCATAGACTTTTTATTTATTACCATTTTTGTCAGATTCAAGTTATTTCTGTGACCATTGTGGGTTTTTCTTTCATTAACATAGGGGTACCAACAATTTTGTCCACGGTTATAAATGATCTACCAAATGCATGCAGAAACATTCATATAGAAATGTATGCAGATGACATGGTAATATTCACGCCTGCAAAAAACACACAAGAAGCCACCTGTATTCTTACAACAGTGATGACCCAAATCCATGACAGGCTCAATAATTCGTGTCTCCTACTAAACACTAAAACAACTGTTTGCACCAAACAACGATCAAACATTACAAACTCAAACATTTTCTTAAAAGGGGAGGAGCTGCATCTAGTCAAGGAATTTAAGTACCTCGGCATGATTTTAGATTCTTCATTAACATTTAAAAAACACAAAAAAAATTCTCAAACATAATCAAATTCAATCTAAGAAATTTTAGACAAATTCGACTATCGCTGACAGCTGGTGTGGCCAAAATGTTCCTGCATGCAGTTATCTTCTCACATATCAATTACTCTTTTACCAACTGGTCACTCACTGGTATAACCATAATCAAACCCACTGAATCCTTATACAAAAAAGCCACAAAAATCTTTGATAAGAAAGATCCCACATATCATTGTTGTCACACTTACAAGAAGTACAATTTTCTGTCTTTTGAAAATTATAAAATTCTCAAATTTGCCTGTTCAGTTTATAAAATATTAAATGGTTATGCCCTTTTCCTCTTCCCCTGGGAGAATATGTTAAACTGAGGATTGTCACCAGTACAATCACCAGAGCAATCACTAGAGGAGACTTTGAGGTCCCCCACACATGCACCACATTTGCTCAATCTGTACTATCAGTGAGAGGCACCAAGATCTGGAATAATATACCACCTGCAATCAGTAAATGTACCACACTAAACACTTTTAAGACTCATCTTAAAAACTGGCTTTTAAACAACCAAAACTGTACCCATAACTAGTGGTTGCTCTGTGGCATGCGAGTATATAATGAATTTAAAAAGTCTACACACCCCTGTTCAAATGCCAGGTTTTTGTGATGTACAAATGAGACCAAGATAAATCATTTCAAAACTTTTTCTACCATTTGTCATGTACTGGTCCCTACGAGGCAGAGGGACAGACTCAAGCACTGGATGTGTCAGAAACATTTATTTACACAAGAACATAAATCCAAAAAATTGTGCAGACAATACAAAATGGCAAACCAGAAAAACTTACAAGCAGAAGAACGCAGGAGGACATGATCAGTGCATTGATCAAACGGACTTATCCAAGAGGGAATCAGTCTTGGATACAATCAATGTTGCCACACTGATATAGAGAAGTGGCAGGCTTAAATAGCCAGGGCAGAATAAGCTGCAGGTGCGAATCACTGAGTGAGCTGGTGACCTAATTACCTGACTGGCCACAGCTGAGTAGACAAGGAGCAGACTGTGTACAGCCAGCGGGTGTGCCTGGAGAGAGAGGGAGCATAAACAACCTAAAATATACACAGAACTAACACTAACAGTCAAACAGAACTTAGAAATAAATAGAAAGTCTGAGCTCAGTAAAACCCTGAGCTCAGACATGTGACAGAGCCCCCCCCCAAGGGGTGGATTCCAGACACCCCCAGGTAACACCAAAGAACCCCCCTAAAAAAAAAAAAAAAAAACAAACAAACAAAAAAACGATTGTACAATAATACACCAGTCAGGGTGGAAGGTGGGGGGAGGGGGACAGGTTAGGGGGAAACAACAACATAAGGCCCGCTCAGGACTGGCGCCCACGCTACATCCAGGCCTTGGACCCTCCGGACAATTCGGGTGGCCGGCTGAAGTCCCAGACCAGCCAGACAACCGGGTGGAATGAGTCGAGTGGACTGCCAGAGAATAAGGACCACCCGACCTGGCGGCTCAGTCTTTCTGGCGGCCAGAACGTTTTCAAGCCACGAGCCCAGGAGAGGTAACCCTGGAGGCAGCTTCCCCACTAGAAGGCAGGCCGATGGGAAGCAGACCTGGGGAAGGGGGGACCATGACAATGTCCAATGGTGGAGAAGGGAAGGGGACCCCGACGGCATCCGGCAAAGAGGGAGGGGGAACCCCGACAGCGTCAAGCAGCAGAGGAGAGGCCTTGGCATCCTCGGGCTGGCCGGCTGCACCCTCGGTAGTCTTGGAGAGAGATAAAGTTGCACCCACGGTGGCTCTGGGCTGGAGCTCTGCTGCACCTGCGGTGGCTCTGGGCGGAAGCTCTGCTGCACCCTTGGTGGCTCTGGGCTGGAGCTCTGCAGCACCTGCGGTGGCTCCAGGCTGGAGCTCTGCAGCACCTGCGGTGGCTCCAGGCTGGAGCTCTGCAGCACCTGCGGTGGACCCTGGCTGGGCCAACGCTGCACCCTTGGTGGACCCCTGGTGAGGGGGGTAGTGCCCATTGCGGGCCCAACTCAGCGCGCAGCAACCACGTCTGGCTCATACTGGGGTGCAGCACCCATGAGGGTCCCCGGCTGGGACACAGCACCCACGAAGAATCAGGCTGAGGAGGAATCCAGACTACGGCCTCAGGCAGAGGAGGGGCTGCACTTACGGTGGACCCAGCCTTGTCCAAAGTGACACCCACAGCGACCTCCACAGCGGGGGAAGCTGGACCCTCAGCAACCTTGGGCGGTGAACCTGGATCTTTGGAGGCCTCTGGTTGTGCTGGATCATCTCCGGTGACCCTGGGGGAAGGCTCAGAGAAACACACAGAAGGACAATCAGGGTCACCGGCAGCGGTGGAGTTCAGGTGCAGTGGGCGGCTGCACCCAGCTCTCCTCCCCCAGAGCCAGGTAAGCTTGCTCTAGTACAGACAAGAGTAAAACAAAGGAGAGCACTTGCCTGAGCTCAAGCTCCTCCGCCATACAGAACTCCGATGATCCGGGCGATGATGGCTCTACGGGCTCAGCCCTCTGGAGGTCCAGCTCGGTCGTTGACTCTGCCATGGCAGCCTCCGCAGCAGGCATGATGGTTGTTGCAGTCCTTATTTCCCAAGGTGGCGGGCCCCATGCAGGTAGCTCTTCTGGCGTGGCCGCAGAGGTTTGGCTAACCACTGGTACTGGAGATGGACTCTCCAGGAGCACAGGCTCCTCCGTCATCCAGCGGTTCTGTTCTGGGGCCAGCGGACACTCAGGAACCTGGAAAGAGGACATAGAGAGGGCTGGTGAACAATTTATTATCGCAGCTGAAGGCAGAGGCTCAAGGGACTGCAAGCACGGAGCCCCATCACCGGGAATCAGGCAAGACATATCACCATTAATTGAAATTGAATGAAATGTTACTTGCCTGTTTTCCAGGACTGCGATGTCGTCTGCTGCTGTATGTGTTCTGTCATCCCTTCTTGGTGCTGCGGTGAAAATGGGCCCCTCTGAGGATTGTGGAGTTGCTGGTCCAGACATCATGGGGATACACGGAGCCGGGAAGGACGTAGTGGGCCTCTCAGCAACAGGAGGAT
The DNA here is from genome assembly GCA_020510985.1 of Pholidichthys leucotaenia. Taxonomy (NCBI): domain Eukaryota; kingdom Metazoa; phylum Chordata; class Actinopteri; order Cichliformes; family Pholidichthyidae; genus Pholidichthys; species Pholidichthys leucotaenia. The sequence goes on from CM035839.1 coordinate 241,413,140, forward strand.
TTGCCGGGAGGCAGTGGGAGGTGGAAGCTGCGCAGCGGAGAAAAGCTGGGGAATCAGCTGGGGAAAAGTGACGCTTGGTGCGCACAGCTGTGGGAGTCTTCCGCTCCGATGAGGGAGGGGCTGCTGGAGAGGAGAAGAAGGCGTCCTTTCGGCGACCTGGAACAGGACGCCGCCAGTCTCATAGAGCAGACTTGGATGGAGCGGATGTCGGAACCTACTGAGGGGTTGATCCTTCTGGAACCCGGAAGCGTCTCTCCTTTGGTGCGGGCCCAGGTTTCCCCAGAGAGTCTCTCACTGTCCCGCAGTATTCGTGTCGCAGCGCCGTCATAAGGGAAATCCTCTCTATACCCTCAGCATGCTCCGGGAGCTGAGGGCACCGGCGAACTGCTGCCTCCGCTAGATCCACATACCACAACACGTCTTCTGGAGTGTAATATGTGCGTGCCGCGGAGATCAGCCCATCTATTTTCATAAGAGCATGGCGGCATTCCCACCCCAGCCACATTGGGTAGCCACCTCTGCCCATGCAGTCCATAACGAGCTCCACGGATCAGGTGAGTGAAAAAAAAAGGCTAAGAAAAAAAATATTCTGACACACAGCTGAGTCTTTTAAGCTGGTGGCAACATTCTGTCATGTACTGGCCCCTACGGGGCAGAGGGACAGACTCAAGCGCTGGATGTGTCAGAAACATTTATTTACACAAGAACGTAAATCCCCAAAATTGTGCAGACGATACAAAATGGCAAACCAGAAAAATTTACAGGCAGGAGAACGCAGGAGGAGATGATCAGTGTAATGATCAAAAGGATTTATCCAAGAGGGAATCAGTCTCGGATACAATCAATGTTGCCACACTGATACAGAGAAGTGGCAGGCTTAAATAGCCAGGGCAGAATAAGCTGCAGGTGCGAATCGCTGAGTGAGCTGGTGACCTAATTACCTGACTGGCCACAGCTGAGTAGACAAGGAGCAGACTGTGGACAGCCAGCGGGTGTGCCTGGAGAGAGAGCGGCACAGACAACCCAAAATATACACAGAACTAACACTAACAGTCAAACAGAACATAGAAATAAATAGAAAGTCTGAACCCAGTAAAACCTGAGCTCAGACATATGACACCATTAATGTGACCTATAACCTGTACAACCCAAGTGAAAAACAAACTGAAATCTTTTAAGGGGAAAAATAAAAAAACTTACAATAACCTGGTTGCATAAATATGCACACCCTGTTATAACTGGGGATGTGGTTGTGTTCAGAATTAACTAACCACATTCAAACTTATGTTAAATGGGAGTCACCGCACACCTGCCACCATTTATAGTGCCTCTGATTAACCCCAAATAAAGTTCAGCTGTTCTAGTAGGCTTTTCCTGACATTTTTGTAGTCACATCTTACAGCACAAGCTATGGTCAGCAGAGAACTTCCACAGCATCAGAGGAATCTCATTGTTAAAAGGTGTCAGTCAGGAGAAGGGTACAAAAGAATTTCCAAGGCATTAAATATACAAGGGAACACAGTGAAGACAGTCATCCTGAAGTGGAGAAAATATGGCACAACAGTGACATTACCAAGAACTGGACGTCCCTACAAAAATGATGAAAAGACGAGAAGAAAACTGGTCAGCGAGGCTGCCACGAGGCCAACAGCAACACTGAAGGAGCAGCAGGAATTTCTGGCAAGTACTGGCTGTTTAGTACATATGTCAACAATCTCCCGTCTTCTTCATATGTCTAGGCTATGGGGTAGGGTGGCAAGACAGAAGCCTTCTCTTACAAAGAAAAACATCTAAGCCCGGCTACATTTTGCAAAAACACATTTGAAATCTCCCAAACGCTTGTGGGAAACTGTGTTATGGTCAAATGAAACCAAGGTTGAACTTTTTGGCCATAATTCCAAAAGGTATATTTGGCACAAACACAGCACTGCTCATCACCAAAAGAACACCATACCTAAAGTGAAGCATGGTGGTGGCAGTATCATGCTTTGGGGCTGTTTTTCTTCACCTGGAACTGTGGCCTTAGTCAACATGGAGGGAATTATGAACAGTTCCAAATACCAGTTATTGATGGCACAAAACCTTCAGGCTTCTCCTAGAAATCTGAAGATGAAGAGGAACTTCATCTTTCAGCACGACAATGACCCAAAGCACACATCCAAATCAACAGAAGAATGACTTCATCAGAAGAAGATTAAGGCTTTGGAATGGCCCAGCCAGAGTCCAGACTTGAATCTGATCGAACATCTGTGGGGTGATCTGAAGAGGACTGCAGAGGAGATGCCCTCGCAATCTGACAGATTTGGAGCATTTGCCCACAAGAGTGGGGAAATATTGCCACATCAAAATGTGCACGCTGCTAGACTCCTACCCAAAAAGACTGAGTGCTGTAATAAAAGCCAAAGGTAGTGTTAGCTTAAGGGTGTGCATATTTATGCAATCAGGTTATTGTCAGGTTTTTTTTCTTTTTTTATTCCCCTTAAAGAATTTCAGTTTGTTTCTGAATTGGGTTTTACAGGTTATAGGCCACATTAATGGTGGAACAAGTTTTGAAATGATTTATCTTGGTCTCATTTTTTACATCACAAAATCCTGGCATTTGAACAGGGGTGTGTAGACTTTTTATATCCACTGTATATATGCCGGTGTATCACACACATATGCCCCGCCTCTTTTTTGCTGTTGTTTGTTGTTGCTGTGAGGTGCTTGGGTTCATGTGTGTGTGTATGCATACACAGCACTTCACTCGTGTGACATTTGAATGTTTTGTTTTGTAGCACCTTAACCCTTGCACTTTAGCATATCCACTTTGTACAGTTTATTGCAGATGCTCTTATTGTGTATGATTGTTTGTGTGTTTTTGTGACCCGCCAGGGGACTACAGATGCAAATTAGCAGTATTGCTAAATCTGGCATACTTACATTTGTATTAATGTTCATTAGTATGTAATGTCCCTTTCAAATAAACATTAAACCTAAATATCTTTACCCCTTTAAATACATTAAGATAAAATTTCATAATTTATCAGTTACCTTATACAAGTTACTAACCTAAAACCCCATAACCATAAATGATCTTACTTTACTAAATATGTTTTTCTTTTTTCTATTTTCTGTTATTTTTTTAGAAACATATTTATTCAGTTATTAATGCATGAACTGTTTTCAAATACTACTCCACCCATGAGGTTTTCACTTTTAAAATTCACTCTTAACCAAATTATCACCATTAGTGCAAATGAGCCAGAATAAACCTCACTTAGCAATCAGTTAACATTATTTTAACTTCAGTACAACACTACTCTCCTCTAAACGTCATTATCAATTTAACAGTATCAAAGAGAACACACAGATCTGACTATAGCTCCTGACCAGATAGAGTGATGATATAGAGTGAAGTCCATGGCGGTGATGCACCTGTGGGCTGGTTGCCAGCCACCAGTCAGGTCTGGAGGAAGAAGAAGAAGAAGAAGAAGAAGATGATGATTGTTCAGAACTCCTTATAAGAACTCCTTATACAAAGATATAGAGTGATGATAATCAAGTCAGTGGCAGTAATGCACCTGTAAGCTGGTTGTCAACCGCCAATCAAATCTGAAAGAAGAAGAAGAGAACACACATGAAAAAATGCTCAACAGCAGTTGTTTATCGCTTAGGGTGGTAACTAAGGCTGGGTGTCCACCAAACGCATTTTTCCATTCTGGGCAGCTGTTTTCTATTCATTCTCTACGTAGTCCAGCGTTTACAGCACTGAGCGCCCTTGGCACTGAAACACTTTGAGCGGTGGCTATGTTTTGTCATGGCATTCAGCGTTGAAAAAAGTTAAACTTTTCAGACTGCAGCTAAGCTCACCAGTCAGACCTGTCTAAGCAGCCAATCAGACTTAAGGAAGGGTGGGACATGGAACGCCGATACAGTCTCTACTCAGACTCGGTGATGCACTGCGCTCAGCCTCGTGACAGAGCCCCCCCCCCCCCCCGTCTTAAGGGGTGGACTCCAGACACCCCAAGGTAACACCAAAAAAGAAAAAGCCCCCCAAAAAAGGTATAACAATAAACCAGCTTGGGTGGAAGGTGGGGGGGGAACAGGGTTTGAGGGAACAAAAACACAAACCCCGCTCAGGATCCGCACCCACGCAAAACCAGGCCCCTAGACCCCCCAGGCCAAAGAACTAAACAGTTAAGGTGGCCGGCCAAAGTCCCAGGCCTGACAGGCGGTGAGGTGGTACAAGTTGGGTGACCTGCTGGAGAATATGGGCCACTCAACCCAACGGCACAGTCCGTTGGGCAGTGGATCAGAGTTTTTCAGCCACCTAAACAGAAAAGGTGGCCCACGAGGCAGCTCCACCATGGGGAGACCCAATGAAGGGAAGGACAACAGAGGAGGGGGAACCATGACGGTGTCTGGCAGAGGAGGGGGAATCACGACGGCGCCTGGCAGAAGAGGGGGAACCATGACAGCGTCTGGCAGAGGAGAGGGGACCACGACGGCGTCTGGCAGAGGAGGGGGAACCACGATGGCATCTGGCAGAGGAGAGGGACCACGATGGCATCTGGCAGAGGAGGGGGAACCACAATGGCATCTGACAGAGGAGGGGGAATCACGACGGTGTCAGGCAGAGGAGAGGGGACCACAACGGTGTCTGGCAAAGGCGAGGGGACCACGACGCCCTCGGACTGGCCAGCAGCACCCTCGGTGGTCCCGGACTGGGACATTGTAGCAGCCTCGGTGGCTCCGGACTGGAGTGAGGTTGCACCCGCGGTGATCTCGGATTGGGACATGATTGCACCTGTGGAGGCTCCGGATTGGAGCAAAGCTGCACCCACAGAGGCTCCAGACTGGAGCGAGGTTGCACCCGCGGAGGCTCAGGGCTGGAGCAAGGCAGCACCCACAGAGGCTCCGGGCTGGAGCAAGGCAGCACCCGTGGTGGCTCTGGGCTGGATCAAGGCAGCACTCGCGATGGACCCAGACTGGGCCACAGCTGCACTGATGGAGGACCCAGACTGGGCCAAGGCTGCACCCTCGGTGGGCTTGGACTGGGCCAAAGCTGCACCCTCAGTGGACCTGGACTGGGCTAAAGCTGCACCCATGGTGGCCCCTGGGCTGGAGTGTAATGCCCATGGCGGGCCCACAGTGGAGTGCAGCAGCAAAGTTGGTTTTAGACTTGGGGGCAGCACCCATGACAGTCCCTGACTGGGACACAGCACCCACGTAGACCTGGACTGAGGAGGAGCTGCACCCACGGAGGTCCCGAGCTGGGACGGAGCACCCACGATGACCTCAGCAGGAGGGGGAGCAGCACCCACGGAGGTCCCGGGCTGGGACGGAGCACCTGCGATGACCACAGCAGGGGGAGCTGGACCCACAGCAATCTCAGGCAGTGAGCCTGGACCCATGGAGACATCTGGCAAAGCTGGAACATCCTCGGTGACCCTGGGGGAAAGCTCAGACAAGACAGTCAGAGAAACAGGGTCAGGGTCACCGGCAGCAGTGGAGCCCGGCAAGGTGAGCTCAGGTGCCGCTGATGGCTGCACCCAGCTCCCCCGACCAAGAGCCAGACAAGATCTCTCCAAAACAGACACAAGAAAAACAAAGGAGAACACTTGCCTGAGCTCGAGCTCCACTGCCGCCCAGGATTCCGTCGATCCAGGCAACGATGTCTCAGGTCTGGTCTTCTGGAGGTCCCACTCCAACTCTGCTGCGGCGGCCCCTGCAGCAGGCATGGTGGTAGGTGCAGTCTCGGGACCCCCAGGCGAAATGACCCACACGGGTGGCTTGTCCGGCATGGCAGCTGGGATCGGCTCACCCCTGGCGTCATCGGTGCACGTTTTAGGTCGCTGGAAGTGCTCTCCCTCTGTTCAGACTGTGGCTGTGGGGCTGGGATCAGGTCCTCCAGGGCCGCAGGTTCCTCCATCATCCGGCGGCTCAATCCTGGGGCCGGCGGACACTCAGAGAGAGCAGGAGGAGACACGGAGAGGGCAGGTGAGATTGATGATTGCAGCAGGTGGCGAGGGCTCAGAGGACTGCAAACTCTAAGCCTCACCACCGGGAATCAGGCAAGGCACATTATCATAAAATGTTGAAAAATGAGAAGACACTTACCTGTTTTCCCGGAATACGATGTTTCCTGCTGCAGATGGTTTGATTTCACCCCTCTCTGTGGCAACGTGGACATGGGCCCCTCAATGGATCATGGAAGAGCTGCCCCTGCCAACACGGAGGTGGGCAGAGCCGGAAAGGATGCAGCGGACCTCTCAGCAGCGGGAGGAATTACTGAGGGGACACAGGGAACAGCAGCTGCAGCGAGAGAAGCTGGAGAAAAAAGGCACAGAGCGCGTACTGCTGGGGGAGTCTTCTGCCTCGGTGAAAAAGAAACTGGTGCCTGAGAGGTGGAGGTGTTCCTCCGGTGGGATTTCCCTGGATAGCGGCGTTGTGGAGCAGGTGGAGCGGGAGCGGAAACGGGTGCCAGAGACTGGGGAGGCACTGATACTTCAGAGGCCTGGGAACACCTCCCCTTCAGCGCAGCTCTAGGTCTCCTCGTGGAGTTCCTCACCATCTCTCTGTTCTCTTGTTGCTGCGCTGCCACCAGAGAAATCCTCTGCACTCCTTCAGCATGCTCCAGAAGCTGGGGGCACCAGCAAGCAGCTGCCTCCGTGAGGTCCAGGTACCATAATGCGTCCTTCGGGGCAGAACCGATACGCACTGCGGAGATTAGCTCATCAATCTCCATAAGGGCTTTGCAGCACTCCCACCCCAGGCTCATCGGGTAAGTGGGCCCCCCCGCCAGAGCCCGGCATGAAATGCTCCAGGGAACCAGGTGAGTGAAACAACAAAAAGGCAAAAATCCACAAGCTGCAGCAGCTGGGTCTTTTGCTGGCCGCAGTATTCTGTCATGATTTGCCCCTAGGGGCAGAGAGACAGACCCATGTGCTGAACTGCAGTTTGTGGCATTTATTAACAAAACACAAAGTTCCAGAGTGCATCAAAGCAATAATCCAAACAGAAGACTAACTAACTACCTAACCTACACTTATATAGCGCTTTTCTAGTCACAAAGACCACTCAAAGCGCTTTCACTAGTACTAACCCTCTATTCTAAGGGCCTATAGGAAACAGATATCTAGGGACAATTTAGAACAGCCTATTAACCTAACATGCATGTCTTTGGATTGTGGGAGGAAACCGGAGCCCCCGGAGTAAACCCACGCAGCACAGGGAGAACATGCAAACTCCACACAGAAAGGTTCCAACCCCTGCCAGCCTAGGGATTCAAACCAGGAACCTTCTAGCTGTAAGGCAACAGTGCTAACCACTGCACCACCGTGCTGACAAGGTAAACTTACAGATAGAGTCTCAGAATGAACTCACCAGAATGGGGAAGGGGTTCTGGTGGCGAGGAGGAAGTGTAACTAAGACTGCGGCAGTGAGACAACTGTCTTTAAATAACTGAGAACATAATTGATGGCAGGTGCGGATTCACACGTGCGGGCAAGTGATCTAATTACTAACACAGAGCACACGGACGAGATAATGACAAAGTGGGTGTGCCAGGAACAGGTGCGAAGCTCATGCCACGAGGAAACAAAATATAAACACTGAGAGCCAAAATAAAACAGGAATCAAAAAATACTGACAGAATCATTGTCATAGTAATAAGGGCAAGAAAACATCGTAAAACAACTGACAGCAAAAAACACGTCTGGAATCAACACACAGGGAAACAATACAACACTGAAAAAATACAGAAAATACTTATAAATTAAGAGCCTGAGCCCGGTAACGCACCACGCTCAGCCTCATGACATAAACGCTGGACTACATAGAGAATTAATAAAAAAAACTGTTGCGCAGAGCGGAAAAAATGTGTTTGGTGGACACGCAGCCTTATAGTTTTAAATTTCATTGTCTTACCGGCTGCCTCTCTGCTCTGGTTGTTGTAGATGTTTTAGTCAAAAACATTACATTTCATGCTGGTAAAAAAATAAAAGTGACACTCTGACACACCGACAGTTTTTTTCTGTTGTTGACATGTCTGTAACATGTTTCTTGTGATTTACGAGACATGTCAAGAGCAAAATCATTCCACACTCTCAAGTATGTGTTTTTCTGGTTTGAATATCTGCTTAAGCTCCACCACCACCCCCGCCCCCCCAAAAAAGGCAGATTTGAACAGTGTTTCTAGCTATGTCAGTATTCCTGCTTAGTCTGATTTGTTACAGCATTAACCAATCAGGCTAAGCACTGAGACCCCTACTTGACTCTCTCAGGGGAAGAGGGAGGATCCAAGGAGCAAGCAGGAGCTCAGCTTTTTACAAGTTGGGAAAGATGGCAGATTATACTGGGGAGAGGGAGGGGAGGGGGCTGAAAAGTTCATAGGCTGAAAAGTTCATAGTGGTCAAATTTGACCAAATATAGTTTATTTTTCAACCACAGGCAGGGATCCAAGCGCTGTAACACCAATGGAAGAAGTGGGTGGAACGAAGGGGAGAAAAATAAACAACATTTGGTTAAATTTGACCAGTATGAACTTTTCAGCCCCGCGTACATGTTCAGTTTTTGGCTGTGTAAGCAAGAAATCCTCTTTTAAATTCCATGTCTTACCCACAGACATGAAAATACGACAGCAATGATTGATTTTATTTGGAAAAACCTCAGTGTCCCTGCTAAAATACTGGATAGGACACGGGTTTGCAGCCTGCATGACGGGGGAGACGGCCATGGTGTGCGTGGCGCAACAGCTGGGCGAGTATCATCATAGGTGAACCTGCAGAAAGATCACTCTCGGTGGAGCGGAGAGGCAGTTGCTGCCTGGCTTTGAGGGCTTGCCTCACTGGGGGCACCCGCCGGCGTGTTCTGCCAGCCACCTCACCACTCTCTGGAGCGAGCCAGGGAGAACACTCTGAAGGAACTGACTGAGCGCTCCTTGGCTCCTCCCTCTTCCCCCAAAGGAGCGGTCTCTGGTTACACACTCAACCCGGATCGCCTCGCTGGGGGCCAGTAAGCAATTCACCTCAGAGCAGCTTGAAGTGAGGCGAGCTTTGAAGGAAGGAGTCTGAGGAGTGCCTTGGAGGTGAACCGGCTGGGGGGCGCACTGAACCAAGACGAGCTGTTCACCAGCCCCCAGTGAGGTGATCCGTGGTGAGTGGGTAACCAGAGACCGGTGGGGAGCCTTCCAGGCTGGAAGTTCCAGCCTCCATGTTAGGTTGGGCAGTGACTCTTCCATGGGTTCACCTATGATGGTACTTCCTCAAGTTACATCACCTTCTTGGAGCCTTGTACAATATCCTTGTCTTCTTCCAGCTACTGGTGGGCAGGAGTATGGGAGGAGCAAATTAGAATATTTATAGAGCTGCGCATACTTAAGTAGGTCAAAAACATAAAAACACTTTCCAAGCCATTCATAAGGCAATGAAAGTTTTTTGTGTATAAAAAGCCACAATATACTATTTCGGGCAAAACACATTGGTTTATGAGGTGATTTTAGAGCTGCCGGAGTGGATCTTTAAGTGTCTCTTAGCACTATGTTTACAAGACTCCTTCTGTCTCCTGTTCTCTGCTGGTCTCCACCCCTTTTTACACTTCTGGTTGTTACGGCCCCACTCCTTTTGGAGTAAGTCCTGTGCGTGCCTTTTTTCTTATGTTGTAGATGGAGCTGTGGGGGATCGCCCTTGGCCAAGGGGTTCCCTTTTTAAGCCACACCTGTGCATCTGTCAGCAGCTTTTGGCTCCCGTGCAGGCCGGTTGCCTTTCTGCTGCGTTTGCGCTCTGCCTACTGTACCATCCCTTGTGCGCCTGGTCGGGGCTGCATTGGTGGTTTCTGTTCATGCCGTTTTCTGCCTGGGGGCTTCTGTTGTGGTTTGTTGCTGCCAACTGCCGCCGTGTATGCTCCAGACAGAGGCGTGCAGTCACTGGGCTGGCTAGTGACTGTTTTCTCGTTTCAGGCATCCAACACATACATGCACCACTGACATTTACAGACACTTTAATTTTCTTTAAATAAACTCTTGATTCATTGGCACCTCCGTGTGGTCTCCTTTTTGTCCAACCTTGAGCTGGGTTGTCACAAAGTGGGGGCTCGTCTGGCCATCTGAACCCGGGACCTTCTGTTTGAGCCTTAGGCTCATTTGTGATAGAATGGGGGCTTGTCTGTCCGTTTGAACCGAACCATCTGTTTGAGCCTTAGGTCTATTTGTGACAAAGTGGGGCTTGTCCGGCCATCTGAACTTGGGACCGTCTGTTTGAGCCTTAGGCTTATTTGTGACAGAATGGGGGCTCGTCTGTCTGTTTGAACCCGGTTTGTCTGTTTGAGCTTTGGCCCATTTGTGACAAAATGGGGGATCGTCTGTCCCTTTGAACCCAAACCATTTGTTTAAGCCTTAGGTCAATTTGTGACAAAATGGAAGCTTGGTCTGTTTGTTTGAATCTGGACTGTCTGTTTGAGTTCGGACCCATTTGTGACAAAATAGGAGCTCATCTGTTTGTTTAGCGGATTTGTCCATCTGTTTTTTTAACTGGGTTTAATTTAGGTAAGTGTTTTCCATGTACAGTGCTATGAAAAGGTATTTGCCCCTTGCTGATTTCATATACAGTATTTCTGCATATTTGTCACACTTAAAGGGGCTATATCATGCTATTTTAAGCCTTTCAGAGTAAACTACATGCATGTATGTGATAGTATATTACCTTTGGTACACTGGAGAATGAATTTCTTATGAAATATGAGTTATTTTCGCAAGCTACTTTTCCAACCCGGAAGTAAGATGCCTCGATCTCTGAGGCTCCGCCTCTCCTTCTTGCGGCTGCCACCCATTTCATGACGTAACCCCTGAGCCGGCTGCTGCAGCGTGTCGCTGGGTTCCGCCCACAAAAACAACATCTACAGTAAACTTTAGAAAAGATGGATGAGCATGTTGTGGGTTGTCACTGAGCAGATTAGGTGCGAGAGGAACTATTTCTTCACAGCGTCAATGCTAAAGTGAAAGAGTTTTGCCGATCACCGCTCCGTTAGCGGCGCGGAGAAAGTGGGTGTGTGCGTTAGCCTGGGGGCGGTGCTGGCAGCACAGGCACTTCCTGGAGTGGGCGGCTCACCCACGTTCATACGCATGAACGTGGGGACCCAGTCATTATCAGGGACAGGGCGGAGCAGCAGCTCAGAGAGCAGGGTTGAGGAGGAATACTCAGAGATGCGTGAATGGAGCAAAATACCACTTTGGGGGTGTTTCTGGTGAGGAATTAACATTATAACATGCTTAAAAGCTCAAAGAAGTCCATTTTGCATGATATAGGCCCTTTAAATGTTTCAGATGATCAAACACATTTTAATATCAGACAAAGATAACCTGAATAACAAAATGCAGTTTTCAAATGATGATTTCATTTATTAAAGGAAAAAACTATCCAAACCTACCTGGCCTTATGTGAAAAAGTAATTGCCCCTCTTGTTACATCATGAATTAACTGTGATTAACCACATTTTTTTTGAAAACTGAGTTCAGTTTCAGTAGCTACACCCAAGCCTGATTACTACCAGACTTGTTGAATCAAGAAATCACTTAAATAGAACCTGTCTGACAACCTGAAGTAGGATAAAAGATCTCAAAAAGCAACGCATCCCACTGTGATCTAAAGAAATTCAAGATCAGATGAGAAACAAGAACCCAGAACATCTAAAGAACTGCAGGCTTCACTTGCCTCAGTTTGGACACTGGTCCGGGATGGAAGAATAAGAAAGAGACTGGGCAAAAATGGCATCCACGGGAGAGTTCCAAAACAAAAACCGCTGCTGGACAAAAAGAACACAAAGACTCATCTCACATTTGCCTGAAAACATCTAGCTCAGGGGTGTCAAACTCATTCCATGGAGGGCCAAGACCCTGCATGTTTTGCTTCTACCCAGTGTCTTCAGCAGGTGTTTTCACTGATCAGCAATCAGTGGGAAGAAATTCAGTGAAGGCACCTGTTGAAGACACTGGGTGGAGGTAAAACCTGCAGGGTCTTGGCCCTCCATGGAATGAGTTTGACACCTGTGATCTAGATGATCCTCAAGACTTTTGAGAAAATATTCTGGGGACTGATGAGACAAAAGTTGAACTTTTTGGAAGACATGTGTCCTCTTTTATCTGGCATAAAACTAACACAGAATTTCATAAAAAGAACATCATATCAACAGTCAAACATGGTGTCATGGTCTGGGGCTGCTTTGCTGCTTCAGGACCTGGACTACTTACCCTAACTGACAGAACCATGAAGTCTGCTCTCTATCAAAAAAATCCTGAAGGAGAATGTCCGGCCATCAGTTCATGAAGCCCTCCAAAGTGACTGAATTTAAACAATTCTGCACAGAAGAAGTCAAAAATTCCTCAACAGCAATGTGAAAGACTGATTGCCAGTTGTTGGCACCAATGGTGACACAACTAGTTATTAGGTTTAGGGGGCAGTTACTTTTTCACATAGGGCCAGGTAGGTTTGGATAGCTTTTTTCCCTTAATAAATGAAATCATCATCTAAAAACTGCATTTTGTAGTTACTCAGGTCATCTTTGTCTAATATTAAAATTTTTTGATGGTCTGAAACATTTAGGTGTAACAAATATACAAAAATATAAGAAATCAGGAAGGGGGCAAATACTTTTTCACAGCACTGTATTTTGTTTTGACATCACTGGAAATTTCTCCTGCTAGGCTTAACAGTGAATTCCATTAGGAGGTTTACTGTCTGGTTTAGTGTGGTGGTGAAACGGCCTGGGGCCATGTCCACGGGAACCTGCGAGTTACTACGTAGCAGTTGCTTGTCAGCCCCAGTGGGTTTGTGATTAAAGAACCTCCCACCAGTAACTGCACAGCGACTAGGGTCTATGTTATGTAGATAGGGTTTTTGACTAGGTAGTCAGGGTGGGGAGTTTCCAGGGTGTTGTTTTTTTTGTGTGTGTGTGTGTGGAAACACTTCCTACTGTTTGTTTGCCCAGGTTAGTTTGGTTTGGTTGCGCAATTTACGCACGTGTGTGATTAGAGGCTTTGACAGTGGTTTTGTGAATGAGCAAGTGGCTGTGGTGTCTGTACGACATCGGCGCTCATTATTGTGCAGCATTTACTGAGTGAACACACACCTGTTGGGGAGACACGGAGGTTGGTGAGTGTCTGAGTTAATTTATAAATCTGTTTGTGGTGGGGTTTTTTTGTGTTTGGGCATGAGTTAATTGTTTCCAGGTTGTTGGGCAGAATGCTGCACTTGTAATTAACTTTTGTGCATCAGTTTGGATTTGTTTGTATGTGTTGGCATGTGCGTGACACCTGGCTATGATATCTGAAGTGAGTTTGACTGGGAATGTTGCCAGGTTGACTTTTGAACAACTGAAAGAGTTGTTACTGTGGGAAATAGAAGGGAGACGGACACGATTGGAGAAACTCAGACTGAGTGTTAATGCTACCAGTGGTGCTGGGTTAGGTCCAGACAGTGCTCTTAGCTGTGTGCACTCATTTGATGTTTTCTCTAATGTACGCCTAGTTTGTTTTGTTTCAGAGACGGTGTTGATTCTAAAAATCTGTGTGTTGAGCCTCCTCGTGTGCTTTCTGACTGTGATTCATCAGTAACACCAGTTGATGTGTCAGAGAAATTGGATTCTGTAACAAGCTGTCCACTGAAACAGTCAGTTTTTTCAGCTGTTGTCTCTGACAGTCGGATATCTCCGGGCAACACCGTTCAGTGCCTGTCAAACTGGTTTCTGATGAAGCTTGTTTGTTTACACCTGAGCATAAAAAAGATATGCAGCTTTGTCAGGTTAATCTTCTGAAATCAGATTACTCCCGGGGAAAGCTGGTTTTTGAACCAAGAGGGAGTGTGTCTCAGCAGTCTGTTAGTTCAGTAGCTGCTGCAGTGTCTGTGACAAGCATGTACCAGATGCTCCTGATGAGTGTAGGTTGCAGGGCGGGCTGAAAAAGTCTGAGTCACTGCAAAACCTGCATGAACTGTGTTTCTTTGCTCATGAGCTGTGCCACTTTGTTTCTTGGATGAAACCCCTGTTTGCCTTGTTGGGTTTTCATAGTGGTCGTCCCCATGATGGGCACCTCTGTGTTCTCTGGCTGGCTGTGGATTTGGGTCAGCCTCCTGGCACATTTTTCCTTCCTGTCCAGTTGACCGTGAATTTCGGTTGTCCTCCCAAGACACATCTGTTTCCCATTAGTCTGTGGACTATAGTTTGTTTCCAACTGATGCGTTGGTTCTTGTTTTTGCAGACCTACTATTTGGACACCACATCAAAGGCTCAGGAATGTTGTGGCAGATGCGCTGTCTAGAGCACCAAGTTCTTGAGGATTAAAGACTTAAAAATCTTGTCTGTGGTTATGTAAGTCATCTGTTTTTCTTTTTGTTTCTCTTAAATTGCTTCTCCAGGTGCCGGGATTGCCGAGTAGCTGAGGGTCGTGATGGGTTGGCTGGGTGCCTATCTTTAATTGAATTGAATTGAACTGAATTTTTTATTGAATTTTATTTTATTCGGTAATAATAATAATAAACATATACAATACAATAAGAACACACAAAAGAACAACCAAAAGGGTGTAGGCTGAAGCTAGTGCTTACATATATAGTGCCTACCCCATTACAATTTTAAAATCAATAAACCCCTAGTGCACAGACAACCTCCGGCCATGCACACTGTGGAGTTATGGTCTGAGGAGACAATGGACACTCTAAAGGACTGTTTTGAAGCCACTGCCTGGAAGCAGCTCTGCGATCCACATGGTGAGGACATCGATGGCCTCATTCACACCTTCACGGGCTACCTCAGCTTCTGTGTGGACAAATCCGTTCCCACCAAGACCATACGGCGTCACTCAAACAACAAACCCTGGATCAATCCTGAGATAAAAACACTTCTGAGAGAGAAGAAGAGGATCTTCAGGTCGGGGAACAGGGAGATGCTGAAGTCCGTACAGAGGGAGCTGAGGAGAAAGATCAGAGAAGGCAAGGACAGCTTCAGGAAGAAGATGGAGGACAAGCTGCAACAGAGCGACATCAGCGGGGTCTGGAGAAACCTCAAAACCATCTCGGGGCTCCAGAATACCTCCCCCCAGGCCACGGGGGGCAGGGAGTGGGCGAACAACCTGAATCTGTTTTTCAATAGATTTGACCAACCGCCCTCCCCCCTGTCTGCACAACAACCACTGCTGCCACTAAGAAATCAAGTCCTGCTGCCCACTCCCCACTCCACCGACACCCCCCCCACTCCCAACACACAGCCCCCCATCCTGACCCTGACCAAGACCCAGGTGAGGACGGAGCTGAGGAAGATCAAGGCGAGGAAGGCGTCGGGACCGGACGGCATCAGCGCAAAGCTCCTCAAGTCCTGTGCAGACCAGCTGTGTGGGATTGTGACGTATATCTTCAACATGAGCCTGAAACTGGGGAGGGTACCACAGCTGTGGAAAACATCTTGTGTGGTACCTGTACCAAAAACTTCCCACCCCAAAGACCTGAACAGCTTCAGACCGGTGGCCTTGACGTCCCACTTGATGAAGACCCTGGAGAGACTGCTCCTTGCTCATCTCCGCCCCCTGGTGGAACCAGCGATGGATCCACTCCAGTTCGCCTACCAGCATGGCATTGGGGTGGAGGATGCGGTGATCTTCCTCCTTCACCGTTCTCTGTCCCACCTGGAGAAGCCCGGGAATATGGTGAGGATCATGTTCTTTGACTTCTCCAGTGCTTTCAACACCATCCAACCAATGATCCTGAAGGACAAGCTGCTGCGCGCAGGGGTGGACCAGCACCTGTCATCATGGATCCTGGACTACCTCACGAACCGGCCTCAGTTTGTGAGAACCCGGGACTGTGTTTCCGACACGATCATCAGTAGCACGGGGGCCCCCCAGGGAACGGTGCTGGCTCCCTTCCTGTTCACTCTTTATACTGCGGACTTCTCACACAACACAACACATTGCCATCTACAGAAGTTCTCTGATGACTCTGCGAACGTTGGTCTCATCTCCAGCGGAGATGAAGCTGAGTACAGAGGGCTTATCCAGGACTTTGTGGACTGGTGCCATCGGAACTGCCTCCAGATCAACGCGAGGAAAACTAAGGAGCTGGTGGTGGACTGCCGCAGGCATGGGCAGCCCCTCACAGCACCAGTAAATATACAGGGAACAGACATCGAGATGGTGACATCCTACAAGTACCTGGGTATTCATCTGAACAATAAACTAGACTGGTCACACAATACTGACGCACTCTACAAGAAGGGACAGCGCAGGCTGTTCCTGCTGAGGAGACTCAGGTCTTTTGGTGTACAAGGGGCGCTGCTGAAGTCATTCTATGACACGGTGGTGGCATCAGCCATCACTTTTGGAGTGGTCTGCTGGGGCAGTGGCATTACTGCAGCCGATAGGAAGAGACTGAACAAACTGATTAAGAAAGCTAGCTCTGTCCTGGGGCAACGCCTTGATCCGATGGAGGAGATAGGAGAGAGAAGGACGGTGGCTAAACTGTCATCTCTGCTGGAGTCCGAGTTCCACCCTATGCAGGACATACTGGATGCACTGAGGAGCTCATTTAGCAGCAGACTACATCATCCCAGGTGCACAACCGAGAGGTTTCGTAGGTCCTTCCTACCAACGGCTGTCAGACTGTAAGTAACTAAGTAACTAAGCAGGGCTGCTCACAGAGATAGCAAAAAGACGTAACAAACTAATAGTTTTTTTTGAATGCAAAAGATGCAATAGACTTACACAATGGTCCTCTCCGGCATACAACTAGGAACATACCGGTCGCTATGGAGGGTGAGAATATGTATGGGCACATAATCATACCATGTAGGATAACTAAATAGACGGTTATGCTGTTTCATCCCACCTAGCAACAATGCTCTGCACTGTGTGTGTTTATATATTTACATATTTATTCCATCTAGCTACAATGCTCAGCACTGGGTGTGTTTATATTTATATATCTATATATTTATTCCATCTAGCTACAATGCTCAGCACTGGGTGTGTTTATGTTTATATTTATATATCTATATATTTATTCCATCTAGCTACAATGCTCCGCACTGTGTTTTTATATATCTACATATTATTCCATCTAGCTACATTGCTCCGCACTGTGTGTGTTTATATACTTGCATATTTATTCCACCTAGCTGCAATGCTCCGTACTGTGGGTGTTTATATATTTACATATTTATTCCATCTAGCTACAATGCTCTGCACTGTGTTCATATATTCATATATTTATTCCATCCAGCTACAATGCTCTGCACTGTGTGTCTGTGTGTGTGTGTGTGTGTATATATATATTTTATAGTAATATGTACATATGTATATTAGTTGCTCTTGCTTGCTTGTTTTTTTTTTTTTCTTGCCTTCTGATTGTTGCTCTGAGTGTTGCTATCCCTGTGCTGTTGCAATCCTGGAATTTCCCCGTTGTGGGACTAATAAAGGCTTATCTTATCTTATCTTGTCTTATAAAAATTTAAGTCTTACCCAAAATCAACAAAGAAAATCAAATAGAACAAGTAGACAAAAAAACAAAACAAAACAAAACCTTTAAGTTATTACAAATTTATCTCCCAGCATTTACAGTGAGATACTGGGAGATTTCCTCATATTTGTACAATTTTTTGAATTGCTTCAGAGTTGAACATGTTTTAATATTTTCAGAGCAACAGTTCCACAGTTTAACTCCAGTGACAGACATGCAATGATACTTTGTATTTGTTCTAACCTTTGGCTTATTAAAAACAGAGTTACGTACCTCTTAGCTCATATTTGCTTTCCCTTTTTTTAAACAGTCTCTGAATATTTACAGGTAATTGGTTATTATTTGCTTTGTACATGATTTGAATGACATTATAATCTACCAGATCTCTAAATTTAAGAATATGTAATTGAATGAATATTGGATTTGTTGGTTCATGGTAAGGTTTCTTTGATATAATGCGTACGGCTTTTTTCTGTAGTAAAAAGATTAAGTTTGTGTTTGTTTTATATGTGTTTCCCCAGATCTCCACACAGTATGTCATAAAGGGAACTACCAGTGAATTATATAAAATGGAAAGAGATTTCTGACACAGGAGATCCTTAACTTTATACAGTACGGCAATGGATTTAGACATTTTAGTTTTGACATAATTTATGTGTGATTTCCAGTTTAGTTTGTTATCAACAATGACCCCTAGGAACTTGGTTTCCAAAACTGTGTCAATTTCAACATTGTTTATGTAATGTTCTCCTGGAACCTTGTAATGTTCTCCTGGAACATGTAATGACGAGGCGCACACACACCGGGTGTCAGTTAGGACTTTTTACTTGTCACTTCAACAGCAACTCACAACTAACCACACAGTGGCACATGTACATCTCCTTTTATAGTCAGGTCATGGCCGGGGTCATACTGCCCTCTAGTGGTGACTCCATATGAACTTCACATATCAATACATCTCCCTTTTTTTTCAAGTAAGGTCATGTCCAACTATAAACTTTTTCTCAAATTTCTATATACAAAATAAACTCCATTTCTATTTACATTTCTTTCACCTTGTACACTGAATCACAAGTTCAATTTTTTTTTTTTTCTTTTCTGTTTACAATTCAACATCAACACATTTTTTCCTCTGTTTACAATTCAACATCAACACATTTTTCTTTTTTTTTTCAGTACTCCTTACATTTCCTCAATCAATCTTTTCGGTTTCACAATTTGCCTTTGTGATCTTCTGATTTGTGTCACCTCAGTCTGTTCGTTATTGTCTGTCTCTAAGTTTTGGTTCTCAGCCATTTCTGGTTGTTCGGTTTGGCTGGAAATTAGCATGTCGCTTATTTCACTGTCTGTGACTCTCATTTTTGTCTGAGGCACTTTCAGTAAGTGACGTCGGTTTCGCCTCATTGTTTTCCCATGCTCTGTGATGACTTCATATGATCTGGGAGTTGTTTCCTTGACCACTTTTGCCAGCGGTCCCCATTCTCCATCACATCTCACTCGCACTATGTCCTCATGTGCAAGTGGTCTCAGAGGTCGTGCTGTTCTGTTGTACAGTTCAGTTTGCCTCTCATCACGCCTCACATCTCTCTTTTCCATCACTTGAGATGCTGATGGAAGTCGCGTTCTGAGTTTTCTGTTCATGAGCATTTCTGCTGGGGACAGTCCATTCTCCAGTGGTGATGCTCGGTAATTCAGGATCGCCAGATGTGGGTCTTCTGCATTGTCTGCAGCCTTTTTCAGTATGCGCTTCACTATTTGCACCCCTTTCTCTGCTAACCCATTCGACTGTGGGTACAGAGGGCTTGAGGTCACGTGCTTGAACCCATATGTGTCTGCAAAGTCTTTGAAGCACTGACTCGTGAATTGTGGTCCGTTATCACTCACAACAGTCATTGGAATTCCATGGCGTGCGAACATTGTCTTTGTATGTGCAATCACCTTTTCTGCTGTTGTGTCACTCAACCCTGCAAACTCTGGGTAGGTGGAATGATAGTCCATGACTAACAGATAGTCCTTGCCCTTAAGCTGAAATAGATCCATGCCCACTTTTCTCCATGGCCCTTGAGGCTTCTCATGGGGCCTCATAGGCTCCTTTGGCTGTTGATACCTGTGGCGCTGGCAAATGTCACAGCGCTGCACATATGCCTCAATGTCCTTGTGCATGTTGGGCCAATATAAAACATCACGTGCACGTCTTTTGCACTTTTCTATACCCAAATGCCCCTCATGCACTAATTTAACCATTTCTGATCTCATGGAGGTAGGTATGACTATCCTTGTACCTTTTAACAGAACCCCATCTAACACAGACAGTTCACCTTTAAAGTGTTGGTAAGGCTTGTCAATCATAACTTGTCCTGGCTGATGTATCTGTTCCATTACTCTTTTTAGTTTCTCATCTTTTTGTGTTTCTTTCACTATCTTCGTCCATTTTGCATCTGACACTGGCATGTGTGCCTTAATAGAGTCTACATGTATTTGCACAGCTTCCTCTGTTGTGCTGCTGGTGTTGCTCAAGCTAGCCCTACTCAGTGCATCGGCTACAATTAGTTGCTTGCCTGGTGTAAACTCAAATTTCAAGTCATATTTCTGTAATCTTAACATTAGACGCTGGATGCGCGGTGGTGCGTCACCCAGTGGCTTCTGTGAGATCGCAATCAGTGGTTTGTGGTCTGTTTCTAGTATTACTGACCGTCCATACACATATTCATGAAACTTCTCACATCCAAACACTGCACCTAGAGTCTCTTTCTCTATTTGCGCGTAATTTTTTTCTGCGCTTGTCATGGTGCGCGATGCGTATGCGACTGGATACCACTCTGTGTCATGTTTTTGCAATAGCACAGCTCCTAGGCCGGCTTTGGACGCATCTGTGGACACTTTTAGCAGTTTGTCCTGATCATAGAATTTTAACACTGGCTCCTTTATTAGACTGCTTTTGAGCCACTCCCATTCTCTGGCATGCTCTGCCATCCACTGCCACATTGTATTGGTCTCTAACAAGCTTCTAAGAGCTATTGTGTTAGCTGATAAATTTGGGATAAATTTCCCCATGTAATTGACTAGCCCTAGGGCTCTTTGCAAGTCATTTTTGTCCTGCGGTACTGGCAGCTCTGCTATGGCCCGCACTTTTTCCGGATCTGGTTGCACGCCTGCCCCAGATAATTTCTCTCCCAGGTATGTAATCTCCCGTACCCCAAATTGGCACTTACTCTTATTCAGTTTCATACCTGACTTTTGCGCCTGTGTGAGAACTCTAGTCAACCTTTCGTCGTGCTCCTCTTTTGTTTTTCCCCAGACTACCACGTCATCAAGAAAAACTCCCACCCCTTCTATTCCGTCAAACAATTGCTGCACAGTTCTATGGAAAATTTCAGGGGCTGAGCTAATCCCAAACGGCATTCGTAGAAAGCAATGCCTTCCGAATGGCGTATTAAATGTGCACAATTTAGCGCTTTCCTCGTCGAGCACTATTTGGTAAAACCCAGATTTGGCATCTAATTTTGTGAAGTAACTTGCTCCACTCATTGTGCTGGTTATGTCAGATTTTGTTGGTAGCCTGTAATGCTCCCGCTGTATTACTTTATTTAGATCTTTTGGATCTATGCACAATCTCAAATCTCCATTTGGCTTCTCCACTATAACTAGTGAGTTAACCCATTCAGTTGGTTCTTCTATTTTTCTGACCACTCCGTCTGCTATCAGTGAGTCTAGTGTTTCTCTCAGCCTCTTTTTAAGAGCTATTGGCACTTTTCTTGCTGCATGTATGACTGGCTCTGCATTCTCTTTCAGCCTAATTTTTTGTTTGCCTGGTAGGCGGCCTATTCCTTTGAACACCTCTTTGTATTCTTTCACCCAGTCAGTGTGTTTATGCTTACTTGTTGTAGCCTCTGTATTTTCTCGTGTTGTCACTTTGTCTGTATCAATGACATTCACCCTTTTGATCAGACCTAGCTGATCGCATGTTTTTAAACCCAAAATTGCTTGTCTATTTCCATCAACAAGTACAAACAATGCATTCACTGTTTTACCTTTGTTTGACAGTGTAACCCTGCACATTCCCTTAGTGGGTATTGGCTTATCGTCATATGTTCTCAGATTAATCTTTTTATTTCTTATTTTCGGCTTGTTTTTCAGTCTTTTAAATTCTTTCATTGGCAGGATGTTTACCTGCGCACCTGTGTCGAGCTTCAGTGACATGTCCGTGCCATTCATCTCCAGGCACACTATCCATTCGTCAGCGCTCGTCTCTCCCTCGATGGCGTCCACGTAAAACTGATCCTCCTCGCTGTCGCTCTTTTTCTCCACGAGTTGCACCCTCTTCTTCGAGAAGCAGGTCTTTGCGAAGTGATTTTTTCCGCCACACTTGCGACATTCCTTCCCGAATGCTGGACACTGCTTCGGCGCATGTTGCCTTCCACACCGCTCGCAGTTCCCGCGCGCGCGCTCTGGGTTTGCCTCCCTTTTTCTTGCATGCAACGTTCCTTTCGGCTTCGCGCGCCGCACTGCATCGACCTCAGCAGTCTCTTTTTCCTTGCTGCTAAAAGTCTTTAATTGTGCCTTTGTACTCTCAGACGCTTGGCAAATCTGTATCGCTTTCTCCAGTGTTAAGTTAGTCTCTTTCAGTAATTGCATCCGCAATTTGTTGTCTTGGACCCCAATTACAATTTGGTCCCGTATCATTGACTCACTCAATGTTCCAAAGTTGCATGACTGACATTTCAACCGTAGGTCTGTGACATACAGCTCAATGGACTCTGACTCTTTCTGAAGTCTTTTTCTGAACACATACCTCTCGTACGTTTCATTCTTTCTCGGTGTGCAATAATCGTCAAATTTCTTCATCACGGCGTCGAAGTTGCCTTTTTCTTCTTCCGTGAAGACGAATGTGTTAAACACATTTAGCGCCGCTCGCCCTGCTACTGTTAGCAGTAATGCTATTTTCCTCTCCTCATCACGGAGACCGATAGCAAGCGAATAAAGTTCAAAATTTTGTTTGAATACTTTCCAGTTCTCGTTGACGTTACCGGTCAACTTTAACTCGTCCGGCTGTCGAAGAGCGTTCATCTTCGCCGTCGGTTCGTAGTTTTATCCTGGTACCATGTAATCCACTCCTGGTACCATGTAATGTTCTCCTGGAACCTTGTAATGTTCTCCTGGAACATGTAATGACGAGGCGCACACACACCAGGTGTCAGTTAGGACTTTTTACTTGTCACTTCAACAGCAACTCACAACTAACCACACAGTGGCACATGTACATCTCCTTTTATAGTCAGGTCATGGCCGGGGTCATACTGCCCTCTAGTGGTGACTCCATATGAACTTCACATATCAATACAGTTTATTTTAATTTTTCTGTGATTATATAATTTGCGGTTTCCAAATATTATACATTTTGTTTTTCCAAGGTGAATAGATAATTTATTGGCAGTAAACCATTGATTGATTTGTTTAAGTTCATTTTCTACTGAATCCAGAAGCTGCTTAAGATTTTCTCCACTACAAAAAAAAGTTGTGTCATCTGCAAATAAAACACACTTGAGCAATTTAGACACAGAACATAAATCATTAATATACAAAATAAACAGCAATGGACCAAGCACAGAACCCTGTGGTACCCCACACGTCATCTTCAGCAACTCAGAGTCTGTATTATTCACATGAACATATTGATATCTGTCTTCTAAATAGCTGTGTAACCAGTCAAAAGCAATTCCTCTGATGTCATACTTATGTAATTTACTGAGGAGTAATTTATGGTCAACTGTATCAAATGCCTTTTGTATGTCCAGAAATATTCCAACTGTGTATTCTCTTCTGTCTGTTGCATCCGTAATCTGTTCAGCAAAGTCCGTGAGTACCAGTGAGGTGGTCCGGTTCTTCCTGAATCCATACTGTTGTTCACAGAGTATATTGTGCTTGTCAATGAAATCATTTAGTCTCTTAACAAATATTTTTTCCAGTATTTTGGAGAACTGAGGTAACAAGGAGATGGGTCTGTAGTTTGACAATGAGTGTTTGTCACCAGTCTTATACAGAGGAATGACTCTTGCTATTTTCATTTTCTTTGGAAATTTACCAGCAGTAAGTGACATGTTGCATATGAAAGTGAAGTGTTTAACAATACAATCAATAATACATTTAACCAAGAACATACCGAAATCATTACAATCAGTTGATTTTTTGTCTTTGAATTTAACAATGTCAAGAATTTCTTTTTTATTTGTTTCTTTCATAAACATTGAGTAAGCATTTATGTTGACGACATTGTCAGCGCCACTTGTATTTGCTGATGATACAGTGGAGTTGGCGATCTTTTTTCCTATATTAACAAAATATTCATTAAACGTGTTGGAGATCAAGCTATTTTCATTGATTATTCCATTATCTGAATTTAAATAAGAGATGTGGTTGGAATTTAGTTTTCCTCTCTTTGTTATATTATTTAACACCTTCCATATATTACATGTATTAGTTTTGTTATTTTCCAATAATTTAGTGTAATATGTTTTTTTACTCGATCTTAAAATACGAATGAGTTTATTTTGATAAGTCTTGTATTGTGGAACATGTAATTGACGAGCCAGGTTTTTCTCAAAGCAGTTTATTACACGTCTCCATCATGAGCAAAGAAAGAGAACATCTCAGAAAAAACTTGTCCCTTACATACCCAGGTCTCCCCACAGCTCACAAGTCACATTGCATTCAATTCAAAAGTAACAATGCATTTCCTCTTTAATCTCTTAGCCTCCCCCTCACAGTCTTTGGCCCACAAAGGTTCCCCCAAGCAGTCTCTTGCATACCAAAGATTACACTTTCACAGCTTCCTGTTATCTCCAAGGAAAAGTCTGCCCTTTGTTCTGGGTTTCTGCTTTTTGAGCGCGGCGTACAGCGGTTGCATGAGCTGCGCTACGCGGGGGAGGAAACGGTTATAAAAATTCACCATTCCCAAAAACTCCTGTAACGCTCTGACCGTTTGTGGTTGGGGAAAATCTGCTACCGCGCGCACTTTGTCAGGCAGCGGAACCGCTCCTTCGGGGGAGACGCGGTGCCCCAAAAAATCAATCTGCGCCACCCCGAACTGACACTTCACTGGATTGATTATTAAACCGTGCTCTTTTAACCTCTGGAAAACCGCCGTGAGGTGGGTTTCGTGTTCGTCTTCGGACGCGCTGGCTACCAAAATATCGTCCAGGTAGACGAATACAAAAAGGAGGTCGTGCAGCACCGCATCCATCATGCGTTAGAACGTCTGTGCAGCCCCTTTAAGCCCGAATGGCATGCGCAAAAACTTGAATAGGCCAAACGGAGTTATCACTGCTGTTTTGGGTATGTCCTCAGCGTGCACTGGGACTTGGTGGTAACCGCGGACCAAGTCTATTTTAGAAAAAACGCGCGCTCCTGCCAAATGAACGGAAAAATCTTGGATGTGAGGAATTGGGTAGCGGTCGTGCGCTGTGGCGTTGTTCAACCTGTGGAAATCCCCGCAAGGTCGCCACGAACCGTCAGCTTTAGGGACCATGTGTAGCGGGGAAGCCCATGGGCTGTTTGAACGCCTGATGATGCCCAACCTCTCCAGGTTGGCGAACTCCTCACGCGCTATGGCCAGTTTAGCTGCGTCCAAGCGCCAAGGTTTTGCAAAAACGGGCGGCCCGGTGGTGGTAATAAAATGTTCCACCCCGTGTTTAGCGACAGCTGCCGAAAATGTCGGGACCGTGAGTGCTGGGAACTGAGTGAGCAGTGCGTGGAACTTACCGCTTGCAGCTGTGACGTTGGCTTGTGCTGTTGGCCGGGACACTCGAGCTGTACAGGGAATAGAATCAAAAGACAGTGCATTAACCAGGCGCCTGTTAGCGACATCAACCAACAACCCATGTGAACACAAAAAATCAGCCCCCAATATATTGAAATTCAATGCTGCTATGACAAAAGTCCACTCAAATGTACGCCCGTGCAGAGACAGAAGCAGAGTCCTCTCACCAAAGGTTTTAGTGTCCGAGCCGTTTGCTGTTGCCATCTGGGGGCCGCTGGAACGTGCCAGCCGGTCGGCGTAGGACGGCATGATGAAACTCAGCTGGGCGCCGGTGTCCACAAGGAAATGTCTCCCGGAGTGTGCGTCCGTCAAGTAGAGCAGCTTGTTCTCCTCACCGAGGGTCACAGCTGCTATCGACCCCCGGTCTTGGCGTTTTCCCGAGCGCTTGAACTGGCACGGTGGTATACATTTGTGTGCCTTCTCCGCAAAGCGGTGGTGATAGAAACAAAGGATGTCTCCTCCGCGTTCCTTGGCGCCCGCCGCCGCTGTCGTCGTGGGTTCTGCTACTCTGGCTCCCCGCCATCTCCGGCCGTTGTGCCGAGCTCCATCGCTGCCGCCGCGGCCGCGCGCTCTCTGCTGGCGTTGACAATCCGATGCGCCTCCCGGGCCAGCGCACGGTAGTCCCGCTGGGCCAACAACGGCGAACTGGCCAGGGCCGCTCTCGTCGCTGACGGCAGGGTCCTGAGGAAGAGGTGGGTAAAGATGAAGTGGTCATCGTCCGAGCCTTTCAACCTCAGCATCTTCTCCATCAGGTCAATGGGCGTGCAGTCTCCCAACTCGGTCAGCACCAGGAGTCTCTCTGCTCTCTCCTCGACCGAGAGTGTGTAGTGCTGGATGAGTGCAGCCTTCAACGCGCCGTATTTGTCGCTGGCTGGTGGCTGCTCCAGGAGGCTCTCCACATGCCGAGCCGTGTGGTTGTCGAGCTTTGCGATCACATGGTAGAATTTCGTGTCATCTACCGATATTCCCCGGAGGGCGAACTGTGCCTCCACCAGGTGGAACCAGGAGCGCGAATTGTGCTGCCAAAAGTCCGGTAGCTGGACTGTAATGGCATACGCTTGGCTGAGGGCTCCCAACAAGGCTGGCCCCGGGGAATTCTCTTCTTGCTGCACGCTACGTCTTGGGTCACCAGTGTGGAACGTGTAATTGACAAGCCAGGTTTGTCTCAAAGCAGTTTATTACACGTCTCCATCATGAGCAAAGTAGAAAGAGAACATCTCAGAAAAAACTTGTCCCTTACATACCCAGGTCTCCCCACAGCTCACAGGTCACATTGCATTCAATTCAAAAGTAACAATGCATTTCCTCTTTAATCTCTTAGCCTCCCCCTCACAGTCTTTGGCCCACAAAGGCTCCCCCAAGCAGTCTCTTGCATACCAAAGATTACACTTTCACAGCTTCCTGTTATCTCCAAGGAAAAGTCTGCCCTTTGTTCTTATCTAAGATGTGAGGCATTATGTAAGGCATTAAGTAAGTCACATGTGTGGCTACAGTATTTCTTTTCTGCTTCCACAGTTCTTAATTTCAGAAACGTGTTGTATAACAAGTTTTTCTTTTTACAAGCATTTTGCAGGCCCTTGGTGATCCAAGGCTTATTTCTTTATTTAACTTTAGTTTCCTTTACCACTAGAGGGCAGTGTTTATTATATAGTTGTGATAAAATAGAGACA
The DNA here is from genome assembly GCA_020510985.1 of Pholidichthys leucotaenia. Lineage (NCBI taxonomy): Eukaryota > Metazoa > Chordata > Actinopteri > Cichliformes > Pholidichthyidae > Pholidichthys > Pholidichthys leucotaenia. The sequence goes on from CM035839.1 coordinate 241,440,103, forward strand.
AATTCTCCATATACTGTATCAATGTCGTCAACATAAACACCGCTCCAGTCTTGTATTTTTAGATCATTTCTAAGATTGTTGATTGCAGTTTCTGTTACAAGTCGTTTAAAAACCTTATCTATTTCAACGTTATGTGTTACACCAGTGTGTGAAGAAACAAAAACAGGCAGATGGTCTGTCACATCATTGATAATAAGACCAGCAGTTACATTCCCCTCAGTGACATTTGTGAAAATGTTATCAATAAGCGTTGCTGAATGTGTTGTTATTCTAGTGGGGTATGTTATTGAAGGGTAGAAACTCATAGGAATTTATGAATTCACTTATTTGGATATGGTCATTTGGATTTAATAAGTCAATATTGAAGTCTCCACAAATAAATACCAGCTTCTTATTACCTACCGCACTGAAAAGCTCAGACAATTTTTCTTTGAAAATGTCAATATTGGTACCCGGTGCTCTATAAATACAACTTATTATGATGTTTTTTGTAGTTGTAATTAATTCCACAGTTACACACTCCATGATGTTTTCCATTTCAAAAGACATATTTTTTACAACTTGGCTTTGGTAGCAGGACCTGATATATAAAGCAACACCACCACCCCTTTTTTTTTGACCTGCTTGTGGTATATAAATCATAGCCTCTCATTTGCACTGTATGAAGTTGGTCATTTAAACTTGGTGAGTGTGGTAGATCGGTATCTGTAATATTTACCAGGAGGTTATGTTTTTGCCAGGGTTTGTCTGTCTGTTTGTCTGTCTGTCTGTCTGTTGGTTAGCAAGCTAACTCAAAAAGTTTTGGACGGATTTCGATGAAACTTTCAGGCGTTGTTGGAAATGGTACAAGGAAGAACTGATTAAATTTTGGGGATGATCCGAATCACCGTCCAGAAGAAAACTGCCATTACGGAAAATGCCATTTTCCTCAATAACTACTGAACCACTAATCCTATCATTGTCAATCCAATTGCTAGTCATATATTTTCATGGTCAAGGAATCTGAAAACGTACACACAAACACTGTATGGGGGGAACTGTGGCCGCCATTATGGAAAATGCCATTTTCGTGAATAACCACTGAACCACTAATCCTATCATTGTGAATCCAATTGCTAGTCATATGTTTTCATGGTCAAGGAATCTGAAAACGTACACACAAACACTGTATGGGGGGAACTGTAGCGCTTGGCGGAGGTCTGCGCTCTCCAAGTGCTTTTCTAGTTTGTATATATAACTGTAAATAATAATTAAAGAAAATTAGGAATATTTACTACTGGATAATAAATATCTGTACCATTAGTTTTGTTTGTAGATCAGTCTGTGCTGGCCTTGCCAGTGGGATGACCATTTTTTGTGTGGGGGGGTGTTACAGCCCCACTCCTTTTGGAGTAGGTCCTGTGTGTGCCTTTTTTCTTATGTTGTAGGTGGAGCTGTGGAGGACCGCCCTTGGCCAAGAGGTTCTCTATTTAAGCCACACCTGCGCATCTGGCAGCAGCTTTTGGCTCCCGTACAGGCCGGTTGCCTTTCTGCTGCGTTTGCGCTCTGTCCACTGTACTGTCCCTTGTGCGCCTGGTCAGAGCTGTACTTATGGTTTCTGTTTGTGTCGTTTTCTGCCTGTGGGCTTCTGTTGTGGTTTGTTGCTGCTGATTGCCGCCATGTATGCTCCAGACAGAGACATGCAGTCACTGGGCTGGCTAGTGACTGTTTTCTTGTTTCATGCACCCAACACTTACTCGCACCACTGACATTTACAGACACTTTTATCTTTCTTTAAACTTTTGATTAATTGGCACCTCTGTGTGGTCTTGTTTTTGTACAGCCTTGAGCCAGGTTGTTATATGGTAGATTGGCTCCACCCAAACTGCTCTGGCCACACCCATTGAACTGCTGTGGGTTGTTTCTCATCTGTCTTACTTCATGTTCACTTTTTTCCACAAGTTGTTTCCATTTTCAAGATGTCAGTCTTCAGAAACCTAGTTTGACTCAACAATCATTGAGAGTGTGTTAACAAGCAGCATCTCTCTATGGCATGAAAGCTGCTTTGTCTCAGACAGAAAGGCACTGGGGAGAGTGGTAAGGATGGCAGAGAAGATCGTTGGTGTCTCACTGTTACCTGTTGGGGAACTGGCCCAACAATGCTGCCCGTCAAGGGAAAAAAGGATCATAAGGGACATCACTCACTCCTGTCAAAGTGTCATGATGCGGAGCACGGTCAGGGAACCGTGCTCACACTCCTTTATTAGTTTGTTTATTTTCTGTATTTTCTCACTTCTGTTTAGTATTTTATCTGGTTGGTTCTGGTTGTCATGTTATTAGAGTTTGCCTTTGGGTTCTGTTCATGAGAGTTTCTATTGTTAGTGTAGTCATTATTTTGTCTTTTATATCTCTTCCGGTTCCGGCGCCACACGAGTTGGCTGCCTTTTGCAACAGCGGCTCAATTCTGAGTCTTTTTATCTTCCTTCTTCTTTCTGATCCGGTGATAACTTTCTGATCCGGCACACCTTTCACTCTATATATATCACAGACACACAGATCGCCCCAAAGGTCTCCCGAGTTGGCGGACGGAGCCACTGTTTACAGCAGGAGACGATACAACAGGGAAGAGCTAGCTAGCACTCAACCGCCACCCGGTGCTAATGGAGAAACTTGACATACCGGGGAACTGAAGCGAAAACGATGCGGGTGCCGGGCTGGAGTTTAGGCGGCGTGCAAGAAATATAAGACAGAATAATAAAGAGCGATGGCAAGAACCAAGCAGACCGCCCGTAAATCTACTGGAGGAAAAGCCCCAGAAGCAGCTGGCCACCAAGGCTGCTCGGAAAAGCGCTCCGGCCACCGGCAGAATGAAGAAGCCTCACCGTTACAGGCCCGGTACCGTGGCTCTGAGAGAGATCCGTCGCTACCAGAAATCCACGGAGCTGCTCATCCGTAAGCTGCCCTTCCAGCGCCTGGTGAGGGAGATCGCTCAGGACTTCAAGACCGATCTGCGCTTCCAGAGCTCCGCCGTCATGGCTCTGCAGGAGGCCAGCGAGGCCTACCTGGTGGGTCTCTTCGAGGACACCAACCTGTGCGCCATCCACGCCAAGAGGGTCACCATCATGCCCAAAGACATCCAGCTGGCCCGTCGCATCTGCGGAGAGAGAGCTTAGACTTTCTGCTGCACATCCACCAACCACAATGCTCCGCACTGTGTGTCTATATACAGTGGGGAAAAAAAGTATTTAGTCAGCCACCAATTGTGCACGTTCTCCCACTTAAAAGATGAGAAAGGTATCCAATTTTCACCATAAGTATACCTCAACTATGAGAGACAAAATGAGAAAAAAAAATCCAGAAAATCACATTGAAGGATTTTTAATGAATTAATTGGTAAATTCCTCGGTAAAATAAGTATTTGGTCAACTACAAACAAGCAAGATTTCTGGCTCTCACAGACCTGTAACTTCTTCTTTAAGAGGCTCCTCTGTCCTCCACTCGTTACCTGTATTAATGGCACCTGTTTGAACTCGTTATCAGTATAAAAGATACCTGTCCACAACCTCAAACAGTCAGACTCCAAACTCCACTATGGCCAAGACCAAAGAGCTGTCAAAGGACACCAGAAACAAAATTGTAGACCTGCACCAGGCTGGGAAGACTGAATCTGCAATAGATAAGCAGCTTGGTGTGAAGAAATCAACTGTGGGAGCAATTATTAGAAAATGGAAGACATACAAGACCACTGATAATCTCCCTCGATATGGGGCTCCACACAAGATCTCACCCCGTGGGGTCAAAATGATCACAAGAACGGTGAGCAAAAATCCCAGAACCACACGGGGGGACCTAGTGAATGACCTGCAGAGAGCTGGGACCAAAGTAACAAAGGCTACCATCAGTAACACACTACGCCGCCAGGGACTCAAATCCTGCAGTGCCAGACGTGTCCCCCTGCTTAAGCCAGTACATGTCCAGGCCGATCTGAAGTTTGCTAGAGAGCATTTGGATGATCCAGAAGAGGACTGGGAGAATGTCATATGGTCAGATGAAACCAAAATAGAACTTTATTGTAAAAACTCAACTTGTCGTGTTTGGAGGAGAAAGAACACCATACCTACTGTGAAGCATGGAGGTGGAAACATCATGGTTTGGGGCTGTTTTTCTGCAAAGGGACCAGGACGACTGATCCGTGTAAAGGAAAGAATGAATGGGGCCATGTATCGTGAGATTTTGAGTGAAAACCTCCTTCCATCAGCAAGGGCATTGAAGATGAAACATGGCTGGGTCTTTCAGCATGTCAATGATCCCAAACACACCACCCGGGCAATGAAGGAGTGGCTTCGTAAGAAGCATTTCAAGGTCCTGGAGTGGCCTAGCCAGTCTCCAGATCTCAACCCCATAGAAAATCTTTGGAGGGAGTTGAAAGTCCGTGTTGCCCAGCAACAGCCCCAAAAAATCACTGCTCTAGAGGAGATCTGCATGGAGGAATGGGCCAAAATACCAGCAACAGTGTGTGAAAACCTTGTGAAGACTTACAGAAAACGTCTGACCTCTGTCATTGCCAACAAAGGGTATATAACAAAATATTGAGATGAACTTTTGTTATTGACCAAATACTTATTTTACCGAGGAATTTACCAATTAATTCATTAAAAATCCTTCAATGTGATTTTCTGGATTTTTTTTTCCTCATTTTGTCTCTCATAGTTGAGGTATACCTATGATGAAAATTGGAGACCTCTCTCATCTTTTAAGTGGGAGAACTTGCACAACTGGTGGCTGACTAAATACTTTTTTGCCCCACTGTATATATATATATATATATATATATATATATATATATATATATATATATATATATATATATATATATATTTATAGTAATATATACATATGTATACTAGCTGCTCTTGTTTTTTCTTGCCTTCTGATTGTTGCTCTGAGTGTTGCTATCCCTGTGCTGTTGCAATCCTGGAATTTCCCCATTGTGGGACTAATAAAGGCTTATCTTCCATCCATCCATCCATCTTCTACCGCTTTTCCGGAGGTCCGGGTCGCGGAGGCAGCAGTTCAAGCAGAGAAGCCCAGACTTCCCTCTCCCCAGCCACCTGCTCCAGCTCTCCAGGGAGGATACCAAGGCGTTCCCAGACCAGCTGGGAGACGTAGTCTCTCCACCGAGTCCTGGGTCTGCCCCGGGGTCTCCTCCCAATGGGACGTGCCTGAAACACCTCAAGTGGGAGGCGTCCAGGAGGCATCCTAATCAGATGCCCATACCACCTCAACAGACTCCTTTCAATGTGGAGGAGCAGCTTATCTTATCTTATCTTATATCATGCTTCCATTACCATCCAGTTTTGTTTGATGATTATCTGCCTTTTTGACTTGAGCCTACCCTTCTCTACAGTCATCATTCTGTATATTTATATTTGTATTCCAGCTTTTGCATTCCTCGGGTTTGTATTTATCTTGCCCTCGCCCTTATGGGTCATTGCTCCCTGTCGGTATTATTTGGTCTGCTTTTGTATCACTTCTTATTCATTGTCAGTCACCTTTTATTATATTCTTCTGTGCCTTTATGTTGACAGCTCTCCGTCTTGACTTCTTTTTAGTTCAAGTTTGTGGGCTGTCACAGCTGTCAGTAATTTAGGTCAATCGTTCTCGCTCTTGCCCTATTTAAAGACCGTGGCAACACAGTCTATTGCAGCGGCCTTCTCTAAGTCCAGAGGCAGGTTTCGTGTCTCATCTCTATGGTCTCTGTGTTCAAACAGATGTGCTCCATCTTAGCTCTCTCCTCTGTATTCCCGGAATTCTCCGTACGCCTCAGCCGGGTCCCGTCCCAGCTGCTCCCCTGTTCTTCTGGACATGAGCCCCGTTTTCCCTGGCATCCCTGCATGTCGTTATCTCCTTTGTATCCTGCCTGCCAAGTTTTTGTAAGTGTTGTGTCTCTATGTTATTTTTGTGTTTAATTAAATTCACCAGCAATTCACAGCTCCAGCGTCTGGGTCTTTTCCCTGCCCTGAAGGGTGATTCATGACACAAAGACTGTTCTCCCTCCTACTTTCAGGCATAAGGTACCATAGTCTGAAATGCAAAACAGTAAGGTCCCATGACAGTTTTAACCCCACCACCAAACTGTTGAATTTAAAATGCACATCATAAATGCATACACTGCAATAGCTGAGCACACCTCAGCCTTACAGATTATTTGCATATCTTCTTCTTCTTCATCTTCTTTCGGCTGCTCCCTTTAGGGGTCGCCACAGCGGATCATCTGCATCCATCTCACCCTATCCCTTGCATCTTCCTCTGTAACAACAACCCTCTCCATGTCCTCCTTCACTACATCCTTGAATCTTCTCTGTGGTCTTCCTCTTTTCCTCCTGCCTGGCATCTCCATCTTCAACATCCTTTGTCCAATATCTCCACTATCCCTCCTGTCCAAACCATCTCAGCTTTGCCTCTCTTACTTTGTCTCCAAACTGCTCGACCTGAGCTGTCCCTCTGATATTCTCATTTTTAATCCTGTCACTTCTATTCACTCCCAATGAGAATCTTAGCATCTTCAACTCTGCCACCTCAAGCTCCGCCTCCTGTCTTTTTGTCAGCGCCACCATCTCCAAACCATACGCCACAGAAGGTCTCACTACTGTTTTGTAAATCTATCACTCTAGCTGATATTTTTCTGGCACAGATCACCCCTGACACTTGTGTCCTCCCACTCCACCCTGCCTGCACTGTCTTCTTCACCTCTCTTGCACATTTTCCATTGCTTTGGATGGTTGGCCTCAGGTATTTAAACTCATCTACCCTCACTACCTCTACTCCTTGCATCTTCACCATTGCACCTGCCTCCCTCTCATTTACACTCATGTATTCTGTCTTGCTTCGACTGACTTTCATTCCTCTTCTCTCCAGAGCATACCTTCACCTCTCTTCTTCTCTTCCACCTGCTCCCTACTCTCACTACAGATCACAATGTGATCTGCAAACATCATGGTCCATGGAGACTCCTGCCTGACCTCGTCTGTCAGCCTGTCCATCACCATGGCAAACAAGAAGGGGCTCAGAGCTGATCTCTGATGTAACCTCACTCGTACCTTGAATCAATCTTTCACTCCGACAGCACACCTCACACATCTCACGGTCCTCATACATGTCCTGCACCACCTTCACATACTTCTCTGCCACTCCTGACTTTCTCATACAGCACCACACTTGCTCTCTTGGCACCCTATCATCTGCTTTCTCTAGATCCACAAAGACACAGTGCAACACCTTCTGACCTTCTCTATACTTCTCCATCAACACTCTTTGGGCAAACGCTGCATGTGTAGTACTCTTTCATGGCATGAAACTGTATTGCTGCTCACTGATTGTCACCTCTCCTTTTAACTTGGCTTCAACAACTCTTTCCCATATCTTCATAGTGTGGCTGATCAACTTTATGCCTCTGTAGTTACTACAGCTCTGAGCATCATCTTTGTTCTTGAAAATTAGTACCAAAACACTTCTTCTCCACTCTTTGGGCATCCTCTCGCTCTCCAAGATTGTGTTAAACAATCTGGTTAAAAAGTCCACAGCCATCTCTCCTAAACAGCTCCATACCTCCACAGGTATGTCATCTGGACCAACCGCCTTTCCATTCTTCATCCTCTTCAAAGCTGCCCTCACTTCTGCCTTGCTAATCCTCAGAACTTCCTTGTTCACCATCTTTCCTTCATCCATTCTCCTCTCTCTCTCATTTTCTTTATTCATCAGCTCTTCAAAGTACTCCTTCCACCTTCTCAGCACACTCTTGTCACTTGTTAGTACATTACCATTTCTGTCCTTAATCAATCTAACCTGCTGCACATCCTTTCCAGCTCAATCTCTCTCTCTAGTCAATCGATAAAAGTCCTTTTCTCCTTCCTTAGTGTCCAGTCTCATACAACTCACTACATCCCTTTTCCTTTGCCATGCGGCCAGCTTCCAAACACTCCTGTCTGCGGCTGTGGTGCAGGTGTAGTGTGGCTGACTACTGATCAGAGTGTCAGGTGTCTGATTCCCCCTCTGTCTGCAGTCTGCATGTCGAAGTGTCCTTGAGCAAGACACTGAACCCCCAGTTGCTCCTGGTGGGTCAGGCCTGTGCATGGCTGCTTCGCCACCATCAGTGTGTCAATGTGTGGAGAGCAGGATCTGTAAAGCAAGCAAGCAAGCAAGAAAAGTTTATTTGTATAGCACTTTTTACAGGTATACTGTATATCACAAAGTGCTTCACAGCAAGTTAAAATTTACAAATACCCAGAAATTAAAATCAATCCACTTTAATCCTGGGGGTGCCACTGTAGGAACGATTATGGACGGAACTTCCGGTTTCGGCTGACCAAATGTTAAATCAGTCAGTTTCAGTAGAGTAGTGGAGCATTTAACCCTTTGAGTGTGAGAATTTGTGTGCCCCTAGTGGCAGAGCGTGGCACTGCGCCTGCCTTCTCACTCTGACTTTGTCAAAAAGTGAGAAATTTCTGTTTTTTTTTTTTTTTTAAATGTACTGATTTCTTGTTCATATACTTTGAAGATAAGATGATGAGGTATCTCTGTACAAAAAATGGTGTCAAAAGACTGAACCATTTTTTGTGTAAATACGTCCAAAGTCCAGTTTTGACTGAGTTATGGAATTTAAAGAGGTGCCGCGACATTATGCAAATTAGATGCATAAATTTATTCCTATCTTTTTTTTTGGACTTATTTTGTACCCGTAGGTAGATTTGTTCTGCAGTCCGGTGACAAGCCACCAGCTGCCGGTCGCTGCGTGTGCAAGTGCCCCTTAACTCCCTAACCTGCATGTTTTGGCATGTGGGAGGAAACCGGAGAAATCCCGGAGTAAACCCACGCAAACACAGGGAGAACATGCAAACTCCACACAGATCACTGTTGGCCGGGGGCAGGGATCGAACCCACGATCTCATGATCCCCGCGATCCCCCGGCTGAGGGTAAAACTGTGCTGCCGCGGTGCTAACCACTGCGCCACCGTGCAGCCCTGAAACTTTGGATCATATTTTACATCTTTCTGATTGACAGTAAGTCATTATCTCTTACCACTTTCAAGTTATAGCCTTGAAAATCTGAACTATTTTACTGACAAAAAATATTTACCACTCTTGACCACTAGGGGGTATGTCGCAGTTCTGCACCATACACACTCAAAGTGTTAAAATAGCATTTTTAAAAATTTTTCAAATTCATTTTAATGTATAGTCCACATACGTGTTTTGCACTCAAGCGGCAGCTAATTTCAGCACTTCTAGTTTTTATATTTTTTGAATGTTTTTGCGTAGTTCTGGTACTTGTTGGTGTTTGTGGTTGTGCCAGACTGGATAAATGGAGGCTTTTTTGTGGCTCTGACTAGATTCTATGGCTGCTCTGAGGTAAATCTGATTATGTCCAACATGTTTTAACAAAATGCAGCCAACTTTACTGTAGTGGAGACACTGATATTGTGACCCATGGTGGCAAAATGAATCAGAATGTGCACCATGAGTACAGGCAACGAGAAGTGCCAGCAACGTGTGCGCCGTTTCGGTCAAGCTCCCAGACTTTTGGCTACACGACCCGAAGTCTTGGTTCCTTCACACCGAGGTCCAGTTCGCACTCCGGGGAAAAATGGCAGTAATAACTCCGTTTGGTCTGTTTAAGTTTTTACGCATGCCTTTCGGGTTAAAGGGCACGGCGCAGACATTCCAACGCATGATGGATGCGGTGTTGCGTGATCTGCCGTTTGTGTTCGTCTACCTGGACGACATCCTGGTGGCCAGCGCATCCGAGGACGAACACGTAGCCCACCTCAGGACAGTTTTCCAGAGGTTGGAGGGGCACGGGTTAATAATCAACCCAGTGAAGTGCCAGTTCGGGGTGACGGGAATCAATTTTTTGGGCCACCGCATCTCACCGGAGGGCATGATACCTTTGCCGGACAAGATGTGCGCAGTAACGAATTTTCCCTGGCTTCAGACGGTCAGGGCACTGCAGGAGTTTTTGGGGATGGTTAACTTTTATAACCATTTCCTCTCCCGCACAGCCCAGCTCATGCAGCCGTTGTACGCCATGCTTAAGAAACGGAAACCGGCGGACAGAGTCGACTGGACTCCTGAGCAAGAGCAGGCGTTTTCCGAGGTTAAAACAGTCCTGGCGAACGCCGCACTGCTGGCGCACCCGGACCCGGTGGCTTGGATAGCGCTCACTACTGAAGTGTCGGACGTGGCCATAGGGGCCGTCGTGGAGCAGCACGTCGCCGGTTCTTGGCAGCCGCTTGCCTTTTTTAGCAGGTCTTTGCGCAACAGTGAGCGTAAATATGATCAGATAAGATAAGATAAGACAAGATAAGATAAGCCTTTATTAGTCCCACAATGGGAAAATCCCAGGATTGCAACAGCACAGGGATAGCAACACTCAGAGCAATAATTTAGAAGATAAGAAAGTAAGAGCAGTGAATATACATATGTACACATAAATATACTGTATATACACAGTGCGGAGCATTGTAGCTAGATGGAATAAATAGCATAACCGTCTATTTAGTTACCCCACATAATAAGAATATGTACTCATACATATTGTCACCCTCCGTAGCGATTGATATTGTCCTAGTTATATACTGGAGGGGACCATTTTGTGCAAGTCTGTTGCGTCTTTTGCATTCAATACTATTAGGTTGTCACGTCTTTTTGCTATCTCTGCGAGCAGCCCTGCTTAGGTTGTACAGTCTGACAGCCATAGGTAGGAAGGACCTGCGAAACCTCTCGGTTGTGCACCTAGGATGATGTAGCCTACTGCTAAATGAGCTCCTCAGTGCGTTCAGTATGTCCTGCATAAGGTGGGACTCAGATTCCAGCAGAGATGACAGCTTAGCCACCATCCTTCTCTCTCCTATCTCCTCTACTGGGTCAAGGCGCTGCCCCAGGACAGAGCTAGCTTTCTTGATCAGTTTGTTCAGTCTCTTCCTGTCTGCTGGCTGGAAGGGCACACCTTCACTGCGTTTGTGGACAACAAGCTGCTAACGTACGCGATGGCCAAGGTTTCGGAACCATGGTCGGGCCGGCAGCAGAGACAGCTGGCCACGATCTCGGAGTTTACGACAAACATTCAGCACGTGGCCGGTAAACTCAACATGGTGGCGGACTGCCTCTCGCGCACATTAGTGGCCCCAGTCTACGTGGGGATAGATTACACGGCCATGGCCGCTGAACAGATCGGTGATGCAGACATTTGCGTGCTCCAGTCTGGACCAACAGGGTTAAGGCTGGAGAGCAGAGTACTGTAGGATGCCCACCCACCCCAATCTGTGACGTCTCCACGGGCCACCCGCGCCCGGTGGTCCCACGCACTTGGCGCAGCCGCATTTTTGAGTCAGTTCACTCCCTGGTGCACCCAGGAGTGCGCGCGTCAGTCAAAATTGTGGGAGCGAAGTTCGTCTGGCCGAGCCTGCGCAAACAGGTGAAACAGTGGGCAGCAGCCTGTGTAGCGGGCCAATGAGTCAAAGTGCACAGGCACACAAAGCCCCCCTTGGAGCCGTTCCATATCCCAGCTAAGCGTTTCGACCACGTTCACGTGGACCTCGTGGGCCCCCTCCCGCCATCGCAGGGGTTCACGCACCTCCTGACAGTGGTGGACCACATCACGCGCTGGCCCGAAGCTGTCCCACTAGCTTCCACCGCGTCCTCAGAAGTTGCACGCGCTTTTTTGACGACATGGGTGGCATGTTTCGGCGCCCCTTCGGACATCATGTCCGATTGAGGCCCGCAGTTTGTTTCCAACCTCTGGTCCACCATGGCCCGGAGCCTGGGCATCACAATTCATCGCACGACCGTGTACAACCCCCAGGCCAATGGGTTATGCGAGCGTTTCCATAGATCGCTTAAAGCAGCACTCAGGGCTTCGCTTACAGATGCAAATTGGGTAGACCGCTTGCCGTGGGTTCTATTAGGGTTGCGTTCAGCACCGAAGGAGGATTTGGCGGCTTCCCCAGCAGAGCTGTTTTTTTCCCAGCTGCTGTGGCTCCCCGGGGAATTTTTGCCGGATAACCCTGCACCGAACACCAATCCGTCCCCGCGTTCATGGCATAGCGCAGGGGCTGGGACGCTACCCGGCCCGGCCCACCCCTGTTTTCCCCGTGCTTTTGTGCCAAAGGCCTTGAAGGACGCATCGTTCGTATTTGTCAGGCACGATGCCCACCAGACCCCATTGCGCCTGCCCTGCGATGGCCCGTTCAGAGTGCTGGAACCTGGGGCAAACATTTTGTGTTAGACTTGGGGGGTCGCCGGGAGACAATCTGTATAGACAGGCTTAAGCCCGCCTTTGTTTTAGCAGACGAACAGGTGGTGTTGGCCCGAGCTCCTCAGCGTGGAAGACCCCCACTGAGAACTCCACAGGTAAATGACTTGTCAGATCAGTCACACGAGCATGATGAAGGTGTCCCCCCCCCATTGTCCCCCCACAGACGGAAGCACCGCCAGGAACCCCCCACCGGCACAGCAGCGCCTCGGAGCCAAAGATCCCCCGTTACAGCAGCTATGGACGGAGGCTGAAGCCCAAAGGACATGAGGGTTAAGGCTCAGTCTGAGAGTCTGGGGGTGGGGGGTGGGGGTGGGGGGAGGTGTGGGAAGCCACTGGGGTGGGGGGTGTGGGGTGGGGGAGGTGTGAGAAGGCACTCAGTAGTTTTCCCTCAGTAGTTTTCCCTCAGACTGAAGGGCATGGCAGATCAAAGGTGCTAGGGGACAAGGGGAATTGTCATGGGGGGTTGATATGTCAATACAGCACCTCAGGTAGCAGGGAGTGTTAATATAAAAGAGAGTGCCTGCAACCTGTGTTTTAATGTTTTGGATTCTGGTGGATGTGAGAGGAAGAGAATAACATTTCATCTGCTCTGAACGCTCGGCCTGATTATTCATCTCTCCACAGTGTAATACTATGTATATCTATCGTATCACTGTGGAAAAATTTTATTGTTCATTGACAGTTTTAGCCATAGACATATGCACTATAATCTTTTAGCCTGGTTGTGTTTTTGCTGTGATTTTCTTGTGCATTTTAACTGTGCTTGTAATTTCATTCTGCAATGCATCTGTGATGTATTGACTGACAAAGAAATCTTAATCTATAGAAAAAAATCTTAAGATTCAATATCATCTTCACAAACTGTACATGTATCATCAAAATGAAACGTTATCAGAGAGGAAAGGTACTACTTGTACAGACCCCCTTTCTCATTTTGACAGGTGCCACACCCCATGACCTGATCCTGACCCCGCCCCGTGACCCTGCGTAATTAGGTTGTCAATCAAAAGTGTTTTGAAAACATGACCCATGACCCCGCGTAATTAGATTGTCAATCAAAAGTGTTTTGAAAATATGACCTTTGATCCAAAACTTCTCCTCAGACTGACAGATTGTGTTTTTAATCTGTTGTCCATATGTGGGTTAAGATAAGATAAGATAAGATAAGATAAGCCTTTATTAGTCCCACAACGGGGAAATTCCAGGATTGCAACAGCACAGGGATAGCAACACTCAGAGCAACAATCAGAAGGCAAGAAAAAAAACAAGCAAGCAAGAGCAGCTAATAAACATATGTACGTATTACTATAAAATATATATATATACACACACACACAGACACACAGTGCAGAGCATTGTAGCTGGATGGAATAAATATATGAACACACAGTGCAGAGCATTGTAGCTAGATGGAATAAATATGTAAATATATAAACACCCACAGTACGGAGCATTGCAGCTAGGTGGAATAAATATGCAAGTATATAAACACACACAGTGCGGAGCAATGTAGCTAGATGGAATAATATGTAGATATATAAATATATAAACACACCCAGTGCTGAGCATTGTAGCTAGATGGAATAAATATGCAATGTTATGTTATGTTATGTTATGTCATGTTAGCGTGAGAACAGAATGTTAACACACACACACACACATGCACGCACTAAAAATGCTTTAAAAAGCACAGACACCGCAGCCGACATCAAACCGCCATCAGCAAAAACCCCGCATCACCAGGAGCAATCCAAAGAGAAACTACGTCGCCAGACGTATCGCGCTTACCTCTGTGAAGTCGGGTCCGGATCCTTCAAAGTTTTGGGGTCCTCAATCCAAAATTAAAACCTCGGCCTTCGGACCGGCTCTCTCCAACCCCGCAATCTCAACAGCCCTTGCAGACCCCAGAGATCCTACAGCCCAAGCAGACCCTAGAGGCCCCGGGACCCGTGCAATGTGCAGAGACCCCGGAGCCTCCGCTGTCCGTGGATATCTCAGACAGCCAATACCCTCTACGACCCATAGATCTTCCAGACACAGACGATATAGACCGTCCTAAAACCCCGAGTCCCACGGACATCAGGTGTTACTGTGGGGGGGGGTGTGTGATCCCACACCCTTCACATACATTATCGGGCCCCAATTCACCATCAACGCCAGTAACATTGCCAGAAGATCAACCTGACGGGTGGATGAGCAACGTGTTCTTCAGATTTGTAAAATCAGCCGTGCTTCATCTGCTCAGCAAAACTCTGGAGGAGTACCAGCATGAGAAAAGTCTAGGATGTCGTATTAATCACCCCAGTCAGAGGCAGCACCAATGCTTGGATGTGATCACCAAGGGTTTCTACCAGGAAAACTTTCAGTGGCTGATGGAGAGACTCTACACACTGGGGTTTATTCCAGCCATCCAACACCTCTCACAACTCCACAACATTCAGGCTGATGATCAACGAATCAAAACTACGGCCCAGACTCTTCTGTTGGAGCTACAATTGACCAGAGTCATCCACGAGCCCATCTATAATATGTACGAGAAGCTGGTTGGAAAAAATAAGATTGACCCGGCGCATCTCCAGAAAGCCACGGAGCTGTGGATGAATCCTTTGTTTTGGGACGTCTAAAAAAGAAAAAAAAAATGTCGAGAATAAGGAGTTTCATCGAGAAACTTTGGAGCAAGTTTGAGACCCATCTTAACTCTCTTTACTTAGCAAATCTCTTGTATTGTGTTATTGATAGCAGAGAAAATAAAAATGTAGCGGGTGTAAGGGGCGACGTGGAGTGTGATTGATACACCGTGGAAAAGACTGGTACGACTCTGTGTGACTGAGTGGAACTCCAACTTCTCCCACAGTTTTAGCAAAATCATTGAAGAAATGGGAAATTACCCTGTCAGGCCTAGTCATCTACTCGCATTCTATGCTTTGTTTGTTGATGTTACCACAGAGCTTCTGCAAGCCAGACACCCTATCAACATCTTTGGTGAACTGAAAATACACGGCGTCATTCGTAATACTGTAGATCATTCTGTCCTAACTCAAACTTTAGCTATTATAAAAGGCCGGTGCTAAGTTTCTGATACATTTTGTAGCGTTAGATTTCTTTTTGGTTTTTTTTTTTGTTTTTTTTTTGTTACTTATTTGTACCCGTAGGTAGACTTGGTTTGCAGTCTGGTGACAAGCCACCGGCTGCTGGTCGCTGCGTGCGCGAGCGCCCTAAACCTACATGTTTTTGGTGTGCGGGAGGAAACCGGAGAAATCCCGGAGTAAACCCACGCAACACGGGGAGAACATGCAAACTCCACACAGCTCACTGTTGGTCGGGGGCTGGGATTGAACCCACGATCTCATGATCCCCGCGGTCCCCCGGCCGAGGGTAAAACTGTGCTGCCACAGTGCTAAACCACTGCGCCACCGTGCAGCCACCGTGTTTTTTCACTTGTCACACATTTTATCCTGTGTAGATGTTAGTTTTAGGTTATTTTTAAGAAATTGTTTTTTAAATCTTTGATCAAAAGTGTTTTTCACACATCCATTGCTACGTTGTAACGATGGTATAAAGATGTTTAATTAAAATAAGCTGAATAAAGAACCTCTGTCCTGTCTTTTTTTCCCTCATTCTGATTTCATCATGTCAGAGACACGCTTCATGAAAATGGTGTATTACAACCCCGCACACCCAGGTAGCTTCGGAGGTGTAGAACGACTCCACAGGGGCATGTAAGATGAAATGGGGGAGAAGCTCGGGGTCGAAAGGGTCAAAAGGTTTTTATCTGAACAGGATGCTTACACTTTACACAAACCCGCCAGAGTACATTTCCCTAGAAGCAAAGTTTTTGTTCCACGACCGTTAAACCAATTTCAAGCCAATCTATGGGATATGCAGTCTTTAGCTGAATTTAACGACGGATTATTTTATATTTTATATTTTAAATAAATATATATTATATTTATTTTATATTAACGGTTATAGATGTATTTTCCAAGAAGGCGTATGTAAGGACTCTGAAGAGAAAGATGGCCACCGAGGTGGTACGGGCCCCTGAATCCATTTTTGAAGAAAGCCAAACACCCGTCAGACTACAGACTGATGCGGGAAAAGAATTTTTCAACAAAAGTTTTGAGGCTTTAATGGAAAAACATGGTATAACACATTTTTCCACAGCCAGCAATCTCAAGGCCTCTGTGATTGAAAGGTTTAATCGCACGTTAAAAGGTACAATGTGGAGGTATTTTACAGCCAACAACATACTGCGGTACCTCGACATCTTACAAGACTCGGTGACGGGGTACAATCAAGGTTATCACAGCAGTATTAAAATGGCACTTAAGCAGGTGTACCGCCGAGAACACGGACCAAGTGTTTCAAAACCTGTACAGTACACCCTGAGCTTGACAGAGCGACCGATTAAAGATGAATTTTAAAAAGGGGGACTCCGTCAGGATATCAAAGTTGAGGGGAGTGTTTGATAAGAAATATGAACAGAGATTTACAGATGAAGTGTTTACGGTGTCCGAGTGCATCCCCTGTGACCCCACTGTCTACAAACTGAAAGATTATGATGGAGAACCGATTCAAGGTTCATTTTATGAGGTGAAGCTGCAAAAATTAATGCTGGGCCATGAAAGAGTCTACCGTGTGGAGAAGATTCTAAAACTTCATACTGTCAAAGGTGAAAAGCAGGTGCTGGTTCGGTGCAAAAATTGGCCCGAGAAATTTAACAGTTGGGTCAAGGCCTCCGATTTAAAAAACATAGACATTTGCACGCACCCCCGAGCGCAGTGCTTACGGTCATTCCATCATGTACGGATCTAAAGATGAGGGGTTTTTCATCACCCTACCCTCCAACGCCAATTTTGATGTTTTTAAAGACAATACAAATTCTCAGTTTTCGTGTGGATTTAGCGCAACATATCGATTTAGAAGGACCGTGGGAGGTTGCTTTGACGGAAATTTCATACCCACACACTTGGTATAACCTACCTCAAAAAGATACCTACTTTTATTGGAGAGCAAAACTGCAAGAACCAGAAACAGAGAATAAAATGCATTATCAAAGGATTACAGGCAGCAATTATGATGATATAAATCAGTTCAGGGCTGAGCTGGAGGGCTTCTTAAGAAAAATTAATTCTGATATTTATAGGGTCTACAGCAACATTCAAAAAAGAATGGATTTCCAGAGCGGAGGTCAAACTCACATACTCTTTGACGTGCCGGCGGCTTTCATGCTGGGTGTCGAACCGGGAGAATGGTTCAAGTTTGATCAGAAGATGGCGCCCTATCTGGCTGATTTGAAGGCCGGATTTTATCACGTGTACTGTTATAGCGACGTGGTACGTCTGCAATTAGTAGGGGACTCTTATGCACTGCTCCTAAGAACGATCAATATTGAAGGAAAGTATGGCGACTTTATCACAAAGCATTTCAACCCACCTAATTATTTACCCGTAGCGAAACAGCACATTGAAATGATCCATGTGGAGATAAAAACGTATCAAAACAAACCGGTGGAATTTACCTATGGGAAGACTATAATGACGCTTCACTTTAGACCTAAACCTTGAACAAACAACGTATATAACACGTCCATCCACACACGCGCACATCATTCGGTCTACAACCGCCATTGCGCAGCAGGTATCGGTGTGTGATTGGACGCGCTAAGTTACAATGTCTCAACAAACAAAATGCCTCTTGCAGGTCTGAGGGAGAATCCCCACCGTTTTGTACATTATTATGAGAATCAAGTAGGGGGTGCTTTACCGGGGTTTTACAGAGCATCCATCATGTACGGACAAGGTATCGGCTCACTGTTTTCAAGACTGTTCCATTTTGTAGCCCCTCTGGTGAAGAAAGGTTCCACCATCGCAAAACCTCATCTTAAAACGGCAGCTAGCAGCATCGCATCGGACGTGTTTAACCAAGCGGTGGGAAAAATGATGAACAAAGACTCGGGACAAGAGGGCTTGGGGGGTATTATCCACCGTGTCGAACGGTAATTTAAGACTGGAGATGAGATTTACAACGGCCCTGCCCACACCGCAATGCTGATAGTCTATGCCTGTTATGATTCTATTCTGGAAATTAACTCTAAAAGAGAAGTGCTGGTGGACTATTACTAGGAACATGAATAATGTTCAACTGGACAGTTTTCTGCGTCATCTGCTGGGAGGTGTGTTTTGTGGGGTGTGGCCCTCCGATCAGCTACCGTCGTTGAACCCTGCCTTTAGGCCCCCCACTACTTCATTATCAACACACATCCTGCACACATGCCCGGAGAGCACTGGTTAGCCATCACCCTGGAAAAGGATGGCGAAGCCACCTTTTTTTATTCTTACAGGTTTCTGCCCAATTTTTTTTACTATCCCGACAGCGTCTTAAAGTTCTTGGAGAAGCATTCACAAAACATCAGGTACCACAACGCCCAGTTACAGCATCAACTATCAACGACTTGTGGTCAACACTGCCTCTGTTACCTGGCACATCGGACCTGCGGATTATCTTTTGAACATGTACTGTCATTGTACGATGAAGATCTGTTGAAAAATGACCTGATGGTGTACAATTTTGTGAGAAAGTATCAAGACTGTACCAAAAATAAAATTGGTGCACCCCATAAACAGGGGTGTTGTTCTTTACAACTGTTTAAAAACTGTCTTGTGTAGAAACTTAGGATAAAGAGTGTATGATATATACACTCTCTGATGATATAGAGTGTATGTTTGACAACTGTGTTATTACCTCCGCCAAGGAGGTTATGTTTTCATTGGCGTTGGTTTGTCTGTTTGTCTGTCTGTCTGTCTGTCTGTTTGTTAGCAAGATAACTCAAAAAGTTATGGACGGATTTTCATGAAATTTTCACAGATTGTCAGAAATGGGGTATCCTACAGATGATTAGATTTTGGTGGTGATCCGAATCACCGTCCACAAGAAAACCGCCATTACACAAAATGCCATTTTCGTGAATAACTACTAAACTGTAGTGCACATATGTGGGTTCCATATGCTTCACATGTGTATCACTGTATGCTTATTGTGTGCTTCACGTCTCAGAGGAACAAAAGGTCTGAACCTCCTAGGGGTAACAGGAGGATGTGAAGTCTGGCCTTTTGTATGCAGAGAGATGGCCTTGAAGGATTTCCTGACCACCAGGACTTTAGGTGAAGACGAGAAGACCTGGAGGGGAGACATTGTGATTTGGGATTAAAAGACCATGTGACTGTGGCTTTGATGTCCCGAGGTATTAAAGGGGCAAATGTGGGGGGTTCCTTTCTCTTTCTGTTTTTGAATGTTGGAGAATGTGAACGTGAATAAAACTGGTCTTGAGAAATAACTCAGCCTCGTCCTTCCGCATATCTCCACACTGGTGACCCTAAGACGTATAATGAGCGGAGACGAATCTCCTGCAGCACCAGACTCACCGACGACGGCGGCGGCAGGGGCCGGGAAACACGGAGCAGACAACATCTTTTGCTTCTACCATCGCCGCTTCGCAGAGAGGGCACGCAAGTGCATTCCACCGTGCCACTTTAAGCGCTCGGGAAACGCCAAGACCGGGGGTCGGTAGCAGCTGCGGCCCTCGGAGAGGAGAACAAGCTGCTCTACTTGAGGGATGCGCACTCGGGGAGGCATTTCCTCGTGGACACGGGCTCCCAGCTGAGTTTTCATCACACCTTCCTACGCTGACCGGCTGGCGCTTTCCAGTGGTCCCCGGGTGTCAGCAGTGAACGGCTCGGCGATTAAGACCTTCGGTGAGAGGACTCTGCTTCTGTCTACACGGTTGTACATTCGAGTGGACTTTCGTCATAGCGGCAGTCAATTTCAACATGTTAGGGGCTGATTTTTTGTGCTCACATAGCTTGTTGGTCGATCTTGCTAACAGACGCCTGGTTAATGCACTCTCTTTTTCTTCTATCCCCTGTACAGCTCGAGTGGCCCCGCCAATAGCACAAGCCAACGTCACAGCTGCAAGTGGTAAGTTCCACACACTCCTCACTCAGTTCCCAGCACTCACGGTCCCAACATTTTCGGTGACAGTGGCTAAACACGGGGTGGAACATTTTATTACTACCACCAGACCGCCCGTTTTCGCAAAAGCTCGGCGCTTGGATTCAGCTAAACTGACCATAGCGCGGGAGGAGTTTGCCAACCTGGAGAGGTTGGGCATCATCAGGCGTTCGAAGAGCCCATGGGCTTCACCGCTTCACATGGTCCCGAAAGCTGATGGCTCGTGGCGGCCTTGCGGTGATTTCCGCAGGCTGAACAACGCTACAGCGCATGACCGCTACCCGATCCCGCACATCCAAGATTTTTCAGTTCATTTGGCGGGGGCACGCGTTTTTTCTAAAATAGACTTGGTACGTGGTTACCACCAGGTCCCAGTGCGCGCAGAGGACATACCCAAAACAGCGGTAATAACTCCTTTCGGGCTTTTCGAGCTTTTGCGCACGCCGTTTGGGCTTAAAGGCGCGGCGCAGACATTCCAACGCATGATGGACACGGTTTTGCGCGATCTCCCTTTCGTGTTCGTCTACCTGGACGACATATTGGTAGCCAGCGCGTCCGAAGACGAACACGAAAACCACCTCATGGCAGTTTTCCGGAAGTTGGCAGAGCACGGGTTAATAATTAACCCAGCGAAAGTGTCAGTTCGGGGTGACGCAGATTGATTTTTTGGGGCATCGCGTCTCCCCAGAGGGAGCGGTCCCTCTGTCTGACAAAGTGCGCGCAGTAACAAATTTTCCCCAGCCACAAACGGTCAAAGCATTACAGGAGTTTTTGGAAATGGTAAATTTTTATAACCGTTTCCTCCCCCACGCAGCGCAGCTCATGCAACCATTGTATGCTGCACTAAAAAAACAAAAACCCACAAATAAAGTCGAATGGTCTCGACTATTCGAAAATGCGAGCGCGCGCATTTTCCAAAGTCAAAACAGCCCTGGCAAACCCTATGTTGTTAGCACATCCAGTCCCAGCGGCCCGCATGGCGCTCACTACTGACGCGTCAGATGTGGCCATAGGGGCGGTCGTGGAACAGTATGTAGCCGGAGCCTGGCAACCGCTCGCCTTTTTCAGTAAGACCCTGCACGACAGCGAACAAAAATACAGCGCATTCGACAGGGAGTTGTTAGCTCTCCACTTGGCCATTCGTCACTTCCAGTTCTGGCTGGAAGGATGCCGTTTCACCGCGTTCATTGACCACAAGCTGCTGACTTTCGCGATGGCCAAGATTTCAGAACCTTGGTCGGGCCGGCAGCAGAGACAGCTGGCCGCGATATCGGAGTTTACTACCGATATCCAGCATGTGGCGGGTAAACTTAATGTAGTGGCAGACTGCCTCTCGCGCGCCGTGGGGGCTCCAGCCCACGCGGAGGTAGATCCTGCAGCCATGGCCGCGGAGCAGGTTAGCGACGCGGAAGTGCGTGCGGCCCCGGTCCGCGTGGGGATAGATTATGCAGCCATGGCTGCGGAGCAGGTTAGCGACGCGGATGTGCGCGCGCTCCAGTCTGGACCAACAGGGTTAAGGCTGGAGAACAGGGTGCTGCAAGACGGTATGCCCCCCCAATCTGCGATGTCTCCACTGGGCGGCCATGTCCGGTGGTTCCAGCCGCGTGGCGCCACCGCGTTTTTGACTCGATCCATTCTCTGGCGCACCCGGGAGTGCGTGCTTCGGTCAAAATGGTAGGAGAGAAATTTGTATGGCCGAGCCTGCGCAAACAAGTTAGAGAGTGGGCGGCAGCCTGCACGGCTTGCCAGCGGGCCAAGGTTCATAGACACACGAGAGCTCCCTTGGACCCGTTTCACATCCCAGCTAAAAGGTTTGATCATGTCCATGTGGACCTCATAGGCCCCCTCCCGCCCTCACAAGGGTGCACACATCTTCTGACAATGGTTGACCGCACCACGCGCTGGCCGGAAGTGGTTCCGCTGTCATCAACCACAGCCGAGGAGGTGGCGCGCGTATTTTTAATGGCATGGGTAGCGTGTTTTGGAGTCCCGTCGGACATTACGTCCGACAGAGGCCCACAATTTGTTTCCGAACTTTGGTCAGCGATGGCCCGCAGCCTGGGGGCAACGATCCACCGCACGACTGCAGGCTAACAGGTTATGCGAACGTTTTCACAGGTCACTGAAGGCGGCTCTCAGAGCGTCGCTTACGGATGCAAACTGGGTGGACGAGCTACCATGGGTTTTATTGGGGTTGCGTTCTGCACCTAAAGAGGATTTAGAAGCCTCCCCAGCTGAGCTAGTTTTCGTACAGCCACTTTGGCTGCCCGGGGAATTTCTCCCAGATAATCCAGCGCCAGAGTGCTCCCCGGCTCAGCGGTTACAGAATAGCACGGGCCCGAGCACGCTACCTGGCCCCGTTCACCACAGTTTTCCGCGTGTTTTTGTGCCTAAGGCTTTAAAAGATACGGAGTTTGTTTTTGTCAGACATGATGCCCATCACCCGCCTTTACGCCCACCTTATGACGGACCATATAGAGTGCTGGAAACAGGGGATAAGCATTTTTTGCTAGATTTGGGGGGCAGAAAAGAGATGATTGGCATTAACAGGCTCAAACCCACTTTTGTGGTAGCTGACGAAGCTGTGCAGTTGGCTAAGGCTCCTCGACGCGGCAGACCCCCTAGAGAGCATTCCCCAGAGCACCCACAGAGGATGACTAACAGTTCTCATCCCCAGGCAGCGACTCCACAGCAGGAGGACGCCGCGGAAGTGGTACAGCCTGCTTACAGCAAATACGGCAGAAGGTTGAGACCCAAGCGGCACGTGGACTGATATGTAGTAATTTTATTATGACATGCAATCTGTGGTTATGTTGTTCCATCTTAGATGTTTGGGGGGGGGGGGGTCATGTAGTGCACATATGTGGGTTCCATATGCTTCACATGTGTATCACTGTATGCTTATTGTGTGCTTCACGTCTCAGAGGAACAAAAGGTCTGAACCTCCTAGGGGTAACAGGAGGATGTGAAGTCTGGCCTTTTGTATGCAGAGAGATGGCCTTGAGGGATTTCCTGACCACCAGGACTTTAGGTGAAGACGAGAAGACCTGGAGGGGAGACATTGTGATTTGGGATTAAAAGACCATGTGACTGTGGCTTTGATGTCCCGAGGTATTAAAGGGACAAATGTGGGGGGTTCCTTTCTCTTTCTGTTTTTGAATGTTGGAGAATGAGAACGTGAATAAAACTGGTCTTGAGAAATAACTCAGCCTCATCCTTCCACATATCTCCACAAAACCACTAATCCTATCATTGTCAATCCAATTGCTTGTCATATGTTTTCATGGTCAAGGAATCTGAAAATGTACACACAAACACTGTATGGGGGGAACTGTGGCGCTAAACCGCCATTACGGAAAATGCCATTTTTGTCAATAACTACTGAACCACTAATCCTATCATTGTGAATCCAATTGCTAGTCATATGTTTTCATGGTCAAGGAATCTGAAAACGTACACACAAACACTGTATGGGGGGAACTGTGGCGCTTGGCGGAGGTCTGCGCTCTCCGAGTGCTTTTCTAGTTAATACTGTGAATAATTACCCTTTTTGTGATTTTATATGAAAGAAAAAAGACAGTACGCTTGAAATGTATGATGGATAAACATTTTATTGATAAAAGACAGCAGAGATGTAATTAGATACAATTATATCTAATCTCAAATTTCTCTTCTTAAGGAGTGGTCCATCGAGGGGAGAGTTTCTTTTGTCTTCTATTCCTCCACGTTCTAGTCTCATATTCAGACTCTTCTTTCTCACGGGGTGTGATCCAGGTTGGGGACAGCAGAAGTTTCTTTTTTTTCTCTCTGGCACGGCGTACGTCTTGAGGTTTTTCAAAACCCACATCGGCGATGTCGCTCGCATTCGTCTTAAGAAGTCAATATTGATCACGCGCTTGTGGGTTGCTGACAGCTGATAAAGAAATATTGAGTTTAGACAGAGTGTTTAAAAATTTAGACCACCCTGCAGGTGCAAGGGGTTGGTGTTTTTTATAAGGGAGTGAGAGGTGTATGAATAAATCAATCATATGAGACCCTTTCAAGGCCTCACCCTTGTAAACAAACTCCCCCTTTGAATTCCACCCCCCATAACTCTGGGGCAATTTCCTCAGGATATATTCGGCATTCTTATGATAACGCGTTGGGAGGTTTTGCAGAACCTCTTCAACTGTAACGTCAAAATCTAAACCATCACTCATGCTGTGGGATGATGTGGGAACACCCGCGGCGGATAATGCGCGGGTACCGTCAGAAGATGAGGCACGAGCACATTCGCTCTCACCACCCCCACCGACACCTGATAGGGATAGGTGGTCAGGCTCCCGCTGCAGAGTCAGCGTTACCCGCCGTCACTCGTTATGATCATTTTTCATGAGCGTGAGGTATCTCTGCAGTAGAGCGTCGTACTTTTTAATTTTCTCATAAGCACTCAAGCCTGGTTCATTTAATACGGCTCTCATTCTGGAGTCCAAATCATCCTCTGCATTTTCTATGACGATCGTTGGTCTGGTCATACGGTTTAACTGTTGGGGTGTGAGCAGAAACATCTTCTGCGCCTTCTTCAGAGTCATCTTTTTTATTTTTAATTTCTTCTCACCAGTCCATCGATAAGATTCCCAATCATGGACACCACACCGGATAGCAGAGGCAATAGAAAACCGCCCGATTGTTTTTCAGAACCTGGTGTTTGCATTTTAAATTAGTTTTCTTATCGGCCAACAGTCTGATAATTTTTTCTGCCTTTGTAGTTTCTTGAACTGACAATCGGACAATGGAATGTTCCCTTTAAAAAGATTTAGAGCAATCTCACACAATGTCTGAATAAAGTCCGGAGAGCTGTGGATGAGAATATCCCTGCCCTTTTTGGGGGAGGCGTGGTACAGCGCTGTGAGTAAAATCGCATTCCTCTTCATACATGCAGACATGATAAACTAGGCTGATGTTTTGGGCACATAGATGGTCAACCTCTCACAAAGAAGTATACCTGCCCTCAACCTGTATTGTTCTGGACAGGAGGGTGTGAGGTCTACTATTAAATAGCCGTGGGGATCTCTGGTGGCATCTTCAAAACTCTCTAGGAAGAAGGCCTTTTGTGATGGGAAGATTTGACGTGCTATTATATCTATTTGTAGTTTATCCCGTGGGTTTTTAAACATCACCAGATAATTGCTGTTCAGACTAATGGTGGGACTGTATTTACCCTTATGGAACACGTTTTGTGTCAGCATCATGACGCTCATGTTTCTATGATGCCTGTACTGGGTAAAAATTCTTACTACTTCAGGATGGTTGGAGGCTTGAAAAATAGCATTGTCCAGAATAATCAAGTGTTTGTGATCAGGAGGAAACAGGTTTTCATCTTCAAAAGAATCAGGGAGTCCTTCAACAAATTTTATTCTTTTATTCACCTTCTGCAGTTCACTGTACATAGGTTAATGACACGTATAGATCCATACAATGTTTTCAGGTACAACATTTACAATATGTTCACAGTCTTCCAGCACCTTTGAAACAAAATAAGTCTTGCCACAGCCGCTCTGTCCCACCACCAAACATGAAAATGGAAAGGTGAACCTAGGATCAAAATCAATCTCCTCTATATCCTGGGTAAGATGTGACATTTTTTCCTCAAAAAAATCTAATAACCAAAAGGCAGAGTGGTCCCGTTCCTAAAGAGATGTTTTTTTTTTTATCATACACAACTCTGAACTTTTTCTGAAATGACAAGTTTCTCAATACAAACCCCCTTTTATCATGTCCTATGTTGTATTGTGGCATCTCAATCACTCTCTCTCCTGAATTTGTCATGTAATCCTCCACCAAATCTCTGACGCTGTCAAAATTGACACGCTTGCAAAATGATTGGGTTTGCAAGATATCGTTGACCTTCATGAAGACCTTCTTTTTGTTCCTCGTTTGGTAGGCGTAACTCTTGGGGCCTGCAGATACAAATTCCTGAATGGTATCCCCGTCCAACTCATCCGTCAAATCCCCCAGGTAATTACCCAACTCCAGAGGCATCTCATCGTTCTTTACCACGTAAATTAAACTATCTATGTTGATGTAAAGAACCCTCTCTTGCAGTTTCTCCAGATAACCATACAGCTTCAGACTTGCGTGGGCTGTGGTAAAGGCAGCTATAAAGATGTTATTAGTTTTACCGGGGGTAGAATGCAACCATCATTATATTTCCACCTAAGCAGAGCTTTGTCATCATCCAGAACGTTAAAGTATTCCACCTTGTATTTACCCGAAAACAAGTAGGTTAAAAACTCTTCAGGTTCCTGAGATCACAACGGTCTGAATCAGATTATCTCTCTGCGCAAATTTTCCCCAAAGCAAGTTCAAAATCAGTTTTGAGACGTGGTGACAGAGTGGATTCTCTTGTATTTTATCGGCATCTAATAGAATGCCCTGATGATGGTGATAGTCCCCAATGTATCTGTCCTTGCTCTCCTGATAGGTGACATCTGGGGGGTAACCCGATGTTTCCTGTTATTCTTTTAGAAATTTGTGTATGTAATCTACAAACACCATGTTGCTATTTTGATCAAAATGCCACACTTCGGGGATTTCACCCACCCTGTACCCCAGCTCCAGGGTTTTGTTAAACTCCACAGTGACCCAGACCCGTCAATGCTCTCGCCTTGTCGCCGTGTGCGCAAACACCATCTTGATGGTTGGTTTCTGTGCACGTTCGACACAGTGGAAAGGTTAATTTACCTCCTGAACTTTTGTAGGGTAGAACGGGAAAAAGAGGCCACGGGGTGGGTAGACGGTAGCTCTCATTAAGCCGAAATAGCTTCAAGGATCCCCAAAATCTTTGTGAATGATGGTGGGGTGGCCTAGAGGGTAAAAGCACGTGCTGTTAAGATAGGGGTACAGAGAAGTGACATCTACATAGTACACAATGTTTCATCCTGCCCCGTGGTGTGTCTCAGTTTTAGAGCGCTCGTCCTGCCCCCGTAAAGGGCCTGGCGTGGTAAGAGGGGCTCGGGTCGGTTAAACATTTTCAGAAACTGTTTCACCTCCTTGCATGATTTTTTCATCTCATCTCACTTGTGCTCCCTCATCACCGTAACGCGGACACCGTGCATAGAGCATAACGTCTGCAACCTCTCTTCATTTTTCAAATGCAGCTCTCCAAATGTAACGCCCCTCAGAGGGCAGATCTCCATACTTTTAAAACTGCAAACACAACTGTGGAAATAGCATCTGTTGAACTCATAGACGTGCTTCAAGCCATCGATCTCCACGTAGCTGTCTACAAAAAAGGGCCCAATCTGTTCCCTCCCCCCATTTAAAGCATGCTGGATGAATATTTTTTGACTGTGCATAACCCATTCTAACCACTGGATCGAGGCGTTTGAAAATCTTTTACACTGACATCTGTAGTTGTTGGGGCACGGGATGATGAGGGTGTTAGAGGCCCGGTAACTGATGAGAAACACTTTCATACAGGCCGATGCTATTGTGGCACTGGAGAAAGGGTCCACACCCGTGTCGGTGAGGAACCGCTCTCTAAATTTAACGCACTCTGTGGCTAGAATGTCCACATCATTTTTATAATAATGCAGAGCTTCCCGTTTAAAGTCAAATGATCCATCTTTGACCCCGTCGTGCCACTCGTCGAACTTCACCCGCTCGGCGACCGTCATACGTTCTATGCCACAGTTGGACGGTGGTGGGTAAGGACCTTCAGAATTTAGATGCCCCGCCGCAGAATATCTGTGGAGGAAGAGCCCCTTTCTCACCTTACTAAAACCTAAAGCTTTAGGCACCGCGGTCAGACGCATAGGTAGGAAGGATAGCGAGTCGATGAATTTAAGGTTATAATGGGTTCCTGAAAACTTAGAATCTTACTACCTGTCATGAGAATTTGTTGCGGCATTATATTTTCTTTTATCATACTGTTCAAGATCAGGTAACCGTCAAACCCTCTGACATTATGTGCTATGAATACATTACGCCTGTACTTTTCATGCCTGAAATGCAAAAGAAACTGTTTTACGCAGTCTGTACCGTAAAAACACTTTTCTTCACCTTTCAATGTTTTAGCATACATGAGAAATGGCGCGTGCTCCCCTTTGTCGTTGATGAATGTTTCAGTGTCATAAAAAAAAACAGCTCAGGGTGTTTCACCTGCTGGGGGAGCGGCTGAATATAACACCGATGATCATTGGCTTCAGAAGCCTGTTGTAACTGCACCCCACAAATTTTACATTTTAACTGGCTACAACGGTGCGGGGATGTACCTACGGTTTTACTAACATAATAGTAAAAGTTGCAGAGGGGACATTTTTTTATCACGTCACAGATACTCCTGTAGGGTGCGGTTACAGCACCTTGTTTTACCTCTTTGTGTCTAGCGTAATAGGGCGACACTTCCTGTGACAGTCTAAACATTCTACGGGCCTGAGCTCTTCCGTAGGGCAGACGGGATCACTGCAAACCTGACAGTATCCTTTACAATAGTGCGAATATGGGTTATTAAAACCCTTGTAACAGTAGTTAAAAACAGATGCTGTACCTATGAAAGCTTTGAGGTTTTTTATACCGTAGTAATGGTTTTGCAATAAAAACAGAAACAAAGGTCTTGAGTGATCGCTATAGTCTGTCTCAAAATGCAAGAGGGGGTGACTGTGAGATGTTCTGTGACACACCACGATTTTACTTCCTACAATCTGTTCAAATTTAGCTATATTGTAGAATGTGTGAAAAATGAGGCAAGTTGGTCTCAGACAGTTTATTACACATTCTCACATAAGAGCATGGCAGAAAAGAGGACGTCGCAGAAAAAACTCGTCCTTTATTTATAGTAGAGTCATTTTTGGGGGTTTCGTGACCAACCTCCCAGGACCTTTTTTTCTCACTGGATTTAGCATTCTAGACCCATTTTAATGAAAATAAGCTCCCATGTACCTCCCAAAAATTACGGGAAACCTTTTTTTTGCCCAAAATTCAAAATGGCCACCAAAATGCATACCACCACCTATATCTCAGTAACTAATTCAGCTAGGAGGTTGATTTTGGTGTCTAGACATAGGTTTTTGGGGTCAAGCATTCCATTAATGCTATTAGTTTACTTGTGAAACAAACCCATCACGATGAAATCCAATATGGCCGCCAATATGGCCACCGATTAACATTTTTTTTGTTTCTTGACTACTAAGGCACCTAGAAAGCTGATGTTGGTGTCAAAACAGAGGTTTAAGGGGTCATACTATCTGTTTATTCCAATAAAAGTGTGTTTAAATGATTACATAATCGAGAAATCCAAGATGGCGGCCGGCTGTCATTTTCACATGCAATGGACTTTTTCATATCCGTCACCAAATGAGCTAAAAAAAGTCAAGTGAGGCTCCTGTGAACCATCCATTGTGTTCATTAGTGCCCTCATTGTCTATCAAGTTCAAAATGGCCCCCAGCCGCCATCTTGGAATACACTTTACGCAGGCACATTTTCTCTAGACCTTATGTTAATGCCACGCAAACGTCCAACTCAATTACATGTAGTCCACTATCAATCACCACATCACATCATACTAAGATGTCCAACTACACATCACTATCACTACTTGATTCACTATCAGTGAATGAGTCACTGTATGAACTTGCGCTATCTGAAGCACTGTCTTCACCACTGTTGCTCTCCTCACTGTTGACTTCTGTGTTCGGTTTCGGCATTGACAGGGGAAGTGGCGGTTGAGTCGATCGTACAGGTAGACATAGACCATTCACCAAATGCCACCCATGACCGATTGGTGATGGGTGACTTTGAAGGTGGAAGTTCATCAGCAAGTACGCAAGGTAGTTTGTCCTGAGGAGGTGATGATGCAGACTGTCTGCGTCTGGTATATACCACAATACCAATGCTGGACCGGAGCCTCTTCGGTGAAAAGAGAGAAGCAGATGGAGATGGATCCCCCTGAACTGATTGATTGTCTCTTTCAAGATCTACCTCTAATTTATGCTTACGTTTCTCGGCTTGAGATAGACAACGCTTGTTAGATAACGTGGTGTAACATGTCTGGTGCATATAATGCCCTTTTGGCCCTTTGGCCCAATCAATATTCCCACATTGAAACCGATCAAGTCCTTTCCATCGTAGAGTTTTTTCACGAATTGAATTCCATTTTTGGTCCTTGGTATTATCCAAAGAGTCACTTTTGGTACATGGTTGACCACAACGTAGAATGCATTCGTATTCACCGGAAGACGTTGATGGTAATTCATCGTTGTCACTTGCAGTATCCATTTTATCCCTCACTTTATATGAATAAGTGTCTGAAAACAAAAACAAATTTGTCATTATCAGAACAGAGGAGAGAAAAAGGAGGGATGACAAGACCTAGAGTCAAAGGCCCTTGTACTGTCTACTGTCATTACGGTAGCATTAAGCAAGCAGCATGGTCAATATGCTAACATTACCTGACTATACAGTATGGAACAAGATTCAGAATTCTAACCTCTCCAGATAAGTTTAAAGCTAAATTTATACATACCTGGCAACCTTGGTTAAATTGGAAAGATTAGGACTACATATTATGGAAGCACAGACGTTACAAAATCACTGCATCCTCTCTCTTGCTATGCAAAAAGGAATCAATGAATCAAGCATAGGATTCCGGGAATCCTAAGGGGATTACCCAAGTGTTCCTCAGTGAAATCACTGAATCAATGCAGGAGCTTTCTAATAATTATTAAAAATGAATGTAAGGATACCTCATTTGACATTTTTAGCTCATTTGGTGACGGATATGAAAAAGTCCATTGCATGTGAAAATGACAGCCGGCCGCCATCTTGGATTTCTCGATTATGTAATCATTTAAACACACTTTTATTGGAATAAACAGATAGTATGACCCCTTAAACCTCTGTTTTGACACCAACATCAGCTTTCTAGGTGCCTTAGTAGTCAAGAAACAAAAAAAATGTTAATCGGTGGCCATATTGGTGGCCATATTGGATTTCATCGTGATGGGTTTGTTTCACAAGTAAACTAATAGCATTAATGGAATGCTTGACCCCAAAAACCTATGTCTAGACACCAAAATCAACCTCCTAGCTGAATTAGTTACTGAGATATAGGTGGTGGTATGCATTTTGGCGGCGATTTTGAATTTTGGGCAAAAAAAAGGTTTCCCGTAATTTTTGGGAGGTACATGGGAGCTTATTTTCATTAAAATGGGTCTAGAATGCTAAATCCAGTGAGAAAAAAAGGTCCTGGGAGGTTGGTCACGAAACCCCCAAAAATGACTCTACTATTATCCAGGACTCTCACAGCTCACAAATCACATACCATTCAAATCACAAGTAACAATGCCTTTTCTCTTTAATCCCTAGGCATCTCCCCCACAGTCCTTGGCCTACAAAGAATCCCCCCAAGCCCATCTCTTGCATAACAAGGATTACACTTTCACAGCTTCCTGTTATCTCCAAGGAAACTGTGCCTTTTGTTCTTATCTAAGATGTGAGGCAAAAAGTAAGTCACATGTGTGGCTACAATATCGCTAAAAGTGACGGGCGTCTGGTCACCCAGACCTGCCTGATTTTGCAACATCCTACCCAAAGCCTTACAAGCATGGTCGTCTGAATGGGGGTTCATCAGGTGCGCCAAGCTAGTAGCGAAACAGAGTTGATCCTTCTTGCTACACATGACGTACAAATGACATCTTTTTTTATCGATAATTTCACAGTCTAAACACAGTCCTGCGTTTACCGCCGCCTCTGGGGTTATGCGCCACCTGTATGATTAAGCTTTATCTGTATAAGACTTTTCACAGACCAGTCACAAAAACAGATAAAATGGTTGCTCGGGTAATTAGCAAAATAACATGATTAAAACTTACCTGTGTAGCTTGGTGGAGAGTGAATTTCAGCGTGCATTAAAATATCTAAAAAATGAGTCAAGTTTTTTTTAACAACAATGAGAAAATAAGTTTTTTTTATAAAGTCTTGAAAGTCAAATATCACCTCTCATCTTGCCTGCGTCACGTTCCTTTGGGTGTGAAGATGCATTTCAGGGGGGTGTTCATTGATACTAATAGGCAAAACAAAGATCCCCTATAGGGGACGGGGGAAAAGCTTTGGAGTATGGGTGACCAAGGTGTAAAAACAATGGTGCGGGGGTTTCACAGATGTGAAAACCAATTGTTCACTCCAAGTGATGTGTGATTGTTTGTTTGTGTGAGTGAGTGAACATCAAACACTTTTTTGGATTGATGGGTGATGTGTGGCGGGGAGACCCAGCTCAAATGTTTGGTTTCATGGTGGCACCTGCTTAGAAAAGCTCAGCAAACATCCTAGTCACTCAGAAATGCAATATATGTGTTTAAGAAGTGGAATTTGTATATGCATCTCCTATCTAAAGTCAGTCAGCCTAACAAGTAAACTATTACAACACTAAGAGTCATGTGAATTAATCACCATGAACGATCTTCCTCTGCTTATTCAACAGCAGCTGCATCAGCAAATGTGTCAATGAGGTTTCGATGAGGTTTAAGTCTGACTTCTGATTAAGCCGTGCAAGGACATTTACCTGTTTTTTTTCAGTGTGCTTTGGGTCATTAAGACCAAATAGGCCTGTTTGCTCAGGTCAGTCTGCCTCTAAAACCCTTTTTCCAAATGTGCAAAAGATGACGCTGCAGTTTTGTGACTGGGTCAATGTGTGTGTGGCTTTGGAATGTGGCTGAGCCATGGAGTAGCACTATATATACTATATATACTGTATATATACTATATATATAGCACCTGCAATGCTCCGTACTGTGTGTTTATATATCTACATATTATTCCATCTAGCTACATTGCTCCGCACTGTGTTTATATATTTACATATTTATTTATTTATATTTATTTATTCCATCCAGCTACAATGCTCTGCACTGTGTGTCTGTGTGTGTGTATATATATATTTTATAGTAATATGTACATATGTATATTAGCTGCTCTTGCTTGCTTGTTTTTTCTTGCCTTCTGATTGTTGCTCTGAGTGTTGCTATCCCTGTGCTGTTGCAATCCTGGAATTTCCCCGTTGTGGGACTAATAAAGGCTTATCTTATCTTATTCCATCTAGCTGCAATGCTCCATACTGTGTGTTTATATACTCATATATTTATCCCATCCAGCTACAATGCTCTACACTGTGTCTGTGTGTATATACAGTATATATTTATAGTAATATGTACATATGTATATTAGCTGCTCTTGCTTGCTTGCTTTTTTTTTTTCTTGCCTTCTGGTTGTTGCTCTGAGTGTTGCTATCCCTGTGCTGTTGCAATCCTGGAATTTTCCCGTTGTGGGACTAATAAAGGCTTATCTTATCTTATCTTATATCTTCCAGTCTGCCCCATACAACATCTGTTTTGGTGTTGGTGGTTTCAAAGCCTGACATGGTGAGACACTCTGACTAGTGTGTGTTTTTTGCAAATTGAAACGCTTCTAGTAATAAAAACATGTCACCTTTGAACCCATCTGTTTTGGCTGAGACAGTGGCGGTGGCTGTGTTTTAAATCATTTTACAGACACTGATGCCTGTTTTTTGCAAATTGAAACACTACGTTGTCACTCTGATGAGAAGTTTTGCCATCATGAACCCATCCTAACCCTAACCCACATATGGACAACAGATTAAAAACACAATCTGTCAGTCTGACGAGAAGTTTCAGATCAAAAGTCATATTTTCAAAACACTTGATTGACAACATAATTACGCGGGGTCACGGTGGGCGGGATCAGGGTCAGGTCAAGCAGCATGGCACCTGTCAAAATGAGAAAGGGGGTGTGTACAAGTAGTACCTTTCCTTTCTGTTATCCTCAGTAATTGCTGACATGGGTAAATGCAGGTGGTTTTTTTTTTTTCATTTGGGGTAAAAAAAAAAAATCTTGGCAACTAGTTACAGAAAAAAGCTTCCTAAAATTCAATATCCTCACAAAATGTACATGTATTATCAAAATTAAACCTTATCCTCAAGTGTTTGTATGGATAAATGCAGTTAATGTTTTAAAATGAATTTTATTCATTTTTGGTAACAGAGGAAAAGTTAAATATGTGCGGTGGCACAGTGGTTAGCACTGCACCAGCACAGCAACTCACCCTTGGCCATGGGATCCCTGGTTCGATCCCAGCCCCTGACCAACGGTGATCTGTGTGGAGTTTGCATGTTTCTCCCCGTATCTGTGTGGGTTTACTCCGGGATTTCTCCGGTTTCCTCCCACAGGCCAAAAACATGCAGGTTAGTAGGTTAATTGGAGACTCTAAAAGTGGTCCTAGGTGTGAATGTGTGTGTGAATGGTTAAGGGATAGTGCCGTACCATGGCTGCTTCATCCATCCAGGTGGATGCCCTCAATTTCCCCTCTGGGGATCAATAAAGTATACAAAATCAAATCAAAATCAAATATCCAATTCCAACCTTGATCACGTCCACTCTGGATCATGCACTTTTCTTTTGACAGGAAGAGGGGAAAATGTTTTGTTAATAATTAACTCTGAATTTCTATTACATTATCAAAAAAGTTAAGCGTGCTTTATTTTCAATAAACAGAGCAGAAGATGCAGGGATTAAAGAGAATTACTCCAGTGCTCCATTTCTGATAATCCACATTAACCTGCACCATAATGCCCAGTAGGTGGTGGTAATAAACCAAGAGGATGGCTGTCAACTGCCTACAGTGTTGCCAACTTAGCAAGTATTGAGACCCCTCTAGCGACTTTTTTTCCCCCCCAAAAAAGTGAATAGTGACAAATCTAGCAACTTTTTCCAGTGTTATTGGATACTTTTGGAGACTCTGACATGAAAGCACATCTTGTTCTTGCTCTTGTCAATGAGCAGCAAACGCTGATGTGGGCGTCTTCCCTGTCCCAAAGCACACAGGTGGTCCAGTCCTCAAGCAGCAGTCCCTTCCAGCTGCAGTCAGAGCAGATGTTCACCCCTCCACATCCAGACTGGAAATTAATGGTGCATGTGCGAAGCCGCCGCTAGCTGATCACGGATGCAAATGTAAATAAATGCTTTAAAAAGCCTAAGTAACTTGGTCACTTTTGCCAGTCCCAAGCCCAGATAAGGAGGGTTGGAATTGTGACATTAAAAAAAAACAAGAACTGACAGCATTAAATTAATTTGTAGTTTTAAACGTATTTAGGATGTTTTTACTCACGTTTTGCATTTCCCACATTATTTCTCTCTCCTACAGCATCCATTACAATTACATACGGGGCCACTTATGCAAATTAGATGATGGCATCATTTAGCAACTTCAAGCAACTTTTAGGACAACCAATAGCTACTTTCCTTACTGAGGAGTTGGCAACACTGACTGCCTAAAATGACATTACTTCTCAGTCTCAGGACAGAAAACAAGAAATGGCAAATTGTTTCTTTTTTTTAATAACCACTTTAATTTTAACAAGACAAACACAAGAACAACTCAAATCCAGTTTTCATTCCTTTGAGAGGAATGACGATGATGAAACGAATCCTGAATTTCTGTGAGATTTTGCTAAGGCTTACATCAGAGGACTCCCTTGTTTTTCCCTTTTTATTGGCATTTTCAAATAGAACAATTATGAACAAGCAAGAACAGCAGACCTTAAAAAAGGACCACCCCAGTGCAAAGTCCAGTCTCAAAAGATCCACACTGTCCAAAAAAGGTTGCCATATCTCAAAAATGAAAAGAGGGAGTCAGTTTTTCCAAGAGGAAGTATTTTTAGTATTTGTATTTTAGCTATGTAATTTCCAGAACACTTGTACCAATTTCAGTGTTACATGTAGTACAGTACAGATGAGCAACTGGCAGCCCGAGCATCCACTGCGACCCACCAGTCTAGAATCAATTACACTGGTCAACACCAAATTTATTGTCTAAGTTGGTTTTTTTTTAGCTGATTTAGGACAATTTTGATGTACTGAATCCAAAAATCTCATTGGTTTTGCTCAATCAGGTCAATTTTTTTGAACTATGGCCACATGTTTTTTACATTTTCGTTTACATGTACGGGTATTTCCGCTTTATATGATGCAAAATTCTTTATTTCTTGAAATTCTCTGAATTTTGAACAATGATGATGTAAAATTCAATTCACATGTACTTACCTTCATCAGTGTCTACTATTCAATTTACAGTATTAACTGTACAACTGCTTACAACTTAGCATAAAAACCTGACCTGATCGAGAGAAACGGATGTCATTTTCAGATTCAGCGGTGCAAAATTGTCTTACAGTAGATGAAAAAACACAGAGAACTTACAAAAAAATTATTTTTGTTCTGTTGTGTTACTTATATACAGACGTGGACAGAATTGTCTGACAAAAGTGGTAATAAATAAAAAATCTATGAAAATTAACCAATGAAAATCAGACAGTGCTTTTGAATTGTGGTTCAACAGAATTATTTTAAAAAACAAACTCATGAAACAGGCCTGGACAAAAATGATGGTACCCCGAGAAAAGATTGAAAATAATGTTACCATAGGGACATGTTCAACCAAGATGTGTCCTCTAATTAATATCACAGGTGTCTACAAACTTGTAATCAGTCAGTCGGCCTATTTAAAGGGTGACAAGTAGTCACTGTGCTGTTTGGTGACATGGTGTGTACCACACTAAACATGGACCAGAGGAAGCAAAGGAGAGAGTTGTCTCAGGAGATTAGAAAGAAAATTATAGACAAGCATGTTAAAGGTAAAGGCTATAAGACCATCTCCAAGCAGCTTGATGTTTCTGCGACTACAGTTGCACATATTATTCAGAAATTTAAGATCCACGGGACTGTAGCAAACCTCCCTGGATGTGGCCGCAGGAGGAGATGGATAATACGAATGGTAACAAAAGAGCCCAGAACAACCTCTAAACACATTCATGGTGAACTCCAAGGTCAAGGTACATCAGTGTCAAATTGCACCATCCGTCATTGTTTGAGCCAAAGTGGACTTCATGGGAGACGACCAAGGAGGACACCACTGTTGAAAGCAAATCATAAAAAAGCCAGACTGGAATTTGCCAAACTGCATGTTGACAAGCCACAAAGCATCTGGGAGAATGTCCTATGGACAGACGAGACAAAACTGGAACTTTTTGGCAAGGCACATCAGCTCTATGTTCACAGATGCAAAAATGAAGTATACCAAGAAAGGAACACTGTCCCTACTGTGAAAGATGGAGGAGGTTCTGTTATGTTCTGGGGCTGCTTTGCTGCCTCTGGCACAGGGTGTCTTGAATCTGTGCAGGGTACAATGAAATCTCAAGACTATCAAGGTATTCTAGACAGAAATGTGCTGCCCACTGTCAGACAGCTTGGTCTCAGTCGCAGATCATGGGTCTTGCAACAGGATAATGACCCAAAACACACAGCTAAAAACACCCAAGAATGGCTAAGAACAAAGCATTGGACTATTCTAAAGTGGCCTTCTATGAGTCCTGATCTAAATCCTATTGAACATCTGTGGAAGGAGCTGAAACATGCCGTCTGGAGAAGGCACCCTTCAAACCTGAGACAACTGGAGCAGTTTGCTCATGAGGAGGGGGCCTAAACACCTGCTGAGAGGTGCAGAAGTCTCATTGACAGTTACAGAAATCGTTTGATTGCAGTGATTGCCTCAGAAGGTTGTGCAACAAAATATTAAGTTAAGGGTACTATCATTTTTGTCCAGGCCTGTTTCATGAGTTTGTTTTTTAAAATAATTCTGTTCAACCACAATTCAAAAGCATCGTCTGATTTTCATTGGTTAATTTTCATAGAATTTTTATTTATTACCACTTTTGTCAGATTCAAGTTATTTCTGTGACCACTGTGGGTTTTTCTTTCATTAACAGAGGGGTACCAACAATTTTGTCCACGTCTGTATATCACATTTGACCATATTTGGAACTGCATTCTTAAAGGCAATTATGAAGTCCACCAGCAGAGGAAGCTCTAATCGAAACATACTGTAGATGCCACTCTGTGTGAGTGGTGGAGCGAGAGAGCGGGAGCCACAGAGATATAGAGGGAGCAGTGTACACCCGAGACATGTAAGGTATGTGCTGCATGCCAAGACCGCATTAATCGGCTGTAAATGGCTGTAAATGTACAAAGCAGGGTGCTTTTAAACAAGAATAAGTGTTACAGCTCCTCAGCATACTGAGGAGCTGTAGCATTTATTCTTGTATGGCAGGTGAAGCTTCATGGAGCTCAGAGGCTTTCCTTCTAATTGTGCAGAAAAAGATTCAAAGCTTTGAGCTTTCTTTCTAAAGAGCACGTCTGAAACACTGACATTGTTTCAATCCCATGTCAGCAATAAAAGTTCAGAGACTGTGGTCATTTTAGTCTGCTGATTTTTTTGTTCATATATACCAGTGGCTCTTTAACTTTTTAAATCTCCATTTTGGGGAGCCAGACGATTACCAAGCCCTACCAAGCCCACAATGAATCCAAGAGCAAGCTAAGTCTCGTCAGGCTGGAGCCTATCCTAACATCTTTGGGCGAGAGACAGTACACCCTGGACAGATCGCCAGTCCATTGCAGGGCAGATATAATTTTGTCAGTAATTTTAATTGTAATTTGATAAAACACTGAGTAGCTTTTATTTTCTTTTGCATTTTCAGTTTTAACTGTGAAACTTTTGACTTTGCGGGAAATAGTTCCCTCCCCCCCATCCCTGGAAGGTTTACATGTAAATTTGGCCCTCTGGAAGTGAGAAAAAAAATTTGCAACCCTCACTACCACCAAAGTTACCCATCCTTGTAGTACAACTATGAGAACTCAGACCAAGCCTGCCCCTCAGCAATGGTACTGTAGTGCACCAAGATAAGCTGCCCACTGCTGCTACTTCTCTGGTTGGTTAGAATGTGATGAAGAGGATGATCCCAACTACCCATAAGGTTCTTCACCTATCTGTTACAGCCCCCAGTGAGTCCTGCATCTCTCCCATCAGTTGATCCCACCACAGTTTAATGCTGCCTCCCAGACAGACTGGACTGTAGAAAAGTACACTTGCCACTACAGAGTGGTAAACCATGAGCAGCATCTTACTGCATTTATCAAAGGACCTGAGCCTCCTTAGGAAAAAAAAAATGATGTTCTTAATAAGCTCATTCATAAAAGAGACTTAAAACCTGCAACTACAAAATCAACAGATGCCTTTGGATTAACCCCTTTGCATTCCAGCCATTATCCAGTCAATGTGACAGAATTTTAAAAGGTTTTAAAGTGTCTCATTTTTATGAGTTTTCATATGGTGGGTCAAATTATACCTCAGCGTGAAACATTTTCCACATATGTCACAAGAATATGGCCTCTCTCCTTTGTGAGCTTTAATGTGAGTTTTCAAAGTACCACTCTGAGCAAAAGATTTCCCACATATTTCACAAGAAAATGGCTTCTCACCTGTGTGGGTTCTCATGTGACTGGTCAAAATATGACGCCTAGTAAAACTTTTCCCACACATTTCACATGAATATGGCTTTTCACCTGTATGAATTCTCACATGCTTGGTCAAATCAAAACTGAAGGTGAAACATTTACCACATGTTTCACAACAATATGGCCTCTCACCTGTGTGGATTCGCATGTGTGTTTTCAAATGATTACTTTGTCTGAAACTTTTCCCACAAGTTTCGCAAGAATACGGCCTCTTCCCCATGTGCAATGTTTCTATGTGTACAGTCAAACTTTCATTCTGAGTGAAACTTTTCCCACAGATTTCACAAGAATATGGCTTTCCACAAGTGTGGATTCTCATGTGCCTAGTCAAATTATGACAGTAAGCAAAAGTTTTCCCACATATTTCACAAGAAAATGGCTTCTCATTACTGTGAGTTTTCATGTGAGTTTTCAAATTATCTCGTCGACAGAAACGCTTCCCGCAAGTTTCACAGGAAAATGGTTTCTCATTTGTGTGGCTCTGCATGTGCTCAGATAAAGTATTACTGTCTGTGAAACACTTTCCACATTTTTCACAAGAATACCGCTTCTCAAATGTGTGAATTACCATGTGGTCAGTCAAGCTATTAATATGCTCAAAACGAGTCCCACATACTTCACAAGAATACAAGTTCTCACGTCTATGGGTTCTCATATGGAATGATAAATTACCTCTTTGCATAAATCTGTCCCCACAAATGTTGCAAACATGCGGCATGCTCACTGATTGGATCATGTGATGTTGCTTCATTTGGGGTTCATTCGTGAAGGCTCTGTCATCACCATCACTATCTGCAGACTCATCACCTGCATCACTGTTAAAATCATTCTCTGACAATGAAGAGTTGTCTTCATTGTGACTGAGATTTTTATTTTTGTCAGCTTTCTTCTTTGGTTTCAGCTCTCCGTGTTTAGTTGATCCAGGGTTTACAGTCTTACTACTTCCCTGGTCCAGGAGCTCAGTTACAGCACTGCTGTGAAAGAGGAGCTGCTTGCTGTGTGGTTCAGCTTCACGGTCGTCAGTTTCCTCATAAACTGGAGTCACCATGAAAGTATCAGCCTCAAGCTTCAGTACCAACTGTTCTGCCGTCTGACTGATGCAGATTTCATCTTGTTCCTGTTTAATCTGTGGAGGTTCTGGTTTCTCCCATTCTTCTTTAATCTGTGGAGGCTCTGCTTCATCCTTGTCCAGATGAGAATTTCCCTCCTGGTGAGACAGAACCAACTCTTCCTTACAGGCAGGTTGCTGTGGGAAGTCTGGGGTGACAAAGAAACACATATGAGCAAATACATTGGAGTTTAATTCATAGGAAAGCTCCACAAAGCAAGGCTGCACAGTGCAAGCATTTCACTCACATTTGCCCCTAAAAATATTGATATGTGAACTGGAAAAATAATTTACACACAGAGTGTGTGAGTCAAAGTTTGTTATACATTAACACCCTCATTTTATTTTCTTCCTCTCCTATTTTTCCACTAACCAGTTAAAAACTAGGGATGGGTATCGAGAACTGGTACTAAATTGGTACCGGTACCTGACTGGTCAGTACTGAAATACTGCTAAGTTCCTGGACAAATGCTGCTGCTATCGGTATTTATTAGGGATGCACGATAGTAGCATTTTTGCCGACAACCTGAGAGTTTAAAATTAGTTTTTGCCGATTGCTGATACTGATAGTCATGTGGAAAAGTGTTTGTTCCCTTCCTGATTTCTCATTTTTTTTGTATGTTTGTCACACTTAAATGTTTCAGATCATCAAACAAACTTAAATATTAGACAAAGATAACACAAGTAAACACGAAATGCAGTTTTTAAATGAAGGTGTTTATTATTAAGGGTAAAGAAAAATCCAAACCTACATGGCCCTGTGTGAAAAAGTGATTGTGTGCCGTGCCCCCCCCCCCCCGTTAAAACATAAATTAACTGTGGTTTATCACATCTTTGGAAAGATGAGTTCAATTTCTCTAAAAACACACAGATCTGAAACATTTAAGTGTGACAAAGATACAAAAAAATGAGAAATCAGGAATTGGGCAAACACTTTTTCACACCACTCTGCGTGCGTGCGCGCGCATGCACACACACACACACACACACACACACACACACACACACACACACACACACACACAGTGGTGTGAAAAAGTGTTTGCCCAATTCCTGATTTCTCATTTTTTTGTATCTTTGTCACACTTAAATGTTTCAGATCATCAAACAAATTCAAATATTAGATAAAGATAAGATAAGATAAGCCTTTATTA
Organism: Pholidichthys leucotaenia; assembly: GCA_020510985.1. Taxonomy (NCBI): domain Eukaryota; kingdom Metazoa; phylum Chordata; class Actinopteri; order Cichliformes; family Pholidichthyidae; genus Pholidichthys; species Pholidichthys leucotaenia. The sequence continues at coordinate 241,482,072 of CM035839.1, forward strand.
GTCCCACAACGGGGAAATTCCAGGATTGCAACAGCACAGGGATAGCAACACTCAGAGCAACAATCAGAAGGCAAGAAAAAAAACAAGCAAGTAAGAGCAGCTAATATACATATGTACATATTACTATAAAATATATATATACACACACACAGACTATAAAATATATATAAAATATATATATACACACACAGAGACACACAGTGCAGAGCATTGTAGCTGGATGGAATAAATATATGAATATGTAAACACAGTGCGGAGCAATGTAGCTAGATGGAATAATATGTAGATATATAAACACAGTGCGGAGCATTGTAGCTAGATGGAATAAATATATAGATATATAAACATAAACACACCCAGTGCGGAGCATTGTAGCTAGATGGAATAAATATGTAAATATATAAACACACACAGTGCAGAGCATTGTTGCTAGATGGGATGAAACAGCACAACCGTCTACTTAGTTATCCTACATGGTATGATTATGTGCCCATACATATTCTCACTCTCCATAGCGACCGGTATGTTCCTAGTTGTATGCCGGAGGGGACCACTGTGTAAGTCTATTGCATCTTTTGCATTCAAAAAACTATTAGTTTGTTACGTCTTTTTGCTATCTCTGCGAGCAGCCCTGCTTAGGTTGTACAGTCTGACAGCCGTTGGTAGGAAGGACCTGCGAAACCTCTCGGTTGTGCACCTGGGATGATGTAGTCTGCTGCTAAATGAGCTCCTCAGTGCATTCAGTATGTCCTGCATAGGGTGGAACTCGGACTCCAGCAGAGATGACAGTTTAGCCACCGTCCTTCTCTCTCCTATCTCCTCCACCGGATCAAGGCGCTGCCCCAGGACAGAGCTAGCTTTCTTGATCAGTTTGTTCAGTCTCTTCCTATCGGCTGCAGTAATGCCACTGCCCCAGCAGACCACTCCAAAAGTGATGGCTGATACCACCACCGTGTCATAGAATGTCTTCAGCAGCGCGCCTTGTACACCAAAAGACCTGAGTCTCCTCAGCAGGAACAGCCTGCGCTGTCCCTTCTTGTAGAGTGCATCAGTATTGTGTGACCAGTCTAGTTTATTGTTCAGATGAACACCCAGGTACTTATAGGCTGTCACCATCTCGATGTCTGTTCCCTGTATATTTACTGGTGCTGTGAGGGGTTGTCCTTGCCTGCGGCAGTCCACCACCAGCTCCTTAGTTTTTTTCACGTTGATCTGGAGGCAGTTCCGATGGCACTAGTCCACGAAGTCCTGGATAAGCCCTCTGTACTCAGCTTCATCTCCATTGGAGATGAGGCCAACGATCGCAGAGTCATCAGAGAACTTCTGTAGATGGCAGTGTGTTGTGTTGTGTGAGAAGTCCGCAGTATAAAGAGTGAACAGGAAGGGAGCCAGCACCGTTCCCTGGGGGGCCCCCATGCTACTGATGATCGTGTCGGACACACAGTCCCGGGTTCTCACAAACTGAGGCCGATTCGTGAGGTAGTCCAGGATCCATGATGACAGGTGCTGGTCCACCCCTGCGCGCAGCAGCTTGTCCTTCAGGATCATCGGTTGGATGGTGTTGAAAGCACTGGAGAAGTCAAAGAACATGATCCTCACCATATTCCCGGGCTTCTCCAGGTGGGACAGAGAACGGTGAAGGAGGAAGATCACCGCATCCTCCACCCCAATGCCATGCTGGTAGGCGAACTGGAGTGGATCCATCGCTGGTTCCACCAGGGGGTGGAGGTGAGCAAGGAGCAGTCTCTCCAGGGTCTTCATCAAGTGGGACGTCAAGTAAACACAAAATGCAGTTTTTAAATGAAGGTGTTTATTATTAAGGGGAAAAAAATCCAAACCTACATGGCCCTGTGTGAAAAAGTGATTGCCCCCTAAACCTAATAACTGGTTGGGCCACCCTTAACAGCAACAACTGCAATCAGGAATTTTAGCCCACTTATCACAGAATTGTTGTAATTCAGCCACAGTGGAGGGTTTTTGAGCATGAACCACGTTTATGCCACAGCATCTCCATCGGATTCAGGTCAGGACTTTGACTAGGCCACGCCAAAATCTTCATTTTGTTTTTCTTAAAAGGAACTCCGATTATATTGGCATGTTAGCTCTATATACTTTATTTTGATGTTAGTAACATAACTATAATATAATTTTTTTGAAAATAATTCCCAGTTTTATATATTTTTAAAAAACTTTATTACGATGTAAATCGTCATTTTTGTTTACGTCGCAATACATTCTGGGTAGTGACGTAGAATGGTTGCAGCCATTTTTTCTGTCTTATACAAGCCAAGAAGCGAAGCTATGAACTACTGCCATTTGTCAGTGAAAATGCCACATTGCGCGGCTTTTGGATGTAATTTCCAATCAAAGGGAAATAAAGAGAGCGGGGTAAGCCTCCATAGCTTTCCAAAAGAGGGAAAGTGGAGGAAAAAGTGGGGCGGCAGCGGCTCAGGAGGTAGAGCAGGTCGTCTAATAACCCGATGGTTGGCGGTTCGAATCACGATCTCCCCAGATATCCTGCCGTTGTGTCCCTGGGCAAGACACTTCACCCGCATTGCCTCCAGTGCCCATAACACTGGGTATGAATGTGTAAAAATGTTTAAATGCTCGGTGGTGGCCGGAGAGGCTGTTGGCGTGGATTGGCAGCCACATTTCCCTCACTCTGAGTGTCTATGATCAAGCGCTATAGCGCACGCTTGATAAAGCTGATATATATATTTATCGCGCTATATTGCTCAAAGCACACGCTTTGAGTGTCTATGATAAAGCGCTATAGTGCACGCTTGATAAAGCTGATATATATATTTATCATGCTATGATAAAGCGCTATATCGCTCAAAGTGCACGCTTGAGCGTGCGCTTGAGCGATATAGCGTGCGCTTGAGTGTCTCTCTGCTCCGCGAGTGTCTCTCCGCTTTGAGTGTCTCAAGCGTGCGCTTGAGGAAATATTATTTTAAGGTGACACTTATATATTGTTGATTTACTTACAATAGAATGCTCAAACACAAAAAATTGTCTACAAGTATGATGGGCACTGAACTGATAAACATGGACTCTCAGCAACATAAAGCAATTTCTCTGTTGCTTTCTCAGACTGCGGGTTGAACGTCCATAAGCAGTGCTCCACAGTCGTACCAAATGACTGCCAACCAGATCTTCGACATGTCAAGCTTGAGCGTGCGCTTTGAGCGATATAGTGCTTTATCATAGCGTGATAAATATATACAGTATATCAGCTTTATCAAGCGTGCGCTATAGCGCTTGATCATAGACACTCAGAGTGACGGAAATGTGGCTGCCAATCCATGCCAACGGCCACCACCGAACATTTAAACATTTTTACACAGTCATACCCAGTGTTATGGGCACTGGAGGCAATGCGGGTGAAGTGTCTTGCCCAGGGACACAACGGCAGGATATCTGGGGAGAGCGTGATTCAAACTGCCAACCATCGGGTTATTAGACGACCTGCTCTACCTCCTGAGCCGCTGCCGCCCCACTTTCCCTCTTTAGGAAAGCTATGGAGGCTTACCCCGCTCTCTTTATTTCCCTTTGATTGGAAATTACATCCAAAAGCCGCACAATGTGGCATTTTCACTGACAAATGGCAGTAGTTTGTAGCTTCGCTTCTTGGCTTGTATAAGACAGAAAAAACGGCTGCAACCATTCTACGTCACTACCCAGAATGCATTGCGATGTAAAAAAAAATGGCGATTTACATCGTAATAAAGTTTTTTAAAAATATATAAAACTGGGAATTATTTTCAAAAAAAAATTATATTATAGTTATGCTACTAACATCAAAATAAAGCATATAGAGCTAACATGCCAATATAATCGGAGTTCCTTTTAAGCCATTCAGAGGTGGACTTGCTGATGTGTTTTGGATCACTGTCCTGCTGCAGAACCCAAGTGTGCTTCAGCTTGAGGTCACAAACAGATGGCCGGACATTCTCCTTCAGGATTTTTTGGTAGACAGCAGAATTCATGGTTCCATTTACCGCAGCAAGTCTTCCAGGGCCTGAAGCAGCAAAACAGCCCCAGACCATCACACTACCACCACCATATTTTACTGTTGGTATGATGTTCCTTTTCTGAAATGCTGTGTTACTTTTATGCCAGATGTAATGGGACACACACCTTCCAAAAAGTTCAACTTTTGTCTCGTCAGTCCACAGAGTATTTTCCCAAAACTTTTGGGGAGCATCAAGCTGTTTTCTGGCAAAACTGAGATGAGCCTTTATATTCTTTTTGTTCAGCAGTGGTTTTCATCTTGGAACTCTGCCATGCACGCCATTTTTGGCCAGTCTCTTTCTTATGGTGGAGTAATGAACACCAACCTCAACTGAGGCAAGTGAGGCCTGTAGTTCTTTGGATATTGTTGTGGGGTCTTTTGACCCATGACACACAGTCATCGCCACGCTCTTGGGGTAATTTTGGTCGGCCGGCCACTCCTGGGAAGGTTCACCACTGTTCCATGTTTTTGCCATTTGTGGATAACAGCTCTTACTGTGGTTCGCCGGAGTCCCAAAGTTTTAGAAATGACATTATAACCTTTTCTAGACTGATAGATCTCAATTACTTTGTTTCTCATTTGGTCCTGAATTTCTTTGGATCACAGCATGATGTCTAGCATTTGAGGATCTTTTGGTCTACTTCACTTTGTCAGGCAGATCCTATTTAAGTGATTTCTTGGTTGAAAACAGGTGTGGCAGTAATCAGGCCTGGGTGTGACTCGAGAAATTGAACTCATCTTTCCTAAGATGTGATAAACCACGGTTAATTTATGCTTGAACAAGGGGGAAGGGGGGAGCAATCACTTTTTCACACAGGGCCATGTAGGTTTGGATTTTTGTTAACCCTTAATAATAAACACCTTTGTTTAAAAACTGCGTTTTGTGTTTACTTGTGTTATCTTTGTCTAATGATCTGAAACATTTAAGTGTGACGAACATACAAAAAAATGAGAAATCAGGAAGGGGGCAAACACTTTTTCACACCACTGCACACCCACACCCACCCACCCCCACACACACACACACACATATTTTCTTTTTGGTGTACATTGTTGACACAACTTATGATTAGCACCTTAACCAATCATCCTTCCTCATTTAATAATGGAAGTGTATTAGGTCAAACTGAAGCTGAAACCTTTGTAAATACTAAACAGCAACTACAAGATATTTTAGGAGATATTGACCCAGATAACAACTACTTTAATCATTTTAACAGTAAGTGTACTTAAGCCTGTTTTCCACTAGCCCAGCACACCTCGGTACGGCTCGATTCACTTCAGTACAGCTCGGAACGCTTCTGTCTCCATTAGCACAGTGTTGCGGGGCAGCAGCAGATTCTCAGCGAGGCGGGGCCACACTCCCGTGATGTTATGCACCGGACTGAGTCCTTATTTACACCAGACAAAAAATGGAGGATCCAAGGATTATTGCCTTGCACGCTCTGTGGTTTTATCTCACAATTAATTTTATCTCATAATTAAACTGCAACAACACAAGTCACTTTTGTTTTGAATTAACTGCCAAATGACCTAGAAATAATGAGCTGAAACTTGTTTTTATTCGTATTAAATAATGAGACGGTGGCACACTGGACTACACCACATCCTAGGGCATTTTGGATGTACTGAATTAAAAAAATTCATGTTTTTCACCTTCAGGTCAACGTTTGGAACAACAGTATTATTATTTTCCGTTTAGATGATGCTACACTCCTTCTAAAGTATTGTAAATCTCTGAATTTGGAATGCCGATAGAACATTCAATTTACATATACTTGTACCTTTGACTTGGTGCTAATTTTTTATGATATTTCAATAAAAAGAACAGAAAGCGTACAAAAAGATTTCTTTTTTGGTCTAGTTAAAAATTACATTACCTTTACAATGGTTGACCCTCAGTATCATTTTGATCAGACTAGGCAATGGAATTTCTATGTAATTATACTGTTTTATAATTCAGTGTTATAACAGACAAACCACACTTTCCAAAACAATTCCATTTTATTATATACAAAATATTAAAATAAAAAAAAACTTTGCAACACAACATGAAGGTTAATCGACATTTTATACACGCCGACCACTGAGTGCTGAGGCTCGGTAGAATGAAGGCGTCTCTGCCAGCTGTGGGTCAGGAAGGCTCGGTTGAATAATCCGGACGGGCTGTCGCGGCGGACGCATGGGATGATTCTACAAGGAAAATGCACACAATAAAATACAGCACGAAATATATACAGAAAAGACAATAGTTTTTAACAAGAATACATAAGCTTATTTCAGCGTATTGTTCACATGAATAATTACAATAAAAGCTTTAGTCCGCATTGTGCTGCAATAAAGCAGCGATCATCATCCACAAATGAACAGCTTTTTTATTGCATAAATAAACTGAGCGTCTTACCGAATATATTTGCGAAAAAACGCACAATAAAAAAAATTAAAACTCACCGTTAAAGGACTCCGATGTCGAGACCTCCCGGTATATTTTTTCATTCTGGGCGGCTCCGTCTAACTCGAGCTGCATACGTTCGTCTGACAATGCAGTGAACAGACACTGCAGCTCCTTACTGCTCCATGGAACACCCTTATTACGCGAAGCCATTTTTGATAGAGAATAAATGAAAAATAGCACAGCAATACACTGAAAAGGAACCGCCAACAGTGGTTGCGTGCTGAGTAGGTCGTGAAGATTCTTTTTTTTTTTTTTTTTCAAAAACTTTATTGAGAAGGGCGTGAAGATTTGGTAGAAGAGGAGGAGGAGAGGGGCGGTTACAACCTGACCAATCAGCGCCGGTTACGACCTGACCAATCAGCGGCGACCAGTCTGTTAACGTCACAACACGGCACAGCTCAGCACTGCTGTACCCTGCCCTTCAGCGGGGCTGAGAATCACGGCTGTTAAACCCTGTTGGGGCTTGTGGAAAAGTGTACAAAGCGTGCTGAGCCGTCCCGTGTCGCGCTAAAGTGTGCTAGTGGAAAAGGCCCTTTATTATGATGAACAACAATTAAATGGAATTATGAACTCGGACCAGACATTGACAATAATACATATTAATAGTAGGAGTCTCTATGCCAACTTTGATAGTATTAAGTAAATGTTAAATCAATTTAAGACCCCATTTAGGATTGTAGCAATAACTGAAACATGGCTTAATGAAGAAAAAGAAGTAAATTTTGAATTACATGGATATGAGATGTATACACAAAAGAGGAAATGTAAAAATTGTGGCGGGGGTAGCACTGTATGTTGATACAAATTTAAAAAGTAAAAAAGTGAACAGTATGATATCAACAGTGAACGAAATTATGGAATACTTGTGCCGACCTGTGCATGCCCGTAGAAAGCAGGTGTAAGCAAGGGTGTAACCAAGCACATCAACACTCGTTCAGTGATGCCTGCCTTTGATCTTTTGACTGTGTCATCGCAAGTCCTATGATCTCTGATGATGTCATAGCGAGTCTTATGATCGTGAGTGATGACTGCCTTTGAGCTTTGATGATTTCAAGGAGTCGTTATACATCGGAACATCATAGGACATCATGCAGACATCATAGGAACATCATAGGCGGTCCTATGTTCTTTGGTCGTGACACACTGACAGACACTTCTTGAATTTATAGAGTTCAGGTTCAGGTTCAGGTTACTTTATTTGTACCCGTAGGTAGATTTGTTTTGCAGTTGGTGACATCCATATTTACAAGCCACTAATTACATTCAACATAGACACAAACACAGGCACACATCTTACAAAATAGGTAAATATAAAATATGTACAATATAATTTTTATAGCTTGTTCAACTCTTTGACAGCAGCAGGGACAAAGCTGTTTTTGTAGCGCTGGGTTCTACTTTTTGGGACAGCAAACCTCCGTCTGGAGGGAAGAAGCTGAAAGTTGCAGTGCAAAGGGTGGGAGTCATCATTTAAAATCGAGTCGGCCATCCTCTGTACTTGTCTGGTGTACAGGGATGTCAGGCTCAGCTGTCACTCACCAAGCAAACGACTGGACCATCTGACTACCTGATCCAAGGATTTCCTCTGTTTCAGTTTTATCTGACCAAACCATGACATTAAAGAAAAGGATAAAACAGATTCAATAAAAGCCCGATAGAACATAGTCATTATGGTTCGGTCAATTTGGAAGCGTGCAAGTTTCCTCAAACAATGCAAATTTTGCTGACCCTTTTTGCACACCCTTTCACAGTTCACCTCAAAGTTCAATCCACTATCAATAATTGTCCCAAGATATTTGTAGGATTGTACACATTCGGTGGTCTGGCCTTTTAGTACGGTGACTTTGTGCCTGGGAGTTTTCCTCCTAAAGTCAATAATCATATCTTTCGTTTTTGTTGTATTCAGCTGCAGGTAGGAATCCTCACACCTGTGAACAAAGTCATCAACTACTGGGCCGTGGCCACTCTCACCATCCTGGAGGAGACTGACAATGACTGAGTCATCAGCATACTTTATAATGTGTCTGTTGTCATGTCTGCTCCGACACATGTTTGTGTACAGGATGAAGAGTAGTGGTGACAACACACACCCCTGAGGAGAGCCAGTAGAAGAGCACTTTAGGTCAGACAATGTGCCATTGACCCTTACTCTCTGCGTCCTGTTGGTTAAGAAATCCAGAATCCAACCCACCAGATTATTGCTTAAATCAAATTGTTGCAGGAGCCTTTCAACTAAAATATGAGGTTGGATTGTATTAAAGGCAGAAGAAAAGTCCACAAATAAAAGCCTGGCGTGTGTCCCATTAAAATCCAGATGTTTAAAAAGCATGTCAAACAGAGTGACAGTGGCATCCTCCACTCCTCTGTGAGGCCTATAGGCAAACTGCAGAGGATCCAATGCATGTTCAGTCTGCCTTAGGACCTCACGTCTGACCAGTTTTTCAAAAATTTTCATTAAAATTGAAGTCAAAGCAACTGGTCTAAAGTCGTTTACCGTTTTAGGACAGCTGGATTTTGGAACGGGAACAACCACGGCATCTTTCCAGATCTTAGGCACATGTTGTGTCTGTAAGGACTTATTGAAAATATAATGAAATATAGGACTCAGTTCATGTGCACAGGACTTTACCAAGCGCCCACATATATTATCAGGGCCCTGACTTTTGTTCATTTTTACAGCGCGGAACTCCCTTTTAACATCCTGCATCTCAATATTAAAGTGCTGATTGTCTTTGAGTTTCTGTTTCAAATCTTGGATTTCTGTGCTAAAATCAAAGGAGTCAAAACGACTATAAAAACAATTAAGAGCATTAGCCAGCTCTGTGTCTGAAATAAAACCATCTAAAAACACACGTTTACTGCGCTCTGTGCTCTGAAGGCCTGCGATAGTTTTCATACTGGCCCAGGCCGAACCAAGTTTATTTGCTGCCATCTTGCTTTCCAACTCTGATTTATAATTCTGTTTTGCTCTTAAAATTTCGGCCTTCAGCTCCTTGGTGGCAACCTGTAGCGCAGAAACAGACCCCTGTTTAAAGGCAAGAGCTTTCCTCTGTAAGCAGGATTTAACTGATTTAGTAACCCATGGTTTGTTGTTGGGGTATATTTTGACACGTTTACGTGGAACAAACTTATTTTGACAGTAAGCCATATATGAGCATGTGAGCTCAGCCAGAGAGTCCAAATCATCCCCGCAGGCCATTATAAACATCTTCCAGTCTGTACAGTCAAAGCATTCCTGGAGGCTGTGCTCTGAATCTTCTGTCCACACATCAATGTCTCTCATCTCCACCTTGCCTCTTCTGAGAGCAGTTTTATATGTGGGCAGCAAATGAACACAGTTGTGATCTGAGGATCCTAAAGGAGGAAGGGGGAGTGATTTATAGGCCCTCTCTATGGATCCATAGCACAGGTCCAATGTCTTTTTTCGCCTGGTTGGGCAGGAGACATACTGATGAAAGTTTTTAAGTGTCTTCTTTAAAGAAACATGGTTAAAATCCCCAAGAATGAAGTTTGGCGCCTCTGGAGAGATTGACTGCAGCCGCTGCACCACATCAGAGATGGTGCTGGAGGCGGAGTCAGCGTCTGCCCTCGGATGAATGTACACAACTGTGATGAAAAGTTGGGGAAACTCTCGAGGCAAATAAAAGGGGCGTAATGACACAGACAGCAGCTCCACATGGGGTGTACAGATGCGCTCTCTGACCGTGACAGATGTGCAGTACTGCTTATTAATGTATAAACATACTCCGCCCCCCTGACGCTTCCCCGTTACCTCTTCCTGCCGATCCGAGCGCAGCGGAGCTCCAAAGCCGTCAATCCACAGGTCTGCATCCCGATCATGCGCAGTAAGCCAAGATTCAGTGAAAGCCATGACGCAGCAGTTCTTAAAATCCTTCTGGTAACGTACGTTGCCTTGAATTTCCTCCACCTTGTTTCTCACAGACTGTGCATTCCCAAAAATGATTGAAGGAAGAGGAATGTTACCAAACTGACGTCTCCTAAGGCGCAATTTCACACCTCCACGTCTTCCACGCTTCCTCCTGCCGCTTCTTTTTTCACCGCTGTGTCCGTCTCTCAAAATAAAGTCCGGCAGCTGAAATTTGGGCGCAATCAGAGACTCTGCACCAGCTGCGTTGAAGCGCAGCAACACGTCCCTGGAATATTGTATTCTGCTCGCTATTCTGCTCGTCATGGAGCCGAACGCGTTTACCTCAGAGACAAAGAGCCAGAACACAGAAAGCAGCAGTGCGAGATATGAGAGGAAATCCATGTTGCAGATACCAGGGAGCTGTTCGCCATATATTCCACAAACGCTCCAGGGCAGAAACGACACAGAGGATTTTCTAAAAACGTAAAAAAGTACAAAAAACACACACGCACTATAGAGTGATTTAACAATTGAAATTATGATGGAAAGTAGAAAAAACATAACAGTAAGTTGTATATAAAGAGCACCGGGATCTAGAGGTTGTGCTCGGACACAGTTCCAAGGACAGATAATTTTTTTCCACACATAAGGAGTTTAGAAAGAGTCCGGCCGTTGGTCGAACCTCGGATTCAGGAGGAGCAATGTGGTTTTCGTCCTGGCCGTGGCACATCGGACCAGCTCTTTACCCTCTCGAGAATTCTCGAGGGTTCGTGGGAGTTTGCCCAACCAGTTTACATGTGTTTTGTGGACTTGGAGAAGGCATTTGACCGCGTCCCTCGTGGATTTTTGTGGGGGGTGCTTCGGGAGTATGGGGTATCGGGCTTGTTGTTACGAGCTATTCGGTCTCTGTACGACCGTTGTGAGAGTTTGGTTCGTATTGCCAACACTCGGTCAGAGTCATTCCCAGTGAGAGTTGGACTCCGCCAGGGCTGCCCTTTGTCACCGATCCTGTTCATAATTTTTATGGACAGGATTTCTAGGCGCAGCCAGGGAATGGAGGGTGTCATGCTTGGTGACCACAGGATCTCATCTCTGTTGTTTGCAGATGATGTTGTCCTGTTGGCTTCATCCAGCAATGACCTACAGCTCTTGCTGGGACGGTTTGCCGCTGAGTGTGAAGCGGCTGGGATGAGAATCAGCACCTCCAAGTCCGAGTCCATGGTCCTCAGCCGGAAAAAGGTGGATTGTCCTCTCCGGGTAGGGGACAGGCTCCTGCCCCAAGTGGAGGAGTTTAAGTATCTTGGGGTCTTGTTCACGAGTGAGGGGAGAATGGAGCGAGAGATCGACAGACGGATTGGAGCAGCATCTGCAGTGATGCGGACGTTGTACCGGTCTGTTGTGGTGAAGAGGGAGCTTAGTTCTAAGGCAAAGCTGTCGATTTACCAGTCAATCTACGTTCCTACTCTCACCTATGGTCACGAGCTTTGGGTAATGACCGAAAGAACGAGATCGCGGATACAAGCAGCTGAAATGAGTTTTCTCCGTAGGATTGCTGGACTCACCCTCAGAGATAGGGTGAGGAGCTCAGTCATCCGGGAGAGGCTCAGAGTAGAACCGCTGCTCCTCCACATTGAAAGGAGTCAGTTGAGGTGGTACGGGCATCTGATTAGGATGCCTCCTGGACGCCTCCCACTTGAGGTGTTTCAGGCACGTCCCACTGGGAGGAGACCCCGGGGCAGACCCAGGACTCGGTGGAGAGACTATGTCTCCCAGCTGGTCTGGGAACGCCTTGGTATCCCCTCAGAAGAGCTGGAGCAGGTGGCTGGGGAGAGGGAAGTCTGGGCTTTTCTGCTTGAACTGCTGCCTCCGCGACCCGGACCTCCGGAAAAGCGGTAGAAGATGGATGGATGGACATAAGGAGTTGTTCAGAACTCCTTGTACAAAGATATAGTGATGATAATCAAGTCAGTGGTGGTAATGCACCTGTGGGCTGGTTGCCAACCGCCAATCAAGTCTAAAAGAAGAAGAAGAAGAAGAAGACCAGTTGGACCATTGGGGCGGTGGACGGACTTCGACAGGTGGAAGGTAGAGACGGCATTTACAGTATGTCTGTGTTCGGTTGGCAGTAGGAGTGATTTGTTTGTGGCGGATAGCATAAACTGGACACTGACTGTAACATTATGGCATCTAGCTCTGACGGGCTCGATAAAGATGAGATGGACTGGACACTACCCAGGTATGGGAGGAGGAAAAGAGCAGCTAGGGGGGCATCAAGAGGTAGAAGCGGGTTAGATGAGAGTGACGCGGGAGGAAGTAACAACACAAAGAAAACACGAACTAGACAACATGGATGGCAGTTTGATGATGTCGGGAATGAGTGGAAGGTTGTCATTGAGTTCAATCAGGGTGGGGGGCACTATCACCCTGTTAAGCTAAGAAAAGCAATTGAGAAAGAAATTGGGGGAGTTAAGTTTGCAAAGTTCTTGTATAATAACCGGCTGTTAATTGATGCATCACGTAAACAACAGCAAGAGAAAATACTGGCAATGACATGTCTAAACGGAGAACAAATGAAGGCACATATTCCTGGTGCAACGGCAAACATGAGGGGAGTTATATCAGGTGTCCCTTTGAGCATGTCTATGGAAGAAGTGAAAAACGAGATCCAAGGAGGAAAGATGTAGGATGTGAAAAGGCTAAAGAGTAACAGGAGGTTCACTGAAGGATACACTGTCTGTAATGATTCAGTTTGAGGAAACACTTCCTAAATCAGTCCAAATAGGATACCTGTATTACAGTGTCAGAGAATATGTCCCAAAGTCACTCAGGTGCTACAAATGTCAAAGGATGGGTCACACTGCTCAACAATGTAAGGGAAAGTTAAGATGCGCTAGATGTGGAGGGGAGCACGAATATGGTAAATGTGAAAAGGACGCCAAAGTAAAGTGTTGCAACTGCGGGGGTGACCACAGTGCTGCATATGGAGGATGTGTTGTGCAAAGGGAAGCTAGACAAGTCCAGGAAATCAGAATAAGTAAGAAAATCTCATATGTGGAAGCTCTAAACACAGTTATAGAGAGGCAGGAATGGTCAGAAACACAACAGGCCTTCCTCAAAGAAGTTCAGTTCAAAGGGAAGAACAGCCATCAACAAATTCCATACAAACACAAGATCATACTGCTTCAAGGAATTTTTATGTTCACAAACGCAAAATAGATGATGACACATTGATAGTTAAGAGGACAAAGTTTGTAGCTTTTATCTGCCACATCATTAATGTTGCTGCACAGCTAAAGAAGGAAAGTGACAGAATCAAAACCATTGTGGAAGCAGCATGAAAAATTCCTAGAGGTGAAAGATATCAAAGCCAAACAGATTCATGTTTTATTGAAAGATGAAACGGCTGTTGAAACTTAATATCTGAATTATGGTACTACACATACTACAGTGGAATGTGAGGAGTCTTATAGTAAATGGACAAGAACTCAAGAAGTATCTTTACCAACTACTAGTTGTTCCAGCGGTAGTGTGTGTACAAGAGACATGGCTTCAACCTCACTTAGGTTTTGTTATTCCAGGATATAGTTCAATCAGACAGGATAGCAGTAACAGTGTAAATGGAGGAGGATGTGCCACTTTCATTAAAGATGGCCTGGCATATAGAGTGATTCCCTCCCCTGAAGATATAGAGTGTAATATTATTGATATATGTAGACCAAATGAACAAGGAAATATTAAGCTGATTAATACAACCCATGTAGGAAGTTAACAGCAGATACTTTCAGTGTTATGGCAGGGGAAGGCCATATGAAAGAGGTATGGTGTGGAGACATTAATGCTCATAATAGCTTGTGGGGAAGCACATATACAGGTAACAATGGAAATGTTGTGGAAGAGATGTTAGACGAAAAATTGTTAATTTGTCTCAACAGTAGTGAAGGTACCGGATGGATGTGCACAGGGGCACATCATCATGTATTGACCTGACTCTGGTATCTGATTCTTTAGTGAGCGTCTGTGAATGGACGATTATGAACAGTACAACTATGGGAAGTGATCACCTCCCAATACTTACAGTCATTAAAACTGAAGTATGTATACAAGAGGGAGGATGTTTTACATGATGGTGTTTTGACAAGGCAGATTGGGAAAAATTTAGGCAATACTGTGTACAATCATGTCATTTGGCAACAATAGGAGGTGGCATAGAAGAGTGTTCAAGTCAGGTAACCAATCATATTCTGAATGCTGCAATAGCAAGTATACCTAAGAAAACAACACAGGGTAGGAAGAAGGTTGTACCCTGATGGAATGAGGAATGTAGTACTGCAGTAAAAGAGCGAAACAAGGCATTCAGAGAGCTGAGGAAGAATATGAATAGTGAAAATTTAATATAAAAAGAAAAGGGCAGTAGCTCAAAGGATTATTAAAAACAGGAAAAGGTCAACATGGAGAGAATTTTGTTAAACCCTTGGTAGGAAAACAGAACTAGGTGATGTCTGGGGTATGTTTAAAAAAATGAGTGGGAAGAGGGTGTCGGTTAAAGTCCCAGCTCTAGTGGATGGGGGACAAGATGGCTATACCAGACAAAGAAAAGGCAGAAGTCCTAGGTAGAGCATTTGCTGCAGTGCATAGAGGAGAACATCTTGGTGAGAGTCATAGACAGCAAAGAGAGCATAAACTCTGAGAAAATGCAAACTTAAAAAAGGAAGTGAAAGAAGATACGACTGTGTTAGACCTCAAGCTCACAATGTTGGTGCTTAAGAGAGCTTTGAAAGGCAGTGGATACACAGCTCCAGGATATGATCGGTTAAGCTATGCTATGTTCCAGCAATTGCCTATGCAATCAATGGAACTGGTGCCGAAATTGTTTAACAGAATACGGAAGGAGGGGGTTATCCCAAGTGGGTGGAAAAAGGCTGTAATTTTACCATTTAATAAGCCAGGCAAAGATCCAGCTCATCCAGGAAACTACAGACCCATAGCATTAACGTCACACTTAGGGAAATGGCTGGAGAGGGCGCTAGTTAACAGACTCTCTTATGTACTAGAGCAAAGACGATTAATCAACAACTATCAGAATGGTTTTAGAAGAGGAAGATCCACAGTGGATGCGCTAGTTTGGGTAAGTAATGATATTGAAAAGTCTCTCAAAATGAAAGAAGTAATGGTTATAGTTTATCTGGATACTGAAAAGGATTATGGCTCACTGTGGAGGGATGGACTTCTTATCAAACTGAATAAAATGGGCATTGGTGGTAGGCTGTATAATTGGATAAGGGATTTTTTAACACACAGGACAATTAGGGTTAAAGTAGGATCAGAAGTTTCTAATGACTTTGAAATAGAAAATGGTGTTCCTCAGGGGAGTGCGATAAGCCCAGTTTTAGTCAACATAATGATTAATGACATGTTTGAGGATAAAGAGGGATCCATCAAAACAGCACTATATGCAGATGATGGAGCCATATGGACGAGGGGAAGAAATGAGAAATTTGTGTTCAAAAACATCAGGAAAGCAATGGAGAAAGTGGAAAAGTGGTCACATGAGTGGGGATTTAAATGTTCAAACAGTAAAACCTGATGTGATTTTCACACACACACACACACACACACACACACACACACACACACACACACACACACACACACACACACACACACACACAAAAAAAAAAACAACAACGCAGAACTGGTACAGAACTATTAACATTACATAATAATCAACCAATAGAGAAAGTGAGTGAGTTCAAATATCTAGGACTGTGGTTTGATAGTGCATACACATGGAGAGTTCATGTTGAAAATCTGGAGACAAAGTGCAAAAAAAGTCACTAATCTCATAAAAGCTGTAGCTGGACATGAATGGGGTGCAGATAAACATATTAATTGACATTTACAGAGCACTAATGAGATCGACAACAGACTACGGATGCATGATTTATGGAGCAGCAGCAAAGAAGACTGGAAAAAATAGAATGCAGCATAGAGCACTTCGCCTGTGCATTGGAGCCGTCAAAACAACACCAAACAATGCAGTTCTAATAGAAGCAGGAGAAATGCCAATGAATTTGAGAAGAGATAAACTCGCATTATCATACTGGGTCAAGCTGAAAGGAAGTGAGGAAGCGAATATTTCAAAAACAACACTACAAGACTGCTGGGAATATTCTAACTTCCAGGAACATGGGTTTGGGTGGACAATTGAAAGAAAAGCCAGAATGTATGGACTAGACAGTATGGCAGTGAGGGCCATTCCACTGCAGGTTTTCTGTTCCACCCAGTCCCTTCAGCAGGTGTTTTCATTGATTAGTAGTCCTTGAAGCTGATAAGAACAAACACCTGCTGAAGAAACTTGGTGGAACAGAAAACCTGCAGTGGAATGGCCCTCCATGGCACATGATTGCCCATCCCTGGCACTAGACACTATTGATATAGCCAACACCAGTCCAGTGAGTAATGTTCCCCCTTGGCTGTTTCCGGGAACAGAAATAGATATTAGTCTGCTAATGAGGAAAAAAGATTGGCATATGAGTGAAGTTGGTGTTAAAACAAACATTTACCTCAGGAACAATTACTATAACTACTTACAGCTCTATACTGACGGTTCAAAGAACAAAGAGGGCTCTGTTGGAGTTGAAGTATACATTCCAGAGTTTAAAGTGACCATCTCAAAAAGACTCTCCAACAATACATCCGTGTTTACAGCAGAGATGGTGGCAATAATTATTGGTTTGCAGTGGGTGGAGGAGGTCAGACCGGACCAGGTGGTGGTGTGCACAGATTCACTTGCAGCTTTAAAAACCATACAGACATTAAAATCTACAAGGGAAGACTTAGTGATTGAGCTATATCACAGTTTATTTAGGGTACACGGGGTAGTGGAAAAGTTCGGTTTTGTTGGGTTCCTCTACATGAAGGGTTGAAAGGGAATGACTGTGCAGACAAATTAGCAAAAAGTGCAATTGGGGAAGAAATACCTACACCATTGTCTCTTGGAAAAGGTGAAGGGAAAGCAGTAATCAAGGAAAATGGAATTGAGCTATGGCAAAAAAGATGGGATGAAGATCATAAAGGTAGATCGTATTACAAAACACAAAAATCTATTGCAATAAAGAATCATAAAACAACAAACAGGAGGGAAGACATCATTATGGCAAAACTCAGACTGGATCATACAGGTTTAAATGGCACTTTATTCACCATGGGGAAAAGCGAAAGTGACAAATGTAGAGAATGTGGAGTAAAAGAAAATGTCGAGCACATCTTATTTCACTGTCACAAGTAAGGAAATGAAAGAGAAAGAATGAAAAATGAAGTTCGAGAGGATAGTAGGGAATGGGATTTACCTGGGATTCTGGAAACAGATGGAGAGGCACTAAGAATCACGAAAAGGGCTCTTTTCTCTTTTTTAAATAACACAGGATTAAGTCATAGACTTTAGGGTTCGGGCTCAAATGACATAATGTTGCACACTCTTGTACAGTAGGTGGCGGTATGCACCTTTCAGTTGTTTGCTATCTGCCAGTAACCGAGAGAAGAATTGCCAACCGCCAATCAAATCTACACACGTGGACAAAATTGTTGGTACCCCTCTGTTAATGAAAGAAAAACCCACAATAGTCACAGAAATAACTTGAATCTGACAAAAGTGGTAATAAATAAAAAGTTATGAAAATTAACCAATGAAAATCAGACAATGCTTTTGAATTGTGGTTCAACAGAATTATTTTAAAAAACAAACTCATGAAACAGGCCTGGACAAAAATGATGGTACCCTTAACTTAATATTTTGTTGCACAACCTTTTGAGGCAATCACTGCAATCAAACGATTTCTGTAACTGTCAATGAAACTTCTGCACCTCTCAGCATGCATTTTGGCCCACTCCTCATGAGCAAACTGCTCCAGTTGTCTCAGGTTTGAAGGGTGCCTTCTCCAGATAACATGTTTCAGCTCCTTCCACAGATGTTCAATAGGATTTAGATCAGGGCTCATAGAAGGCCACTTTAGAATAGTCCAATGTTTGGCTCTTAGCCATTCTTGGGTGTTTTTAGCTGTGTGTTTTGGGTCATTATCCTGTTGCAAGACCCATGACCTGCGACTGAGACCAAGCTGTCTGACACTGGGCAGCACATTTCTCTCTAGAATACCATGATTGTCTTGAGATTTCATTGTACCCTGCACAGATTAAAGACACCCTGTGCCAGATGCAGCAACGCAGCCCCAGAACATAACAGAACCTTCTCCATGTTTCACAATAGGGACAGTGTTCTTTTCTTGGTATACTTCATTTTTGCATCTGTGAACATAGAGCTGATGTGCCTTGCCAAAAAGTTCCAGTTTTGTCTCGTCTGTCCATAGGACATTCTCCCAGAAGCTTTGTGGCTTGTTAACATGCAGTTTGGCAAATTCCAGTCTGGCTTTTTTATCATTTGTTTTCAACAGTGGTGTCCTCCTTGGTCGTCTCCCATGAAGTCCACTTTGGCTCAAACAAAGACGGATGGTGCGATCTGACACTGATGTACCTTGACCTTGGAGTTCACCATGAATGTGTTTAGAAGTTGTTCTGGGCTCTTTTGTTACCATTCGTATTACAGTCCCGTGGATCTTAAATTTCTGAATAATATGTGCAACTGTAGTCACAGGAACATCAAGCTGCTTGGAGATGGTCTTATAGCCTTTACTTTTAACATGCTTGTCTATAATTTTCTTTCTAATCTCCTGAGACAATTCTCTTCTTTGCTTCCTCTGGTCCATGTTTAGTGTGGTACACACCATGTCAACAAACAGCACAGTGACTACTTGTCACCCTTTAAATAGGCCGACTGACTGATTACCAGTTTGTAGACACCTGTGATATTAATTAGAGGACACATCTTGGTTGAACATGTCCCTATGGTCACATTATTTTCAATCTTTTCTAGGGGTACCATCAATTTTGTCCAGGCCTGTTTCATGAGTTTGTTTTTTAAAGTAATTCTGTTGAACCACAATTCAAAAGCACTGTCTGATTTTCATTGGTTAATTTTCATACAATTTTTATTTATTACCACTTTTGTCAGATTCAGGTTATTTCTGTGACCACTGTGGGTTTTTCTTTCATTAACAGAGGGGTACCAACAATTTTGTCCACGTGTGTAAAAGAAGAAGAAGAAGACATGGAAAAATTTAGAAATGGTATGGAAAAGATGAATACAAAAATAAGACAAAAAGATATCTTTATTTGTGGTGACTTTGATATAGATTTAATGAAAACAAAACAACATAAACCAACTGAAGATTTTTTAGATACATTGTATAGCTTAACCTTATTTACAAAAATTACAAAACCTACAAGAACAACAACACTGTGCTACCTTGAAAGACAACATTTTTTACCAATGTTACTGAATATAATATGGTAAATGGTATACTCATAAATGATATGTTAATTATGGGGTTAATGAGCGTAAGAATAATAATAAACCATGTAAAAAGGTTATTTATAAAAGAATATGAATAAAAGATACAATCAATGCATTAAAAGATGACTTAATGTTACAGAATTGGGATGCTGTCTTTAGAGAGAAAGAAGTGGACATGGCAAATGATAAATTTATTGATATATTTAAATCACTATATGATAAAAACTGTCCAATTAAAGAAACTCATAAAAAATATAAATACTAAAATTGTCCGTGGTTAACCAGGGGGCTACAAAACGCTCGTAAAAAAATTATCTTTATAAAAATTTTATTAAATTAAGAACCACAGAGTGAAGTCAGTGGCGGTAATGCACCTGTAAGCTGGTTGCCAACCGCCAATCAAATCTAAAAGAAGAAGAAGAAGAATCTGAAAAAAAGATATAAAACATATAAAAATAAATTAACTGAAATAATATAAACGAGCAAAAAAAATATACTATAGGAAAATGTTTAATGAAAATAATAATATAAAAGGAGTCTGGGACATATTAAATAAATTAAGAAAAATGGAACTAAGAAAACGATATATCCAGAGTATTTTACTGATAATTATAGTAATAATTATGATAAGAACATGGTAGTAAATAGAATGAATAATTTTTTTTTGTAAATGTTGGACCACAGTTGGCAGTAAAAATTCCAAACCAAGGAAGAGACACCATGAGTGAAACATTGATTGGAAATAACCCTCGGTCAATCTTTCTCTCAGCGGTGGATTATTCATTCATTCATTCATCTTCTTCTGCTTAATCCTTTTCGGGTCGCGAGGGGGCTGGAGCTTATCCCAGCATCTTTGGCTGAGAGGCAGGGTACACCCTGGACAGATCTCCAGTCCATCGCAGGACCAACACAGACAGACAAGCATTTGTGGCGCAGTGGTTTAGCACTGTGGCAGCACAGTTTTACCCTCAGCCGGGGGATCGCGGGGATCATGAGATCGTGGGTTCGATCCCAGCCCCCGACCAACAGTGAGCTGTGTGGAGTTTGCATGTTCTCCCCGTGTTGCGCGGGTTTACTCCAGGATTTCTCCAGTTTCCTCCCGCACACCAAAAACATGTAGGTTTAGGGCGCTCGCGCATGCAGCGACCAGCAGCCGGTGGCTTGTCACCAGACTGCAAACCAAGTCTACCTACGGGTACAAATAAGTAACAAAAAAAAAAAAAAAAAAAAAAAAAAATTACTCTCACAGTCATACACAAGGACAATTTAGAATCCCCAGTTTGATGCCAATTAACCTAACTTGCATGTTTTTGGCATGTGGGAGGAAACCGGAGCGGTGGATTAACGAGAAGTAAAATCTGTTGTTGTAAAGTGTAAAAATAAATTATCTACTGATTGTGATGGTATTGATATGGCACTAGTAAAAAGAACTGTTTATGACATATTAAAACCATTTACATATATTTGTAATCTATCATTTCAAACTGGCTCATTCCTGCAAAAAATGAAAATAGCAAAAGTAATACCATTATTCAAGCAAGGAAATAAACACCACTACACAAACTACAGACCAGTATCTCTCCTCCCACAATTCTCAGAGATTCTGGAAAAACTTTAACAACAGATTAGAAAACGTTTTAAATAAATATGATCTACTTAATCAGAAATCAATATGGACTTAGAGCCAAGAGCACAACATCATTAGCAGTAATGGAAGCAACAGAGGAAATAACTGCATTGGATCAAGGAAAATATGCAATTGGTATCATTGGTATCATTGGTATCATCATATCATTGGTATCATTGGTCCCACTTGATGAAGACCCTGGAGAGACTGCTCCTTGCTCATCTCCGCCCCCTGGTGGAACCAGCGATGGATCCACTCCAGTTCGCCTACCAGCATGGCATTGGGGTGGAGGATGCGGTGATCTTCCTCCTTCACCGTTCTCTGTCCCACCTGGAGAAGCCCGGGAATATGGTGAGGATCATGTTCTTTGACTTCTCCAGTGCTTTCAACACCATCCAACCGATGATCCTGAAGGACAAGCTGCTGCGCGCAGGGGTGGACCAGCACCTGTCATCATGGATCCTGGACTACCTCACGAACCGGCCTCAGTTTGTGAGAACCCGGGACTGTGTTTCCGACACGATCATCAGTAGCACGGGGGCCCCCCAGGGAACGGTGCTGGCTCCCTTCCTGTTCACTCTTTATACTGCGGACTTCTCACACAACACAACACATTGCCATCTACAGAAGTTCTCTGATGACTCTGCGAACGTTGGTCTCATCTCCAGCGGAGATGAAGCTGAGTACAGAGGGCTTATCCAGGACTTTGTGGACTGGTGCCATCGGAACTGCCTCCAGATCAACGCGAGGAAAACTAAGGAGCTGGTGGTGGACTGCCGCAGGCATGGGCAGCCCCTCACAGCACCAGTAAATATACAGGGAACAGACATCGAGATGGTGACATCCTATAAGTACCTGGGTATTCATCTGAACAATAAACTAGACTGGTCACACAATACTGACGCACTCTACAAGAAGGGACAGCGCAGGCTGTTCCTGCTGAGGAGACTCAGGTCTTTTGGTGTACAAGGGGCGCTGCTGAATTCATTCTATGACACGGTGGTGGCATCAGCCATCACTTTTGGAGTGGTCTGCTGGGGCAGTGGCATTACTGCAGCCGATAGGAAGAGACTGAACAAACTGATTAAGAAAGCTAGCTCTGTCCTGGGGCAGCGCCTTGATCCGATGGAGGAGATAGGAGAGAGAAGGACGGTGGCTAAACTGTCATCTCTGCTGGAGTCCGAGTTCCACCCTATGCAGGACATACTGGATGCACTGAGGAGCTCATTTAGCAGCAGACTACATCATCCCAGGTGCACAACCGAGAGGTTTCGTAGGTCCTTCCTACCAACGGCTGTCAGACTGTACAACCTAAGCAGGGCTGCTCGCAGAGATAGCAAAAAGACGTAACAAACTAATAGTTTTTTTTGAATGCAAAAGATGCAATAGACTTACACAATGGTCCTCTCCGGCATACAACTAGGAACATACCAGTCGCTATGGAGGGTGAGAATATGTATGGGCACATAATCATACCATGTAGGATAACTAAATAGACGGTTATGCTGTTTCATCCCATCTAGCAACAATGCTCTGCACTGTGTGTGTTTATATATTTACATATTTATTCCATCTAGCTACAATGCTCAGCACTGGGTGTGTTTATATTTATATATCTATATATTTATTCCATCTAGCTACAATGCCCCGCACTGTGTTTTTATATATCTACATATTATTCCATCTAGCTACATTGCTCCGCACTGTGTGTGTTTATATACTTGCATATTTATTCCACCTAGCTGCAATGCTCCGTACTGTGGGTGTTTATATATTTACATATTTAT
This sequence comes from Pholidichthys leucotaenia, assembly GCA_020510985.1. Taxonomy (NCBI): domain Eukaryota; kingdom Metazoa; phylum Chordata; class Actinopteri; order Cichliformes; family Pholidichthyidae; genus Pholidichthys; species Pholidichthys leucotaenia. The sequence goes on from CM035839.1 coordinate 241,505,230, forward strand.
TCCATCTAGCTACAATGCTCTGCACTGTGTGTTCATATATTCATATATTTATTCCATCCAGCTACAATGCTCTGCACTGTGTGTCTGTGTGTGTGTGTGTGTATATATATATTTTATAGTAATATGTACATATGTATATTAGCTGCTCTTGCTTGCTTGTTTTTTTTGTTTTTTTTTTCTTGCCTTCTGATTGTTGCTCTGAGTGTTGCTATCCCTGTGCTGTTGCAATCCTGGAATTTCCCCGTTGTGGGACTAATAAAGGCTTATCTTATCTTATCTTATCTTATAATTCAAGAAATCTCTGTCACAACCATAGGACTAGCTGAAAGATCACAGGACCACCTATGATGTTCCTATGATGTCTGCATGATGTCCTGTGATGTCCCTGTGTATAATGACTCCTTATGTGTGAAAAAATGATCCGTCCTTGGACTGCATCACTCACGATCATATGACTCACTATGACATCAAAGATCAAAAGCAGGCATCACTCACGCTCACTCACGATCATAGGACATCAAAGATCAAAGGCAGGCACCACTCACGATCATAAGACTCGCTATAACATCATCAAAGATCAAAAGCAGGCATCACTCACGCTCACTCACGATCATAGGACATCAAAAATCAAAGGCAGGCACCACTTATGATCATGGGACTCGATATGACATCATCAAAGATCAAATGCAGGCATCACTCACAATCATAGGACTCACTATGACATCAGCAAAGATCATAGGACTCGCTATGACATCATCAAAGATCAAATACAGGCATCATAGGACTCGCTATGACATCAAAGATCATAGGACTCACTATGACATCATCAAAGATCAAAAGCAGGCTTCCCTCATGCTCACTCACGATCATAGGACATCAAAAATCAAAGGCAGGCACCACTTATGATCATGGGACTCGATATGACATCATCAAAGATCAAATGCAGGCATCACTCACGATCATAGGACTCTCTATGACATCATCAAAGATCAAAAGCAGGCTTCCCTCATGCTCACTCACGATCATAGGACATCAAAGATCAAAGGCAGGCACCACTCACGATCATAGGACTCTCTATAGGCGCTTTTCCACTTGGAACCCAAAGGCCCCGTTTGGCCCCGATCGGCCTCCATTGTCCGGTTTCCCACTCGGAACCCAAAGGCCTCACAGTTCCCTTTTTCGGAACAGTTCCAGTTTAACCGACACTTTTTTCGGCACCGTAAAAAGCAGGTCCGAAGGCTCCCGGCCCCGTTTCGTCACGCCACTGCTGGCCATTCATTGGTCTGTGCGTAGCGTCATGAGAGTGGGCGTTACATGGGCGTTACACTGACTTTCCAGAATCGCTTGCTGGTCGCCATTCGCAATTTTTCGTCAGTGAGCCCGCGAACAAGTGATATTATAAACCACAACGAGAGAATGGCTTAACAGAAATCAGCAGAAATCCAACACCGTAGTCCAGCAGAGTTTCCTGTGCGTTTTGGCTGATGAGAGAATGCAGAGGGAAGCAGACTGAGCCTGCAGTGGTGCGCACAAACAGACGCACCAGAAATTAATTGAATGTGCAGCCGCGACGCACCCAACTTCAGCAGTTGAAGCCGTGATATTGTGATAGAATGGCTTAACAGAAATCAGCAGAAATCTAACACCGCAGTCCAGCAGAGTTTCCTGTGCGTTTCGGCTGATGAGAGAATGCAGAGGGAAGCAGACTGAGCTTGCAGTGGTGCGCACAAACAGACGCACCAGAAATTACACGGAGACGCACCGGGAATTAGACCTAGCCACCCGAATTGAATGTGCAGCCGCGACGCACCCAACTTCAGCAGTTGAAGCCATGATATTGTGATATACAGGACGGTAAGTGATCTGATATTCATGCTTTATGTTATTTTTTCCAACAGTGGAAAGTTCACTTAGGACAGACGAAAACTTAATCGTGTTTAAACGATGACCTAGCTTAATGCTATGTCTGTCCTTGTATGTTGTTTTTTGTGTTGACAATATCTGATGAAATAGTTAGTTGTAATCCTGGTTAAAAGTTTTTTTTTTTTTTTTTGTTTTTTTTTTTTACATGTTGCACTTTCGTACCGATCCATAAAGGATCATAACAGTAGAAGTGGGGCGAACCGCAGCATTGGAAGTGGTTCGATCTCATGGACCAAATTGATGGAAACCGGCCAGCGAGCAATGGACGTGAGCTGGGAGTGGACCTCTCGGCGACAATTATGTTAACCACAGACGGTGAGTGTTTTTTTCTTGACATTAATGTTTTTACCTTATCCAGCCTGTTTCATGCTAACTATAATTGTGTATAACAATAAATAAATAACAAGTCCCACGGCGTTATCGTGGCTCACGAGTGGATCGTAGCTGTCGCCGCCCTAGCTAGCTCGCCATCACGGTTTAAAAAAAAAAAAAAAAAAAACTTGGCGTACATGTTGCACTGTCGTGTTAACTATTACAAGTGCTTTTATTTTATTTTTTAGATTATGCTTCCACACCGACGGAGCCCACCTCCCGCGATACGAGCAACCCGGCTTCTCCTGCTACGGATCAAGATCATCCGGCACCAGAACCAAGTCCAGCTCGCTCACAGTTTGGCACATCTCCGTCAACACTTTCACGCACAGGTAAAGCCCAATAGTCAAATAATATATTATATTGTAATAATGTAATACTCATGGTACAGTTTATTGTTTCACGTAAAGCACATCAAAAAAGTCCAGCAATGCAATTGCATATTTAATCACAGGCATGGAAAAGCTAATGAGCTGTTGTAGCACAAAACTCATTATTTGAAAGTCAGCGTGCTTCATTTTCATGATTCAGTTGAGCCTACTGTATAAATGCATTCAGAATTTTTTCCATCCATCCATCTTCTACCGCTTCTCCGCGTCACGGAGGCAGCAGTTCAAGCAGAGAAGCCCAGACTTCCCTCTCCCCAGCCACCTACTCCAGCTCTTCAGAAATGATAGACCAGCTGGGTCTCTCCACCACAGAATTTGGCTCACCTCTAGAATTTTTTGACCACCATAAAAAGCTAGGCATTTGAAACATAAACCCAGCTTTTATTAAATGTATTGTACAAATACACAGTTGTGATACTCATAAAAAAAAGTAATTTTTTCAAACCCAGCACTTGCCTTTCACCAGTGTGTGTCCCTTGTACAGGTACATCTCAAAATAACTGCAATGTCATGGTACAGTGTGTTTTTTGTGACTCACAAAAGACAGTGAAAGTCATATAAGATGGTATCTGTCATAATCTTGACAATCCATATGGGTTTTATGTCAGGAGAGTTTCCTGGCCAAATCAAGCACAGTGATGCCTTGTCCATTACACCAGGTTTTGATTGTTTAGGCACTGTGGGGCGATGGTCACTCCAGCTGGAAAATGAAATCCGTTTCTCCATAAATCCTCATACTTTTGAGAACACTCCTCTTTTTTTATATCTATTTTTAACATAACCATCGATTTTTCGAGAAAAGTAATTTTGGATATTCATGCGCTGTGAGCCAATAAATGATTAAAATGTAACAATACTTCACTGTCTGATTAATGATTCTGTATAATATATGGGTCTCACTTTCTGACGTGTCCAAAAATATTTAACTTTTGTATTAATTTTTGGGGATGTACTGCTACATGTTTTGAGGTTGATTTTACTGACACCAGCTCACATTTCTGTCTTGTAGGTAAGAGGAAGCGGAGCAACACAAAACAAGACCTTTCAACTATTTTTGCATCGATGCAAGAAGCAGAAAGGGAACAGCACCGTGAACAGATGGAGCTTCAGTGGGAACATCAACGTGAGCAGAGGGAGCTCCAGCGGCAACAGCTGGAACTCAATTCACTGCTTGTGGATGAGGTCCGTCAGTCCAGGGAGGCCGAAGTTGCTGTACGAAGGGAGGAAATTGCGCAGAATGCTGCCCTCAATAACACTCTCATGGCAGTCTTTGAAACCCTCGCACGGCGTGTGTGACCCGTTTTCACAACCATTATTATGTATATACTGTACATTAATCAATGACCAGTGTTAACGTTGAATAAACCCGTGACTGTTGACATCATGTGTTGTCTGTTACTACTAAGTTTTACACTGTCTTAAAACCCTTAAAAAGGTTGGGAAAAATTTGTCATTGCAGTGTGTTATGGAGTCCAATAACTGCCGACACATACATTAAAAGCCAGCCACTACTGACCAAGCTTTATATCCATGTGCAACAACAGGGACACCTAATATTTTAAGTTCTGTATTTGGAAATGTTCATATTGCCAACCCAGGTAATGGTTTTATCTGCACAAAATATTCAACTTAGCCATTGTAAGGACGGGTGAGTGTGGGGTGTACAGCAACAACTGTTTTGGTGCGCCTCACCCAATTCTGTACTCAGCATTAACAAGTACACTTTAAAGAAAATGTGGACTTGTAATTTTGTAAGATATTTTTTATTAGATGGCTGTCCCAGTACTTGTAACTGTGATATTAAAGATCCACACGTCCACATTAAATATACGAAAAAATTGCGTCATTGCAATGGCACAAGGTTACATGAGATGAGTAATGCATAATAATACACAGCAGCCTCACCACCGAAATGATATTAAATAGCTCTTGGACTACTAATTGGTCCAGGGAAAATGGCGCAGCCTCAAGGGGAGTGTAGCACCGCCTCCAACTCCCTCAAAACCCCGCCTCCAACTCCCTCCTTCTCCCACCCATACTACAGTGAGCCTTGTGCTGTGGAAAACCACCAGTACCGGAACAGGACTGTTCGGTCCAAGGCCAAACGAGGCCTTTGGGTTCCAAGTGGAAAAGTGCCTTATGACATCATCAAAGATCAAAAGCAGGCATCACTCACGCTCATAGGACATCAAAGATCAAAGGCATGCACCACTTATGATCATAGGACTCGCTATGACATCAAAGATCAAATGTAGGCATCACAATCATAGGACTCACTGGGCTCCTTTCCACCAAACCGGTTCCAGTGCTAGTCTGGTTCTGGTGCTGGTGCTAGTGCTTAACCAGAGTGCTCATAAGAACCAGTTGTCTTTCCACCGATATGGAGCTAGTCGGGAATTATGTCAGAGCTACGTCATTACGTAGTGTGAAGCGCCCAACCCCCGCAGAACACCAGAGAAGACGGAAGGTGGCGGTATGCACCTCTCACTTGTTTGCTATCCGCCAGTAACCGAGAGAAGAAGAAGTAGCAGCAGCGTTAGCTTGTCAACATGTAGGAGTTGTTGTCTTTGGGAGCACTGCTTTTATTATTCCAAACCTGTATTACCATCCAAAAACGGTTTTATTCTTAATGGCAGAGAACGGCGGCTACGTTTAAGGACACCGGTAATCATCAATATTTCAGTTATCAGCCGTTGTTAGATAAAGTCTGTAGCGCGAGCATTGACTACACTTTTAAACATAATATTTATGTCATTTCTGTAATAGGTGGTGTTACGGCGCATTACGAGACGGAGGTCACTTCTGTCATGCCAAAAAGTGATCAGCTGTCCCAAAAAATGATCGCCAGGGGCCATATTGTTATGGGTTATATTAGCCGGTAAATATATATATATTTCAACAGATAAACAGTACTTAGTTAGGTATAACAAGATATATTTAACACTTACGATGCATTTTGAACCCTAAACAAACTCGATCTGGGATTAAAAGCAATTAAAATAATGCAGTCACAAGGTTACATGGAAAAATGTATAGATTTACTGCATATATACATGAAGATACTGTATAAATGCATATTCTATGCACCTCCAAACTACAGAGCTGTGAAAGGTATACCCTTCTGTACTTTTATGTCATCTATTCTGGTTAAAGTACTGATTCAAGTTTTTATCATGTAGGGATAACAAGAGACAGACTGTAAAGTGTTCAAGTTCAAAGTTCTTTCCCCAGAAATGATCTTGTCCAGAGCTGACAGAATGTCACGTGGTACGTTGTCAACAGAATATAAACTTATCATTTTTAAAGCTGGCAACTTGGAACATTTTCCACAGAAAAAGTACATAGATTTAAAGTTTTTTTTTTTTGGTTACTTATTTGTACCCGTAGGTAGACTTGGTTTGCAGTCTGGTGACAAGCCACCGGCTGCTGGTCGCTGCGTGCGCGAGCGCCCTAAACCTACATGTTTTTGGTGTTTGTTGCTCCTTGTTCTTTAAAAAATGTGAAAGAAGTTGTCAAAAATATGTGTAAGTCCACAAATACCTGATATATTGTCCAATACCTGGAAAAATGAACTTAAGTGCAGTAATTCAGTACTTGCACTTTCACTTCCCACCACTACAATGTTATAGTGATTTGCATTGTCCTAAATAACTTTATATATGAAATGTAAAGTCTAACTTTTTAATATGACCCTTCTCTCATGTTTTTTCTCTTATCTCTTTGTCTTATGTCCTGACTGGTGGAGCCTTGAGCACTTTTATCATGTCTATAGTCAGCTTCATGTGTGCCTGTGTTTGTGTTCATGTTGAATGTAACTGTAGTTTGTAAATATGGACGTCACCTGAGTGCAAAACAAATCTACCTACGGGTACAAATAAAGGAACCTGAACCTGAATATGTTTGGTGTGAGGATAACAATGTTGAAGAAGAAAAACACTTAAGGAAAGAAAGCTTTTATTTCCAAAATGTGCAAAAACTTCAGACTGCTACATATGAAATATTATGTACACACAGCCAAAAATATCAATGCTGTGATAGTTACTTTTTTTACAGTCCCTCAAGCACAGACACAACACCTCCCATCAGTCCAACAAGGGTGTTGGTCTGCTTTGCAGCAAAGCGAAGTTCAGCTGCTCCTCCCTCCTGCTCTGCTCCTGCTGTCTCATCGGACCGTAATCAAGAAGGAGGTCCATGTTTGTGTCACACTTCTGTTTCCCTGTTTTAAAGTACAAAAATAAGCAATATAAAATAACCACACACTGAAAAATGCAGGAATCGTCAATCCAAGATTGAATGTGTCTATTCAACATCCATTTACTGTTAGTGGCATCACAACACTCAATTCAAGTGTATAATTGGTTTAATTTACTCCCTCCTTTGTGTGAATGGGTCATGATTCATCCAGGTGGATGCCCTCAATTTCCCCTATGGGGATCAATAAAGTACACAAAATCAAAATGATCTGAACATAAATTATCTAATCTGGTCTGATTAGAAGAGCAGGAGGAGGACAAGCTTGGAGCTGGTGAAGGTGAGCTGGACACCACAGGTCTGGCTGGTTCTCCCTCATCATCCAGCTGTGATAAATCTATAAAAAAAAGTGTTTTAGTTTGTGCAGTGAACAACTTAAGCCTTCCATTAAATGTGCAGATATAGAAGACAATTTTATTCAATATCAATGTTAGCAAAGCTTACATGTCTGATAATGGAATAGAAGAATAGGAATAGATGAAACTTCATTGTAATGTACAGTTGTACAGTACAATGAAACTGTAGGTGATCCACCAGGCTAGTGCGCAATAAAGTAAGAGAAGGATTAGATAAAATACGGCTACACAACATACAATTAAACACGAGTGAAATTTAAAAAAAAAAATGGCCTAAGATTATGGAAATATTACCAAAATAGTAAAAAAGACGACATTACTAGTGTCTGGTAGAAAAATCTCCCATACCACAACGCAAGGCACCCATTCATACACAGTATTCATACCACAAAAAACGTATTTTGCGCTGGATGTCGTTATAAAAGAAGTATTCTGTAAGATGCTAAGATTTCTGTTCTAGTGTCTCAAACGCGCATTTCTGCCGAAGAGAAACGTTCGTGCTAAAAACAGTTAGCTTGTTAGCATAGCTAACCGAAAATACTATAGCCACAAAAGTGAGTAAAAAAAAAAAAAAAAATCCGCACTTTGGCCGTTACATATCAATACAAGCGGTATACATCTGTCAGCAGAGACGACCTGTTCATTTCTTTATGGCGAGGAGAAACGTTTGGTCGTAGTAAAAGTACTGTTAGCTTGTTAGCATAGCTAACCGAAAATACTATAACCACAAGAGTGAGTAAAAAAATATCCGCACTTTGACAGTTACATATCAATACAAGCGGATATACTGTATATGTATACATATATTGGTTAACGTCTGGCATTTTAAAGACAATACACTTACCAGCGTGTTTTAAGCAGTTTGTTGTCCAGACTAATCCACGGCAGTGACAATGGTCCGGCTGGCAGGCCTGTCCTCCAAAACAGTTCAGGTGAGTGGCCCCCTCCAGCTGATCTTGTACTTCTGCTTATGTCTATAGAGCCAAGAAATAGGTCTCCTCTTCACTCTAAATCTGTTTGGTTTTGAATCCATTGCTGCTCCGCTGTTTGGAAAGCAACATGGCAGTCAGTAATGTTTTGAAGCTGGTCAGTTAACCACGCCCACGGCTGTGAACCTAACCAACGTAAACTGGTGCTGCCGCTGGCCCAGCTAGGAGGTGGGGCCGCGATAGCCCCACTTTTGGGAGCCGGGGACTGGTGCTTAAGTCGGTGGAAACCCAAAGAACTGGTGCTAATGACGCAATGGCTCCAGTTAAGCACTGGAACCAGTTTGGTGGAAAGGGCCCCACTATGACATCAGCAAAGATCATAGGACTCACTATGATATCATCAAAGATCAAATACAGGCATCATAGGAGTCGCTATGACATCAAAGATCATAGGACTCACTATGACATCATCAAAGATCAAAGGCAAGCATCACTCATAATCATAGGACTCGCTATGACATCATCAAAGATCATAGGACTCGTGATGACACAATCAAAGATCAAAGGCAAGCATCACTGAACGAGTGCTAATGTGCTTGCTTACACCCTTGCTTACACCTGCTTTCTACGGGCATGCAGAAACACTTGCTTTCACTTGGTTTCTACGGGCATGCACAGGTATGCACTAGTATTTATAGATTTTAGAAAAGCATTTGATACAATAAATCATTCAATACTTCTTCATAAACTGCAATTATATGGTATTAGGGGAGAGGCACTGAATTGGGTTACAAGCTATTTATCTGAGAGACAAGAGTTTGTGAAGATGGGCGAATATCTGGATGTGTGGGAATTGCCTGTGGGGTCCCCCAGGGGTCAGTACTGGGCCCCAAATTATTTAACAAATCACTAAATTCAAGAAATCTGTCTGTGTGTCATGATCATAGGACATCATAGGACGGCCTATGATGTCCACATGATGTCCTATGATGTTCCTATGATGTGGGCGATCATAGGACCATCTACATGATATCTATATGATGTCAGATATACCGTCGTCTATATGATGTCACAGAAACCGTAAGGCTGATGTTTCTCTGACAGTTACAGACCGCAGGACTCGCTAAAACACGTATATAGACACAGGTAATCAATATAACACAGAACAATAACAAGAAAGAGAAGAAGTAACAAGCAGCTGCAAACAGAGACGGCAGGGCATGGTTACAGAAAACAGGATGGGCGGAGCTGCACAGATAATCACACACAGGGGACTAGAGGGGAGACAAGACCAAGGCAATAATGATAATGATGATAATAATAATAACAATGTTGATAAACAAACTAAGAGGAAGACCAATGAAGAAATAAATATGCAGGACAGAATAATAATAACAATAATAGCAACCCAGGATCATAAGAATAAGGTGAAATACATAAAATCCCAACTTAAAGCAAGGATGTGGGCTCGGACCCACATTCCCCAGATGAGGAATATCACTATCACTCTATATACTGTATAATTCAAGAAATCTCTGTCACGATGTCATGATGGCACGATCATAGGACTTGCAAAAACATCATAGGACTTGCTATGAGATCAAAGGCATGCTGCACTCACGATCATCGGACTCAGCCGTAAGGCTGATGTTCTTATGATCTCTGACGGTTGTCTATATGACGTCATACAGACCGCAGGACTCACTAAAACACATATACAGACACAGGTAACCGCCAGTCAAATCTAAAAGTTAAAAAAAAATGCTTGTAAATTTGGTGATTTATCATGATTTACTTCTGAGTAGACCACGGTCCGATTGACGTTCATGCACTAAATAGGAGTGGCTAGCCTGTACCAAGATGGTGGCTTCATTGATGCATTTTCTCCAATGATAATTTATTTACTGTTTATTTGTATAGGGACAAGTATGTAGCATAAACTATTACTACAGACCAAGGCATTTGTAGCCTCGGCTAATTTGCAATGCCAGTTCCTAAGCAACAGCCAAGGAGAGCTCTAGTGTTCGCATCTATGGAAGCGCAGAAGTGCTGTGCCTCAGTGATGCCCACTGAAGATAGTCTGACAACAGACATGCATGCGGATAACTTCTGACCCCTTTATGTTCACTCAAAATCCAGAGAGAAGCTGTGGGAGCCGAAATTATTTTCCAGGACAACTTGAGCTTTTCCAATGCATGCAACTTTTTTCTGATTTCCATGTTTTCCATGACTGGAACCCTGAGCATACCCTCCATATTTAGGACTGTGGTTCTAAGTTGTACCTGAAGGCTCCTGCTGTGTGTCTGACTCTGAACTCTTCACCATCTCCGTCTCTGCAGAAGTGGCACTCGTGCTGCTGCTTCCTTCTCCACCTTTTCAGAAGAACAAAAGCCACATTTTCAGGTTGGCTTATGCTGTTTACATTCAACCAATGGTTAAATATATGTGCTAGAGAAAAAAAAAATCACAATATTGTTCCAAAGGCTACATTAAGGTTCAAAATAAGATACAGGGCCCTATTTTGACAGTCATCTGCATACTTTTCAGACAGACTTTTCACTGTGCGCCAGTGTTTTTGTTGTTTTCTGTCAGCGCATTGTCTGTTTTTTATGCCTTGTGTCACGCCATCGAATTACCAGCAGACAGTGCACCCGCTATGTGCTCAGAGGAGGTGCCTCATTTTAAAGAGGTGCGGCGGCACACAATCTAATGCGCATTACGTGCTGTGCATTTCATCAGAATCCACTTTTGATGAGGAAAAATGAGGTCCATCATCAGAAGTGCATTGTTTAATGATATTTCAGTGGCGTGTCTTGACATCACACAGGCATCTACATGTTAGTTTCCGTGCACTTCGCTTGCTTTTTCTTGGCATCTTCAGATGAAATAAAGAGTCAATCATCACATACGATGTTACTTTTTGTTACAAATAGTTATACTTTTTCTGCAGGGTTTTGCTGCTTTCAAACAGCTCTAAAAGTGCACTGCTCACGGGGTGTGGAGGCATGTGCCTGGGGAGTTACGTGCGCAGGCTTAAAGGGGAAGTACATGAAAAGCTATAAGGAGAGGGGGAGAACCAAATGAACAAACATTAACAAATTAAGGTCAGTTCACACCAGTGTTAATTTTGACTGCATTTTTTAAATTTAGTTTTAGTCATAGTCTTTTGACTAAAATGCCATTTATTTTTAGTCATAATTTAGTTATCTACAGGTGCATCTCAATATATTAGAATGTCATTAAAAAGTTGATTTATCTCAGTAATTCAATTTAAAAAAATGAAACTCATAGATTCATTACTCACAGAGTGATATATTTCAAGTGTTTATTTCTTTTTAAATCTTGATGGTTACTGCTCATAGCTAATGAAAATCCCAAATTTACTTTGTCATAAAAATTGAATATTACATAGAATTAGTTTAAAATTTTTAATTTTTAAAGGAAACCTGTACTGGTCATTATAACAACATTAATCCTGCTTTAGGTATTACTTATAAACCAAAAATGTGTTTATTCAATAAAAATAACCCCCTAGAGTCACTATATTGAATAATTTTATCCCATGAAAACCACTCGGTCAAAACCAATGGGGAGCAGCCATCGCTGGCCGGAAGTGACATGCACTTGTTGTTTCTGGTTTTACTGCGGAAGAGTAACGCGTTTACCACGATGTGTTCAGCAGATGTCAGTGGGTTGAGATCCAAGTTGAAAATGGCACAAAATCTGTATGGATATGTACTGCACAAACCGTCCTTGGAAATGGCCTTCATTGACAGCAGATCCATAGTTACCTCGGGGGACCGGCAGCTGAAGGGGACCTGATGAACAGGCAAGTTCCCAGTCAAGTAACTTCAGAACACACTGAATAAATCTTGATATACTAGAATTTTATTTCATTAAATTATATGCGGGTAGATTTGCTTGTATATGGTTGTAAAAAATTACATAAAAGTCTGATGTTGAAACTTTGTTGACTGCTATACTGCAGCCCAGTCAGTCGCACAAAGCAACGACTGTGCGGCACTACCGTGCTGAAACTGGCCATGGAGGAGACAAGATGTCGCTGACCATGACTGACTGACAGAGCAGTGACTTGAAACTCGCGCGCGTTTGAGAAGAAATCATTACCAAAATTACTGGATGGAACCATTAGTATCATATTAGTATCATACTCAAAGCGCTTTGAGTGGTCTTTGTGACTAGAAAAGCGCTATATAAGTGCAGGTTAGTTAGTTAGATATTTGATCCTTTAAAATAGCTTTTGATTAAAATTCACTACAGGTACCCTTTAATAAAAATGGCTGACTGAAAAGTATGTTTATGTACACACTCAGGTCAGGGCTCCTTTTGCATGAATTATTGTATCAACGTGGTGTGGCATGGAGGCAATCAGTCTGTGGCACTGCTGAGGTGTTATGAACAGCGATGAGCCGATACCACTTTTTCAAGTACGATACTGATAGCAATACTGTGACCGAGTATCGGCTGATACCAATCCAAACCCAATATGCTTCTTATTTAAAACACAACAGTACAGAACATACTTTGGTAATGACTGTTTGCATTTTGCACACCTATATAAAAACATAAATCAAAAAGTCAAAGAATATATCACAAACTTGAGTCAGTTCAGCAATGCTACTGCTTTTTTTTATTTTAAACTTTGCAAAATTGGCAGCATTTCACTGGTCAGGACCATGTAAACATGCATTCTTAAGTTTTAAGTGCAAGTTTATGCAAAACTTTAGAGCTGAGTATTTAAATAAACATTCAGGTGAAATTCAAAGTGCCACTTTATGCATGAGGGAGAAAAAATTTTGTAGATCTGAAAAGGAACTAACCCTTTCAGTTGCATTTTTTTTTTTTTTTTTTTTTTTTTTGTTACTTATTTGTACCCGTAGGTAGACTTGGTTTGCAGTCTGGTGACAAGCCACCGGCTGCTGGTCACTGCGTGCGCGAGCGCCCTAAACCTACATGTTTTTTTTTTTGGTATGCGGGAGGAAACAGGAGAAATCCCGGAGTAAACCCACGCAACACGGGGAGAACATGCAAACTCCACACAGCTCACTGTTGGTCGGGGGCTGGGATCGAACCCACGATCTCATAATCCCCGCGGTCCCCCGGCCGAGGGTAAAACTGTGCTGCCACAGTGCTAAACCACTGCGCCACCGTGCAGCATTTTTGTCATCCATTATTATTATTATTATGCCCCTCCGTGGATCGCCACCTTATCATGGTGGAGGGGTTTCAGTGCCTGAATGATCCCAAGAGCTATACTGTCGAGGGCAACTTGCCCCTGGTAGGGTCTCCCAAGGCAACTGGTCCTGGGTGAACTGCCAGACTAAGAGCGGTCCAGTGGATCCCATAAAGAAGCTTACATCAAAGACCCAGTGTACCCAAAGGAGGCACATGGGTCCGTTCTCCAGTGGGTTCACCACCTGCAGGAGGGATCATGGAGATTATGGTGCTATGTGAACTGGGCGAAAATCTGGGCTACTCTGCCTAGACTGATGCCCCTGCCACCCAGATCCCTGGATAAGCGGTAGAAGATGGATGAATGGATGGATGACTATTATTATAAGTATTCTCCTGGTCCTCAGTTCATTTAGTAACATTTCTGATATTATTCTCTGTCCATTCTTAGTTTTTTTTCCTTGCCTGGTCACTTAAGTGACCATTGCGGCCAGTCGTCTGAAGGCAGGGCGATCTTGGGCTAGGGCGATGAGGTCAGCCAGAGGTCTCATCATTGCAACCTGGGTCATCTGGGACAACCTGGGCCGACCTTGGGGGTGATGCCAGCCCTGATGGTGGGGGGTGGGTGGACGAGCGTTGGCAGAGAGGGCCTGCTTGGACGGTGTCCTGTCTTACACCCTGGCCACGTGGCCGAGAAGCTGCAGCCTCCCTCTTCTGATGACGGTGGAGATGGGGATAGGGCAGCCAGCCCTCCTGTAGACCTCATTGTTTGTGGTGTGGTGGAACCATCAGATCCCAAGGATGTTACAGAGGCAGGTCCAATGGAATGCATCCAGATAGTGGGTGGTTGTGGTGGAGAGGGTCCAGGTCTCGGACCCGTAAAGGAGGACGGGGATCACACAGGTGTTAAAGATTCACAACTCTGTGGTCGTGTGGATCTTTTCACTCAGCCAAACTTTCTGGAGGCGGCTGAAAACACTGCAAGGCAGCTGCAGGAGGCAAGTAATCTCTGGGTCTGATGAGCAGGAGCTGGTGATCTTAGATCCGAGGTAGACAAAGTCATTGACAATCTCAACTGGCTCGTTGTTGATGGTAATGACTTGTGGTGGTGGTAAGAAGTCTGACAGTGAATGGATCTTTGTCTTTGCCCAGCTGATGGTAAGGCCCAGGGGTGATGCTTCCTCTACAAGCAGCTTCAGTGCCTCAGCGATTATTTTTATATGCATGGTGAGAAGCACCATGTCATCCACATAGCACAGGTCTGTGAAGTGGGAGTGCAAGTCAGCTCCGAGATTGGGAAAGCGTTCCCTCATGTTCTTGACCCAGTAGTCAACCGCAGCATTAAAGAGGTTTGTCATGGCGACGCATCCCTGCCGGACTCCAGAGATGGTGACAAAAGGGTCTGACATGTCACCCTTGGCATGTATCCTTTACGTCGTGTTGGAGTAGAGGTCCCGGAGAATGTTGACGTACTTGGAGTTCACTGGTCACAGTTCACTGTTATAATTTGCTATTTATGTTTCTGTTACCTAATGCTCATCAGCTGTAACTCTCTGCCGAAAGGTACACTCATCATGTTGTATCTTTGCTTCTGTCATTTTCCATGCTCCCGTCTGGTTTGTACTTTAAGTTTCGTTCTTTTGTTTATGTTTCACTTTTAGCGTCTTCCAGCCTCCGAGCTGGAAATGCAGCAGCTACTGATGCGTGACACACGTCCTTCTGCTCAGTTCTTGACAGAATTCAGCATACTCCTTTACCATGATACTTTTGCAAGTGTTTTATCAAGTTGGTGGTGTTAAAATTGTAAACGCTGGTACCACACAACAAACATACCGAGGTGAGTCCCACAGACTGGCTCCAGTGACATGTGACACTCGTTGCTTCCTTTTCTGGAAGCTGCGTGCAGCAAGGCAGAGAACATGATCATGCCTTCATTTTAATATTATTACTATATCAGATCGGTAAATTACTTTTATTCCTTACCAATACCAATCCAGCCATTTGGCCTGGATTGAACCAGATAACAATATGGTGGATCAGCTCGGCTCAGCCCTAGTTATGAAGGCCCAGGTTGCTTTGATCACGGCCTTCAGCTCGTTCGTATTGTTGGGTCTGGTGTCTCTCATCTTCCTCTTGACAATACTCCATAGATTGTCTATGGGGTTTCAGCCAGGAGAGTTTGCTGGCCAATCAAGCACAGTGATGCCATGGTCATTAAACCAGGTTTTGGTACTTTTGGCAGTGTGGACAAATGATAATTGAAAACAGCATCATTCCATCAATGTCCAAATCATATCAGATGCAACACATATGATCCAAAATGTCATTTTGCTGTGGCCTACAAGAATGCACAACTCCATTATACTGTAGAACAGTGCAGTGAGGAAACATCTTGCACAAGGTGATGGTGATGACTGGATCATTGGTAAGTGATAAACTCTCACAACCCAAAGCACATAGGAACAGATGGATATAATTCTGATTCTTACTGCTTTGGCATGAGGCAGGGTTTCCAATGGTAACATTTCTGCATGGCGGTATGCCATGCCAGAGATCTGAGCAACCACGCTAAAGAAAATAAAGAAAATAAATGAAGGAATGAGCTCTGCAAGTGCACGCGAACAACACACGTGGCAGTCGCCTGCACGTCAGAGTTCTGGAGCGCGCTGCCCACGTGACCGTTCAAGTCAGCAGGAAGACCTATCTAGCAGTGCTGTCCGTGAGGCAAACCTGATTCTGCGTCAGAGTAAAGCACGAGCTTATTTAAGTACTTTAAAGAGGAAAAAAAGCAGAATTGGTATGTAAGCAGTGGAGGCATTTATCATGGTTTTAACCTGCTGGTAATGGGAACAACAATGTGTCACTTAGCAAACAGGTGTGGTTAGGCGAGAGGCAAGTGTAACTGAATTGCTGAGGATTTACTTCACCAACCACTAAAATATTAACTAATATTAACTAAATTAACTAATTTATGTTCATTATTATGTACCTGGCAAGTTCAAATAACCAAAATTCACAAAGTCAGTGACTTGAATCCGTCAACATTCTCCACCCTTCAGACAAAGTAAACCTGCCAAAATTTGGATTTCAAAATAAGGGCGGTTTGTTCTGTTGTCTGGGTGGTGAGGAGAGTTCTAAAAAAAACTGTAAATATACAGAAAAATTAAAACAGAAATAACAGCATCTTAAGATAAGATAAGCTAAGCCTTTATTAGTCCCACAACGGGGAAATTCCAGGATTACAACAGCACAGGGATAGCAACACTCAGAGCAACAATCAGAAGGCAAGAAAAAAAACAAGCAAGCAAGAGCAGCTAATATACATATGTACATATTACTATAAAATATATATATACACACACACACACACACACACAGTGCAGAGCATTGTAGCTGGATGGAATAAATATATGAATATATGAACACACAGTGCAGAGCATTGTAGCTAGATGGAATAAATATGTAAATATATAAACACCCACAGTACGGAGCATTGCAGCTAGGTGGAATAAATATGCAAGTATATAAACACACACAGTGTGGAGCAATGTAGCTAGATGGAATAATATGTAGATATATAAAAACACAGTGCGGAGCATTGTAGCTAGATGGAATAAATATATAGATATATAAATATAAACACACCCAGTGCTGAGGATTGTAGCTAGATGGAATAAATATGTAAATATATAAACACACACAGTGCAGAGCATTGTTGCTAGATGGGATGAAACAGCATAACCGTCTACTTAGTTATCCTACATGGTATGATTATGTGCCCATACATATTCTCACCCTCCATAGCGACCGGTATGTTCCTAGTTGTATGCCGGAGAGGACCATTGTGTAAGTCTATTGCATCTTTTGCATTCAAAAAACTATTTGTTACGTCTTTTTGCTATCTCTGCGAGCAGCCCTGCTTAGGTTGTACAGTCTGACAGCCGTTGGTAGAAAGGACCTACGAAACCTCTCGGTTGTGCACCTGGGATGATGTAGTCTGCTGCTAAATGAGCTCCTCAGTGCATCCAGTATGTCCTGCATAGGGTGGAACTCGGACTCCAGCAGAGATGACAGTTTAGCCACCGTCCTTCTCTCTCCTATCTCCTCCATCGGATCAAGGCGCTGCCCCAGGACAGAGCTAGCTTTCTTAATCAGTTTGTTCAGTCTCTTCCTATCGGCTGCAGTAATGCCACTGCCCCAGCAGACCACTCCAAAAGTGATGGCTGATGCCACCACCGTGTCATAGAATGACTTCAGCAGCGCCCCTTGTACACCAAAAGACCTGAGTCTCCTCAGCAGGAACAGCCTGCGCTGTCCCTTCTTGTAGAGTGCGTCAGTATTGTGTGACCAGTCTAGTTTATTGTTCAGATGAACACCCAGGTACTTATAGGATGTCACCATCTCGATGTCTGTTCCCTGTATATTTACTGGTGCTGTGAGGGGCTGCCCATGCCTGCGGCAGTCCACCACCAGCTCCTTAGTTTTCCTCGCGTTGATCTGGAGGCAGTTCCGATGGCACCAGTCCACGAAGTCCTGGATAAGCCCTCTGTACTCAGCTTCATCTCCGTTGGAGATGAGACCAACGATCGCAGAGTCATCAGAGAACTTCTGTAGATGGCAATGTGTTGTGTTGTGTGAGAAGTCCGCAGTATAAAGAGTGAACAGGAAGGGAGCCAGCACCGTTCCCTGGGGGGCCCCCGTGCTACTGATGATCGTGTCGGAAACACAGTCCCGGGTTCTCACAAACTGAGGCCGGTTCGTGAGGTAGTCCAGGATCCATGATGACAGGTGCTGGTCCACTCCTGCGCGCAGCAGCTTGTCCTTCAGGATCATCGGTTGGATGGTGTTGAAAGCACTGGAGAAGTCAAAGAACATGATCCTCACCATATTCCCGGGCTTCTCCAGGTGGGACAGAGAACGGTGAAGGAGGAAGATCACCGCATCCTCCACCCCAATACCATGCTGGTAGGCGAACTGGAGTGGATCCATCGCTGGTTCCACCAGGGGGCGGAGATGAGCAAGGAGCAGTCTCTCCAGGGTCTTCATCAAGTGGGACGTCAAGGCCACCGGTCTGTAGCTGTTCAGGTCTTTGGGGTGGGAAGTTTTTGGTACAGGTACCACACAAGATGTTTTCCACAGCTGTGGTACCCTCCCCAGTTTCAGGCTCATGTTGAAGATATACGTCACAATCCCACACAGCTGGTCTGCATAGGACTTGAGGAGCTTTGCGCTGATGCCGTCCGGTCCCGACGCCTTCCTCGCCTTGATCTTCCTCAGCTCCGTCCTCACCTGGGTCTTGGTCAGGGTCAGGATGGGGGGCTGTGTGTTGGGAGTGGGGGGGGGTGTCGCTGGAGTGGGGAGTGGGCAGCAGGACTTGATTTCTTAGAGGCAGCAGTGGTTGTTGTGCAGACAGGGGGGAGGGCGGTTGGTCAAATCTATTGAAAAACAGATTCAGGTTGTTCGCCAACTCCCTGCCCCCCCGTGGCCTGGGGGGAGGTATTCTGGAGCCCCGAGATGGTTTTGAGGTTTCTCCAGACCCCGCTGATGTCGCTCTGTTGCAGCTTGTCCTCCATCTTCTTCCTGAAGCTGTCCTTGCCTTCTCTGATCTTTCTCCTCAGCTCCCTCTGTACGGACTTCAGCATCTCCCTGTTCCCCGACCTGAAGATCCTCTTCTTCTCTCTCAGAAGTGTTTTTATCTCAGGGTTGATCCAGGGTTTGTTGTTTGAGTGACGCCGTATGGTCTTGGTGGGAACGGATTTGTCCACACAGAAGCTGAGGTAGCCCGTGAAGGTGTGAATGAGGCCATCGATGTCCTTACCATGTGGATCGCAGAGCTGCTTCCAGGCAGTGGCTTCAAAACAGTCCTTTAGAGTGTCCATTGTCTCCTCTTTGGTCAATTTAGTAAATTTATTTAATAAAATATAATTTTATTAATAATTATATTTCTTTGAAATCAAAGTTAAATTATTGTACTGTTCTGGCTCTGGAAAATTATGGTCAAAAACCCTTCACACTGCCACTTTCAGCTTCTTCCCTCAAGACGGAGGTTTGCTGTCCCAAAAAGTAAAACCCAGCGCTACAAAAACAGCTTTGTTCCTGCTGCTGTCAAAGAGTTGAACAGGTTGTAACAATATATTGAACATAATTTAGTTACCTATTTATTAACTCCATTTTATATTTACTTATTTTTGTAGGATTTTTATTTGGGTTCTAAATCTTTTATTGGGTTTTAGACCTTTGAGTTTTTAACCTCTTTGACTAGTCTTTAACTTTTTAATATGACCCTTCTCTCTTATCTCTGGTTTTTCTTTCATCTCTTTGTCTTTATGTCCTGATTGGTGGAGCCTTGAGTATTTTTATCATGTTTATAGTCAGCTTCATGTGTGCCTGTGTTTGTGTCTATGTTGAATGTAATTGTGGTTTGTAAATATGGATGTCACCAGACTGCAAAACAAATCTACCTACGGGTACAAATAAAGTAACCTGAACCTGAAAAGTTTAAATTGTATGAGGAACAAAAGTCAAAATTTTACCACAATCTGTTTCAAATGTCTAAAAATTAAAAACAAACCAACAACCCCCCCCCCAGTTATTTTATTAATAAAAATAGACAAAAATTAGCCATAAAATAATCCACAAGTTTATAATAAAGTCTGGCCTGCAGTCTGTTGATGTCACATTTTCAGCTCGACTCAGCTCGCTTGGAACCCCAGTCCGATGTATCCGAAAATAGTGCCGGTTATGAGGAGTGGGTACTAATGAAAAAGCCTACAAAGCGCACCGAGTCGAGGCGAATAGGGCTATATAGGTACTAGTGGAAAAGGGGCTTTAATTATCAAAAAAACCAAAAAAAACCCCAAACAGTCAATTCTCTTTAAAAAAAAACAAAACAAAACAAAACACAACCTTTATCTCATTTTTTCTCCCAGAAATGTTTATGACTTTTCTGTGGAACTCTCTAACGTCATGAATCGAAAAAGAAAACCCACCGTCGCCCTTGAGACCAGCCCACTGTTCTATTATTGGCCCACCTAGCTGTCTGTCATGTAGATGCAAGTGGTGCTAAAGGTAGCCAATTAGCCCCTGAGCTAACACTGGTAACAGGAAGCTTGAACTGAGCGTGGCTTATATTGTTATTTTCTTCAGATCTTAGTCACCCTAATAACCATCCCTGTTACCACCCAGTGGGGCTGCTGTCTCTCACGGCCAGCTCCCCCACCATACTCCGGGGCTCCGCTCTACTCTCACGGGCAGTATGGGGGAGCCACTTTCTGACGGGGCATCCCTCGGCTGGCCATTGGAGAGGCAGAGTACCAGAGTGGAGTGGAGTGGAGTACCACAGAGCGACACATTGCCCTTTGAGATCTCGTAGCTTGGCCAGAAGCCTTGGGTTGCGGTGATCAGTGGGTTGTCCAGCGCACGGTGCTGGCGATTTGTTGTGGTGTCTTAGCAGGGTTGTTGAGTGGGCTGGGGTGCACAAGATGCACAAACAACTGTAGATCAGTGAACCTGAGCCGCTCATCTAAGCTAGAATGAGGTTAGAAGTTACTCAGCTAATGAAGAAGAAGAAGCAGCCAAGTTTATTGTCATTCAATCCATAGAGTCATGTACAGTAGAATGAAATTACATTTCTCCTATCTACAATGTTGGGTCGTGGGGGACTGGAGCCTATCCCAGCATCTTTGGGCGAGAGGCAGGGTCCACCCTGGACAGATCGCCAGTCCATTACAGGGCCAACACAGAGAGACAGACAACCATTCACTCTCACAGTCATACCTAAGGACAATTTAGAATCCCCAGTTTGATGCCAATTAACCTAACTTGCATGTTTTTGGCATGTGGGAGGAAACCGGAGCAATCCTGGAGTAAACCCATGCAGACACGGGGAGAACATGCAAACTCCACACAGATCACTGTTGGTTGGGGGCAGGGATTGGACCCAGGATCCCCCGGCCAAGGGTGAGTTGCTGTGCTGCCGCAGTGCTAACCACTCCCCCACCGCGCTGCCCTATTAAATTTTCTACTCAGAATTAATTTTGTTAACCCAGCCACAGGGGGTGTACAAACCAGTGTAGTCCTAGTACCAGTCCCAAGCCCAGGTAAATGGGGAGAGTTGTGCCAGGAAGGGCATCTGACGCAAAACCTTACAAGAATAGGGAGCAGGTGGAAGAGAACCTGGAGAGGTGGAGGTATGCTTTGGAAAGAAGAGGAATAAAAGTCAGTAGAAGCAAGACAGAACACATGAGTGTGAATGAGAGGGAGGCGGGTGCAACGGTGAAGATGGAAGGAGTAGAGGTAGTGAAAGTATGACTTTAAATACCTAGGGTCAACCATCCAAAGCAGGAGTGCTCAATACGTCGATTGCAATCGACTGGTAGATCGCAAAGGCACTGCGGGTAGCTCGCGTGACATTAAAAAAAATGTTTTTAAAATTTTTAATTCTATCGCCTATCCTCCCATCTGTCCTCTTACTGGCATTTACCATTTGATTTATGTACAGGGTAGCCAATCAGGAGAGGTCCTGTCCTCTATGTGTCATAGGTCGCCCTGCATGCGCAGTCAAACACGCTAGCTAGCTACTGCTAAACTCCAGCAAGGTGTGACCGTGTTAGTTCTTCCAATTTCTATTAACTAAAGAAGGGATATTAAAAATATCGACCGTTGTGAGAGTTTAGTTCGTATTGCCAACACTCGGTCAGAGTCATTCCCAGTGAGAGTTGGACTCCGCCAGGGCTGCCCTTTGTCACCGATCCTGTTCATAATTTTTATGGACAGGATTTCTAGGCGCAGCCAAGGAATGGAGGGTGTCATGCTTGGTGACCACAGGATCTCATCTCTGTTGTTTGCAGATGATGTTGTCCTGTTGGCTTCATCCAGCAATGACCTACAGCTCTTGCTGGGACGGTTTGCCGCTGAGTGTGAAGTGGCTGGGATGAGTATCAGCACCTCCAAGTCCGAGTCCATGGTCCTCAGCCGGAAAAAGGTGGATTGTCCTCTCCGGGTTGGGGACAGGCTCCTGCCCCAAGTGGAGGAGTTTAAGTATCTTGGGGTCTTGTTCACGAGTGAGGGAAAAATGGAGCAAGAGATCGACAGATGGATTGGAGCAGCATCTGCAGTGATGCGGACGTTGTACCGGTCTGTTGTGGTGAAGAGGGAGCTTAGTTCTAAGGCAAAGCTGTCGATTTACCAGTCAATCTACGTTCCTACTCTCACCTATGGTCACGAGCTTTGGGTAATGACCGAAAGAACGAGATCGCGGATACAAGCGGCTGAAATGAGCTTTCTCCGTAGGATTGCTGGACTCACCCTCAGAGATAGGGTGAGGAGCTCAGTCATCCGGGAGGGGCTCAGAGTAGAACCGCTGCTCCTCCACATTGAAAGGAGTCAGTTGAGGTGGTATGGGCATCTGATTAGGATGCCTCCTGGACGCCTCCCACTTGAGGTGTTTCAGGCACGTCCCACTGGGAGGAGACCCCGGGGCAGACCCAGGACTCGGTGGAGAGACTATGTCTCCCAGCTGGTCTGGGAACGCCTTGGTATCCCCTCTGAAGAGCTGGAGCAGGTGGCTGGGGAGAGGGAAGTCTGGGCTTCTCTGCTTGAACTGCTGCCTCCGCGACCCGGACCTCCGGAAAAGCGGTAGAAGATGGATGGATGGGATATTAAAAATGAGTGGGGGAGCTGAACCCAGTAAGGAGACAAAAACTGACCACTTCCATGCGGAATGAGAGGAAGATTTTTTTTTTCACAAAGTCATTTTTGAAGTGTATTTGTCTGATCTGTCAATCTATTGCTGCGTTTCCAAATAAGGGAAATGTGGAGAGGCACTTTCAAACCGTTCATAAAAACTATGACACTGACTTCCCTCTGAAAAATGAGCTGAGAAAAAGAAAGGTGAAGGAACTCAAATCTCAGTTAACCGGACAGCAGTCATTTTTCACCCAGCTGAATTCAAAGGCAAAGGCAGCCACTGAAGCATCGTCCCGGGTGAGTCACTGCATTATTAAGCATAATCCAGCAGCTACTGTCTGGACTAGGCAACCCTGGCTGACTCCATCCAGTACAAGTCATCAGAGTAAGGTAATGATCGTAAATGTATTGAATTGTATTGTGTCATAAGGGTTCACGCAGTTATATAATGTATGGCGTACATCCTCACACAAACATATATTGCCATATTTGGCATTTTTTAAATGTAGGTAGATCATTTTGACCTGGCCATTTTAAAAGCAGCTCACAAGCCAAAAAAGTGTGGGCACCCCTGATCCAAAGCAATGGAAAACACACAAGAGAGGTGAAGAAGAGAGTGCAGGCAGGGTGGAGACGAGTGTCAGGGGTGATTTGTGACAGAAGGGTAGCAGCAACAGTGAAAGGGAAGATTAACAAGACGGTTGTGAGACCTGCTATGATGTATGGTTTGGAGATGGCGGTGCGGACAAAAAGACAGGAGGTGGAGCTGGAGGTGGCAGAGGTGAAGATGCTAAGATTTTCCTTGGGAGTGACTGGGAGGGACAAGATTAGAAATGAGTATATCAGAGGGACAGCTCAGGTTGAGTGGTTTGGAGACAAAGTAAGAGAGGCAAGGCTGAGATGGTTTGGACATGTGCAGAGGAGGGATAGTGGAGATATTACACAAATGATGTTGAAGATGGAGCTGCCAGGCAACAGGAAAAGAGGAAAGCTGGATTCATGCTGCACCTCCGCTGTCTGCGTACGTGCAGCCGGAAGCCTTGTGTGAAACGAAAATTAAAAATTTAAACGAAATTTACCTCATCGTCCCCAGTCCGCTAGTGTCTGCAGGACTCTTCTGCGGACAACCGTGTGCAGCCCAAATTTTACGACAGTGCGGCCTGCCCACGACCTGAACACGTTGACAGGGCATGCGCAAGACTGAACGTTCCATTCACGAGGTGGCACTACCAACACAGCATACAGAGACAAAGTAAACAAGGAAGACAACGAGGACATGGAAGACAACAAACATACATGAATCCTTTTGCAGCAGCAGCAGTTGAGGAGAGCACTGGAAAACGGTAATCACTCTTTTTCCTTGAAACGACGCCATTGTTGTTGCTACAAAAAAATGTGCGTAGTGCTCGTGTTTATAGCTGGTGAACAAACTGGCGTGTTAGCACATTTGCACTACCCATAGGGCTGGGGCTAAATTACAAATAACAGTTGTGCGCATGCGTCAACCATTTGGCCTGGTATAGACGAAAAAAAGTGAGCATGTACAACACCGTGTGCACACCGGGCTCATCCAAAGCGCACGCAGACCAAAGAGGAAATGCAGCATGAATAAGGCTGAAGACCACAGAGAAGATTCATGGATGTAGTGAGGGAGGACATGGAGAGGGTTGGTGTTACAGAGGAAGATGATGGGATAGGGTGAGATGGAGGCAGATGATCCGCTGTGGAGACCCCTGAAGGGAGCAGCTGGAAGAAGAATTTATTTTGTTATGCTGCTAATGCTTCACCTTCAACAGATGAGCCAGTGCACAGTTTATTAGGGCCCGAGCCACTGACTTTGTCAGTGGGCGACAGCACTATTGTAATTGTTAAAAAAAAAAATTTTTTCTTCTTCTTCTCCATCTAAGATATTATTTTTTGGGTAGTGAATGTGCACGAAAACTCACCATTTTTTGCAGGGACCTCAAGACTGGCAAAAAATTTAATATTTTGGAGGAAACATGAATGACCCCACAAGGGGTTAGCGCCACCTAACGCAAAGTCGGGGAGTGGCACACGCTTACTATTGTGTAGAAAGATGAAAATCGGGTGAGATGTTCATCATGTCAAGACATGCAAAAAACTTAATTAAGTGATGGTCTACACCCAACAGGAAGCCAGCCATTTTGGCAGGAAGTGGCGGTGACCTGATTTCCACCTCGCACATTTGATCAAACTCGTCCTAGGGTTTTTGTCTGATTGAGGTCATTTGTGGTGACAATCATCTATACCCGTGTGCCATTAAAAGTTATTGAAAACTTTTCCAAAAGCTCAACGGTTTGGCCGTAGGGGCGTGGCAAAGTTTGATGCCTCACCATGATCATTCTTATAACCATTCTGACGGCAATAACTCTGGTCTGCATTGTCGGATTTCAACCAAATTCAATATTATGGCCATCAGTCCAATTCCAAACAGTTCTATAGAACAATACTCATCGAAATCTACAGCGCCACCTATAGGAGGCAGAAAGCATTGCATCAGAAAGTTTGCATCATGTTGTTTTTTTAATACCTCGGGAATGGGATGTTGGATTGGCACCAAGATAGGTATGATGTATATGGGTATGCTTCCGAACAATTACAGCTATGAATTTTCATGAGTAGCAATAGCACCCTCTCTTGGAGACATGAAGGTTACACTAAAGGTTTTCTTCAATAGCTCTGAAATTAATAGTCTGATTGTCACCATAAATGGTACTAATCATCTATATCCATGTGCCATCAAAAGCTGTTGAAAACATTTCCAAATGCCCAACGGTTTGGTGGAAGGGGCACAGCCAGGTTTGCAGTATCACCATCACCCTTCCAATGGCTTTTACTCTGGCATACATGGACTGATTTCAACCAAACTGTGGGGTGAATAGGTAGCCAATACTGATAATTTCTATAATAAAGAATGACACATAACGACAGCGCCCCCTACCGTCAATGGACAGGAAGTTCCCATAACTCACATGCCATACTCATGTGCCACTTGATTTTTTTAATTTCTTTGTGATTTTCTAATTTTCTGAGGCTTATCAGACAACCTGGTTGACCATAACTGCACAACACCTTTAGTATGGCGTCACTGTTATTACCATGAACGCGCCCTCCTCGCCATTCAATCCGTGATCTTGTTGGGACGGTTGGCAACAACCTGGAGTCATGAAATCTGAGACATGTGTGGGGTGTGTGGCAGGACCAGTTGCTGGCTGGGGGTCTGTCATATGTAATCCTGTATGGGTGGACAACACATAACTGACAGAGAAGTGTTGCCATGGTGACATGGCGAAGGATGACTCCTCGCCATGCAACATCAGAAAGTTGTAACTTGGACAAACTTTGTCTGATTTTCACCAAATATTCTACGATGGATATTAATAACGCCCCACACACGCCTACATAAAAATGATTGACAAAAGTTATAGTGCCACCTACTGCTCACAGGAAGTACTGTGCCAAATGGTTTACTTTATTATTCACGCAGTGCCTTTTTTTTTTTTTGTTACTTATTTGTACCTGTAGGTAGATTTGTTTTGCAGTCTGGTGACAAGTCACCAGCTGCCGGTCGCTGCGTGCGCAAGCGCCCCTTAACTCCCTAACCTGCATATTTTTGGCGTGTGGGAGGAAACCGGAGAAATCCCGGAGTAAACCCACGCAACACGGGGAGAACATGCAAACTCCACACAGATCACTGTTGGTCGGGGGCTGGGATCGAACCCACGATCCCCGCGCTCCCCCGGCCGAGGGTAAAACTGTGCTGCCACAGTGCTAACCACTGCGCCACCGTGCAGCCCCAACGACGGGAAATTTTCTGAGCCAGCTAGGTACTATGGGCGCCGGGGTCCACGGTTGTGTGGGGGCGAGGGCCCGCTTACAGCTGCTTGCAGCTTTTAATTTTCATGTTAAAGTCGCCTACATATTTTATTAAATTTTCTATGCAGAATTTTTTATGCTACAAAAATGAAAAAAAAAATGTCTGAACTGTATCCCAAATGGTACAGTAAACTGATAATTAAGGAAAATTACAAGAATTTTTATTCAGTATATCAAACAATATTTATATGTTTACATAATCGAAATACCGTTGTCCCGCAATGATACCAAAAGAAATTAAAATTCTAAGAAAACTCGCTGCTTCTCAATTAATCCTTAATCAATCGACAGGGTGTGACAACTGATGAGTAATGAATTAATCGATAATTTCCATCCCTAGTCAGCAATACTCGACAGAATGTCAGTGGCTTTGTTAGCTTTCATTGTCATTGACACTTTTGGATTTTGCTCGTAATAGTTGCGACACAAATAATCTTTACCTGTTAAAAGATCATCATCACCATGTCGTCTCTCCCTCATTAACTCTGTGGGGGGCTGAACAAAAGACATCGTCACTAGAAGAACTCACAATTCCGTCTCAAACACGTCCTCACACAAGCTAATGCTAACGGAGCTGTAGCTGCATTTACTTCCGCCGGATGTTACATTGTCAAGAGCCAACTAAAGCGCTTGAGAGAGAAAGTTATGTCAACGGAAGCACAGAATGCTTTATGGTCACGTGGTTCATGTAAGCCGCAAACAGTTCCAGGAAGTGGTTGGCGGCCTAAAGAAATACATAGAAACCTAAGGAAAGAACAATGATTTTTCGTAATTAGACGTTAATAAATGCATCGATTTGCAAGGTTAATGTAGTATACTATCACACGTGTGTTGTCTGATCAATATATATGTAGTTATATAGCTATGTATGTATTTTAAAAAGTAAAATTCATTTATATTGGAGGATTATTTAGCCCAGTTACCTTATTGATGGGCCAAAATTATCTTTATAAAGGATATTATTGCTGCTTTTTATTTAGTTTAAATTTCTTTTTAATTGTGTTGTGAACCTTACATTAAAGATCAATTACAGTAAAGTGTTTATTGATAAAGGGCGAGGTATGGGGTAACCCCCACAACAGCCACGGACAAACAAAGCGCTCAGCCGTGGCAATTAGCAGAGCAATGAGATGTGTGTGTTGAGATCAATAGGCAGCCTCTCCGTGTCTAGTTCAGGCGCCAGTATCCTGTGGATGTGCATTTGAGTCATACACATCCACAGGATACTGGCGCCTGAACTAGACACGGAGAGGCTGCCTATTGATCTCAACACACACATCTCATTGCTCTGCTAATGATCGCCACACTGGTGACCCGACGCTGAAGAGAACATGCTGACAACGAATGCAGCCCCGATGGTATCTCCGATGACAAGAGAACGCAGCAGCCTGACGCAAGAGCACTGCCCTCCCTTCTGCCACACGACAGACCTCGACGCAGAACCGAAATCAGGCGAACTCCCTCGGAGATCATCCACGACTGGGAAAGCTGCAGGAAGCGTCATTGTGCGATCCACGCCTGAGATCTGCACATCCACGCTGGAACCGGCCGAGGGACAAAGATCGTCTCCTCCCTCTCACCGCTCCTACGCATCTACACGAGCCCGAGGGACAAAGATCGTCTATTCCCTCTCACCGCCCCAACGCACCATGACCCGGCACGAGCGACGACCAACAGCCCGAACGGGGGAGACCATTGGCGCCGACTGCGCAGATCTCCATCAAGCCCCCTGACCCTGATTCGCCTCGCGACAGCGGACCGGCCATGCACAGGAGCCTCGCATCAGAACAGCGCAGCTGGAAGGTAAGTGGCCGTAGCGCGTGCCGCGCACCAGAGACAAGCTGGCTCTACAGGCTTATACATCATCCTCCGCCGCTGCACACGGCTCTTCAGGGCTACTCACACACCTGAAGCACACACGCAGCCCGCACGCAGGATTTTGTGTAGGTCTCAGCCACGGTGCATGACGGGAATTCAACCGACAACGGTCCCCGAGGGCTTTGGGGGCCACGCACGCGCCTAAAGCCGAAACGCCAAGTCCCTCACACAGCTTCAGCTCCTGTTTTTCTTCATTACCGGACTGAATCGCGAGAGGAATCAGAGACTAATTTTTCTTCCCACAGCCACAGACATCCCCCGGCACTTGCTACCCCCACCCTCCTCCCTCCCCCGGCACAGAACTTCCCAGCAGCTCGCTCCCAATGCCGGGCGATCAAGGACTCAGCTCCCCGCTAAGCCCTCTGGGGGGGAGTGTATGGGGTAACCCCCACAACAGCCAAGGACAAACAAAGCGCTCAGCCGTGGCAATTAGCAGAGCAATGAGATGTGTGTGTTGAGATCAATAGGCAGCCTCTCGTGTCTAGTTCAGGCGCCAGTATCCTGTGGATGTGTATGACTCAAATGCAAACGTTCATGCTTCCTGCTCTCATTGTGTTGCAAATGTCCCATGCCTGATGGCAGTTCCTTTGATGATAACATGCCTTTGATGTATTGTCTGTAGCTGGGTATTTAAGTGGCTGAATATGATATGTTCACTCTCTTCTCACTCTGACTGCTTCTGACTACTGCTCATGAGAGCCTGACAGTTCGCTCCAGCATGCTTATACAGTAGCTGGGGTGAGCTCCGTGATGGCGATGATTGATGAATAAACTTCCTTAAAAACTCCAGTCGCCGTGCCTTATTTTAACATCGCCACAGAGGAAGAGAAGTGATATTTTAAAATCCAGATTGAAATAACTTTCTACCAAGTGTTCAATCCACGTGAGACCAGGTATTATTTAATTCTTTGCAAATCAGTGAAATTAACATAGCCAGTTTTTTTTCTTCCTCTTGTGCTGTCAGGCAGCTAGGCAAACAGAACAGGGATCTGTCACCCTTATTGTGCCAAAACAGATTTACTTTGCCAAGAGGAGCTTATATAGTACCTAACTGTGTATTGTATATTGTTGTAAACTCCTCCTGTAATAACTTTTAATACTTTATTTTAATTATTTTACCCATGGAAGACCCGACAGGATGGGGAAGAGGGAAAGGAAGTGTGTGGAGGGGGGAAAGAAAAGGGAGGGGAACAGACAAAAAGCAAGCAAACCAACAACTAAAACAAACAAAAGACAAACTGCTTCTTCCACCAAAGATGCCTCATAGCCAGTTTGTAGTGTATGGGAAAGTACGCAACGCATCACACTGCGGTAGCGCGTACGCACGTGTGCCCAGAGGCGTAGTCAAAATTCTGGGCCCTATGTACAAACCATCTTGGTGGGCCCCCATGCTCACTTGATCAATATCTCTCACGCATATTTCCCCCCATGGTATAAAACAATATAAGACAAGATTATAAATATGAACTTAGAGGTTTATATTGAGAAAATGCCCAATTGCCAGTATAATAAAAGCCAAATGGTCAGACTTCACTCATTTTTATTATTATTTGAGAGTGTTATTATTTGACAGAGTAGACAGACTGACTGAAAATTCCACAAAAACAACTTTATAGAGGGGATTAGTTGGAATAGAATTCTTGGAAGTTACAGGGCAATTACCATAGTTACCCAACAATAAGTAGTACACACATGCGGCAGCTTTAGTTTGTATGCAGCAAAACATAAGAATCACACAAAATATTTAGTCACATCACTCCTTGACTGTAGTGATGTGTGGGTAAAAGCAACACATAAGTCAAGAACTGATTTCTGATGCCTTTAATTATGTTTTTTTTTTTATTTTTTTGCAAATTAATAGAAGATGGAATGATAAGATTAGTTCTCCACAATGCAAGCAGGTACTCTGTGTACTGCTGTGACTGAATACTGTGTGTGTGGTGCACATATGTGGTTTCATATGCTTCACATGTGTATCACTGTATGCTTATTGTGTGCTTCACGTCTCAGAGGAACAAAAGGTCTGAACCTCCTAGGGGTAACAGGAGGATGTGAAGTCTGGCCTTTTGTATGCAAAGAGATGGCCTTGAGGGATTTCCTGACCACCAGGACTTTAGGTGGAGACGAGAAGACCTGGAGGGGGATGCATTGTGATTTGGGATTAAAAGGCAATGTGACTGTGTGCTTTGATGTCCTGGGGTATTAAAGGGACAGATGTTGGGGGATTCCTTCCTCTTTTTATTTTTGGATGTTGGAGAATGTGAATGTGAATAAAACTGGTCTTGAGAAATAAACTCAGCCTCGTCCTTCCACACATCTCCACATGTGTACTTTTTTGTTTTAATGCATAATGCTGCCACTCATTTTTGCCACCCAGTGTTTTGTAACTGCCATGAGTTCTGTTCTGTGACATCATGTGCATACCCTCTACGGACCAAGAAAAATTTTCACAAGACGGCAAAAAACTATCAGCATCCTCAGGTTTCTGTTTCTATAGAAACCAATCTATGCTGACAAAAGGCATATTCTTTTTTTCTGTGCAATAGCACAGCCTAGTGGTAGAAAATAACAACACTGTAATGAAAATCACATTTCATAACTCCCTGTTTATTAATTCCCTCAAAACACAAAACAGAACCCCAAATCAGTAGATCACACCCATCACCTGGAGTAAACAAACAGGCAGACAAATACATGCACAGCTCCAAGCTAATAAAATGTGTAAATAGCCCTTTAACAAATGAGAAAGCCAATTAAAAAAAAATGTCAAGCACACACCTCCTTATATCCAGACACTTTGTTATGTCTTGAAATGAGGGAGTCGGAGGCGAGTCTTCATGCAGCTAACAAGTCTAACTTTATTACATGAACTTGGGTTTACGTATATACAGGGTGGGCTGTGCTTGCCTGACGTCACCTCGTGGGTGGGCATAGCATCACATACACACGCACAGTCATACACAACACATTTTGTACTATATATTGTCCCCTTTACACCTACAAAGGCATATGAGTCATGTTTTGTATTGTGAGCTCTGTATTTTATAATCCCATGCAGGCTGGGCGCCTTCTGATGCATGGCACTCCCTGAGAATTTTTTTTTTTCCTAGTTAATGCATTGACTTAAGTAATTAACTAATAATTATATGACAGCCCCTTTTCAAGATCAAATAGTTTTTATAAAGCATTAAATCGGACTCAAATGTACCAATAGTAGGTCATATAATAATTGCACTCTACCTTATTCATCATTCATTATGACCTTAAAGTTGGACTATTTGCCTCCTCTGCTTCATTTCACCAATTCTGATTGATACTAAATCTGTCAGGATCAATCACAGAGGAAATGCTAAAATATCAATACAAAGCTGAACTGTTTTTATCATGAGGTCTGCCACATCTCAGTGTCAAATAATGGTGGACTGGTTATAACTTTGATGCTGATGAATTTATGATAGTAATTATTAATCTCCCTTGTCAAAATAAAGCACTAACTTTTTGCACTAATGTGCTGCTTCACTGAGACAGCTGCTGCTGCTATTAGCTTAAACCAGTGTGTTATTTCAGTTGTGCTGCTCACCTCTCTTCTCAAAGAAACTGGTGAGAAGCTGGCTCCCTTCCCATAATTTTGTTTCCTTCACTTTTCTTTCTTTTCTTTCTTGATATCCTGATTTAAATTTCTCGAGGAAAGACATGACTATTTTCTCTCCTCCTGCTCCTCTGGCTGACCGGGACCAGTCTAAAGTAACTAAATTGAACCAGCTGGTGCAGCTGTGCAGGAGTGCACTAAACCATTTAGCATTTTTTTTTAAAGGGGTGATGGGGCCTCAGAGAATATTCATAATTATTGTTAATGCAAGATTCAGTCTCTCAGTCACCTCATTCAGTCAGGGTGAATTTCATTATGACATTATTAATTAGAAGTTTAAAAATGCAACACAAAAACCACTTTTCATTCCAGGCTTTTTAAGGGCCCCCTCCCTGGGTACACAGTACCCTTTACTCCCCCAGTCCACCCACTGTGTGTGGCATCAGCACGTCAGGGGTATATTTTACAGTTACCCAGGGCCAGCCCTCGTTCTTAGCACCCTACCTACTGCCAGCTATGAACTGTACTGTACCTCTCTCTTGTGCAACATATAATAAAGCTAACCTGGGGGTGGCTGTGGTGCAGGTGTAGTGTGGCCGACTACTGATCGGAGGGTCAGGGGTCTCATTCCTGCTCTGTCTGCAGTTTGCATGTTGAAGTGTCCTTAAGCAAGATGCTGAACCCCCAGTTGCTCCTGGTGGGTCAGGCCAGCACCGGTGCATGGCAGCTCTGCTGCCATCAGTGTGTAAATATGTGTGTGAATGGGTGGATAGCAGGATCTGGAAAGCGCTTTGGTCATCTAGAGATGAGAACAAACGCTATATACTGTATGTAAGTGAATGCTATCTGACCTCAACACGTGGATGTGTCCACACTCATTTCCAGACAGAACAATGGTGACGAGGATGACCCACACAAAATTGAGGATGAAAAACCCAATTACGAAACTGACGCTGTTCCTTGCTTTACCTGGTGAGTCACCTATCCCTTGGTCCCACTGGTATTATGAACCTGTTGTAAAGTTTATAACTGCCACCGGCCTGAGACATGCTAGCAATGCTAAGCTAAAGGCCATGCTAATCATTGCCTCGGCTTCAAGGGACGGCGTATCTTCCGAATTCTTGGACCCGCGGACACCTACTATGACTGTGATGAGTGTGTTGGTTTACTAACCAGACATTTCAATGTACCAGAGAGTGTGATGACCCAAAGACATGAGTTTTACCAGCACTGACAGCACGCAGATGAGTTGGTTTGGCAATATGTTGCCGACCTCCACTGTTTGGCTAGTGCATGTAGGTATGAACACTTGGAAGATGAGTTTATGTGAGATCAGCTAGCGGAGCACACCACCAACACGAAGCTGCAGGAGAAGCTAATGACAGTACCGGGCAGCCTGTCGCTGACCAAAGCAGTGGAATTGGCATTCCAGCTAGAGCTAGAAGTGGCTGCCCAGTTAGCATCACAGCTAGCGGGCCCGACCCGCACTCCTCACATTCAGCTCTGCTGATACAAGCTGTTGCCCTGACTGCTCAGCCCTGCGACCCCACGTCTCTTCATGACTGCCCTGAAGTCGATGTTGCGGGACAGCAAGACAGCACAACATGCCAACCTAGTGGTAAGATCAGTTTGACTGATAACGGCCTGAGTCCCCTGCAACCAATCAAGCCAGACATGGTGGAACTGTTGGGATATGGCCACTCGAAAATCAGCATGGTAAGAACCATGACTCTGTTGGTTCGTTACAGGTCAAGAGTCCTCCCAGTGTTCACACTTCAAGTGACATGCCTCAGTGTCAACATCCTGGGATGTGATCCACTCCACGAATTGGGCTTTTCCATCACAGATCACATGGGACTCTGTTTGACTGCTGATGGCCCAAGCCTGCTTTGCCCTGACGTGGTCGCAGCTGCTTCCTGCTTCACACCACACAACGAGCAGAGCACAGGAGACTTGGAAGTGATCCTCGCATGGTGTGAGCCTTCCCGAGCTGCCACCTCACCACAAGAGTTCCAGTCTGTGTCTACACAGGACCTAGCCGCAGCCACCTAGCCGCAGCCACAGGAGCTCCAGACCGCATCCATGCAGGACTCAGAGCTTACCCAGGAGCTCCAGACAGCATCCACATAGCACCCGGGGCCGCCACAGGACCTCCAGTCCGCATCCACACAGGACCTGGTGCTGGTCCTCATGCAGCATGAGCAGTCTCCAGCTGCTGCCTCATCGCAGGAGATCCATTATACAGTCACGCAGGACCCAAAAGAAGGTAAGGCCTACCCATCAGCAGCAAGACCGGCCTGCCTCAACGTCCTCCACCAGACGACCCACCAGACAATACCCCATGGCGCCTTTCCCCGGTAGTGGGACAGAAGAGCAACGATAGAAGTGCCTCACACAGCACGAGCCTCCTTGAGCTGCCGCATCACTGCGGGAGTTGCAAGTTCATAGCTGAACAGAACCGACCATGTACTCCATCAGATGACACTCCAGTGGTGGCACTCTCCCCTAACAACAGGGTTGCAGAGTGACAACAACACTTCATGAAGAAGGAACACCGAGCAGAGAGCCCTCCATTCACGGTGCTCAGTTGGATCCAGGTACGTCGACCTGATCGCTCGTACAAGCAGCAGTCCTTCTGGCCAACACCGGCGCGGACCACCACTCAGCTAGGACCAGCCACCTTTCTTTTGACTGACGGGTCATGACGGTGCGCCAGCCACCGCAGAAGGACAACACCACCTCCCACTCCCGATCATCCATCCATCCATCCATCCATCCATCCATCCATCCATCCATCTTCTTCCACTTAATCCTTTTCGGGTCGCGACTCCTGATCATTTAATCTAAAAATAAATGGAATAATAAACTAAAGTTAGACAATGGTAGAATAAAATAAACAGTTTAAAGGGGTCACTGATTGAAAAATTGTGTGCTTGTAGGTTTTAAATGTCTCAAATGTGTTACCTGGTCACATAATTAGCCCAAAATTTTCCAAAGAGTCAATGATCTGAAGAAAGCACACTGCCTTTATCTCATTTTTCTGTCAGAGAAACTCCCAAAAAGGATTTTTGACTCTTCCGGGTAAGTTTCCTACGTCAAGTCTTGAAAAAGTCCACCCACTGCCGTCCGAAAGACCCACCCACTGCTCTATTATTGGCCCACCTTGCTGTCCGTCATGTAGATCAAAGTGGTGGCTAAAGGTTGCCTGTTATCCCCTGAGCTGTTAGCCGATGATCTAACACTGGTACTAGGAGACTGGCTTTAAGCATGGCGTATATTGTTATCTTCTTCAGATCTTAGTCACCCTAATAGCCATCCCTGTTATCCCAGTTCACTCTGGCCCATCTTTGAGTGGTTTCATCGTGATTCCATGGCAAATCGCCCACCACAGCACACTGGTCGCTTTTATGACCTGGGACCAGGGCTACAGCCAGTAGCAGTCCATCACACATACCGGTGACACCAGCATGTGTGATGGGCTGCGGTGATGCGAGGCACACCGCCGAACCAGGTGATAACAGGGACGGCTATTATGGTGACTAAGATCTAAAGAAAATAGCAATATAAGCCATGCTTACAGCCAGCGTCCTGGTACCAGTGTTAGCTCATGGGCTAATAGCTCAGGGGCTAATAGGCTACCTTCAGCCTTTAGCTGGCTGTGCGAGCCACAAGCCAGTGCAGGCAATCAGCTGTGGAATCATGACGAAGCTCCCTGCAATCAAATGTCCCGGTACCAGATGCTGTTGACTCTCATGCCCAGCAACCCCACCGTCCTCCATGGATTCGCTCTGCTCTCACAGGCAGCGTATTTGCTCCAGCTTTCAGCTGGCTGTGAGAGGAAAGCGGAGTCCCACAGAACTACACTGCCCTTTGAGATCCCTTGGTTCGGTAGCTCACCTTGGGCTGCGACGATTGTCCAGTGTGCGGTGCTAGCAATTTGTTGTGGAATCATGGCAAAATTTATTGGGAGATAGACTGGACTGATGCGAGATACACCATCGACTGTGGATCAGTGAACAAGAGTGCTGCTCAACTGAGCTGGGAGGCTAGAAGGTAGTCAGCTATAATGGCTAACTGACGTATGTAGTGTTGATCATGGGTTCCTATCTATAAAATCCTTCTTTGCTGAAGAAAAATGGTTTCAACTCAAAAGTCTGGTCATGAACTGCTTCTCTCACCCAAGGACCAGAACTGTAACACTATCCATCAGCCATAAAGTGGAAGATAATCCCTTCTCAAGGACTTAGTCATTCTCCCTTTTCTCTATTTGGCAAAGAAATCCCCCAAATGACAAATTTATGGTTGATATAGTCCAGACGGGGAAGTCAAGATTCTTCATTAAACAACCAGACAGTTTCACAGTGCCATCTGGTGGACAGCTCAGGAATATTTAATGTTTTTTTTTCTCTCTGAAGTAGAATTTATGAATTCTGGACAATAAATTAATTCATATTCTTTCTCTCAAATCAAATCAAATCAAACTTTATTGTCATATTGCTGTACATACAACTGTAGTGCAGGCAAGATGAAATTGCATTTCTCTCGGCATCCATATAAGAAGCAGCATGATTAAGACACACTCCCACATAGCTCCACCCCCCACCCCCACCCCCCCATCCATTCACACATCCCTGAGACATACTTGGAGAAAAAGAATAACTAACTATAATATACAAAATGTCCGTAGGTGCAGTAGTGTGTATGAGAGATTCCGGGTCAGCTGTTCAGCATCCTGACAGCTTGTGGAAGGAAGCTGTTGATCAGTCTGGTGGTTCTGTCTCTGATGCTCCGGAATCGTTTACCAGATGGAAGAAGTTCAAAGTGTTTATGCAGAGGGTGAGAACGGTCCTTGACAATGTTCAGTGCCCTGCTCCTACAATGGTTCTGAAAAAGTTCTTGGACAGAGGGGAGGGAGACTCCAATTACCCTCTCCGCCCCCTTGACTATCCTCTGCAGGGCTTTTTTGTCTGACATACTGCAGCTGGAGTACCATGTAGCAATGCAGTACATCAGAACACTCTCCACCACACCTCTGTAGAAGGTCCTGAGGATGCAGATGGGGAGAGAGGCCTGTTTGAGTTTCCTCAAGAAGTGTAGTCTCTGCTGAGCCTGCTTCCTGATCTCCAAGGAATTCTTGCTCCAGGTCAGGTCCTGCGAGATCTGCACTCCGAGGAACTTGATGTTCTCTACTCTCTCCACTAAACGGCCGCCGATGCTGAGGGGGACGTGCTCAGGCTGTGACCGCCGGAAGTCGATAATCATCTCCTTTGTTTTGTCCACGTTGAGCACCAGATTGTTCTCCCTGCACCAGCCCTCCAGGTCTCTCACTTCTTCCCTGTACATTGATTGTACAGGGAAGTAAGTGTAAGTGTAAACAACAGTGGACTGAGTACACAGCCTTGAGGGGATCCGGTACTCAGCGTGACAGAGTTGGAGATGTTGTTTCCAACCTGGACAGACTGAGGTCTCTCAGTCAGGAAATCCAGGATCCAGAGACAGGTGGCCGTGTTCAGACCGAGAAGGAGTAATTTCTCCATCAGTCTCTGGGGAATAATGGTGTTGAATGCTGAACTGAAATCAATGTACAGGAGTCTGGCGTAGGTGTCTTTCTGGTCCAGGTGGGTGATGACAGAGTGTAGGGTGGTGACTATAGCATCCTCCGTGGAGCGGTTTGAACGATATGCAAACTGGAGCGGGTCGTGTGATGCAGGGAGGCAGGCTGTAATGTGTGGTTTGACAAGCCGTTCAAAACACTTCATCACAATTGGTGTCAGTGCAACAGGACGATAGTCATTCAAACATGACACCACTGGTTTCTTTGCCACCGGTACAATGATAGAAGTCTTGAAGCATCTGGGAACGATGGCCTGACTCAGGGAGATGT
Organism: Pholidichthys leucotaenia; assembly: GCA_020510985.1. Lineage (NCBI taxonomy): Eukaryota > Metazoa > Chordata > Actinopteri > Cichliformes > Pholidichthyidae > Pholidichthys > Pholidichthys leucotaenia. The sequence continues at coordinate 241,543,578 of CM035839.1, forward strand.
TATAAATGTCAGTCAGGACATCCGCCAACTCGCTCGCGCAGGCTCGGAGCACACGTCCCGGAATGTTGTCTGGACCTGCAGCTTTGCGTGGGTTGACTCTGGTTAGGGTCCTCCGTGTGTCCGCTGTGTTGATGGTAAAAGCTGGTCCGACCGATGGTGGGGGTGGGCCAGCCCTCCCTCTGATTGTCGAGTTTGATGCTTCAAAACATGCAAAGAAGTCGTTAAGCCTGTCTGGAAGCGAAGCGTCGTCATCATCGACCCCCTGCCTAGACTTAAAGCCCGTCAGTGTCCGAACTCCCTGCCACATCTGCTTGGTGTTCCTAGTGTCACAGAGGTGTCCCTGGATTTTCGCCGCATAGGCGTGCTTTGCCGCCTAAATTCCCTTTGAAAGCGCAGACCTGGCTGAGCGGAGGGCAATCCTGTCCTTCGCTCTGAACGCTGCATCTCTGGCTGTAAGCAGTGAGCACACCTCCGCAGTCATCCATGGCTTATGATTACCCCGCATAGTGATGGTCTTCACTGTAGTGAAATCCTCTGTGCACTTTGCGATGTAGCTGGTGACCGTTTCAGCATACTCCTCCACATCTGTCTTGTCTTCCTGGGAGGCTGCTATTTTGAAGATCTTCCAGTCTGTGTGCAGAAAACAGTCTTGCAGTGCAGAGGTTGCACTCTCTGGCAAAATCCTGATTTGTTTCACTGCTGTTTCACTGTTTGCACTCAAGACAGTATCTGCTACTGAAGACATTGCTGAAATCTGGAATGGACAATTGTGGTTTGAAATGCTTTTATTGATATTATTTGATATGTGTTGCTTTATTTTCAGGAATAAATTAATTTTTGCATGCTTACTATCACAAATTAATCACAGTTACAATGTAGACACATTGTTTGTTCCCTTATCATTGAGTAGAATTTCTTAGTCACTGAAGTTTAAAGAATTTATGCTTTATTCAGCAGCAGATATGTGTTTAGGAGAACCTCACTTCTTGTCTAAGATTTCTCTCCTCCTCTCTCTCATGGAGGCCATAGCAGGACTTTGACTGACCAATAGGGCACCACACTCCACTGCATCTCCTTTTTCGGTCGGGTTTATGACTTCTGTTGAACAGGAAACTCCGTGTAATTGGTTCAGCTCAGTTTTCATGAAAGCCAGAGAAATTCTGCCACACCTGAAAACAAACAAAAAAAAAAATCTTCCCTTTGTCTTCAGTTTTTGGGTGGTGGTCAAGCTGTAAGGAGCAGACATCTCTGCTGTCCCATTTTTTCTATTTTTTTTTTTTTTTGAAGTAGGCCCAGAGTTCCCATGCTCTGTGAAAATCATTTTTCTTTTAAGTTCACTTTTTCCTGATTTTAATTCTTTTCTTCAAATCACCCTGTAAGAAGATTTTGTTTGATTTTTGCTAAACTTAAACCAACTCATTCCAGCCACAATACATTGGTAGAAACGGATCTGTGGTGTGTTTTTGTCCCAATTTGACTTTCTGAATGGACCTTGTACAATAAACAAATTCCTTCTTCAGTGCATAAGAAGAGATCTCACCCAGGCTTGCTGGAAAACCCAGCTCCCATTTGCAATCTCAGGAGCATGGTCAGACTCCACAGACATCCAGCTGAATTAAGGTTGGCAAGTGGGGGCCCTGCTGCCACCAGGACACAATCTGACTCTGTGCTGACGATCTGTTGTTTAATTACCTCCGCCAGGCCGCAGGCCAGGATGTTATGTTTTTGCCAGCGTTTGTCTGTTTGTCTGTTTGTTTGTCTGTTTGTCTGTCTGTTGGTTAGCAAGATAACTCAAAAGGTTTTGGACGGATTTCGATGAAACTTTCAGGCGTTGTTGGAAATGCTACAAGGAAGAACTGATTAAATTTTGGGGATGATCCGGATCACCGTCTGGATACAGGAATTTTTTAAAGGATTCTTTAACATTGTGAGATACGGCCATTTTCAACATGTGTGCAGGAGCAATGGAGGCCGCTGGTCGTCGTGTCTGACGAACACAAACTCCGCGTTCTTCAAAGTTTTAGGCACAAAAGCACACGGAAACCAGTGATGGCCAGGGCCCGGTAGCGTGCCTGTGTTTGCGCTACGCTGCAAAAGCTGAGACGGGCAGCTGTCCGGCGCCGGATTATTTGGCAGAAATTCCCCGGGCAGCCATAGTGGCTGCGCTAAAACAAGCTCTCTGCCGGGGAAGCTTCCAAATCCTCTTTTGCCACGGAGCGCAACCCCAATATAAAACCCACGGCAACCTGTCTACCCAATTTGCATCCGTCATTGAAGCCCTGAGTGCTGCTTTCAGTGATCTATGAAAACGCTCAGAATCAGAATCAGAATCAGAATCAGCTTTATTGCCAAGTATATTTACAAGTAAACACACGAGGAATTTGACTTGACATTGGACGCGCACGTTAGGCGCATCCAATGACGTGTCGCCATACAAGGCGCCTGTCAACAGTGGAGGTAAAGAGGGGAGGGGAGGGGGAGGAAAACACAATAGGAGAGAGAAAAAACATAGTAATCAGAATAAACGCTCGTATATAAGCCAAATTTTGACTACACAGAAAAAAACCCTCATGCATTAGCAGACAATAGATACAATCACACAGCAGAGGGAGGGAGAGCAGTGTGTGTATATTTGCATGTCATTGTGTAGTGTGAGTGTAACAGTTGTTAGTGGGCAGCAGAGGGCGCCTCCAGGCAGTGGATAGATGTTATAATCATGTGACTTATAAACAAGACCAGAGATCAGAGTCTGTCTCTCTTTTCCTCTTCCTTGCAGAAGGCACATGGGCATTGTCCTCGAGAGACCAATCCGCTGACGACAACAACTGATTGTTGATGTATGGGTAGACATAAGCCACTTCTCTGGCGTTATCTTATCGAGGAGGAATGTAAACAAGGGTACCAAAACACAAGGTCAAATCTGCACAGTGCACTCAGAGAATAAAAAAAACTTTCTCTCTCTTCGATTCTGTGCTTCAATTTCATACAGGCTTGAATCATACTTTAGATCATTCTCTGGAGAGCACTCAGCGATCCACAGATGTTATCCACCTACCGAAACATAGGTAAAACATGCATAACCCATTGGCCTGTGGGTTGTACGCGGTTGTGCGATGAATTGCAACGCCCACAGCCTGGGAGTTTGCAGATGGAGGAGATGGACACAACACCAACACTTCAGTTTATTACCTCCGCCAAGGAGGTAATGCTTTTACTACTGAACCACTAATCCTGTCATTGTGAATCCAATTGCTAGTCATATGTTTTCATGGTCAAGGAATCTGAAAACGTACACACAAACACTGTATGGGGGGGGAACTGTGGCACTTGGCGGAGGTCTACGCTCTCCAAGTGCTTTTCTAGTTTAAACTTAATTCATCAGAATATTCCTGGTGTAAGTTCTTTAAACTTAATTTTATGCAACTCCTATCAGAATTTCAAAATGCATCTTGTCCTTTCTTTAATTTCTGTTCGTTTTTAGAATAACACCACTTTTTCCTTTTATAAATAGCTTAATCATCATTTTCTTCATAAAATTGCATCCACTTTTCTTAACCAATGCTATTTTATGGTTTTCCAATTTTCAGTATATTGCCAAGTCAAACTATGGTTCTTTGGTTCCACAAATGTTTGATTCACATGTGATGCTCAGTAATTCAATAACCGTCTATGATGCCCATGATACATGTTGAATTCTCTGTTTCAAAGTTATCCAAATGTGTTAACCTATTCTGACATTTATTATTAAACTACTGAAAGACATATTTTTTTTTTTTGTTACTTATTTGTACCCGTAGGTAGATTTGGTTTGCAGTCTGGTGACAAGCCACCGGCTGCTGGTCGCTGCGTGCGCGAGCGCCCTAAACCTACATGTTTTTGGTATGCGGGAGGAAACCGGAGAAATCCCGGAGTAAACCCACGCAACACAGGGAGAACATGCAAACTCCACACAGCTCACTGTTGGTCGGGGGCTGGGATCGATCCCACGATCTCATGATCCCCGCGATCCCCCAGCCGAGGGTAAAACTGTGCTGCCACAGTGCTAAACCACTGCGCCACCGTGCAGCCTGGTGAGGTCTATGGGAGGTCTATATGGGAGGTAATGTTTGATTTCGTGTCCATCTTCTTGATTATCAGCAGACAAGAACTCACAAGGGTTTTTTTTAGACTGATTCATAATTAGTACAAATAAAGAATTGTTCATAAAACTATCCATCATCTGAACTGGTGCCCCAACGAGCTATGAGTGTGTAATGAAAGGAAATCTTTATTCCTACTCACATTCATATCTGCATTAATACTTGTACCAACAATAAAACGCCTGTAAACCCATTAATCTAAATCCACTACAGGTAAGAGGGAGAGCATAGTTGAAATGATGATGGATGGTTCTTAAAGTGACAGTCTTTAAATCAGAGCATTTAAAGAAAGCCAGGAAAAATGAAAGTACCAAGGTGCTGATGCCTCTGTGCCAGAACCTTGGTAGAGGTATGTATTCTCAGATCATCACCAAAAATGTATGGGTTTCTCTCTAACCCCAGGACCACCTCTGGTAAAAATTTCATCCAAATCCATTCAGTAGTTTTGGAGTATATGCATGTGCAGTGAAAATATTCTGCAGTTCACATGCCCATACTTTCGGCATCAGCCAGGAGCCCCCAACCTGATTTGAACAGCTGCAATCCAAACACAAAGAAGAGCCCGGTGGCAGATGTTTTAAATGGCAGAAGTGATGGAGGTATGTGAATACAATGACAATAAAGATGAACAGGAGCTTTTGCTGTTTAGTGGTGGAGGAAGAAAATAGACGGGCAAAAAGACGGACATTTGTTCGCCCAGTATTGGTGGATTGCTCAGTACATTCTGTGATGCTGTGTTTCAGCACCTTATTGTGAAGTGCGGTGTAGTGACGGTCACTTCCTGTTCCATCACTGCACCACCCTATAAATACCAGAAGACATCCATATTGTGGCCTCTTCGACCGGTGCCCTCTGCCTGGTGCCTACCGTGTTACCGCTGTTCTACATCATTCAATAAAGCTGTGTTCGTCCAGCCATCTTGCCTCATCCTTTACCCAAGGTATTTTACCATGCATAACATTTGGCAATCGAGGATTAACTTATGGAGGCGTGCATTACACCACTTCGTCCCTTCCTCGAGCTCCTGGGCAAGCCGCTGGTGCCTTGGCCGAGATGGTTTGAGGCTTTCCAAAATTACATCACCGCGCTCAACCTGGGTAAGCTCGACAAGCTAAGAGCACGTGTGCTACTTGTTCACAACCTGGTTATTGATGGCTAGCGAGTCCTGCGCACACTCGGAGCTCTGGACTCTTTTGAAGACATCGTTGAGCTGCTAGCAAACCACTTTCATACCCTGGATAGCGTGACTGTCTGGAGGACTCGCTTTTGGCAGTGACATCAACAAGTGGGTGAGCCTTTTCATCAGTTTGTCACCGACTTAAGGCAGTTAGCTAGCGAGTGTCACTTTGGGTCGCTGGAAGATGATCTGGTATGTGATCATCTTGTGGAGCACACATGTAGTGCTGCATTGCAGGCTAGACCACTCATGGTGCCAAATGACTTAACACTAGCCAGAGCTGTCGAGCTAGCTCTCTGGCTGGAGGCTGAAGACAAGCTAGCGTCAGAGCTAAACTGGTGCCAGTCACAATGGCCGCTGGAGCCTCGTGCTGTGGCAAATGTAGTGGACTCAGATAGCGAGGATAGCTTGGATGACGACACTATGGAAGCCAATGCTGCCAGCCGAAGGTCTGCCCCGGGAAAACCCCTTTACAAGGGCTGTGGGTCCACAACACACTGCAACAAGGCTAAGGACTGCCCGGCTAGAGGGAAGCATTGTAGCAGATGTGGACGCTTGAACCATTATGCTAGAGTGTGCCGTGTATCTGAGCCGGAGAGCCTACAGAAGAAATCACTCCGCCCGCCCCCAACGACCATCCATACGGTGTCCCCCAGTACCAACGGGTACATGTTCTGCGCAGTGGAGCTGGACATTGTGGAGGTGCCGCTGCTGTTCGACACAAGGGCAGAGGGGTCGTTGCTGAATTGGGCCACGGTGAGGAAGTTTTTCCTCCACTGCAGGGTTAGAGGTAACCTAGCGCCACTTTATGGTTATGGAAGTGGCAGGCTGTGCACGGTTGGGACTTTGGAGTTAACAGTTCGGTACAAGTCTGCAAGGATGGCTGACTTCACGTTCCACGTGACAGCCCGAGGCAACAACATCATGGGCTGTGATTTGTTCTACGGACTGGGTTTAGCCATTAAAGGTGATACTGGGGAACAATGGTCGGGTTGTGGCCAGTGGAACGCTCTGGTTCCAGTGGTCAATGAGGACGTTGTGTGGAATGAAGAACTAACGGACACCACGGCGGTCAAGCAAGACCAGCCTCACTCAGGTCTGGCACAGGAGGGTCTCAGTGTTGGCACTCGGGAAATGGTAGAGGGGAGTGGCAGCGAGGCACCTGCACCGGCGAATGACACAAATGTGCTACCCCCAGATACCTCTGGAACTTGGCCGCAGAGGGATGAAGGGTCTGCAGCTACGATGGTGACCGCTACGGTGGCTTCAGAAGAGGTCGGGGCCAGACCGATGAGCACAGGGGAACCGCGTGCTCAGCAGCACCATTTCAGGTCAAGCCAAGTCCCACTGAGGGTTATGGACTTGGTTCGGGTTCAGGGTGAAGAACGTCCATGGCAAAGATGGGCCAGATGACAGCCAGTGAAATATCACGAGTGCCTTCGCATAGTGGCTAAGCTAGGCGCAGCATACTTCAAGCTGTCCGATGGCTCGGTGAGGCATGCCAAACAGCTTCGGTGTGTCCGGGAAGAGGCTTCAGGTGACGGGGCTGGAGGAGAGTGGGAATCAGTGGTGAAGAGAAAAAGCACTTTCATCTGGAAGACCAGGCATCATCCCAAGGGCCTGCTGCTTCCAGGGGTGCACTTGCTGAGGGGCTGCCCTGGGCCCACCATGCCGGTTCTACTCCTTCTGCCCACAGAACAGTGCTGTAAATATGAGTGTTAATAGTTCTGATGCTCATGTATATATGTATGTAGTAAAATGGCATTATTTTGTGTACTATTGTTTAGTTTAGGAACATGGCAATGATTTTAATTTAGTGGTGGTGTGGAGAATGTGCTCAAGGATGAGGCTGAGTTTGTTCCTCAGAATCAGCTTTATTCACAGATCACATACTCCAACGATCTCAAAGCAAGGAAAGAGGAAGTTTCATCTCACATCAGGGTTTTGTCCCGCGGACACGAAACAGCAGTCACATGGTGTTTAATCAAACATACAGGGCTGCACGGTGGCGCAGTGGTTTAGCACTGTGGCAGCACAGTTTTACCCTCGGCTGGGGGATGGCGGGGATCATGAGATCGTGGGTTCGATCCCAGCCCCCGACCAACAGTGAGCTGTGTGGAGTTTGCATGTTCTCCCCGTGTTGCGCGGGTTTACTCCGGGATTTCTCCGGTTTCCTCCCGCATACCAAAAAACATGTAGGTTTAGGGCGCTCGCGCACGCAGCAACCAGCAGCCGGTGGCTTGTCACCAGACTGCAAACCAAGTCTACCTACGGGTACAAATAAGTAACCAAAAAAAAAAATAAAAATACAGTCATATGGTACATAGTAGTAGTAGTAGATTAGTTTATTTGACAGGGACAGTGCAATAAACATAGACAATTAATCAAAGACAATCAATCTGATGTGTTGCACGTAGAGTGTATAGCTATTAGCTAATTTGCAACTCTTGTCCCTGGATGGGCTTTAGAAAAAGAATCAAGATAAAAAATATACACAATAACCACATACATCAATGCAGAAAAATTATAAATACACAATTATAAATATTATAAATACACAAATATAACAGCCTGACTCACATTTAACATAAATATTATAAATATTATAAATACACAAATATAACAGCCTGACTCACATTTAACACATATAACATAACTCACATTTGCCTATTTCAGGCCTTCCTCCCTCCGTCACTCACTATAAACAAACACATTTATTCCTTCCCTTCATTCACTCTCACTTTGCAGACAATTAATTCATACATGAGTACATTCTTGTTTATTTTTCAGCCAGTTTTTAACATTTTTAGTGAATGTTTTAAAGTCCGTTATTATTTTAATTTCATTTGGCATTGTGTTCCAGATGTGACTGCCCTTTATAGAGAAAGCTGTTTGTCCAAATGTGGTTCTGCGGTGGAATATTTTACAGTTATTGTTAACAGAACTCCTGGTGGCTCTGCTGCTGTCCTGTCTTTGGACGAAACCAGCAAGTGGCTCGGGTGCTGATTTATGGAAACATTTGAACGTTAATTTCAGAAGACAGAGGTCAATGAAGTTCTCAAAACTCAATAGGTTGTATTTTTTTAAAACATTACAGTGATGCCACCTAATGGGCTTTTTGTCCAAGATTTTTAGGGTTTGATTATATAATGAACCTATATGTCTTATTGTGGAAGGGGCTGCTTGAGCCCAGACTGTCAAACAGTATGATATATGAGAAAAAACCATAGAATGCATATACAGTGCAGCTGCTTCGTAAGGTATGTAATATCTAATTAATTTAAAGCAGTTCAGATTTTTTTTTACTGTTTTTGAAATTTTCTTTATATGAAGATTAAATTTGAGTTGAGGATCTAGTACAATGCCAAGGTATTTGAATTCTGTAGCTAAACTGATGTCATGATCATGTATATTAACTTTAAAATGTTGCAGGTTACATTTTTTGATTGAAAAGCACATTGAGACTGTTTTCTGAAGGTTCAGCAATAGATGGTTCTTGAGGAGCCACTCTTGGACATCAACCATACTTGTAGACAGTACATCTAAGATAAGATAAGATAAGATAAGCCTTTATTAGTCCCACAACGGGGAAATTCCAGGATTGCAACAGCACAGGGATAGCAACACTCAGAGCAACAATCAGAAGGCAAGAAAAAAAAAAAAAAAAAAAAAAAAAACAAGCAAGCAAGAGCAGCTAATATACATATGTACGTATTACTATAAAATATATATATATACACACACACACAGACACACAGTGCAGAGCATTGTAGCTGGATGGAATAAATATATGAATATATGAACACAGTGCAGAGCATTGTAGCTAGATGGAATAAATATGTAAATATATAAACACCCACAGTACGGAGCATTGCAGCTAGGTGGAATAAATATGCAAGTATATAAACACACACAGTGCGGAGCAATGTAGCTAGATGGAATAATATGTAGATATATAAATATATAAACACACCCAGTGCTGAGCATTGTAGCTAGATGGAATAAATATGTAAATATATAAACACACACAGTGCAGAGCATTGTTGCTAGATGGAATGAAACAGCATAACCGTCTACTTAGTTATCCTACATGGTATGATTATGTGCCCATACATATTCTCACCCTCCATAGCGACCGGTAAGTTCCTAGTTGTATGCCGGAGGGGACCATTGTGTAAGTCTATCTGCAGCCTGTGCTGGAGTCTTGGCAGCTGTGTAAATAACTGCATCATCTGCATAAAGTTGGCATGTTGCAGCTGAGCAGTGTAACGGCAAGTCATTAATAAAAATGCTGAAAAGTAAAGGACCAAGAATGGACCCTTGTGGGATACCCATGCGGTTGTTTAAAAATGAGGATTTATCCTGGTGAACTTTTACACACTGTTCTCTATTCTGGAGATAAGATGCAAACCATTCTAATGTATTTGGGGAGAAGTTAAAAGATACCATTTTGGATAAAAGCAAACTGTGGTTTACAGTATCGAAAGCCTTTTTGAGATCTAGAAAAACAGCTCCTACCACATTACCCCTGTCCAAGGACTGTTTGACGTTTTCAATAAGGCAACAATTTGCTGTTTCTGTTGAGTATCCTGGTCTAAAACCAAATTGATGTGGATGAAGAAGTTGACTGTCTTGTAAGTAGTCTATCAGCTGTGTAGCTACAACTTTTTCAAGAACCTTAGATAGGACTGGTAAGATAGAGATTGGGCGGTAATTGCATATATCGTCTTTACTGCCTGATTTATGAACTGGTATGACGACAGCTTTTTTCCAGCCAGATGGAAATGTACTAGACCTAATGGAGAGATTAATGAGATGAGTCAGTGGTTTGATTAATATTTTGCTGTGCATTTTGAGAAAGGAGGTGCTCATATTGTAGATATCATTAGTTTTTGAGTTTGACAGTGTTTTAACAATACCAGCAATTAACTTCTCATTTACCTCATCGATGTGAAAAGTATCTGTTGGAAGTATGGAATTTGTGTTGTTGAGCACATTTGGCAGCACAAAAATTTTTGTTAAGTCTTCCACAGAGCCCACAAAGTGTGAATTAAATTCATTTGCCAAAGTAGCCTTGTCACTGACGGTCTTGCCATTGATTCTAAGTTCCTTTACCCCCTTCTGATCGTTTTTTTTTATTAGTTAAGTTATTTAAATGCCTCCATAGGGAACTGTTGTTACCCTTTGCATGATCTATCAGTTTATTGTAATAAGATATTTTTGATTTTCGCAGCTCATGTACCACTTTATTTCTTAAACTTTTGTACACAAGGTGATCATTTTGTAGTTTGGAGGTTAGTGATGTTTTCAGTGCATAGTCTCGCCTCTTCATAAGTTTTCTTATTTCATTATTTAACCATGGTAGGCTAATCTTCTGTTGTCTACTTTTAATTTGCTTTGAAAATTTTTCTATAGACTTTGTGATTGTTGCAGTTATAAAATTACAACAATCATCTACTTCACATGTTGACATGAGCTGCTCCCAATTTTGATTCTCTAAGTAATGTTCAAACTCCTCATTTTTTGATTTGGGGATAATAAAATTTGATTTGTCAATATCGACTCCCCCAAAATACTGTAGTCGCTTTTTAGTAAGTTTTACTTACTAAATAATAATCCCAATCACAAAGTAACCCCTTTGATCTCACACCATTGTCCTTTAGTCTCTGGTGGTCCAGACATCTCCCCAGGTCGTCTCCCTGAAACAAAGGCCGAATCTCACACTCTTCTGTTGTCTCTGAGAGTCTCAGTCCCTTTTGTTCCATGAGATGTGAAGCACACAATAAACATACAGCAATACATTTGTGGAGAATATGTAACCAACATATGTGCCACATGACCCCCCCCAAACGTCTAAAATGGGACAAACATAACCAAAGATACATGACATAATAACATTACTACATATCAATCCACCAGTTGCTTAGCTCTCAGTCTCCTGCCGTATCTGCTGAAAGCCGGCTTTGCTGCTTCCGCAGCGTCCCCCTGCTCCTGTGTATTAGAACTGTTAGTCAATCTCTGTGGGTGTTCTGTGGAATGCCCTCTAGGGGGTCTGCCGCGACGGGGGGCTCTCGCCAACTGCACCTCTTCATCCGCCAAAACAAAAGCGGGTTTGAGTCTGTTTATACAACACTTTTCTGTCTCCCAAATCTAGCAAAAAATGCTTCTCTCCTGTTTCCAGCACCTTGAACGGCCCATCGTAAAGCGGGCGCAAGTTGGGGCGATAAGCATCATGTCTCACAAAAACAAACTCCGCATTTTTTAAAGCCTTCGGCACAAAAACGCGTGAGAAACTGTGATGAACTGGGCCAGGAAGCGTGTTTGATCCTGTGCCACTCTGCAACAGCTGAGTGGGGGGGGGGGGGGCGCAGGATTATCGGGGAGAAATTCCCTGGGCAGACGGAGAGGCTGTGCAAAAACTAATTCAGCTGGGGAGGCTTGCAAATCCTCCTTAGGTGCAGAACGCAACCCCAATAAGACCCATGGTAGTTTGTCAACCCAATTTGTATCCGTAAGCGACGCTCTGAGGGCCGCATTCAATGACCTATGAAAACTCTCGCATAAACCGTTAGCCTGGGGGTTGTACGCGGTGGTGCGGTGGATCTTTACCCCTAGGCTGCGGGCCATCGATGACCAAAGTTTGGAAACAAATTGAGGACCTCTGTCAGACGTTATGTCCGACGGAACTCCAAAACGCGCTACCCAAGCTGTTAAAAACGCGCGCGCCACTTCCTCCGCTGTGGTTGATGCCAGAGGGACCGCTTCCGGCCAACGCGTGGTGCGGTCCACCATCGTCAAAAGGTGTGTGTACCCCTGTGACGACTGAAGGGGGCCTACCAAGTCGACATGCACATGATCAAAGCGCTTAGCCAGAATGTGAAAAGGCTCCAAAGGAGCTCTAGTGTGTTTGTGTATTTTGGCTCGCTGACACGCTACGCAGGCTGTCGCCCATTCCTTGACCTGTCTGCGCATCCCCGGCCATACAAATTTCTCTCCCACCATTTTGACCGATGCGCGCACCCCCGGGTGCGCCAGAGAATGGATCGAGTCAAAAACGCGGCGGCGCCACGCAGCTGGTACCACGGGACGGCCACGTCCCGTGGAGATATCACAGATTAGGGGAGGCCTACCCATTTGCAGCACCCTGTCCTCCAGCCTTAACCCTGTTGGTCCAGACTGGAGCACGCGCACATCCGCATCGCTAACCTGCTCCGCGGCCATGGCTGCATAATCTAACCCTACGCGGACCGGGGCCGCGCACGCTTCCGCGTCGCTACCCTGGCCCGCGGCCATGGCTGCAGAGTCTGCCCCCATGGGGCCTGGCGCCGGCACAGCACTCGAGAGGCAGTCTGCCACTACATTATGTTTACCTGCGACATGCTGGATATCGGTGGTGAACTCTGATATCGCGGCCAGCTGTCTTTGCTGCCGGCCCGACCAAGGTTCCGAAATCTTAGCCATCGCAAAAGTCAGTGGTTTGTGGTCCACGAACGCGGTGAAACGGCGCCCTTCCAGCCAGAACTGGAAATGGCGGATGGCCAAGTGTAGGGCCAATAACTCCCTGTCGAACGCGCTGTATTTTCGCTCGCTATCACGCAAGGTTTTGCTGAAAAACGCGAGCGGTTGCCAGGTCCCCGCTACAAACTGTTCAACGACTGCCCCTACCACTAAATCAGACGCGTCAGTGGTGAGGGCCATGCGGGCCGTTGGAACTGGATGTGCCAAGAAAACCGTGTTTGCCAGGGCTGTTTTGACTTGAGAGAATGTGCGCTCCCGCTCAGGAGACCATTCGATTTTATTCGTGGGTTTTTGTTTTTTTAGCGCAGCGTACAATGGTTGCATGAGCTGCGCTGCGCTTGGGAGGAAACGGTTATAAAAATTAACCATTCCCAAAAACTCCTGTAACGCTTTGACCATTTGAGGTTGGGGAAAATTTGTTATTGCGTGCACTTTATCGGGCAGAGGGACCGCTCCTTCTGGCGAAACGCGATGCCCCAAAAAATCGATCTGCGCTACCCCAAACTGACACTTCGCTGGGTTAATTATTAACCCGTGCTCTGCCAGCCTCCGGAAAACTGCCGTGAGGTGGCTTTCATGTTCGTCTTCGGACGTGCTGGCTACTAAAATGTCATCCAAGTAGACGAACACGAAAGGGAGGTCGCGTAGCACCACGTCTATCATGCGTTGGAACGTCTGCGCGGCCCCCTTGAGTCCAAAAGGCATGCGCAAAAACTCAAAAAGCCCAGAAGGAGTTATTACCGCTGTTTTGGGTATATCCTGGGCGCGCACTGGAACCTGATGGTAGCCGCGCACTAAATCTATTTTAGAAAAAATGCGCGCCCCCGCCAAATGATCCGAAAAATCTTGGATGTGTGGGATCGGGTAGCGGTTGTGTGCAGTGGCGTTATTCAACCTGCGGAAATCACCGCAAGGTCGCCACGAGCCATCAGTCTTTGGGACCATGTGCAATGGTGAAGCCCAGGGGCTTTTCGAACGTCTGATGATGCCCAGTTTTTCCAGGTTGGCAAACTCCTCGCGCGCTATGGTCAGTTTAGCTGAGTACAGGCGCCGAGCTTTTGCAAAAACGGGCGGGCTGGTGGTAGTGATATAATGCTCCACCCCATGTTTGGCCACTGTCGCCGAAAACGTTGGGACTGTTAGTGCTGGGAACTGAGTGAGGAGTGCGTGGAAGTTACCACCCGCAGCTGTGACGTTGGCTTGTGCAGTTGGCGGTGCCACTCGTGCTGTGCAGGGAATAGAGTGAAAAGACATGCATTAAGTGCATTAACCAGACGTCTGCTAGTAAGATCAACCAATAAACCATGTGAGCACAAGAAATCAGCCCTTAACATGTTGAAACTGACTGCAGCTACAACAAAAGTCCACTCAAATGAACGGCCCTGCAAAGACAGAAGCAGGGTCCTCTCACCGAAGGTCTTAATAGCTGAGCCGTTCGCTGCTGACACTGACACCCAGGGAACCTTGGACGGCATCAGCCGGTCCGCGTAGGAAGGCATGATGAAGTTCATCTGGGAGCCTGTGTCCACGAGAAATTGTCTCCCCGAACGTGCATCCGTCAGGTTAAGCAGCTTGTTCTCTTCCCCGAGGGTCGCAGCCGCTACCGACCCTTGGTCTTGGCATTTCCCAAACGCTTGAAGAGGCACGGTGGGAGGCACTTGTGTGCCCTCTCTGCAAAGCGGCGATGATAGAAGCAAAGGACGTCGTCCGCTCCGTGTCGCCTGGTCCTTGCTGCTGCCGTCGTCGGCGCGTCTGGCGCTGCAACCACTGGCCCCATGCCGTCTCTGGGCATCGCTCCTAGCTCCACTGCTGCAGCCGAAACTGCGCTCCACTTGTGGGCGTCGACGAGTCGCTGCGCCTCCTTGCTCACCCCATGGTAGTCTCGTTTGGCCAACCGGGGTGAATCTGCCAGTGTAACTCTCACCGTTGGCGGCAGGGTCCGGAGGAAGAGGTGGGCGAAGATAAATTCGCAGTCCTCGGAGTCTTTCAGCCTCAGCATTTTCACCATCAGGTCTACGGGTCTGTCGTTCTCCGACTCCGTCAACGCCAGAAGCCCCTCTGCTCGCTGTTGCACCGAGGAGGTGAAATGGCTGATAAGCGCAGCTTTCAATGTGCTGTATTTGTCTTCCACCCTCTGGACTGTGTGGCTGTCCAGCTTCGCCACCACATGGTAGAATTTCGTGTCGTCCTTCGAGATTCTCCGGAGGTTGAACTGCACCTCGACCGCGCTAAACCAGGAGCGCGGACTATGCTGCCAGAAGTCGGGCAGCCGAAGTGTGGAGGCAGCCATCAGGCTGTCTTCTGCCAAGCCCCGCTCGGGAGAATTATTTCTGCCCATTTTTCGTCGTAAGGTCACCAGTGTGGAGAATGTGCTCAAGGATGAGGCTGAGTTTGTTCCTCAGAATCAGCTTTATTCACAGATCACATACTCCAACGATCTCAAAGCAAGGAAAGAGGAAGTTTCATCTCACATCAGGGTTTTGGCCCGCGGACATGAAACAGCAGTCACATAGTGTTTAATCACATGGTGTTTAACACCATTGTCCTTTAGTCTGGTGGTCCGGACATCTCCCCAGGTCGTCTCCCTGAAACAAAGGCCGAATCTCACACTCTTCCGTTGTCTCTGAAAGTCTCAGTCCCTTTTGTTCCATGAGACATGAAGCACACAATAAACATACAGCAATACATTTGTGGAGAATATGTTACCAACATATGTGCCACAGTGGACTCTTTTTCTTTAGTTATCTGGTGGCAGAATAATCCACCGTACCGTGTGGGCTGCACTGTAGTCCACCCGTCAGCCCTATTTTAGGTTTTGTTGTGAGAACGTGTTAGGCTATTTCAGTACATTAGTTTTCATTATTTTAGTGCATAGTGGTCCCAAATTGGGAAGAGTTTTAATTGTGTGTGTGGTTTGGGACTTTTCTAAGGGGGGGGAGGAAATGTGATGTTGTGTTTCAGCACCTTATTGTGAAGTGCGGTGTAGTGATGGGCACTTTCTGTTCCATCACTGCACCGCCTATAAATACCAGAGGGCATCCATATTGCAGCCTCTTTGACCAGTGCCCTCTGCTTGGTGCCTACCATGTTACCGCTGTTCTACATTGTTCAATAAAGCTGTGTTCATCCAGCCATCTTGCCTCATCCTTTAGCCAAGGTATTTTAACATACATAACACTTTCCTCTGGTGGGAGTTTCTGGGCGCATGCGCAGTATCGTTCCATTGACAGTAAAAGTGAGATATTTTTGTGTTTATCTCAAAAACAAAGCATTATTTCAAAATTCTGGCAAATTAAAAGTCACGAAAATGGTGATACAATGATACTGTAGGAACTTGGGGAAGTCAGAGTATTTAGCACCTCAGACAGAGACAGTGAATAAGCATGGGAGAACAATGCCCAGGGAGTTCCTGGCGAGAGAGCAGGAAGGAGTCAGAGACATAGGGGGTTGAATGCAGTGTAATGTAAATGTCCTGCTGTGTGATGAGAAATGCCATGAAACGTATGAAGAGTGATTTTTGATATAGAGGAGAGCTTGCTGTAATGATTCAGTCTGTTCTGTGCTTGAGAGATGTGAAGGGTGTAATAAACAGTCTGTCCATGAATCCGCCTCTTATTTCACACACTCCACACTGGTGACTCAAGACGTATTATGGAACACGAGGCAAGAACCCCGGAGCCGACCTGGTTGGGAAACCCCAGCGAGGTGGCAGCCATCCCACAGACAGCCCGGACTGGAGCCCCCAGCAACGCGTGTGCGGTTTCAGTCAAGCTACCAGACTTCTGGCAGCACAACCCGCGCTCTTGGTTCCACCACACCGAGGCCCAGTTCGCCCTCCGGGGAGTAACGGCAGACGACACCAAGTTCTACCATGTGGTAGCAGCGCTGGACGCTCACACAGCCCAGCAGGTAGCGAGCCTGCTCGATCAGCCTCCAGCCCACAGCAAATACGAGGCACTCAAGGCTGCGCTGACCTGGCGCTACACGCTCTCAGAATGTGAGAGAGCGGAGAGGCTCCTGGGGCGGACCGAGTTAGGAGATGGTTCGGCTGTCGACCTGATGGAGAAGATGATGGCGTTAATGGGCATGGACGACAGCCACTTTCTGTTTGCCCACCTTTTCCTCCGGAACCTTCCAACGGAGACGAGAGCAGTGCTGGCCAATTCGCCATTGCTGGCCTCGCGTGACTATCGTGCGCTAGCCCAGGAGGCAGACCGGATCATCCTTACCACCTGGGCGATCACTGTCAACGCGGCGGCGGTGGAGCCCAGCGAGACGACCAGAGGAGGCGAGGAGCCACCGACGGTAGTGGCAGCAGGGGCCAAGGAGCGCCAGAGAGACACGCTTTGCTTCTACCACCGCTGCTTCAGAGAGAACGCACGCAGATGCGCGCCATCGTGCCAGTTCAAGTGCTCGGGAAACGCCAAGGCCGGCAGTCGGTAGTAGCTGCGACCGTCGGTGAAGAGAACAAGCTGCTCTACGTGACGGACTTGCGCTCGGGGAGACGCTTCCTCGTCGACACCGGAGCCCAGAAGAGCGTCATCCTGCCGTCCTACCCTGATCGGCTGGCAGGACCTAGCGACCCCGGACTTGTGGCAGTAAACGGCTCGGAGATTAAGACATTCGGTGAGAGAACACTGGCCTTATCTCTACATGGCCACTCGTATGAGTGGACTTTTATCATAGCAGCACTGTGTTGCCCGCTCCTGGGCGCTGATTTTCTGTGTGCGCATGGTTTACTTGTGGATGTTGCTAACAGACGCCTGGTTAATGCACTGTCCTTTGAATCCCCCTGTATAGCTCGAGGGACCCGGCCAACAGCACAAGCCCATGTCACAGCTCCAGGCAGTAAGTTCCACGCACTGCTCACTCAGTTCCCAGCACTCACGGTCCTGACGTTTTCGGTGGACATCGCTAAGCACGGGGTGGAGCACTTTATCATCACCACCGGGCCGCCCGTTTTCGCAAGACCTCGGCGCTTGGACGCAGCTAAACTGGCCATAGCGTGCAAGGAGTTCGCCAACCTGGAAAGGTTGGGCATCATCAGGCGTTCGAACAGCCCATGGGCATCCCCGCTACACATGGTCCCTAAGGTTGAGGGGTCGTGGCAACCGTGCGGTGATTTCCGCAGGTTGAACAACGCCACAGCACACGACCGCTACCCGATTCACCACATTCAGGATTTTTCCGTTCACCTCGCCGGAGAACGCATTTTTTCTAAAATAGACCTGGTCCGCGGTTACCACCAGGTACCAGTGCGCGCGGAGGACGTACCCAAAACAGCGGTAATAACTCCGTTCGGCGTATTCGAGTTCCTGCGCATGCCATTCGGGTTAAAAGGAGCGGCACAGACATTCCAGCGCATGATGGATGCAGTGCTGCGCGAGCAACTGTTCGTGTTCATCTACCTGGACGATATCCTGGGAGCCAGTGTGTCCGAAGACGTACACGAAACCCACATCAGGACGGTTTTCTGGAGGTTGGAGGAGCACGGGTTAATAATCAACCCGGCGAAATGCCAATTCGGTGTGACGAAGATTGATTTTTTGGGGCACAGCGTCTCCCCGGAAGGAGCAATCCCATTGCCCGACAAAGTGCGTGCCGTGGCGGATTTTCCCTGGCCTCAGACGGTCAGGGCGCTGCAAGAATTTTTGGGGATGGTGAATTTTTATAACCGTTTCCTTCCCCGCGCGGCGTGGCTCATGCAACCATTGTACACCGCGCTCAAGAGACAGAAACCCGTGGATGGGGTCGAATGGACCCTGGAGTGAGAGCGGGCGTTCTCGGAGGTTAAAGCAGCCCTGGCAAACGCCGCACTGCTGGCACATCCGGACCCGGCGGCCCGGATAACGCTCACCACCGACGCTTCAGACGTGGCCATAGGGGCTGTCGTGGAGCAGCGCGTCGCTGGGGCTTGGCACCCGCTCGCCTTTTTCAGCAGAACTTTGCACAACAGTGAACGTAAATACAGCGCGTTCAAAAGAGAGTTGCTGGCTCTCCACCTGGCCATACGCCACTTCCAGTTCTGGCTGGAAGGGCGCAGCTTCACCACATTCGTGGCCCACAAGCCACTAACGTTCACGATGGCCAAGGTTTCAGAACCGTGGTCGGGCCGGCAGCAGAGACAGCTGGCTGCGATCTCAGAGTTTACTACCGATATTCAGCATGTGTCGGGTAAACTGAATGTAGTGGCGGACTGCCTCTCGTGCGCCGTGGTGGCCCCGGTCTATGTGGGGATAGATTACGCAGCCATGGCCGCGGAGCAGATTAGCGATGCAAACGTGCGCATGCTCCAGTCTGGACCAACAGGGTTAAGGCTGGAGAGCAGGGTGCTGCAAGACGGCATGCCCCCCCTAATCTGCGATGTCTCCACGGGACGCCTGCGTCCGGTGGTCCCGGTCGTGTGGCGCCGCCGCGTGTTTGAGGCGGTTCACACTCTGGCGCACCCAGGAGTGCGCGTGTCAGTCAAAATGGTGGGAGAGAAGTTCGTGTGGCCGAGCCTACGCAAACAAGTGAAAGAGTGGGCTGCAGCCTGCGTGGCGTGCCAACGAGCCAAGGTACACAGACACACAAAGGCTCCCTTGGAGCCATTTCGGGTACCGGCTAAGAGGTTTGACCATGTTCACGTGGACCTCGTGGGCCCCCTCCCGCCATCACAGGGGTGCACGCACCTCCTGACAGTGTTGGACCGCACCACACGCTGACCAGAAACAGTCCCGCTGGCGGCAACCACGTCCGCGGACGTAGCACGTGCTTTTTTAACAGCATGGGATGCGCGTTTTGGAGTCCCATCGGACATTACGTCCGACAGGGGCCCTCAATTTGTTTCCGACCTCTGGTCCGCGATGGCCCGCAGCCTGGGTGTTACAATTCATCGCACAACCGCGTACAACCCACAGTCCAATGGGTTATGCGAGCGTTTTCATAGATCACTGAAAGCAGCACTCAGGGCTTCACTGACGGATGCAAATTGGGTAGACAGCTTGCCGTGGGTTTTATTGGGGTTGCGCTCCGCGCCAAAAGAGGATTTGGGAGCTTCCCCGGCGGAGCTTGTTTTTGCACAGCCCCTACGGCTGCCCGGGGAATTTCTGCTAGATAATCCCGCGCCGGACAGCTCCCCATCTCAACTTTTGCAGCGGAGCACAAACACAGGCACGCTGCCGGGCCCTGCCCACCACTGTTTCCCGCGTGCTTTCGTGCCCAAAACTTTGAAGAACGCGGAGTTCGTGTTTGTCAGACATGACGCCCACCGCCCTCCATTGCGCCCACCCTATGATGGACCGTTCAGAGTGTTGGAAACAGGGGATAAGCATTTTTTGCTAAACTTGGGGGGTAGATGGGAGAAAATTGGCATAGACAGACTCAAACCCGCTTTTGTAGTGGCGGACGAGCAAGTGCTGTTGGCTAGGGCCCCTCAGTGTGGAAGACCCCCACGGAGAGCTCCCCAGGGAAACGATTCACCAGAGCAGCCACACGGACAGAGTGAAGTTCCCCCCACACCTCGCCACGGCTCACCCGCAGTCAGACACACTCCCAGCAGCCCCTACTGGCACAGCAGCGCCACGGAGGCGGTAAACCCCAGTTACAGCAGATATGGTAGGAGACTGAAGCCAGAAGAGAGTGTGGACTGATGTTCTGTCTTAAGATGCTGGGGGGGGGGGGTAGGAACTTGGGGAAGTCAGATTATTTAGCACCTCAGACAGAGACAGTGAATAAGCATGGGAGAACAATGCCCAGGGACTTCCTGACAAGAGAGCAGGAAGGAGTCAGAGACATAGGGGATTGAATGCAGTGTAATGTAAATGTCCTGCTGTGTGATGAGAAATGCCATGAAACGTATGAAGAGTGACTTTTGATATAGAGGAGAGCTTGCTGTAATGATTCAGTCTGTTCTGTGCTTGAGAGATGTGAAGTGTGTAATAAACAGTCTGTCCATGAATCCGCCTCTTATTTCACACACTCCACAATACAAGCCTTTAGTCCCACTTAATTTTCGGGCGAGTTGAAACAGAGAGGCGGACAGACAGATGGACAGATACACACACAGGGCCACAAACGGATGCAATAACCAATTACCGTATGCCTCCGTTTCACCGAAGCATAATACAAAACAAATTTGCTCCAATAATTAAAAAGGTTACAGAAAATGTGAACAAAATACTGTATGTCACAAACATTTCATTAAGACATGTGTGAGCTATTAAAATGTGGAAAAAGTGCAATCAATGACCCCTTTAACTTATATATATATATATATATATATATACATATATACGTATATATATAGTGGAGTGTGTAAATAATGAGGCTGATTTGGTTCAAGCGTTTTATTACACGACTCACGTGGATATGGTCAAACCTCTTAGCCGGGATGCAAAACGGCTCCAAAGGAGCCTTCGTGTGTCTGTGAACCTTGGCTCATTGGCACGCCACGCAGGCTGCCGCCCACTCTTTCACTTGTTTGCGAAGGCCCGGCCACACATATTTCTCTCCTACCATTTTGACCGACGCGCGCACTTTGTCAGGCAGCGGAACCGCTCCTTCGGGAGAGACGTGGTGCCCTAAAAAGTCAATCCCCGTCACCCCGAACTGACATTTCACTGGGTTGATTATTAAACCGTGCTCTTCCAACCTACGGAAAACCGTCGTGAGGTGGGTTTCGTGTTCGTCTTCGGACGCGCTGGCTACCAAGATATCGTCCAGGTAGACGAACACGAAAGGGAGATCGCGCAGCACTGCATCCATCATGCGTTGGAACGTCTGCGCTGCCCCTTTAAGCCCAAACGGCATGCGCAAGAACTCAAATAAACCAAACGGAGTTATTACCGCTGTTTTGGGTATGTTCTCAGCGCGCACTGGGACTTGGTGGTAACCACGGACCAAATCTATCTTAGAAAAAATGTGCGCTCCTGCGAGGTGAGCGGAAAAATCCTGAATGTGGGGAATTGGGTAGTGGTCATGCGCTGTAGCGTCGTTTAACCTGGGGAAATCGCCGCAAGGTCGCCACGAACCTTCAGCTTTAGGGACCATGTGTAGCAGGGAAGCCCATGGGCTGTTTGAGCGCCTGATGATGCCTAACCTCTCTAGGTTAGCGAACTCCTCGCGTGCTATGGCCAGTTTAGCTGCGTCCAAGCGCCGAGGTCTTGCAAAAATGGGTGCCCCAGTGGTGGTGATAAAATGCTCCACCCCATGTTTAGCGATAGCTGCTGAAAACGACGGGACTGTGAGTGCTGGGAACTGAGCGAGGAGTGTGTGGAACTTACCGCATGCTGCTGTGACGTTGGCTTGTGCTGTTGGCCGGGTCACTCGAGCTATACAGGGGAGAGAGTCAAAAGACAGTGCATTAACCAGGCGCCTGTTAGCGATATCTACCAACAGCCCATGTGCACATAAAAAATCAGCCCCCAGTATATGGTAATCCAATGCTGCTACAACAAAAGTCCATTCAAATGTACGACCATGTAGAGACAAGAGCAGAGTCCTCTCACCAAAGGTCTTAATGTCTGAGCCGTTTGCTGCTGCCATCTCGGGGCCGCTGGTTCCTGCCAGCCGGTCAGCGTAGGTCGGCCGGATGAAACTCCTCTGTGCGCCGGTGTCCACGAGGAAATGCCTCCCAGACCGTGCGTCCGTCAAATAGAGCAGCTTGTTCTCCTCCCCGAGGGTCGCGGCTGCTACCGACCCCCGGTCTTGGCGTTTCCCGAGCGCTTGAACTGGCACGGTGGTATACATTTGCGTGCCCTCTCTGCAAAGCGGTGATGGTAGAAGCAAAGCGTGTCACCTCCACGTTCCTTGGCCCCCGCTGCTGCTGCCGTCGGTGGTTCTGCTGCTGCCGTCTGCGGCTCCTCGCCTCCTCGTGCCGGGCTCTGTCGCTGCCGCAATGGTCACGAAAGCCTTGGTGGCGACGATGATCCGGTCTGCCTCTCGGGCTAGCGCACGATAGTCCCGTTTGGCCAGCAACGATGAATTGGCCAGGGCCGCTCTCGCCACTGTCGGAAGGTTCCTGAGGAAAATGTGGGTGAAGATTAAGTGGTCGTCGTCCGTGCCCTTTAACCTCAGCATCTTCTCCATCATGTCCACGGCCAAACCGTCTCCCAACTCGGTCCGCGTCAGAAGCCTCTCTGCTCTCTCACCATCCAAGAGCGTGTAGTGCTGGATGAGGGCAGCCTTCAGCGCGCCATATTTGCCGTCAGCTGGTGGCTGATTGAGCAGGCTCTTGATGTGCTGAGCCGTGCTGGCATCAAGCGCTGCGACCACATAGTAGAATTTCGTATCATCTGCCGATATCCCTCGGAGGGCGAACTGCGCCTCGGTTAGGTGGAACCAGGAGTGTGGGTTGTGCTGCCAAAAATCAGGTAGTTTGATCGCTACAGTGCACGCGAAGCTGGGGGTTCCAGTCGAGGTTGGCTCCGGGGATCTTCCGTCGTATTCCATGATTCGTCTTGGGTCACCAGTGTGGAGCGTGTAAATAATGAGGCTGATTTGGTTCAAGCGGTTTATTACACGACTCACACAAGGAGCATAGACAGAATGGCATACAAGTAGGAACTCTTCCCTTAAATAACATGACATCCTTCTAGACTCTTCTCACACACAAAAGATAATCCCCGTCTAGACTCTTCTCACACACATAAGATAATCTCCCCGTCCGACTGCAGTCAGTCCATTCATCCTTGACACCTCCCTGTTATCTTACTAGGGCATCTAGAAACTTCTCACACACAAAAGGTTAACTTTGCGTCCTTTGTTCCTGTTTAAGGTGGTAAACCATTATGCACTCCCCAGGTTGCCACAATATACTATATATATATATATATATATATTTTTTTTTATTTTATTTTATTTTTTTTGTTACTTATTTGTACCCGTAGGTAGATTTGGTTTGCAGTCTGGTGACAAGCCACCGGCTGCCGGTCGCTGCGTGCGCGAGCGCCCTAAACCTACATGTTTTTGGTATGCGGGAGGAAACCGGAGAAATCCCGGAGTAAACCCACGCAACACGGGGAGAACATGCAAACTCCACACAGCTCACTGTTGGTCGGGGGCTGGGATCGAACCCACGATCCCCGCGATCCCCCGGCCGAGAGTAAACTGTGCTGCCACAGTGCTAAACCACTGCTCCACCGTGCAGTGGTTTAGGTTCTATGGTTTATATATATATGTAGAAATGACGAGACTGAGTTTATCTCATGAGTCAGGTTTATTCACATTCTCCAACATCATCCAACACAGAAAAGAGAATGAAACCCCCATACATTCATCCTTTTTTACCCAAGGACATCAAAGCACACAGTCACATTGTATTTTAATCCCAAGTCACAATGCATCTTCTTTCGGGTCTTATCATCTCCACCTAAAGCCACTGGCGGCCAGGAAATCCCCCAGGCCATCTCTTTGCATACCAAAGGCCACATCTCACATCCTCCTGTTATCTCTAGGAGGATCAGTCCTTTTGTTCATCTGAGATGTGAAGCATACAGTAATATACGTATGTATATGAAGCATATGAAACCCACATATGTGCCCCACAATATATATATATATATATATATAAATAACTATAGTTATTTTTAGACAGTGGGGTAGGGTGGGGGAGCTGACAATAAAAGAAAGCAGAATTGTCCTTCATCTGATTATTCTTTGGCTTTTCCCGACTACCCCCTTACAGGGAAAGGATATCTTTGGAAGGTTTACCACTCTGGATTATATCATTTATAATTTGTAGGCCATTATTTGCTTTCCTGTATGCTGACACCACTGTATAGCTACTGATCAATGAAACTGGAGAAAATGGTAACTGAAAGATAGCCTGGGTATGTTGAACCTCATGCTAGAAATAAAAAGCAATCCCTTTGAAATGCACAGCAGCGGACCTTGATAAGGGGTGAGCAAGTTATACTTATCGCTTTAGTATCACATTGGAAACAAAAAGAAGACAGACATCACATGCATGGAAGTCTGTTGTGAATTTGGCTGTCAGACCATTTTCAAAAAACAACTCTGTCGAAATCTCTGGGGAGCAAGCAGTAACGGAAAGTAATTAGCCTTACTGTAGACGCCACATATGTCCAGAGGAGGGCGCGCTTGGCGATAATCACCAAGAGGAGCTAAGGAAGGAGGGAGGGGAGGGGAGGAGGAACCCTGTGTACCGCGCGCCCGCGTTTCCATGGTTACAGTGCAGCGTGGGACGAGGAAAACCGGTGAGTGTCTGAAGTGTTAAGATAGTGTAGTTAAATGTTAAGATAGTGTAATATTTTGCCACTGTTAAGAGAAGAGTGTTTTCTTTCATAGCCGGTCACTGCTGAATATGTGAAACTGAAGCGCGTTGGTGACGTCAGTGTGCTAAATGAGTTTCCTAAAGCTGAGGCGTGTTTTCAGTGTTTAAGATAAACGCGCGCACACGTGGACCGTAACAGTGAGCAGCAGCGGCCACATCTGCGCTGCTTTGGCTCCGAGTTTAACATTAAACATCATTCATTAAAAACATGGTTACCAACCCTGAGGAGGTTTGACTGGTGACACTTCTGTTATGGGCTTTAAAATGGCGCCTGTGAAGCGGGCATATGGCGCCACCAAAGAAAACTTTTGGGGGAGTAAATTATGTTTAAATTCTACACAATAAATTCAAGTATGAATGAGAATTAAAAATTCTATTTTCTGCCAGCAAATAAAAAAAATTCCATTCAAATAATTCAATCTTTGCTAAAAAAAAAAAAGTCTATTGCCCTTGTCAGCAAAATGAGGCAAGCTGCTGCCCTGTCAGCTGTCAGCCTCCATCCCCGTAAAGACTGGCAGGATGGTTTATACAGGAGACGACAGGAGCACATGGACAAGAAAAACCATGAAAATCCCAGGAAAAGTTGCAAATTTATGCCTATATTGTTGTAACTTTGTATGGGAAAAGGTAACAGTTTGATCACAAAACATGACAAATTAATAGGAAAAAAGATCTAAATTTACTACAGCAATAATAAATTTGCCAAGAAAAAGTCAAAAAAGTTATAACTTTCCCAGAAAAATTTTAATATTTCCAAGAAAAACCTCACTAATTGGTGAGAAAATTGGACATTTACGCGACCCAAAAAGGATTAAGCAGAAGAAGATGGATGGATAGATGACAGAAAAAAAATAAAAAAAATAAAATGTTGTAAAAAATTGTCAGTTTTTTCTTGTAAATGTCTGAGTTTACAAAAAAAAAAAAAAAAAGATGGCGGCGCGCCTAGACGCAGCGGCCCCTCTTGGTATCAGTGAGTGTGAGAGTTTTAATCATCCCAGATGTACATTCTGTAAAACTTACAACCGTGAGACCTTATTAAACATCAAGGTTCTGCACGCTGCAAGAATTGCGGCGATCGGTTGTGATTTGGACATTCTACGCCAGCATGGAATTTTGGCGGAGTCCCCGCTGGAAGCTACCCGGGAGAGGAGGAAGCGGAAGCGGAGCGAGCGCAAGCAAAAGCGAGGAAAAAGGGCCGGGATCCATGCTAGGCTAAAGGCTAACCCCTCCAGACCAGCGGTACCGTCGCTTCTTCTATCAAACGTCCGCGCCCTCGAAAACAAGGTAGACGAGCTGCGTTTGCTGAAAGAAACCCGGAGAGAATGGAGGGACTGCTGTGTGTTTGTTTTCACCGAGACATGGCTCCACGACAACATTCCTGATGAGGCCATTCAGCTGGAAGATATGGCGATGTTCCGGGCCGACAGGGAAACGGCGAGCTCCGGTAAGAGCCGGGGGGGGGGGGGGTGGGCTATGCATCTATGTTAACAAGAACTGGTGCGTTAATGCCACGTTAGTGTCTAAACACTGCTCTCCGTTGGCGGAGTTCCTTATTGTTAATTGTCGGCCTTTTTATCTGCCGAGGGAATTCAGCAACGTGTTTGTAGTTGGTGTTTACATAGCGCCGAGCGCTAACGCTAAAGCTAATGCTAAGAAGGCACTCGGGGAACTGCACAATGCAATCAGTAAAATCCAAACGTCACACCCGGACAGTTTTGTGGTGGTTGCGGGGGATTTTAACCACACCAGCTTAAAGACTGTGCTCCCCAAGTTTAAACAATGTGTAGACTTTAAGACCAGAGGAGAGAATATGTTGGACTTAGTACACAAACACAGATGCATATAAAGCGTTACCCCGCCCCCATCTCGGCCGTTCTGATCACATGTCCGTGATGCTGGTTCCTGCCTACAAACCTTTATTGAAGCGCAGCAGGCCAGCAGTGAAACAAATCAGGATTTTGCCAGAGAGTGCAACCTCTGCACTGCAAGACTGTTTTCATCACACAGACTGGAGGATCTTCAAAATAGCAGCCTCCCAGGAAGACAGGACAGATGTGGAGGAGTATGCTGATTCGGTCACCAGCTACATCGCGAAGTGCACAGAGGATGTCACTACAGTGAAGACCATCACTATGCGGGGTAATCATAAGCCCTGGATGACTGCAGAGGTGCGCTCGCTGCTTAAAGCCAGAGATGCAGCGTTCAGAGCGAAGGACAGGATTGCCCTCCGCTCAGCCAGGTCTGCGCTTTCAAAGGGAATTAAGGTGGCAAAGCGCGCCTATGCGGAGAAAATCCAGGGACACCTCTGTGACACTAGGAACACCAAGCAGATGTGGCAGGGAGTTCGGACACTGACGGGCTTTAAGTCTAGGCAGGGGGTCGATGATGACGACGCTTCGCTTCCAGACAGGCTTAACGACTTCTTTGCACGTTTTGAAGCATCAAACTCGACAATCAGAGGGAGGGCCGGCCCACTCCCACCATCGGTCGGACCAGCTTTTACCATTAACACAGCAGACACACGGAGGACCCTATCCAGAATCAACCCACGCAAAGCTGCAGGTCCAGACAACATTCCGGGACGTGTGCTCCGAGACTGTGCGAGCGAGTTGGCGGATGTCCTGACTGACATTTATAACATCTCCCTGAGTCAGGCCATCGTTCCCAGATGCTTCAAGACCTCTATCATTGTACCGGTGGCAAAGAAACCAGTGGTGTCATGTTTGAATGACTATCGTCCTGTTGCACTTACACCAATTGTGATGAAGTGTTTTGAACGGCTTGTCAAACCACACATCACAGCCTGCCTCCCTGCATCACACGACCCGCTCCAGTTTGCATATCGTTCAAACCGCTCCACGGAGGATGCTATAGTCACCACCCTACACTCTGTCATCACCCACCTGGACCAGAAAGACACCTACGCCAGACTCCTGTACATTGATTTCAGTTCAGCATTCAACACCATTATTCCCCAGAGACTGATAGAGAAATTACTCCTTCTCGGTCTGAACACTGCCACATGTCTCTGGATCCTGGATTTCCTGACTGAGAGACCTCAGTCTGTCCGGGTTGGAAACAACATCTCCAACTCTGTCACGCTGAGTACCGGAACCCCTCAAGGCTGTGTACTCAGTCCACTCTTGTTTACACTTCTAACACATGACTGTGTATCCAAACATGAGGGGAACCAGATTATTAAGTTTGCAGATGACACCACGGTGGTGGGACTTATTCAGAGGGATGAGGAATCAATGTACAGGGAAGAAGTGAGAGACCTGGAGGGCTGGTGCAGGGAGAACAATCTGGTGCTCAACGTGGACAAAACAAAGGAGATGATTATCGACTTCCGGCGGTCACAGCCTGAGCACGTCCCCCTCAGCATCGGCGGCCGTTTAGTGGAGAGAGTAGAGAACATCAAGTTCCTTGGAGTGCAGATCTCGCAGGACCTGACCTGGAGCAAGAATTCCTTGGCGATCAGGAAGCGAGCTCAGCAGAGACTACACTTCTTGAGGAAACTCAAACAGGCCTCTCTCCCCATCTGCATCCTCAGGACCTTCTACAGAGGTGTGGTGGAGAGTGTTCTGACGTACTGCATTGCTACATGGTACTCCAGCTGCAGTATGTCAGACAAAAAAGCCCTGCAGAGGATAGTCAAGGGGGCGGAGAGGGTAATTGGAGTCTCCCTCCCCTCTGTCCAAGAACTTTTTCAGAACCGTTGTAGGAGCAGGGCACTGAACATTGTCAAGGACCGTTCTCACCCTCTGCATAAACACTTTGAACTTCTTCCATCTGGTAAACGATTCCGGAGCATCAGAGGCAGAACCACCAGACTGATCAACAGCTTCCTCCACAAGCTGTCAGGATGCTGAACAGCTGACCCGGAATCTCACATACACACTACTGCACCTATGGACATTTTGTATATTATAGTTAGTTATTCTTTTTCCCCAAGTATGTCTCAGGGATGTGTGAATGGATGGGGGGTGGGAGCTATGTGGGAGTGTGTCTTAATCATGCTGCTTCTTATATGGATGCCGAGAGAAACGCAATTTCATCTTGCCTGCACTACAGTTGTATGTACAGCAATATGACAATAAAGTTTGATTTGATTTGATTTGATTTTGATTTGAGTTTATTGTTGTAGATTTATGACTTTTTTTTCTTGGAAATTGGCTTTTTTTGGCATTTCGGTAAATTTGGGACTTGCTTAATAAATTTGTGACTTTTTAAATTAAATTATCATCTTTTATCATATTGGTGCACTTTTATTCTTGCAAATTTGTCCTGAAATTACATTTACACTGTATGCTAAATTTATGAATATCCCCCTATAACCACCATCCCCCTTGTTTAAAAAAAACAAACAAAAAACACCAGCTGCACAGCGGCAACACAAAATGCCCAAACTTAGGGCAATTAAAACACGGAACTGTCTACAGATAGAAGTAGGGTATACAGCCGTGGACAAAATTGTTGGTACCCCTCTGTTAATGAAAGAAAAAACCCACAACGGTCACAGAAATAACTTGAATCTGACAAAAGTTGGCTGCACGGTGGCGCAGTGGTTTAGCACTGTGGCAGCACAGTTTTACCCTCGGCTGGGGGATCGTGGGTTCGATCCCAGCCCCCGACCAACAGTGAGCTGTGTGGAGTTTGCATGTTCTCCCCGTGTTGTGCGGGTTTACTCCGGGATTTCTCCGGTTTCCTCCCGCATACCAAAAACATGTAGGTTTAGGGCGCTCGCGCACGCAGCGACCAGCAGCCGGTGGCTTGTCACCAGACTGCAAACCAAGTCTACCTACGGGTACAAATAAGTAACAAAAAAAAAAAAAAAAGTGGTAATAATAAAAATTCTATGAAAATTAACCAATGAAAATCAGACAATGCTTTTGAATTGTGGTTCAACAGAATTATTTTAAAAAAACAAACTCATGAAACAGGCCTGGACAAAAATGATGGTACCCTTAACTTAATATTTTGTTGCACAACCTTTTGAGGCAATCACTGCAATCAAACGATTTCTGTAACTGTCAATGAGACTTCTGCACCTCTCAGCAGGTATTTTGGCCCACTCCTCATGAGCAAACTGCTCCAGTTGTCTCAGGTTTGAAGGGTGCCTTCTCCAGATAACATGTTTCAGCTCCTTCCACAGATGTTCAATAGGATTTAGATCAGGGCTCATAGAAGGCCAGTTTAGAATAGTCCAATGTTTCACTCTTAGCCATTCATGGGTGTTTTTAGCTGTGTGTTTTGGGTCATTATCCTGTTGCAAGACCCATGACCTGCGACTGAGACCAAGCTGTCTGACACTGGGCAGCACATTTCTGTCTAGAATACCTTGATAGTCTTGAGATTTCATTGTACCCTGCACAGATTCAAGACACCCTGTGCCAGATGCAGCAAAGCAGCCCCAGAACATAACAGAACCTCCTTCATGTTTCACAGTGGGGACAGTGTTCTTTTCTTGGTATGCTTCATTTTTGCATCTGTGAACATAGAGCTGATGTGCCTTGCCAAAAAGTTCCAGTTTTGTCTCGTCTGTCCATAGGACATTCTCCCAGAAGCTTTGTGGCTTGTCAACATGCAGTTTGGCAGATTCCAGTCTGGCATTTTTATGATTTGTTTTCAACAGTGGTGTCCTCCTTGGTCGTCTCCCGTGAAGTCCACTTTGGCTCAAACAACGACAGATGGTGCGATCTGACACTGATGTACCTTGACCTTGGAGTTCACCTTGAATGTGTTTAGAGGTTGTTCTGGGCACTTTTGTTACCATTCGTATTATCCGTCTCTTCCATTTTTCATCAAGTTTCCTCCTGCGGCCATGTCCAGGGAAGTTGGATACAGTCCCTTGGATCTTAAATTTCTGAATAATACTGTATGTGCAACTGTAGTCACAAAAACATCAAGCTGCTTGGAGATGGTCTTATAGGCTTTACCTTTAACATGCTAGTCTATAATTTTCTTTCTTATCTCCTGAGACAACTCTCTCCTTTGCTTCCTCTGGTCCAGGTTTAGTGTGGTACACACCATGTCACCAAACAGCACAGTGGCTACTTGTCACCCTTTAAATAGGCCGACTGACTGATTACAAGTTTGTAGACACCTGTGATGTTAATTAGAGGACACATCTTGGTTGAACATGTCCCTATGGTCACATTATTTTCAATCTTTTCTAGGGGTACCATCATTTTTGTCCAGGCCTGTTTTATGAGTTTATTTTTTAAAGTAATTCTGTTGAACCCCAATTCAAAAGCATTGTCTGATTTTCATTGGTTAATATTCATAGAATTTTTATTTAGTACCACTTTTGTCAGATTCAAGTTATTTCTGTGACCATTGTGGGTTTTTCTTTCATTAACAGAGGGGTACCAACAATTTTGTCCACGTGTGTATTAAAACACTAACCTGACACTCTGCTTGAAGGACACACAGAAACAGGCTGCAGCTGGGTAGGGGTGGGGGGACATTCGGGGCTCAGGCAGCAGGTTACATGGAAATATTTGGATCAAAATATATGTACTTACCAGGCATTAAAACACATTTGCTCACTTGGTGTCTCAGTCAGGGTAGTGATGGGACGGCAGGCTCCGGAGCTCCGAGGGTGCTCCGATCTTATCCAGGAAATATTTGGCGAAGTGTGTTTTGAGGCTTGTATTGTTGACGTATGTGTTGACGTCGTACCACGTGACTGGGTCAGGAAGTCGTTCATGATTTTGCACACGACATGAAATAAAGTGAGCAGTGATACATAATGGAAATCCTCCATCCCTCAGGCTTTGTGTTGTCGATTTTTGACTGTGTAAGGGATTTGTCACAGCCAATTTTCACATGGAGGCAGCTCCAAAGCCATGGACTTCTCGAACCGTTTGGGAATATTTTGAGCGCATTTCTCCCATTGATGTATTTTCCACAAACAGTGGATATTTATTGTAACTGAAGTGATGGCTTAGCGGTAAAGCATCTGCTCTACAAGTGGGAGGCCTGGGTTTGAATCCTAGCTGTATTGTTCTTGTAATTTTATTTTTATTTGCAAGGTGAAGTGTCTGTTGTGTTTCAAAGAGCTTGGATCATTTTTATGCATCATTATGCTGAGGCACTATTGCCATTGTGCCCTGCATGAGAATAAGGCCAGAGTTGAATATACTGGGACAGTATAAGACTGTTGAAAATTTATTATTTCTTAATAAAAATGGATAAGTAGTACAAGCACACCAAGTAACACAGGTACATTCACTGTAGTCACCTCAGTTTTATTATTTCTTTTTTCCCTTATGATCATTGATATTTGTTAAAAGGCAGCACATTTATTGAAATTGAAAAAAACTAATGCATACCTGTGCATGCCCGTGCATGCCCATAGAAACCAAGTATAAGCATGTATTTCTGCATGCCCGTAGAAAGCAGCTGTAAGCAAGGGTGTAAGCAAGCACATCAGCACTCGTTCAGTGATGCCTGCTTTTGATCTTTGATGGTGTCATAGCGAGTCCTATGATCTTTGATGATGTCATAGCAAGTCCTATGATCGTGAGTGATGACTGCCTTTGATCTTTGATGATGTCATAGTGAGTCCTTTGATCTTTGATGATGTCATAGTGAGTCCTATGATCATGAGTGATGCCTGCCTTAATAGGACGCAGCACTTTAAACCACACTCATTCGAAGTAGTAAATCTGGAAATCTTAAAAAATATCACTCGATAAATTCAAGAAATCTCTGTCAGTTTGTGTGTAAATCTGGAAATCTTACACCCATTCAAAGCAGTACATCATCGCTATTCCATCATCAAAGATCATAGGACATAGGACATCTTCAGAGATCAAACGCAAGCATGACTCACGATCATAGCACTCGCTATGACATCATCAAAGATCAGAGGACTCACTAATGGCCCTTTTCCACTAGTACCCACTCGGCCCTACTCGGCTCTACTCGGTTCGGTTTGTAGCCTTTTCCATTAGTACCGACTAGAGGCCAGGGTATAGCCGTGCTAAGTCGAGCCAAAAATGTGACGTCAACAGACTGCAGGCCACTGATTGGTCAGGGTGTAACATCGTGAAAGTGTCCATCTTCTGAAAAATCGCCAAACCGCCATTTGCAAAAGTTCACGGAGTAAACTCGGTCACCGAGTAAACACGATATTAATAGAGATGGCGTTGTAGGCTTCATGGAGGATCTACACCATGGTCCAACAAAGAGGTGCGGAGTTTTCTGTGCTTGGTGGCAGATATCGGTAGCCACAGCGGCATGGAGGCACCCTGCACCGAAACAGATGGCAGCCCAGCGTAGAACCAGACTACGTGCAAGCTGAAGATGAAAGTCAGAGAACCATCGATGGTGAGTGATTTGTGATATTATGCATCTTTTCGCTTATTTATCCTGTTGGTGGTAAGCTCACTTTTTTTGAGCAATACAACACTGTCCTACGCTGGCTAACAAGTGTTAGCTAGTAGCTAGCTAGCTAGTAGCCAACTCTGCTGATTTGTGCTTGCTTTGTCCGAAGTATTTGCTTGTGAGAGCAAAACGATGGAATATGCTAATCCTGGTTAAAGTCCTGATTTGTGTACGTGTTGCACTTTGGTGCTGTGCATTAAGTTGTGTGTAATTTCTTTCTAGAATCTGTTTCCACATGCCAGGGGTCCGCACCTCTCAGAGTGTTGTATTTATATGGTTACAGGTCAAGTGGACCCCAGGATCCAAAATCTCAACATATTCAAGTGCATTTTCAAACCAGTGATTTATAAAGTGATTCATATAATGTTCTAAAGCGTCAGAATAGACCCACACACCTATTCTGTGGATTTTCCAAAAAAAGTGTTGGAACAGTGTTTTTGTGCTGTTTCTGTTCCATCATAAATCCCTGGATTGAAAATGTACTTGTACATGTACAGAGTGGATCCTGAGGTGCTCACTGGTCAGGGAAACGAAGCATTTTTGTCACATCCCACCACTGACTGTCACAAGTGTATTTCCCTAGTACAGGTACATCTCCAAAAATTAGAATATCATGAAAAAGTTCAATATTTTTTGTCACTCATTTCAGAAAGTGAAACCCATATATTATATAGATTCATAGATTCATTACACAGACAGTGGTATATTTCAAGCGTTTATTTATTTT
Organism: Pholidichthys leucotaenia; assembly: GCA_020510985.1. NCBI lineage: Eukaryota > Metazoa > Chordata > Actinopteri > Cichliformes > Pholidichthyidae > Pholidichthys > Pholidichthys leucotaenia. The sequence goes on from CM035839.1 coordinate 241,577,807, forward strand.
AACTTTGATGATTATGGCTTATAGCCCCTGAAAACCCCAAATTCAGTTTCTCAAAAAATTAGAATATTACATAAAATTAATTTTAAAAAATAGTTTTTAAATAGAAATGTTGGCCGTTGAAATGTTGCTTAACATGGGCTGTAGCCATAATCTTCAAAATTACAATAAACACTTGCAATATATCACTGTCCGTGTAATGAATCTGTATATGGGTTTCACTTTCTGAAATGAGTGAGAAAAAATATTGAAGTTTCATGATATTCTAATTTTTTGAGATGTGCCTGTATATGTTTTGAACTTGCTTTAACTACCCACCATCCATTTCTGCCTTTGGTCTAAAGTGCCAAAACCAAAGTAGCACAATTTCCACTTAATATAAAAGGGACTGAACTGAGATTTATTTGATTGTGTAAATATTAATTACAGAATAATTGAAAATGAATGGCACATCAACTGTAATATAAACCGCTTGTTAATGTATTTATTTTTTTTTGTCAGATCACTTGTGTGATCCTTTGTGAGTTATGTACATAACTGTATGCTGCACTTTGGGGAATGGGAGTTGTTCAGTCATCAATGTAATTCAGTTTATATGTGTAGTTTATAGTCTCTCATCAATAAACTAATGTAGTATTATAATAGCAGGACACATTACAAATATTTGAGACCCATTGTAGTGCATCCTTTTATATTTTAGCAATACAAGTACAAAACACCGCCCACACTTGAAGCCAGGGCAAGAAGAGACACAGTGGTGACAGAGTGGTGGCTAAACTTTTATTGATAAAAATTCCATATTTTGACTGAGCCACTCCATACTCGGTGATGCACATCCTCAGTTAAAGTACTAAATTCCATTCAAGTGAATGTATTAATTCATTCTGATTGGTGAGGCCACAGTAAAAACAAATGATTTTAAACATAACCAAGCCCTTGTAAAATCTACTTTACTGAAGCGCAGCTACATGAAAATTGTGGTAAAATACAACAACGAAGTACTTTATTGTCACATTCCACTACTGGCTTTTAGCAACAAGTGTCTTTCCCAAATATGCTTTAAACTTGCATTAATTAACCACCATCCATTTCTGTCTTTTGTCTAGGCAAGAGGGAAACGATCCACCCCAAACTGGACCTGCCTTACTATTTACAGAGATGCAGGCTGAAGATCTGCTGAACTGGGACCAGCTTGAGCGGCACATCCCAGCTGCTTCTCAGTGGGGCAGCGTGGCTGGCGTGTGTGACCCATTCTAAGTTGTTTTTTTTTACAGTTTGAATTTTGCACATTCTAAATAATCTGGAATTTGCTGCTGATTGTAATAAACAATTTAGTGACTTATGTGTTTGCATCATGATTTTCTATTTTGTCTGTTAAGACACCGGTGGGAAAAGAGTCAACAGTACAAACCATTTATCAGTGACTTTGAAAATAATGGCTCATTTTTAAGAAAAAAGTAACCAAAACAATTACTTTATTTACTGAAGACTGTATTGTTGGATGTGCCACCGCAGAAGACCCTGCTCACTTTAGTGACATTACCAGTGTATGGAGGAATTCTGGGCCATATTAGCATCTGTACTTTATCATAATGGGTTAGGGCAGGGGTGTCCAACCATGTGCCATGGAGGGCCAAGACCCTGCAGGCTTTACCTCCAAACAGTGTCTTCAACAGCAGATTCCACTGAATTTCTTCCCACTGATTGCTGATCAGTGAAAACACCTGCTGAAGAGACTGGGTAGAAGAGAGAACCTGCAGGGTCTTGGCCCTCCATGGCACATGATTGGACACCCCTGAGTTAGGGTTTAATGGGATTTAGCATTTTAACACAAATGTCTTTATGGTTCATAATTCTGTTGACAGACTTACACCAAACCAAAAGTGATTTCTCAAACTGCTGGATTGTTCTTAGACAGCTTTTCCAATCTTTTAGTATTTAATTTATGTCACTTGGTGGTAACCTTCACACATAAAACAAAAGAGACACATCTGCAAAAATTTCAAAGGTTTATTGTCAGTGCAATTCCCAGTATTCTCGGTGCAATACTACATGAATACATGTATAGTACATTGTTGATGCAGAGAATATATATTTCTACACTATATGTATCTAGTAAATCAAGTATTTCTCCATATAACCATGTGACTGCATTACTTTAATTGCTTTTAATCAGAATCAGAATCAGCTTTATTGCCAAGTATATTTACAAGTAAACATACGAGGAATTTGACTTGACATTGGGCGCGCACGTTAGGCGCATCCAATGACGCGGCAGCCATGCAAGGCGCCTGTCATACGGGGGGGGGGGGGGGGGTAAAGAGGGGGGAGAGGGGGAAGGGTAGGGAAAAACACAATAGGCAGAGAGAAAAAAGCATTGTTGATCAAAATAAAGCTCATTTTATGACCAAAATTGTGATTACAAGAAAAAAACTCTCTAATGCACAATTAGCAGACAAAAGAGATCACACAATGACAAGGCAAACATTGCAAGCTGGAATCAGAAGGGAGAGGATTAGGAGGGAGAGGAGGAAGAAATGTGTCTGCTCTCTCTGAAGGGCAGGAAGAAAGATCAAGATCCTAGATCAAGTTTGTTTTTGCCTAAAATGCATCATAATTGTCAAATATATTATTATACCTAACTCAGTACTGTTACCTTTTGAATATATATTTTGTGGCTAATATAACCTCATAACTACAACCTGGCGATCAAGTTGTGTCAACTGAACAGCTTTTGGACACCACCACAGACTCAGTGCAGCTGGAGCAGGTACATGACATGATGTCTCAACAGTCTCTCCATGATTTTCACACAGATCAGAGCAATTTGTTGCACAGGAAGCTAAACGTTTCTACAGACATGTAGAAACGTGTCTGTAGAAACGCTGTATAACCACTGAGCGTTTGTGAAGCTGGGGTGACATCAGTGAGAGGCTCTGTTGAACGCCAGACCCACGGTTTGAAGCGGTAATTTTCCCACAACAGAGACATCTGAAACACACACACAGCATACATATTTTAGTACCTAATAGCGATAGCTTGCAGACATTACAGTGTAGTACGACGTACTTAAAGCAAACTAGCATTAGCAATCATTAGCTTACCGTCATATATGATCTAGTCCGTATCCTCACGTCTTCGGCTCTATGGCTTCCCAGATGCTCCAGTACTTTTCCAGAGTGTTTTGTCTCGCTGCCTGTACCCTTGTCTGGCGGTCCTTTTTGGCCTTTATGGTGACAAAAAGCCAGAGACTGAGGAGTCGCCTTGTACAGCAGCAATGTTATGTTTTGCTTGGGTCGTGTGTTTTACGTCACAGGAGTGTGGCGTCGCCTTGATGTAAAAAAATCCTACCCACCCCAGGCGTACCCAGCTGTACCCAGCTGCAATGGAAACACAACCGAACCAAACCGAGTAGAGCCGAGGCTCTACTCGGTTTGGTTCGAGTACCCAAACCGGCCCTGGACTCGAACCCAGTCCAGACTGGGTTCGAGTACCCAGTCCGGCCCTATTCGGTACCCAGTCGAATAGGGCCGACTGGGTACTAGTGGAAAAGCGCCAAAACACACCATCAAAGATCAAAGGCAGGCATCACTGAATGAGTACTGACGTGCTTGCTTACATCCTTGCTTTCACCTCCTTTCTATGGGCATGCAGAAATACTTGCTTATACTTGGTTTCTACGGGCATGCACGGGTATGCACGAGCATGCACGGGTATGTACTAGTATCTATAAATTCAAAAAAATCTGTCAGTTTGTGTGTGTGTCTGTCTGTAACGATCATAGGACATCATCGGACGGCCTATGATGTGCCTATGATGTTCCTATGATCTCCGCATGATTGGACAACCTATGATGTTCCGATGATTTTGGCATGATAGGACAGCTTAGGATCTGATGCCTGCCTTGATGTCTTTATGATGTCATGTAGACTGATGCCTGCCTTGATGTCTATATGAAGTCATACAGACCATGCAGTCCTATGATGTTCCTATGTCAGTGATGCCTGCCTTGCTCTCTACATGTTGTCATATAGACCATCATTCACATTCATAGCACTCCCTATGGCGGTCCTACATAGGGACATCATGTGAACCAGGAAATCTGGAAATCTCACTCAACGTCATGTGAAGCAGTAAATCTGGAAATCTCAGTAAGTCAGAAGACAAATCAATAATTAAAAATTATATGGTGGAAAAGTGGCAAGAATATTGCCACTCAATAGATACAGGAAGACATCTTTATGACATTCAAAAGCAGGTAAACTCTGGAATGGGAGTTGGCAGAAACAGGAACGCAGACATACTCATCACCCGATTAAGAAGAGGACACACTAATTTAAACCAGACACTACATAAATGGACAGCAATAGAGTGAGGACAACTACTGCACGTCAGGAAAGATCCCGTGAAGATGATACAGCTGAGGTTCCAGCAGTACCTCCCAGGCATGACTGTGTTGCATGTCAGAAAAGATGCCATGAAGGTGAAAAACCTCAGGTTCCAGCAGTACGTCTCAGGCATGCCTTGCTTACACCTGCTTTCTATGGACATGCAGAAATACATGCTTATACTTGTGGTTTCTACGGGCATGCACAGGTATGCACGGGCATGCCTGTCAGTTTGTCTGTGTGTCTCTGTGTCACGATCATATGATGCCTACATGATGTCACATAGACACCATAGTATAGAGTCGCCAATGATGTTCCATGACATGGAGAGCAATACAGTGAGGAGAACTGCTGCACGTCAGAAAAGATGCCATGAAGGTGAAACACCTCAGGTTCCAGCAGTACGTTGCAGCCACGACTGTGAACAACACAGCCGTCTGAGACAAGAGGAGACCCTTCAGTAACGGGCATGCAGAAATACTTGCTTATAGTTTCTTTCTATGGGCATGGATGGGTCACGATCATAGGACAGCCTATGATGTGCCTATGATGTCTGCATGATGTCTGATGATGTTCTTATGATGTCACCAATCATACGACTCGCTACATGATGTCTATCTGTGTGCAGAAATACATGCTTATGCTTGGTTTCTACGGGTATGCATGGGTATGCACTAGTATAGAGTGATGAGTGATGCCTGCCTTTGATCTTTGATGATGTCATAGCGAGTCCTATGATCTTTGATGCTGTCATAGCGAGTCCTATGATCGTGAGTGATGACTGCCTTTGATCTTTGATGATGTCATAGCGAGCCCTATGATCTCTGATGATACCACAGTGAGTCCTATGATCATGAGTGATGCCTATATTAAAATTAATTAAATCACCCTTTATTGTCATTCAACTGTACAACCAATCATGTACAGTAGAGCGAGATTGTGTTTTACCTATCTACTGTGTTAATCACACCCCCCCCAAGTGTAGAATCAGAGGGCCGCTGCCATGCAAGGTGTCGCCACAATTTTCCCTCCTCCATTCCATTATTGCTGAGCACCAAGCTGGACGGCAGAAGTTCCATTTTTATATGGTCTTCGGCATGACCCGGCCGGGATTTGAACCCCTGCCTCCCGGGTGTGGGGCGGATGCTCTACCAACTGAGCCACCACTCTGGTAATATAGACATCATGTAGAGATCATAGGAACATCATAGGCGATCCTATGATCTTTTAGCGAGTCCTATGATCGTGACAGAGACAGACAGACAGACAGACAGACAGACAGACAGACACACACACACACACACACACACACACAGATTTCTTGAATTATATACAGAGTGATGATAATACACACTAAACCAATAATGCCCTTGTGAAAATCTGTATGCTGTATACTTTTTGTCGACTACTACCTACTGCGTGGGTTTACTCCGGGATTTCTCCGGTTTCCTCCCACATGCCAAAGACATGCATGTTAGGTTAATTGGCTGTTCTAAATTGTCCCTAGATATCTGTTTCCTATAGGCCCTTAGAATAGAGGGTTAGTATTAATGAAAGCGCTTTGAGTGGTCTTTGTGACTAGAAAAGCGCTATATAAGTGCAGGTTAGTTAGTTAGTAGTTAGTAGACTACATGGCCTAGTAGAGCAAATGAAGTTTCACATGAGGCTTCAATATGAACCATTTTGATGGAAAGGCTAAGTCTTCAAGAAAGCCTTATCTGGCTGTCACGAAGTGGTAGCCTAGAGGTAAAATGTCTGTCTTGTATCTGGAGAGCTGGGGTTCAGCCCCCAGTGGAGTTATTCTTATGATTTATTTTTATTTGCAAGGTGCACTATTGTGCCCTGCATGACAATAAGGACAGAGATAAATGTACTGGGAAAGACAGTATAAGACTGTTGAAAAGTTATTTAAAAAAACCCGGATAACTAGCACAAGCAGATTCACTGTAGTCACCTCAGTTTTATTATTTCTTTTTTCCCTTATTATCATTGATATTTCTTAAAAGACAGTACATTTATTGAAATGAAAAAATGCACAAACCAATAACAACCTTGTAAAAATCAGCATGTTGTATACGTTTTGTCCACTAGATGGCCTAGTAGAGAAAATGAAGTTTCACATGAGGACTCATGGGCCATTTTGATGAAAGGCCTCAAGTCCTCCGGAAAGCCTCATCTGGCCATCACTAAGGGTGCTTTCACACCTGCAGGCTTTAGTCCGTTTCAGTCGAACTCAAGTTTGTTTTCTCTGTTGGTGCGGTTCGTTTTGTCTGGTGAGAACACGGTAATCGTACTCAAGTGCATACCAAAACAACTGTACCGAGACCACCCTCTCGATTTGAATTAAATGGCGAACTCTGGTGTGGTCCTGCAGGTGAGAAAGTGACTGCACTAAAAATGGGACCAGCGGCAAATGGTAAAACGTTTTATGTCACTGTACATACTTGATAGATCTTTGAAAATATCTGTGGCTGAGCACGTCACGGTTCTGGAGGATTAATGAACGTTAACATGTTATTTCCCATCTGTAGAAGTGCTTCATTTTCAAACTGTATAATTCGCCAAAAGTGGTATATGCACGTATGTAATAAACAGTAACCAGGGCGATGAAAACCCCCCGTAGATTATGCTACGATTTGTATTATTTTCTCCCAGAAATGCATAAATACATGGTCATCAAGTCTCGCGGGATTTAACGTGACGCAGTTTGGGCCGCTTATGGTCTGCCTCACTTTTTGCCTTTGGGAAAGGGGACCGAACCAAGGAGAAAATGATACAAAATAACAAACTTGTCAACTGATTCGGTCCAATTTAAACAAATTTAGGTGTGAAAGCACCCTAAGTCAGGGGCATCGGACTGGGGAAGCGGGGCGGTGGTGATGGTACTCTTTACCCGTGGCCCTCTACAGGGAGGGGCTCTCAAAAAGCCTGGAATGAAAACATTTTTCTGTGTCGCATTCTTCTGATTTCTAATTAATTAATGTCATAGTAAAATTCACCCTGGCTGAATGGAGTGTTTTAGAGATTGAATTTTCCATTAACAGTAATTATGGATGTTCTGTGAGGCCCTATCACCCCTTTAAAAAGGTGCAAAATAGTTTAGTCCGCACACCTGCACTGGTTGATCAGCACCAGTCACAGCAACCTGCAGCCTTTTCCTGCAGCACGACTGCTTCCTCAGCCAGGTTAGTGCATCATTACCCTAACCTTCTTCTTTAGATTTGGTTGGCAACAAGTTTACAGGTGCATTACCGCCACTGACTTGATTATCATCACTCTATAGCTTTGTATAAGGAGTTCTTATAAGGAGTTCTGAACAATCATCTTCTTCTTCTTTTAGACTTGATTGGCGGCTGGCAACCAGCCCACAGGTGCATCACCGCCACGCACCTCACTCCACATCATCACTCTATCTGGTCAGGAGCTGTAGTCCGTATCTGCATCTCATCTCATTCTTCTTCTTCTTCTTCTTTTAGATTTGATTGGTGGCTGATCCACCAGGCCATGATGTGTGTGAACTTAAAGATCCCCCACTTAACAAGTCCTCAACTGCTTCCCAGTGTAGCCCCCTAATGCCAAGATATTTTTCTGCTGCTTTCACAATGATTTTGATTTTTTCTGTTTTCTTGGAATCTGCGCAGTGCGAGCTATCACATCTACCACAAATAAGACAAAATTATTTTCCTTCATAACCAGAGAATGTTCCTTAATTCTGCTGCATGCAGTGCAAGCCTGCACACTTTCCCTGTTGGAATCCACCCCCACTTTTTTAGCTGGCACCTTTTTCACAGCTTCTGCATACGTTAATCCCTGGAAGACTTTGACCTGCTGAATTTTTGCTGCTCTTTTGCTGGCTTCACAACCTCGGTATGCAGAGCTATGTTCACCATCGCAGTGACAGTACTTTAATTTGGCTCCTCTTTCACACTTGCCATATTCATGTTCACCGGAGCATCTTGCACATCGCTGTCTACCTTTGCATATCACTGCTACATGGCCAAACCTTTGACACTTGAAACATCTGAGTGGAGGAGGAACATAAAGTCTGACTTCATAGCTCATGTAGCTAATATACACCTTACTTGGCAGTCTTGTTTCATCAGATTTTAACATTACCGTCAGATATCACATTTTTCACCATTTCTATTAGTTTTCAATCTTTGTACCTCTGTCACTTTTGCTACAGTGAAGTTTTTCATTATTTCATCAGGTGAGACAGCCGTTGAAATGCCCGATATCACTCCTCTCATTGCCTTATTTCTTTCCAATACTGAACTCTGCAGATTTTCCCCCTCCATCTTATTGACTCTGATTGCTTTTCCTTGTTGAACACTATCTTTTCATGTAACTAGTAACAAACCATCCATCCATCCATCTTCTTCAGCTTAATCCTTTTCGGGTCGTGGGGGGGCTGGAGCCTATCCCAGCATCTTTGGGTGAGTAACAAACCACTACAAAGAATTCTTGCATTTAAAGCTTCTCCAAGTAACCCATTAATTGGGTGGTGGTAGGATGCGGAAGAGGACAGCTCTTGAAAATCTGGAAGAAGTGGATTTAATTCAGCTAGGAGGAATGGAGGTGAGAAGCGGGGAAGAGGAAGATTGGAGCTCGGTGGAGTCTAAAAGAAGCAAACATTGACGTCAAGAAACTCAATCAAGACCGTTATCAAGTGCTGAAGAATCAGAGGATGAATGATCCTGGAATGAACAGAAGGAGTGTAAAGTAATCATTAAACTTACTCAGGAAGCGGCATCGTTTCGTGAGTGGAACCCAATTAAGCTCACAAATGCAATTAATGGGTTACTTGGAGAAGTTTTAAATGCAAGGGTTCTTTGTATGGCATTAAGGGTCTACATTGGGAAGCAGTTGAAGACTTGTTAAGTGGGGGATCTTTAAGTTCACAGACATCATGGGCTGGTGGATCAACCACCAATCAAGTCTAAAGGAAGAATAATAATGAGATGAGTTACAGATACGGACTACTGAGATGCAGATACGAGAGTAAAGAAGTAGAACGCCACAAAGCGATGAGGAAAACGTCACAAACTAACTAACTAACCTGCACTTATATAGTGCTTTTCTAGTCACAAAGACCACTCAAAGCGCTTTCAAAGCACTATGAGAATGTCAAAGCTATGAGAATGTCATAAAACTATGAGGAAAACCTCATAAAGCTGTGAGGAAAATATCACAAAGCTACATGTCAAAGTTATGAGGAAAAACAGACACACAGAAAGACAGACATATATATATATACAGTGTATATACGTATATATATATATATATATATATATATATATATATATATATATATATATATATATATATATATATATATATATATATACATACATATATATATAGAGAGAGTGATGATAATCAAGTCAGTGGCAGTAATGCACCTGTAGGCTGGTTGCCAACCGCCAATCAAATCTAAAAGAAGAACCACCAATCAAATCTAAAAGAAGAAGAAGAACCTGACATAATGCACGGCTCAGGAGACACACACGCAGGCTCAGGATAGATTTAACAGCTTTATTAGCAACAAGGAAGTGTATGGCTGCATGTCTGTGGAATAAGAATGTATTGGTGGTGGCGTCTGCGTCAGGCACGGGGGCAGGAGGCCGTACAGCCGGACAACCCTGTGGGAGAGAGCAGAGGGAGAAGGGTAACGGGCACCACACCAATACAGGGAATGATGATGATAGCTGGCTTACTTGGTTATGACAGGTGGCTGGCGTCGACAAGGGCGAGGCCTGGAAGACAGCGACCTGCAGTACCTGTGGCAGCAGCGTAGAGCCAACGGCGAGATGAGGAAGTCCGCCGCCGGGAATGTCCACCTGTGCACAGGGGAAGGCTAGAGGAGAGAGGTAAGGGGAGCTTACCCAAGTTATCTTCACTATTCGGTTTGAGATCCGTAGTAGCAAAGGGGCCGAAGTTGAGAGACGGCTTCAGGCCGAAGCCCAGGGCAGAGTGGATTAAATACCTCGCCGCTGACGAGGAGCAGGTGTGCGCGCAGCTGGCGCCGCTGATGAGCGGCGAGTCATGACAGTACTCCCCCCTCTAGCAGCGCCTCCTGGCGATGGTTTTTACGGGTGCGCTCGATGAAACTCAGAGATGAGTGACCGGTCCAACACCAGCGAGGAAGGCACCCACTGTCTCCACTCGGGTCCATAGCTCTCCCAATCCACCAGGTACTGCAATCCGCGACCCCGGCGTCGGGCGTCCAAGATCTCAGCGACGGTCCAGGCCGGATGGCCACCAATCATCCAGGGAGCGGGGTGCGCCGCAGGTGGAGGGCAGAGGGGGTCAGAGACCACCGGTTTAATTTTGGAGACGTGGAAGGTGGGATGGATGCGGAGGGAGGAGGGAATAGCCACACGCACAGCCACCGGGTTGATGATCCTGGTTATGGGATAAGGGCCGATGAACCGTTGGGCCAGCTTTCTCCTCTCACCCTTTAGGTTAACGTCCGGTGTGGATACCCAAACTTGCTGTCCCACCTGGTAGGCAGGTGCAGGTCTCCTATGTCGGTCCGCCGTGGACTTATTGCGTTCCGGCGTGCGTAAAAGCGCATTGCGCGCCGTGGACCAAAGGGAGCGACACCGCCTAAGGTGTGCCTGGACAGAGGGAACAGCCAACTCGCCCTCCTGCGCGGGGAATAGAGGTGGATCATAGCCCAAGGATGCTTTAAAGGGCGACATCCCGATGGCAGAGGAGCGAGAGGTGTTGTGGGCGTACTCCACCCAGGCGAGGTGAGAACTCCAGGACGTGGGTTTGGAAGAAGTGACGCAGCGGAGCGTAGCCTCCAGCTCCTGGTTAGTTCGTTCACACTGCCCGTTAGACTGGGGGTGATGGCCGGAGGAGAGGCTTACCTTGGCTCCCAGGGCGTTGCAAAAAGACCTCCAGACGTCCGAAGAGAACTGGGGGCCACGGTCGGAGACCACGTCGACCGGGATTCCATGCAGTCTGACCACGTGTTGGATGAGGAGGTCCGCCGTCTCCAAGGCTGAGGGAAGTCCACGTAGGGGCACAAAGTGGGCGGCCTTGGAAAAACGGTCAACAATGGTCAGAACTGTGTCAAAGTTGTTGGAGACAGGGAGCCCGGTGACGAAGTCTAGGGCAATGTGCGACCAGGGCCTGCCAGGGACGGGCAGGGGCTGGAGCAGACCCGCAGGGGGAGCATTACCTGACTTACTGGTAGCACAGACGGGGCAGGCCCGGGCGTAACGGGCGGCATCCTTCCGCAGGCCTGGCCACCAAAAGGATCGCTGGAGGAGGTCAATCATCCGTGAAGCTCCAGGATGGCAGGTGAGCTTAGAGGTGTGGAGCCAGTGTATAACGTCCCCTCGGACGGCAGATGGCACGAAGAGCCTCCCCTCCGGTCCGCCGCCAGGGTCCGGTTCCGACTCCTGCGCCCTCCGGATCTTGTCTTCTATGTCCCACGAAACAGCCCCCACGACGCACGACCTGGGCAGGATGGTGTGAACCGCGTCTTCTGTGGCCTCCGGGGCAAATTGCCTGGAGAGGGCGTCGGGCAGGCCGTTCTTGGAGCCAGGCCTATATATGATGCTGAATTTAAACCTTGCAAAGAACAGGGACCAGCGCGCCTGGCGGGCGTTCAGATGCTTGGCAGATCTTAGATACTCCAGGTTCTTGTGGTCAGTTAGGACCACAAAAGGCAAGGCTGCCCCCTCCAGCCAGTGACGCCATTCTTGAAGGGCGAGCTTGATGGCAAGAAGCTCTCTGTCCCCCACGTCATAATTACGCTCCGCCGGGGACAGACGCCGAGAGAAGAAGGCGCAGGGTCGCTTGACTCCATTGGCTGGGGACCGCTGGGACAACACCGCTCCCACCCCCGTGTCCGAAGCGTCCACCTCCACAATACACTGCAGCGCGGGGTCGACCTGGCTGAGGACCCGGGAGGAGGAAAACTCCGTCTTCAGCGCCTAGAAGGCCATAGCGGCCTCTTCAGTCCACCGGAACGGGGTCTTAGGAGAGGTGAGGCGGGTCAGGGGCCCGACGATGGCTCCAAAATTCGGGACAAAGCGGCGGTAGAAATTGGCGAACCCGATGAATTGCTGAACCTGTTTCCGAGAGGTAGGTGTGGGCCAATCCACCACTGCTTTGATCTTCGCTGGGTCCGGAAGCACCTGGTCATGGGAGATGACGAACCCCAGGAAGGAAGTTGTTTTGGCGTAGAATTCACATTTTTCCGCCTTGACATACAGACGGTTCTCCAGCAGCCTCTGCAGGACCCGCCTCACGTGGACCCGGTGTTCATCCCTGGACCTGGAGAAGATGAGGATGTCGTCCAGGTAGATGAATACAAACAGGCCGATGAAATCCCGGAGGACGTCATTGATGAGGCGCTGAAAGACGGCTGGAGCGTTGGTCAACCCAAACGGCATCACGAGGTATTCAAAATGACCGTTTGGGGTGCGGAAGGCTGTCTTCCACTCATCTCCCTCCCGGATCCGGACGAGGTGGTATGCGCTGCGGAGATCCAGCTTAGTAAACCAGGTCGCCCCCTGGAGGGAGTGGAAGGCGGTATCCATAAGGGGCAGGGTATACCGGTCCTTCTCCGTGATGTCGTTGAGTGCTCGATAATCGATGCAAGGACGAAGGGAACCGTCCTTCTTTCCCACGAAGAAGAACCCTGCGCCTACTGGAGAGGAAGATGGTCGGATGATCCCGGCACTGAGCGACTCCTTCAAATAGCTGTTCATAGCCTCCTTCTCTGGCGCTGAAAGACTATAAAGGCGTCCTGAAGGTAAGGGCGCCCCCTGGTGGATGTTAATGGCGCAGTCGTAGGGCCGGTGAGGAGGCAGAGACATCGCCTTGGACTTACTGAAAACAGCACCCAGGTCGTGGAACTCTGAGGGCACAAGGGTGAGATCCGGGGGCGCGGTGTCCTGAGCTGTGGGAGGCGAGGACGGGGCGCAGGCAGTGGATTGGAGGCAGGTGCCCATGCAGAAAGTGCTCCACGCTGACACCTTCCCAGTCTTCCAGTCCAAGGCGGGGTTGTGGAGGCGGAGCCAGGGATATCCGAAGATGACAGGAGTTACTGAGGTGGGCAGGACATAGAAGGAGATATCCTCCCGATGGTTTCCAGAGATGATCACCGGGACGGGGGATGTTCGGTGAGTTACTTTTCCCAGGGAAACTCGGGAGAGATTAACCAGGGCGAGAGGAGTGTCGAGGGGGTGACAATGGATGCCCAGTCGGGTTGCCAGGCTTTGTGAAATAAAGCTACCCTCCGCGCCTGAATCCACCAGTGCATGTGTGAGGTGCCCAGTGAGGTTGTGACAGAAGCGGATGGGCAGCGTCAAATGTGTGAGGGGATTTAACCGATTAGCGTCCGCGAGGCCCCCTACAGTGACTCACGGACCACCTCGTTTGGCTTCTCCGGACAATGCTCCACCGTGTGCTGGCTACCTCCGCAATACATGCAGAGGCCCAGGTCACGACGGCGCTGTTTCTCCGCCAGGGGGAGCTTTGTCCGGCCCGTCACCATTGGTTCCGACTCCTCGGAGACCTCCGGCGGCGGCAACGCCAGGTGGCGAGCTTGGGACAGGCATGCAGAGGCGCCCCGCGAGCGAGAAGACTGCTTCCGCTCGGAGACGCGCTCGCGCAGCCTGTTATCCAAACTGATGGTGAGAGAAATCAGCTCCGCCAGCGTCTCCGGGGTATCCCGGCCGGCCAGCTCATCCCTCAGACCAGAATTTAGGCTGCAGAGGAAGATGCCGCAGAGCGCACGCTCTTCCCAGCCAACTTCCTCCGCGGTAACCCGGAAGTCGATCGCGTAGTCGGCCGCCGATTGGCTCCCCTGTTGGAGTCCGAGAAGGCGGTCGACCTGGACACTGTCCAAACGCGAATGATCGAACACTTCCAGAAACTGTCGCACGAACTGGCCATAGGTGAGGGTGGCATAGCTGGGCTTCACCATAATGGCGTAAGCCCAGGTAAGCGCACGACCCTCAAGGAGATTACCTATATAGCCAATTCTGCTATGGTCTGAGGGAAAATCTCCGGGAACGCGAAGAAACATGGACTCACACTGCATAATAAAACCCCGAGCTCCACCCAGCTTACCGCTAAAGCGAGCAGGAGTGGGGATTGGTGTGAGCCGTGTTGGCGCACCCGGAGCGGGCTGGACGGCCACCGGAGCCGCAGGAGCCGCGCCACCCGGACGAGCCGAGGGGAACGGCTGCTGGGGGTCCAAGCGGTCTAATCGGTTAGTAATGACAGTTAATTGATTTAATATCACCTGTTGCTGATGGGCTATTAAATCCACCCGAGCCTCAAGGGTGGAAAGACGGCGTGCGAGCCTGCTGTCTGCCGAGCCGCTCTGCTGAAGCCGTACTGACATAATGCACGGCTCAGGAGACACACACACAGGCTCAGGATAGATTTAACAGCTTTATTAGCAACAAGGAAGTGTATGGCTGCGTGTCTGTGGAATAAGAATGTATTGGTGGTGGCGTCTGCGTCAGGCACGGGGGCAGGAGGCCGTACAGCTGGACAACCCTGTGGGAGAGAGCAGAGGGAGAAGGGTAACGGGCACCACACCAATACAGGGAATGATGGTGATAGTTGGCTTACTTGGTTATGACAGGTGGCTGGCGTCGACAAGGGCGAGGCCCGGAAGACAGCGACCTGCAGTACCTGTGGCAGCAGCGTAGAGCCAACGGCGAGATGAGGAAGTCCGCCGCCGGGAATGTCCACCTGTGCACAGGGGAAGGCTAGAGGAGAGAGGTAAGGGGAGCTTACCCAAGTTATCTTCACTAGTCGGTTTGAGATCCGTAGTAGCAAAGGGGCCGAAGTTGAGAGACGGCTTCAGGCCGAAGCCCAGGGCAGAGTGGATTAAATACCTCGCCGCTGACGAGGAGCAGGTGTGCGCACAGCTGGCGCCGCTGATGAGCGGCGAGTCATGACAGAACCCTTTAATTGCATTTGTGGGCTTAATTGGGTTCCACTCACAAAATGATGCTCCTTCCTGAGTAAGTTTAATGATGACTTTACACTCCTTCTGTTTATTCCGGGATAATTCATCTTGTGATTCAGCACTCGATAACGCTCTTGATTGAATTTCTTTACGTTTATGTGTGCCCTTCAGAGGTAAAGTGGGCTATCCCACAAAACCATTATTTTGAGAAAATGAGCTCTAAAGTTTGTGATTTAAATATATTTTCATATTTAAGTCACACCTTGAAGGTAATTATAGGGGGTAACTTTTTAATGATATAGGCACACTGATTTTTTGAGAATATTTCAACTTTAGAGCTCATTTTCTCAAAATAATGGTTTTGTGGGATAGCCCACTTTACCTCTGAAGGGCACATGTTTGCTTCTTTTAGACTCCACCGAGCTCCAAACATCCTCTTTTGCGCTTCCTACCTCCATTCCTTCTTTTTCTTTTAGATTTGATTGGCGGCTAGCAGCTGTCTCCATCAGAACTTATAAGATAAGATAAGATAAGCCTTTATTAGTCCCACAACGGGGAAATTCCAGGATTGCAACAGCACAGGGATAGCAACACTCAGAGCAACAATCAGAAGGCAAGAAAAAAAACAAGCAAGCAAGAGCAGCTAATATACATATGTACATATTACTATAAAATATATACTGTATATACACACACACACAGACACACAGTGCAGAGCATTGTAGCTGGATGGAATAAATATATGAATATATGAACACACAGTGCAGAGCATTGTAGCTAGATGGAATAAATATGTAAATATATAAACACCCACAGTACGGAGCATTGCAGCTAGGTGGAATAAATATGCAAGTATATAAACACACACAGTGCGGAGCAATGTAGCTAGATGGAATAATATGTAGATATATAAAAACACAGTGCGGAGCATTGTAGCTAGATGGAATAAATATATAGATATATAAATATAAACACACCCAGTGCTGAGCATTGTAGCTAGATGGAATAAATATGTAAATATATAAACACACACAGTGCAGAGCATTGTTGCTAGGTGGGATGAAACAGCATAACCGTCTATTTAGTTATCCTACATGGTATGATTATGTGCCCATACATATTCTCACCCTCCATAGCGACCGGTATGTTCCTAGTTGTATGCCGGAGAGGACCATTGTGTAAGTCTATTGCATCTTTTGCATTCAAAAAAACTATTAGTTTGTTATGTCTTTTTGCTATCTCTGCGAGCAGCCCTGCTTAGGTTGTACAGTCTGACAGCCGTTGGTAGGAAGGACCTACGAAACCTCTCGGTTGTGCACCTGGGATGATGTAGTCTGCTGCTAAATGAGCTCCTCAGTGCATCCAGTATGTCCTGCATAGGGTGGAACTCGGACTCCAGCAGAGATGACAGTTTAGCCACCGTCCTTCTCTCTCCTATCTCCTCCATCGGATCAAGGCGCTGCCCCAGGACAGAGCTAGCTTTCTTAATCAGTTTGTTCAGTCTCTTCCTATCGGCTGCAGTAATGCCACTGCCCCAGCAGACCACTCCAAAAGTGATGGCTGATGCCACCACCGTGTCATAGAATGACTTCAGCAGCGCCCCTTGTACACCAAAAGACCTGAGTCTCCTCAGCAGGAACAGCCTGCGCTGTCCCTTCTTGTAGAGTGCGTCAGTATTGTGTGACCAGTCTAGTTTATTGTTCAGATGAATACCCAGGTACTTATAGGATGTCACCATCTCGATGTCTGTTCCTTGTATATTTACTGGTGCTGTGAGGGGCTGCCCATGCCTGCGGCAGTCCACCACCAGCTCCTTAGTTTTCCTCGCGTTGATCTGGAGGCAGTTCCGATGGCACCAGTCCACAAAGTCCTGGATAAGCCCTCTGTACTCAGCTTCATCTCCGTTGGAGATGAGACCAACAATCGCAGAGTCATCAGAGAACTTCTGTAGATGGCAATGTGTTGTGTTGTGTGAGAAGTCCGCAGTATAAAGAGTGAACAGGAAGGGAGCCAGCACCGTTCCCTGGGGGGCCCCCGTGCTACTGATGATCGTGTCGGAAACACAGTCCCGGGTTCTCACAAACTGAGGCCGGTTCGTGAGGTAGTCCAGGATCCATGATGACAGGTGCTGGTCCACCCCTGCGCGCAGCAGCTTGTCCTTCAGGATCATCGGTTGGATGGTGTTGAAAGCACTTATATATTGCTTTGTGAAAGTACACGCAGTAGGTAGTGATGGTGAAACTGAGGCCTTATGAAACAATGAACAACTTTGAGACAATTGCTTCATGAACGACACAGTGTTATGAAACATTTAATAAAGCGTGCCATCTGCTTACTGAGTGTCAGAACTGCATCTGAGTAGAAGACCTGAAAAATTCTTTTTTGAGCATTTGGCCATCCGAGGTCTATTCAAAATTGGATGGCAGGAACAAACAATACAAAGCAAACAAAAAAAAAATCCAATAGAACATTCAAACTTCCCACGAGCCCTCAAGTCATGTGACGTGACCGACATAACAAGGCCTCGCTTGCTACGGTCACATGACTGTGGTCATGCTGAAACAGCGCTCAACGCATTGCTCATGACACTTCGCTTTATATTGCTCGAATCAATGTTGAGTGGGCGGTGTCGAGCGTAACATCACTAGCAGTGGCTGATTTGTTATTTTTTTAACATGGGGGTTGTGGGTGATATTCATAGTTAGCATTTGGTAGTGCTACAAAGGCATAAATGTAGCTTCAGTCCAAATTTGCAAGAATAAAGGTGCAAAAATATGATAAAATATGGTAATTTACAACTTAAAAAGTCACATATTTACTATTAGCAAGTCCCAAATTTATGAGAAAAACATTTGATTTTCATGAGAAAAAAACAGCTTCCTAATGGGAACCCCCCCCCCCCCACACACACACACACGCACACACATTTCTAAGAAAAAAAAATCTGAAATACAGTAAAGTCACAAATTTACAAGAAAAAAAAAAGTTTTTCTGAAACATTTTTAATATACTAGTGCATACTCGTGCATGCCCGTAGAAACTCGTGCATGCCCGTAGAGGGGATGCATTGGAACAGAATTCTTGCCAGTTACAGGACAGTTGGTATAGCAACACAGCACTAATAGGCTTTTTCCACTAGTATCGCTTTGGCCTTACTCACTTCTACTCTACTCGCTTTCTCGCCCTTTCCACTGTACCCAGCACGGTTTAACCGACACTATTTTCGTGCCCGTTCGAGGGCAGGGTACAACCGTGCTGAAGCGAGCCGAGATGTGACGTCAACAGACTGTGAGCCGCTGATTGGTCAGGGCGTAACGTCACGAAAGCGTCCGTCTTCAGTGGAATCTTTACAACCGCCATTTGCAATATTTCACGGACTAACTCGGTCACGGAGTAAATACAATATTAATACAGACAGCGTTGTAGGTTTTGCGGAAATCTACACCGTGGTCCAACAAAGAGGTGCGGGGTTTTCTCT
Source organism: Pholidichthys leucotaenia (assembly GCA_020510985.1). NCBI lineage: Eukaryota > Metazoa > Chordata > Actinopteri > Cichliformes > Pholidichthyidae > Pholidichthys > Pholidichthys leucotaenia. Next base: position 241,596,618 of record CM035839.1, read on the forward strand.
GCTTGGTGGCAGATAGACAGTGAGAGGAGCGACCCGGACTGATACAGATGGCAGCCCAGCATAAAACCGGACTACGGACAAGCTGAAGACGAACGTGAGAGAACCATCGATGGTGAGTGATTTGTAATAATGTGCATCTGTTCGCTTATTTATCCTGTTGGTGGTAAGCTCACTTTTTTTGAGCGTGCTGGCTAACGATTTTTAGCTAGTAGCTAGCTAGTACCAACTGCTGATTCGCGCTTGTTTTCTCCTAAATATTCGCTTGTGAGAGCAAAACGATGAAGTATGTTAATCCTGGTTAAAATCCTAGTTTGTGTACGTGCTGCACTTTGGTGCTGCGCATTAAATTGTGTGCAATTTAATGCTAGAATGTGTTTCCACATGCCAGGGGTTAGCCTCCCTGTTTATATTGTGGATACTGGTGAAATGGACCACAGGAACCAAAATCTCAACAATATAAAAGGGCTTTTTCAAACCAGTGATTTATAAAGTCATTCATATAATTTTCTAAAGCGTCAGAATAGACCCACACACCTATTCTGTGGATTTTCCATAAAAGGTGCTGGAACAATATTGTGCTGTTCCACCATAAATCCCTGGATTGATCATGTACTTGTACCTGTACAGAGTGGCTCCTGAGGTGCTTGTCAGGGAAACAAAGCGTTTTTGTCACATCCCACCACTGACTTTCACAAGTGTATTTCCCTAATACAGGTACATCTCCAAAAATTAGAATGTCATGAAAAAATTCAACATTTTTTGACACTCATTTCAGAAAGAGAAATCCATATATTATATCGATTCATTACACAGACAGTGATATATTTCAAGCATTTATTTATTTTAAATTGGTTGATTATGGCTTACAGCCCCTGAAAACCCCAAATTCAATTTGGCAAAAAATTAGAATATTACATAAACTTTAAATAGAAATGTTGGCCGCTGAGGTGTTGGTTAATATGGGCTGTAGCCATAATCATCAATATTAAAATAAACACTTTCAATATATCACTGTCCCTGTAATGAATCTATATATGGGTTTCACTTTCTGAAATGAGTGACAAAAATATTGAACTTTTTCATGATATTCTAATTTTTGAGATGTGCCTGTATAAGTGTTGAACTTGCTTTAACTAACCACCATCCATTTCTGTCGTTCGTCTAGGCAGGAGGAAAGCAACCGCTCTACAACGGACCTTGCCAGTGTGGAAAGTACTGAAATCCTTTGCTTTTATAGGTAAAGTGTCACAACCAAAGTAGCACAATTTCCACTTAATATAAAAGGGACTGAACTGAGATTTATTTGATTGTGTGAGTATTAATTACAGAATAATTGAAAAAGAATGGCGCATCAACTGTAAAATAAACCACTTGTTAATGTATTTATTTTTTTGTCAGATCACTTGTGTGATCCTTTGTGGGTTATGTTCATAACTGTATCTTTTGGGGAATGGCAGTTGTTCAGTCATCAATATAATTTAGTTTATATGTGTAGTTTATACTCTATCATCAATAAACTCATGCAGTAACAGGACACATTACAAATATTTGAGACCCATTGTAGTGCTTCCTTTTATATTTTAGCAATGCTAGTACAAAACACCGCCCACACTTGAAGCCAGGGCAAGAAGAGACACTTTTACATTCAAGACAAACTTTTATTGATAAAAACTCCATATTTTGACTGAGCGACTCCATACTCGGTGATGCACACCTTCAGTTAAAGTACTATATTCCATTCAAGTGAATGTATTAATTCATTCTGATTGCTGAGGCCACTGTAAAAACAGATGATTTTAAATGTAACGCAGCCCTTGTAAAATCGACTTTACATCAGTGCAGCTACATGAAAATTGTGGTTAAATACAACAACGGAGTACTTTATTGTCAGATTGGAATTGGAATCGCTCCTGTTTTGTTTGTCTTTTGAATTCTTGGATGGAATATGGGTGGGCAATATAAGCTGCAGCTTCAGCCATCACCCATTTCAGATAACCTATGTTGAACTGTATAATCAGAGGAGTTATTGTTTAATTCGACCTTATTAGATTTTTTTCCCCTTTGTTATATTATTCTATTTTCTTTTAATCTATCCGAAATAAAGATTCATTCATTCACATTCCACCACTGGCTTTTAGCAACAAGTGTATTTCCCAAATATGTTTTAAACTTCCTTTATTTAACCACCACCCATTTCTGTCTTTTGTCTAGGCAAGAGGTAAACGATCGATCCACCCCAAACTGGACCTTGCGTCACTATTTACAGAGATGCAGGCCTAAGATCTGCTGAACTGGGACCAGTGTGAGCTGCACATCCCAGCTGCTGAGTGACTCAGTCTTACAGTTTGAGTTTTGCACATTCTGAATAATCTGGAATTTGCTGCTGATTGTAATAAACAGTTTAGTCTAGACTTATGTGTTTGCATCATGATTTCTATTTTTGTCTGTTAATACACTGGTGGGAAAAGAGTCAATAGTACAAACCATTAATGGGTGACCTTGAAAATAATGGCTCATTTTTAAGAAAAGTAACCAAAACAGTTATTTTATTAACTGAAGACTGTATTGTTGGATGTGCCACAGCAGAAGACCCTGCATACATTAGTGACAGTACCAGTATATGGAGGAATTCTGGGTCATATTAGCATCTGCTCTTCATCATAATGGGTTTGGGCAGGGGTGTCCAATCGTGTGCCATGGAGGGCCAAGACCCTGCAGGCTTTAACTCCAACCAGTGTCTTCAACAGCAGATTCCACTGAACTTCTTCCACTGACTGCAGATCAGTGAGAACACCTGCTGAAGAGACTGGGTAGAAGAGAACCTGCAGGGTCTTGGACCTCCATGACACGATTGGACACCTGTGGGTTAGAGTTTAATGGGATTTAACATTTTAACATAAACTGCTTTATAGTTCATAATCCTGTTGACAGACTTACACCAAACCAAAAGTGATTTCTCAAACTGCTGGATTGTTCTTAGACAGCTTTTCCAATCTGTCAGTATTAAATTTATGTCACATGGTGGTAACCTTCACATATAAAAAAGAGACATCTGCAAAAACTTCAGAGGTTTATTGTCAGTGCAATACTACATGAATGCATGTATAGTACATTGTTGATGCAGAGAATATATATTTCTACAGTATATGTATCTTGTAAATCAAGCATTTTCCATGTAACCTTGTGACTGCATTATTTTTAGGGCTGGGAACGATCCCTAATTTCCAGAATCGATTCGATTCCGATTCTTGAGATTCTGAATCGATTCGATTCGATTCCGATTCAATCCCAATTCGATCTGGGGAATTACCATTTTTAATAGCCATTTTACTTCCCATGAAACAAAAATCTTCGAGACCTAATGCTGCAAATTGTACCAAGAATCTTCTAACTTTGTTAATTCATAAATTATCACATATAGAACTGACCCAAAATCAGTTACAATAATGCACTTTTTATTATTTAACTTATCATTTCATAAAGTGCTCACAGGTGCTTTCTTTAGTGCAAAGGGTATGTCGTGTCAAGTTAACCACCCAGAGTAAGTAAACAAATTCAATGCATGAACCATGCATTCATAATCTCATTGTATTTCAGTCCCTCCAGGATTTTGTCAGCTGTTTTTGTGATTGTTGTGGCCCAAAAAGCCTGGATTTGTGGGAGCTTTTCCAAAAAGTTATGGCACTTTTAGAGTTTTTTTGCACTCAAAGTTGTGTGAGGAAGTACAGATTTTAAAGCAGCTGCTTTTTCCATAGTTTACAGTGATGCTGTTCTATGTAACACCACAAGAAAAGTACAGGATTGCCAAAAAATTTCTTGTTAAACAGTGATTTATTTAGAATTAAATGCTCAGTAAAATTGTAAAAAAAAAAAAAAAAAATGACCAATATTGTGTTCTTGCTGAGAACTTTAAAAAAAGAAATAAAAGAATTTGTCATTCCAACAACTAAATTGCATTGAATGCATGTTAGTGTGGAGAAAATGATGGCAGCACCTCCTTGAATCTTGAAGGTCTTCTTCTGTGCTGAAATCCACATGAAGCAGGGATGCTCCTCCACTGACGACCTCTGACCTTCAGAAGGTTTCATTGAGAATGAAGCTTCCAGTCTTCACACATCTGAAGGCAGATAAAAAGAATAGATTTCACAGTAAAATTAACATTCATATTTTTAGATCGCCACACCACAGTAGGGTTTAATAATTTAGTTTTTTTTAATATTTTAACTACAAATTAACTTTCAATGTTGGAAAAGGGTTTCAGTTCATTTCCTGAGAAGGTTTGTTCATTTCACTTTAGTTCTACTGAGTAAAAATAGCTTGTTGTACTGCAGCCTTTATTAATTTTATTGTGATTTATTCTCTTCACATCGCTTAAGTGGCAGAAGTCCATAATCTCATAAAATATAACTTAATTCTGCATTTATTCACAGCGCTTAACCAACAGTTCTCTCTGTGTCCATAGTTTGTAAAAGAAACCACCATCATGCCAGATAAATTATTAATTGATGACATAAACGTTAAAACAAACAAATATTATACTTACAGTCTCAGCAGCTCCAAGTCTTCCTCTGCTTCACGGGTTTCAGTCTCCGCATTTTCCCTTTATCAGTCGTCAACTTGATGTTCCAACACAGCGCTGCATGGAGTAAAAGTCCGTTTATCCCCGCTTTATGAAAAATATTCAGAAGCTGTTGAGGACAGTCTTTACGGTGACTTTTGCTGCTAAATTAAGAGACGCACGTTATTAACTCCACGTCATGTAAACACAAAAGACGTGTGCACGCGCCGCAGGGAACACAGAAGTTTTATTTATGAAAAATATTCAGAAGCTGTTGAGGACAATCTTTACGGTGACTTTTGTTGCTAAATTAAGAGACACACGTTAATATCGCCGCTCGTGTAAACACGAAAGAGCACGCGCGGCAGGAAACTCTTGCCGAATGAGAACCGTTTTAACACCACAGAAGAAGAACTAGCATATCCGTTAGCTTGCTAGCTCCGTTAGCGCGTCAGTTGTTTATGGTTCTCGGCCGTTGTTCCTGGCTGACTGACCCGGTTTCGACCCGATTATACTCAGCAGACGTTCACAAACGTAAAAATATTAAAACATATTAATATTAAAAGATCGATCCGCGGATTTTGTGGATCGATATCGGCTCAGTCAAACATGTATTGATACATATCGATATATTGATCTTTTGAACCCACCCCTAATTATTTTAATTGCTTTTAATCCTAGATCAAGTTTGTTTTGGCCTAAAATGCATCATAACTGTCAAATATATCTTATTATACCTAACTCAGTACTGTTTACTTTTTGAATATATATTTTATGGCTAATATAGTTATTAACATGGTGATCAAGTTGTGTCAGCTGATCATTTTTTGCTATGACACCATCTCAGACTCAGTGCAGCTGGAGCAGGTACGTCCATGATGTCTCAACAGTCTCTCCATGATTTTCACGCAGATCAGAGCAATTTTTTTTCCCACAATATTTTTATTGAACCTTTTTTTTTTTTTTTACAAACATAGCACACACAGTCAGACACTAACACAAAAGTAATTTAAAAACTAAAAAGAACAAAAACAAAATAACAAAAAAAGGGAAATAAAAACAACAACAGCCATTAACAAAAACAAGTCAACAACAATGCTCCTCTGTTTAGTCTAGGTAATCTATTACATAAGAATACATAATATACATTCACCAGCTTGGAATTTGCAAGGTCCACACATATCATTCACTTTCTTCTTCAGAAGTTATGTTTAATTTCTTTACATAATCAATGAAAGGTCTCCATATATTCTCAAACACATTTTCCTTTGATTTCAGTATGTATGTTATTCTTTCTAGTGGAAGGTTGGTAACATCTGTCTTAACCACTGAGTCACATCTGGTCTATGAGTTTTTCCACAGTAATGCAATACATTTTTTGGCATTAAGCAAAGTGAGGTCTATGAATGTTCTTTCACTCTTATTAAAGTTATGTTTTTCTGGACACAGACCCAACAAAAACAGTTTAAGGTTCAATGTGATTTGTTTTGAAATTATTTTTTCAATTGTTATCCTCACCTCTTCCTAAAACATTCTGATTTTTCTACATTCCCATAAAGAGTGAAATAGGGTTCCTTTACTTAGATCAGAGCAATTTTTTGCACAGGAAATAAACCAGACATTCTTAAGCGCTACAACCACTGATCGTTTGTGAAGCTGTGTTGACATCAGTGACAGGCTGTGCTGAACGCCAGACTGACCGTTTGAAGCGGTAATTTTCCCACAACAGAGCCATCTGAAACACACACAGCGTACATATTTTAGTACCTAACAGCGATAACTTGCAGAGATTACAGTGTAGTACGACGTACTTATAGCAAACTAGCATTAACAACATTAGCTTACCGTCATATATGACCTAGTTTGTATCCTCCCGTCTTCGGCTCTCCCAGAAGCTGCAGAACTATTCCAGAGTGTTTCGTCTCACTGCCTGTACCCTTTGTCTGGTGGTCCTTTTTGGCATTTACGGTGAAAAAAGCCACAGACCAAGGAGTCGCCTTGTAAAGGCGCCATGTTATGTTTGGCTTGGGTTGTGTGTTTTACGTCACGGGAGTGTGGCGCCGCCTTGCTGTAAAAAAAAATCCCGCCCACCACAGCTTAACCCCGCTGTACCCGGCTGCTATGGAGACACAACCGCGGCCGAGCCGAGTAGTAACGAAACAAAACGAGGCGAGCCGAACTGGGCTAGTGGAAAAGAGGCATAAGTGACAATCACATGTGATGGCTTTTGTATGCAGCAAAACATAAAAATCACACAAAATATGCCCTGCCATCTGGGGCTGTTTGTCCCTGCTTGCCTGTCACTGTTCTGTGTTATGTTGCTTGCTTGTGTCTCTGTCACGCCGCGCCGCTCGTCAGCGGCGCCGCCTGCACGCACACCTGCACATCATCAGCGGCGAGGAATATAAGCCGCCTCGCCCTGAGCTTTGGCCTGAAGCCGTCAGACTTCTCTACTCATCATCGTGAGTCAACCTTTCCTTCAGCACGACGCCTTCGGTAAGAAGCCCTTACCTCCTTTGTTTCCAGTCTGCTCCCCTGTGCACAGGTGGATTCTTCGGCGGCGGACAACACCTCTCCCTCGCCATTCCTCGCTGCTGCACCGAGTCCTGCAGGTGGCTGTCTCCCGGGTCCCGTCCTTGTAGTGCCAGTCATCTGTCCCTTGCAAGTAAGCTCCTCTCTCGCTCATTCTCCTCCTGTGTTGGTGTGTGCCCGTCACCCTGTGTCTTTGTGCTCTTTCCCATAGGGTTGCTGGCTGTACGGTCTCCTGCCTCTGTGCCCGAAGCAGACGCCGCCACCAATACATTTACATCCCGCAGACACACATCCATTCACCCCTGTTGCTAATAAACTATTTGAACTTCTCTGAGCCTGTGTGTGTGCGTCTCCTGAGCCGTGCGTTATGTCAGTACGGCTTCAGCAGAGCGGCTCGGCAGATGGCGGGCTCGCACACCGGTTTTCCACTCTCGAGGCTCGAGTGGATCAATTAGCCTATCAGCAACAGGTGATTTTCAATCAATTGTTAAATTTGACTAACTGGTTGGGCCGCTTGGACCCCCAACAGCCATTCCCCCCGGCTCGTCAGGGTGGCGCGGCTCCTGCTGCTCCAGTGGCCGTCCAGCAGGCTCCGAGTGCACCGGTTCGGCTCACACCCATTCCAACCCCCGCCCGCTTTAGCGGTAAGCTCGGCGGAGCGCGGGGGTTTATTATGCAGTGTGAGTCTGTGTTCCACCGGGTGCCCAGAGACTTTCTCTCAGATCATAGCTGAATTGGTTATATCGGGAATCTCCTGGAGGGTCGAGCTTTAACATGGACCTACGCCGTAATGGCGAGGCCCAGTTATGCCGCCCTCACATATGACCAATTCGTGAGGCGCTTCCTGGAGGTCTTTGACCATACTCCAACCGAGACGGTCCAGGTCGATCGGCTTCTCGCCCTCCAGCAGGGAAGCCGGTTGGCAGCGGACTACGCGGTCGACTTCCAGGTAGCGGCGGAGGAAGTAGGCTGGGAGGAACGCTCCCTCTGCGGCCTTTTTCTCCGCAGCCTCAATGATGATCTGAGGGATGAACTGGCTGGGCGGGATATTCCTGAGACGCTAGCGGAGCTGACATCCTTAGCGATTAGTTTGGATAACAGGCTGCGCGAGCGCTCCTCAGGGCGGAAGTCGTCTTCTTCTCGCCCTCGTGGAGCCTCGCCGCGCCTGTTCCAAGCTCGCTCCCTGGCGGCGCCGCCACCATCGTGCCCCGAGGAGTCGGAGCCGATGGTGACGGGCTGGACAAAGCTTTCACCTGCGGAGAGACAACGCCGCCGTGAGTTGGATCTCTGCATGTATTGCGGAGATGACCAACACACGGTGAAGCTTTGCCCACGGAAAGCCAGTCGGCGGGGTCCGCGAGTCACTGTAGGGGGCCTTGCGGATCTCAATCGGTTAAACTCACACACACAATTGAAGCTGCCCGTCTCGTTTCTGCCACAATCCCACTGGGCATCTCACCCACGCACTGGTGGATTTGGGCGCAGAAGGCAGCTTTATTTCACAAAGCCTGGCAACCCAATTGGGCATCCGCTGCCAGGCACTGAGAGACCCCATCTCCCTGGTCAACCTCTCTCGTGCCTCCCTTGGGAGAGTGATGCACCAGACTGTTCCTGTCCCGGTGATTATCTCTGGAAACCACCGGGAGGAGATGACCTTCTACGTCCTGCCCAACTCTGTGTCTCCCGTCATCCTGGGGTATCCCTGGCTACGCCTCCACAACCCTGTCCTGGATTGGAAGTCAGCTGGGGTATCGGCATGGAGCACGTTCTGCATGGGCACCTGCCTTCAGTCCGCTGCCTGCTCTCCGTCCGCTTCTCCCCCCGCTACGGACGCAGCACCCCCGGACCTGTCCTTGGTGCCTCTGGAATTTCACGACCTGGGCATGGTATTCAGTAAGACCAAGGCCATGTCTCTCCCTCCTCATCGGCCCTATGACTGCGCCATCAACCTCCGCCAGGGGGCACCCTTACCTTCTGGTCGGCTCTACAGTCTGTCGGCGCCGGAGAAGGAGACGATGAACGCCTATCTAAAAGAGTCGCTGAGTGCTGGGATAATCCGCCCATCATCATCACCCGTGGGGGCAGGGTTCTTCTTCGTTGGGAAAAAGGATGGATCCCTCCGTCCTTGCATTGACTATCGGGCCCTTAATGACATCACGGAGAGGGATCATTACACCCTGCCCCTCATGGACACCGCTTTCCACTCCCTCCAGGGGGCGACCTGGTTCACCAAGCTGGATCTACGCAGCGCATACCACCTCGTCCGGATCCAGGAGGGAGATGAGTGGAAGACAGCCTTCCGTACCCCGAATGGCCACTTTGAATACCTGGTAATGCCGTTCGGGTTAACCAACTCTCCTGCCGTCTTTCAGCGCCTCATCAACGACGTCCTCCGGGACTTCATCGGCCTCTTTGTGTTCGTCTACCTGGATGATATACTCATCTTCTCCAAGTCCAGGGACGAGCACCAGGTCCATGTGAGGCGGGTCCTCCAAAGGCTGCTGGAGAACCGGCTATACGTGAAGGCTGAGAAGTGCAAATTTTTTGCTAGAACAACCTCCTTCCTGGGATTCGTCATCGCTCACGACCAGGTGCGTCCAGATCCAGAGAAGGTGAAGGCGGTGGTAGAGTGGCCTACACCTGCGTCGAGGAAACAGGTGCAACAGTTCGTGGGATTCGCGAACTTCTACTGCCGCTTTGTTCCAAACTTCAGCACCATCGTCGGACCGCTGACCCGCCTCACGTCCCCTAAGGTCCCGTTCCGGTGGACCGAAGAGGCCGCAGCTGCTTTTCAGGCGCTGAAGGCGGAGTTCTCCTCCTCCCGGGTCCTTTGCCAGGTCGACCCCGCGCTGCAGTGCATCGTGGAGGTGGATGCTTTGGACACAGGAGTGGGGGCGGTGCTATCCCAGCGGTCGCCTGACGACGGCGCCAAAAGGCCCTGCGCCTTCTTCTCCCGGCGCTTGTCCCCGGCGGAGAGAAATTACGACGTGGGGGACAGAGAGCTCCTCGCCATCAAGCTCGCGCTGCAAGAGTGGCGTCACTGGCTAGAGGGGGCGGACCTGCCATTCGTGGTCCTTACGGACCACAAGAACTTGGAATATCTTCGATCTGCCAAGCGCCTGAATGCCCGCCAGGCGTGCTGGTCCTTGTTCTTCGCCAGGTTCCAGTTCTCCATCACCTTCAGGCCTGGCTCTAAGAACGGCCTGCCCGACGCCCTCTCTAGGCAATTCGCCCCCGAGGAGTCGGAGGACGCGCTCCACACCATCCTGCCCAGGTCGTGCATCGTGGGAGCCATCTCCTGGGACATAGAGAGCAAGATCCGGAAGGCGCAGGAGGTGGAACCTGACCCTGGCGGCGGACCAGAGGGAAGACTATTCGTGCCATCTGCGGTTCGAGGAGAGGTCATCCACTGGCTACACACCTCCAGGCTCACCTGTCACCCTGGCTCCTCCCGGATGATAGACCTCCTCCAGCGGTCCTTTTGGTGGCCGGGCCTGCGGAGGGATGCGGCTCGCTACGCCCGGGCTTGCCCAGTTTGTGCCACCAATAAGTCGGGAAACGCCCCTCCAGCGGGTCTGCTCCAGCCCCTGCCCGTCCCTGGCAGGCCCTGGTCGCACATCGCCCTGGACTTCGTCACCGGACTCCCAGTCTCCAACTCCTACGACACCATCCTCACCATCGTGGATCGCTTCTCCAAGGCGGTACACTTCGTTCCCCTGCGAGGTCTCCCTACTGCCCTGGAGACGGCTGACCTCCTCATCCAACACGTGGTCAGGCTGCACGGGATTCCGGTGGACGTGGTCTCGGACCGGGGACCCCAATTTTCCTCTGAGGTTTGGAAGTCGTTTTGTAACGCCATCGGAGCCAAGGTGAGCCTCTCCTCCGGCCATCACCCCCAATCCAACGGGCAGTGTGAGTGGACCAACCAGGAGCTGGAGGCTGCGCTCCGCTGTGTGACTGCATCCAAACCCACGTCCTGGAGTAACCATCTTGCCTGGGTTGAATACGCCCACAACACCGCTCGCTCTTCTGCTACAGGGATGTCCCCCTTCAAGGCGTCCCTGGGTTACGACCCCCCGCTGTTCCCGGCGCAGGAGAGTGAGGTAACTGTCCCGTCAGTTAGGGCGCATCTCAGGCAGTTCCGCTCCATCTGGGCATCTGCGCGTAATGCGCTTTTACGCACGGCGGAGCGCAACAGAACTGTGGCGGACCGGCACAGAAGACCTGCCCCGGCGTACAGAGTTGGGCAACAAGTCTACGTGTCAACCCAGGACGTAACATTGAAAGGCGAGAGGAGGAAGCTGGCACAGCGCTTTATGGGACCCTACCCCATCACCCGGATCATCAACCCGGTAGCTGTGCGCGTGGCTATTCCCCCCTCCCTCCGCATCCATCCCACCTTCCACGTGTCTAAGGTGAAGCTGGCAGTCTCCGACCCCCTTTGCCCTCCTCCTGCTGCGCAACCCGCGCCCCGGATGGTTGGTGGCCATCCGGCCTGGGCCGTCTCTTCCATCCTGGACTCCCGGCGCCGGGGTCGTGGGTTGCAGTACTTGGTGGACTGGGAGGGCCATGGGCCTGAACATCGACAGTGGGTGCCCCGGTCGTTTGTGTTAGACCCCTCGCTCATCGCTGATTTCCACCGAGCGCACCCAGAGAAGCCATCGCCAGGAGGCACTGCTAGAGGGGGGAGTACTGTCACGCCGCGCCGCTCATCAGCGGTGCCACCTGCACACACACCTGCACATCATCAGCGGCGAGGAATATAAGCCGCCTCGCCCTGAGCTTCGGCCTGAAGCCGTCAGACTTCTCTACTCATCATCGTGAGTCAACCTTTCCTTCAGCACGACGCCTTCGGTAAGAAGCCCTTACCTCCTTTGTTTCCAGTCTGCTCCCCTGTGCACAGGTGGATTCCTCGGCGGCGGACAACGCCTCTCCCTCGCCATTCCTCGCTGCTGCACCGAGTCCTGCAGGTGGCTGTCTCCCGGGTCCCGTCCTTGTAGTGCCAGTCATCTGTCCCTTGCAAGTAAGCTCCTCTCTCGCTCATTCTCCTCCTGTGTTGGTGTGTGCCCGTCACCCTGTGTCTTTGTGCTCTTTCCCATAGGGTTGCTGGCTGTACGGTCTCCTGCCTCTGTGCCCGAAGCAGACGCCGCCACCAATACATTTACATCCCGCAGACACACATCCATTCACCCCTGTTGCTAATAAACTATTTGAACTTCTCTGAGCCTGTGTGTGTGCGTCTCCTGAGCCGTGCGTTATGTCAGTCTCTCTCTATATGTATATGTCTTGTAGGGAGTCATGTGCTCTGTCTATGTGTCATCATATAGACATCATCTGGTGGGTCTACTTCTTCTTTGTTCAGACCACTGAAGGGTCTCCTCCTGTCTCAGACGGCTGTGTTGTTCACAGTCATGCCTGCGGCGTACTGGTGGAACCTGAGGTGTTTCATGTTCACGGCATCCTTTCTGACATGCAGCAGTTCTCCTCATTCTATTGCTTTCCATCTGGTGGATCTTCTTCTTCATTCAGACCACTGGTTGAGGGATAGGTGCGTCATAATTCCAGTTCATGGGCACGATCCTGAAAAAGTGGCTTTTGACCCTGCTCAGGAAGGCCCGTGCATGCCCGTAGAAACCAAGAAACCGGAGCATCCAGAGAAAATCAGTGCTTTGCTTGGGATTTTACACATTTGTAGTGTAGACTGGCATTCGTCAAGGTTACACATTTGCCGTCATGTAGGCATGGCAAGTCATCCTATGATGCCTGAGTTCATAGGACGTGCTATGATGATGAGGCAGAGATCATAGTCCATCCTATGATATCCTAGAAATGTGCTTTAAAGTCTGTCATACCCTATGCTGGTGAAGGGTGTCCTCCTGTCTCAGACGGGTGCGATGTGCTGCTGGAATTCAATTCAATTCACCTTTATTTATACTGTGCGACATCACAACAGAAGCCATCTCGTGGCGCCACAGTGCAGAAAAAAAAAAACCCAGTCTCAGAAAAACCAAGCAATCAGACAATCCCTTGTGAGCAAGCACTTAGCAACAGTGGAGAGGAAAAACTCCCATTTGGCAGGAAGAAACCTCTAGCAGAACCAGGCTCAGGGAGGGGCAGTCATCTGCTGCGACTGGCTGGGGGTGAGGGGATAGGAGGATGGAGAGGACAGACATAAAGAACATAACAGTAAGATGCCAAGTACATTATTGGAGGTCAACCAGCAGTATGGATCAAATAACAACAGAACAAAAGTGGGGTTAAGAGACACAAAATCCCTCCTTAAATGTAAGCTATATTAAAAAGGAAGGATTTTACCCTGTTCTTAAAATCAGAGACCGAGTATGACTCCCGGACCCAGAGTGGTAACTGGTTCCAGAGAGAAGGAGCTTGGTAGCAGAAAGCTCTGCCTCCCACTGTACTTTTGGAGATTCTGGGCACCACAAGTAATCCAGCATTTTGGGAGCGTAATGCTCTATTAGGATGGTAAGGTAATATCAGATCTTTTATATATGTAGGGGGGCCTGATTATTAAGAGCTTTGAAAGTAAGAAGAAGGATTTTAAACTTGATTATAAATTCTATGGGAAGCCAATGAAGGGAGGACAGAACCGGGGACAAATGATCTCTTTTTCTAGAACCAGTTAAAACTCTAGCAGCAGCATTTTGAATCAACTGAAGATTTTTTAAGGATACTTTAGGACAACCAGATAATAATAACGAATTACATTAATCTAATCGAGAGCTGACAAAGGCGTGAATCAGTTTCTCAGCATCATTCAGAGACAAGATGCTCCTGATCTTGGCAATATTGCGCAGATGATAGAAGGCAGTCTTAGAAACAAATTTAATATGTGAATTAAAGGACAAATCTTGATCAAAAATAACCCCAAGGTTCCTCACAGAACTAGTCAGAGTGAGAGTGGCGGCATCTAAATTAAGAGCATAATTTGAGAAGGAATTTCTAAGATGTTTTGGGCCAACAAGAATGACTTCAGTCTTATCTGAGTTTAATAGTAGAAAATTACAAGTCATCCAAGCTTTGATGTCCTTAAGACAGGCATCTAACTTGGCTAATTGATTACAATCATCGGGCTTCATTGACAGGTATAGTTGTGTGTCGTCTGTGTAACAGTGAAAATGTATACAGTGCTTTCTGATGATATTGCCTAACGGGAGCATATATAAACTAAAAACTGTAGGGCCTAACCTCAGGTGTTTCATCCTCATGGCATCTTTTCTGATGTGCAACAGTTGTCGTCAATCTATTGCTCTCTGTCTTCTTCTTCGAGACCACTGGTTGAGGGATAGGTGTGTCATAATTCCAGTTCATGGACAGGATCATGAAAATAGATCTGAGCAAAAAGAGGCTTTCCGGCATGGACTCTGTATATGACATCATAAAGACATGAAGGCAGCCTTGATGTATATGACATCATAAAGACACATTTGTCTATGTGCCGTGGGCTTGATGTATGTGACATCATAAAGACACATTTGTCTATGTGCCGTGGGCTTGATGTATGTGACATCATAAAGACACATTTGTCTATGTGCCGTCACATAGGCATCGCGAGTCGTCCTATGATGCCTGAGTTCATTGTGTATATGACGTCATTAAGGCACATTTGTCTATGTGTCCTATAATGCCTGGGTTCAAAGACACATGATAAATATGACATCATAAAGACACATTTGTCTATGTGTCCTATGATGCCTGAGTTCATAGGACATCCTATGATGTTCAGGCAGAGATCATAGGCCGCCAAGCGTAACAGACACATACATACGGTGGGGCAAAAAAGTATTTAGTCAGCCACCAATTGTGCAAGTTCTCCCACTTAAAAGATGAGAGAGGTCTCCAATTTTCATCATAGGCATACCTCAACTATGAGAGACAAAATGAGAAACCCCCCCCCCCCCCCCCAGAAAATCACATTAAAGGATTTTTAATGAATTAACTGGTAAATTCCTTGGTAAAATAAGTATTTGGTCACCTACAAACAAGCAAGATTTCTGGCTCTCACAGACCTGTAACTTCTTCTTTAAGAGGCTCCTCTGTCCTCCACTCGTTACCTGTATTAATGGCACCTGTTTGAACTCGTTATCAGTATAAAAGACACCTGTCCACAACCTCAAACAGTCAGACTCCAAACTCCACTATGGCCAAGACCAAAGAGCTGTCAAAGGACACCAGAAACAAAATTGTAGACCTGCACCAGGCTGGGAAGACTGAATCTGCAATAGGTAAGCAGCTTGGTGTGAAGAAATCAACTATGGGAGCAATTATTAGAAAATGGAAGACATACAAGACCACTGATAATATCCCTCGATCTGGGGCTCCACGCAAGATCTCACCCCATGGGGTCAAAATGATCATGAGAACGGTGAGCAAAAATCCCAGAACCACACGGGGGGACCTAGTGAATGACCTGCAGAGAGCTGGGACCAAAGTAACAAAGGCTACCATCAGTAACACACTACGCCGCCAGGGACTCAAATCCTGCAGTGCCAGACGTGTCCCCCTGCTTAAGCCAGTACATGTCCAGGCCTGTCTGAAGTTTGCTAGAGAGCATTTGGATGATCCAGAAGAGGACTGGGAGAATGTCATATGGTCAGATGAAACCAAAATAGAACTTTTTGTTAAAAACTCAACTTGTCGTGTTTGGAGGAGAAAGAACACCGTTCCTACTGTGAAGCATGGGGGTGAAAACATCATACTTTGGGGCTGTTTTTCTGCAAAGGGACCAGGACGACTGATCCGTGTAAAGGAAAGAATGAATGGGGCCATGTATTGTGAGATTTTGAGTGAAAACCTCCTTCCATCAGCAAGGGCATTGAAGATGAAACGTGGCTGGGTCTTTCAGCATGACAGTGATCCCAAACACACTGCCCAGGCAACGAAGGAGTGGCTTTGTAAGAAGCATTTCAAGGTCCCGGAGTGGCCTAGCCAGTCTCCAGATCTCAACCCCATAGAAAATCTTTGGAGGGAGTTGAAAGTCCGTGTTGCCCAGCGACAGCCCCAGAACATCACTGCTCTAGAGGAGATCTGCATGGAGGAATGGGCCAAAATACCAGCAACAGTGTGTGAAAACCTTGTGAAGACTTACAGAAAACGTTTGACCTCTGTCATTGCCAACAAAGGGTATAACAAAGTATTGAGATGAACTTTTGTTATTGACCAAATACTTATTTTACTGAGGAATTTACCAATTAATTCATTAAAAATCCTTCAATGTGATTTTCTGGATTTTTTTTTCTCATTTTGTCTCTCATAGTTGAGGTATATCTATGATGAAAATTTGAGACCACTCTTATCTTTTAAGTGGGAGAACTTGCACAATTGGTAGCTGACTAAATACTTTTTTCCCCACTGTAGCTTGCTTTTATAGAGTGATAGTGATAGTCATGTAAAAAAAATAGGACACCCAGTATAAGCCTGTTTTTTTAACATATTTGGACATATGGATATTTAATATCAACTAGTGCATACCCGTGCATGCTCGTGGAAACCAAGTATAAGCAAGTATTTCTGCATGCCTGTAGAAAGCAGGTGTAAGCAAGCACGTCACCACTTTTCAGTGATGCCAGCTTTTGATCTTTGATGATGTCATAGCGATGCCTGCGTTTGATCTTTGACATGGTTAAGCAAGTATCTCTGCATACCCGTAGAAGGCAAGTGTAAGCAAGCATTTCTGCATGCTCGTAGAAAGAGTGTTCTGACCTCACAATGTGCCTATGATGTTTGTATGACATCATAGGAGGAGTTGTTCAAAGGAGTTGTTCAGAACTTCTTATATGGTCATGTGACATAATAGGAACACAGTGTGCGCCTGCGACACAAGACACACACAGACAGACAGACAGATTTCTTCTTTTAGATTTGATTGGCAGTTGGCAACCAGCTTACGGCACCATTACCGCCACATACTTCTTGTTTTTCTCTCAGTCACTGGCATGAATTATATATCATTCTATATATCACTCTATATATAATTCAAGAAATCTCGGTGTGTGTCTGTCTGTGTGTCACGACCATAGGACTCGCTAAAAGATCATAGGATCACCTATGATGTTCCTATGATAGCTTCATGATGTCTATATGATGTCATGTAGACCATAGGACTCACTAAAAGATCATAGGATTGCCTGTGATGTTCCTATATGGTCACTAAAAGATCATAGGATCGCCTATGACGTTCGTATGATGTCTACATGATGTCCTATGATGTTCCTATGACGTCTACATGATGTCTATATGGCATCATTTCGACCATACTTGCTAAAAGATCATAGGATCGCCTATGATGTTCCTGTATGGTTGCTAAAAGATAGGATCGCCTATGATGTTCCTATGATGTCTACATGATGTCCTATGATGTTCCTATGATGTCTACATGATGTCTGTATGACGTCATATAGGCCATAGGACTCGCTAAAAGATCATAGGATCGCCTATGATGTTCCTATCATCACTCTATACTAGTACATACCCGTGCATACCCGTCCATGCCCGTAGAAACCAAGTATAAGCAAGTATTTCTGCATGCCCATTGCTGAAGGGTCTCCTCCTGTCTCAGACGGCTGTGCTGTTCACAGTCATGCCTGCGGCGTACTGCTGGGGCCTGAGGTGTTTCATGTTCACGGCATCCTTTCTGACGTGCAACAGTTCTCCTCATTGCATTGCTGTCCATCTGGTGCAGGGGTGTCAAACTCATTCCATGGAGGGCCAAGACCCTGCAGGTTTTACTTCCACCCAGTCTCTTCAGCAGGTGTTTTCACTGATCAGCAATCAGTAGGAAGAAATTCAGAGAAATCACCTGTTGAAGACACTGGGTGGAGGTAAAACCTGCAGGGTCTTGGCCCTCCATGGAATGAGTTTGACACCTGTGATCTGGTGGATCTTCTTCTTTGTTCAGACCACAGGTTGAGTGATAGGTACGTCATAATTCCAGTTCATGGGCACAATCCTGAAAATAGATCTGAGCAAAAAGTGGCTTTTGACCCTGTTCAGGAAGGCCCGTGCATGCCTGTAGAAACCAAGAAACCGGAGCACCCGGAGAAAATCAGCGCTTTGCTTGGGATTTTACACATTTGTAGTGTAGACTGGCATTCGTCAAGGTTACACATTTGCCGTCATGTAGGCATGGCGAATTGTCCTATGATGCCTGAGTTCATAGGACATCCTATGATGGTGAGGCAGAGATCATAGGCCATCCTATGATATCCTAGAAACGTGCTTTAAAGTCTGTCATACCCCATGCTGGTAAAGGATGTCCTCATGTCTCAGACGGGTGCGATGTACTGCTGGAACCTCAGGTGTTTCATCCTCATGGCGTCTTTTCTGACGTGCAGCAGTTTTCGTCATTCTATTGCTCTCCATCTGGTGGATCTTCTTTTTCTAATTCTTCTTCTTCGTTGAGACCACTGGTTGAGGGATAGGTGCGTCATAATTCCAGTTCATGGACAGGATCATGAAAATAGATCTGAGCAAAAAGAGGCTTTCCGGCATGGACTCACTGTATATGACATCATAAAGACATGAAGGCAGCCTTGATGTATATGACATCATGTTGCCTGTTGTCACTGTATATGACATCATAGGACATCCTATGATGTCCTATAAACGTGCTTTAAAGACATGAAGGCAGCCTTGAAGTATATGACAACATGTTGCCTGATGTCACTGTATATGACATCATGAAGACACATTTGTCTATGTGCCGTCATATAGGCATCGCGAGTTGTCCTATGAGAGTCGTCCTATGAGAGTCATCCTATGATGCCTGAGTTCATAGGACGTCCTATGATGATCAGACAGAGATCATAGGCCATCCTATGATGTCCTATAAACGTGACACACACACACACACACACACACACACACACACAGAGAGATTTTGTGCTTTAATAGTGATATGATTTAAGAATCTCTCTGTGTGTGTGTGTGTGTGTGTGTGTGTGTGTGTGTGTGTGTCACGACCAGAAGCAGTACCCATGAAGAATGGCAGTCTACACTACAAATGTGTAAAATGCCAAGTAAAGCGCTGATTTTCTCCGGGTGCTCTGGTTTCTGGGTTTCGACGGGCATGCACGGGTCTTCCTGAACAGGGTCGAAATCCACTTTTTGCTCAGATCTATTTGCATGATCCTGTCCATGAACTGGAACTACAACGCACCTATCCCTCAACCAGTTGTCTCAACAAAGAAGAACAAGAAGACCCACCAGATGGAGAGCAATACAGTGAGGAGAACGGCTGCACGTCAGAAAAGATGCCTTGAAGATGAATCACCTCAGGTTTGAGCAGTATGCTGCAGGCATGGCTGTAGCCGTCTCAGACAGGAAGAGACCCTTTAGCAACGGGCATGCAGAAATACTTGCTTATACTTGGGTTTACGGGCATGGGCAGGTATGTACTAGTCACTCTATAAATTCAAGACATCTCTGTGTCTATGTGTGTGTCTGTCAAGACATCATAGACGGCCTATGATGTGTGCCT
This sequence comes from Pholidichthys leucotaenia, assembly GCA_020510985.1. Taxonomy (NCBI): domain Eukaryota; kingdom Metazoa; phylum Chordata; class Actinopteri; order Cichliformes; family Pholidichthyidae; genus Pholidichthys; species Pholidichthys leucotaenia. The sequence continues at coordinate 241,616,204 of CM035839.1, forward strand.
GGTGTCCTATGATGATCCTGTGATCTTAGGCATAAGACTCGCGATGCCGTCATAAAGATATGATGTCTATATGACGGCACAAAGACAGAGCACATCATAGGACGGCCTATGATGTCTGCATGATGTCCTATGATTCATGATGCCCTACGATGACCCTAAAAGATATGTCTCTATGACATCATATAGACACATCATACAACACCCTATGATGTCTGCATGATGTCCTATGATGAGCCAATGATATCAGGCAACATAGGACTTGCGATGCCGTCATATAGACAAATGTGTCTTTATGATGTCATAGAGACCATCACTCACGATGCCTAGACTAATGTGTCTTTATGATGTCATATGGCTCAAAATTGGCAAGGTGAATAAGTCACAGGGCCAGTCTTTACAGCGCGTTCGTGTTTTCTGCACAACAGATTTCTGCAGCCATGGCCAATTCTATGTTGCCGCGAGCAGAGTTGCCAGATCAAGCAGTCTTCGTATTCCCAGTCAGCCTTGGTCCCATATTGCCATGGATTTTGCCACTGGTCTCCCCCCTTCCCATGGCAACACAGTAATTTTGACCATCGTGGACAGGTTTTCCAAGGGATTACACCTGGTTCCCCTTCCCAAGCTGCTGTTCGTCGCCAAGACAGCGGAGCTCCTTTCCTACCACATCGTCAAGCTACACTGCATCCCTACGGACATTGTGTCTGACCGGGGCCCACAGTTCACTTTTTGAGTCTGGAAGTCCTTCTGCCACTGCCTTGATACCACCATCAGCCTCACCTCCGGCTATCATCCCCAGAGCAATGGACAGGGTCGCCCTTCGTTGTGTGGCAGCCAAAGACCCCGCTTCATGGAGCTCCCATCTCACCTAGGTTGAATACTCAATAAATTCCACGGTCTCCTCAGCTATGGGCCAGTCACCATCCGCGTCTGTAGGCTACAACCCCCCCCCCCGCCCCGCTTTCTATGGCTGAGAGAGAGGTTGCGGTGCTGTCCGTGGGGGCTCACTTTCATCAGTGCCGCCGGGCTTAGAGGTCCACCAGAGCGGCGCTTCAGCATGCCACCGAGCGCAATCAGCGCGATGCTGACCGCAAGAAGGTTCCAGCGCAAAGCTACAAAAAGGGACAGCAGGTTTGGGTAGCCACAGACCGGTTCTGCTGAAGACGGAGGGTCGCAAACTCGCCCCCCAGTTCGTGGGCCCCTTTCCTGTCACCACTAATGTTGGTGACTCTGCTGTTCAGCTCCAGCTTCCATGGACGCTCTGCGCGCACCCTACCTTCCATGTCTCCAAAGTTAAGCCTCTCTTCCAGCCCTCTCTGCCCTCCCTCGAAGTCGCCCCCTCCTCCCAAGGTCCTGGGCGGACATGTCACTCACACCGTCAGGGAGATCTTGGATGTAAAACGTTGGGGTCGGGGCTTTCAGTATTTAGTCGACTGGGAGGGCTATGGCCCGGAGCATCGGTCATGGTCCCTTGGTCCAAGTTTCATGACAAGGGGATGGTCCGGGACTACCATCGTGCTCACCTGGAGAAGACTAGGCGACCGCCAGGAGGCGTTCCTTGAGAGGGGGGCACTGTCATGTGCGGCGAGCGCTCGCCCCCTCCTTCCTGCTCATCGGCTCCCTCATCAGACGCACCTGCTGATTCCTGCCTGCCAGCGTTTATAAGGAAGCAGTCTTCAGTGATTCAACACTGGCTTGTTTGGGTATACTGCTCGACCGACGGCTTTGTTGTAAGCGGTTATTTGTCTTATGACATTACCTAACAATCTCCTCTGCTCCACTTTTTCCAGGTTGCTGCCAACAGAGCGGTGCATCTGCAGGGATTTGGTGCGCTCGCCTACCTGTTGCTCCTCCTCAAAGCAGCCTTCCTTTTCTGCCCGGTCAGACCCAACCATCCAACCCGTCTGGCAGTTCCACCTGCTGGTTCCCCTCCTTCGCTGGGTTCTGTGCTGATCTCCTCCTCTATCTCTCACGTGAGTGGCATTATCTGTTTTCCCATTATATCTCCATTCTTCCTAATCAGCCTCGTCTGTCCTCCGCAGGGCTCCTGCTTATCTGGCGAGTGATTGCCGTTTTCTCTTCAAGATTGCTGTGTTTGAACATTCAAATAAAGGGTCAAACATTTTTTGTGTGCTCGCTTGGTGATTGCACATTGCACTCAGGTGGCTTGTCCAGCCAATATGACATTTTGATGTCGGCATGATGTCCTATGAGGCATGTTGTCCTATGATGATCCTATGATATCAGGCAACATAGGACTCGCGATGCTGTCATATAGACAAATGTGTCCAAATGTGTCTTTATGATGTCATTTAGACCATCACTCACGATGCCTACACTAATGTGTCTTTATGATGTCATATGGCTCAAAATTTACAAGGTGAATAAGTCATCATTGTAATTCAAGAAATCTGTCTGTGTGCGTGTGTCACGAGCATAGGACTTTGTGTTGCCATGGTAACCATATCAAAGATCAAAGGCAAGCATCACCATGGTTACTGTTGCCATGGTAACCATGTCAAAGATCAAAGGCAGGTATGCAGCAGGGGTTCTACGGGCATGCACGGGTACCATGTCAACATCCCTGAATTTCAGCCTCCCCAGATATGCGGAAGTTTGGGACGGGAAATCTTTAATGAACGTCCATAGGTGATCCGTAGGGGAGCTGTGGGCGTTCATAGCTATGACATCACAGGCGCACACTGTGTTCTTATGATGTCACATGACCATATAAAGAGTTCTGAACAACTCCTTTGAACAACTCCTTCTGTGATGTCATACAGACATCATAGGCACCCTGTGAGGTCAGAACACTTTTCACAGGCATGCAGGAATACTTGCTTACACTTGCTTTCTACGGGCATGCAGAAATACTTGCTTAACCATGTCAAAGAGCAAAGGCAGGGATCACCATGGCACTGTTGCCATGGTAACAGTAACTTTCTACAGGCATGCAGAAATACTTGCTTGGTTTCTACGGGCATGCACGGGTATGCACTAGTCACTATAAAAACAAGAAATCTCTGTGTCACATTCATAGGACATCATAGGACGGCCTATGATCTCTGCCTGAACATCATAGGACATCCTATGAACTCAGGCATCATAGGACACATAGACAAATGTGTCTTTATGATGTCATATAGGCCATGTGTCTTTGAACTCAGACATCATAGGACACATAGACAAATAGGACACAGACAAATGTGTCTTTATGATATCAAGCCCACAGCACATAGACAACTGTGTCTTTACAATGTCATATACATCAAGCCTGCCTTCATGTCTTTATGATGTCATATACAGTGACAGACATCAGACAACATGTCTTTATGATGTCATATACATCGAGGCTGCCTTCATGTGTTTATGATGTCATATACAGTGAGTCCATGCCGGAAAGCCTCTTTTTGCTCAGATCTATTTTCATGATCCTGTCCATGAACTGAAATTACGACGCACCTATCCCTCAACAAGTGGTCTCAACGAAGAAGAAGAAGAAGGCCCACTAGATGGAGAGCAATAGAATGATGACAACTGCTGCATGTCAGAAAAGTTGCCATGAAGATGAAACACCTGAGGCTCCAGCAGTACATCGCACCCGTCTGAGACAAGAGGACACCCTTCACCAGCATAGGGTACGACAGACTTTTAAGCATGTTTCTAGGATATCATAGGATGGCCTATGATCTCTGCCTCATCATCATAGCGCATCCTATGAACTCAGGCATCACTGGACGATTCGCCATGCCTACGATGACGGCAAATGTGTAACCTTGACGAATGCCAATCTACACTACAAATGTGTAAAATGCCAAGCTAAGCGCTGATTTTCTCCGGGTGCTCCGGTTTCTTGGTTTCTACGGGCATGCACGGGCCTTCATGAACAGGGTTGAAAGCCACTTTTTCAGGATCGTGCCCATGAATTGGAATTACGGCGCACCTATCCCTCAACCAGTGGTCTGGATGAAGAAGAAGAAGACCCACCAGATTGAGAGCAATAGAATGAGGAGAACTGCTGCACGTCAGAAAGGATGCTGTGAACATGAAACACCTCAGGTTCCACCAGTACGCCGCAGGCATGACTGTGAACAACACAGCCGTCTGAGACAGGAGGAGACCCTCCTTCAGTGGTTTGAACGAAGAAGACCCACCAGATGATGTTTATATGACGGCACATAGACAGAGCACATGACTCCCCTACAAGACATACTGTATATATAGACACAGGTAAGCAACATAACAGAACAGTGACAGGCAGGAGAAGAAGTAACAAGCAGGGGCAAACAGCCCCACATGGCAGGGCATATTTTGTGTGATTTTTATGTTTAGCTGCATACAAAAGCCATCCCATGTGATTGTCACTTAGTGCTGTGTTGCTATACCAACTGTCCTGTAACTGGCAAGAATTCTATTCCAATGCATCCCCTCTACGGGAATGCATGGGTATACGCACTAGTATATATAATTCAAGAAATCTCTGTGGCTGTCTGTGTGTCACCACTATAGGGCTCGCTAAAGGATCATAGGACTGATGTTCATATGATCTCTACATGATGCCTATATGACGTCATATAGGCACCATACTATAGAGCGAGTCAAGGAAATCTGTGTGTGTCTGTGTGTGATCAAAGGCAGGCATCACTCACGATCATAGGACTTGCTAAGCCATCAAAGATCGTAGGACTCGCTATGACATCATCAAAGATCAAAGGCAGTCATCACTCACAATCATAGGTCTCGCTATGACATCATCAAAGATCAAAGTCAGATATCACTGAACGGGTGCTGACGTGCTTGCGTGCACCCTTGCTTACACCTGCTTTCTACGGGCATGCAGAAATACTTGGATGGGTTTGCATGGGCATGCACAGGTATGCACTAGTAGAGTGATATGTAAACATATTTAAATATATAAATGTTTGTAAATGAATCATAAGCCTGGTCACCATGGCTACTGTTGCTTTGGAATAGTAAACACTCCATTTCAGTTCTTAGAATGCCTTTGTGACATCATCAGTGACATAATCACAGAGGCTTCTCGGATCTGAGTCATTTAGTTTTAGAGCAAATTATGTGGTGGGAAGATATGAAGATATATAGAGTGATGAGGGTTGTGATTAAAGATTGAAGTACGTGGCGGTAATGCACCTGTAAGCTGGTTGCCAACCGCCAATCAAATCTAAAAGAAGAAGTAGTATGTGGCACTAATGCACCTGTAAGCTGGTTGGCAACCACCAATCAAATCTAAAAGAAGAAGGCAGTAGGACACTTGTAAGCAGGCTTGCTGAATACCACACCTCACCTTATAACACACAAGGTAAAAAATATATTTTTTCTCTTCTGTTGTATGAGATTTGTCTTGAGAACTCAGTCCACACTGACCTTCTCTATACATTTCAGCACAATTCAAGGCTAATTTTTGAATAAGAAGCTTGGCTGCACCTCGGACACAGTCCAGGGACGGATAATTTTTTTGCGCATAAGGAGTTGTTCATATATATAGAGTGATGATAATCAAGTCAGTGGTGGTAATGCACCTGTAAGCTGGTTGCCAACCACCAATCAAATCTAAAAGAAGAAGAAGAATGAATAACTTACTAAGCAAGATGTCTAAGCTCCCGTTAGCCAAGATACCTTCTCTGATAGGGAGAAGGTGTAGTACGGAAGCAAGCATTTTTAAGTTTTACACTTCTATTTAGCATTTTTAAGCTAACTTTCTACAACTTCATGCTTTTTTTGCTTTTATGCTAACATTTTTTCAAATTTAGACTGTTTAAGCATGTAAGCTAGCATTTTTATAGTTTAAGGCTTAAATTTCTGGCGATTGGCAATTTGGATAGGCTCCAGCCCCCCCGCCACCCGAAAAGGATTAAGCGGAAGAAGATGAATGAAAGGCTCAAATTTAACATTTTTCATCTATTTCAGCATTTTTAGCCTATCAGCTAAAACTGTTGAGCATTTTACATAGTGTCATAGCACTTCAGCTAATAATTTAGCAGCATTTCAGCTCAAGTGCTTCAGCATTTTTAGCCTTTCAGATAAAACTGTTCAGCATTTTACATAGTGTTATAGCACTAAAGCAAATAATTTAGCAACAATGTTGCTTCTTGATCCTCCTGTGAATAACATTACATTTCAGCTCATTAAATGTTATTTTTTAGCATGGAAGCTAGCATTTTTTTACATTTTAGGCTAATATTTAGCGTCTTTATGCTAACTTCCTGTAACATTAAGCTACTTCTGCTTTTATGCTAATGTTTGTCAAGATTAGCCTGTTTTAGCATGTAAGCTAGCATTTTTCAAGTTTTAAGCTTACTAGTACAGTGCCCGTTTGCAATGTGCTTTATTTACCACTTTATCTATCACTAATACGTAGATAACATATTCACAAACATTATGGAAAATAATATCAGGAGTGGGCTTTTATTGAATGATATCAGTGACCACCTGCCGATTTTTATTGTCTATCAATGTGATTATAGGAAGAAAAAGTATACCAAAAATATTAAATATAAAAGAATAAGAACCGAAGAATCAATGCATTTACTGACAAAGGAATTATTAATACAAGATTGGAAGATAGTTTATGATGAAAATGACATAAATAGAGCATATGATAAATTTTTACAAATATTTCAATCATTGTACAATAAATACTGTCCTATAAAACAATACAGTGACAGACAACAAAAAAAAAATATTCCTTGGGTCACCAAGGGGTTAATACATGCATGTAAAAAGAAGAATACATTATATAAACAATTCATTAAATGCAGAACAGTGGAAGCTGAGATCAAATATAAAAGATACAAAAATAAGCTTACTACTATAATGAGGACCTGTAAGAAAGAATATTACAACAGAATACTAGAGGATAACAAAAATAACATAAAAGGAATATGGCAAGTACTCAATGGGATTATTAGTAATTGTCCTAAGAATGCAAATTATCCAGAATATTTTATCGAAAATGGCAATTTGATAAATAATATGGAAGATGTGGTCAGTGGTTTCAATAAATTTTTTGTAAACGTTGGTCCTGAATTAGCAAAATCAATAGCGACACCAGAAACAAACTACAGTGGTTCTGTGAATGAAAAGGAAGATGGAAATCCAAACACAATCTTTTTGGGTGCAGTTACTGAAAAGGAAATTATCGAGACTGTGAGTAAATTTAAGAACAAAAAATCAACGGACTGGAATGAAATGGACATGACAATAGTGAAAAAAGTAATTGAGGGAATTGTTAAGCCACTCACCCACATCTGTAACCTGTCATTTCAAACTGGTACATTTCCAGACAAAATGAAAATAGCAAAAGTAATACCTCTATACAAAACAGGAGACAGTCATCGCTTCACAAATTACAGGCCAGTCTCTTTACTCTCACAATTCTCCAAAATACTTGAAAAAATCTTCACTAAGAGACTGGATGATTTCACTGAAAAACACAACCTCCTTACAGATAGCCAGTATGGTTTTAGAGCAGATAAATCTACATCTTTGGCACTGATCGAACTTATAGAAGAAATTACTAGTTGTATAGATAAAAAAAGGTTGCTGTAGGAGTATTTATAGATTTAAAGAAAGCTTTTGACACCATTGACCACAGAATACTACTAAGGAAACTGGAAAGGTATGGGATAAGAGGGGTTGGACTGAGTTAGGTGGAAAGTTATTTAAGTAACAGTCAACAATTTGTACAAATTGGAGAGCACAAATCACCCTTCATGGACATCACTTGTGGTGTGCCCCAGGGGTCAGTTTTGGGACCCAAACTCTTTATTTTGTATATAAATGACATATGCCAAGTATCAAAAATTCTGAAATTTATTTTGTTTGCGGATAACACAAATATCCTTTGCACTGGTGAGAATTTGCAGCAGGTTTTAGAGGTGGTCACAACTGAAATGGAAAAATTAACGCAGTGGTTCAACAAAAATAAATTATAATCTAAAAAAAACAAAGATTATGTTGTTTGGAAATTATAAAATAAATCATGAAATAATGGTAAAGATAGATGATACCAGAATAGAAACAGTGCAGGAAAATAAGTTTCTGGGGGTGACGCTAGACAATAAAATCTGCTGGAAACCTCACATCAGTCACATCCGGGCCAAATTAGCAAAATGTATAGGCATACTGGGGAAGACAAGACACTTCTTGGACTATAAATCATTGGTCTTATTGTACAATTCACTGTTTTTACCTTATCTTAACTACTGTGTAGAAGCCTGTGGAAACACCTACAAGACCAACCTACAGTCAATATGCACATTACAAAAAAGAGCTATAAGGATAATAAACAATGCAGGATATAGAGACCATACCAATGCGTTGTTCTTAAAGTCACATGTCATAAAGTTCATCGATTTAGTTAAATTTAAGACAGCACAAGTAATGTACAGGGCAATTAATAATCAACTACCAACTAATGTACAAAAAATATTTAAAAAAAGAGACAATGATCATAATTTGAGGGGAGACTTAAACTTTACAAAACCCAAGATACGTACAACCAAGAAAAATATGTGCATATCTGTCTGTGGGGTGGATTTGTGGAACAGTCTGGAGCCGGAACTGAAACTATGTACAAACAGAAATCAATTCAAAAAGAGGTATAAGCACCATTTGCTGAAAGGGTATATGTTAGAAGGGTAGTAGTTATAGTAGTTATATGTACGATTCATTATGTTCACTCTGGGATATTATGGGACACTATGGAATGGTGGGTGGGACAGCACTGTGTATATCTGTGTTGTTTGAGGCTGGTTTTGATGTATGGACATCATTGTATGTTAGAATGGATGGGTGTTAATGTTGATTTGTAAAAAAATACAGTAAATTGTTTACTTGGGGTCTTAAAGGTGGTAATTTGTATAAAATTCACATGGGTGTATCTATGGAAAAGAGGAGATGGAATTAATAAGTGTTCACTTCTTCCTTCTCCCTTTCGAACAGTGTATACTGTTACTTTATTGCATTTGCCATTTGCTTGTATTTGTTATATTTTTGTGTTCGATATGATCTATCTATCTATCTATCTATCTGTCTGTCTGTCTGTCTGTCTGACTGACTGACTGACTGACTGACTGACTGACTGACTGACTGACGTACGTACGTATGTACGTACACCTGAAGCTCAGATGGAAGGGGGGAAGGGGAGTTTTGGTACTAGAGGAGCATGCCTGGCTGGCTGGCTGGCCATAACCTTTTGTAGCCTGTGGTGTTGTATGTTAATGGACCTCATGTCTCTCTCACACAAACGCACACGTGCGCACGCACACACAAACACACACATCAAGTCGATAGCTTTTTTAATTTAGCTTGCCCCCGTTGTTCTATCATATTATAACTAGTGCTTACCCGTTATAATGGATTATACAGTATGTATTACGTTTTGTCACAGTTCTTCTTCTTTCGGTTACTGGCGGATAGCAAACAACTGAAAGGTGCGTACCACCACCCCACTGTACAAGAGGGTGTAACATTATGTCATTTGAGTCTGGCCCCTAAATTCTATGACTTAATCCTGTGTTATTTAAAAAAGATAAAAGAGCCCTTCTCATGATTCTTAGTGCCTCTCCATCTCCATCTGTTCCCAGAATGCCAGTTAAATCCCATTCCCTACTGGCCTCTCGAACTTCATTTTTCATTCTCTCTCTTTCATTTCCAAACTTGTGACAGTGTAATAAGATGTGCTCGACATTTTCTTTTACTCCACATTCTCTACATTTGTCACTTTCACTTTTCCCCATGGTGAATAAAGTGCCGTTTAAACCTGTATGATCCAGTCTGAATCTCGCCATAATGATGTCTTCCCTCCTGTTTGTTGTTTTATAATTCTTTATTGCAATAGATTTTTGTATTTTGTAATACGATTAATTGGCATCAAACTGGGGATTCTAAATTGTCCTTCGGTATGACTGTGAGAGTGAATGGTTGTCTGTCTCTCTGTGTTGGCCCTGCGATGGATTGGCGATCTGTCCAGGGTGTACCCTGCCTGTTGCCCAAAGATGCTGGGATAGGCTCCAGCCCCCCCCACCCCCACCCCGCGACCCGAAAAGGATTAAGCGGAAGAAGATGGATGGATGGATCTACCTTTATGATCTTCATCCCATCTTTTTTGCCATAGCTCAATTCCTTTTTCTTGATTATTGCTTTCCCTTCACCTTTTCCAAGAGACAATGGTGTAGTTATTTCTTTCCCAAGTGCACTTTTTGCTAATTTGTCTGTGCAATCATTCCCTTTCAACCCTTCGTGTGCAGGAACCCAACAAAACTGAACTTCTCCACCACCCCTGTGTACCCTAAATAAACTGTGATATAGCTCAATCACCAATCTCCCCTTGTAGATTTTAGTGTCTGTATGGTTTTTAAAGCTGCAAGTGAATCTGTGCACACCACCACCCAGTCCGGTCTGACCTCCTCCACCCACAGCAGACCAATAATTATTGCCACCATCTCTGCCGTAAACACGGAGGTATTGTTGGAGAGTCTTTTTGAGATGGTCACTTTAAACTCTGGAATCTATACTCTCAACAGAACCCTCTTTGTTCTTTGAACCGTCAGTATAGAGCTGTAAGTAGTTATAGTAATTGTTAAGATAAGATAAGCCTTTATTAGTCCCACAATGGGGAAATTCCAGGATTGCAACAGCACAGGGATAGCAACACTCAGAGCAATAATTAAGAAGATACGGAAGATATAAATAAGAGCAGTGGATATACATACATACACATAAATATATATACAAAGTGCGGAGCATTGTAGCAAGATGGAATAAACAGTATAACCGTCTACTTAGTTATCCTACATAGTATGAATATGTACCAATACATATTGTCACCCTCCGTAGCGACCAATATTGTCCTAGTTGTATATACTGGAGGGGACCATTGTGTAAGTCTATTGCGTCTTTTGCATTCAATACTATTAGGTCGTCACGTTTTTTTGCTATCTCTGCGAGCAGCCCTGCTTAGGTTATACAGTCTGACAGCCGTAGGTAGGGAAGGACCTGCGAAACCTCTTGGTTGTGCACCTAGGATGATGTAGTCTGCTGCTAAATGAGCTCCTCAGTGCGTTCAGTATGTCCTGCATAGGGTGGGACTCAGACTCCAGCAGAGATGATAGTTTAGCAACCATCCTTCTCTCTCCTATCTCCTCCACTGGGTCAGGGCGCTTCCCCAGGACACAGCTAGCTTTCTTGATCAGTTTGTTCAGTCTCTTCCTATCGGCTGCTGTAATGCCACTGCCCCAGCAGACCACTCCAAAAGTGATGGCTGATGCCACCACCGTGTCGTAGAATGTCTTCAGCAGTGCCCCTTGTACACCAAAAGAGTTTCCTCAGTAGGAACAGCCTGCGTTGTCCCTTTTTGTAGAGTGTGTCGGTATTGTGTGACCAGTCTAGTTTATTGTTCAAATGAACACCCAGGTACTTGTAGGATGTCACCATCTCAATGTCTGTTCCCTGGATGTTTACTGGTGCTGTGAGGGGTTGTCCTTGCCTGCGGCAGTCCACCACCAGATCCTTAGTTTTCCTCGCGTTGATCTGGAGGCAGTTCCGATGGCACCAGTCCACGAAGTCCTGGATAAGTCCTCTGTACTCAGCTTCATCTCCGTTAGAGATGAGGCCGACGATCGCAGAGTCGTCAGAGAACTTCTGTCGATGGCAGTGTGTTGTGTTGTGTGAGAAGTCCGCAGTATAAAGGGTGAACAGGAAGGGAGCCAAAACCGTTCCCTGGGGGATCCCCGTGCTACCGATGATCGTGTTGGACACACAGTCCTGGGTTCTCACAAACTGTGGCCGGTTAGTGAGGTAGTCCAGGATCCATGATGACAGGTGCTGGTCCACCCTTGCGCACAGCAGCTTGTCCTTCAGGATCATCGGTTGGATGGTGTTGAAAGCACTGGAGAAATCAAACAACATGATCCTCACGGCATTCCCGGGCTTCTCCAGGTGGGACAGAGAACGGTGAAGGAGGAAGATCACTGCATCCTCCACCCCAATGCCATGCTGGTAGGCGAACTGGAGTGGATCCATTGCTGGTCCCACCAGGGGGCAGAGGTAAATGGTTCCCGAGGTAAATGCTTGTTTTAACACCAACTTCACTCATCTGCCAATCATTTTTCCTCATTAGCAGACTAATATCTACTTCTGTTCCCGGAAACTGCCAAGGGGGAACATTACTCACTGGACTGGTGTTAGCTATATCAATAGTGTAGTCCATACATTCTGGCTTTTCTTTCAATTGTCCACCCAAACCCATGACCCTGGAAGTTAGAATATTCCCAGCAGCCTTGTAGTGTTGTTTTTGAAATATTTGCTTCCTCACTTCCTTACAGCTTGACCCAGTATAATACTAGCCTCTTTTACTGACAATAGCTTTTTACTTAGTGTTAGCTTAGTAAATACAAAAGCCCGATCAGGCACACGGGTGAATCAGACCCCGGGCAGGGCTGTTTCACCAGGTTAGGCTAACCTGTTTTTAGCTAGCTAGCTATTCACTTCTCGCCTGGAACGCCATGATTCCACCCCCGACGTGTGTCAGCTGTGTGCCCCTCCTTAAGAAGGTTTCTGAGTTGGAATTGAGACTCTTCAACCTCTATAAGATTCAGGAGGCTGAAGACCACCTAGATACTATAATTCATGGACGGACATCGGCCCCGGCAACCGACTCCCAGCTAGCAGAGATGGCTACTTACCTGGGTGAAATTAGCACATCGCCATCCACTCCCACCCCTGCTCTGGTCACCTCAGCTGTCCAGGACCCCAGCAATAAACACTGGCTTCAGCTCGGAGCTAAACCCAAAGCCCTGGGTGGTTCTTCACAGCCTCAATGCGTGCCCCGGACCTTGGTTGCGCCAACTAGTAAATATCGGGGATTGACCAGACATGGCCGCACCTCCTCTCTTCCCCTGTTGCTGGAAAACAGATTCGACATCCTTTCCCTGGAAGATTTCCCCCACCTGGACATTGATCATCCTCCCATGGCTGCCCCTCCTCCTTCAGCAGTGGCCCAAACCCGCAAGCCCCGGATTAAAACTACTTTAGGTGTGCAAAACTATACACCAGCTCCAAAAGAAGAGAGCGCATCACCCCGCCATCACTGCAACAACAACAGCATAATTATTTGCCATTTCAGAAGCCACCGTCAAAGCCCCCCCAGACGACGCTGGTAATTGGTGATTCGATAATGAGAAACGTCAGAAGCAGGTACTGTGTCACTAAAGTTTTTCCTGGGGCTAAAGTGTCAGACATTGAGGCTCTTACCCGTGACCTATTAAATGAATACCCCCACGCTAAAACTGTCATTGTGCATGTTGGATGCAACAACATCCCAGTTGAAGCGTCGGAGATCTTAAAAGAGTGACTTCAGGAGCCTTCTGTCCACTTTTATGAACTGTGGTAGACGTGTTTATTTCTGGGCCACTGGCACCTTTCAGACAAGGTTGCAGTTATTTTAGGAGAACTCTCAGCCTTAATACCTGGTTGTGTTCTACATGTCCTACTTTTAACATTGGTTTGGTAGACGAAAATTTCAATCTGTTTTGGAACCGCCCATCATTTATGAGGCCAGATGGCATCCATCCAAATAGACTTGGTGCACGTGTTTTAAGGGACAATCTGTTCTGTTCCATTCAGCGCTTTTTAGTACAGTGACTGAAATCTGGTGCGTTAACTCACCCCGAAGTTCCTGGGTCTGCCAACAAGCCCTTCTTTGCTTCCATTTCTCATATTAAACCTATTAATCCAAATAATCCTCAGTTTAGATCAGTCTTCAATTCATAACCCCATAGAGATTGTGTCCATGTCTCCCGTTACCCAAAATATTATAACCCAAGACAAATACAACATAACTTGATAAATACATGCCTTTCTGCAGCTCCTCCTCATCCGCCACCCTTCAACTTAGCCCCTGTCTTCCCCTTCAGAGAACCTTTGTCTACTCCCCCCAGAGTTAATAAAAATATAATGTATAAACATCCCAAAGTGATTAAACAAAAAGTTGATAAAACTCAAATTAAACATCAAGTCTCCAAACTTAAATGATTTGGCCTCTCTTCCTCCTCATAATTTAAAAAGTAAATGCGGTTTGTTAAATATTTAGGTCTCTAACTCCCAAGTCTCTACTCGTCCATGATTTGTTAATTGATCGTCAGATTGATTTAATAACCCTTACAGAGACTTGGCTAGGGCAAGATGATTATGTTGGTTTAAATGAATCAACTCCCTCTGGTTATCTAAACTATCAAAATCCCAGAAGTTCTGGTCATGGAGGAGGAGTAGTGGCAATTTACCATTCTAAAACTTACTAGTATATTTGTAAAGCAAAAAACATGCTTTAAATTCCTTTGAGGGCCTGGTCCTCAGTTATGGGACATGTTAGCAATTTTAGCTAACCCAAGTTTCTTCCTCCCTCAGCCTACTCAGAGTTTTTATTAGAATTTGCCGAATTCTTAGCAGATTTAGTGCTGAAATCAGATAGAATAATTATAGTAGGGGATTTTAATATACATTTTGATGTAGATAGTGACTGTCTTAATAAGGAATTTAATTCAATATTAGACTTGATGGGGTTTTCCCAGAAAGTAGAAAATTCTACCCATTATCTCCACCACACATTGGACCTTATTCTGACATATGGCATAGAAATAGAAAATCTGGTAGTGTCTCCTCATAATCCTGTACCGTCAGACCATTGTCTGTTAACCTTTGATTTCACTATTCCTGACTATTTGATTCCTAAAGAAAAATATTACTACAGCAGATGTCTTTCAGATGATGTTGTTACCAAATTTATTTATCTATGCCATGCGTCAACACAACGGAAATAAGCGATGGAGAGCTTGCGCCTTCCGTAATTGATAGCATGGTTGATAGTGTTACAGCTTCTCTGCATCAGACTCTAGACTTGGTGGCCCCTTTAAAAAAGAAAAAGTCCAATCAGAGATTTCTAACCCCTTGGTTCAACACAGAAACTCGTAGCTTAAAACAGAAGACTCGTCAGTTAGAAAGAAAATGGTGTTCTACTAATTTGGATGAAATCTATTCAGCTTGGAGAAATCATCTTTTAATTTCTAAAAAAATTAGAAAAGCTAGAACAAGTTATTACTCTGCATTAATAGAAGAGAACAACAATAATCCTAGGTTTTTTTCAGCACTGTCGCCAGGCTGACAAAGAGTCAGGACTCTCTCAATCCTCGCATCCCCCTAGAGCTTACTAGTCAGGATTTTATGAACTTTTTCAATCATAAAATTTCATCTATTAGAGATAAAATCAGATTCTTCCCACCGTAAACTTAAATACAGCAACTACTACAACTCCTTTACTCCAACTGACCTTTTAGAGTTAGATAAAATAATTTCCTCATCCAAGCCTTCAACTTGTCTTTTAGACCCTTTTCCTACCAAGTTATTTAAAAAAGCCTTCCCATTTATTGGTAGCTGTATTTTTCAAATAATCAGTTCTTTAACATTAGGCCATGTTACCGCAGGCTTTTAAAACTGCTGTAATTAAACCCTTACTCAAAAAGCCAACGCTGGATCCAGGAGTTTGGCTAACTATCGACCAACTCTAATCTGCCTTTTCATTTCAAAAATCTTAGAAAGAGTTGTTTGCTACGCAATTATGTGACCACTTGCAGGGAAATGGTTTATTTGAAGAGTTTCAATCTGGGGTTCAGAATCCATCATAGTACTGAAACAGCCGTAGTGAAGGTCCTAAGGGACCTCCTTATCGGCATCTGATAATGGACTTGTTTCTGTACTGATGTTAGTGCAAGGCCTTTGATACTATCGGCCATGATATTCTACTTGATAGATTAGAACACTATGGTGGACTTAATGGAACTTCGCTGCAGTGGTTTAGATATTATTTATCCGATAGGCTTCAGTTTGTTCATATCAATAATGAGTGTTTTCCAACTCTAAGCTCAGTTATGGAGTTCCACAGGGATCGGTGCTAGGCCCTACTCTTTTTGAGTTTATATATGCTTCCGTTAGGCAACATCATCAGAAAGCACTGTATACATTTTTCATTGTTATGCAGATGACACATTATACCTGCCAGTGAAGCCAGATGATAGTAATCAGTAGCCAAGTTATGACGCCTGTCTTAAGGAAATCAAAGCTTGGATGACTGTGAATTTGTCTGCTATTAAACCCAGATAAGATTGAAGTCATTCTTGTTGATCCAAAAAACCTTAGAAATACCTTGTCCAAATCAAACTCTTAGTTTGGATGCGGGTTACTCTTTCTCTGAATAGTTCTGTGAGGGACCTTGGAGTTATTTTTGATCAAGATCTGTTTTTTAATTCACATATTAAATTTGTTTCTAAGACTGCCTTCTATCATTTGCATAATATTGCCAAGATTAGGAGCATCTTGCAGCTACCCGACCCGTGGCCGAGGGGAGCCTGGGGTTCGATCCAGCCCCCAACCAACAGTGATCTGTGTGGAGTTTGCATGTTCTCCCCGTGTCTGCGTGGGTTTACTCCGGGGGATTCTGCCGGTATGGTTCCTCCCACATGCCAAATACAGGCAAGTTAGGGTTAATTGGTATCAAAACTGGGGATTCGAATTGTCCGTAGGTATGACTGTGAGAGTGAATGGGTTGTCTGTCTCTCTGTGTTGGCCTGCGATGGACTGGCGTTCTGTCCAGAGTGTACCCTGCCTCTCGCCCAAAGATGCTGGGGATAGGCTCCAGCTCTCCCCCCCCCCCCCCCCTCCCGGATTAAGCGGAAGAAGACGAATGAAGGAGCATCTTGTCTCTGAGTGATGCTGAGAAACTGATCCACGCTTTTGTTATCTGTAGATTAGAATAACTCTTTGAGAATAACTCTTTCTTTCTTTTCCTAAAATACAGTTAGGCCCAAAAATATTTGGACAGTGACACAAGTTTTGTTATTTTAGCTGTTTACGAAAACATATTCAGGATACAATTATATAATCAATATGGACTTAAAGTGCAGACTTTCAGCTGTAATTTGAGAGTATTCACATCCAAATTGGAGCAAGGGTTTAGGAATTACAGCTCTTGGACCAAAAGTAATTGGACAATTCACTCAGAAGGCTGCAAAAAAAAAATAACAAAGCTGCATGGGCTCTTCCCTCGTTAACCTGTCATCAATTAAGCAGTTAAAAGGTCTGGAGTTGATTCCAGGTGTGGCGTTTGCATTTGGAAGCTGTTGCTGTGAACACACAACATGCGGTCAAAGGAGCTCTCAATGGAGGTGAAACAGACCATCCTGAGGCTGAAAAAAAAAGAAGAAATCCATCAGAGAGATAGCAGAAATGTTAGGAGTGGCCAAATCAACAGTTGGGTACATTCTGAGAAAAAAAAGAGTGCACTGGTGAGCTTGGGAACTCAAAAAGGCCTGGACGTCCACGGAAGACAAACAGTGGTGGATGATCACAGAATCCTTTCCATGGTGAAGAACAACCCTTCACAACATCCACTCAAGTGAAGAATACTCTCCAGGAAGTAGGTGTATCAGTATCAGGATTCACCACAAGGTGCAAACCATGAATCAGCCTCAAAAATAGAAAGGCCAGAATTGACTTTGCCAAAAAACACCTGAAGAAGCCAGCCCAGTTCTGGAACAGCATTCTTTGGACAGATGAGACTAAGATCAACCTGTATCAGAATGATGGAAAGAAGAAAGTTTGGAGAAGAATTAGAACAGCTCATGATCCAAAGCACTACATCTTCTGTAAAACATGGTGGAGGCAGTGTGATGGCATGGGCATGCATGGTTTCCAATGGCACTGGGTCACTTGTGTTTATTGATGATGTGACAAAAGACAGAAGCAGCCGGATGAATTCTGAAGTGTATAGGGATATACTTTCTGCTCAGATTCAGCCAAATGCAGCAAAGTTGATTGGACGGCACTTCACCAATGATCCAAAACATACTGCAAAAGCAACCTAGGAGTTTTTTAAAGCAACGAAGTGGAATATTCTGCAGTGGCCGGGTCAATCACCAGATCTCAACCCAATCGAGCATGCATTTCACTTGCTCAAGACCAAAACTTAAGGCAGAAAGACCCACAAACAAGCAACAACTGAAGACAGCTGCAGTAAAGGCTGGCAAAGCATCACAAAGGAGGAAACCCAGCGTTTTGGTGATGTCCATGGGTTCCAGACTTCAGGCAGTCATTGCCTGCAAAGGATTCTCAACAAAATATTGAAAAGTAACATTTTACTTAGGGTTATGTTTATTGTCCAATCACTTTTGAGCCCCTGAAATGAGGAGCGTTTGTATAAAAATAGCTACAATTCCTACATGTTAATCATTATATTTTTGTTCAACCCCTTGAATTAAACCTTAAAGTCTGCACTTAAATTCCGTTGTAGTTATTTCATTTCAAATCCAATGTGGTAGCATGCAGAGTGGTTCCAAGGTTGTCATAGCCAGGAGTGGCACTGGGTTAAGCTCCCAGTGCTCATAAATGCTCCCTTACGGCGTGCGTCTCGAAAAGCTCTGACAACTAAGTCCAGTCCTAGCCTGCCGTGTGGTTTAGTCTCTAAGCCGGCGGAACTGCTTTTACTAATAGGAGAAGGGGCGAGGCGGATCTCTGGCGACCTTAAAACCAGATGCTTCGGGTAGATGGTGGCTCGTCAACCTGGGAAGGGAGCCCATCTAGGGGAAGGTAACCCCTGATTTCAAACCTCCGCTGCCTTGCGGCACACCCGGTCACGGGAAAGGCTTCGGGAGTCAACCCTGAGGAAAAATCCGGAGTCGGAGCCCCTAAGGCAGTTCTCTGTTGTGCTCAACATCGTTCTGGCAGCTCCTGCGACGGCGCTGGTGCCAAACTATAGCAGCCCTGCTGTTCCTTTGGATTCATCAGTGATGTGGAGAGGGGGGACATGCTGCGATGGGTAACATCTTGTCCTCCCCTATCTTCCTGCCCCTGCTTGAATCCTACCACGCTCAACGCTGGAAGTAGAACACCGGTGCGCATCGGCCTGTTCAGCCACAGGCGGTGCTGTTCCAGCAGAGTAGACGTTTAGGATTCTCTTCCATGGTCATCATAGACCGACGGAAGCCGACGACGAGCATGCAGAGCCCAAATCATGAAGATTGTGTCACTGTCCAAATATTCCTGGGCCTAACTGTATCTGCTGTTAACTTCCTACATGGGTTGTAATAATTAATCAGCTTAATATTTCCTTGTCCATTTGTCCTACATATTTCTATAATATTACAGGCTATGTCCCTAGGGGAGGGTTTTGTCACAGTTTTACTAGTTTTCAACATTTGTATTAGTTCGTAATTTTCTTATTAGCATTATGCAAATGAAGTAAGTTGTCACCTGGAGACATTGGTTTTACATGCTGACAATAACAGAGACATTCTTGTGAGTTTACACATGTTGTTGGGCACAAGGGATAAAAAAAAATAACTCAAATTAGCCCTCTGTTAGTTTTTTAGTTGAGAATCCTTACACCTTTATTGTGAAATCTTTAATAAGAACTTTAAAGACATATTAGTACATTTAAAACTGTTATTCATGCATCTTTTCTGTACAAAAATAAGTCAACTCTACCTATTGTTCGAGGTAAATTTTATTCCGTGTTGTCATAGCTGTTACCAGTTTTACATAATTTGGTGTATTAAACTGTATTTGCATTTACTGCAAAAAATTTACTTGAAGACCACCTTTTGCAAATAGTTGCTTTAATATTTTTTAGATATTCGGGGAGATGACCACAAAGTTTTGCATCATCAATGACATTTTTACCAAAAAAAAATGCTTCACAATACTAATTCTGTTTACGCATCTGCATTACTAACTAACTAACTAACTAACCTGCACTTATATAGCGCTTTTCTAGTCACAAAGACCACTCAAAGCGCTTTCATTAATACTAACCCTCTATTCTAAGGGCCTTTAGGAAACAGATATCTAGGGACAATTTAGAACAGCCAATTAACCTAACATACATGTCTTTGGCATGTGGGAGGAAACCGGAGAAATCCCGGAGTAAACCCACGCAACACGGGGAGAACATGCAAACTCCACACAGATGACTGTTGGTCGGGGGCTGGGATCGAACCCACGATCCCACGATCCCCACAATCCCCCGGCCAAGGGTAAACTGTGCTGCCGCAGTGCTAACCACTGCGCCACCGTGCAGCCACATCATAATTAAAACTGTCATTTATAGGTATTTTATAACACTGTAGTTACTGTCAGTGTTAACAGTAGACTGTAAAGACACATTAGCTGACGTTGTAAAGTGACACTCCACAAAAAATTGTTTTTTTTTTCTTGTTAACATGTCTGTAAGATGTTTTTTATGACTTACAAGACATGTTGAGCGAAATGGTGAATAGTGTCCACTTACACTACCGTTCAAAAGTTTGGGGTCACTTAGAAATTTCCTTATTTTTGAAAGAAAAGCACTTTTTTTTCAATGAAGATAACTTTAAACTAATCAGAAATACACTCTGTACATTGCTAATGTGGTAAATGACTATTCTAGCTGCAAATGTCTGGTTTTTGGTGCAGTATCTACATAGGTGTATAGAGGCCCATTTCCAGCAACTATCACTCCAGTGTTCTAATGGTACAATGTGTTTGCTCATTGCGTCAGAAGGCTAATGGATGATTAGAAAACCCTTGTGCAATCATGTTAGGTCTGCAATGCTGTAATTGCTGTAAATGGAGGATTCTTTGACGAAAGCAAAGTTTGAAGGAAAAAATTATTATTTCAAATACAAATCATTATTTCTAACCTTGTCAATGTCTTGACTATATTTTCTATTCATTTTACAACTCATGGTGGTAAATAAGTGTGACTTTTCATGGAAAACACAAAATATTTGTCTGGGTGACCCCAAACTTTTGAACAGTAGTGTATATTGTGCTTTTTTTCATCTCAGGATGACCAAAGCACTTTACAGATTCTGCTGTCCACCCATTCACACATACATTCACACACTGATGGCGGTGGAGCTGCCATGCACCGGCACTGGCCTGACCCATCAGGAACAACTGGGGGTTCACTATCTTGCTCAAGGACACTTCAACATGCAGACTGCAGACGGTAGGTGGCGGTGCCTAGCGGAGGATTTACCGTGACCTCAGCGGAGCTCGGTGGCAGCGGCGGTGTGTGACGAGACTCGGTTGGAGGAGCGGGACGGGAGACCAGTTACGGCGACTATGAGCAACGAGACCAGCAACGGAAGGGGCTAGTTGGCTAGCTGAGGCCCAGCTGGATTCGAGGACGATCGGATCAGATTCTGGCGATATAAGCAGAATTTATTTTACTATCCACAGATTTTCCTTTTCCTTCTTTCCAAGAAGGACTGAAGATG
Organism: Pholidichthys leucotaenia; assembly: GCA_020510985.1. Taxonomy (NCBI): domain Eukaryota; kingdom Metazoa; phylum Chordata; class Actinopteri; order Cichliformes; family Pholidichthyidae; genus Pholidichthys; species Pholidichthys leucotaenia. The sequence goes on from CM035839.1 coordinate 241,637,530, forward strand.
GCTGCCACCGGATTAAAAAGTGGGCTGATGGGCACCACTAAGATAAGATAAGATAAGATAAGATAAGCCTTTATTAGTCCCACAACGGGGAAATTCCAGGATTGCAACAGCACAGGGATAGCAACACTCAGAGCAACAATCAGAAGGCAAGAAAAAAAACAAGCAAGCAAGAGCAGCTAATAAACATATGTACGTATTACTATAAAATATATATATATACACACACACACAGACACACAGTGCAGAGCATTGTAGCTGGATGGAATAAATATATGAATATATGAACACACAGTGCAGAGCATTGTAGCTAGATGGAATAAATATGTAAATATATAAACACCCACAGTACGGAGCATTGCAGCTAGGTGGAATAAATATGCAAGTATATAAACACACACAGTGCGGAGCAATGTAGCTAGATGGAATAATATGTAGATATATAAATATATAAACACACCCAGTGCTGAGCATTGTAGCTAGATGGAATAAATATGCAAATATATAAACACACACAGTGCAGAGCATTGTTGCTAGATGGAATGAAACAGCATAACCGTCTACTTAGTTATCCTACATGGTATGATTATGTGCCCATACATATTCTCACCCTCCATAGCGACCGGTATGTTCCTAGTTGTATGCCGGAGGGGACCATTGTGTAAGTCTATTGCATCTTTTGCATTCAAAAAACTATTAGTTTGTTACGTCTTTTTGCTATCTCTGCGAGCAGCCCTGCTTAGGTTGTACAGTCTGACAGCCGTTGGTAGGAAGGACCTACGAAACCTCTCGGTTGTGCACCTGGGATGATGTAGTCTGCTGCTAAATGAGCTCCTCAGTGCATTCAGTATGTCCTGCATAGGGTGGAACTCGGACTCCAGCAGAGATGACAGTTTAGCCACCGTCCTTCTCTCTCCTATCTCCTCCATCGGATCAAGGCGCTGCCCCAGGACAGAGCTAGCTTTCTTAATCAGTTTGTTCAGTCTCTTCCTATCGGCTGCAGTAATGCCACTGCCCCAGCAGACCACTCCAAAAGTGATGGCTGATGCCACCACCGTGTCATAGAATGACTTCAGCAGCGCCCCTTGTACACCAAAAGACCTGAGTCTCCTCAGCAGGAACAGCCTGCGCTGTCCCTTCTTGTAGAGTGCATCAGTATTGTGTGACCAGTCTAGTTTATTGTTCAGATGAATACCCAGGTACTTATAGGATGTCACCATCTCAATGTCTGTTCCCTGTATATTTACTGGTACTGTGAGGGGCTGCCCATGCCTGCGGCAGTCCACCACCAGCTCCTTAGTTTTCCTCGCGTTGATCTGGAGGCAGTTCCGATGGCACCAGTCCACGAAGTCCTGGATAAGCCCTCTGTACTCAGCTTCATCTCCATTGGAGATGAGGCCAACGATCGCAGAGTCATCAGAGAACTTCTGTAGATGGCAGTGTGTTGTGTTGTGTGAGAAGTCCGCAGTATAAAGAGTGAACAGGAAGGGAGCCAGCACCGTTCCCTGGGGGGCCCCCGTGCTACTGATGATCGTGTCGGACACACAGTCCCGGGTTCTCACAAACTGAGGCCGGTTCGTGAGGTAGTCCAGGATCCATGATGACAGGTGCTGGTCCACCCCTGCGCGCAGCAGCTTGTCCTTCAGGATCATCGGTTGGATGGTGTTGAAAGCACTGGATAAGTCAAAGAACATGATCCTCACCATATTCCCGGGCTTCTCCAGGTGGGACAGAGAACGGTGAAGGAGGAAGATCACCGCATCCTCCACCCCAATGCCATGCTGGTAGGCGAACTGGAGTGGATCCATCGCTGGTTCCACCAGGGGGCGGAGGTGAGCAAGGAGCAGTCTCTCCAGGGTCTTCATCAAGTGGGACGTCAAGGCCACCGGTCTGTAGCTGTTCAGGTCTTTGGGGTGGGAAGTTTTTGGTACAGGTACCACACAAGATGTTTTCCACAGCTGTGGTACCCTCCCCAGTTTCAGGCTCATGTTGAAGATATACGTCACAATCCCACACAGCTGGTCTGCACAGGACTTGAGGAGCTTTGCGCTGATGCCGTCCGGTCCCGGCGCCTTCCTCGCCTTGATCTTCCTCAGCTCCGTCCTCACCTGGGTCCTGGTCAGGGTCAGGATGGGGGGCTGTGTGTTGGGAGTGGGGGGGTGTTGGTGGAGTGGGGAGTGGGCAGCAGGACTTGATTTCTTTAGAGGCAGCAGTGGTTGTTGTGCAGTCAGGGGGGAGGGCGGTTGGTCATATCTATTGAAAAACAGATTCAGGTTGTTCGCCCACTCCCTGCCCCCTGTGGCCTGGGGGGAGGTATTCTGGAGCCCCGAGATGGTTTTGAGGTTTCTCCAGACCCCGCTGATGTCGCTCTGTTGCAGCTTGTCCTCCATCTTCTTCCTGAAGCTGTCCTTGCCTTCTCTGATCTTTCTCCTCAGCTCCCTCTGTACGGACTTCAGCATCTCCCTGTTCCCTGACCTGAAGATCCTCTTCTTCTCTCTCAGAAGTGTTTTTATCTCAGGGTTGATCCAGGGTTTGTTGTTTGAGTGACGCCGTATGGTCTTGGTGGGAACGGATTTGTCCACACAGAAGCTGAGGTAGCCCGTGAAGGTGTGAATGAGGCCATCGATGTCCTCACCATGTGGATCGCAGAGCTGCTTCCAGGCGGTGGCTTCAAAACAGCCCTTTAGGGTGTCCATTGTCTCCTCAGACCATAACTCCACAGTGTGCATGGCCGGAGGTTGTCTGTGCACTAGGGGTTTGTACACCGGCCGGAGATGAACCAAGTTGTGATCCGATCTCCCGAGTGGGGGGAGTTGTGATGAGGTGTACGCCTCCTTAGTGTTTGCGTAGAATAAATCCAGTGTTTTATTGTCTCTAGTGTGGCATGTGACATACTGGGTGAACGTGGGTAGAATGGGAGACAGTGAAACATGGTTGAAATCGCCTGAGATGAGGAGAAGAGCATCTGGGTGTTCTGTCTGCAGCCTGCTGGTTACTGAATGGATGACGTCACGTGCTGTCCCAGCGTTCGCCGTCGGATTTGCATAAACAACAATGCAGATCACGTGTGAGTGTTCTCTCGGGAGATATGTAGGCCTCATGCTAACAGCTAGCAACTCAATGTCTTTGCTGCAGTGTCGTTGTTTAACAGTGATATGTCCCGGTCTGCACCAGTTGTTGTTAACATACATTATCACTCCACCGCCCCTAGCCTTGCCACTGTCTGGTGTTCGGTCAGCTCGTATCATGTGAAAACCCTCCAGCTCAATGTTAGCATCTGCTGCTAGTTCAGTTAGCCACGTCTCAGTAAACAAAAGGAGAGAGCACTCCCGGTATGTGCTATCATAACGGGAGATAGCCGCTAGCTCATCTAACTTTCCCAGTATCGACCGTACATTTCCCATGACAACAGATGGAAGGGAGGGTCTGTACCTTATATTTTTTGTCCTCCGCCTTACTCCAGCCCGGCAGCCGCGGCGTTTTCGCCTCAGTTCTCTCGGTATGTCGAGTTTTTCCAATGGGACCGGGTGGCGGTTGAATGCTAGCAGCTGTTCTCTGCTGTATCGTATCCTGCTATAGACAGTGGCTCCGTCCACCGGCTCAGGAGACATTTAGGACGATCTGTGTGTCCGTGATATAAGTGGGGTGAAAAAAAAAAGACGGATCAAAAGAGAGAGGAAGGGAAAAAGACTCGGAATCGAGCCGCTGTTGCAAAAGGCAGCCGACTCGTGTGGCGCCGAGAGAAAAAAAAAAAAAAAAAAAAAAAAAAAAAAGCCTAATAAGCCTTCTCTACTTCTCTACTTCCTCTTCGTTTTGTCTTTGTGTGTCTGGACCTGCAACAAGAAGGATTTTCCGACAAACTCAACCAAAGGTGAAGTTAAAAAGTTTTATCTGTATGGATTTGGGCTTGGACATCTCACCCTACACTCTATGTGGTCTTTAAAAGCCCTGAGCAAAAACTTCCAAATTAAGGCAAACATGGCTGTTAAGCAATCACAATATGGCAGAGGATATACAGTTAAAGTTCTGTTAGTTCTGCTACTTCTGGCAGGAGATATTCACCTTAACCCTGGACCTGCCACTATTAAACAGCAGACCACTGGGTTAGCACAAAACCGAGCTGTACAAAAGCAAAAACAACATTTATTTTTCCAAACTGTTAATCATGCACGAGTTCTTTGGGACACCAAGGCTAAACCAAAGGGGATCCTCGGCGGTCATTTAAACATACGGAGCATAATCCCCAAAAGAGATGAGATTTCGGTGTTGCTGTTGGACTCAAATCTGGACTACATTTGTCTCTCAGAAAGCTGGCTACACAGTAACATAGACACTAATATGATCGATATTGTGGGCTACCAGTGTTTTAGAAAAGACAGGCAGGTAGGGAGGGGAGGAGGTGTTTTAATTTACATCAAAGAGAAATATAAATGTCAACTGGTTGATTTGAATACTTCACTTGAATGTTTAGCTGTTAATGTATGTCTCTCTCCGGTAATGAATTTCAACATTGCAGTAGTGTACAACCCACCGTCACACAACTCTTCCTTTTATAATGAATTAAGTGATCTGGTTAAACAACTTGAGAAGAACAGAGAAACAATAATTCATGGTGACTTTAATATCAACTGGTCTGATAAAAAAGACAAACAAAAACTGAAAAGCCTCATGACTAAATTTAATTACCAGCAAATCATCAAAGGACCCACCAGGATAACCAAACAATCCAGAACACTTATTGACATGGTATTTACTAATAAACCAGAACGAATAACCAGAACCTATAATCTTGTAACTGGTCTCTCAGATCATAACATGGTTCTTGCTGTCAGGAAACTTACTAAAAAGCGACTACAGTATTTTGGGGGAGTCGATATTGACAAATCAAATTTTATTATCCCCAAATCAAAAAATGAGGAGTTTGAACATTACTTAGAGAATCAAAATTGGGAGCAGCTCATGGCAACATGTGAAGTAGATGACTGTTGTAATTTTATAACTGCAACAATCACAAAGTCTATAGAAAAATTTTCAAAGCAAATTAAAAGTAGACAACAGAAGATTAGCCTACCATGGTTAAATAATGAAATAAGAAAACTTATGAAGAGGCGAGACTATGCACTGAAAACATCACTAACCTCCAAACTACAAAATGATCACCTTGTGTACAAAAGTTTAAGAAATAAAGTGGTACATGAGCTGCGAAAATCAAAAATATCTTATTACAATAAACTGATAGATCATGCAAAGGGTAACAACAGTTCCCTATGGAGGCATTTAAATAACTTAACTAATAAAAAAAACGATCAGAAGGGGGTAAAGGAACTTAGAATCAATGGCAAGACCGTCAGTGACAAGGCTACTTTGGCAAATGAATTTAATTCACACTTTGTGGGCTCTGTGGAAGACTTAACAAAAATTTTTGTGCTGCCAAATGTGCTCAACAACACAAATTCCATACTCCCAACAGATACTTTTCACATCGATGAGGTAAATGAGAAGTTAATTGCTGGTATTGTTAAAACACTGTCAAACTCAAAAACTAGTGATATCTACAATATGAGCACCTCCTTTCTCAAAATGCACAGCAAAATATTAATCAGACCACTGACTCATCTCATTAATCTCTCCATTAGGTCTAGTACATTTCCATCTGGCTGGAAAAAAGCTGTCGTCATACCAGTTCATAAATCAGGCAGTAAAGACGATATATGCAATTACCGCCCAATCTCTATCTTACCAGTCCTATCTAAGGTTCTTGAAAAAGTTGTAGCTACACAGCTGATAGACTACTTACAAGACAGTCAACTTCTTCATCCACATCAATTTGGTTTTAGACCAGGATACTCAACAGAAACAGCAAATTGTTGCCTTATTGAAAATGTGAAACAGTCCTTGGACAGGGGTAATGTGGTAGGAGCTGTTTTTCTAGATCTCAAAAAGGCTTTCGATACTGTAAACCACAGTTTGCTTTTATCCAAAATGGTATCTTTTAACTTCTCCCCAAATACATTAGAATGGTTTGCATCTTATCTCCAGAATAGAGAACAGTGTGTAAAAGTTCACCAGGATAAATCCTCATTTTTAAACAACCGCATGGGTATCCCACAAGGGTCCATTCTTGGTCCTTTACTTTTCAGCATTTTTATTAATGACTTGCCGTTACACTGCTCAGCTGCAACATGCCAACTTTATGCAGATGATGCAGTTATTTACACAGCTGCCAAGACTCCAGCACAGGCTGCAGATGTACTGTCTACAAGTATGGTTGATGTCCAAGAGTGGCTCCTCAAGAACCATCTATTGCTGAACCTTCAGAAAACAGTCTCAATGTGCTTTTCAATCAAAAAATGTAACCTGCAACATTTTAAAGTTAATATACATGATCATGACATCAGTTTAGCTACAGAATTCAAATACCTTGGCATTGTACTAGATCCTCAACTCAAATTTAATCTTCATATAAAGAAAATTTCAAAAACAGTAAAAAAAAATCTGAACTGCTTTAAATTAATTAGATATTACATACCTTACGAAGCAGCTGCACTGTATATGCATTCTATGGTTTTTTCTCATATATCATACTGTTTGACAGTCTGGGCTCAAGCAGCCCCTTCCACAATAAGACATATAGGTTCATTATATAATCAAACCCTAAAAATCTTGGACAAAAAGCCCATTAGGTGGCATCACTGTAATGTTTTAAAAAAATACAACCTATTGAGTTTTGAGAGCTTCATTGACCTCTGTCTTCTGAAATTAACGTTCAAATGTTTCCATAAATCAGCACCCGAGCCACTTGCTGGTTTCGTCCAAAGACAGGACAGCAGCAGAGCCACCAGGAGTTCTGTTAACAATAACTGTAAAATATTCCACCGCAGAACCACATTTGGACAAACAGCTTTCTCTATAAAGGGCAGTCACATCTGGAACACAATGCCAAATGAAATTAAAATAATAACGGACTTTAAAACATTCACTAAAAATGTTAAAAACTGGCTGAAAAATAAACAAGAATGTACTCATGTATGAATTATTTGTCTGCAAAGTGAGAGTGAATGAAGGGAAGGAATAAATGTGTTTGTTTATAGTGAGTGACGGAGGGAGGAAGGCCTGAAATAGGCAAATGTGAGTTATGTTATATGTGTTTAATGTGAGTCAGGCTGTTATATTTGTGTATTTATAATATTTATGTTAAAGGTGAGTCAGGCTGTTATATTTGTGTATTTATAATATTTATAATATTTATAATTGTGTATTTATAATTTTTCTGCATTGATGTATGTGGTTATTGTGTATATTTTTATCTTGATTCTTTTTTCTAAAGCCCATCCAGGGACAAGAGTTGCAAATTAGCTAATAGCTATACACTCTATGTGCAACACATCAGATTGATTGTCTTTGATTAATTGTCTATGTTTATTGCACTGTCCCTGTCAAATAAACTAATCTACTACTACTACTAGATAATAATCGAACCACTGACCCTCCAGTTAGTAGTCAGCTACACTACACCTGCGCCATAGCCGCCCCCACTCAATTCACTCAAATCACCCAGACCAGTCAAATGTCTCATATCTGTTTTTTTGCTGTAAAGTTTCACTTAAGCCCCACCCCATGCAAAAAGCCGAGTTGAGACGGGGCGTTTTTGGTGACGTAACTATACATGAAGCTGGTACGTCAGTAGTGTTGAGACAATCAGGATTCTCTGGCCTAACTGAAGTTAGCCTACAGGATAGTTAGCATTTAATAACTAGCTGTATTGAAAACTTTAAGATGGATTTTACCATTTTACTGCTTTTAAGGACCAATGTAGCTTCAGTATGTGTGTGTGTGTTATTTTCCCTCATCTCCCTACATTGTTGTCCTTTTCCTACCTGTAGCTTCTCAGGTGAGTTTGTTAAAATGTACAAGATTAATCAGCCCTCATGACAATATTATTTGACTAGTCATACCAGAGACCATATAAAAATGGTACTTCCCACCCTCTAGCTTGGTGCTCAGCATGATAGAATAGGGGAAGGAAAAATTGTAACCCACGGACAACAGATGGAAATTAGCCACTGGCCACAATCTGGCAAGTTTACATTGATTGATATCATGAGCGCCGGTTCTGATCGCGCTCGGGCTAAGTTATTTCTCGCTGCCGGCCTTGACAGCTGCGGGCTGTATTCTGGCCTCACTGGGCTCTTATTGTGAAAGTGCTCGGTGGGGCTTCCGCCTGTCAATGGCCGGTCAGCTGATTGTCATTACCGTCGTTAGTGCTTCGCCCTTTTAAGCCCGGCACTGACGACGGTAAGACGCAGGAGTATTGGTCTACATTCTGTCAACGTCTCGTCTCATTTTCCTTGTCAAGTCTGGGTCTACGCCTCGTCATGTTTGAGAGTGCCGTGAGACCTTCATGTCAGGTTTGTCATCATAGTTTTGTCACAGTTAGCTCGTAGCGGCTGGGTTAGCCCTACGAGCCCAAGTCTAGGTCTTGTGTGTATTTGCCCTAAGGGGTTCATAGTTGTGTTTTGTCACGTCCGTTAATAAATAACATCTTAGCCAAACTCTTTGGTGAACTCTGTGGCGTCTCTTGGTGATCCGCGAGGATCACCACATGACAGTATACTCCTGCCAGGTCGCCTAAACGGAGGCGCTGCATCGAGACGCCGTTTCACCGGGAGTTTGTGCCATAACTGGACTGTTGTTTCTTCTCGTTCGGGTGTCAACATCTGGGAGAATGCCGTCATCCAGGGGCCGCGGTCGGCGCCTGGACAAGGAGCTAGCGAGCGCGCTGGAATACGCCGATGGGGCGCTCCTCGCCGCTACATTCGACGACACCTCCGGTTACATGAGTTGGCATCTGGGCGTCGCTGAAGAGTATCTGGACAGCCTTCCCCTCGACTACGACGATCATCCGGAGGTAATATCGAGGTGGGAGGAACTCGCCGCTCAGCGCGAGGTTCTTCGTGGGCTGGAGGAGGAAGAGAGCGGGAAGCAGAGGAGGAGGCATCCTCGCTCCCCGCGTTGGTGTCCCGTTCCCGTCCCGGAGCAGGTCCAGGAGTACGCGCCGTCTGGGGGCCGACGAGGACGTCGGCGTAACGGCGCGGGCAACCCTCAGCGGAATCCCCGGCTGGACTCGCTGCCGGCGTATCCCGTCAGTGAATCTCTGAGAGCGGTCCCACCTCGTTTTCCCAGGGGGCCCTCTGTCGCCATCCAGCGGGGAGAAGGAGGAACGACGTCCCCCACAGCAGGAACCATCTCTGCCCCAGGAGGAAGGCAAGTGCTCATTTGTTTGTCACATCTTAATAATGATCTGCCTTGTCTGACTCCTGGGGGCGGAGTTCGGGGTTCGCAGCCCCCCGAGCTCCCTTCACCTGCTGTGGATGAAATTATTAAACCTACTGCCTCTGTGTTCTCCCCCGTTGAGCGGTCCGCGACGCCAGGCCAGCGTCGCCGGACGAAGAGGGCCCCTGCAGTGCTGGATAGCCTGCATCCGGCCCTGCAGTCACGTCTTGGACGGAGGAGAGGAGCGGACTGCGGCCCGGAGCCTGAGCCGACGAAGAGAAGCGTCCCCGGGTCTCCTCGCCGGAGCGGTCCGAGCAGTGGGGTCAAGGGGTCCCTTGCCTCCACACGCCATACGGGTCGTCGGCGTGGACAACAGCGTGGGGGGAGGAACCTGAAGGACTGCTGATGAAATCGGCCAGCTCGGAAGCCCCGACGCAGCTGAGTCGAGTCAGGCTGGCGAGAGTCGCCCTGAACCCGGGATCGTCGGAGTCCTGGGGTGGGCAACGGAACCTGAGTGCAGGCAAGTGCTCCCTCTTATGTCTCTGTCCTCTTTTGTTGAGCATTTTCGCCTGCCTCTCGGCGAGATGAGTGAGGAGCAGCCGTCTGCTGCACCCGAGCTCGTCTCGCTGGGTTCCGTTGCTACCGGTGATGCTGATCCCGGTTTTCCTGTCCCCGAGCTTTGTTTTAGTGTCGCCAGCGGGGGAACGGGTCGGTGTCACCGAGGTGGAGGTCCCAGGTTCGGGGGTGGAGTTCGTCAGCGGAGCTGCACCGGAGGCCCAATCGGGTCCCACCGCAGGGGCGGATTTGGCCCAATCGGGGTCCGACGTGGGTTCGTCGGAGGCTCAATCGGGGTCCACCGCGGGTGCGGTTCTGGCCCAATCGGGGTCCAACGTGGGTGCAGCTGGGACCCAATCTGGGTCCAGCGGTGATGCAGCGCGAGCATGGTCCATTGGCGGAGGAGGAGCTGCAGACCCTTCTTCGCGGAGCGGATTCTTGGCTCGTCCTGCTCATCAATCCCCTCAGAATCACCACCCCTTTTCATCATCGCCGGGGGCCATGGGGGTCCCTGTTCGTTCGCCCCGGTTCTCCCGAGTTTTGTTCTCGTCAGGGAGGCCGCTGCGGGTTGTTGATGCCCTGGACTGGTGGCTGAGGGACACAGGTCGGCTGCCGGAGGGACTGTTTCGCCTTTTCGGCGCCTCGGTTCGGCCACCCGACCTGTTATGTGTGCCATGGGGCTACCTAGTTCGACCACCGGAGAAGCGGACGTGCGGGACTTTGGACTCTGGTGAGCCGCCTGGTCCGCCTCCGTTGACCATCGGTCGACATAAACTGTCAGGGGGTGGTAGTGGTCCCTGGGTGTGTCTCAGTATTTGTGCTTTTTTTCCTTTGTCCTGGTTATTTTGTATCTAGTGCTCATGCCTTGCAGTAGCCCTGCTGGCTTATGTATAGTCTGGGTAGAGCTTGTGGTGCTCTGTTTTTTTGTTTTTTTTTGTTTTGTGTATAGTTTGATATGAGCGAGTAGTGCTCTGTTTTTTTTTGTTTCATGTAGTCTGGTATGAGCGTGTAATGCTCTGTTTCTGTCTTGTATAGTTTGATATGAGCGAGTAGTGCTCTGGTTTTTTTTTGTTTCATGTAGTCTGGTATAAGCGTGTAATGCTCTGTTTCTGTTTTGTATAGTCTGGTATGAGCGAGTAATGCTCTGTTTTTTGTTTTTTCATGTATAGTCTGGTATGAGCGAGTATGCTCTATTCTTGCATTTAATTTTTTTTTCTGAACCTGTAGTTCTGGGTTTTGTTTTCCCTTGTACATTTTTTCTTGTTAGTCTTGTCATTGTATGGTTTTTTTGTCTTGTTCATGGGTTGGTTTCTCTCCCTCCGCACCTGTCCCCCAACCTCCCACCCTGGGGGGAGGGGGGGAGGGTGGTTCCTTGGGGCGTTCGGAGTCCACCCGTGGAGGGAGGGTACTGTTATGACCCGAGCGCCGGTTCTGATCGCGCTCGGGCTAAGTTATTTCTCGCTGCCGGCCTTGACAGCTGCGGGCTGTATTCTGGCCTCACCGGGCTCTTATTGTGAAAGTGCTCGGTGGGGCTTCCGCCTGTCAACAGCCGGTCAGCTGATTGTCATTACCGTCGTTAGTGCTTCGCCCTTTTAAGCCCGGCACTGACGACGGTAAGACGCAGGAGTATTGGTCTACATTCTGTCAACGTCTCGTCTCGTTTTCCTTGTCAAGTCTGGGTCTACGCCTCGTCATGTTTGAGAGTGCCGTGAGACCTTCATGTCAGGTTTGTCATCATAGTTTTGTCACAGTTAGCTCGTAGCGGCTGGGTTGGCCCTACGAGCCCAAGTCTAGGTCTTGTGTATATATTATACACTATATATTATACTATATTATCTTGTGTATATATTTGCCCTAAGGGGTTCATAGTTGTGTTTTGCCACGTCCGTTAATAAATAACATCTTAGCCAAACTCTCTGGTGAACTCTGTGGCGTCTCTTGGTGAATGACATATCAATGTTCAACAACTTGCACTGTCCTTATAAACAGCAATCTCAAGAAGTGAATTTGAATTCCACAGCTGTCATACGATCCCTGTTTGCAAGGCCAGCTCACGTGGACCCTGCAAACACTTACAGTTATCTCAAGCCTCTCCAATACCCCTATGACATCCAGGTCCTCCACGGCCCCGGAAAATCGCAGCTGACGTAAGATACAGACGTGGACAAAATTGTTGGTACCCCTCTGTTAATGAAAGAAAAACCCACAATGGTCACAGAAATAACTTGAATCTGACAAAAGTGGTAATAAATAAAAATTCTATGAAAATTAACCAATGAAAATCAGACAATGCTTTTGAATTGTGGTTCAACAGAATTATTTTAAAAAACAAACTCACGAAACAGGCCTGGACAAAAATGATGGTACCCTTAACTTAAAGCGTACCTGTGGTGGTCGTGAAAAAAAAAAGATATTATATTGAGCCCCTGTCTCACATTCTAGTTCAAGTTTAAGTTCAAGTTCAAGTTCAAAGCAATGTGATATAAATCCATTGCTGATGTGCTGGTTCAGCTATGTCAGCAAAACATGGGTGCAGCCATACTAGCGGCTACATGGCCTGCCAGGACGCTTCCTGTGACATAATATCGTTGGCACCGCGATCTGGATCAATATTGGCTGAGCCTGGAGTGCCCGGATGAGCAGTGACTTTCAGGATATTCAAATTCAAATTCAAACGTTTATTTCAAACTCAGGGTTCATATTAAATGCAGAACTAAAACGAGTAGAAAATAAATAAATAAATGCTTAAATTCAGCGGGTCGTCTCGTCTGATCTGAGCTCGTAACGGCCGCCAGACGGCAGATGATTCTAAAACTATATACAGAGCGGCAGACACTCGTCCAACATGGCTACAACCTGTAGCCATGTTGGACGAATTCTTCCTCAGAGTCCGACAATTCAGCCATAACAGTGTGACGTTTGCGGGATTCACACAAAGAAGAGGAGCAAGATGATTGTGATGAACAGGCTTTATTTACACACCACCAACCCCAACTACTTCTGAGCACAGAGAGGAGGGGAGGTCATCCTCCCAGACCTCCGTTTCAGTCATGGTTACACACACATGATACATCTTGCCCTAATCCTGCTAAACACTGCTGGGTCATTATAATGCAGTTATAATGACACAGCAGTATAACAACTCAGTAATAACACATTTAGTACACACACACAGTAACGTTTCAACTGGCAAAGCATGCTGGGAAATCCCTGCCCCCCTTAACATGGCCCCGACGTTACACTGCCCTCCCCTGGACTGGTTTCTGTCCCCAGAAAATTCAAAGTCCACTTTCAGAAATCCAACGCGAGTCAACCCGGTGCCAGGGCGGCACGCACGGGCCATCCAGTGTCCATCTGAGTCTCGGTCGGAGTATCTGGTTGGGGTAGGGTTCTGATTTGGCCACCAGCGGGCGGATGGACACATCTGACAGCCTCTGTAGGACCACGCACATTCCCTTCCCTGGCAGCGGGAGTCCCATGCCTGCTCCGGCCGACTCCCACCGCTGCCAGGTCTCCCAGGCGGCCGCTGGCCCGCGTCCATGCGTCCAGCCCTTGCCGCACCTGGAAAATGGCCGGATCTTCGTCCTGCTCGCTCCGCTGCTGCGCCGAGGGCCTCCGTGACATCACCGAAAGGGAAAGCATCTGCGGGTGGCGGTAGGACTACGCACAGTTCCTCCTCTGGCAGCGGGAGTCCCATGCCCGCTCCGGCCAACTTCCACCTCTGCCAGGTCTCCCAGGCGGCCGCTGGCCCGCGTCCATGCGTCCAGCCCTTGCCGCGCCTGGGAAATGGCCGCATCTTCGTCCTGCTCACTCCGCTACTGCTGCGCTCCGAAGGCCTCTGTGACGTTACCGCCGGGGAAGCATCTGCAGGAGGCGGCCTTTACCCGTCCATGCCACCTCGCTCTAATTTAACGTCGGCGAGGGGCCAGTTTGTCGTGCGCTGCATGAGGGGCAGTACCGTGTGAAGTACCCTGGCTCTGTGCAGCGGAAGCCCCCCTTCCTCGCGTCGCCGCGGCTGTCTTCTCTGCGCTGCCGTGGTCTGCCGTAGCTCCTCCTCCCACTCGCTCTCAGCACGGTGGTTTCCTCCGATGACCAGTCGTTCAGCGCGGCAGCCAACTCGACCTGGGCCAGGTGGTCATCCAACAGGTTCTCGCCGTTGTAGCGGGGAATCTTGGCCCACTGCTGGACGGATGGGACGGTCATCTCCCGGTCGATCGCCGCTCCTAATTGCTCTGGAATCGCCAGCCCGTCCTGCCCTGAAAAGGGCGGGAAACAGGGCTGGTTTGCTCTGCTCGGCCCGTTCTGCCTTGAAAAAGGCAGAGCAGTCCCATCGAGTCCGCTGCTCCGTCCATCGCGGCGAGCCTCTCCGGGGGCCGGCGTCTCAGCTCTACGCTCCATTCCCAGCCGAGTGATGAACCGCTCCGGCCGCTGGACCTCCGCCTGGATCCTCATCTTGCTCCATCCCCACTCCTGACACCAGTGTGACGTTTGCGGGATTCACACAAAGAAGAGGAGCAAGATGGTTGTGATGAACAGGTTTTATTTACACACCACTAACCCCAACTACTTCTGAGCACAGAGAGGAGGGGAGGTCATCCTCCCAGACCTCCGTTTCAATCATGGTTACACACACATGATACAGCTTGCCCTAATCCTGCTAAACACTGCTGGGTCATTATAACGCAGTTATAATGACACAGCAGTGTAACAACTCAGTAATAACACATTTAGTACACACACAGAGTAACGTTTCAACTGGCAAAGCATGCTGGGAAATCCCTGCCCCCCTTAACATGGCCCCGACGTTACAATAGAATAAAAACACTCACAACAGCACCCTAGTCGCTCATACAGACGGGAGTATTGACTTTTCAGTGGCAACGTAATGACGTCACATCCGCATGTGTCATGGCTGCGCGCAGAGTTTTCATTGGCTGGCCATGCCTGCGGTCGTATTTGCATATTTCTCTGGTGGTATATGGCTGGCAATAATTATTTAACGAAATAACAAATACTTTGCCTAATGTTTTCAAGTTGAATGCGTTTAGACGACCACCACAGGCACGCTTTAATATTTTGTTGCACAAATATAAAAATATAAAAAAATATTTTGTTGCACAACCTTTTGAGGCAATCACTGCAATCAAACGATTTCTGTAACTGTCAATGAGACTTCTGCACCTCTCAGCAGGTATTTTGGCCCACTCCTCATGAGCAAACTGCTCCAGTTGTCTCAGGCTTGAAGGGTGCCTTCTCCAGACGGCATGTTTCAGCTCCTTCCACAGATGTTCAGAAGAATTTAGATCAGGGCTCATAGAAGGCCAGTTTAGAATAGTCCAATGTTTCACTCTTAGCCATTCTTCAGTGTTTTTAGCTGTGTGTTTTGGGTCATTATCCTGTTGCAAGACCCATGACCTGCGACTGAGACCAAGCTGTCTGACACTGGGCAGCACATTTCTGTCTAGAATACCTTGATAGTCTTGAGATTTCATTGTACTCTGCACAGATTCAAGACACCCTGTGCCAGATGCAGCAAAGCAGCCCCAGAACATAACAGAATCTCCTCTATGTTTCACAGTACGGACAGTGTTCTTTTCTTAGTATGCTTCATTTTTGCGTCTGTGAACATAGAACTGATGTGCCTTGCCAAAAAGTTCCAGTTTTGTCTCATCTGTCCATAGGACATTCTCCCAGAAGCTTTGTGGCTTGTCAACATGCAGTTTGGCAAATTCCATTCTGGCTTTGTTATGATTTGTTTTCAACAGTGGTGTCCTCCTTGGTCGTCTCCCATGAAGTCTACTTTGGCTTAAACAACGACAGATGGAGCGATCTGACACTTGATGTACCTTGACCTTGGAGTTCACCATGAATGTGTTTAGAGGTTGTTCTGGGCTCTTTTGTTACCATTCGTATTATCCGTCTCCCCCTGCGGCCACGTCCAGGGAGGTTGGCTACAGTCCCGTGGATCTTAAATTTCTGAATTATATGTGCAACTGTAGTCACAGGAACATCAAGCTGCTTGGAGATGGTCTTATAGCCTTTACCTTTAACATGCTTGTCTATAATTTTCTTTCTAATCTCCTGAGACAACTCTCTCCTTTGCTTCCTCTGGTCCATGTTTAGTGTGGTACACACCATGTCACCAAATAGCACAGTGACTACTTGTCACCCTTTAAATAGGCCGACTGACTGATTACAAGCTTGTAGACACCTGTGATGTTAATTAGAGGACACATCTTGGTTGAACATGTCCCTATGGTCACATTATTTTCAATGTTTCTAGGGGTACCATCATTTTTGTCCAGGCCTGTTTCATGAGTTTGTTTTTTAAAATAATGCGGTTGAACCACAATTCAAAAGCATTGTCTGATATTCATTGGTTAATTTTCATAGAATTTTTATTTATTACCACTTTTGTCAGATTCAAGTTATTTCTGTGACCATTGTGGGTTTTTCTTTAATTTCCAGAGGGGTACCAACAATTTTGTCCACGTCTGTACCTAAGTTTGCACGTCCGGTTGTGACCCAGGCTTACTATAAATGTGTAGACCACTGTCATGACAGTATTATTTTGAAGCTTTGGAGAAAAAAAAAGTTTTCTTTTTTTTCTTGTTCTGTCCATTCTGACTGAACCATTTTGTCTCATTTTTTTGTCAATGCAGTAAAGCTGCTTGTCTGCACGCAGACATGGATCAACAACTGAAACGGGGAAAGATGTGCCGTGTGCCACAGACCGATGAAGAAGGGCATCCTCCTCCTGTACGGGCAGTTCCAGCTTTGCTCTGGGACTTTGTGAAGTCAGACACAGAGAGTTTGGCCCAGGAGAGAGCCTACCATCAGCAGCTGAACATGTTTAATGGCCAGCGGGATCACTTCAAAACCATATGGTCTAATGAGTACAGATTCCTGCAGGGAGATGAAGATGAAGATTCTGAGATCTACGATAGTTTAGAAGTAGCAGCAATTCTGCAAACCAACAAGAATGCCATTCCGTTAAATGACTCTATAACTTCTCAAAGAGAGGACTCAGAGGGAGCAAAGTAAGTTGCACCATGTTATCAGTATTTGTTGCAAGAGGACTCATTTGAGTTAAATTGTTTCCACAGTAACAGACTATATCAGAGCACATACAGTGGGGAAAATAATTATTTGATCCCCTGTTGAATTTGTAAATTTACCCCCTTACAAAGAAATGAACAATCCATAATTTTTATGATAGGTTTATTTTAAGAGAGGGAGACAGAAGATCAACAAAAAATGCAGAAAAAAATATTTAATAAGGGTCATAAATTAATTTGCATTTGATTGAGGGAAATAAGTATTTGATCCCCTACCAACCAGCAAGAATTCTAACCCGCACAGACCGGTTATGTATCCATGAGGCACATAAATTAGTCCTGTCCCTTTAGGAAAGTACTCCTAATCTCATCTCGCTATGTGTATAAAAGATTACTGTCAAAGAATCATTCTCTTCAATTCAAACTTCACCACCACCATGGGCAAGACCAAAGAGCTGTCAAAGGATGTCACAGACAAGATTGTAGACCAGCACAAGGCTGGAATGTCATAGCGAGTCCTGTGATCATGGGTGATGCCTGCCTTTGATCACACAGATTTTCTTGAATCACTCTGTGCTATGGTGTCTATATGACGTCATATAGATATCATGTAGACATCATAGGCACATCATAGGTGATCCTATGATCTTTTAGCGAGTCCTATGGTTGTAACAGACACACAGACAGACACACAGAGATTTCTTGAATTACTAGTACATACCCGTGCATACCCATGCATGCCCGTAGAAACCAAATATAAGCAAGTATTTCTGCATGCCTGTTGCTGAAGGAGACCTCCTGCTATGTGAGACGGCTGTGTTGTTCACAGTCATGCCACAGTTATCACTGACAGAGATTTCTTGAATTTATAGAGTGCCTTCTGCCTTACTGAGTGAGATTTCCTGATGTCCTGCTTCGAATGGGTGTGGTTGAAAGTAGTGTCGTATTCGGTCTTAGCTTCTCTGTGCCTTGTCTGGCGTGCAGTGTTGGCGGCCAACCGACTATCCCGCATCTCTTGGGTCTCAGCTTGTCTGTACCTTGCGTGGCGTGCAGCGTTGCTCGCTTTGCGGGCATTTCGGGCTTCAAGTGACTCAGCACGTGCATGGCGCACTGCCACACGTTTCCTGTCTGTCTGTGCATCCCTTGTCTGTCGTACCCTGTGCTGGTGAAGGGTCTCCTCTTGTGGCAGGCACCATAGGACACTACATCATAGGTAGGCAGGCATCGTGAGTGATGGTCTATAGGACATTATGAAGACATCCAGGCTGGCATCATAGGACACTACATCACAGGTAGCCAATCCTATTGCCTATATGAAGGCATCGCCTATATGACATCATTACGAGTCCTAAGTACCCTGAGATCATAGGATCATCATAGGACATTCTATGATGTCCTATGATCATGATAGCCACACAGACATTTCTTAACACACAGACATTTCTTGAACCCCCTCTGTCCTTCCTGGGCATTGTTTTTCCATGCTTATTCCCCTGTCTGTCTGAGGTGCTAAATAACCTGACTTCCCCATGGTCCCAAAGTTTACCCATTATACAACATGTTGACTGCACATAACCTACACGTTACTTACGGTGCATCCGGAAAGTATTCACAGCGCTTCACTTTTTCCACATTTTGTTATGTTACAGCCTTCTTCTTGTTCTTCTTCTTTTAGATTTGATTGGTGGTTGGCAACCAGCTTACAGGTGCACTACCGCCACTGACTTGATTATCATTACTCTATATCTTTGTATAAGGAGTTCTGAACAACTTGTGTGAAAAAATTGTCCATCCTTGGACTGTGTCCTTGGCGGCGTCACCAACCCATACCCGCGGCTGTCTGCTATGTTACAGCCTTATTCCAAAAGGGGTTAAATTAATTTTTTTCTTCAAAATTCTACACACAATACCCCATAATGACAGTGTGAAAAAAGTTTTTTTTTTTTTTAGATTTTTGCAAATTTCTTAAAAACTAGTGCGTGCCAGTGCATGCCCGTGCATACCCGTCCATGCCCGTACAAATCAAGTATAAGCAAGTATTTCTGCATGCCCGTAGAAAGCAAGTGTAAGCAAGCATTTCTGCATTCCTGTCTTTGATCTTTGACATGGTTACCATGGCAACAGTAACCATGGCGACACCAGCAGATGACATGGTTCCTCAAATCATCACTGACTGTGGAAACTTCACATTAAACCTCAAGCAGCTTAGATTCTGTGCCTCTAAACTCTTGCTCCAGACTCTGGGACTTTGATTTCCAAATGAAATGCAAAATTTACTTTTATCTGAACAGAAGTCGGCCCTGCGATGGACTGGCGGTCTGTCCAGGGTGTACCCTGCCTCTCGCCCAAAGATGCTGGGATAGGCTCCAGCCCGCCCGCGACCCAAAAAGGATTAAGCGGAAGAAGATGAATGAATGAACAGAAGTCATCTGCTGGTGTTTGTCCACTGTGTTTTATCAAGACCAAAGTCAGCGCAGTCATCTACCAGGAAATTTTAAAGCACTTCCCTCACATGCTTCCCTCTACTGACAAGCTTTATGGAGAAGCTGATTTCATTTTCCAGCAGGACTTGGCAACCCCCCCCCCACACACACACACACCCACACACACACACCCACCCACCCACCCACCCACACACACACACACACACACACACACACTGCCAAAAGTATCAAAACCTGGTTTAATGACCATGGCATCACTGTGTTTGATTGGCCAGCGAACTCTCCTGACCTAAACCCCATAGAGAATCTATGGAGGATTGTCAAGAGGAAAATGATGCAGACGAGCTGAAGGTCACTATCAAAGCAACCTGGACCTTCATAACACCTCAGCAGTAACACAGGCTGATCACCTCCATGCCACATTGATACAGTAATTAATCCAAAAGGAGCCCCAACCAAGTATTGAGTGTGTACATGGACATATTTTTCAGTTGTCCAACATTTCTATTAAAAAACAGTTTTTTTAAAATTAATTTTCTGTAATATTCTATTTTTTTGAGAAACTGAATTTGGGGTTTTTATGGGCTGTAAGCCATAATCATCAAAATTAAAAGAAATAAACACTTGAAATAAATCACTCTCTGTGTAATGACCCTATATAATATAGAAGTTTATTTTTTTTAATTTGATTACCTGAATAAACCAACTTTTTTGTTGACATTCTAATTTATTGAGATGCACCTGTATGGATGATATTCCCTTTCATAGCTGTGTTGGAAATGCAGTTTAGGCAACCTATTTGCATATGCGACAGTGAACAGCGGAGCGTAAGCTCCACAGAGGGACATAAATAGAATAGAATAGAATAGAATAGGCTTTATTGTCATTGTACAGTTGTACAGCACAACACAATTGTGGATGCTCCACCAGGCTACTGTGCAATAAAGAAAGAGAGCAGAATTTGAAATAAAACAGTTACAGAACACACGATTAACCATATGACTAAGGTAAAGGTAAAAGTAAAAATAACAAATACAGTGTTTCCTCTGGCTTAAAGACCTTGGCGCGGTGGCAGCATATTTTTCCGGTGGGGGGGGGGGGGGTGTAAGCATACCGGAATATGTTAATTTTACACTATTTATTTCTTTTTAAAATTTTACACAGTAACGTTGCATATAGGACTTACCATTTGAAGTATTGTACAACCAAGGCTTGAATGTTGGGCCAGCTGGGGTCCCACCCAGACATCCTGTGTTTAGACTTTTTAGTGGTGTTATCCTTCTCTCCTTCCTCTGCCTGAACACTTTCCTCTCCTTGGCTCCTCTCTTCTGTCTCATCTTGCCCTCTCTGAGCTCTGTCTAATTCAGCTTCTCTCTCTGTCTATGGTGGTATACAAACAGGTTAGAAAATATCAAGTGTCATGTTTTGTCCTGCAGGATTTTTTTGTCATGGTTTACATAAATGACAAAAATATGTGTATTTTTTGTATTTTTATTCTAGTGTTTCTTTTTTTCCATTGAGAGAGTAGGGAAGGGAAACATTCATAATAGTAGTGTACTCATGCATACTGAAATTATATGATCAGGGGGGTATAGTAACCAGAAATTCTACTCATCTTATCTAGCTTAAGTTGAAACCATGTTCCTCAAATTTGTAATTTCCACTTGTAAAATTGACTTTTCTTGTACATTTGAAACTTTATTATAAATTTGTGGATTATTTTATGACTAATTTTTGTCTGTTTTTTAAAATAAAATTACTGTTTTTTAGATAAATTTGAAGCAGACTGTGGTAATTCTTTTAACTTTTTCCTTATAACAATTTACATTTTTGACCATAATTTTGCAGTCAGAGCAGAACATTAATTTAACTCTGATTACAAAGAAAAAATATTAATAAAATTGTATTTAATGAAATACTGTATATTCATTTAATACATTTAATGAAAATATTAATAAAATTGTATTTAATGAAATAAATTAACTGAAATGACCAAGGATGCCGTTATTTCTGTTATAATATTTCATTATAGTTTTGTTTTTTTTCCAGAAATCTCCTCACCACCCAGACAGCAGGAAAAACCTCCCTTATTTTGAAATCAAATGTTGGCACGTTTACTTTGTTTGAAGGCTGCTGACAGATTAAAGTCATTGACTTTGTGAATTTCAGTCATCTTAACCTGCCAGGTACATAATAGGGAACTGTAGCGGACTCTAAAGACATAATTCACCACAATATATGTTCATGTACAGAATGATCTGTTTTAGGCAGTTATAGTTGTGCTCTCAGGCTTTCTCATCAGGCACCTCTCTAGGCAGCCGCTGAAGGACCTCAGTTTAGAGTGAAGAGAGCTAGCGTTTTTAGCTGTTGCTTTTAGTCACTGCCGCTGGAGAATAAAAACGGCACGCCTGCTTGTGCGAGAAAAGAGAGAAATTGCCAGTCTCTTAATTCCTGCAATTCATACAGAACATTGCTTAATATTGTAG
The DNA here is from genome assembly GCA_020510985.1 of Pholidichthys leucotaenia. NCBI lineage: Eukaryota > Metazoa > Chordata > Actinopteri > Cichliformes > Pholidichthyidae > Pholidichthys > Pholidichthys leucotaenia. Next base: position 241,659,343 of record CM035839.1, read on the forward strand.
TGGCTGGTGAAATATATCCTCAGCAATTCATCAGTCCCCCTTGCCTTTCCCTTCAGATGAAGCCGGCTGCATATGAATTCTAACCACATCTTTTAGCTAAGCGACTCTTCCATTATTGCTCCCATTTCCAGCGGGTTAAAACCTTAAATACTGCTTGCATACCTTTTCTGATTTTTTTCCACATTTAAAGTACTTTAACAAACTCATGTTTCTGTCGGACAGTCGCGCTTAGCGAGACGCTGACTGACTGGAAAACTCACGTGGGTGGGGCGCTTCTAAACTCCGCACGGATGACGGCCACGTGCGTTGTTCGTGTGTGCGCTTGTGGAAAGTCATTGCTTCATATATTTTTCTTAATAAATTCATATCTCCTCTTGGCATGGCAGCCCGTCACCGAGAAATGTTACCAGAGGAAACCCTGAAATAGCCCATTGGTATATACACAGGTACGAGAGTGGCTTCGCGGGTGGATCTATGTAGATAAGAGTGCGGAATGCAGAACACACAATAGAGTAAAATGGCCCAAGGATTATGGAAAATATGTACAGTAGTGATTTCATGGATGGGCCAATATACATGAAAGTGAGGAGTGCAACAACAGGTTTGTTATTGTCTTAATTCAAAGATCCTCAGTTCTGTGCATGTGAGCGTTCAGAGGGAGGGGGGTGGGGTGTCTGACTGTTGGCGGTTCAGATGGCCCAGGGGAAGAAACTGTTTGTCAGTCTGGAGGTGTGGGACCTGATCGATCTGAACCGTTGTCCAGAGGGAAGCAGGTCAAACAGATGGTGGGCGGGATGTCAGGGGTCTCCTGTGATGGTCTTGATCCTTCTGAGGCAGGAGGATCTGAAGATGTCTTCCAGGAAGGGCAGAGGGCTGCCGATGATTTTTGGGGCAGTGTTGATGACCCTCTGCACAGCCTTCCTGTTCTTGGCCATGGAGCCGGCGTACCACACACCCAGACAGTAGGTGAGCACACACTCCACTGAGCAGCTTGGGTGAAAATAACAAGAAGCTACAAAAACATCTGGAGGAACAACACGAAAAAGAATTTAGAAAAACATAACAATGTCAAACCCAGAAACTGGAAGCACTCATAATCAAAGGAAAGGAAGGGAATTCGGACAAGGACAACATAACACACAGGAAATGGATATGCAATTTGTCTAACCGTAAACTTACACAATCTGTTATGATCCCTCGTGCGCCATTACGCAGCGCACAGAGGGCAGAATGAAAACCCACGAGCAGAGATAGATTTGTGCACTTTATTTAACAAAACCCCCAACCTTGTCCAGTAAACAGTCACGCAATGAACAGAGAGTGAGATGATTGAGCTTATGGCCACCAGACATACAGGGACGCCACCTGGGTGCTCTACAGCCCGAGGAAGGGAATGCCTAGTGCTGCAGAGCTGCTGTCGGCACGGGGAGAAGGGCAAACATAAACTTACGGTGCTGGAGTGATCCGGGGCTGTCCGTGCAGTCCGGTGGATGAGGATAAGGCAGAAACAGCCTCTAACACCAAGAGGGTACACAATCTTGAAGTGTTAGACACGACTAAGACGTCAGGCTGAAAGGTAAAATAGGTAATGATAACTTGCATACACGGCGGTAAACGCTGCCGTGTATGAAGCGCATTGCTCCAGCGACCTCTTCCTACTCTCACAGCGTTTAATCACAATACTAACGAGGGAAGAGACCACCAGTGTGAATGAGCGTGGGCTGGACAAATTGCAAACGTGTGCATGAGTGAGTGTCTGAGCGTGTGAATAGAAGTGAATGAGATGTGTGTTTATGTGTGTGAACACCAATAATGAGACACAGCTGATGACACTGACAGGAGGAGGGGACGTGTCCGAGTTGTCAGGGAGCGAAGGACCCAAAGGGCTCCCTGAAGCGCCTGATGGAAAATAGAGAACGGGCCAAAATAGCCACGGTGTCAGAAATGGGTTTGGAATCACCAAACCCAGATATGACACAAACTGAGACAAACGTCCTAGCCCATGGCCTGAACTATGCCATCACCCCAAACAAAATACTATATGTGAACTTTGTATTAGCGATGGAGTTAGCATGTACACACATAGATCAAGGCCAGAAATCCCAACTCCGTAATGAGGTTGCAGGCATACTCAAGGCAGCCAAAATATCACACACCAACACCACAAGAGAAGAAAGAAAGGCCATACAAACACTAGCAAAGGACAAGAATATCCCAACCCTCCCAGCTGACAATGGCAGAACCACTGTCATCATGGATACAAATAAATACGCTGAACAGATGGAGGAATTATTAAATGACACCAGTACATACAAAATACTTAAAAAGAATCCAACAGAATAAAAAAGAGGACTCTAAAGACATTACTCAAATCACTCTTGGATGGAAACTGTCACAAACTCCCCGTGCGCTTTTCCACAGCGCACGGAGGAGGATAAGGATGGATGGATTTACGCACAGGGTTTTCACCAAACACACGTTTATTGACAACACACCATTCAAAAATAAAGACTTACAGGTTGGAACTGATGTACACAAAAGGCTGACGTCGGAGCGTACAGCGGGCAGACCACTGTGTACCATGGCCACAGGAAAAATAATACAAAATAGCACTCATGCGCTCGGGAGAGCGAGGAAGACTTTATGAAGTTCTACTGATTCAGGGAAGCAAACTGGGCAACAGCCTAAGCGTAGCAGTTGAGCTGCAGGGAGAAACGATACCAGATAAGCATAGCAGCTAACCGCACAGAGAAGTGCAAGACTGTTAACTCATGGGCAGGAGCAGTCCAAAAAGTTCAATTCTCCCATGGAGCACGAATGACCAATCCTTTGGGATGTGACGGTCACACGACGGGAAACAACCGTGCGACTCGTATAATGGTCCAGCGGTGTTTGCCTAGCAAAGAGCTGCTTAAGTACAAACACCGCTGGCCTAACAAATTGGGAAGACCTGGGCGAGGCGTGGTAAAGATAATTAGTGGGGCAAACAGCTGACTGTCAGAGAAAGAGGGGTGTGGACGGACCGGCGAATGTTAGACAGTGCCCACCCGAATGTGGTTCAAACAGCTGCCTAACGATCGCTGGCTAGAGCAGCGGCCAAGCACAGAAATAAACACATGGAAGAGAAATCAAAACACAACACTGGACCAAGAAAGATCAGAACCGAGCCTGCAAGACTACACAGGCTCGGTTCATGACGGCCCCCCCCCCCCAGGGGTGGATGCCAGACATCCCCAGTAACATCAAGAAGACCCCCCCCCCCCCCAACAGGAGCAACAGCAACAAACAACACGATCCCGGGTGGGAGGTAGAGGGAACAGGAAGGAGGGAACACAATACCCCGCCCAGGGCCCACAATTAACCCCCCCAAGTCCACGGACATCGGGGCTCAGGAGGCCGCCTGCAGTCCCAGGCCCAGCAGAACGTCCGGTAGACAGAGTCCGGCGGCCTGCCGGAAAACATGGGCCACCAGACCCGGGAAGTTAATTCCTCCGGCGGCCGGCCAGCATTATTCAGCCACCAGGACCGAGGGGGTGACTCGGGAGGTGGCCTGCCAACCAGAAGGCTCACTGGTGGGAAACCGGACCGGGGGGAAGGAACCTCCACCACGTCAGGCAGGGGGAAGGGACCACGGCGTCTTTCGGGTGGTCCGCAGCACCCTCGGTGGACCCCGACTGGGCTGGCTCCCCTGCACCCGCGGTGGACCCCGACCGGGCCGGCTCCGTTGCACCCGCGGTGACCTCTAGCTGAGGCTCAGCAGCACCCGCAGTGACCTCCGGCTGAGGCTCAGCAGCACCCACGGTGACCTCCGGCTGAGGCTCAGCAGCACCCGCAGTGGACCCTGACCGGGCTGGCTCTGCTGCACCTGTGGTGATCTCTGGCTGAGGCTCAGCAGCACCCGCAGTGGACCCTGACCGGGCTGGCTCTGCTGCACCTGCGGTGATCTCTGGTTGAGGCTCAGCAGCACCCGTGGAGGACCCCGATTGTGCCAACGCTGCACCTGCAGTGGGCTCCAGCAGAAGCCTTGCAGCACCCGCGGTGACCTCCGGCTGAGGCTCTGTAGCACCCATGCTGGTTCTGGTCTGGGACATGGCTGCACCTGCGGTGGGCTCCTGTTGGAGCACCTTTGCACCAGCAGTGACCCCCATCGGAGGCCTCATTGTTCCCGCGGTGGCCTCCCCAGCGAGGGAGGTGGTGCTCCTCTTAGCGGACCTCAGCTTCCAGCAAGGTCAGCTGCTCTCCGGCGACTCTGGCAGGGGGCTCCGGACCCGGAGGGAGAGAAAAAGGGACCAGTTTAGGGTCGCCGGCAGTGGCGGCAGAGGCGGCTCCAAGGGCTACTACGAGCTGCCCCGGGCCCTGCTCATCATGAGTTGGGCAGTGTGACATTGACATATTCAGGACTGACACAATGGAACACACTTGCCTGAACTCGGGCTCCACCACCATCCCAAGACTCCGGCGATTTGGGGTGCGTCGACTCCATCGTCTCACCCAGTGCTGTGCCCCTGTCGACCTCCTCTGGGACTGCCAGCCTCCCGTTGTCATCAGTAGGCCACTCCGGTGGTGGCAGCTCCTCTTCGGCGACCCTAGTGAGGGGCTCGACAGGCATGGGAGAGAAGGAAGGGTTAGGGTTGCCGGCAGTGGCAGAGCCCGGCGAGGGGAGCCCAGGTGCAGCCGGAAGCCACACCTGACTCTCTTCTCCAAGAGCCAGACAAGATCTCTCGGTCACAAGCAAATGAACTACAGGAGAGATAACTTGCCTGTGCTCGAGCTCTACTGCCGTCCAGGACTCCGACGCTGCCGATGACTATGGTCCGGGTCTCGTTGGCTGATGACTCTGCTGCGGCAATCCCCGCAACAGGCGTGGTGGTGGTTGCAGCCCTGGTCCTCTGACGTTCCTCCTCGACCCGGCTGTTGACTGTGGCGAGCAGGTTCGTCCACTCCTCGTCCGATGGAGAGTCCGGGGGTTGAGCAGGCGTATGGGGGGGGGAACCCTCACAGCCGGGGAAGTGCGTCCTCGGACCTTCCTCTCACAATGTTCCTCTTCAACCCGGCGGTTGAGCGTAGTGAGCAGAGCTGACCACTCCTCGTCCGCCGGTGTGGATGCAGGGAAACGCCTCCGTGCGGGCCCCTGGGCAGGATCATCCAAGGCCTCAACCTCCTCCATCGTCTGATGGCTTGGTTCTTGGACCGGCAGGCCCTCAGGAATTAAGGGAGGAGACACGGAGAGGGGAAGGAAACAATCATTATTTGGAGCTGGAGAAGAGGTCCCAGTGGACTGCTGATACTGGGCCTCTCCCTCGGGAGACAGGCAAGATTCAATGTTAATGAATGATTTAGACTGAAACAATACTTGCCTGTCATCCCGGATGATGAAATCCGCAGCTGCAGGTGGCAGACACTCGTCCCTCTCCGTGCCATCGATGACGTAGGTCCTCCCGAGGGCTTGCGGAGGAGCTGTCTCCATGACGACGGAGGTGGACGTTCCCGGGATGACCTCAGCGGACCTCTCAGCAGCCGAAGAGATGATGGCAGCTGACGGAGGAGAGGGCTTCTCCTGGCGCTTCAACGCAGGACGACGCTGTCCTTTGCCTATTGGTTCTGCCCGTGCTGGAGCAGGAGGAGAATCGAGTGAAGAGTCACAGAGGATGAGGGCCTGCTGGTTTCTGGGTCTCCGTCTCGGCGCCGTGGGGAACGTCAACCCAGGGAAGGAGCGCTGGAGCGAACACACTGTAGCCAGCAGGTTGGCAAACTCGGGGTAGTCCCATAACCCGGGATGCGCCTCAAGGATCTCCACAGCTCCTTCCAGGCACTCCAGCCCCTTCTTCGGTCCCCGGGCAGCGAGGGCCTCATTCACGAAGCTCTGGATAAATTCAGTGACCCATCCCTCCTCCATCGTGGGAAACTGCGCTGCCGTTCCTCTTCTGCATTGTCGAGAGCGGGGCATGGTGAACTCCAGGAACAGGTCAGTCCAAAAAATGTCACACAAAAAGGGAAAAGGGATGTGTGAGTGAACCCGCTAAATCCTTCTAACTGGCTGGACCATTCTGTCACAAACTCCCCGTGCGCTTTTCCACAGTGCACGGAGGAGGAGAAGGATGGATGGATTTACGCGCAGGGTTTTCACCAAACACACATTTATTGACAACACACCATTCAAAAATAAAGACTTACAGGTTGGAACTGATGTACACAAAAGGCTGACACCGAAGCGTACAGCAGGCAGACCACCGTGTACCGTGGCCACAGGAAAAATAATACAAAATAGGGCTCATGTGCTCGGGAGAGCGAGGAAGACTTTATGAAGTTCTACTGACTCAGGGAAGCAAACTGGGCAACAGCCTAAGCGTAGCAGTTGAGCTGCAGGGAGAAACGCTACCAGATAAGCATAGCAGCTAACCGCACAGAGAAACGCAAAATAGTTTACTCACGGGCAGGAGCAGTCCAAAAAGTCCCAATTCTCCCATGGAGCATGAATGACCAATCCTTTGGGACGTGAAGGTCACACGACGGGAAACGACCATGTGACTCGTATAATGGTCCAGCGGTGTTTGCCTAGTAAAGAGCTGCTTAAGTGCAATTACCGCTGGCCTAACAAATTGGGAACACCTGGCCGAGGCGCAGGAAAGATAATTACCGGGGCAAATAACTGACTGTCAGAGAGAGGGGGGTGTGGACGGACCAGCGAACATTAGACAGCACCCACCCGAAAGTGGGTCAAACAGTTGCCTAATGATCGCCGGCCAGAGCAGCGGCCAAGCACAGAAATAAACACACAGGAGAGAAATCAAAACACAACACTGGACCAAGAAAGATCAGAACCGAGCCCGCAGGACTACACAGGCTCGGTTCATGACAGAAACCAGCTCAACAAAGATTCCTATAATCATCTGATTCCTACAGCAAGCACCACGCCCCGCATATATGGCACAGAAGATCCATAAACCAGGCACCCCATTATGACCAATTGTGGACAGCATAGGATCAGTAACCTACAATCTATCAAAGGCGCTAGTTGAAAGAATTAAACCTCTTTTTGGACTCACAGACCAACACCGCAAAAACGCCAAACAATTGGCACAAGACTTAAAGGACAAAAAGATGCAAGCAGATGAAATATTAGTATCACATGGCATCATATCCCCGTTTACAAAGACACCAGTCATAGTCACTCTACACATTGGTAAAAACTGTCTCAGACATGACAAAACCCAACACAAACGCACAAAACTGACAGTAGAAGACGTCATGAAGCTGCTACATTTTGTTGGTACCTCCACCTACTTTCAATTCAGAGGAACTATCTATAAACCAAAAGAGGGCTTTGCCATGGGAGACCCACTCTCAGCAATCATGAGCAGTTTTTTTCGTGGAGGACCTAGAGTCCAGAGCCATACAAACAGCACCAGCATCATGTAAAATAAGCTTATGGAAATGGTACGTGAGTGACATCCTGGAAATAATCAACAGAGAACAAACAACCACACTCACTGAACATCTAAACCAGATGGACAGCACAGGAGACATTAAATTCACCCATGAAGAAGAAACCAACAAATCCATATCTTTCTGGACATGAAAATCACCCACACAGACAACGGCGGCATCAACATCAAAATATACAAGAAACCGACACACACTGACCAGTATTTGTTATGGACTTCAGAACACCCCACAGCCCACAAACTCTTATCAGAACATTATATGACGGGACCAACATCATTACTAATCCACAGGATAAAGAGGAGAAAGACGTACACATGATGAAGGCTCTGAAAAACTGTCACCACCCCAAATGGGCCGTCGAGAGGGGAAGGAAGCAAGTGGAGATGAAAAACATAAAATGGAGAGAAGGAAGGACCACACTAAAAGTAAACAACACAGGAACAGTCACAATACCATGCCTGAGAGGCATCACTGAAAGAACACGGAGAACAATGAAAGAATACCACATCAACATCCCAGTAAAATCACACACCACTTTGACGGGACTTTTGGTTCATTCCAAAGACGTGATACCCACAGAAAACAAAAGTAATGTCATGTATGAAATACCATGCCGATCATGCAACAAAACCTACATAGGAGAAACAGGAAGAACCTTTGGAACCAGAGAAAAGGAACACAGGAAAGAATGTGAAAAAGAGACAATAGCAAGGTACACAGGAGCACAAAAAGCAACAGCTGAACAACAGAACCTGAAATCTGCCGTATCGGACCATTGCAAAGGAGAAAATCATATGGACTGGGAAGAGGCAAACGTCATTCGCACAGGCAACAAGTACCACTGTTGGATCAGGGAAACCCATCGAGATCAGAAAACGGATCCCAAGAACCATCAAAAGGGATGAGGGATCCTATACCCCATCCCACACCTGGGATGCTGTCCTCCACAGGATACCAGACAGCAGGGGGCATTGTTATCCTCTGCTGTCTGGTAAACCTGGATAAAACAGCTGATTGTCACAACATCATCATGTGACCCTTCTGAGGAAGGCTGCAAGAAGTGGCTGAAACATGTTAAAGTAAACTGTCAAGTAACTGTCAGTAACTGTCATCTCTGCTGGAGTCCGAGTTCCACCCTATGCAGGACATACTGAATGCACTGAGGAGCTCATTTAGCAGCAGACTACATCATCCCAGGTGCACAACCGAGAGGTTTCGTAGGTCCTTCCTACCAACGGCTGTCAGACTGTACAACCTAAGCAGGGCTGCTCGCAGAGATAGCAAAAAGACGTAACAAACTAATAGTTTTTTGAATGCAAAAGATGCAATAGACTTACACAATGGTCCCCTCCGGCATACAACTAGGAACTTACCGGTCGCTATGGAGGGTGAGAATATGTATGGGCACATAATCATACCATGTAGGATAACTAAGTAGACGGTTATGCTGTTTCATTCCATCTAGCAACAATGCTCTGCACTGTGTGTGTTTATATATTTACATATTTATTCCATCTAGCTACAATGCTCAGCACTGGGTGTGTTTATATATTTATATATCTACATATTATTCCATCTAGCTACATTGCTCCGCACTGTGTGTGTTTATATACTTGCATATTTATTCCACCTAGCTGCAATGCTCCGTACTGTGGGTGTTTATATATTTACATATTTATTCCATCTAGCTACAATGCTCTGCACTGTGTGTTCATATATTCATATATTTATTCCATCCAGCTACAATGCTCTGCACTGTGTGTCTGTGTGTGTGTGTATATATATATATTTTATAGTAATACGTACATATGTATATTAGCTGCTCTTGCTTGCTTGTTTTTTTTTTTTTTTTTTTTTTTCTTGCCTTCTGATTGTTGCTCTGAGTGTTGCTATCCCTGTGCTGTTGCAATCCTGGAATTTCCCCGTTGTGGGACTAATAAAGGCTTATCTTATCTTATCTCTTAAAAACAACCTTATTCACTGCCTGATAGAAAAGAAAATATTTCTACAAGAAGTTATGAAGGCAATGCAAATTTGTGTCTTTTCACATCTTTGCTTTGAGTTTACATGCAGTCGTGCCGTGCAGAAAATGTGAGCTTTTGTGTTTGGTCTGAAAGCACCTTTATTTATTTTTTTTGGATACTTTGTTAATCCCAGGGGGAAATTCAGGGCATCCACCTAGATAAGATAAGATAAGCCTTTATTAGTCCTACAATGGGGAAATTCCAGGATTGCAACAGGACAGGGATAGCAACACTCAGAGCAATAATTTAGAAGATAAGAAAATAAAATAAGAGCAGTGAATATACATATGTACATATAAATATATAAATATATACTATGTACACAGTACGGGGCATTGTATCTAGATGGAATAAACAGCATAACTGTCTATTTAGTTGCCCCACATAGTATGAATATGTACCCATACATATTGTCACCCTCCGTAGCGATTGAGATTGTCCTAATTGTATACTGGAGGGGACCATTTTGTGTAAGTCTGTTGCGTCTTTTGCATTCAATACTATTAGGTCATCACATTTTTTTGCTATCTCTGCGAGCAGCCCTGCTTAGGTTATAAAGTCTGACAGCTGTAGGTAGGAAGGACCTGCGAAACCCCTTGGTCGCGCACCTAGGATGGTGTAGTCTACTGCTAAATGAGCTCCTCAGTGCGTTCAGTATGTCCTGCATAGGGTGGGACTCGGACTCCAGCAGAGATGACAGTTTAGCCACCATCCTGGCACCAGTCCACGAAGTCCTGGATAAGTCATGGATGCCCCATCAATTTTTGGGCAGTGTCCTTCATAAATTTTCTGTTTTTCTGATACAGTTTTCATATCTTTGTAAATTTGTTAGCATTGTAGGTATAATTGCAGCATTTTTCACATAAATCTGTAGCCTTTTTCTCATAAAATGGCAACTTTTCTTTAATGAACTTCACATTTTTTTTCTCAGAATTTTTTTTTTTTTGTAACTTCATGGGGACATTTTCCTGATAAAATGTAAACTTTGTGCCCTACTCTTGCGAGGTTTTTGTCAGAAATTTTCTGCTTTTCTCTTAACTTTTATGACTTGTTTCTAGTAAATTTGTAACATTTTCCACATAAATTTGTGGCTATTTTTCTCTGAAATTTCTGAGTTTTTTTTTTTTTTTTTTGCAAAGGCGTCAGGAAGCCACTGGCTATGAGCAAAGAGCCACATGTGGCTCCAGAGCGGCAGCTTGCAGACCCCTGCCATAGGACCTAGCAGGGCTCAGCCTAAATGAACCACAGTGGGCTCCCCACGTACAGGAGGGATGACGGGGATCGTGGTGCCGTGTGAACTGGGCAGCAGTCTGGATGGATGGGCGGATGGATCCTGTGGTTACATGCTTTGGGAGCGATCTCCCAGGAGAGGCAGAGGGATCTCTGTAGGCTGTGGCATTGGAAAACAGCCATTTTGCCTCTCTGCAGGAAAGAACCTTGTTTAAGGTCTAATATCAGAATCAGAATCAGAATCAGAATCAGAATCAGCTTTATTGGCCAAGTATGCACAACACATACAAGGAATTTGACTTTGGCTAAAAACTTGCTCTCGTTGTTCAGGTGAAGGATTTAAATAAGGATTCAATGACAACCAGAGTATGTACAGTAAATTACAGTCTGTCCACGTTTCTATAAAAGGATGCAAATATATACAGGAATATATGCAGTTATTTACTCGGACTAACCACACTTTGCAGAAATATATGAAAAAATATACAATCACACAGTATTTCAATGTGGACTCAGATTCAGTGATATAATGTGAATGAAGTAAAAAGCAGTGTGAGAGTTATGTGCAATGTAATAATGGATGAAAAGTCATGAGTACAGCAACAGGTAGGACTAGGTGAATGTTAGGAGTTCATCAGAGTGATGGCTTGAGGAAAGAAACTGTTCCTGTGACGGGTGGTTTTGACCTTCAGTGATCTGTAACGACGACCAGAAGATAGAAGTTCAAACAGTTTGTGGCCGGGGTGTGATGGGTCAGCACAGATGTTTCCCGCCCGTTTCCTGGTTATGGACCGATATAAGTTCTCAATGGAGGGTAGGTCGGTACCAATGATCCTCTCCGCAGACTTAATGATCCGCTGCAGTCTGGTCTTGTCCTGTTTAGTGGCAGATCCAAACCAGACAGTGATGGAAAAGCAGAGGACAGATTGGATGATGGCGGTGTAGAAGACAACCAGCAGCTCCTGAGGCAAATCAAACTTCTTGAGCTGACGCAGAAAAAACAACCTCTGCTGGGCCTTTTTCCGGACAGTGTCAATATGGGAGGACCACTTCAGGTTCCGGGAGATTGTGGTACCCAGAAACTTGAAGGAGTCCACAGTGGACACTGTGCTGTTGAGGATGGTGAGTGGGGGGAATGAAGGGGGGTGTCGCCTGAAATCCACAGTCATCTCCACCGTTTTGGCTGGGTTAAGTTCAAGATGGTTCTGGCTGCACCAGAGGATCAGCTGCTCCACCTCCCGCCTGTATGCAGACTCATCATCATCCCGGATCAAACCGATGACTGTGGTGTCGTCCGCAAACTTCAGGAGCTTCACCGAAGGGTCCTCTGAGGTGCAGTCGTTGGAGTAGAGGGAGAAGAGCAGTGGGGAAAGGACACATCCTTGGGGGGCGCCAGTACTAATTTTTCGGGAGCTGGATGTAAATCTCCCTAGCTTCACCTGTTGCCACCTGTCAGTCAGAAAGTTGGAGATCCACTGGCAGGTGGAGGGGGGCACCTTGAGCTGGAGGAGTTTCTGATGAAGAATGCCTGGGATGATGGTGTTGAACGCTGAGCTGAAGTCGACAAACAGGATCCTGGCGTACGTCCCTGGGGAGTCGAGGTGTTGCAGGATGTAATGTAGTCCCATATTCACTGCATCATCCACTGACCTGTTTGACCAGTAGGCAAACTGCAGTGGGTCCATCAGGGGGCCTGTGATGACCTTCAGGTGGCTCAGCACCAATCTCTCCAAGGATTTCATGACCACAGAGGTCAGGGCAACAGGTCTGTAGTCGTTTAATCCTGTAACAGAGGGTTTCTTGGGAACTGGAATGATGATGGAGCGTTTGAAGCAGGAAGGCATATAAAGAATGATGTCTAATGAACAAATCTGGCTCTGCGTAAAATTATCCACACTTTTTAACACCACAAAGCCTCTGGTTCAATACTTCAGTACTTTGTGTAAAGGAAAGATTTTAAATAAAATACAGAATTTCACAGCAGATTATACAGTAATTTCACAAGTTGGCCAGAAGATGGCAGTAAGGGATCTTAATAAAACAATTTCAAGAGCCAGCTTTTGAAGTAGGAATATAGGCTGTGTTTTTTTTTTTTTTTTCTGAAAATAGGACCCAAATAGCCCCTTTTTATGATTTTTATTAGTTGATTTCACTTAAGGTGGTGCTGGAAAGAAGTGAGATATAGACACTGCATTTAAAATAATATTAGCAGCTTTGAGTCTTTTGTGTTTGGACTTGAGCTCATGAGGAGATCTGCATCTGACCTTGTTCCTTTTTTCCCCTGTTGGACTGCACTGCCACTTTCACTGTCTGTGGCTGATTAATTAAAATTAAGCAGATAATAGAGCTGCCTCAATGAAACAACAAACATGGCAGCAGCAATCAAAGCTTTTACTCTTTACAGCGTGGATATATAACAAAGAGGAAATAGGCTTCATTCATGGCATAACAATAGAAAACGGTGGCAGTCACTTAATGAGATGCAGGCACAAATGCTGTGTGTAGTGAGAACGGTCTAATTTGGCACTTTCAGAGTAACGGCTTTCATTCGATGGAAATTAGATTTTTGTTTTGTTTGGGTGGATCACTCTAAGTGGTCACTCGTGGTCTATTAGAAAGGATCGTTGCTGCTCGAAAGAAGATGTCTCTTTTGAGAGAGGACAGTTAGGTCCAACACATCTGTTTTCTCTGCCACACTGACTTGTGCTGTTGTCTTTTCTCCTTTTCCATCAGACTCTGGTTGATAGTCATTTCCCTTCAAAGCAGAAAAGGGTCATTCTCAATTTCCCCGTCATCAACCCATGCCGATCAGCGTGCAGTAAGTGTGGATCACTTTCCAAAGTGCATTGTTTCAGAGCAAAATGACCATGACATACTCCCACAAAAGGCTTCATTTCACAGAGGCGAGGTGTGCGGACGCGGTCCCATTCTCATGGCGGCCCTCTCTACAGCCTCCTCAAAGCGGATAAACCTTTTCACACAATGCCACCGCATAGTTTACAAATCCAACGGGCCGTTCTTCATTCAGGGGAAAGATTCCTATTTAAGCAGCCCCATTCATTCCCTTTCACGTTATTTTACACCTTTCTCATTCCAAATAGTATGAGAGGACTTTTGAGTCCATATGACCGTTTTTTCTTTCACATTCCCCATTCAGTGTTTGTCATAATATTTCACTCACTTTTGTATTTAGCCGACTGTATCCCGGGCAAAATAATAATAATAATAAGCTCTGTTTTTTTTTTTTGTTGTCACATCCAGCTGCGTGTTGTTTATAATGCATTCTCCAACTTGTTTGAATCCAAGTCATTAGAGAGACATCCCTTACCCTTTTGGCCTCATCAGCGTGAAGGGCCCTACATCTAGGCAACCTCCCCGCCAACACACAACACCACGGCGGGAGAATTAGGCTCCCCTCATCCTCCCAGTAAGCACAACAAAGAGGCTCTCTGCTATTTATTTTAATGAGATCTTTTCATCACCATCAGAAAGAGCATTTTAGTCTGCAATTTTCAAGCCATTTCATAAGCTGAAAATTGTCGTTTGTGAACCACTCCCCCGCTAGTAGCTCTCAAATACGCTCTCATTAGTGAGGCTGGAGGTGAAAATACGAAAATTATCTCCAAATACAGGCTCATAATCCCTCTCATCTGTTTCAGTTTCAGAAGCCCTCAGATATGTCTCACTTCTTTTTGTTTGAGGGCATCATCAGTCTAATAACGGTGTAATGCCTCTTGTTCCTTTGACCCCTCAGAACACGATCACATAGCTTTGAGGTGTCTGGCGAAACTTCATTTGAATACCTAATTGCCTTTGATAAACATGCTTACCAAAAATTGTTATTTTACTAATTGTTATTGCTAGTATAATTATAATAATTATAATAAAAAGAGCTAAAAATACTGACTTCAACTCACTAGGGCTGATTTTAAAAATCTAACATAAAATTTTAAAACTTGCTGTAAACTCTCAGTAGGAATGCATCTCTCTCTCTCTCTCTCTCTCTCTCTCTCTCTCTCTCTCTCTCTCTCTCTGTATATATATATATACTGTATATATATATTCATCTTGTAGACTAGTATCGGCTTTGTGGCAAATAACATCAGACTCCAGCCCCGTATCGTGGCCGTGCATGTTACTGGCACATTGGTCCACTGTAGGACACCGTGTAACTCTCATGGTTTTTCCTGCCACTGCCCAGTAATTACATGTACCGTATCCTGCCTTCACTTTTGTCACCATCAGTGACTGCTACTGCGCCTCTTCAAACGTGCTCAGTGCCTGTAGTATGGAGGTGGGTCTGGGATGGTGGTAGGCTGTCCCATCTGTGTACACAGTGAGGCACTGTTGTTACTCTAATAGGAGGGTGAGAGGCTCATTTTCAAGCATTTTGAAAAGCAAAAATGTAAAACCACTAGAATGTGTTTTTTTCTCCCCACTATTTCCTACAGTTTGTGCTGCTTTCTTTGACTGTACTTATTTTCACAACCATCACAAGCTGCTATGTGCTCTGCACTACTTATAAAACTACGTATAAATCTGTAGTTTATGAAGGTAGATGTTTAGATATTCTTATAACACAGGGAGCGTGAGGGTCGTTGAATTCACCTGCTGGTATCTGGAGCGCTATGTGACTGGAGGACAATTGCCGGTTGTATGTCGTCAATATAAGATAAATTGCCCCGGAATAAAAGCAAAATTACAGTGGAATAATCAATAACAGTTTCTGGATGTAGGACAGAAAGCTAAAATGACTGGGAGAGGACAAAATAACCACTAGAATGCCACTAAAGGACGCCGCTTTGCCAGAGGTAAGTGACAAATGTCCTTGTTTGTTTGTATGCAAATCAGATGCCTAAATTCACTCCTATCTGAAACTTTGGATCATATTCTACGCCTTTCTAATTGACAGTAAGCCATTATCTCTTACCACTTTAAAGTTATAGCCTTGTAAAGTTCTGACATCTGATCTGACTAGTTTCTTGAAAAAAATCTTTACCACTGTTGACCACTAGGGGTTATGTCGCAGTTTGGCGACAGTCACACTGAAAAGGTTAAGTGGCAAATGATGGATGCTGTGAGAAATTTGCTGCAGCTCCACTCTGAACTTTATGTGCGTATGTGACAATTGTGTGGAGCTCCAGTCTTACTAGGCATGAGCTGCTGATTCTGTAAAAAAAAAAAGCAACAATAATTTTCATAAAGCAGTGGCGGGAACTCCAGTATTTCAACTATGGCGTGTATGGACTGGAGACTGCAGCAACATTCAGCTTATTTAAACAGGACAGTCTCCATACAGGACCCTGCAGGGCTCTTGTCTCCGTGATTTGTACAAACAAGCAATGCACTATGCAGTAGTTGTTTCGCTCTCGTAGCTCACACTCTGCTCAGAAGGAAATGACATGCTTTGTGCCCTTTCAGTGCTCACTGTCACGGCTGTATTTAGCAAGGAGTCCAAACGCTTCCACCACTAAAGGCGCTTTTCCACTTGGCCCAGTTTGGCCTCGTTTCGCACGGTTCGGCCCCTTTTGTCCGCTTTTCCATTCGGCACCCAATGGCCTAACAGTTCTGTTATTTTGGAACTGTTCCACTTTTATCGGCACCGTTAAAAGTAGGTCCGAAGGGTACCGGCACGGTTTCGTCACGCCACTGCTGGCCATTCATTGGTCTGGGCGTAGCGTTATGAGAGTGGGCGTTACGTTGACTTTCGAGAATTGCTTGCTGGCCACCATTTGCAATTTTTCGTCCGTGAGCCCGCGAACAAGTGATATTATAAACAACAACGATAGAATGGCTTAACAGAAATCAGCAGAAATCTAACACAGCGGTCCAGCAGAGTTTTCTGTGTGTTTCGGCTGATGAGAGAATGCAGAGTGAAGCAGACGGAGCTTGCAGTGGGGAGCACAAGCAGACGCACCACAAAATAGACGGAGACGCACCGGGAATTAGACCCAGCCACCTGAATTGAATTGAATGTACAGCCGCGATGCACCCAACTTCAGCAGTTGAAGCCGTGATATTGTGATATACAGGACGGTGAGTGATTTGATATTCATGTTTTACGCTATTTTTTCCAACAGTAGAAAGTTCACTTAGGACAGACGAAAACTTAATCGTGTTTAAACGATGACCTAGCTCAATGCTACGTCCGTCCTTGTATGTTGCTTTTTTGTGTTGACAGTATCTGATGAAATAAGCTAGTTGTAATCCTGGTTAAAAAGGTGTTGTTGTTTTTTTTTTTACATGTTGCACTTTCGTGCTGTGCATGTAATTAATTTGTGTGTATTTCATTGTAGAGTCCAAGCAGGATCTGCTCAGAATGGCAACGTTTTGACACCAATGTATTGTGACAGGTAAACAACACATCATATTTATAGTCAAATCTTTTGCTTTTTAAAGCGAGGTAGTCGGATACGCAAAAGCCGATGGTCTATAGAACACGTATATTAGGATTTGTATGTGAAATGTTGGCATCAAAACTGCTCCCGTTTAGCTGTAATTAATATTCAAAAATGATATTTTTGGGACGAAAGAATTCAAGCGTCCCTGCATTTGTTTACTTCTCGGGGCAGCCGCCGGAGAGCGAGCCGTGTGCAAAATGCGATCGTGTTGTTAATATAGCACATTTTTTGTGGAAATGTTACTATTATTAGTTGTGAAATGTGTTATAAAATGATTAGACGACGATATTATGTCTCTTCCTGCTGTTCCCGTTTCACTGTTTTTTTTCCGGATGTAAAATACGGGATCCCTACGGCCCATCACCGCACGAAGTATCTTGGCCGATGTAAACAGCCACGGACCAAAAAACGTACATTTGCTCGTGGAGCAGGTCATTCACACTCGCAGACAATTGCGCTATATGTGTCTGTAGGATTTTCTTTCCATGCACCCAAAAAAAAGCATTTTTTTCCCGGATCCGACTCCCTTGCTTTAAGTTAAAGTTTAGGTAAAGTGCCAAATTTAAAGTAGCACAATTTCCGCTTAATATGAAAGGGACTGAATTGAGATTTATTTGTGTGAATATTAATTACAGAGTAATTGAAAATGAATGGCACATCCAATAGTAGCCATCATAAAATAAACCGCTTGTTTATTTATTTTTTTATCAGATCATTTCTGTGATCCTTTATGAGTTATAGTCATAATAGTGTATCTTACACCGTGGGGAATGGGAGAGATGTTCAGTCACCATTAGAATTTAGTTTATATGTGTAGTCTATAGTATTTCATCTTTAAACTCTTTCAGTAATAGAACACATTACAAATATTTGAGACCCATTGTAGTGCTTCCTTTTATATTTTAGCAATACAAGCACAAAACACCACCCACTCTTGAAACCAGGGCGACACAGTGGTGGCTAAACTTTATTGATAACGTTATTTCACACCATCACAACAACTCAGTGTAAATGGTGTAGAGATTGAAAGAGTATCCAAAATTAAAATCCTTGGCATAATAATCAATAAAAAACTGTGTTGGAAGTCACATTAATTATATTAAAGGTAAAATATGCAAATCAATCGCAATACTGCACAGAGTGAAATATTTGCTGAATCAACCCACACTATAGACTTTGTATCATTCATTAATACTCCCATACATGACATCCATCCATCCATCTTCTACCACTTTTCCAGAGCTCCGGGTCGCAGAGGCAGCAGTTCAAGCAGAGAAGCCCAGACTTCCCTCTCCCCAGCCACCTGCTCCAACTCTTCAGAGGATACCAATACCCATACATGACATATTGTACTGAAGTATGGGGAAACACATATAAAACATATATCCAGTCGTTATGCTTCAGAAGAGAGCTATTAGAATAATAAACAAAGCTGCTTACAGGGAACCAACAAACCCACTTTTTCTTAAATTAAAAGCTCTCAGGTTGAAAGATCTGGTTGCCTTTAAAACTGCAGTAACAATGTTTAAAGCTAAGAATCTATCACTGCCCGCAAATATCCAAAAGTTGTTTTAAATAACAATATCATTTCAGAGGAACATGTATATTTCAAAAACCTTCAGTCAGAACTACCACCAAGCAACACTGTGTTTCAGTGCAAGGAGTCAAGACTGTGGAACGATTTTGGAGCTGAATTAAAATCATGTACAAAGCTTGGACAATTTAAACAAAAACTAAAGGAAGAAATACTCCAAACATACACACGTGGACAAAATTGTTGGTACCCCTCTGTTAGTGAAAGAAAAACCCACAATGGTCACAGCACAGTGACTACGTGTCACCCTTTAAATAGGCCGATTGACTGATTACAAGTTAGTAGACACCTGTGATGTTAATTAGATTACACATCTTGGTTGAACATGTCCCTATGGTCATATTATTTTCAATCTTTTCTAGGGGTACCATCATTTTTGTCCAGGTCTGTTTCATGAGTTTGTTTTTTAAAATAATTCTGTTGAACCACAATTCAAAAGCATTGTCTGATTTTCATTGGTTAATTTTCATAGATTTTTTTTTTATTACCACTTTTGTCAGATTCAAGTTATTTCTATGACCATTGTGGGTTTTTCTTTCATTAACAGAGGGGTACCAACAATTTTGTCCACGTCTGTATATACAAAACGACATGTAAAATCACATAAGGATTATCATATCCAGTCTGTGTTGTGCTGTTGCTTAGTTTTTGTCACGTTTTGTCTTGGCTTTGTTCTGATTTGTAATCACTCTTATTTTATTTTATTTTTTTTAATTCTTAGATGGAACATGGGTGGGTCTATTGTGTTTATCCTTTTTCTCCCCCATTGCTTCCTGTTCCCATTCTGCTGACAGGCGCGTCACTGACGCTGCCGCGTCACTGAAAATGTCAACTATGTCGTTCTCAGTGTCAAGTCAAATCCCTCGTATATTTATCAGTTATTTACTGTGAATGTACTTGGCAATAAATCTTTTCTGAGTTCTGAGGTAGTATAAGCTGCGGCTTCAGCCATCACCCATTTCGGATAAGTTATGTTGAATTGTATAATCCGAGGAGTTCCTGTTTAATTTGACCTTATTGGTTTTTTTCCCCCTTTGTTCTACTGTTCTGTTCCTTTCTTTTAATCTAATCTATCCGAAATAAAGATTCATTCATTTCTCAAATATGTTTTAAACTTTCTTTAATTATCCACCACCCATTTCTGTCTTTCATCTAGGCAAAGGGAAAACGATCCACCCAAACTGGACTTTGCCTCACTATTTAGAGGTGCAGGCTGAAGATCTGCTGAACCGGGACCAGTACGAGGGGCCGATCCAGTTGCTTCTCAGTGAGGCAGCGTGGCTGGCATGTGTGACCCATTCTAAGTTTTTTTTTTTTTTTTACAGTTTGAATTTTGCACATTCTAAATAATCTGTAATTTGCTGCTGATTGGAATAAACAATTTAGTGATTTATGTGTTTGCATCATGATTTTCTATTTTGTCTGTTCAGACACCGGTGGGAAAAGAGTCAACAGTACGAACCATTTATCAGTGACTTTGAAAATAATGGCTCATTTTTAAGAAAAGTAACCAAAACAATTATTTGCTGAAGACTGTAAAACAAAATAGTCACATCTGCAAAAGTACAAAGGTTTATGGTCAAAATTCCCAAGGCAATACTACATGAATACATGTATAGTTCACTGTTGATGCAGAGAATATACACTCACCGGCCACTTTATTAGGTACACCTGTCCAACTGCTCGTTAACACTTAATTTCTAATCAGCCAATCACATGGCGGCAACTCAGTGCATTTAGGCATGTAGACATGGTCAAGACAATCTCCTGCAGTTCAAACCGAGCATCAGTATGGGGAAGAAAGGTGATTTGAGTGACTTTGAACGTGGCATGGTTGTTGGTGCCAGAAGGGCTGGTCTGAGTATTTCAGAAACTGCTGATCTACTGGGATTTTCACGCACAACCATCTCTAGGGTTTACAGAGAATGGTCCGAAAAAGAAAAAAATATCCAGTGAGCGGCAGTTCTGTGGGCGGAAATGCCTTGTTGATGCCAGAGGTCAGAGGAGAATGGCCAGACTGGTTCAAGCTGATAGAAAGGCAACAGTGACTCAAATAACCACCCGTTACAACCAAGGTAGGCAGAAGAGCATCTCTGAACGCACAGTACGTCGAACTTTGAGGCAGATGGGCTACAGCAGCAGAAGACCACGCCGGGTGCCACTCCTTTCAGCTAAGAACAGGAAACTGAGGCTACAATTTGCACAAGCTCATCGAAATTGGACAATAGAAGATTGGAAAAACGTTGCCTGGTCTGATGAGTCTCGATTTCTGCTGCGACATTCGGATGGTAGGGTCAGAATTTGGCGTCAACAACATGAAAGCATGGATCCATCCTGCCTTGTATCAATGGTTCAGGCTGGTGGTGGTGGTGTAATGGTGTGGGGAATATTTTCTTGGCACTCTTTGGGCCCCTTGGTACCAATTGAGCATCGTTGCAACGCTACAGCCTACCTGAGTATTGTTGCTGACCATGTCCATCCCTTTATGACCACAATGTACCCAACTTCTGATGGCTACTTTCAGCAGGATAATGCGCCATGTCATAAAGCTGGAATCATCTCAGACTGGTTTCTTGAACATGACAATGAGTTCACTGTACTCAAATGGCCTCCACAGTCACCAGATCTCAATCCAATAGAGCATCTTTGGGATGTGGTGGAACGGGAGATTCGCATCATGGATGTGCAGCCGACAAATCTGCGCCAACTGTGTGATGCCATCATGTCAATATGGCCCAAACTCTCTGAGGAATGCTTCCAGCACCTTGTTCAATCTATGCCACGAAGAATTGAGGCAGTTCTGAAGGCAAAAGGGGGTCCAACCCGTTACTAGCATGGTGTACCTAATAAAGTGGCCGGTGAGTATATATTTATACAGTACATGTAGTCAGCAATACTCAATACGATATATTTCCAGTTAATCCACGTATTTCTCCATGTAACCTTGGGACTGCATTATTTTAATTACTTTTAATCCTAGATCCATTTATTTTGGCTTAAAATGCATCATAATTGTTAAATATATCTTATGCCTAACTCAGTACTGTTTACCTGTTGAAATATATATTTAACGGCTCATATGGCACTTGATCCATGTTTTGCCACGACACCACTGGCTGGAGCAGATAAATTCCATGACGTCTCAACAGTCTCTCCATGATTTTGACACAGATCAATTTATTTCACAGGAAGCGAAACATTTCTACAGACATTATAGCCACTTCGCATTTGTGAACTTGGGGTCACATCACTGTTGAATGTTAACACCGACCGTTTGAAGCGATATTTTTTGCCAGAAGAGAGCCATCTGAAACACACACACAGAATACATATTTTAGGACCTAATATCGATAACTTGCCGACATTACAATGTTGTACGGCAGACTTAAAAGCAAAGTAGCATTAGCAATCATTAGCTTACCGTCATACGTGATGTAGTTCGCATCCTCATGGCTTCTAAATGCTCCAGTACCTTTCCAGAGTGTGTCGTATTGCGGGTTTGCCTTCTGTTCTCCGTTTTTGCCTTTATTCTGGCAAAAACAGCCAGAGAACGCAGACGCGTCATATCCTGCCAACTTGTGTTTTGCGTAACGTTACGCTTGATTTACGCCAGTTACGCTTGTTTTACATAGCGGGAGGGAGAGGGTTGCGCCGCCTCCCTGTAACTATATTCCCACCCACTTCAAATGACACCCTAGTGCAGTGGAAAACAATGCGGGCCGAACTGTACCGTCCCATATACCGTGCGAAACAAGGCCAAACTGGGCCAAGTGGAAAAGCGGCTTAACTCCCTGCTGGAGTCTGGAGAGAGAATGCCCCACACGGTGCTGCCGCCATCAGTACCCGATGCTATGGAAGCTTCCACAGTACCGGGTGCTGCTGCCGTCAGTACCAGGTGCAAACATGCTGTTGGCATTAAAAATACACTTAACATTTAACAATTTATTTATTACTTAATAGGGGCACATAAGTGAACAACGAGATTTTTTTTTTTCCACAATATCTTTATTGAACCTTTTTTTTTTTTTTTTTAACAAACATGATACAAACAATCAAACACTAACCCTAAAGTACTACAAAAAAAAAAAAAAATGCACTAAAAACACCAACAACCACCAACAAAATCAAGTCTTCAACAATGCTCCTGTGTTTAGTCTAGAAAATCCAATACATAAGTATACATATTATGTTCACCAGTTTGGAATTTACAAGGTCCACACACATCATTCACCTTCTTCTTCAAGAGTTATGTTTAAATTTTTTACATAATCAATAAAAGGTCTCCATATATTCTCAAACACAATTTCCTTTGATTTCAGTATATATGTTATTCTTTCTAATGGAAGGTTTGTTAACATCTGTCTTAACCACTGAGTCACATCTGGTCTATGAGTCTTTTTCCATAATAGTGCAATACATTTTTTGGCATTAAGCAAACTGAGGTCTATGAATGTTCTTTCACTTTTATTAAAATTATGCTTTTCTGGGTACAGACCCAACAAAAACAGTTTAGGATTCAATATAATTTGTTTTGAGATTATTTTTTCAATTGTTACCCTCACCTCTTCCCAAAACATTCTTATTAATCTACATTCCCATAAACAGTGAAATAGGGTTCCTTTACTTTCCATGCATTTTGTGCATGTATCTGGTATATTTTTGTTATATCTATTTAACTCCTCCGGTGTAACATACATCCGCATTAACCATTTGAAATGTATCAATTTAAGGCGTGCATTTATTGATTTGGTTTGAGCTTCTGTACAAGCCAATTCCCATTGTTCCTCTGAAATTTCAATTTGCAGATCTTCTTTCCAGTAGTTTAATCTTTTCAGTGAATTTTCACTTGAAGATAGTGTCAATGAGTTATAAAACTCTGAAATAATACCCTTTCTTTTACTATCTTTCATCATCATTTTTTCCAAGGATGAATAAATAGGTCGAGTGAGAGCTTTATTTTGATTTGATCGAATAAAGTTTCTAAGTTGAAGATATTTAAAAAAATGTGTTCTATTGAGATTAAATTTGATCCTCAGCTCTTCAAAAGACATTATGTTGTCTGCACATGGCAAATATAAATCCTGAATCTTTTGTATCCCTTTTAAATTCCATACTTTAAATACAGCGTCCGCTCTCCCTGGTTTAAAATATTGATTACCCCATATTGGACTAAATTGTGACAATAACTGTGGTTCTTTTAAATAGTTTTTAGCTTCACACCATATTTTGATCATATGCTTTACAAATGGATTTTTAACTTGTTTTTGTAATTTTTTTGCCAAATCTGAGTATATGAATATGGGAAGAGGTAAAGGTAAATTGTATGATTCCATTTCAGTCCAGTGAGGGAGATCATTTGATGAAAAATAATATGTCATAGACCTCAGTTGTGCCGACCAATAATACAACATAAAATTTGGACATTTCAGACCTCCACGATCAAATGGTAAATATAATAAAGACAAATGTAATCTAGCACTCCTGTTGTTCCATATAAATTCCACTAACTTTTTTTTAATTCTTGAGAATAGATCTAAAGGTGGTGATAAGGGAATGTATTGAAATAAATAAAGTATTTTAGGTAAAATATTACTTTTAAGTATATTGATTCTCCCGATCATCGACATTGGTAGTGACATCCATCTCTGAGTTAACTCATTGATATCTGACATTAAGGCTTCATAGTTGACGCTGGCGACTGATTCTAGCTTAGGCATAATTTGGATTCCTAAATATTTAAACTGATTTACAACATTGAATTGATTTACCTCAGGGGCTGGGTAATTTCTCTGGGTCTCATTTAGCATTAATATTGAAGATTTAGTTTTATTTATTTTATATCCTGATATTTCCCCAAAATTCTTTATTAAATTCAACAAGGTTGGAATTGATTTTTTTAGATTCGACATAAACAAAATTATGTCATCGGCGTACAGGGAGATTTTATGTTCTGTTGGTCCAACTTTAATTCCATATATTTGTGAATGTAAACGTATCGCTATCGCTAAAGGTTCAATTGCCATAGTAAACAGTAAAGGTGAAAGTGGACAGCCTTGTCGACATCCTCTATTGATTTTTATTGGTTTTGAAATATTGTTATTTGTTAGGATTTCTGCTGTAGCATTATTGTATATTATTTGAACCCATTTTATGAAATTATTTCCAAGTCCAAACCTTTGTAGGACTTCAAAAAGAAAGGGCCATTCAACTCTATCAAAGGCCTTTTCGGCGTCCAATGATAGGAGAGCTGTATCCGGTGCTTCTTTATTAAAATAAATAATATTAAATAGTCTTCTTACATTATGGAAGCCTTGTCTACCCTTTATAAAGCCATTCTGATCTCGATTAATAATATTTGGTAAAATTTCTTGTATTCGTCTTGCTAAAATTTTACAGATTATCTTAAGGTCGGCGTTTAATAGGCTTATTGGTCTCATATTTTCACATTTATTAGAGGGCTTACCTGGTTTTGGCAGCAGTATAATTAAGGCATTATTTATGTATGATGGTAAATTATTATTTTGAAATGCTTCTAAAACCATTTCCAAAAAAGGTTTTATTAATTTATTCTTAAATTTTTTATAAAGGTCAACTGGAAGACCATCTGGTCCTGCACTTTTTCCTGATTTCATATTATCAATGGCTAGCCCAACTTCTTCTTGACTAATTTTAGACTCCAATATCTCCCTGTTTTCATTTGGTATACACGGTATAGATAGTTCGTTCAAAAACCCATTTAGTTTTGTTAAATCAGGTTCATTTTTGGTATCATATAATTTTTCATAGTAATCTCTAAAGGCTCTATTAATTTCTAAAGGATCTATAACTACCTGTCTGTTACTTATAATACTGGCAATTGGTGTTTTAATTTCCAATTGTTTAATCTGCCATGCTAATAATTTTCCTGATTTTTCACCTTGTTCATAAAAAGATTGTTTCAATCTTAGAAGACTCGAGGCAGCTCTATTCGCTGATTTTTTGTCGTATTCAGCTCTCAAAATCAGTAATTCATTCTCCAACCTTGGGTCACTTCCTGCATACACTTTTTCCTGAAGACTTTTTATTTTATGTTCCAATTTAGCTCTCTCCTCTCGAGTCTTCTTAGATTTTGATCCTGTATAACTAATAATATGTCCCCTAATAAAAGCTTTGAAAGCCTCCCACTTTACACATGCTGATGTTTGTGTAGTATTGATGTCAAAGAACTCGTCTATCTGTTTTTCTATATACTTGACAAATTCCTCATCCTGAAGCCATTTATGCTGAAATTGCCATCTACCTGATTCCTTTGTCAATTTTTTATCTACATATATTAGACAACAGGGTGCATGATCAGAGATCACGATGTTATCATAAAAGCAGTTTTGAATCTTGGACCTTAATTCTGTGGAAATCAAAAAATAATCAATACGTGAGAATGTCTTGTAAGTACTGGAATAACAAGAATAGGCTTTAACTTGTGGTTTCATTTCTCTCCATATATCTAACAATCTCAATTCTTTCATAAAATGATTAATAGTCATCCTACATCCAATGTGCGTACAATCCAGTCCTGTTGATCTATCCACACCTGGATTCAATGTACAATTAAAATCCCCTGCTATTATATGTTGCCCTGTAAGTGATGATAAGATGAGAAATAAATTAGCAAAGAACTTCTGATCATCTATATTGGGACCATATAAGTTCACAAGATTTATATTTTCTAATAGCAAAGAACCTTGAATGATTACATATCTTCCAAATTTGTCTCCAATTACATTTTTCACTTGAAAAGGAACTGATTTATGTATGAGAGTCATAACTCCCCTGGCTCGGGATGAAAATGAAGAGGTGAATACACTTCCCTGCCATCTACTCCTAATTCTTTTAACATCCTCCTCTATCAGATGAGTTTCTTGTAAAAACACAATTCTTGAACCCATGTCCTTTATTTTATTCATAACTTGTTTAAGTTTTTTTAAATTTTGTAGACCTCTGCAATTCCATGAAGTTAAATTAAGATTAACACTTTGGTCCATGATCAATAGAGAGTTTGGGATTACCTTGCAGTGTAAACATGCTCATACAGAGAAGCAAAAACATGAGTGGTTGAACATTCATCCTACAAACTACACACAAACAAATTTCCCCTTCCCACACTTGTGGCAAACCCCCCAAAATCAAAAGAAAAATTCTGTCTCCCGATATAGCCATCGACCGTTCCACACCCACGGGGAACAGCCTAAGCCACTCCTTCTTCATCCTCCCAATCACCCTAACTCTACTGCTTTTAATGACGTAACATTAACTCTCCTCTGTAGTTTTCCAACTTAACTCCAAAATTTTTAACAACTTTGTACATCATAGTTTTTTTTTTGTTTGTTTGTTTTGTTTTTGTTTTGTTTTTTTAATATATAATACAATCTATATTTTGTAAACTTACTATTTACTTCAAGTCAGTCAGATGCCTGTGCAAATGCTTAATTATTCTACCTTATATTTTGTTCATGCTTAGCTCCCACCAGTCTCTTCTTCTTCTTTGATCTTCTTGATGAACTCCTGCGCCTCCTCTGGGGTCTTGAAGATGTGGGTTCTGCCCTCATACGTGGTCAGCAGTCTTGCAGGATAGATTACACCATGACGAATCCCAAGGTTGCGCAGCTCCTTACGTACGGGATCAAACTGCTTCCTCAATTGCTGGATTCCTGTGGCCAAATCTGGGTAGAACCGCACCTGCTGGTCCTGGTGTTTAATCTCTCCTTTTTTAGCTCGTGCAGCGTTGAAGATCTTCATCCTGTCTCTGTTGCTAAGAAACTTCATAATTAAGGTCCTCGGCGGTCCCTTATCTCTCCGTGGGCCAATACGATGTGCTTTTTCCAGAATCACTGCTGATTTCAACTCCTCGCTGCCCAGCACCTCCGGAATCCACTTTTCCAGAAAGGAACATACGTCCCGACCTTCTGATTCCTCTGGAAGACCCACCAGCCTCAAATTATTCTGTCTCGACCGAGATTCCAAATCCAAAATATTATCTTCCAGAGATTTATTTTTTTTTCTCCAAAGTGCGCACCTTTAATTGAAGACGGGTGACGTCATCTTCAGCACTAACGAGACGGAGCTCCATCTGCGCCGTTCGTTCTACACAGTCACCCAATTCCTTTCTTATTCCTTCCAACGCTGTCATAATCCCATCAAATCTAGAGGAAAAGTCCGCTCTCATTGAACTCATGGCAGCCATCAGCGCATCTGCGCCATTCCCCGCAGATATCGCACCGTTGCCAGCCTCCTCCGCCATCTATGGAGTTTTGTTTGCTGCGTCACAGACCTGAAAGTCCGTTAATTTGGACTGTTTCGGCGGCTCGCTTTTTCCTTTTCCTGGTTTTCCAGCCTTAGGCTTCGCCGACATATCCTCGCCCAAATGCTGGGATACGTTCTGTCCCAAATGAGAGAGTTATTTGCCGATTTTTTTTTTCCAGGAGCAGAGCAGAGCGAGACACGTCCGTCCTACGTGGCAGCCATAACCGGAAGTGAACAACGAGATTTAGCCACACACACAAAAGTGAACACTGTGGGGGACCCATGCTGTAGAGTTCAGTAGTTTTCCTCTCAGACTGAGAGAGCATGGAGATCAAAGGGCTGGGGGGTAAGGGGAATTGTCTGGGGAGAGTGAATGGTGAATGCAGGACCTCAGGTAGCAGGGAGGTGTGAGTTTTGGGATATAAAAGAGAGAGTCCCTGCTACACGAGTTTAATGTTCTGATTCTGGAAGATGTGAGAGTGAAATAAAGTTCATCTGCTCGGAAAGTTCGGTCTGGTTATTTCATTTCCACAACACTGCGGTTGTTGGAGTTGCTTGTTGTCCTCTGCGGAAGCTTGTCCATAGCTCGGTAATACATAATTGCAGTTATCGTGACAGCCCTAGCTCTGTGTGTGTGTGTGTGTGTGTGTGTGTGTGTGTGTGTGTGTGTGTTTGTGCTTGTGCGCTGCAGGCAGCAGCTGAGCAGAGCTCTGTACGAGTTTTTCCTGTGAACCAACGCTGCAAATATGCCATTATAGGGTAGCTCCAAGTTAGAAACCTGTTCAGTAAGTTACACTTTGGTTCAAAGAGCATTACTAATATGCAAGAAATAATTTTTGGGTACGCTAGACATTAATCTCAGTGTATTTCAACTTTTGAGTAACTATGAGATGCTGACAAGTAACGTGTGTAAACTAACGCATAACTTACCTACAACTTATGCCCCACTTATGCAGGACATTTCAGCCATATGCTGGATGCTGGATACATTGGAAAATTTTCAGCATGCTGAATATTTTCAGAGGAGCTCGGCGAACTACGCCAGATACCAGCATGATTCAGGGTGCTTCAGCGTTCTTCAGCGTGCTCTTAACTTAGACACAACTTAGCCATAACTGAGTTGACGTACGGCAGTGTATTCTCCAAATTTTTCAGACATTCTGCAAACGCTGCCTAAATCGTCTAGGTGTGACAGGGCCTTAACATTGAGTAAATGTGCACCTTATGCAGAGCTTTGTGAAGTTGGCCTGCAGTAATCATTAATGACAGCGGCCCATGTCTATCTGGTGTGTTCCAAATGTGTGGTATTGATGTTGTTCTGAAGCAGACAACAGTAGACTATGGTTGCATATTCTGAAAACATCAGACTGAACCATTTTAAAGTATTTAAGTTAAGTGAGTTTTCCTTGTGCATATTTCTTTGTTGCTTTGACGTTAGGAGATGGAACAGATGAAAACTATTGGCCATCCACCAACTTATTATTTTAAATATCAGTATTGATATCTGTCATGTCTCTGAGCTCAGGTTTTCTCTTGAGCTCAGACCTACACTTTGTTCCCCTGTGTTGTATGTGTGATTAGTTTGATTTTGCTGGTTTTATGTATATACAGTACTTTGAAATTGTTTCACTTGTGCCTCCCCTTTCCCAGACACCTCCTTCCGCCGCTCACAGCCTGCCCTCTTAGCTCAGCTGTGGGCAGTTGGTTTAATTAAGTCTCTACTCGCTCAGTGATTCACACCTGCAGCATGTTTACCTGTGTGTATTTAAGCACTGCCAATTCACTGTGGCAGTGTGGCTATTTTGGATTGTCTCCTCTCTACATGTGTCAAGCCTCTGAAGTATTTTCCTCTCCAGAGTGTGTCTAGCTCTGAGGTCAACTGTGTAAGTTATTCTTGTTGCATTTTTTGAATTGTCCTTGTCCCTCAACTGCTTCAGCCTCTGAAGTTTCTTCTTCTCCTTAGCACACCCTGCTCAGAGGCTCAGCTTGTTAGTTTGTTGTTTCGGCATTTTTGTATTGTCTTCACTATTTTTGGACTCTTTATGTGCTCTCTGTTAATAAAAACTGCACAAACACCATTCAGCGCCTGGGTTTGGCCTCTCTGCGCCTCGTAGAGGTGCACATGACATTATCGGCCAGAAATTTCACAATCTGTACAACTCTCAGGATTAAAAATGATTTGTGCAGGAGTGTCCTTGGCTACAAATGACACCAGCAAGTTTTTTTTCATGCTGGGGAAAGTTAAATCTGAGCATCTCATGAAACCTGGTGCATACATGAGGAGAACCTCATCAAGAAGTTACAACAAGGATCCAGTGTACGCCACCCATTTTGGGGTTACTGGTAGTGGTGTTATATCTGACAATGAAGCCCCAAAGCCTGTGTCAAGCAAATGGGGGCGTGTCCAAAGGAAGCCTGTGTCAAGGCTCATATTGTGTTTCAGAAGATCACGTGACCAAAGACAAATGAGGCCCCGTTTCTCTAAAAATCACATGATTGCTTCACTGTGTGATTTACTTGTTGAAAAACGCCTGGGAAATACATGAAGTGTATTGTTTTGCACCATTTTGACTAGATATCTCCAAATAAGGGAAATATAATGTGTGTGTGTTTTGTGTGCGTCTTCTTCTTCAGTTCCATGTGAGTGCGTGTTTTCTAAGGATGGGGAAGTCATATCAAAGAAAAAGAATTACCTGAACCCTAATATGGCAGGCGGCTGTGGCGCAGGTGTAGTGTGGCCGACTACTGATTGGAGGGTCAGGGGATGGGATTCCCGCTCTGTCTGCAGTCTGCATGTCGAAGTATTCTTGAGCAAGACACTTAACCCCCAGTTGTTCCTGGTGGGTTAGGCCAGCGCCGGTGCATGGCAGCTCAGCCACTATCAGTATGTGAATGGGTGGATAGCAGGATCTTTAAAGCGCTTTGGTCATCTAGAGATGAGAAAAAGTGCTGTATAAGTGAACACCATGTACCAATACTGTCAGAACACCTTTATTTCTGAATAAGAATCAGTAAAGCACACCCTTCCCTCTTGCTCAATTTCAGTTACGTCCCAGTCACACAAACACATTGATATACTTTATTAACCTCTTGCACTCTGGTGTACCGCGGGCGGGCACGTCTCTGCGTCCTAGAGCGCACGAGGGCGCATGAGGGCACTGTGTCCTAGAGCGCATTGAAAAAAAAAGCTGCATTTCCGTTCTTCCACTACAGACACAGCCGCGAACAGAAAGCCAAAGGAGTGCTTTGATTGGTTTAGATGTGATTGACCTCTCATTCGACAAATAAGAGCCTTGAATTGGGTTTCTGAAACCTAGAAGAACCAATGACTGAAAACCTAGCAAGAAGGCCCCGCCTACCAACGGCTGCGAATACAGCCAGCCAATTGAAGCACAGAAGTTTGAAAGCTGTTTCGTGTAAGGCTGGGTGAAGAGAGACTGACTGCTGCAGCAGATGAAAAAAGGACCCGCAGGAAGAACCGCCACAGACCCAGCAGCACGGAGACCACCCACAAGTGCGACCTGTGTTACAGGGACTGCAATTCGCGCATCGGCCTGTTCAGCCACAGGCGGTGCTGTCCCAGCAGAGTAGATGTTTAGGATTCTCTTCCATGGTCATCATAGACTGTCCACATGCTGTTGTGGACAGGTAAGTGTTATAAGCTAAATTGTTCTTTATCCCTGAAAATTGTAATCAAAAATGACTTTTGACCGATCGGTAAATTACAACTCTGCGTAGTAGACCGCGGCGCACGAAGTCTGAAGTCCGTGCGCCGCGGTACATGGTTCGTGCGCCTCGTCTGGACCGTGAACCGCCCCCCCCCCGCTACTCTTCTGTAGCGAGGGGGGGGGGGGACCGCGGGGACTGTGCGCCGCTGTACACGGTTCGTGCGCCGCGTCCGGACCGTGAATGCCCCCCCCCCCCGCTACTCTTCTGTAGCGAGGGGGGGGGGCGCAGGGACCGCGGGGACTGTGCGCCGCGGTCGCCACATCGCCACATGACTGTTCCGTCATGTAGCGATGGCCGATGTCCGTCCTCTGTAGCGGTGGGGGGGGGGGGGTTGTTATCTTCTACATTACAAATATTTTAGAATAATTTTTAGTGCACTGTAGGTTATTTTTTCTTGTAAAAAAAAAAGCCACACATTTTTTACGTGGCATGCTTCTTTGTGTGTGGGGGCTTGTTTGTTCATTCATTCATGAATGAATGAATAAACAACCCCCCCCCCCCACACACACACACAGCCCTGAGTGTCACCTTTCATTAGAGCCCAAGATGAAGCTTCTATATTGAATCATTCAAAAGTTACAGACGTTTTTCCAGACTGTGCCATTTGGCACAATTTGGCACAGTTCAAAAACGCCTGGGAACTACCTGAGAACAAAGCTGTGTAATATATTCATTTTTTGTGGTATTGTTACAAAATTTTGACCTCAGCTGGATAACACTTGGTTCTACATTTCTGTTGCATTTTCCAGCCCGGATCTGAAGCTGTGTGTTATTTGCAAGCATTTGTATCCAAAAAAACACCCAGGCGAAATTTATTTTCTTCAAGTTCAGTATGTTTAGATGACTGTTACTCAGTGGCAGGAGCACTTAGAGAGATTATGACTGTTTTGCCAAAAAATTCAAAGTGTTTTCTTTTAAATGAGACCAACCCCATGCTGCAAAGGGTTGAAGAACATCTTTTGATTTACTTTGGGTATGTTATTTTTTGGCGTTTTTAGGGAAATTGACCAGAGTGCAAGGGGTTAATATACCACAACTGATATATTATGATATATTGATACTTGATTGATATCCAATGTTCATGATAGATTCATTTCATCTGGCATACAATACCTCATATGGGGAATCTGACATAATACAGGAGCATCTCAATAAATTAGAATATCACCGAAAAGTGAATTTATTACAGCAATTCAAAAAGTGAAACTCATATTGATTCATTACACACAGACTTATATATTTCAAGCATTTATTTGATGACATGGCTCCCCAAATCAGTTGACAAGTCCTGTCATGTGGAAATCAAGGTCCCAGAGTCTGGAGGAAGAGTGGAGAGGTACAGAATCCAGGTTGCTCAGTGATGATTTAGGGAGTCATGTCATCTGCTGGTGTTCGTCCACTGTGATTTATCAAGTCCAAAGTCAGCACAGCCACATACCTGGACATTTTTAGAGCACTTCATACTTCCCTCTGCTGACAAGCTTCATGGAAATGCTGATTTAATTTTCCAGCAGGACTTGGCACCTGCCCACACTGCCAAAAGTATCAAAACCTGGTTTAATGACCATGGTATCACTGTGCTTGACTGTCCAGCAAACTCTTCTGACCTATGGGGTATTGTCAAAAGGGAGATGAGAGGCACCAGACACAACGATGCAGACGAGCTGAAGGCTGCTATCAAAACAACCTGCTCTCCCACAACACCTCAGCAGTACCACAGGCTGATTGCTTTCATGCCACGCCGCATTGATGCAGTAGTTCATGCAAAAGGAGCCTAAACCAGGTATTGAGTGTGTACATTGACATACTTGGCCAACATTTCTATTAAAAATCTATTTTTAAACAAAAAACCCCTTGATCTTATGTAATAATAATTTTTTGAGAAACTGAATTTGGGGTTTTCAGTTAGGTGTAAGCTATCATCATCAACATTAAAAGAAATAAACACTGTTACAGTAATCAAGTCTACTACAAATAAATGCATGGACCAGCTTTTCTAAGTCACTCTGAGACATTAGTTGTTTTATTCTAGAAATATTCTTGAGATGATCGTAGGCTTACTTCATGACTGACTTGATGTGGCTGCTGAAATTTAGGTCTGAGTCAATAATGACACCTAGGTTTCTGACTTGGTTTGTGCTTTCCAATTTTACAGACTGAAGCTGAGCTCTGATTGTTAACTGTTCTTCCTTGGCTCCAAAGATGATTACCTCTGTTTTGTCTTTGTTTAACTGAAGGAAATTCTGGAGCACCCAATTATTAATTTGCTCAAGGCACTTAATGAGTGTTTGTAAGGGATTATAATCACCTGGTGACATGGTTATATAAATTTGTATGTCATCTGCATAACTATGATAACATTTTGTGGCTTTGCATAATCTCAGCCAGTGGGAGCATATAGATGGTGAATAGAAGAGGCTCCAGAATAGAACCCTGAGGAACTCCACATCATTTTTCTGCGGTCAGATGTATAATGTTGTCTGTTGTAGATGTAAATGTTGTAGCTATTGTTTGTGGTGGTGCCTTGCATGGCAGCAGCCCCTCTGATTCTAGATGTGATTAACATTGTAGATAGGAAAAATATAATTTTGTTCTACTGTACATGATTGGCTGTATGGATTGAATGACAATAAAGTTGGCTTCTTCTTCATAACTACCTATGGACACAAAATAGTCTCTGTCCCTTAAATAGGATTCAAAGCAGTTAAGTTCTATGGCAGAAAGACCCACTCAGTTTTCTAATCTATAAGGCAATATGTCATGGTCAACTGTATCAAAAGCAGCACTGAGGTCCAATAAAACCAAGACAGAAGCATTGCCTCTGTCTGCATTTAGCCGGATATTGTTTATCACTTTAACAAGAGCAGTCTCTGTGCTGTGATGTATTTGAAAACCTGACTGAAAAATGTCAAAAGTTAATGATATTCAGGAACCTGTTCAATTGTTGAAAAACTGTAATGGTAATGTAGTGGGGTGATTTGTCTGTCTGTTGGCAGGATTACACAAAGACTACTGGATGGATTTTGATGAAACTTTCTCCAGAGGTAGCCCTTGGGCCAAGGATGAACCCATTAAATTCTGGTGATGATCTGAGACTGCGTACCTCCACCAAGGACCTTGAGGCAGCTTTGGCAGCACTCTCTTGAGTGCTTTTCTAGTTTATTTCTGTAATTCATTTCAAAAAGTGAAATTCATATATAGAGTCATTACACACAGAGTGATATAATACTAGTTCTAGAAGGTTTTGTGCCAACACTGACTGGTATTTGGAACTCTTCAGAATTCCTTCCACCTTGACTAAGGCGGAATTACCGCCTTAGTCTAATTAGCTAAGTCTAATAGTCTTAGCTAATTACCCAGCTTCTCTCCCTGCTGAGCGCCCATACCCAGTGAAGGAAGACCGCATTCATTGTTCTTTATCGCTCGTGTTGCTTAGTCTCGCCGCGTGGAACTTTTCGCTGTTCTCTTGTGCCTTTTTGTGCGAAATAGTCTTCCCGTCGAGCCTCTACGCCGCCTCCTGCAGCTTCTCCAGCTCTATCGGAAGCTGCCCTCGACGATGCTGCGCCTCTAGCACCTGACGATGAGGCGTCATCTGAGGAGCAGTAAAGCTCTCATTAACCTGTGCAGTAAATCATCTTCATCTTGAGTTACGTATCTTGTTATAAGAATAAAAGAGTTCTAAAAACATATTTATGTACACTTTATTTACATCTATGTATGTATGTACACTTACACACACACACACACACATATCATATGAGAGAGAGAGTGAGAGAATGAACGTACGTATTATTTATGGGTGACGTCATTAGGGGTGACGCTACTTCGCGGTTTTTCACTTTTCGCGGTCGGTTCTGGAACCCATTAACCGCGATAAGTGAGGGATCACTGTATTTTTTTTTTTTTGCAAAAATAAACAACTCAAAATGCACTGTTCCAAATTATTATGCACAACAGAGTTTCAAAACATTTTATTGGTTGTAAAGAACTGAAAATGGTCACTGAATTTGCAGCATTAGGAGGTCATATTTACTGAAGTCAAAATTTATTTCAATCAAAATCATCTTAACAGGCCAAGTTACATGTTAACATAGGACCCCTTCTTTAATATAACCTTCACAATTCTTGCATCCATTGAACTTGTGAGTTTTTGGAGAGTTTCTGCTTGAATTTCTTTGCAAGATGTCAAAATAGCCCCCCACAGCTGTTGTTTTGATGTGAACTGCCTCCCACCCTCATATTTTTTTCTTGAGGATGCTCCAAAGGTTCTCAATAGGGTTGTGGTCAGGGGAAGATGGGGGCCACAACACGAGCTTCTCTCCGTTTATGCCCATAGCAGCCAATGACACAAGAGGTATTTGTAGCATGAGATGGTGCATTGTCATGCATGAAGATAATTTTGCTATGGAAGGCACGGTTTTTCTTTTTGTACCATAGAAGAAAGTGGTCAGTCAGAAACTCAGTATACTTTGCCAAGGTCATTTTCACACCTTCAGGGACCCTAAAGGGGCCTACCAGCTCTCTCCCCATGATTCCAGCCCAAAACATGACTCCACCACCTCCTTGCTGACATTGCAGCCTTTTTGGAACATGGTGGCCATCCACCAACCATCCAGTACTCCATCCATCTGGACCATCCTGGGTTGCACAATGCTCATTAGGAAACAAGACTGTTTGAAAATTAGTCTTCATGTATTTCTGAGCCCACTGCAACTGTTTCTGCTTGTGAGCATTGGTTAGGGGTGGCCGAATAGTAGGTTTATGCACAACTCCAAGCCTCTGGAGGATCCTACACCTCGAAGTTTGTGGGACTCCAGAGGCACCAGGAGCTTCAAATACTTGTTTGCTACTTTTTAATGGCATTTTAGCAGCTGCTCTCTTAATCCGATGAATTTGTCTGGCAGAAACCTTCCTCATTATGCCTTTAACTGCACAAACCCATCTGTGCCCTGAATCAGCCACAAATTTCTTAACAGCGCTTAAGTTTTCGTGAAATATCTAATAACAATACCATCCATGAGTTTTATTGAAAAACAAAAAAATTGAATGTTTATGACACTAAAATCCTATTTGCATAATAATTTGGAACTCGGTGTAATTACAGGTTATAGGTCACATTAATGGTGGAAAAAGTTTTGAAATGATTTATCTTGGTTTCATTTTTTTACATCACAAAAACCTGGACAGCTCGATGGCACAGTGGTTAGCACTGTGGCAGCACAGTAAGAAGGTCACGGGATCGATTCCACCCCTGACCATTGCGGGTTCGATTCCACCCCCTGACCATCAGTGACCCTTCTGTGTGGAGTTTGAATGTTCTCCCCGTGTCTGCATGGGTTTACGCTGGGTACTCCAGTTTCCTCCCACAAACCAAAAACATGCAGGTTAGGTTAACTGGAGACTGAAGGGATTGGCGCCATGGTGTGGCTGGCTCATCCATCCGGGTGGATGCTCTGAATTTCCCTCTGGGGATTAATAAAGTACACAAAACACAAAAAAATACAAAATTTGAACAGGGGTGTGTAGACTTTATATATCCGCTGTATAAAATAAGATAAGATAAGCCTTTATTAGTCCCACAATGGGGAAATTCTAGGATTGCAACAGCACAGGGATAGCAACACTCAGAGCAATAATTTAGAAGATAAGAAAATAAGAGCAGTGAATATACATATGTACACATAAATATATAAATATATATATACACACAGTGCGGAGCATTGTAGCTAGATGGAATAAACAGCATAACGGTCTATTTAGTTACCCTACATGGTGTGAATATGTACCCATACATATTGTCACCCTCCATAGCGACTGATATTGTCCTAGTTGTATACTGGAGGGGACCATTTGTGTAAGTCTGTTGCGTCTTTTGCATTCAATACTATTAGGTCGTCATGTTTTTTTGCTATCTCTGCGAGCAGCCCTGTATAGGTTATACAGTCTGACAGCCGTAGGTAGGAAGGACCTGCGAAACCTCTCGGTCGCGCACCTAGGATGATGTAGTCTACTGCTAAATGAGCTCCTCAGTGCGTTCAGTATGTCCTACATAGGGTGGGACTCAGACTCCAACAGAGATGACAGTTTAGCCACCATCCTTCTCTCCCCTATTTCCTCCACTGGGTCAAGGCGCTGCCCCAGGACAGGGCTAGCTTTCTTGATTAGTTTGTTCCATCTCTTCCTATCGGCTGCTGTAATGCTGTTGCCCCAGCAGACCACTCCAAAAGTGATGGCTGATGCCACCACCATGTCGTAGAATGTCTTGAAGAGCACCCCTTGCACACCAAAAGACCTGAGCCTCCTCAGTAGGAACAGCCTGCGCTGTCCCTTCTTGTAGAGTGCGTCGGTATTGTGTGACCAGTCTAGTTTATTGTTCAGATGAACACCCAGGTACTTGTAGGATGTCACCATCTCAATGTCTGTTCCCTGGATGTTTACTGGTGCTGTGAGGGGTTGTCCTTGCCTGCGGCAGTCCACCACCAGCTCCTTAGTTTGCCTCGCGTTGATCTGGAGGCAGTTCCGATGGCACCAGTCCACGAAGTCCTGGATAAGTCCTCTGTACTCAGCTTCATCTCCGTTGGAGATGAGGCCGACGATCGCAGATTCGTCAGATAACTTCTGTCGATGGCAGTGTGTTGTGTTGTGTGAGAAGTCCGCAGTATAAAGGGTGAACAGGAAGGGAGCCAAAACCATTCCCTGGGGGGCCCCCATGCTGCCGATGATCGTATCGGACACACAATCCCGGATTCTCACAAACTGTAGCCGGTTTGTGAGGTAGTCCAGGATCCATGATGACAGGTGCTGGTCCACCCCCTGCGCACAGCAGCTTGTCCTTCAGGATCATGGGTTGGATGGTGTTGAAAGCACTGGAGAAGTCAAAGAACATGATCCTCACCGCATTCCCGGGCTTCTCCAGGTGGGACAGGGAACAGTGAAGGAGGAAGATCACTGCATCCTTCACCCCGATGCCATGCTGGTAGGCGAACTGGAGTGGATCCATCGCTGGTCCCACCAGGGGGCGGAGGTGAGCAAGGTAGCAGTCTCTCCAGGGTCTTCATCATGTGAGACGTCAGGGCCACTGGTCTGTAGCTGTTCAGGTCTTTGGGGTGGGAACTCTTTGGTACAGGTACCACACAAGATGTTTTCCACAACTGTGGTACACTCCCCAGCTTCAGGCTCAGGTTGAAGATATGCTCCACAATCCCACACAGCTGGTCTGCGCAGGACTTGAGGAGCTTCGCGCTGATGCCGTCCGGTCCCGAGGCCTTCCTCGCCTTGATCTTCCTCAGCTCCGTCCTCACCTGGGTCTTAGTGAGGGTCAGGGTGGGGGGCTGTGTGCTGGGAGTGGGGGGGGGGTGTTGGTGGAGTGGGGTGTGGACAGCAGGTCTCGATGACTTTAGAGGCAGCAGTGGTTGGTGTGCAGTCGGGGGGGGGGTGGTTGGTCAAACCTATTGAAAAACAGGTTCAGATTGTTCGCCCACTCCCTGCCCCCTGTGGCCTGGGAGGAGGTATTCTGGAGCCCGGAGATGGTTTTAAGGTTTCTCCAGACCCCGCCGATGTCGCTCTGTTGCAGCTTGTCCTCCATCTTCTTCCTGAAGCTGTCCTTGCCTTCTCTGATCTTCCTCCTCAGCTCCCTCTGTACGGACTTCAGCATCTCCATGTTCCTCGACCTGAAGATCCTCTTCTTCTCTCTCAGAAGTGTTTTAATCTCAGGGTTGATCCAGGGTTTGTTGTTCGAGCAACACCGTATGGTCTTGGTGGGTACGGTGTTGTCCACACAGAAGTTAACCCCTTGCACTCCGGTCAATTTTCCTAAAAACGCCAAAAAAAAAATGTGCCCAAAGTAAATCGAAAGCTGTTCTTCAACCCTTTGCAGCATCTTCATGGGGTTGGTCTCATTTAAAAGAAAACACTTTGAATTTTTTGGCAAAAAAAACATGATCTCTCTAAGTGCTCCGGCCACTGAGTTACAGTCATCTAAACATAGTGAACTTGAAGAAAATAAATTTGGCCTGGGTGTTTTTTTGGATACAAATGCTTGCAAATAACACACAGCTTCAGATCCGGGCTGGAAAATGCAACAGAAATGTAGAACCAAGTGTTATCCAGCTGAGGTTCAAATTTTGTAACAATACCACAAAAAATGAATATATTACACAGCTTTGTTCTCAGGCTGTTCCCAGGCGTTTTTGAACTGTGCCAAATTGTGCCAAATGGCACAGTTTGGAAAAACGTCTGTAACTTTTGAATGATTCAACATAGAAGCTTCATCTTGGGCTCAAATGAAAGGTCACACTCAGGGCTGTGTGTGTGTGTGGGGGGGGGTTGTCCCCCCCCCCTCCGCTACAGAGGACGGAGATTGGTCCTCGCTACATCACGGACTACACTCGGATGTGGCATGTTTCCACAGCAACGCTGTCACCTCGGCTCCCCCCACCCCCCCCGCTACAAAATCGTAGCGGCAGGGGGACGTTCACGGTTCGGAGGCGGCGAAGACCGTGTAATGCGGCGCACGCACTTCATACTTCGTGGGCCGTACAGTTGTAATTTACCGATCGGTCAAAAGTCATTTTTTGATTACAATTTTCAGGGATAAATAATGATGGCCTGGGACTGAGGATCGTCACTTCCTTGTGGTAACGTAACGTATCGTCACTTCCTGTTTTGC
Organism: Pholidichthys leucotaenia; assembly: GCA_020510985.1. Lineage (NCBI taxonomy): Eukaryota > Metazoa > Chordata > Actinopteri > Cichliformes > Pholidichthyidae > Pholidichthys > Pholidichthys leucotaenia. Next base: position 241,699,714 of record CM035839.1, read on the forward strand.
TGTCTGCCTGTGTGGTTGCTCTCCAGCTATTAGCTATGGCTACTAGCTCTCTTTCCTCTCCTCTGGTGTGCTCTCTCTGTCAGATGTTTAGCTACACCTCTGCCTCTTTTAACGATAACGGTAAATGTAATAAATGTTGTCTTTTTGAGGCGCTCGAGGCGAGGTTGTCTGATTTGGAATCCCGGCTCCGCTGCATTGAAACACTGTCTGCGCCAGTTAATCTCGACGGACGCCCATTAGCTGCAGCGGAGCTAGCTAGCTTAGGCCCCCCTGTCAGCGGTTCCCCGGCTCTCCTCAGCAGCGAGGAGACTGGGTGGGTGACGGTGAGAAGGAAGCCTAGTCGCAAAGCCCCGGTTCACCACCAACCTGTTCACGTTTCTAATCGTTTTTCCCCGCTCAGCGACACACCCGCTGAGGAAAAAACTCTGATCATTGGCGACTCTGTAGTCAGAAACGTGAACCTAGAGACTCCAGCGGTCATAGTCAAATGCATTCCTGGGGCCAGAGTAGGCGACATCGAGTCAAATCTGAAAATGCTGGCTAAAAGTAACTGTAAATACTCCACAATTGTTATTCACGCCGGCATTAATGACATCCGTCTCCGGCAGTCGGAAGTCACCAAACTTAATATAGAATCGGTGTGTGACTTTGCAAAAACGATGTCTGCCACTGTAGTATTCTCTGGGCCCCTCCCCAATCTGACCAGTGATGACATGTTTAGTCGCTCGTCATCCTTGAACCGCTGGCTGTCTGTGTGGTGTCCTAAAAATGACGTGGGCTACATTGACAATTGGAGCTCTTTTTGGGGAAAACCTGGTCTTATGAGACGAGACAGCATTCATCCCACTTTGGATGGTGCTTCTCATTTATCTAACAATCTGGCATCTTTTTTATCCAAATTTCCAAAACCATGACTACTCAGAGTTGGGACCAGGAAGCAGAGTCGCAGTCTTACACGCCTCTCTGCAGCTCCTCTTCATCCGCCACCCCTCAGCTTAGCCCCTGTCTTCCCCATCAGAGAATCGTTGCCTGCTCCCTCCAAAGTAAATAAAAATATCATGCATAAGCATCCCAAAGTGATAAAGCAAAACATTGGTAATACTCAAATTAAACATAAAGCCTCTAAATTGAATGATTTGGCCTCTGTTCCTCCTCATAATTTAAAAATTAAATGTGGTTTACTAAATATTAGGTCTCTAACTCCCAAGTCTCTGTTAGTCCATGATCTGTTAATTGATCATCAGATTGATTTAATTTCCCTTACAGAGACTTGGTTAGGGCAAGAGGATTATGTTGGTTTAAATGAATCAACTCCCTCTGGTTATTTAAACTGTCAAAATCCCAGAAGTTCTGGTCGTGGAGGAGGAGTAGCAACAATTTACCATTCCAAATTACTAGTTAATGTAAAGCAAAAAACATGTTATAATTCCTTTGAGGGCCTGGTCCTCAGTATTGGGCACTTTAGCAATTTTAGGTTAAACCCAATTTTATTTGCCATAGTTTATCGTCCCCCATCAACCTACTCAGAATTTTTATCCGAATTTGCTGATTTCTTAGCTGATTTAGTGCTGAAATCTGATAGAATAATTATAGTAGGGGACTTTAATATACATGTGGATGTAGATAGTGACTGCCTTAATGTGGCATTTAATTCAATATTAGACTCGATTGGGTTTTCTCAGAAAGTAGGAAATTCTACTCATTACCTCCACCATACATTGGACCTTGTTCTGACATATGGCATAGAAATAGAAAATCTTGTAGTGTCTCCTCATAACCCTGTACTGTCAGACCATTGTCTGTTAACCTTTGATTTTACCATTTCTGACTATTTGGCTCCTAAAGAAAAATATTATTACAGTAGATGCCTCTCAGATGATGCTGTTTCCAAATTTATGCAGATTGTTTCCTCTATGCCATGTGTCAACACAACGGAAATAAGCTATAGACAGCTTGCTCCTTCTGTAATTGATAACATGGTGGATAGTGTTTCAGCTTCTCTGCATCAGGCTCTAGACTTGGTGGCCCCCTTAAAAAAGAAAAAGTCTAATCAGAGATTTCTAACTCCTTGGTTCAACACAGAAACTCGTAGCTTAAAACAGAAGACTCGTCAATTAGAAAGAAAATGGCGCTCTACTAATTTAGATGAAATCTATTTAGCTTGGAAAAATCATCTTTTAATTTATAAAAAATCTCTTAGAAAAGCTAGAACAAGTTATTACTCTGCATTAATAGAAGAGAACAAGAATAATCCCAGGTTTCTTTTCAGTACTGTAGCCAGGTTGACAAAGAGTCAGGACTCTATCAATCCTAGCATTCCCTTAGAGCTTACTAGTCAGGACTTTATGAACTTTTTCAATAATAAAATTTCATCCATCAGAGATAAAATCAATCAGATTCTTCCCACAGTTAACTTAAATACTGTAACTACTACAACTCCTTCTTTTGATGTCTGTCTTGATGAGTTTACTCCAATCGACCTTTGTGAGTTAGACAAAATAGTTTCCTCATCCAAACCTTCAACTTGTCTTTTAGACCCTATTCCTACTAGGTTATTTAAAGAAGTCTTCCCACTTATTGGTAGCTTTATTCTTCATATAATCAATTCTTCATTAACTTTAGGCCATGTACCGCAGGCTTTTAAAACAGCTGTAATTAAACCCTTACTCAAAAAGCCAACGCTAGATCCAGGAGCTTTAGCTAACTATAGACCAATCTCTAATCTCCCTTTCATTTCAAAAATCTTAGAAAGAGTTGTTGCTACGCAATTATTCGACCACCTGCAGGGAAATGGTTTACTTGAAGAGTTTCAATCTGGGTTTAGAATCCATCATAGTACTGAAACAGCCTTAGCGAAGGTCACTAACGACCTCCTCATTGCATCTGATAATGGACTAGTTTCTGTACTTGTCCTTTTAGACCTTAGTGCAGCTTTTGATACTATTGATCATAATATTCTACTTGATAGATTAGAACACTATGTTGGACTTAATGGAACTTCGTTGCAGTGGTTTAGATCTTATTTATCTGATAGGTTCCAGTTTGTTCATGTAAATAATGAGTTTTCTTTCAACTCAAAGCTTAGTCATGGAGTTCCACAGGGATCTGTGCTAGGCCCTACTCTTTTTAGTTTATATATGCTTCCGTTAGGCAACATTATTAGAAAGCACTGTATACATTTTCATTGTTATGCAGATGACACACAATTATACCTGTCAATGAAGCCAGATGATAGTAATCAATTAGCCAAGTTAGAAGCCTGTCTTAAGGAAATCAAAGCTTGGATGACTTGTAATTTCCTGCTATTAAATTCAGATAAGACTGAAGTCATTCTTGTTGTTCCAAAAAACCTTAGAAATTCCTTTCCAAATCAAACTTTCAGTTTGGATGCAGTTACTCTTTCTCTTAATAGCTCTGTGAGGAACCTTGGAGTTATTTTTGATCAGGATTTGTCCTTCAATTCACATATTAAATTTGTTTCTAAGACTGCCTTCTATCATTTGCGTAATATTGCCAAGATTAGGAGCATCTTGTCTCAGAGTGATGCTGAGAAACTGATCCACGCTTTTGTTAGCTCGAGATTAGATTATTGTAATTCTTTATTATCAGGTTGTCCTAAAACATCTTTAAAAAGTCTTCAGCTGATCCAAAATGCTGCAGCAAGAGTTTTAACAGGTACTAGAAAGAGAGATCATATCTCTCCGGTTCTGGCCTCCCTTCATTGGCTTCCCATAGAGTTTAGAATTAAGTTTAAAATCCTTCTTCTTACTTACAAAGCTCTAAACAATCAGGCTCCTTTTTATTTAAAAGATCTGATACTACCGTATTATCCTAACAGAGCACTATGCTCCCAAAATGCAGGACTACTTGTAATACCTAGAATCTCCAAAAGTACAATGGGAGGCAGAGCCTTCAGTTATCAAGCTCCTCTCCTGTGGAATCAGCTGCCAATCTGGATTCGGGAGTCAGACTCGATCTCTGTTTTTAAGATTAGGGTTAAAACCTACCTTTTTGATATAGCCTACAATTAGGGAGGGATCATGTGTTTCTTAACCCTCCCTTAGTTATGCTGCTAATAGGTTTAGTCAGCCGGGGGACCTCCAGTAATGCACTGGGCCTCACTCCTTTCCTCACTCTCTATGAAATATTTTTTTTTGCTGGTCATTAACATTTGTTTGTTCTCTCCCATAGATTGAGTCCCCATCGTGCTGTTTGCTCTCTACATGTCTGTTCTTTTCATCTTCTCTGTCCCCTCACCCCCCAGCCCGTCGCAGCAGATGACTGCCCCTCCCTGAGCCTGGTTCTGCTGGAGGTTTCTTCCTGTTAAAAGGGAGTTTTTCCTCTCCACCGTCGCCAAGTGCTTGCTCACAGGGGATCACCTGATTGCTGGGGTCTTTCTGCAACTGTGGGGGTTCCCCCCTACAGTTGATAGTGCTATGAGATGACTGTTGTTGTGAAATGGCGCTATATAAATAAAGTTGAATTGAATTGAATTGAATTTAGCTTATAACACCTTACCTCTTCACAGCCACATTGTCCTGGCGAACTTCTCTTCCCCATTGTCAGACGAACGCGACGCTGGTCCGCTCGTGGATCCTGGTCAAAACATAATTCCATTATTGCGGTTTGGGCGAATGATTTACGACCTTTGTCGTGGGCCTCCGTCGGTCTATGATGACGGAAGAGAATCCTAAACGTCTATTCTGCTGGAATGAGTGCAGGTCGCACTTGTGGGTGGTCTCCGTGCTGCTGGGTCTGTAGCAGGTTCTTCCAGCGTCCTTTTTTTCATCTGTTGGAGCAGTAATGTCTCTCTTCACCCAGCCCGAACTTCTGTGCTTCAATTGGCTCCTGCATTCACAGTAGGCGGGTCCTCCTTCCTAGGTTTTCATTCATTGGTTCTTCAAGGTTTCAGAAACCCAATTCAAGGCTCTTATTAGTCGAATGAGAGGTCAATCAGATGAACTAATCTGTTCGCAGCTGTGTCTGCAGCTTTTATTTTCAGTGCACGCTTGGACGCCATACACCACCTACATCAAAATCTCCATCAGGATCTCCATCATGCGTCCGAGAGCGCACAAGGGCGCTCTTGTGCACCCTCATGCGCCCTAGGACGCAGAGACTTGCCTGCCCGCGGTACAACGGAGCGCAAGAGGTTAATGTAGTCCGTGATGGTGTGAGTGAGGCCATCGATGTCCTCACCATGTGGATCACAGAGCTGCTCCCAGGCAGTGGTTTCAAAACAGTCCTTTAGAGCATCCATTGCCTCCTCTGACTATAACTTCACCCTGCGCATAACCAGAGGTTGTCTGTATACTAGGGGTTTGTACACCAGCAGGAGATGAACCAAGTTGTGATCCGATCTCCCGAGTGGGGGGAGTGGTGATGAGGTGTATGTCTCCTTAGTGTTTGCATAGAATAACTCCAGTGTTTTATTGTCTCTAGTGTGGCATGTGACATACTGGGTGAACGTGGGCAGAATGGGGGACAGTGAAAATATGGTTGAAATCACCTGAGATGAGGAGAAGAGCATCTGGGTGTTCTGTCAGCAGCCTGCCAGTTACTGAGTGAATGGCGTCAGCGTTGTCCCCGCGTTTGCCGTCGATTTGCATAAATAACAATGCAGATCACATGTGAGTATTCCCTCGGGAGATAGGTAGGCTGCGTGCTAACAGCTAGCAACTCAGTGTCTTTGTTGCAGTGTTGTTCCTTAACCGTGATATGTCCCGTTCTGCACCAGCTGTTATTGACATACATTATCACTCCTCCGCCCCTTGCCTTCCCACTGTCTGGTGTCCAGTCTGCCCGTATTGCGTGGAAACCCTCCAGTTCGATGTTTGCATCTGTTGCTAGTTCTGTTAGCCACATCTCAGTAAACAACATCATGCTAATCTCTCTGAAGACACTCTCGTAGCGGGAGATAGCCGCTAGCTCGTCAGTCTTATTGAGTAGCGATCGTACATTTCCCATAATAATGGATGGAAGGACGGGTCTGTACCTTATATTTCTCGCCCGCCGTCTTGCTCCAGCACGGCATCCACACCGTTTCTGTCTTATTTCACCCGATATGTCGGAAGTCTTGCGCTAGCATCTTGGTATGCTAGCTTGCGCTAGCATACCAAGGCGGCAGTGGCTCAGGAGGTAGAGCAGGTCGTCTAATAACCCGATGGTTGGCAGTTCAAATCCCGCTCTCCCCAGATATCCTGCCGTTGTGTCCCGTTATAAATGTATAAATGTTCGGTGGTGGCTGGAGAGGCCGTTGGCGCTGATTGGCAGCCATGTTGTGTCTGCCATTGTGTTATAAATGTGTAAATGTTCGGTGGTGGCCGGAGAGGCCGTTGGCGCTGATTGGCAGCCACGTTTCCGTCAGCCTGCCCCAGGGCAGCTGTGGCTACAGTAGTAGCTTGCCACTACCATTGTCTGTCTGGAGAGAATGAATAGATTAGATTAGATTAGATTCAACTTTATTGTCATTACACATGTATGAATACAAGGTAACGAAACACAGTTTAGCATCCAATCAGAAGTGCAAAGGACAGCAGTGCAGTATATACGGTAATTAACAGTATGTGCAATTTAAGCAAATATATGCAAATATATGCAGCAGTGCAGAAAGTTAAAAGTACTGTTATGTGCAAATAATGTGCAATAAGTTAGATGTAGTTATGTAGTTATGCAGTTATGTACAGGTGAGGATGGTAAAAGATGATTGTAAGAGAGTCAGCGGGGAACTAAGTTCAATAACGTGACAGCTGTTGGAAAGAAACTGTTCCTAAACCTGCTGGTTCTAGTCCGAAGGCTTCTGAAATGTCTTCTGGAGGGGAGAAGCTGGAACAGTCCATGAGCAGGATGGTTGGAGTCCCTAAGAATGCTGCGTGCCCGGCGCAGACATCTTTTCCTGTAGACGTCCTCTATAGCTGGAAGTGGAGTCCCTGTGATGCGTTGGGCGGTTTTCACCACCCGCTGCAGCGCCTTGCGGTCAGCTACAGAGCAGCTCCCATACCAGAGTGTGATACAGTTGGTCAGGGTGCTCTCTATCACGCAGCGGTAGAAGTTGCCCAGGATGTCAGTTGACAGATGGTTCTTCTTCAATGTCCTCAAGAAGAAGAGGTGCTGATGGGCCTTCTTGATCAGGCTGGTGGTGTTAACTGACCAGGACAGGTCCTCCGAGATGTGGGTCCCCAGGAATTTGAAGCTGGGGACACGTTCAACAGCTATGCCATTGATATGGATGGGGTCATGTGTCTCTTCCCTCTCCTTCCTGTAGTCCACTATGAGCTCCTTGGTTTTGCTGGTGTTAAGGAGCAGGTTATTGTCAGCGCACCAAGTAGCCAAGTGCTCAACCTCTGCCCTGTAATCTGACTCGTCGTTGTCCCTGATGAGTCCAATCACCGTGGTGTCATCTGCGAACTTTATGATGGAATTGGATCCATACATAGGCCTGCAGTCATGGGTGTAGAGGGAGTAGAGGAATGGGCTGAGCACACAGCCCTGTGGTACACCAGTGTTGAGTGTGATGACGGAAGAACGGTTGGGGCCTGACCTAACATGCTGGGGTCTGTTGGTCAGAAAATCCATGATCCAGTTGCAGGTGGAGGTACTGATTCCCAGGTCCCCAAGTTTGGTGAGCAACTTGGAGGGGATAACTGTGTTGAATGCTGAGCTGAAGTCAATAAACAGCATTCTTGCGTAGGTGTTCTTGTCATCCAGGTGTGAGAGTACATAGTGCAGCGCTGTAGAAACCGCATCCTCTGTACTCCTGTTGCTCCGGTAGGCGAACTGATGAGGGTCCAGTGTAGGGGGCAGGCCTTTTTTGAGCTGTGCCAAGACCAGTCGCTCAAAGCACTTCATGACTATGGGCGTCAGTGCCACAGGGCAATAGTCATTTAGGCACGATGGTGTTGAATGTTTCGGCACTGGTACTATTGAAGTGGTCTTGAAGCACGCTGGTACCACGGCCTGGGCCAGGGACAGATTGAAGATGTCTGTGAAGACCCCTGCCAGCTGCTCAGCGCATGCCCTCAGCACATGCCCAGGAATGCCATCAGGGCCAGCAGCCTTACGTACGTTGACATGACTCAGTGCATTACGGACGTCGGTGTGGGTGAGTGTGAGGTGGTGGAGGTCATCAGAGGGTGGGAAATTGATGTTCTTTTCATTGTTGTCCTTGTCAAAATGAGCATAGAAGTTATTTAGCTCATTGAGAAAGGGCACAGTCATGGCTATAGGTATGGAGTTGCTGGGCTTATAATCAGAGATAGCTTGAATGCCCTGCCACATACGTCGGGGGTCAGAGTCCCCAAAATGTTCCTCCACCTTCAGCTTGTAGCTGTGCTTGGCCTTCTTGATGCCCCTCTTCAGATCTGCCCTGGATGAACTGTAGGCCTGTGCATCACCAGATCTAAAGGCATTGTTACATGCTTTTAGCAGAAGTCGCACTTCTCTGTTCATCCACGGCTTCTGATTTGGGTACGTGGTGATCTGTCTTTCCATGGTGACACTGTCAGTAGTGGTGTTGATATGGTCCAGGACTGAGTGGGTGTAAGAGTTGATGTTTATGTGGGAGCCACAGGTAGCCTGAGAGGTGAACATACTCCAGTCTGTGTTCCTAAACTTCTCCTGGAGTACAGAGTCAACCCCCTCTGGCCACACTTTGATGGTCCTCACTGATGGCTTCACCCGGTTGATGAGCGGTACATACTTGGGGGTAAGGACCAAGGATAAATGATCAGACTGACCTAGGTGGGGGAGGGGAGTTGCTGTGTAGGCTCCCACAATATTGGTGTAAACATGGTCCAATGTTTTGTCCCCTCTTGTGTGACAGGAGACATGCTGGTAGAATTTAGGAAGCACTGTCTTGAGGTTAGAGTGGTTAAAATCACCCGCCACAATAAATGCTGCCTCTGGGTGTGCAGTTTGTTGTTTGCTAATAGCTGCATGCAGTTCTTTCATAGCAAGCTTAGCATTAGCATCCGGAGAAATGTAAGCGGCTGTTATGATGGTACAAGTGAACTCGCGTGGCAGATAGAAAGGTCTACATTTAACCATGAGAAACTCCAGGTTAGCTGAGCAGTGTCTCTCAACAGTGACAGAGTTCGTGCACCAAGCCTTGTTAATATAAATGCACAATCCCCCCCCTCTTGTCTTACCGGAGTCAACTGCTGCTCTGTCTGCCCGGAGCGTGTGTAGGCCGGCTAGCTCGATAGCATTGTCGGGTATTCCACTGTGAAGCCATGTTTCCGTGAAAATGATGATATTGCAGTTCATAAGTTTCTTATTGTTGGTGATCCGAAGCCGTAGTTCACTCATTTTGCTCGCCAGAGACCGTACATTAGCAAGGAAAATCTGGGTAGCGATAGCCGGTGCGGTGTTAGCTTTAGCTTAGCTCTTAGCCCACCGCGTTTACCCCTCCTTTGTTTACGGTCCTTACGCCGCCTGCGAGCACTTCCGGTTGGCCGGGAAGCCTGCCGAGCGTCGGGAGTTCTCCAGAGCTCCGGGATGAGACGTAGATTCAGACGTAGGTTGCTGATAAAAAGGTCGTTATCGTTGTTTTGTAAACCAATGTTCAAAAGTTCATCTCGGGTGTAAGATGTAAAAGCAGAGCTGTTCTGAACGAACATACCAAAAATGAGCAGAAATAACACTGCTAGTCCCCAGAATCTGGTAGGACGCTGAGCCTCGCGTTGTGCACGCGCCACCATCTTGCGTTCATTTCAAGTATAATAATGTAGAATAATGTACCTACTTGTAAAGCGTCTTTGAGTGTCTATGATAAAGCGCTCTATAAATCTGATGCATTATTACCTCCTCCAAGGAGGTTATGTTTTCATCAGCGTTGGTTTGTCTGTCTGTCTGTTTGTTTGTTAGCAAGATAACTCAAAAAGTTATGGACGGATTTTCATGAGATTTTCAGAGATTGTCAAAAATGGGGTATCCTACTGATGATTAGATTTTGGTGGTGATCCGGATCACCGTCTGGAAAAAAAACAACAAAAAAACCAAGCATCACAGTATAGCTAATATATGCCACTTGCGAATGACATTTTTTTCATGGTCAAGGAATCTATAAAGTTAGACAAAATAAATGTAGGATTAATATTTATGATGTTAAACACTGTATGGGGGGAACTGTGGCGCTTGGCGGAGGTCTGTGCTCTCCGAGTGCTTTTCTAGTTATTATTAGCTCCTCAAGTCCTCAAGCTCCTCAAGTCCTGTGCAGACCAGCTGTGTGGGATTGTGACGTATATCTTCAACATGAGCCTGAAACTGGGGAGGGTACCACAGCTGTGGAAAACATCTTGTGTGGTACCTGTACCAAAAACTTCCCACCCCAAAGACCTGAACAGCTACAGACTGGTGGCCTTGACGTCCCACTTGATGAAGACCCTGGAGAGACTGCTCCTTGCTCATCTCCGCCCCCTGGTGGAACCAGCGATGGATCCACTCCAGTTCGCCTACCAGCATGGCATTGGGGTGGAGGATGCGGTGATCTTCCTCCTTCACCGTTCTCTGTCCCACCTGGAGAAGCCCGGGAATATGGTGAGGATCATGTTCTTTGACTTCTCCAGTGCTTTCAACACCATCCAACCGATGATCCTGAAGGACAAGCTGCTGCGCGCAGGGGTGGACCAGCACCTGTCATCATGGATCCTGGACTACCTCACGAACCGGCCTCAGTTTGTGAGAACCCGGGACTGTGTTTCCGACACGATCATCAGTAGCACGGGGGCCCCCCAGGGAACGGTGCTGGCTCCCTTCCTGTTCACTCTTTATACTGCAGACTTCTCACACAACACAACACATTGCCATCTACAGAAGTTCTCTGATGACTCTGCGATCGTTGGTCTCATCTCCAATGGAGATGAAGCTGAGTACAGAGGGCTTATCCAGGACTTTGTGGACTGGTGCCACCGGAACTGCCTCCAGATCAACGCGAGGAAAACTAAGGAGCTGGTGGTGGACTGCCGCAGGCATGGGCAGCCCCTCACAGCACCAGTAAATATACAGGGAACAGACATCGAGATGGTGACATCCTATAAGTACCTGGGTATTCATCTGAACAATAAACTAGACTGGTCACACAATACTGACGCACTTTACAAGAAGGGACAGCGCAGGCTGTTCCTGCTGAGGAGACTCAGGTCTTTTGGTGTACAAGGGGCGCTGCTGAAGTCATTCTATGACACGGTGGTGGCATCAGCCATCACTTTTGGAGTGGTCTGCTGGGGCAGTGGCATTACTGCAGCCGATAGGAAGAGACTGAACAAACTGATTAAGAAAGCTAGCTCTGTCCTGGGGCAGCGCCTTGATCCGATGGAGGAGATAGGAGAGAGAAGGACGGTGGCTAAACTGTCATCTCTGCTGGAGTCCGAGTTCCACCCTATGCAGGACATACTGGATGCACTGAGGAGCTCATTTAGCAGCAGACTACATCATCCCAGGTGCACAACCGAGAGGTTTCGTAGGTCCTTCCTACCAACGGCTGTCAGACTGTACAACCTAAGCAGGGCTGCTCGCAGAGATAGCAAAAAGACGTAACAAACTAATAGTTTTTTTGAATGCAAAAGATGCAATAGACTTACACAATGGTCCTCTCCGGCATACAACTAGGAACATACCGGTCGCTATGGAGGGTGAGAATATGTATGGGCACATAATCATACCATGTAGGATAACTAAATAGACGGTTATGCTGTTTCATCCCACCTAGCAACAATGCTCTGCACTGTGTGTGTTTATATATTTACATATTTATTCCATCTAGCTACAATGCTCAGCACTGGGTGTGTTTATATTTATATATCTATATATTTATTCCATCTAGCTACAATGCTCCGCACTGTGTTTTTATATATCTACATATTTATTCCACCTAGCTGCAATGCTCCGTACTGTGGGTGTTTATATATTTACATATTTATTCCATCTAGCTACAATGCTCTGCACTGTGTGTTCATATATTCATATATTTATTCCATCCAGCTACAATGCTCTGCACTGTGTGTCTGTGTGTGTGTGTGTGTATATATATTTTATAGTAATATGTACATATATATGTATATTAGCTGCTCTTGCTTGCTTGTTTTTTTTTTTTTTCTTGCCTTCTGATTGTTGCTCTGAGTGTTGCTATCCCTGTGCTGTTGCAATCCTGGAATTTCCCCGTTGTGGGACTAATAAAGGCTTATCTTATCTTATTATTATTATTATTAAGTATGCATGAGCATACTATGTAGTATGTATGTAGTATGTTGAACCGCAAAAAGCAGTTTGTCAGTCTATTTGTCTAAAAGTCTTCCAATTCATTTATTTGTTTTTCATAATGTTTTTGTTTGCAGTGATATATTTTATTTAGTTTTCCTCTACTTTTTAATCCTACAAAATGGTCATTAGCAACATCTTGTCTCTAACATTACATTTGACATGCAGACTCCACGCACAGACGACGCCTGGAACAGGCTCCAAGCGCTGCTGAGCAACTGAGAGATTTTTACAGAATATTGGACAGTTTTAAATGTTTTAATGGATCGTTTTTGCATTTATTTATTGCTCCCAGATACCGACTGAACTGGATACCTGGATTGAACCCAATACTGATATTACTGTACATATTGGATCGGCCCATCTCTACTTAGGGCCCTTGTTAAAGAAGGCCTTTATTCGGGTCTATCTGAAATTTGCCAGTGGACACCTGAACATTTCGAATGAGAGTTGGGAAAATGTGATGTGATGAAACAAAAACTGACCATTTTCACATCAACTCCGCTCCTAGCATTTATCAGAATTTCAAACCCCAACATTGTTTCCCAATAGTTTTCTTGAGGTGCATTCAGACCAAACATGAAACAAATTTTTCATGCGGCACAAATGCATGCAAAGTCAATGGAAAGAGGCGAGCACATGCAAATCTCACACATTCACACATTCACATCCAGCAAATAGCGCTAGCTAGTAATGGCCTTGAGATTCTGCCATCACCGGAGTAAAAGTATCAACACTGGAGAGTAAACTAGCTTGAAAATGAGACTGACACTCACCTGGAGACAGATGGACCAGGACCTCTGCAGCTGAATCGGAATGTCAGTTTTTTACCCATGGATTCCTTCCACGGATGTGCTAACAAGGCTAGCAGGCTAGCAACAAACACAAAGAAGATTCAAAGATTCCAAGATTTTTATTTGTCAATACTTTATACATACAGGACATACAGTAGAATTGAAATGCCGTTTCTGTCTTAGTGGTGTGCGCAATATATAAGAAAAGAAGGCATAAGGATGAGAAACAACAACAGCAGTCTATGTACAGTAGTGCTACCCATAGTGCAAATAAAGATAAAAGATAAAACACAGCAATCCTATGTACAGAAAAAAAGTAGAACCATAATCACTCCATAAAAGCAGTAAGTCTGTGTGTGTGTGTGTGTGTGTGTGTGTGTGTGTGTGTGTGTGTGTGTGTGTGTGTGTGTGTGTGTGTGTGTGTGAGTGTGTGAGAGAGAGAGAGACGCTTCATAGGACATCATAGGACGGCCTATGATCTCTGCCTGAACATCATAAGACGTCCTATGAATTCAGGCATCATAGGACAGGACACTGTGTCTTTATGATGTCACACTATGTCTTTATGATGTCACACAAACTCAGGCATCATAGTAAAGTGGCATGATAAAATAAAGGCAGCGATGGAGTTTTAAGTTGGTTTTATTGAATCATACCGCCTTCACAGGATCCCCGCTCCGATCCAAGTGTGAGCAGACCGGAGCGGGATCCTCCGGCTCTCTGAGAAGAGGAGACACTGTGTGTCTCGCAGCAGATGCAGGAGTGAGAGAATGAGAGAATGAACATGAAAATCAGACAGCTTATATACTCAGCTCAGACAATACATCAAAGACATTCACAGCAGTCAATCTGGGCATTTGCATATCAGAGGTACAGACAGGATGCATGAACACAATGCATGGATGACACTTTAACCTCACAGCTGTAAACGCAGCATGCAGCGGAAAAAACCCAGGAGTGCGAGCTGACTGTCTCTGTGTGTTGTGGGGGGGTTGAATCCAGCCCGCTACAATAGGACACATAGACAATAGTGTCTTTATGATGTCATATAGACCATGTGTCTTTGAACTCAGGCATCATAGGACACATAGTCAAATGTGTCTTTATGATGTCACACTCTACAAAAGCAAGAAAGCTCTGTGTGTGTGTGCCTGTCACGTTCATAGGACATCATAGGACAGCCTATGATCCTTGCCTGAACATCATAGGACGTCCTATGAACTCTTTTTGCTCAGATCTATTTTCATGATCCTGTTCGTGAACTGGGATTATGACACACCTATCCCTCAACCAGTGGTCTCAACGAAGAAGAAGAAGACCCACCAGATGGAGAGCAATAGAATGACGACAACTGCTGCTCGTCAGAAAAGATGCCATGAGGGTGAAACACCTGAGCTTCCAGCAGTACATTGCACCCGTCTGAGACAGGAGGACACCCTTCACCAGCATAGGGTACGACAGACTTTAAAGCACGTTTCTAGGACATCATAGGACGGCCTATGATCTCTGCCTCATCATCATAGCGCGTCCTATGAACTCAGGCATCATTGGATGACTCGCCATGCCTACATGACGGCAAATGTGTAACCTTGACGAATGTCAGTCTACACTACAAATGAGTAAAATACCAAGCAAAGTGCTGATTTTCTCCGGGTGCTACAGTTTCTTGGTTTCTGTGGGCATGCACGGGCCTTCCTGAACAGGGTCGAAAGCCACTTTTTCAGGATTATGCCCATGAACTGGAATTACGACGCACCTATCCCTCAACCAGTGGTCTGAACGAAGAAGAAGACCCACCAGATGGAGAGCAGTAGAATGAGGAGAACTGCTGCATGTCAGAAAGGATGCTGTGAACATGAAACACCTCAGGTTCCACCAGTACACCGCAGGCAGGACTGTGAGCAACACAGCCGTCTGAGACAGGAGGAGACCCTTCAGTGGTCTGAACGAAGAAGAAGAAGACCCACCAGATGATGTCTATATGACGGCACATAGACAGAACACATGACTCCCTACAAGACAGGTTCAGGTTCAGGTTACTTTATTTGTACCCGTAGGTAGATTTGTTTTGCAGTCTGGTGACAACCATATTTACAAGCCACTAATTACATTCAACATAGACACAAACACAGGAACACATGAAGCTGACTATAAACATGATAAAAATACTCAAGGCTCCATCAAACAGGGTATAAAAAGACAAAGAGATGAGGGAGAAACCAGAGGTAAGAGAGAGGGGTCATATTAAAGTTAAAAGTTAAAAACTAGTCAGAGGTTAAAAAACTCAAAGGTCTAAAACCCAATAAAGTATTTAGAACCCAAGTGACATCATACAAAATAAGTAAATATAAAATATGTACAATATATTTTTATAGCTTGTTCAACTCTTTGACAGCAGCAGGAACAAAGCTGTTTTTGTAGCGCTGGGTTTTACTTTTTGGGACAGCAAACCTCCATCTGGAGGGAAGAAGCTGAAAGTTGCAGTGCGAAGGGTGGGAGTCATCATTTAAAATGGAGGCAGCCATCCTCTGTACTTGTCTGGTGTACAGGGATGTCAGGCTCAGCTGTGACTCACCAAGCAAACGACTGGACCATCTAACGACCTGATCCAAGGATTTCCTCTGTTTCAGTTTTATCTGACCAAACCATGACACTAAAGAAAAGGATAAAACAGATTCAATAAAAGCCCGATAAAACATTGTCATTATGGTTCGGTCAATTTGGAAGCGTGCAAGTTTCCTCAAACAATGCAAATTTTGCTGACTCTTTTTGCACACCCTTTCACAGTTCACTTCAAAGTTTAAATTACTATCAATAATTGTCCCGAGATATTTGTACGATTGTACACATTCGGTGGTCTGGCCTTTTAGTATGGTGACTTTGTGCCTGGGAGTTTTCCTCCTAAAGTCAATAATCATATCTTTCGTTTTTGTTGTATTCAGCTGCAGGTAGGAATCCTCACACCAGTGAACAAAATCATCAGCTACTGGGCCGTGGCCACTCTCACCATCCTGGAGGAGACTGACAATGACTGAGTCATCAGCATACTTTATAATGTGTCTGTTGTCATGTCTGCTCCGGCACATGTTTGTGTACAGGATGAAGAGTAGTGGTGACAACACACACCCCTGAGGAGAGCCAGTAGAAGAGCACTTTAGGTCAGACAATGTACCATTGACCCTTACTCTCTGCGTTCTGTTGGTTAAGAAATCCAGAATCCAACCCACCAGATTATTGCTCAAATCAAATTGTTGCAGGAGCCTTTCAACTAAAATATGAGGTTGGATTGTATTAAAGGCAGAAGAAAAGTCCACAAATAAAAGCCTGGCGTGTGTCCCATTAAAATCCAGATGTTTAAAAAGCATGTTAAACAGAGTGACAGTGGCATCCTCCACTCCTCTGTGAGGCCTATAGGCAAACTGCAGAGGATCCAATGCATGTTCAGTCTGCCTTAGGACCTCACGTCTGACCAGTTTTTCAAAAATTTTCATTAAAATTGAAGTCAAAGCAACTGGTCTAAAGTCGGTTACCGTTTTAGGACAGCTGGATTTTGGAACGGGAACAACCACGGCATCTTTCCAGATCTTAGGCACATGTTGTGTCTGTAAGGACTTATTGAAAATGTAATGAAATATAGGACTCAGTTCATGTGCACAGGACTTTACCAAGCGCCCACATATATTATCAGGGCCCTGACTTTTTTATATATATATATATATATATATATATATATATATATATACTGTATATATATATATATATATATATATATATATATATATATATATATATATATATACATATACTGTATATAGTATATATGTATATAAACATAAAAATCACAAAAAAAAAATATGCCCTGCCATCTGGGGCTGTTTGCCCCTGCTTGCCTGTCACTGTTCTGTGTTACGTTGCTTACCTGTGTATATATACACTACCGTTCAAAAGTTTGGGGTCACTTAGAAATTTCCTTATTTTTGAAAGAAAAGCACTTTTTTTCAATGAAGATAACTTTAAACTAATCAGAAATACACTCTATACATTGCTAATGTGGTAAATGACTATTCTAGCTGCAAATGTCTGGTTTTTGGTGCAATATCTACATAGGTGTATAGAGGCCCATTTCCAGCAACTATCACTCCAGTGTTCTAATGGTACAATGTGTTTGCTCATTGCGTCAGAAGGCTAATGGATGATTAGAAAACCCTTGTGCAATCATGTTAGGTCTGCAATGCTGTAATTGCTGCAAATGGAGCATTCTTTGACGAAAGCAAAGTTTGAAGGAAAAAATTATTATTTCAAATACAAATCATTATTTCTAACCGTGTCAATGTCTTGACTATATTTTCTATTCATTTTACAACTCATGGTGGTAAATAAAAGTGTGACTTTTCATGGAAAACACAAAATTGTCTGAGGTGACCCCAAACTTTTGAACGGTAGTGTGTATATATATATATATATATATATATATATATATATATATATATATATATATATATATATATATTAGACATATATATATATAGACACAGGTAAGCAACGTAACACAGAACAGTGACAGGCAAGCAGGGGCAAACAGCCCCAGATGGCAGGGCATATTTTGTGTGATTTTTATGTTTAGCTGCATACAAAAGCCGTCACATGGGATTGCCACTTAGTGCTGTGTTGCTATCCCAACTGTCCTGTAACTGGCAAGAAATCTGTTCCAATGCATCCCCTCTACGGGCATGCACGGGTTTCTACGGGCATGCACGGGTATGCACCAGTACCCATAATTGCAAGTTCACTGCAGTAATTTAGGTGCAGACAGAGACAGATTGGACTGCACATGATCAGTATTGCCCAACCCATCATCCAGGTGAAACTTTGGAGGCAGGGACAGTTTTTTTAGGTGAGACCCCATCGGATAATGTAAGCCTAAACATGATGGTGTTTTGGGAATTTTTACAGCAGGTTGAACACAGCTGCAGAAGTTATAAAGGCAACTTTGTATGTCTGCACCTCACTCAGATGGTAAATGCCTGTCTATTCGCATGTTTAGATTGAGTTAAAATGTAATTGCGCTGTGTGAAAAACTTGAGTGTTCGCGCTTCGTCTGAACGCACCTTTGGGGTCTGTGATCCCAGCCTCACTAAGTCACTAGGTCATCTGCACTTCAACTCAAGAACAAACAAAGCTAGGGTCACCAAACTTGGTACATAGGTTGACATTGAGTCCCTGATCTGTGGTTGTGAGTTTGGGATCAAAAGGTCAAATATCATGGACACAAGGTCATACAAAATAACACGAGCCCCACCAAACTTGGGGCTCTCACCTTTGGTTGTGGTCTTGGGATCAAAAGATGAAAGAGCAAGGTCCCAAGTTCATGAACCTGAAAAGCCATGGACAAACATGGACATAAAACATGCCACTGATGCATATCCTTGCATTTGGGGAGGTAGTGGCTCAGGAGGTAGAGCAGGTTATCCAATAACTGGAGGGTTGGTGGTTTGAATTCCATTCCCCCAGACATCCTGCCGTTGTGTCCTTGGGCAAGACACTTAAAACACACCTTGTGTAGTGTATGAATAAGCAATATTACATGAGAGTATCACACCCGTAGTTAGTATATTCATGATACCGTAACAACCTCGGGTGTAATATTGCTTTTATACAACAGTTCCGACAAGCACAATTTATTTAATGACAGCAATACTGCACAAAATATTATGATTTGTTTGTTTAGCTAGTTATTTTGTGCAACTGAAAAAAATAGTCCCTTCTAAATGTAGCCACACCATTTGACCATTTGGCATGTCTGTAAATGTGGAGACCATACCTACTGTCTCTGCTGATGGCGGTGCTGCTTGGTCAGGGAAGCTGGACTGGTCTAGCCTAACACAGGAAGAGTTAAATAAGTACGCCACTGTAGCTGACAACTTGCTTAGCAGGATCCATCTTCCCAGGAGTGCTCTGCTGTGCTCTCATATGAATTGTAAAAATCCACAGCATGCTAGGGATCTCTGGAACCAGCATGATGCTGTTGTTAACGTTCTCCTCAGCTGTAGCAGACCATTTCACAGAAAGCCAAACAGGAAGCTTAACATCAAACCTGGATGGAATAAGTTTGTGACAGAACAATATGCTGCAGCTAGAGAGGCCTTTATTCTCTGGTCTGAAGCAGGTCGGCCCAGACAGGGACCGTTGCTGGAAATTAAAAAACAAACTAATGCAAGATTTAAACATGCTTTTCGTTTTATTAAAAGAAATGAGAACAAAATGTGGGCTGAGTCACTTGCCAGGAGCCTGCAGAGTAAGAATTCTTATGATTTTTGGAGAGAGGTTAAAGTCCCAGCCCCTGACCAACAGTGATCTGTGTGGAGTTTGCATGTTCTCCCCGTGTCTGCGTGGGTTTACTCCGGGAGTTCTCCGGTTTCCTCCCACAGGCCAAAAACATGCAGGTTAGGTTAATTGGAGACTCTAAAAGTGGCCCTAGGTGTGAATGTGTGTGAATGGTAAAGGGATAGGCGCTGTACCATGGCTGCTTCATCCATCCCAGGTGGATGCCCTCAATTTCCCCTCTGGGGATCAATAAAGTATACAAAATCAAAAAAATAAATAATAAAAAAGTCATGAATAATGTTAAAACCTCCTTACCTTCTAACATAGAGGGTATAAGTGGCCCAGAGAAAATAGCTGAGATGTGGCGTGATCATTATTCTGAACTCTTTAACTGTGTCGGGGTAATGTGCTATCTATGGACAGTATAGACTGCTCTGAGGCACGGTGGTTCAGCCCATGGAGGTGTGTGATGCAATTATGATGCTTGGGGACAGGAAGGCTTGTGGACTGGATCTTGTTGTAGCAGAACATCTCAAAAATGTAAGCAATAAGCTCTGCCCACTGCTCTCCATGTGTTTTACTGGCTTTTTATTCATGATGTCCTCCCAGACTCTCTTGTGTCTGTGGTGCTAGTTCCTGTTATTAAGGACAAAGCTGCAAAGCTAAACAGTGTTGAGAATTATAGACCAATTGCTCTAGCTAGTATTCTATCTAAAGTGTTGGAAAGAATTTTGCTCACAGGGTTGGAGATATTTGTTTTTTCCTATGATAATCAATTTGGTTTTAAAAGGAAGCATGGCACTGATATTTACTCGTGTGATACTCGTGTGGCACCACCACACGAGTTGGCTGCCTTTTGCAACTGCCTTTTTTTTTTTAAATCTTCCTCCTTCTTTCTCCACCTTTCACTCTATATATACATATGTCACGGACACACAGATCACCCCAAAGGTCTCCCGAGTCGGCGGACGGAGCCTCTGTTTACAGCAGGAGACGATACAGCAGGAAGAGCTAGCTAGCACTCAACCGCCACCTGGTGCTAACGGAGAAACTCGACATACCGAGGAACTGTAGCGAAAACGACGCGGGTGCCGGGCTGGAGTTTAGGCAGTGTGCAAGGAATATAAGACAGAATAATAAAGAGCAATGGCAAGAACCAAGCAGACCGCCCGTAAATCTACTGGAGGAAAAAGCCCCCCAGGAAGCAGCTGGCCACCAAGGCTGCTCGGAAAAAGCGCTCCGGCCACCGGCGGAGTGAAGAAGCCTCACCGTTACAGGCCCGGTACCGTGGCTCTGAGAGAGATCCGTCGCTACCAGAAATCCACGGAGCTGCTCATCCGTAAGCTGCCCTTCCAGCACCTGGTGAGGGAGATCGCTCAGGACTTCAAGACCGACCTGCGCTTCCAGAGCTCCGCCGTCATGGCTCTGCAGGAGGCCAGCGAGGCCTACCTGGTGGGTCTCTTCGAGGACACCAACCTGTGCGCCATCCACGCCAAGAAGGTCACCATCATGCCCAAAGACATCCAGCTGGCCCGCCGCATCCGTGGAGAGAGAGCTTAGACTTTCTGCTGCACATCCACCAACCACAATGCTCTGCACTGTGTACCTATATATATATATATATATATATATATATATATATATATATATATATATATATATATATATATATATATATATATATATTTATATATTTATAGTAATATGTACATATGTATACTAGCTGTTCTTGTTTTTTCTTGCCTTCTGATTGTTGCTCTGAGTGTTGCTATCCCTGTACTGTTGCAATCCTGGAATTTCCCCATTGTTGGGACTAATAAAGGCTTATCTTATCTTGTCTTATCTTATCTTATCTTATATGTGCATATTTGCTCTAAAGGAATTAGTGACAAACTATAGAAGCCTTAATTCATCTTTCTTCTTGAGTTTTATTTATGCATCCAAAGCATTCGATAGAATTAATCATGAAAAACTATTTATGAAATTACTCCTTTGAGGTGTTCCCAAGTATTTAATTAGAATTCTGGTTTTCTGGTATGCTAGTCAGACCATGTGTGTAAAATGTGGGAACATTCTATCAACTCCCTTTCATGTGAGCAACGGTGTATGCCAAGATGGAATTTTGTCCCCTGTTCTGTTTAATGTATATATGGATGATCTGTTGAGACAACTGGATGGATGTAACGCAGGCTGTGTTGTGGATGGCTCTGTCATCAATCATCTCATGTATGCAGACGACCTAGTAATAATGAGTCCTTATAGTGCTTGGTTGCAACAACTATTAAGAGTTTGCTGACAGTATGGCAATGGTCACAACATTAAATTTAAAGCTAAGAAGAGTAATGTCATGACTGAGATGCAGAGAGGACAGGGAACTAGTTTTTCCTACCTTTAAAGTGTGTGATACTTGGCTTGCGACATGCAAGGAAATAAAATATCTGGGTCACATCATCACTGATGATTTGACAGATGACAGTGATATCTACAGGTAGTGCCGTAAATTGTATGCCCAAGCCAATATGTTTTTGAGAAAGTTTAGTATGTGCTCTGTAAATGTTAAATCTTCTCTGTTCAGAGCTTACTGTACTCCTCTGTCCACTGCACACCTGTGGAGCAGCTACAGGACTGACAGTATGAGAAGGTTGACTGTGGCCTACAGCGATGCACTGAGGTTGCTGCTTCAGGTGCCCAGATGGCATAGTGCCATCCAGTTGTTTGTGACATGTGGTATTCCTACGTGTAAGGTACTACTGAGGAAACTTATGTACAATTTTATTTGTCGTCTGGATGACTCGGAAAACAGCATCATACAGACCCTGATAAGCCCTAGGAAGAGCAGTCTCAGACACACCTCTGCCCTCAGCAGACACTGGCACAACAGCCTCTACATGAACTCTTTTTAAAGTCTGTTATGCTGTTTTTATTGCTGTTGTGTTGTTTATTGGTTCCCTGATACCCCCACCCTTCCTTATTTTATGTATATGGACCCACTTGTGTGTCTGAAATAAAGAATTGTTATTATTATTATTAAGATAAGCATTTATTAGTCCCACAATGGGGAAATTCCAGGATTGTAACAGCACAGGGATAGCAACACTCAGAGCAACAATCAGAAGGCCAGAAAAAACAAGTGCAGCTAGTATACATATGTACATATTACTATAAATTATACTGTATATATATATATATATATATATATATATATATATATATATATATATATATATATATATATATATATATATATATATATATATATATATATACAGTATATATATATATATATATAAAGAGAGAGAGAGAGAGAGAGAGGGAGAGAGACACACACACACACACAGTGCAAAGCATTGTGGTTGGTGGATGTGCAGCAGAAAGTCTAAGCTCTCTCTCCGCAGATGCGGCGGGCCAGCTGGATGTCTTTGGGCATGATGGTGACCTTCTTGGCGTGGATGGTGCACAGGTTGGTGTCCTCGAAGAGACCCACCAGGTAGGCCTCGCTGGCCTCCTGCAGAGCCATGACGGCGGAGCTCTGGAAGCGCAGGTCGGTCTTGAAGTCCTGAGCGATCTCCCTCACCAGGTGCTGGAAGGGCAGCTTACAGATGAGCAGCTCCGTGGATTTCTGGTAGCGACGGATCTCTCTCAGAGCCACGGTACTGGGCCTGTAACGGTGAGGATTCTTCACTCCGCCGGTGGCCGGAGCGCTTTTTCCGAGCAGCCTTGGTGGCCAGCTGCTTCCTGGGGGCTTTTCCTCCAGTAGATTTATGGGCGGTCTGCTTGGTTCTTGCCATTGCTCTTTATTATTCTGTCTTATATTTCTTGCACGCCGCCTAAACTCCAGCCCGGCACCCGTGTCATTTTCGCTTCAGTTCTCCCGGTATGACGAATTTCTCCGTTAGCACCGGGTGGCGGTTGAGTGCTAGCTAGCTCTTCCCTGCTGTTTCGTCTCCTGCTGTAGACAGTGGCTCCGTCCACCGACTCGGGAGACCTTTGGGGTGATCTGTGTGTCCGTGATATATATAGAGTGAAAGGTGTGCCGGATCAGGAAGTTATCACCGGGTCAGAAAGAAGAAGGAAGATAAAAAGCCTCAGAATTGAGCCGCTGTTGCAAAAGGCAGCCAACTCGTGTGGCGCCGGAACCGGGGCCATTTTTATGAAAATGGAGCTGGTATAGCTGGTAACTGTTGCTAAACTTCTCAATCAGCATAAAGACGTCTATTGTCATTTCACATATTGTCAAGTGCAAAAGTCACTGTTTATAAAACATATCCCTGTTGAGCCGGTACTGCAGAAGACCAAGATCAAAACGTGGCTATTGGCCAATGCCAGTCGCTAGCCGGTACCTAGTAGTTAGCATGCTAGCGATTTCTTCAGCACACTTTGCTCCCTTTTCTTGGCATTTTCAGATGAAACAAAGAGTCCATCACCACAAAAATATTGTGGTTTTACCGTGTTATCCTCAGTTTTGCTTTTCTCCAGATTGTCCAGGTCAGCTGATGAATTCTTCCATTCTCCTCCTCTTCTGGTGACCATTCATAATTTAACCCCTTGCACTCTGGTCAATTTCCCTAGAAACGCCAAAAAATAACGTACCCAAAGTAAATCAAAAGCTGTTCTTCAACCCTTTGCAGCATCTTCATGGGGTTGGTCTCATTTAAAAGAAAACACTTTGAATTTTTTGGCAAAACAGTCATAATCTCTCTTAAGTGCTCCGGCCACTGAGTAACAGTCATCTAAACATACTGAACTTGAAGAAAATAAATTTCGCCTGGGTGTTTTTTTGGATACAAATGCTTGCAAATAACACACAGCTGTCAGATACTGGCTAGAAAATGCAACAGAAATGTAGAACCAAGTGTTATCCAGCTGAGGTCAAAATTTTGTAACAATACCACAAAAAATGAATATATTACACAGCTTTTTACTCAGGTAGTTCCCAGGCGTTTTTGAACTGTGCCAAATTGTGCCAAATGGCACAGTTTGGAAAAACGTCTTTAACTTTTGAATGATTCAATATAGAAGCTTGATGTTGGGCTCTAATGAAAGGTGACACTCAGGGCTGTGTGTGTGTGTGTGGGGGGTTGTTTATTCATTCATGAGTGAATGAATGAACAAACAAGCCCCCACACACAAAGAAGCATGCCACGTAAAAAATGTGTGGCTTTTTTTACAAGAAAAAATAACCTACAGTGCACGAAAAATTATACTTAAAATGTCTGTAATATAGAAGATAACAACCCCCCCTCCCGCTACAGAGGACGGACATCGCCCGGTGCGCCGCGGTCACGGTGCGCCGTGGTCATGGTGCGCCGCGGTCTACTACGCACAGTTGTAATTTACCGATCGGTCAAAAGTCATTTTTGATTACAATTTTCAGGGATAAAGAATAATTTAGCTTATAACACTTACCTGTCCACAACAACAGTGTCGCTGGCGAACTTCTCTTCCTCATTGTCAGACGAACATGACGCTGGTCCGCTTGTTACAGACTCGTGGTTCTGGTCATGCGACCCGGTCAAACCATAATTCCATTATTGCGGTTTTGCGCTTCCATGATTGCGGTTTTGGCGAACGATTTTTCAAAACAAATAAGAACAGTAGTAAGAAAAAAAGACTGGCGAACGCGTGTGTGTCACCCAGTGGCTAAAACAAAACAGATTTTGCAAGGGAGGCACGCTTTCGAACTACTGTGCTTCAATTGGCTTGCTGTATTCGCAGCCGTTGGTAGGCGGGTCCTTCTTGCTAGGTTTTCAGTCATTGGTTCTTCAAGGTTTCAGAAACCCAATTCAAGGCTCTTACTAGTCGAATGAGAGGTCAATCACATCTAAACCAATCAAAGCACTCCTTTGGCTTTCTGTTCGCGGCTGTGTCTGTAGTGGAAGAACGGAAATGCAGCTTTTTTTTTTCAGTGCCTCCTCCGCACAGTGTGCGTCCTAGGACGCCCTCATGCGCCCTAGGACGCAGAGACGTGTCCGCCCGCGGTACACCGAAGTGCAACAGGTTAACTCAAATGTTGTATTTGGAAAAATGCCCATCATTTTGCCATATTCCCTTAATGTTGCCTTAAAGTGCCGACCAGTAGTTGGCAGTAAATAACGGTTAGTAATTACTCAGTCCCTCCAGGATTTCATGATGTTGCAAATCGCGTCAATTCATGAGAAATCAGCCAATCAGAGCAACTATTGCATGACCTTGCAACTTTGTCCAATCACCGCAATTTTCCTGCAATTTTGGCCAATCCTCGTCAACTTCCGCCCGTTTCACCAATCAAATTTGTCTCTCACTGGCGCTCAAACGCTCAGTCTAACCAACCAAATGCATTGCTGCACCGCATTTACTTCTGTGTTTACAGTGAGTATTAATGGAACACATCAGCAAACAGAGTGTGTGATTTAAAAAAAAAAAAACATTCACCCACGAGGTTTCCAACACCGTCCCTTCCTCCGTCTTCCCCAGCCTGCCGGTGAACGTCTCACCACGTCTCCATCCTGACCACATGTACGAAGTGCTGGGTTTGTGTTGAAAAACATCCGCTTGTCCCAAAAGCACCCTGGCGCAGGAGCACGCATGAGGAGAGACGCCATAAATCAGAATCAGAATCAGAATCAGCTTTATTGGCCAAGTATGCACAACACATACAAGGAATTTGACTTTGGCTAAAAACTTGCTCTCGTTGTTCAGGTGGAGGATTTAAATAAGGATTCAATGACAACAGAGTATGTACAGTAAATTACAGTCTGTCCACGTTTCTATAAAAGGATGCAAATATATACAGGAATATATGCAGTTATTTACTCAGACTGACCACACTTTGCAGAAATATATGAAAAAATATACAGTCACACAGTATTTCAATGTGGACTCAGATTCAGTGATATAATGTGAATGAAGTAAAAAGCAGTGTGAGAGTTATGTGCAATGTAAGAATGGATGAAAAGTCATGAGTACAGCAACAGGTAGGGCTAGGTGAATGTTAGGAGTTCATCAGAGTGATGGCTTGAGGAAAGAAACTGTTCCTGTGACGGGTGGTTTTGACCTTCAGTGATCTGTAACGACGACCAGAAGATAGAAGTTCAAACAGTTTGTGGCCGGGGTGTGATGGGTCAGCACAGATGTTTCCCGCCCGTTTCCTGGTTATGGACCGATATAAGTTCTCAATGGAGGGTAGGTCGGTACCAATGATCCTCTCCGCAGACTTAAGGATCCGCTGCAGTCTGGTCTTGTCCTGTTTAGTGGCAGATCCAAACCAGACAGTGATGGAAAAGCAGAGGACAGATTGGATGATGGCGGTGTAGAAGACAACCAGCAGCTCCTGAGGCAAATCAAACTTCTTGAGCTGACGCAGAAAAAACAACCTCTGCTGGGCCTTTTTCCGGACAGTGTCTATATGGGAGGACCACTTCAGGTTCCGGGAGATTGTGGTACCCAGAAACTTGAAGGAGTCCACAGTGGACACTGTGCTGTTGAGGATGGTGAGTGGGGGGAATAAAGGGGGGTGTCGCCTGAAATCCACAGTCATCTCCACCGTTTTGGCTGGGTTAAGTTCAAGATGGTTCTGGCTGCACCAGAGGATCAGCTGCTCCACCTCCCGCCTGTATGCAGACTCATCATCATCCCGGATCAAACCGATGACTGTGGTGTCGTCCGCAAACTTCAGGAGCTTCACCGAAGGGTCCTCTGAGGTGCAGTCGTTGGAGTAGAGGGAGAAGAGCAGTGGGGAAAAGACACATCCTTGGGGGGCACCAGTACTAATTTTTCGGGAGCTGGATGTAAATCTCCCTAGCTTCACCTGTTGCCACCTGGCAGTCAGAAAGCTGGAGATCCACTGGCAGGTGGAGGGGGGCACCTTGAGCTGGAGGAGTTTCTGATGAAGAATGCCTGGGGTGATGGTGTTGAACGCTGAGCTGAAGTCGACAAACAGGATCCTGGCGTACGTCCCTGGGGAGTCAAGGTGTTGCAGGATGTAATGTAGTCCCATATTCACTGCATCATCCACTGACCTGTTTGACCGGTAGGCAAACTGCAGTGGGTCCATCAGGGGGCCTGTGATGACCTTCAGGTGGTTCAGCACCAATCTCTCCAAGGATTTCATGACCACAGAGGTCAGGGCAACAGGTCTGTAGTCGTTTAATCCTGTAACAGAGGGTTTCTTGGGAACTGGAATGATGATGGAGCGTTTGAAGCAGGAAGGCACTTCACGCAGCTCCAGTGATCTGTTAAAGATCCGGGTGAAGATGGGGGCCAACTCGTTGGAGCAGACTCTCAGGCAGGACGGAGACACACCATCAGGTCCTGCAGCCTTCTTGATCTTTTGTCTCTGAAAGACCCGGCGCACCTCCTCTTCACAGATCATAGTGCTGGTGAGAGGTCAGAGTGGAGGAGGGATGGAGTTCCTGGGGCTGCAGATAATCCTTTTGTGTGGGTGGGAGGTGAGAACTGTAGGTTCTTTTCAAACCTGCAGTAAAACTATTAACACTACAGCGAGTGTTAACATTTTACACGTCTTTAGAGGTAAAATCATTACTACATCTGGTCAATGAGCTTTAAAGCTGTGGATCTCTGGTCTGGATGGACAAATGCCTTCCCCCGTCCAGCCGTAAATGAAAGATGTGTGTCAAGACCGATAAGCAGCAGATAGACAGGTAGGAGTTAGGCATGGAAAGAGAGAGAATATTCTCTGTATTTTTTTTTTCCGAAAAACAGAGACTTCTATAGACAATACAGAGAACAGAATAAATTTTTTTTTTTTTCTCCGCTTGGTACCGAGTAGTTGGGGACCATAGGGAGTTTTCAAATGAAGGTGCTGCCAATAATTTCCAAATCTCTACTCTTTAACATGCATTCAGTGCAATTTAGCTTCTGCAATGGACATTGTATTTGCTGTACCACAGGAGTTTTTCTGTATAGCAGAAGTTCCTGCTTAATTTACAAATCACAATAATAGGACATTTTTGACAATCCTGTGCTTTTCTTGTATTGTCATATAGAATATCACTGCAGTAAACTGGAAAAAACCATCTGCTTTAAAATTTGTATCTCTTCACACACCTTTTAGGGCAAAAAACACTCTAAAAACATCTCAACTTTTATCGCAACTTTTTAAAAAAGTTCCACAAATTCAGGCTTTTTGGGCCACAACAATCATAAGAACACCCCGTGAAATCCTGGAGGGACTGATTAATTGTTACTAGAACATCTTTGAAGTGGAGTGATACAATCCAGTGAAAGTTGGAGTGCAGTTATCATGGATTTTAGTAAGTCCTGGAATCCCTGTTGTCCAATCAAATTGCTCGGTTGGAACTAACTGTTGTATAAATGTGAATAAATGTCCGGTGGTGGTTGGAGAGGCCGTTGGCATGGATTGGCAGCCATGTTTCCATCAGTCTGCCCCAAGACAGCTGTGGCTACAGAAGTACCTTACCACTACCTTTGTCTGTGGAGTGAATGAATGATGGGCTCATTGTAAAGCACCTTTGGGTGACATGAAAATTGCTCTATAAATGCAGTCCATTATTATGTATGTCTACTCAGTGCTTCCTCTGGCTTAAAGATCTTGACGCGGTGGCAACATATTTTTACCGGAATATGTTAATTTTGTACTATTTATTTCTTTTTAAAATTTTACATAGTAACGTTGCATATGAAACTTACCATTTGAAGTATTGTACAACCAAGGCTTGAATATTGGGCCAGTTGGGATCCCACCCAGACATCCTGTGTTTAGACTTTTTAGTGGTGTTATCCTGTTCTCCTTCCTCTACCTGAACACTTTCCTCTCCTTGGCTCCTCTCTTCTGTCTCATCTTGCCCTCTCTGAGCTCTGTCTAATTCAGCTTCTCTCTCTGTCTATGGTGGTATACAAACAGGTTAGAAAATATCAAGTGTCATGTTTTGTCCTGCAGGATTTTTTTTTGTCAAGGTTTACATAAATGACAAAAATATGTGTACCGTATTTTCTGGACTATTAAGGCGCACTTAAAATCCTTTAATTTTCTCAAAAATTGACAGTGCGCTTTATAATCCGGTGCGCCTTATGTATTAATTCTGGTTGTGCTTACTCACCTCGAACCGGTTTTATGTGGTACACGGCGCTCAAAAATCTGTCAAAAATGTTTTAGTACGACTTTGGTAAGCTACGAAGCCGAACCGCTTGATGGATTGTCGGAGCATTACGGTAGTCAGGAGCCTCGCGGAGTGATATGTGCTTCAACGTAATGGCCGGATGGCTTTTGCCACAAATCTCTGTCCCTATTGATCTGCGACTCCATGCGCGGCCATCTCACCGATACTGTCAAAACCCAAGTGAAGCAAACTAATTCGGAGCTTGCCATCATTCCGGGTGGATTAACCAAAGAACTCCAACTGCTAGATATTGGTGTCAACAGGTTGTTCAAAGTTAAATTGCTAGCGAGTTACGCCACTATCTGCCAATGGATTGTGGATTGAAACTGCTCCCGTTTGTGATGTAAACAGCCACGGACCAAAAAACGTACATTTGCTCGTGGAACAGGTCATTCACTCTCGCAGACAATCGCGCTATATGTGTCTATAATGACTATAGATAGGATTTTCTGAACATGCACGCAAAAAAAAAAAAAAACTTTCCCGGATCCGACTACCTCACGAGGTAGTCGATACTTAAAAGCCGATGGTGTATAGAACACGTATATTAGGATTTGCATCTGAAATTTCGGCATTGAAACTCCTCCCGTTTAGCTGTAATTAATATTTAAAAATGATATTTTTGGGACGAAAGAATTCAAGCGTCCCGGCATATGTTTACTTATCGGGGCCGCCGCCGGAGAGCGAGCCGTATCGAGTACCGAGTGAGTATCCTGGCCAATATAGCAATGTAAACAGCCACGGACCAAAAACGTTCCACCTGCTCGTGGAACAGGTCATTCCCACTTGCAGACAATCGCGCTATATGTGTCTATAATGACTATAGATAGGATTTTCTTTCCATGCACGCAAAAAAATAATTTTTCCCGGATCCGACTACCTCGCTTTAATGCTCCTTACAATCCAGTGCGCCTTATGTATGAAAATAGACCATCAAATAGACCGTTCATTGATTATGCGCCTTATAATCCGGTGCGCCTTATAGTCCTAAAAATACGGTACTTTTTGTATTTTTATTCTAGTGTTTCTTTTTTTCCATTGAGAGAGTAGGGAAGGGAGAGAGACATTCATAATAGTTATGTACTCATGCATTACATTATATGATCAGGTGGGTATAGTAAACAGAAATTCTACTCATGTAAAAGCAGTGCTTTGAAATTAATAATTAAAAGTAGACAACCAAAAATTTCTTGTTGAGTTAAGGGTACAGAGAGCAGCCACTTAAAAACTTGAGCAATGACTTCAGTCTTGAAGGTTTGAGGTTTTTCTCAAAAATTTATAACAATTAATAGTTTTCTACTTGTCTCTGTAATCTGTCTAAAGTTGAAACCATGTTCCTCAAATTTGCAATTCCTCTTGTAAAATTGACTTTTCTTGTACATTGGAAACTTTATTATAAATTTGTGGATTATTTTATGACTAATTTTGTCTGTTTTTTAAATAAAATTACTGCCTTTTTTTTAGATAAATTTGAAGCAGACTGTGGTAATTTTTTTTACCTTTTTCCTTATAACAATTTACATTTTGACCATAATTTTGCAGTTGGAAGAGAACAATAATTTAACTCTGATTACAAAGAAAAAATATTAATAAAATTGTATTTAATGAAATAAATTAACTTAAATGACCAAGGATGCCGTTATTTCTGTTATAATATTCCTTTATATTTATAGTTTGGTTTTTTTTTTCAGAAATCTCCTCACCACTCAGACAGCAGGAAAAACCTCCCTTATTTTGAAATCAAATGTTGGCACGTTGACTTTGTCTGAAGGCTGCTGACAGATTAAAGTTATTGGCTTCGTGAATTTCAGTCATCTTTACCTGCCAGGTACATAATAGGGAACGTGTTCATGTATAGAATGATCTGCTTAAGCAGTTACAGTTGTGCTCTCAGGCTTTCTCATCAGGCACCTCTCTAGGCAGTCGCTGAAGGACCTCAGTTTAGAGTGAAAAGAGAGGTAGCGTTTTTAGCTGTTGCTTTTAGTCACTGCCGCTGGAGAATAAAAATGGCACACCTGCTCGTACGAGAACAGAGAGAAATTGCCAGTCTCTTCATTCCTGCAATTCCTACAGAACATAACTTAATATTGTAGTGGCTGGTGAAATATATCCTCAGCAATTCATCAGTCCCCCTTGCCTTTCCCTTCATACGAAGCCGGCTGCATATGAATTCTAACCACATCTCTTAGCTAAGCGACGCTTCCATTATTGCTCCCTTTAACAGTGGATTTAAACCGTGATAAACTCCTCCAGTGCATACATACATACCTCTTGGTTTTTTTCCACGTTTAAAGTACTTTAACAAACTCATGTTTCTGTCGGACAGTCATGCTTAGCGAGATGCTGTTTGCTGACTGACTGGAAAACTCACGTGGGCGGGGGGCGCTTCTAAACTCCGCACGGATGACGGCCACGTGCATTGTTCGTGTGCGCGCTTGCGGAAAGTCATTGCTGCATACATTTTTCTTAATAAATTCATATCTCCTTGGTGAGGTGGTAAAATTTCTGGCGCAGCGGCCCACCACAGAGAAATGTTACCAGAGGAAACCCTGCTGCTCATACATCTTCATTCTCATGAATGATAAAACAAGAGATGGGGAGTTTCTCAAAAGCTGTTCCCTTGCAGGAAAAAAAAAAAAACATTTATTATGGGTGTTTTTTTTTTATCAATAAATGATTTTATATGTACTTTTAAATTTAAATCTTAACTCAATTTAAACATAAATTACTGACTGCTTATTGCTGTTGAAGCAGCTGAAATTAGGAATTTAAAGGGGGTGTCAAATGTTTATTTCCTCCACTGTGATGCACACATCAGTTACTTGCTAGGTACTATTGTATTAACCTCTTTTGTTATCTTTCTTTGACCTTTCAGCCAGCTCTTTTCTGATGATGCCTACTCTGACCTTCGCTACGATCCTAACTGGAGAACCAACCTGAAAGGAGACAGGCACTTCACTGAGAGCCTGCAATCATCTCTCGGGGAGCATCGAGAAAAACCCACTGAGATGTCTGACCAGTCATGTCGTGACAGGAAGCGGCTGCTAACAAAAAGAGGCTACAGTTGCGTTGCTGACACTATGCCGGCTCCTGTGATGACCCCTAATAGCTCCCTCGACAAGTCCGATCAGTTGCACCGACTACACCCACAAAATGATCAGATAACATTAGCTACTTCTCCTTGTCATCTCAGTCCTATTTCAAAATTTAAAACAACAGCTGGAGAGCAGAGAGGATTTCGAGAGAAGCATGAAAACGTTGGGGAAAATACGCCCACGCCAGCTGAGCTGACAGAAGACATCCAAGCTATGCATATCCAAGAATTTCAAACTTACTATCACCAAGAGTTGACAGACACACGAGGGAGGCCTGTTGAATCTCAGGAAAGAGCCACATCACCACTGATGAGTTCTAAGGTTTTAGCAAACAAACGTCTGACGGAGGACATAGTGGAGCGCAACAAAATAACCCTGGGGCGTAACACGTCTAAATGTGGCTCTTATGCAAAGGCACATGCAGTTAAACTGGAGCTGCTTCATAATGCAAAAAAGGTGAGTGTTGAAAGCACAGCTTGCTCAAGTAATAACCGCTTATGCTTAAAGTCACTGTATGGGGATTGAGGAAATGGCACACACGTCTGAAGTGGTCACTTTGAGTGAGGCCTTCTCTTCCTACAAGCTGCAATTATAGAATCAGACACCAGGAGCTGCACTAGCATTGATGATAAATCTTGAGTTGATTTAAGATGAGGGTTGACTGGGGGCAAACTGCTGTGTATTTTAGGCACCAAGTTTAGTGTTTTTGTATTAGCAGATGATTGTAGTTAAAGTTAGAATGACGGTAGTTCTGTTGTAATTTCACAGTGACTCTGTCCACGGAAGCTCATTGAAGCTGAGATGTTTTAAAAACAGAGGGCAGTTCTTTGCTATTGCACAACACAAAGGTATTTTTTCGTGTTGCTCCTTTGTAATGAGATAGACTTACTGCATTTACTCTAGAATTTTTTTTAGTCTTAGGGACACTATTGAAGGGTAGCTGCTTGAATGCTGCTCTTTTTCATGAATACAATATGAGCCCAGATTGCTTTCTCCTTTGTGTTTTTTTTCCCTCCCCTTTCCTTCTGCATCAGCTAAGCTTATGCTCATTTAGTAATGTTATTGGTATCTGCAGGGCTTTTTATTGCCATCTCAGACAACAGCTAAGAGAATATCCTGTGATCTTTCCTTTGACCTAGTCTGGAAAATTAATTTGGCAGAAGGAGCATGGCTGTTTTTATCTGTCCTCTACCCCACCATATAACAACAGGCATGTCTGACTATGCAGTGCTTATTATGAGTTTATGTGTACAACAAGAACATCAGAGCCGCGTGGTTACCAATAGGCTCTTAGAGATCCCTGCACCTGGCACAGTAGCATAATTGGTCGGGATGGCCCACATTCCCCATTTGTTGGGCCACAAGACTGTTCACTGGCTATAATACCCCCAACCTTGTTCACCCATCTGAGCCCCGGCACTCCACAATGTCTCATATCATCACCATTTACATAGTCAAGAGCCGTTAGCTTTGTGCAATGGTAAACAGAGCCAGAGCCTTTCCCTCTCCTGAACCCTTGTGTTTTGTCATCTTCCCCCTGAATTCACTTATTAGTTTTCCATTGCCCCATCTCCCCAAAGGCGGGTCTCACTTAATGGGGGCCACAGGGCATAAAAGAGGGGCAGCAATTTGCATGAAGTCTATATCTTGCTGTGCAAGATAAAGATTGTGTCAAGAAAACAGTACTGTTTTAGGGAAGTTGATGAAACTAGTCTTAGTTAAAAATAATGACCTAAATCAGGAACAAAATAGTATAAAATTTATGTGTAACCTATAATGCTGTGGTGCAATGTGATTCAAACTTTAAATGTCCCGGTGACTGAAAAATGGTATATTTCTGGATTTTAATCCTATAAAATACATCCATGGGTCACACGCATGTAAATGATCTAAATGCTGACTTCATAAAGAAAACTTTATTTTTCTTTAATTCAATTTTTATTTAGTTAAAGGGTACCTGTAGTGAATTTTAATAAATAGCTATTTCAGAGGATCAAGTATGATACTAGTGGTTCTGTCCAGTAATGTTGGTCATGATTCCTTGCCAAATACGTGCAAGTTTCAAGTCACTGCTCTGTCAGTCAGTCATGGTTGGTGCGGTGTCGCAATGGTTAGCACTGCGCCAGCACAACAACTCGCCCTTGGCCATGGGATCTCTGGTTCGATCCCACCTCTGACCAACAGTGATCTGTGTGGAGTTTGCATGTTTCTCCTCGTATCTGCGTGGGTTTACTCCGGGATTTCTCCGGTTTCCTCCCACAGGCCAAAAACATGCAGGTTAGGTTAACTGGAGACTCTAAAATGGCCCTAGGTGTGAATGTGTGTGTGAATGGTAAAGGGATAGCGCCGTACCGTGGCTGCTTCATCCATCCAGGTGGATGCCCTCAATTTCCCCTCGGGGGATCAATAAAATATACAAAATTCGACAAAAAAATGGTCAGTGACATCTTGCCTCCTACATGGGCTGTTGCAGCACCCGTAGTGACGCACAGTCGTTCCTTTGTGTGATTGGCTAGGCTGCAGTGGACTGGTCACTGACCAGTGTGGCTGGCATTTGTATTATTTTCCTGGTTAAAATTTATACAAAGTAAAATCAGAAGTAACACCTGAAATCCTCAATATACATCATTCATTAAAATACTAGTTTTTAGTTATTTTTCCCTCTCGTGAAAAAAGAAATTAAAGAATGAGAATAACCCCATTGAACACTTATCTGAAGGGACAGGACGATTCATAATGGAATGTCTTTATATTCAAAGGTCTTACTTAATCCCCACAAGCCTCCTCCTCCCTCTCTGGTTTGTATAGATTGTGGTACACACATATGTAGCTTCATGGACTCCATTTGTATATTAATGTTTCTTCACGTCTCAGAACGAACAATAGGACTGAGTCTCCTGGGGATAACAGGAGGGTGCGAAATGTGTTCTGTGTTATGCAAAGAGATGGCCTTGAGGGATTTCCTGACCACCAGTGATGTGGGGGTGGAGGGGACAAGACCTGGAAGAAGATGTATTGTGTCTTGGGATTAAAATGACAATGTGACTGTGTGCTTTGATGTCCTGGGTATAAATGGGACAGATGTGGGGTGAGACATGTTTTTTCTGTTGAGAAACTTGATTTGAGAAATAAACTCAGCCTCATCTTTTCACGCTCTCCACACTGGTGACCTTAAGATGTATCATGAGCAGAAGTAATTCCCCCGAGCCAGTCTCGTCAGGAACCAGCCAGGCGAACGCAGCCACAGTCAAGCTACCAGACTTCTGGCAGGACAACCCGTGCTCCTGGTTCCATTTGGCTGAAGCTCAGTTCAGCCAAATGGGGAATAACGGCAGATGACACGAAATTCTACCACGTTATTGCCAAGCTCGACAACCGCACAACTCGACATGTGCAGAGCCTGGTGGAGCGCCCACCCGCTGACGACAAATACGGCGGGTTGAATGCTGCGCTCATACAGCGTTTCACTCCCTCAGCCCAGGAGAGAGCAGAGAGACACCTGGCCCTCAACGAATTAGGAGAAAGCACGCCTGTCGACCTGATGGAGGACATGCTGAGGCTGAGAGGCTCAGACGACGGCGATTTCCTTTTCACCCACATTTTCCTGAGAACCCTACCGTCGGAGACGAGAGCGACCCTGGCAGGTTCACAGTTGTTGGCCCGGCGGGACTTCCGCGTGCTGGCCCAGGAGGCACAGCGGATTCTCAACGCCAGCAGACGGCGCACGGCCACCGCAGCAGCGACAGACCTCGGCGCGACGGCCGGGGATGGCAGGGGGCCGGAGGCGGCGGAGGCAGACCCACCGACAACGGCGGCGGTGAAGACCAAACATCGCGGAGGAGACGACCTCTGTTTTTATCATCGCCGCTTCGCAGAGAGGGCACGCAAGTGTATACCACCGTGTCAGTTCAAGAGCTCGGGAAACGCCAGAGCCGGGGGTCGGTAGCAGCCGTGGCCCTCGGAGAACAGAACAAGCTGCTCTACTTGATGGATGCGCGTTCTGGGAGGCAATTCCTCGTGGACACAGGCTCCCAAGTGAGTTTCATCGTGCCAACCTATGCTGACCGGCTAGGAGGCCCCGGGAGTCACGGAGCATCGGCGGCGAACGGCTCGAGCATTAAGACCTTCGGTGAGAAGACTCTGCTTCTGTCCCTGCACGGCCGCACATATGAGTGGACTTTTATTATAGCTGCGGTGAGCTTCAACATGTTAGGTGCTGATTTTCTGTGCTCACATGGGTTGTTGATTGATCTTCCTAATAGACGCTTGGTTAACGCACTCTCTTTTTACTCTATTCCCTGTGCAGCCCGAGTGACCCCGCCCACAGCACAAGCCAACGTCGCTACGGCAAGCGGTAAGTTCCACACACTCCTCACCCAGTTTCCAGCACTCACGGTTCCCACATTTTCAGCAGCCGTGGCTAAACACGGAGTGGAACATTTCATTACTACCGCCGGTCCCCCCGTTTTTGCAAAAGCCCGGCGCTTGGATGCAGCTAAACTGGCCATAGCGCGCGAGAGGA
The DNA here is from genome assembly GCA_020510985.1 of Pholidichthys leucotaenia. Taxonomy (NCBI): domain Eukaryota; kingdom Metazoa; phylum Chordata; class Actinopteri; order Cichliformes; family Pholidichthyidae; genus Pholidichthys; species Pholidichthys leucotaenia. Next base: position 241,736,822 of record CM035839.1, read on the forward strand.
GTTTGCCAACCTGGAAAGGTTGGGCATCATTCGGCGGTCGAAGAGCCCATGGGCTTCACCGCTTCACATGGTCCCTAAAGCTGACGGCTCGTGGCGACCTTGCAGTGATTTCCGCAGGTTGAACAACGCTACAGCGCACGACCGTTACCCAATCCCGCATATTCAAGATTTTTCCATCCATTTGGCGGGGGCGCGCGTCTTTTCCAAAATAGACTTTGTTCGCGGGTACCATCAAGTCCCAGTGCGCGCTGAGGACATACCCAAAACAGCGGTAATAACTCCCGTTTGGCTTGTTCGAGTTTTTGCACATGCCGTTTGGGCTTAAAGACGCCGCGCAGACATTCCAACGCATGATGGACGCGGTGTTGCGCGATCTCCCCTTCATGTTCGTCTACCTGGACAACATCTTGGTAGCCAGCGTGCCCGAAGACGAACACGAAAATCACCTCACGGCAGTTTTCCGGAGGTTGGGAGAGCACGGGTTAATAATCAACCCAGCGAAGTGTCAGTTCGGGGTGACACAGATTGATTTTTTGGGGCACCGTGTCTCCTCAGATGGAGCGGTTCCTCTGCCTGACAAAGTGCGCGCAGTAACAAATTTCCCCCAGCCACAAACGGTCAAAGCGTTAGAGTTTTTGGGAATGGTGAATTTTTATAACCGTTTCCTCCCTCGTGCAGCGCAGCTCATGCAACCACTGTATGCCGCGCTTAAAAAACAAAAACCCACAAATACAATCGAATGGTCCCCGGAGCGGAAGCGCGCATTCTCGGAGGTCAAAACAGCCCTGGCAAATGCTGCGTTGGTTAGCACATCCAGACCCAACGGCCGCATAGCGCTCACTACTGACGCGTCAGATGTGGCCGTAGGGCGGTAGTGGAGCAGCATGTTGCCGAGGCTTGGCAGCCGCTTGCCTTTTTCAGCAGAACTTTGTGCGATGCCGAGCGAAAATACAGCGTGTTCGACAGGGAGTTATTTAGCGCTCCACTGGCCATTCGCCACTTCCAGTTCTGGCTGGAAGGTCGCCGTTTCACTGCGTTAGTCGACCACAAGCCGCTCACTTTCGCATTGGCCAAGGTTTCAGAGCGTGGTCAGGGCCGGCAGCAGAGGCAGCTGGCTGCAATCTCAGAGTTTACTACCGATATTCAACACGTAGTGGGTAAACTGAATGTAGCGGCAGACTGTCTCTCGCGCGCCGTAGCTACTCCAGCCCGCGTAGGGGTAGATTATACTGCCATGGCTGCGGAGCGGGCTAGTGGCGTGGAAGTGCGCGTGGCCCCAGTCCGCGTAGGGATATATTATGCAGCCATGGCCGTGGATCAGGTTAGCGATGCGGACGTGTGCGCGCTCCAGTCTGGACCAACAGGGTTAAGGCTGGAGAACAGGGTGCTGCAAGATGGTATGCCCCCCCTAATCTGCGATGTCTCCACCGGGCGACCGCGTCCGGTGGCGCCGACCGCGTGGCGCCGGCGCGTTTTTGACTCGATTCATTCTCTGGCGCACCCGGGGGTGCCGCGCATCGGTCAATATGGTAGGAGAGAAATTTGTATGGCTGAGCCTGCGCAGGCAAGTTAAGGAGTGGGCGGCAACCTGCATGGCTTGTCAACGAGCTAAAGTACACAAACACACGAGAGCTCCCTTGGAGCCGTTTCACATCCCGGCTAAGAGGTTTGATCATGTGCATGTCGACCTCGTAGGCCCCCTCCCGCCGTCACAGGGGTGCACACACCTTTTGACAATGATGGACCGCACTACGCGTTGGCCGGAAGTGGTTCCACTGGCGTCAACCACGGCCGAGGAGGTGGCGCGCGCGTTTTTAACGGCATGGGTAGCGCGTTTTGGAGTTCCGTCGGACATGACGTCCGACAGAGGTCCTCAATTTGTTTCCGAGCTTTGGTCAGCGATGGCCCGCAGCCTGGGGGTGACGATCCACCGCACTACTGCATACAACCCGCAAGCTAATGGTTTATGCGAACGTTTCCATAGGTCATTGAAAACGGCCCTCAGAGCGTCACTTACGGATGCAAATTGGGTGGACAGGCTACCATGGGTTTTATTGGGGTTGCGTTCTGCACCTAAAGAGGATTTAAAAGCCTCCCCAGCTGAGTTAGTTTTTGCTCAGCCGCTCCGGCTGCCCGGGGAATTTCTCCCAGATAATCCTGCGCCAGAGTGCTCCCCTGCTCAGCTGTTGCTGAGTGACACGGGATCGAACACGCTTCCTGGCCCCGTTCATCACACGTTTTTGTGCCTAAGGCTTTAAAAAATGCGGAGTTTGTTTTTGTCAGACATGATGCACATCGCCCGACCTTGCGACCACCTTATGATGGACCATTTAGAGTGCTGGAATCAGGGGATAAGCACTTTTTGCTAGATTTGGGGGGCAGAAAGGAAATGATTGGCATAAACCGGCTCAAACCTGCTTTTGTGATGGTTGATGAAACTGTGCAGTTGGCGAGGGCCCCTCTGCGCGGCAGACCACCTAGGGAGCTTTCCCCAGAGCTCCCACAGGGATTGACTAACAGTTCTAATCCCCAGACAGCAGCTCCCCAGCAGGATGGCACCGCGGGAGGGTTAAAGCCCGCTTACAGCAAGCACGGGAGACGTTTGAAGCCCAAGCAGCATGTGGACTGATGTTTGTGATTTTATTATGATATGCAGACTGTGTTTTATTGTTCCATCTTAGACGTTTGGGGGGGGGGTCATGTGGTACACACATATGTAGCTTCATGGACTCCATTTGTATATTAATGTTTCTTCACATCTCAGAACGAACAATAGGACTGAGTCTCCTGGGGATAACAGGAGGGTGCGAAATGTGTTCTGTGTTATGCAAAGAGATGGCCTTGAGGGATTTCCTGACCACCAGTGATGTGGGGGTGGAGGGGACAAGACCTGGAAGAAGATGTATTGTGTCTTGGGATTAAAATGACAATGTGACTGTGTGCTTTGATGTCCTGGGTATAAATGGGACAGATGTGGGGTGATGCCTGTTTTTTCTGTTGAGAAGATGTTGGAGATACGTGAATAAACTTGATTTGAGAAATAAACTCAGCCTCATCTTTTCACGCTCTCCACAAGATAACAATTTAAACCCACTTGATCATAGGGACTGGCCATTGTTTACTCATCCGCGGTAAGGGTGGAGTAACACTACGTTTGGACCAATTTTTACTGATGTTTTGGCAAATGTTTGGCTCTGCTGGCAAAAGTTGATAAAAGTTAATGATGGCTGTATTTGTTGGCAAACGCTGGTGAAAGTTGTATTCCTTGAAAATTGTCAGCATACTGAAAATTTGCCGACGTTTGAAAATAAACTGACATGATTTACGACCCAAGAGACAGACGCTGACACGAGTGATTACAGACAATTATCTTTTATTGTTAAAGTGTGGGTGTAGTGCGTGAGTGGATGTATGTGTGCTCGTCTGGTCACTGGAGCTGAGCCCGTCTTGTGGTGACCTGGCAACCCTGGAACACACAAGCACAAAGGTTACTGCTGTACAATAACAATAACGGCGTATATGCTGCAGGTGCTTACTGGCAGGTCCCACAATGTAAGTCCGGCTGGCTCCTGGTGTCCGTGTGATGTAGTGCTCAAGGTGCCCGGCGTTGCGGGGGTGAGGAGGAACTCCGAGGAGGAGGAGGCTGTGCCTTGTCAGCTGAGGAGGATTGTCCACCGCCTGGGAGGTCCACCTGTGCACCGGGGAAAGAACTTGCAGACGATGAGTGCTGGGTTTGCTTACGTGGCCTGGCCTGGCTTGACTTGGCGTTTGCTTCTTGACTTGTGGTCGAGATCTCGGCGCATTGCTTGGCAAGGAAGACAGACGACTCCGTGCTGAGGAGTCCGCGCGTCGGGCTTTTAAAGCCCGCTGATTGCCACCTGCTGGATTGAGCGCAGCTGATGATGATGATGCTGATGACGGCCTAGCGGCCATCATGACATAAACATTGGTGAAGTTGTGCTCAGTTTGTAAAAGTTTGTGAGTGTTGGGCTAAGTTATGCAGAATTCGTTTAAGTCAGCCTAAGCTGAGCTCCATTGGCAAACGCTGACTGAAATGCTGGTGGAAGCAGATGTTTTTAGGCCAAAACTCAATTCAGACATGCACGGACGAAAGAGAAATGGAGAGAAGGGGGAATTTAAAAAGAAAAAAATATTATACTGTATATAATCTCCCAAAAATGTGACAGCTCACTTACTGTTCTTAATTTTCTGCTCCATGCGTATCATTCTCCAGGATTTATTGGTTCGGCTTCCATTGGGGAATCAAACAGCACTGGTGTGGTGTCTAAAGTAAATGACATTTAACAGGATTTTATGTTATTTTAATGGAGAGTTGTAAACAGTCAAAATATAATCACCCGCCATTTTATTTATATGATGATACACTAGTTTTTTTTTATTCCATCCACGTTAACATTTTAATTGCGGACTTAGTGTTGGAGTATTGCAGCATTATTGTATTATTTTTTTAGAGGAATGAATGAATGAACAGGGGAAAAGCGTATGCAGAAGTAACTACATAGGAATATAAAACAAAAATAAATACTGCCTCCACAAACGCTGATCTTTATATGAGCGTCGCCTGACGCTGATGTCAGCTGACCTGCACTGACTATTTCTCTGATTTTTGAAAATGTCTGTAAAAGTTGGTCCAAACGCTATAGTGTGAACCCAGGTTAAAGTGGAATCAACGAGTATATGTTACTTCCGGCCAGCAATGGCTGCTCCCCATTGGTTTTGTCCCGAGGGGGTTTTATGGGATACAATTATTCAGTATACTGACTTAAGGGGGTTATTTTTACTGAATAAGCACATTTTTGATTTATAAGTAATGCCTAAAGCACGATTAATGTGTTATAATGACCAGTATCGTTTTCTCTTTAAACTGTTGAAGGAAAAGGCAGATTGCAACTTTATGGTTCGTGATGTCACAAAACCAACAGGTCCTGCCTGACTTCTTCCTTAAAGTTGTATCTCACTGGGCTGCAACAGCTGACGACTAGTTGGACAATGGCATTTGAAAGTCATTGCAGGTATCTCAAACCCATCTCAAACCTTCTCAGTTTAGTGTTGTGAGTCAGAACATGTGAGTAAAGTTAGACAACTTTGTGAGGGGTTGGGGACCTATAAAACTAAATTGTGACTGTTTGCACACAACAAACAACAAGACATATTCCACAAGCAAGACAGGTGTGAACGGCCCAGTCATTTTCTGGCACACACTGACACAGCTGTGACCAACAGTGCTACCATTGCCACCCAAGGGCAAGAAAGGCAAGGCTAGGGATAGAGGGGGCTGCTGTTCCTGCCCCACGGGCCTCTACAGAGGAAGCAAAGCTGTTCCCAGGGCTTGCTGTGTCTCGAAGGCAGCCTCCTCATCCAGCAGTGTCTGCACTTAGTTTCTGCAATCAGTCTTGATTGATGTCCAATGATAAATGACTGCTGGAATGAGGAGATATTTGGTCCTGATTTGGAAATTGTCACGGATAACTGACGTGTGAGTGTTGCATGAGATCTGTGTGGGGGCCGTTGCTGGACAGTCCTAAGTGCAAAAAAATGCACAATTTTGATTTGTGCAGGTTGTGCGAAATATCGTGCAACATGTGCCATGGTATTGTATGTGAACTCCTGACAAATTTTGGCCCAAAATTCACCTGGAGTTTTGTGCGACATTATTGCATATTCATGCGACATATGCAAATGTGCCAATTCAGTGTGATTCCAAATGAAAGTTGTTGCTAATTTTGTGTATTGCCCCTTTCAGTGTACCCCAGCAATACAGAAAAATCCAATATGATTTGGGCTTTCCGCTGTTGTCTGAATAACTTACCTGTGCTACTTGACATGGGCTAAATGACCATGCTAGCGGCATGGGTCTTTGCCTACCTCACCTCAGTTTAGGCAGATATTTGAATAAGAAACGTGGATAAACGTGAAATGAAGTCACCTTCTACCACATCACAGCACAATGACAGAGTGGAAATGAATCAGACCTATGTCTGTCATTATGCTGACAGATTATATTAATTTTGAAGATGCAACAGACAATATGTGTGGGTGCCACAATTACACAAATATCACACTTATTTTAAGAACATTTTTTTCACTCACTCTGGCAGAGCCTCCAGCACATCTGACCATCCCTGGCTGCAGTGGAGCTAATACCAGCCTGTCCTGGTTCAGCGAGGGGCAGTCTTCTTGTTCCCATGGTTAGCTGCACTCTGTGCTCATTCGTGCATCCTGGTTCACCCCACATAAACTTATTTGTATAATGCTTGGACACAAAGCATGACACACAAACACGCATCCCTCCCAAATAAAAGTGCAAGCACACGTAGTGTCTCTTGTAAATATGAAAGTCTGATATGGGAAAAACATGATGGTAATTATGTAAAATATCAGGACAAAGATCAGCAGCCAATGAATTATATACATAGATTGGTCGTACATTCCAACAATATATCCACCACTAATCTGGGCTTAGTTTGACACAGGGTGACAAAAAAATTTAAAATTACAATACTCTCAATTAATCAGCAGGGGCCACCGGCCGGCATCACCAGCTTCCGGGCTGGCTGGTGCATTTGTGTGACATCAGCGATGTGAGGACATGAAACTTGATCGATCAATCGATCGATCCATCCATCCATCCATCCATCTTCTACCACTTTTCCGAAGGTCCTGGTCACAGAGGCAGCATTTTAAGCAGAGAAGCCCAGACTTCCCTCTCCCCAAGCCACCAGCTCCAGCTCTTCAGAGAAGATATCAAGGCATTCCCAGGCCAGCTGGTAGATGTAGTCTCTCCAGTGTGTCCAAACCACCTCAGCTGGCTCCTTGGAGGAGCAGCGGATCTACACTTAGCCTCTCCTGGATAATTGAGCTCTTCACCCTATCTCTAAGGGTGAGTCCAGCAATCCTATGGAGAAAGACCAGTTCAGCCACTTGTATCTGCAATCTCATTCTTTCGGTCATGACCTTAGGTGAGGGTAGGAATGTACATTGACTGGTAAATTGACAGCTTTGCCTTAGAGCTCAGCTCCCTCTTCACCACAACAAACCGACATAAGATCTGCATCACTGCAGATGCTGCTCCGATCCATTTGTCAATCTCCCACTCCATTCTCCCCTCACATGTAAATAAGACCCTGAGATACATTTATCCACATTTCTCCACTTGGGGAAGGAGCTCATTCCCGACCCGGTGAGGACAATCCACCCTTTTCTGGCTGAGGACCATGGCCTCGGACTTGGAGGTGCTGATTCTCATATCAGCTGCTTCACACTCAGTAGCAAACCACTCCAGTAAGACTTGTAGGTCATTGCTCGATGAAGCCAAAGGATAACATCACCTGCAAACAGCAGAGATGAGATCCTGTGGTCACCAAACATGACACAGGATTCCTTGGCAGCACCTAGATATCCTGTCCATAAAATTTATGAACAGGATCGGTGACAAAGGGCAGCCCTGGCGGAATCCAATTCTCATCAGAAACGAGTTTGACTGAGTGTCGGCAATATGAACCAAACTCTTGCAATGGTCATATAGATACTGGCTAGCTCGTAGCAACAAGCCCAATACCCCATACTCCCTGAGCACCCCCCACAAGAGATCATGAGGGATGTGGCCGAATTCTTTTTCCAAGTCCACAAAACACATGTAGACTGGTTGGGCAAACTCCCACAAACCGTCAACGATTATCAAGAGGGTAAAGAGTTGGTCTGATGTGCCGCGACCAGGCCGAAAACCCCATTGCTCCTCCTGAATCTGAGGTTCAACCAACTCCATAGACCTTCCCAGGTAGGCTGAGAAATTTGATCCCTCTAAAATTGGAACATACCCTTCGGTTCCCCTTCTTAAAGAGAGAAACCACAACCCCAGTTTCCCACGCCAAAGGCAGTGTCCCTGATCTCCACACGATGTTGCAGAAGCGTATCAACCAGGACACCCCCGCAATATCCAGAGCCTTGAGATACTCAGGGCGAGTCTTATCCACCTCCTGGGCCCAGCCACCAAAGAGGTTTTTAACCACTTCGGTGACCTCAGGCTCTGTGATGGGCAAGTCATCCCCCTCGTCCTCAAGCTGTGCTTCCTTTGTGGAAGGTGTGTCAGTGGGATTGAGAACATCCTAAAAGCATTCCTTCCACCACCTGACGATATCCCCAGTCGAAGTCACCAGCACCCCATCCGCACCATACACAGTGTGGACAGGAAGCTGTTTCCCCCTCCTGAGTTGCTGGGACTGTTTGCTAGAATTTGTTTGAGGCCGACTGAAAGTTTTGTTCCATGGCCTCACCAAACTCCCACACCCCAGTTTTTTCTTTCTTAACCACCCGAGCTGCACTCCGCTTGGGCTGCTGGTACACCTCAGCTGCTTTGGGAGTCCCACAAGCCCAACCAAGCTTGATAGGATTCTTTCTTCAGCTTGATGGCCCCCTCACCACTGGTGTCCACCACTTGGTTTGGGGGTTGCCACCATGAGATGGACCAACACCTTTGTGGCCACAGTTCTGGGCAGCTGCTGTTTCTGTAAAAAGGCATGGAGGGTTGTTGAGGTGTTAAATTATGCTAATAGAACCCATGCCTGTGGCTCACCAATTGTAGTTTCAAAGCGACTTTTAATGGGGATATTCTAAAAACCTTTACCCAATCAGATTAGGATTTCAGGGTTAGCATCAGACCAAGCTGAAAACTACTGTTTTAGAAAAAAAAAGTCAGACATAAATGAGCTGTATAACAACAGAAATGGTTTTTGGTCTTAAACGGGTGACTGATTGAAAAATGGTGTGTTTATAGGTTTTAACTGCCTCAAATGTGTCAACTGGTCATGTAATTAGCCGAAATTTTTCCAAAAAGTCAACTATCTGAACTACTATCTACTACTATTTTGTTTTTCTCTCAGAGAAACTCCCCAAAACGTTTTTTGACTCTTCCGGGTAAATCATATACATCGTTTCGAAAAAGCCAACCCACTGCCTTCCTTGAGACCCGCCCACTGCTCTATTATTGGCCTGCCTAGCTGTCCATCATGTTGATCGACGGGGTAGCTAAAAGTAGGCTATTAGCCCCTTAGCTATTAGCTCCCAAGCTAATACCAGGAAGCTCAAACCAAGCGCAGCTTATATTATTTTTTTCAGATCTTAGTCACTCTAATAGCCATCCCTGTTAACACCTGGCTCTCTCTGGCCCATCTGCGAGTGGTTTCATCGTGATTCCGCAACAGATGACCCGCCACGGCACAACGGTCACTTTTATGGCCTTGGACCAGGGCTACTGGCCAGTGTTATGCCGAGAACTCCCCCGGATTGACAGGGGAGTTATTGGCATAACACCAGTACGTGCGATCCGCCGTGGAAACACGATGAAACCACAGAGAGATAGGCCCCAGTGACGTGAGGCACACCTAGCAACCAGGTGATAACAGGGATGGCTATTAAGATGACTAAGATCTGAAGAAAATAACAAGCCATGCTTACAGCGAGTGTCCTGGTAACAGTATTAGCTTGTGGGCTAAAAGTTCAGGGTCTAATAGGCTACAATTAGCTGGCTGTGCTAGCCTCAAGCCCAAGATACAGGTGATCAGCCGCGAAATCATGACGAAACCTCCAGCTTCCTACAATCAAAATGTCCCGGGACCAGCTGCTGCTGGCTCTTACACCCAGCAACCCCATTGTCCTCTGTGGATCCACTCTGCTCTCAGCATAGTCGCTTCAGCTTTCAGCTGGCTGTGAGGACAGAGCGGAGTCCCGCAGAGTGACACTACCCTTTGAGATCCCTTGGCTCGGTAGCTTGCCTCGGGTAGTGTGCGGTCCTAGTTATTTGTTGTGGAATCATGGCAAAATTTATTGGCAATATACCAGACTGACATGAGCTACACCATCGAGTGTGGATCAGTGAACCAGAGCGCGGCTCTACCGAGCTGAAAGGCTAGAAGCTAGTCAGCTATAATGGATAACTGACGTAAGAGAGTGGGGTGGAGTTGAAATGGTGAAGTGAAATGGTGGTTCTTAAAGTCATAGGCCTTAAATCAGAGTGTTTATAGAAAGCCAGTACAAATTAAAAAAAAATTGCTTCAATAATTAAAAAGATTACAGAAAATGTGAACAAAATATGTCACAAACATTTCAGACACGCCCTATATGCATTGATGGCACTGAGGTAGAGAGGGTCAGCAGCTTCAAGCTCCTCAGTGTTCTCATCACTGAGGACCTCTCCTGGTCACTTCACATGGGCACTGTGGTCAGGAAGGCATGGCAGTGGCTATATTTCCTGAGTAAACTGAGGAAATTTAGCCTGAACACCAGCATCCTGACCAACTTCTTCAGATGCACTATAGAGAGCCTGCTGTCTGGCTGTATCACAGCTTGGTAAGGGAACTGCACTGCGCATAGCCGTAAAACACTGCAGAAGGTAGTACAGATGGCAGGAAAGATCCCTGGTAGCAGCCTCCCCTCCATCCAGGACATCTACCGCAGCAGGTGTCTGAGGAAGGCCAGCAGCATTATCAAGGATAATAGTCACCCAGCACATAAACTCTTCCGCCTGCCTGCTACCATCTGGCAGACGTTACAGGAGTCTGATGGCACGCACTGAAAGACTGAGAGACAGTTTCTATTATCAGGCCATCAGGCTCCTTAACATAACTGCTGCTGCACTAAACACTTTATTTTCAGTGAACAATTTAAGCCCATACACACGTCAGTTTTAGATTTCCATATCTTTATTTGTAGCTTTGGGAACTGCACAATCTTTGTCACTTAATGTTTTTTTCTATTTCTTGCATATATTGCTCTTTGTTACTTTTGTGTAAGTGAATTGACTGGTTTTGCTTGTCCATAACATTTCATTGCATTTTAGCCTGCATATGATAAATAAATATACCTGAACCTGAACCTAATTAAGACATGTGTGAGCTATTAAAATGTGGAAAAAGTGCAATCAATGACCCCTTTAAAAAAAAATCCATTCATATGTCCCCCGGATGCCAAAATTTGAAATTAATCTAGGAAAGAGCACAGTATGGGACCTTAAAGTGACACTGTTATGTCCACAAACCTGGTGATGAATGAGGCGAAGAGAGTGGTAACATCAAACACAGCTTTATTGATGTTATAATGAAGCAGTACACGGCAAGCACCCAGCGGGATCATCCGGCACAAGAGGAAGTGCCAATGATGACCCACCTTGCTATATAGGACAGTGCAATGACGTGACAGGAAGTCGGCATCACCACACTGCACTTCACAATAAGTGCACCAGCGCATTGGCTCCCCCCCTTTACAAAGTCCAAAAACACACACACAATTCAAACCCACTCCAATTTGGAACCCGAATCACATTCTAAGAAAATGTAAACTAAGGTACTAAAAGGCCTAACACACTCACACAAAACAACCTAAACTAGGGCCAGTGTGTGGACTACCACACGACCCATACGGCACGGTGGATTATTCAGAATCAGAATCAGAATCAGAATAAAGTTTATTGTCAAGTACATTTACAAGTAAACAACAGGTAAACATACGAGGAATTTGACTTGACATTGGAAAACGCCTGATAGGCGAATCCCAATGACTAACTAACTAACTAACTAACCTGCACTTATATAGCGCTTTTCTAGTCACAAAGACCACTCAAAGCGCTTTCATTAATACTAACCCTCTATTCTAAGGGCCTATAGGAAACAAATATCTAGGGACAATTTAGAACAGCCAATCAACCTAACATGCATGTTTTTGGCATGTGGGAGGAAACCGGAGAAATCCCGGAGTAAACCCACGCAACACGGGGAGAACATGCAAACTCCACACAGATCACTGTTGGTCGGGGGCTGGGATCGAACCCACGATCCCCACAATCCCCCGGCCAAGGGTAAACTGTGCTGCCGCAGTGCTAACCACTGCGCCACCGTGCAGCCAATGACGCGGCAAGCCATGAAGGCGCCTGTCAACAGAGGAGAATAGAGGGCAAAGGTCAGGAACAAAACAATAGGTAGAGAGAAAAAACATAGTTAATCAAAATAATGCTCATAAGTGAGCCGAATTATGATCACCAGAAAAAAAACCCTCGATGCACAATTAGCAGACAATGTATCACACTTAACATACAGAAGCAGTAGAGAGCAGTGAATGATTGTTTTCGTCAGTATAATGAATCAGTCATGTGTGTGTGTTGGATGCAGAGGTGTTATCAGTTGCTGGTGAAACAGCAGAGGTCTCTCTCTCAGCAGATGTTATGACTAGTGTCTGAAAGTCAGAGGCAACATGTCCTTGGCACGGCAGATGGGATTTCTCTGTGAGTCAGACATATGGCTGTCCTTGGGAGATCAGATACTGTTCGCCAATGTTTGTGAAGAGGAAAGTCAACATTTATACTGATATCATCATCAGGAGGACTGAGTGCTGAGGGCGCCGAAAAACAGGTCGAATAGCACTGACTTCAGAGAAAAAACTTTCCATTCTCTTACGGATTCAGTGCTCCAAATCCATCGTTGCCAGGCTTTGAAATCATATCCTGGACAGCTCTCAGCGTGATCGTGATGTTTTCCATCTTCCTATTCAGTTCTCCATTGGCCGCTGTCAGAGTCCTGCCCAGCTGGTCGAATTGATGAGACAGCTTCGCCGGGTCCGCTTTTTGATAAACTCTGTCCATCTTCTTTAATTTGCGATACACCAGGACAATCCCAAAGCCGATCAGTAGAAGTCCTGAGACCGTAGCTCCAAATAGATATAGATCTTCTCAGAAATCAGAAAAAGATTTATTGCCAAGTACATTAACAGATCACTGATAACATACGAGAGAATTTGACTTGACACAGTAATGAACCTGCATTTCCGTGCCGCGGCGCATCTGCAACGCGCCTATCAGCAGGAGGGTACAGGTCGCATGAAGATGATACAATAGGAAGGAGCAAAAAAAAACATTGATTCAAAATACTGGTTACATACTTAATCAATATTAAGAGTTCAAGGAAAAAAAAAGCTCATGCACATATATTCGCTACACACAGAATTCACAGGACACAAGAGAGCAGTGTTATCTTTATTCAGTTCATGGATCAATGTGTGTGCGGTGTTCAATTCAATTCAATTCAATTCAACTTTATTTATATAGCGCCATTTCACAACAACAGTCATCTCATAGCACTATCAACTGTAGGGAGGACCCCCACAGTTGCAGAAAGACCCCAGCAATCAGGCGATCCCCTGTGAGCAAGCACTTGGCGACGGTGGAGAGGAAAAACTCCCTTTTAACAGGAAGAAACCTCCAGCAGAACCAGGCTCAGGGAGGGGCAGTCATCTGCTGCGACTGGCTGGGGGGTGAGGGGATAGAGAAGAAGAAAAGAACAGACATGTAGAGAGCAAACAGCACGATGGGGACTCAATCTATGGGAGAGAACAAACAAATGTTAATGACCAGCAAAAAAAAAATATTTCATAGAGAGTGAGGAAAGGAGTGAGGCCCAGTGCATTACTGGAGGTCCCCCGGCTGACTAAACCTATTAGCAGCATAACTAAGGGAGGGTTCAGAAAACACATGATCCCTCCCTAATTGTAGGCTATATCAAAAAGGTAGGTTTTAGCCCTATTCTTAAAAACAGAGATCGAGTCTGACTCCCGAATCCAGATTGGCAGCTGATTCCACAGGAGAGGAGCTTGATAACTGAAGGCTCTGCCTCCCATTGTACTTTTGGAGATTCTAGGTATTACAAGTAAACCTGCATTTTGGGAGCGTAGTGCTCTGTTAGGATGATACGGTAGTATCAGATCTTTTAAATAAAAAGGAGCCTGATTGTTTAGAGCTTTGTAAGTAAGAAGAAGGATTTTAAACTTAATTCTAAACTCTATGGGAAGCCAATGAAGGGAGGCCAGAACCGGAGAGATATGATCTCTCTTTCTAGTACCTGTTAAAACTCTTGCTGCAGCATTTTGGATCAGCTGAAGACTTTTTAAAGATGTTTTAGGACAGCCTGATAATAAAGAATTACAATAATCTAATCTCGAGCTAACAAAAGCGTGGATCAGCTTCTCAGCATCACTCTGAGACAAGATGCTCCTAATCTTGGCAATATTACGCAAATGATAGAAGGCAGTCTTAGAAACAAATTTAATATGTGAATTGAAGGACAAATCCTGATCAAAAATAACTCCAAGGTTCCTCACAGAGCTATTAAGAGAAAGAGTAACTGCATCCAAACTGAAAGTTTGATTTGGAAAGGAATTTCTAAGGTTTTTTGGACCAACAAGAATGACTTCAGTCTTATCTGAATTTAATAGCAGGAAATTACAAGTCATCCAAACTTTGATTTCCTTAAGACAGGCTTCTAACTTGGCTAACTGATTAGTATCATCTGGCTTCATTGACAGGTATAATTGTGTGTCATCTGCATAACAGTGAAAATGTATACAGTGCTTTCTAATAATGTTGCCTAACGGAAGCATATATAAACTAAAAAGAGTAGGGCCAAGCACAGATCCCTGTGGAACTCCATGACTAAGCTTTGAGCTGAGAGAAAACTCATCATTTACATGAACAAACTGGAACCTATCAGATAAATAAGATCTAAACCACTGCAACGAAGTTCCATTAAGTCCAACATAGTGTTCTAATCTATCAAGTAGAATATTATGATCAATAGTATCAAAAGCTGCACTAAGATCTAAAAGGACAAGTACAGAAACTAGTCCATTATCAGATGCAATGAGGAGGTCGTTAGTGACCTTTGCTAAGGCTGTTTCAGTGCTATGATGGATTCTAAACCCAGATTGAAACTCCTCAAATAAACCATTTCCCTGCAGGTGGTCAAATAATTGCGTAGCAACAACTCTTTCTAAGATTTTTGAAATGAAAGGGAGATTAGAGATTGGTCTATAGTTAGCTAAAGCTCCTGGATCTAGCGTTGGCTTTTTGAGTAAGGGTTTAATTACAGCCGTTTTAAAAGCCTGCGGTACATGGCCTAAAGTTAATGAAGAATTGATTATATGAAGAATAAAGCTACCAATAAGTGGGAAGACTTCTTTAAATAACCTGGTAGGAATAGGGTCTAAAAGACAAGTTGAAGGTTTGGATGAAGAAACTATTTTGTCTAACTCACAAAGGTCGATTGGAGTAAACTCATCAAGACAGACATCAATAGAAGGAGTTGTAGTAGTTACAGTATTTAAGTTAACTGTGGGAAGAATCTGATTGATTTTATCTCTGATGGATGAAATTTTATTATTGAAAAAGTTCATAAAGTCCTGACTAGTAAGCTCTAAGGGAATGCTAGGATTGACAGAGTCCTGACTCTTTGTCAACCTGGCTACAGTACTGAAAAGAAACCTGGGATTATTCTTGTTCTCTTCTATTAATGCAGAGTAATAACTCGTTCTAGCTTTTCTAAGAGATTTTTTATAAATTAAAAGATGATTTCTCCAAGCTAAATAGATTTCATCTAAATTAGTAGAGCGCCATTTTCTTTCTAATTGACGAGTCTTCTGTTTTAAGCTACGAGTTTCTGTGTTGAACCAAGGAGTTAAAAATCTCTGATTAGACTTTTTCTTTTTTAAGGGGGCCACCAAGTCTAGAGCCTGATGCAGAGAAGCTGAAACACTATCCACCATGTTATCAATTACAGAAGGAGCAAGCTGTCTATAGCTTATTTCCGTTGTGTTGACACATGGCATAGAGGAAACAATCTGCATAAATTTGGAAACAGCATCATCTGAGAGGCATCTACTGTGATAATATTTTTCTTTAGGAGCCAAATAGTCAGAAATAGTAAAATCAAAGGTTAACAGACAATGGTCTGACAGTACAGGGTTATGAGGAGACACTACAAGATTTTCTATTTCTATGCCATATGTCAGAACAAGGTCCAATGTATGGTGGAGGTAATGAGTAGAATTTCCTACTTTCTGAGAAAACCCAATCGAGTCTAATATTGAATTAAAAGCCACATTAAGGCAGTCACTATCTACATCCACATGTATATTAAAGTCCCCTACTATAATTATTCTATCAGATTTCAGCACTAAATCAGCTAAGAAATCAGGAAATTCGGATAAAAATTCTGAATAGGTTGATGGGGGACGATAAACTATGGCAAATAAAATTGGGTTTAACCTGGAATTGCTAAAGTGCCCAATACTGAGGACCAGGCCCTCAAAGGAATTATAGCATGTTTTTTGCTTTACATTAACTAGTAATTTGGAATGGTAAATTGATGCTACTCCTCCTCCACGACCAGAACTTCTGGGATTTTGACAGTTTAAATAACCAGAGGGAGTTGATTCATTTAAACCAACATAATCCTCGTGTCCTAACCAAGTCTCTGTAAGGGAAATTAAATCAATCTGATGATCAATTAACAGATCATGGACTAACAGAGACTTGGGAGTTAGAGACCTAATATTTAATAAACCACATTTAATTTTTAAATTATGAGGAGGAACAGAGGCCAAATCATTCAATTTAGAGGCTTTATGTTTAATTTGAGTTTTACCAATATTTTGCTTTATCACTTTGGGATGCTTATACATTATATTTTTATTTACTTTGGAGGGAGCAGACAACGATTCTCTGATGGGGAAGACAGGGGCTAAGCTGAGGGGTGGCGGATGAAGAGGAGCTGCAGAGAGGCGTGTAAGACTGCGACTCTGCTTCCTGGTCCCAACTCTGAGTAGTCATGGTTTTGGAAATTTGGATAAAAAAGATGCCAGATTGTTAGATAAATGAGAAGCACCATCCAAAGTGGGATGAATGCTGTCTCGTCTCATAAGACCAGGTTTTCCCCAAAAAGAGCTCCAATTGTCAATGTAGCCCACGTCATTTTTAGGACACCACACAGACAGCCAGCGGTTCAAGGATGACGAGCGACTAAACATGTCATCACTGGTCAGATTGGGGAGGGGCCCAGAGAATACTACAGTGGCTGACATCGTTTTGGCAAAGTCACACACCGATTCTATATTAAGTTTCGTGACTTCCGACTGCCGGAGACGGATGTCATTAATGCCGGCGTGAATAACAATTGTGGAATATTTACAGTTACTTTTAGCCAGCATTTTCAAATTTGACTCGATGTCGCCTGCTCTGGCCCCAGGAATGCATGTGACTATGGCCGCTGGAGTCTCTAGGTTCACGTTTCTGACTACAGAGTCGCCAATGATCAGAGTTTTTTCCTCAGCGGGTGTGTCGCTGAGCGGGGAAAAACGATTAGAAACGTGAACAGGTTGGTGGTGAACCGGGGCTTTGCGACTAGGCTTCCTTCTCACCGTCACCCACCCAGTCTCCTCGCTGCTGAGGAGAGCCGGGGAACCGGTGACAGGGGGACCTAAGCTAGCTAGCTCCGCTGCAGCTAAGGGGCGTCCGTCGAGATTAACTGGCGCAGACGGTGTTTCAATGCAGCGGAGCCGGGATTCCAAATCAGACAACCTCGCCTCGAGCGCCTCAAAAAGACAACATTTATTACATTTACCGTTATCACCGGTATATTTACCGTTTTTTTTTTTTTTTTTCTCTCGGCGCCACACGAGTCGGCTGCCTTTTGCAACAGCGGCTCGATTCCGAGTCTTTTTCCCTTCCTCTCTCTTTTGATCCGTCTTTTTTTTTCACCCCACTTATATCACGGACACACAGATCGTCCTAAATGTCTCCTGAGCCGGTGGACGGAGCCACTGTCTATAGCAGGATACGATACAGCAGAGAACAGCTGCTAGCATTCAACCGCCACCCGGTCCCATTGGAAAAACTCGACATACCGAGAGAACTGAGGCGAAAACGCCGCGGCTGCCGGGCTGGAGTAAGGCGGAGGACAAAAAATATAAGGTACAGACCCTCCCTTCCATCTGTTGTCATGGGAAATGTACGGTCGATACTGGGAAAGTTAGATGAGCTAGCGGCTATCTCCCGTTATGATAGCACATACCGGGAGTGCTCTCTCCTTTTGTTTACTGAGACGTGGCTAACTGAACTAGCAGCAGATGCTAACATTGAGCTGGAGGGTTTTCACATGATACGAGCTGACCGAACACCAGACAGTGGCAAGGCTAGGGGCGGTGGAGTGATCATGTATGTTAACAACAACTGGTGCAGACCGGGACATATCACTGTTAAACAACGACACTGCAGCAAAGACATTGAGTTGCTAGCTGTTAGCATGAGGCCTACATATCTCCCGAGAGAACACTCACACGTGATCTGCATTGTTGTTTATGCAAATCCGACGGCGAACGCTGGGACAGCACGTGACGTCATCCATTCAGTAACCAGCAGGCTGCAGACAGAACACCCAGATGCTCTTCTCCTCATCTCAGGCGATTTCAACCATGTTTCACTGTCTCCCATTCTACCCACGTTCACCCAGTATGTCACATGCCACACTAGAGACAATAAAACACTGGATTTATTCTACGCAAACACTAAGGAGGCGTACACCTCATCACAACTACCCCCACTCGGGAGATCGGATCACAACTTGGTTCATCTCCGGCCGGTGTACAAACCCCTAGTGCACAGACAACCTCCGGCCATGCACACTGTGGAGTTATGGTCTGAGGAGACAATGGACACCCTAAAGGGCTGTTTTGAAGCCACCGCCTGGAAGCAGCTCTGCGATCCACATGGTGAGGACATCGATGGCCTCATTCACACCTTCACGGGCTACCTCAGCTTCTGTGTGGACAAATCCGTTCCCACCAAGACCATACGGCGTCACTCAAACAACAAACCCTGGATCAACCCTGAGATAAAAACACTTCTGAGAGAGAAGAAGAGGATCTTCAGGTCAGGGAACAGGGAGATGCTGAAGTCCGTACAGAGGGAGCTGAGGAGAAAGATCAGAGAAGGCAAGGACAGCTTCAGGAAGAAGATGGAGGACAAGCTGCAACAGAGCGACATCAGCGGGGTCTGGAGAAACCTCAAAACCATCTCGGGGCTCCAGAATACCTCCCCCCAGGCCACAGGGGGCAGGGAGTGGGCGAACAACCTGAATCTGTTTTTCAATAGATTTGACCAACCGCCCTCCCCCCTGACTGCACAACAACCACTGCTGCCTCTAAAGAAATCAAGTCCTGCTGCCCACTCCCCACTCTACCAACACCCCCCCACTCCCAACACACAGCCCCCCATCCTGACCCTGACCAGGACCCAGGTGAGGACGGAGCTGAGGAAGATCAAGGCGAGGAAGGCGCCGGGACCGGACGGCATCAGCGCAAAGCTCCTCAAGTCCTGTGCAGACCAGCTGTGTGGGATTGTGACGTATATCTTCAACATGAGCCTGAAACTGGGGAGGGTACCACAGCTGTGGAAAACATCTTGTGTGGTACCTGTACCAAAAACTTCCCACCCCAAAGACCTGAACAGCTACAGACCGGTGGCCTTGACGTCCCACTTGATGAAGACCCTGGAGAGACTGCTCCTTGCTCACCTCCGCCCCCTGGTGGAACCAGCGATGGATCCACTCCAGTTCGCCTACCAGCATGGCATTGGGGTGGAGGATGCGGTGATCTTCCTCCTTCACCGTTCTCTGTCCCACCTGGAGAAGCCCGGGAATATGGTGAGGATCATGTTCTTTGACTTCTCCAGTGCTTTCAACACCATCCAACCGATGATCCTGAAGGACAAGCTGCTGCGCGCAGGGGTGGACCAGCACCTGTCATCATGGATCCTGGACTACCTCACGAACCGGCCTCAGTTTGTGAGAACCCGGGACTGTGTGTCCGACACGATCATCAGTAGCACGGGGGCCCCCCAGGGAACGGTGCTGGCTCCCTTCCTGTTCACTCTTTATACTGCGGACTTCTCACACAACACAACACACTGCCATCTACAGAAGTTCTCTGATGACTCTGCGATCGTTGGCCTCATCTCCAATGGAGATGAAGCTGAGTACAGAGGGCTTATCCAGGACTTCGTGGACTGGTGCCATCGGAACTGCCTCCAGATCAACGCGAGGAAAACTAAGGAGCTGGTGGTGGACTGCCGCAGGCATGGGCAGCCCCTCACAGTACCAGTAAATATACAGGGAACAGACATCGAGATGGTGACATCCTATAAGTACCTGGGTATTCATCTGAACAATAAACTAGACTGGTCACACAATACTGATGCACTCTACAAGAAGGGACAGCGCAGGCTGTTCCTGCTGAGGAGACTCAGGTCTTTTGGTGTACAAGGGGCGCTGCTGAAGTCATTCTATGACACGGTGGTGGCATCAGCCATCACTTTTGGAGTGGTCTGCTGGGGCAGTGGCATTACTGCAGCCGATAGGAAGAGACTGAACAAACTGATTAAGAAAGCTAGCTCTGTCCTGGGGCAGCGCCTTGATCCGATAGAGGAGATAGGAGAGAGAAGGACGGTGGCTAAACTGTCATCTCTGCTGGAGTCCGAGTTCCACCCTATGCAGGACATACTGAATGCACTGAGGAGCTCATTTAGCAGCAGACTACATCATCCCAGGTGCACAACCGAGAGGTTTCGTAGGTCCTTCCTACCAACGGCTGTCAGACTGTACAACCTAAGCAGGGCTGCTCGCAGAGATAGCAAAAAGACGTAACAAACTAATAGTTTTTTGAATGCAGAAGATGCAATAGACTTACACAGTGGTCCTCTCCGGCATACAACTAGGAGCATGCCGGTCGCTATGGAGGGTGAGAGTGTGTATGGGCACATAATCATACCATGCAGGATAGCTGGGTAGACGGTTATGCTGTTTCATTCCATCTAGCGGCAATGCTCTGCACTGTGTGTGTTTATATATTTGCATATTTGTTCCGTCTAGCTGCAATGCTCCGTACTGTGGGTGTTTATATATTTATATATCTACATGTTATTCCATCTAGCTACATTGCTCCGCACTGTGTGTGTTTATATACTTGCATATTTATTCCACCTAGCTGCAATGCTCCGTACTGTGGGTGTTTATATATTTACATATTTATTCCATCTAGCTACAATGCTCTGCACTGTGTGTTCATATATTCATATATTTATTCCATCCAGCTACAATGCTCTGCACTGTGTGTCTGTGTGTGTGTGTATATATATATATTTTATAGTAATACGTACATATGTTTATTAGCTGCTCTTGCTTGCTTGTTTTTTTTCTTGCCTTCTGATTGTTGCTCTGAGTGTTGCTATCCCTGTGCTGTTGCAATCCTGGAATTTCCCCGTTGTGGGACTAATAAAGGCTTATCTTATCTTATCTTATCTTATCACTAAAAGAGGCAGAGGTGTAGCTAAACATCTGACAGAGAGAGCACACCAGAGGAGGAGAGGAAAGAGAGCTAGTAGCCATAGCTAGTGGCTCGAGAGCTGGAGAGCAAACCACACAGGCAGACAGCAAAACAGGAAGTGACGATACGTTACCACAAGGAAGTGACGATCTTTACCCATCTTCCCAGATGGGTGTTGAGCAGTGTTGATGATAATAAGGGAGACCCAAGGACCCTTGGCAGAAGATGTTTTGTCTGTCTGGCGCCAGTCTTATCTGGCACTGCAGCTGGCTGTCCAAGGCCTTGTGCTCCTGATTTTGAAAAAACACAGTCTGCAGACAGCCAGGAGGAATTTTCATGGGGAATAATAATGCCAAATAGGACTGATCACAGAGAAGACTTGTATTTCTTCTGTAGATTCAGTACATTAATCCTTCATTGCGCAACTTTGAATTTGTCGTGGAAAGACCTGAGCGAACCCATGATGTAATCCACCTTACGAGACAGTTCTCCAGTAGTCGCTATCAGGGTCTTCTCCAGTTTTTCAATTTGTTGGATGCACCTCGCCTGGCCAGCATTTTGATAGGTTGAATCCATCTTCAGCAATTTGCGGTAAACCAAGACAATTCCCGTCCCAATCAGAATTATCCCAATCACCAAGATTACGAAGATAAACAAATCTTCAATATCTTCGATAGAGAGATTAGAGAGACACAGCATTTTCCAATTACCTGTGTCACATAAATAGCCCACTGGAGCCGTTCCAGCGGGGCAGACAGCTTCCCCCGGAGCACTTTTCCTTGTTGAAAAAATAGTGTCAATTGTGTTCAAAGCCCAGCTTATTAACTCCATAATTTCTTTTCGGCGGTCGCAGTTGGACGCAGACAGACAACAGCAAGCTTCTATATCTTCAATTGAAAGATCGCACAGACACAAGAGTTTCCAATTGCTTGTATCCAATATAACCCGCAGCAGCAGTCCCTGCAGGACAAATAGGCTCCCCCGGACCTGATTTCCTCGTTGAAAAATCAGTGTCGATTGCGTTCAAAGCCCAGCTTATTAAATCCATAATTTCGTTAGGATGAATCACCAGTAGAGAGCCACGCAGACACAGACAATAGCAAGCTGGGATCCAGTCAGTTAGGGAGGGAGAGACAGGGAGCGGGAGCAGAAGAAAAAGCGGCTGCTCTCTTTGGAGGGCGGAAGTGAAGTTTTTTCACTTCCGTTTATTCTGCCACCGAATTAAACTAAAATGTCCTTTATTCAAACTAAAATGACTGCCGTGCCCCTAAACTAAACACAGTAAACACAAGAACTATAAACAAAATTGCTACAGCACAGTCACTTGGGTGGGAAAGGTGGAACCGGCATGGGGGTGCCCAGGGCAGCCCGTCAGCATGCACGCCCCTGGAGGCAACAGGCTCCCGGAGCGATGGCTGGTCTTCTGGACGACGGAGCTCTGATCCCACAGTGCCATCACCGACTCCCATCCAGCCCCGCCACCTGAAGCATCCTCCTTGGACGTGCTGCACCTGGTTAGCATGCCTCGACGAGCCATCAGACAACCGGAAGTATGCTGCTCCCAACTTCGCCACTATCCACAGATGTGCTTGATGTTTAGCTGGCTGTCGTCTGGCCCATCTTCACTGTGGTCATTCATCACCCCGAACCCGAACCAAGTCCATAACCCTAAGTGGGACCCTGCTCGGCCTGGTATGCTACTGCTGAGCATGCAGTAACTCCATGCTTGTCAGTCTGGCCCCGTCCACTTCTAAAAATGTCGTAGCGGTCACCATCGTAGCTGCAGACCCCCCACCCAACTGCGGCCAAGCACCAGAGGCATCTGGGGCTAGCATGGTGTCACTTGCTGACACAGGTGCCCCGCCGCCACACTCGGTACCCCCCAATAACAACTTCCCGAGCACCGGCACTGAGACTTTCCTGCATCAAACATGAGTGAGACTGGTCTGGCTTGAAAGCGAGAGTGTCCGTTATTCCTTCATCCCAAACCACCTCCTTTTCGACCACCGGAACTGGCGGGTTCCAGCAGCCACAACCGAACCATTCGTTCCCAGCACCGTCTTTAATGGCGAAACCCAGTCTGTAGAATAGGTTACAGCCCATGATGTTATTGCTGCGCTCCGCCACATGGAAAGTGAAGTCAATCATCATTGCCGACTTGTAACGAGCAGTTAACTCCACGGTCCCAACAGTGCACAGCCTGCTACCTCTGTAGCAATACAACGGCACCGGGTCACTCCTTATCTTGTGGTAGGGGAAAAACTTCTTCACCGTGACCCAATTCACCATCAACCGCACCGCCGCCATGTTGAGCAACAGTAGCACCTCCACGCTGTCTAACTCCACTGCACAGTACGTGTACCCGTTCATACTAGGGCTCACCGTATGAATGGTTGTTGGGGGTGGGCGGGGTGAATTCTTCCGTGGGCTCTCCGGCTCAGATAAGCGGCACACCCTGGCATAGTGATTCAAGCATCAACATCTGCTACAACGTTCTCCTCTTGCTGGGCACTCCCTCGCTTTATGGCGGTGTATTGCAGACCCACAACCCTTGCATGGGGGTCTTCCTGGGGAAGACTGTCGGCTGGCAGCATTGGTTTCCGTAAAGTCATCATCCAAGCTATCCTTGCTCTCCGAGTCCGCAACATGTGCAGTGGTGGGCGACTCTGGCAGCTTCTGTGACTGGTGCCAGTTTAACGCAGAAGCTGGTTTGTCTGCGGCCTCCAATTGGAGAGCTAGCTTGGCAGCCCTAACTAACGTTAAGTCATTTGGCGCCATTAGTAGCCTAGCTCACAGTCTAGTGTTGCACGTGTGCTCTGCTAGTTGGTTGTGTGCCATTTCATCTTCAAGCTGCCCAAAATGGCACTCGCTAGCTAGCTGCCTTAAGTCAGCAACAAATTGGTGGATGGGCTCACCTACACGTTGGTGTCGCTGGCAAAAACAAATTCTTCATCCAGTCATGCTTTCTGGAATAGTGAAATGGTTGGCTAGTAGCTCCACGACGTCCTCAAACAAGTCCAATGCACCAAGCATCCGTAGGACTCGCTGGCCTTTGATACCCAGGTTGTGGACGAAAAATGCACGTGCCCTCACCTTATCGAGCTTCCCGAGGGCCAGCGCAATGATGTAGGTTTGAAAAGCCTTGAACCAACGCAGCCAAGACACTGGTGGCTCACCCTGGAGCTTGAGGAAGGGATGGAGTGGTGTAACGCACGCTTCCATACGTTAATCTTCAGTCGCCAAATGTTATATCTACAAACCTGGTGATGAATGAGGCAATGAAAGTGGTAACGTCAAACACAGTGCTATTGATGTTGTAACGAAGCAGTACACGGCAAGCACCCAGCGGGATCATCTGGCACAAGAGGAAGTGCCAATGATGGCCCACTATATAGGGCAGTGCCGTTACGGGACAGGAAGTCGGCGTCACCACACTGCACTTCACAATAAGTGCACCAGCACAGACACTCTGGCAAAAATCAATTTTTTTCTGTTGTTAACATGTCTGTAACTTGTTTTTTGTGACTTACAAGATATATCAAGCGAAAAATCTAACCACAGTCCCAAGTCTGTGGGGCGGCTGTGGTGCAGGTGTAGTGTAGCCGACTACTAATTGGAGGGTCAGTGGTTCGATTACCGTTCTGTCTGCAGTCTGTATGTTGAAGTGTGCTTGAGTAAGACATTGAACCCCCAGTTGCTCCTGTTGGGTCAGGTTTGCGCCGGTGCATGGCAGCTCCACTGCAATCAGTGTGTGAATGTGTGCTTGAATGGGTGGATAGCAGGATCTGTGAGGCACTTTGGTCATCGAGAGTTGAGTAAAAAGCACTATATAAGTGAATGCCATTTATGATTTTTGTTGTGAATTTCGAGTTTGGTAATGCCCCACTCACACAGGCGAGTTCGGACAGACTGTTAGTAGCTATGTAACTATTCCCCTTTTCCGGTTCCGGCGCCACACGAGTTAGCTGCCTTTTGCAACAGCGGCTCAATTTTGAGTCTTTTTATCTTCCTTCTTCTTTCTGATCCGGTGATAACTTTCTGATCCGGCACACCTTTCACTCTATATGGGTGTTTTTATTTTTTAGGGGTCCAATTTGTGACATTGGTGGCAAAATTTAAAATTGATCAAATCTGCACATGAAATTGACTAATCACTATCCAATTGTGTCAGGTTTATGAAACTATTAACTATTTTCATAACGGCATTCGCGTTCAGGAACTCTTGAGGATGAGCGCTCACTTCAACTACTTGTAAATGGAGACGTAAACGGGACACTCGGGCTTTTGTTTCCCCGTGTGCCAATGCACTTTGCAATGGCACACGTTTTACACGAAACAGCTTCAACACTTCCAGTATTTTTCACGCATCAAAACTCATCAACAGCTACATTTTCATGACATATTAAGATGTGATAACGTGTATACATACCTTCAAATTCTCCCTGTTTGTTGGATAAGACGTAAAATCACAAAAGGCGTTAATGCGGGACACGGAAGTTTGGACCTTCGATAACTTCAATATAAAGTGACCACGGTTAATCCTCTCCACATGGGTTGAGCACATCCGGGGTAGAGAAAATAAAAGTGCTTTCCCAGGGTGGTCACCTCGCCAGACGGGGCTGCGCGGGGCCGACCAAGACCGAAGACATAAATTTTTTAAAGGACACCATATTCGATGTGTCATAAAAGTTTGAGATTTTATTGAAATATTCTACACCTGAGCTTCACAAAGTCTGATCTCCTTTTTACGTGTATGGTTTGGGATTTGAAAGGTGCAAAGTGAAAAGCATCAGCACTTCCTGTTTTCTGGTTACTTTACCAAATAACTTGCATGTTGCTGCGTAAATTTGGGGACACGGAAATTTACGTGGTACGAGTAAATTTGCAGGGGTCGCCGTACAAAAACCATAGATCCGATCACATTGGGGAATGTTTTATTTTGAATTTGCATTACAACTCTGTTATCTCTTGCATAAATGAGTAGAAAGAGTTACTCAGAGATCACTTTACAGTACTTTCAAATTGATGCGATTTTCATGTCACACAAAAACTGGGAAAAATGAAGGGACACGACCAATAGTTTCGATTCTAACGGCAAAATCAATGATTTTTTTTTAAAATTGCAATGCAAGTCTGAAACTCTTTTATGTTCCCTTGCATATTATAAAAACAAAACCGACATCTGCAAATTACAGAAAAAGAGAGAGCGCTTGAAAGTCGGATACCCCTGATATAGTGCACTGGACCCCCCCCCCCCCAAAAAAAACACCCACATATATCACGGACACACAGACCGCCCCAAAGGTCTCCCGAGTCGGCGGACAGAGCCACTGTTTACAGCAGGAGACGATACAGCAGGGAAGAGCTAGCTAGCACTCAACCGCCACCCGGTGCTAACGGAGAAACTCGACATACCGGGAGAACTGAAGTAAAAACGACGCGGGTGCCGGGCTGGAGTTTAGGCGGCATGCAAGAAATATAAGACAGAATAATAAAGAGCGATGGCAAGAACCAAGCAGACCGCCCGTAAATCTACTGGAGGAAAAGCCCCCAGGAAGCAGCTGGCCACCAAGGCTGCTCGGAAAAGCGCTCCGGCCACCGGCGGAGTGAAGAAGCCTCACCGTTACAGGCCCGGCACCGTGGCTCTGAGAGAGATCCGTCGCTACCAGAAATCCACGGAGCTGTTCATCCATAAGCTGCCCTTCCAGCGCCTGGTGAGGGAGATCGCTCAGGACTTCAAGACCGACCTGCCCTTCCAGAGCTCCGCCGTCATGGCTCTGCAGGAGGCCAGCGAGGCCTACCTGGTGGGTCTCTTCGAGGACACCAACCTGTGCGCCATCCATGCCAAGAGGGTCACCATCATGCCCAAAGACATCCAGCTGGCCCGCCGCATCCGCGGAGAGAGAGCTTAGACTTTCTGCTGCACATCCACCAACCACAATGCTCCGCACTGTGTGTCTATATATATATATATACATACAGTGGGGCAAAAAAGTATTTAGTCAGCCACCAATTGTGCAAGTTCTCCCACTTAAAAGATGAGAGAGGTCTCCAATTTTCATCATAGGTATACCTCAACTATGAGAGACAAAATGAGAAAAAAAAATTCAGAAAATCACATTAAAGGATTTTTAAAGAATTTATTTGCAAACTATGGTGGAAAATAAGTATTTGGTCACCTACAAACAAGCAAGATTTCTGGCTCTCACAGACCTGTAACTTCTTCTTTAAGAGGCTCCTTTGTCCTCCACTTGTTACCTGTATTAATGGCACCTGTTTGAACTCATTATCAGGATAAAAGATACCTGTCCACAACCTCAAACAGTCAGACTCCAAACTGCACTATGGCCAAGACCAAAGAGCTGTCAAAGGACACCAGAAACAAAATTGTAGACCTGCACCAGGCTGGGAAAACTGAATCTGCAATAGGTAAGCAGCTTGGTGTTAAGAAATCAACTGTGGGAGCAATTATTAGAAAATGGAAGACATACAAGACCACTGATAAGCTCCCTCGATCTGGGGTTCCATGCAAGATCTCACCCCGTGGGGTCAAAATGATCACGAGAACGGTGAGCAAAAATCCCAGAACCACACGGGGGGACCTAGTGAATGACCTGCAGAGAGCTGGGACCAAAGTAACAAAGGCTACCATCAGTAACACACTATGCCGCCAGGGACTCAAATCCTGCAGTGCCAGACGTGTCCCCCTGCTTAAGCCAGTACATGTCCAGGCCCGTCTGAAGTTTGCTAGAGAGCATTTGGATGATCCAGAAGAGGATTGGGAGAATGTCATATGGTCAGATGAAACCAAAATAGAACTTTTTGGTAAAAACTCAACTTGTCGTGTTTGGAGGAGAAAGAACACCATACGTACTGTGAAGCATGGGGGTGGAAACATCGTGCTTTGGGGCTGTTTTTCTGCAAAGGGACCAGGACGACTGATCCGTGTAAAGGAAAGAATGAATGGGGCCATGTATCGTGAGATTTTGAGTGAAAACCTCCTTCCATCAGCAACGGCATTGAAGATGAAACGTGGCTGGGTCTTTCACCATGACAATGATCCCAAACATACCGCCCGGGCAACGAAGGAGTGGCTTCGTAAGAAGCATTTCAAGGTCCTGGAGTGGCCTAGCCAGTCTCCAGATCTCAACCCCATAGAAAATCTTTGGAGGGAGTTGAAAGTCCGTGTTGCCCAGCGACAGCCCCAAAACATCACTGCTCTAGAGGAGATCTGCATGGAGGAATGGGCCAAAATACCAGCAACAGTGTGTGAAAACCTTGTGAAGACTTACAGAAAACGTTTGACCTCTGTCATTGCCAACAAAGGGTATATAATAAAGTATTGAGATGAATTTTTGTTATTGGCCAAATACTTAGTTTTCACCATAATTTGCAAATAAATTCTTTAAAAATCCTTCAATGTGATTTTCTGGATTTTTTTTTTCTCATTTTGTCTCTCATGGTTGAGGTATACCTATGATGAAAATTGGAGACCTCTCTCATCTTTTAAGTGGGAGAACGTGCACAATTGGTGGCTGACTAAATACTTTTTTACCCCACTGTATATACAGTATATATATATATATATATATATATATATATATACTGTATATTAATATGTACATATGTATACTAGCTGCTCTTGTTTTTTCTTGCCTTCTGATTGTTGCTCTGAGTGTTGCTATCCCTGTGCTGTTGCAATCCTGGAATTTCCCCGTTGTGGGACTAATAAAGGGTTATCTTATTCCTGCTTAGCCTGGTTAGTTATACCATTAACTAATCAGACGGATACTTTTGGCTACCTCAAAGGAAGAGGGAGGAGTCGAGGAGCAACAGGATTGAGGCAGAGCGGGTTGGGGTAGCAGCAGAGCGAGAGATTGGAGAGAGGTAGAGAGGTGTGTGTGTGAGGGATTTGAATATGGTTGTGCGAGACCTTGGTCTCGCACAACCATATTCCAATCAAGCTGCTCTCGGCTCACTTCACCAGCAGACAGGGCACAGCACTGTGAGCTGAGAGCAGCCACATTCAAATCGCCCCCACCCCTGCTCAGTCGGTGGCGGACAGGGGACTGGTTGTTAGTAAAAAGTAAACACATATTTGGCAACTACACGGTTATCTCTTGCCTTGATCATTTTCAGAAAAATGTTTCGCTTTTTACTTTTGAAGATATAAGCAAAAATGCGTTCGGAAGCATCTTGAACAGACTAGCAGCCCACCCACCAGGAGTTGTGGCGACCAATCATGTGCAAGCCCTGCAGGTCAGGAGCACGGTGACCAATCACGTGCAAGCCCTGCAGGCCGCTAATTAGAATATTTATAGATTGGCACATACTTAAGTAGGTGCAAGATTTAAAATCTCTTTCCAAGCAATTCTAAGGCATTGAAAGTTTTTTTTTTGTGGGTAAAAAGCCACAATATACTATTTTGGGCAATACACATTTGTTTTTTAGGTGGTTTTATAGCCGCCGGAGTGCACCTTTAAAACTGAAATAACAGAAATATGCAGATATGCTCATGCATTCTGTTTTGCTGAGATGCAATAATGTAAATATCTCCAAAGGAAAGACTTCTTAAATGTAGAATTTTACAGAAATTAGAGACTAAATTAAGTAACAATTTGGAAATTGATCTCTTTGTAAAAATGTGACTTATATTGTCTGAATTTATAAGCAGACACATATTATTGAATCTCAGTCATAGTACTTTGTAGTTCTTTGTGCATCTCAGAAATGAAATATTGATGAACCAACAAGTCGTATGCTAGATTTTGATTTTCTACAATGTGAGCCCAGAGAGAGACAACTTTTGATCATTAGAATGTTTATGGACTCTTGATCTTCTTCTCCTTGCACCTTATCATTGTCTTGTTGCATAAGAAAGCAACACTCTTGCTGGGCTCACATTGTAGAAAATCAAAATCTAATATATTACTTGTTTGTTCATCAATATTTCATTCAGTGAGATTAGAATATTTATGGAATCTTTATCCTCTTCTCATTGCACCTTATCATTGTCTTGTTGCATAAAAAAACAGCACTCTCTCGATGTACAAATCACATCAGTTTCACAAATCATTATAAATCTAGCCAAGTGTAATTGTTAGACCCTTTGAAAATACCCTGATTTGGTCTTCTAAGCAAAGCGGCCATCTGAAAGCGGCTTTTGATAATTAGATGTGTTATTAAATGTACATGTAATTTCCTAATGCAGCAAATGCTTAGCCCCGCCAAGTGGCAGAGTGGCGGTAGCAATGATTGGCTTCATCGGAGCTGGGGCCTCCTTTGATAGAAAACAGAAGTAGCAGATCAATCTTCTGCTATTGCACTCAGCCCTCAGTGTCCCTTCTCCTCTCGTAGGCCCTCACTTCAAAGCCAGGGGAACATAATGTACAATCTTTTAATAGCTTTAGACCAAAGCTCTGGGGAGCTCTTGGCCACTGTATACCCTGCCTCAGTCTAAACACCTAATCAAGATTACCTGGGCTGGCCACAATAGCAGCTAAATGCAATTCAAGATCCACAGCCTCTTTGAAGTCTTCATTGAGAAAAGCAGATGTTTCCCGGGTACAGGAGGTAATACAGCCAGCCGCAATTGGGAGACTTTGTTGTGACATCGTCTCGAAGAGAAGCAATTACGGGCCTCCCAATTTGTCAGAAAAGATATTACACAGTTTATCATGCTCAAAATTCAATACATTCTCGATCATTTGCTCCAGTTGATTGGGATTCTTATCACGGTTTACAAAAGCCAATGGAAGGTGGGGGGGAATGGGTGAAGGTGACAAGTGCAAAGTGTTTGTGCACGAGTATGTGCACTGATGGATGTATTGGAGTTTTACTGATAACTGCTCTGTATCATCATTTGTAGCAGCTACTAGACTCTAAAATGTCTGTTTACTGAGTTATGTTTTTGGAATAGAAAATTGTGGACTGGTGCATCTAGAAAAATAAAATATTGTGAAAATATTCATGTATTTTTCAGAATTTAATACCAAAAGAAAAGTTTTGTATATTTTAAATTGCTTACAAGTAATGTTTGGTAGTGGTCTGAGAGGCTGTTGGCACAGATTGGCAGCTACGTTTCCGTCAGTCTGCCCCAGAGCAGCCGTGGCTACAGTAGTAGCTTACCCAGTACCACTGTCTGTGGAGTGAATGAATGATGTATCCACTGTAAAGCGTCTTTGAGTGTCTATGAAAAATGCTATATAAATCTGATGCATTATTATTATTATTATTATTATTATTATTATTATTATTATTATTATTATTATTATTATAAGTAAATGACAATATTTTAAACCCTTTTGTTTCACTTTGACATAATGTCGGACCCAGGGAACACACACACACAGGCTCAAGTGCAATACAATAATCTTTATTGGTTTACCAGCAGGTGTGTGGGTGCGTGTATGCGGTATGTGAGTGTTTTGTGGGTGAACGAGCTGCAGCCGGGTGTGAGACAGCGCCGTACAGCCTGGCAACCCTAGAGACAGAGCCAAACACAGATATTAGATTCAGCCGTGTTATTATGAATGGGAAACTAACAGGGCTTACTTGCAGATGTCCTGGTGATGGCGTCGGTTTGGGCTTTGGGCCTCCTGCCAGGGAGACAGCGTCTGCTGAGCGCACCTGGTGAAGTGCTGTGATGCGCGGCGTGGTGAGAGGAGCGATTCCGCCACCGCGAGGGAGAGAACCGCCGCCAAAGGGATCCACCTGTGCACAGGGGAGAGCCTGGGAGAAAAGGTAAGTTGGAACGTTGAGCTTACGTGCCAGCGGAGAGTCCAACGATGATGCGCAGGGCTGAGAGGAATCAGGGCGTGTGCGGGACGAAGAGCGTAGCAAAGCAGACGGCTCCGTGCCGAAGCTCCAGGCAGAGCGTGTCATGGTTCGAGTGCCGATCTCGTCCGCGCTCGAACCATGCATCATCTTCACCAGGTTTGACAGCAGTGTGTACCTTCTGGCTCCCTGAGCCTTTATTGTGATAGCGCTCGGAAGGGCTTCCTGCTGTCAAGTCTGACAGCTGTGCTGCATTTCGGCTCATCAGCAGCTCTCCATTTAAGAGGGCTCTGGGAGTGGAATAATGCGGCAGTCTCGTCAGAGAATTCTCCTTGCCAGACGTTGAGCAAGCGTTCCTCGGCTCAGACGTCAACTATGCCTTCATGGTCTGACTTATCGACCATCCCTGGGTTATGATCGTAAGTGTGCTTCTTGTTTGCCTCATGGTCACGTGTATGTAGTATTGTACGTTTTAGCCCACCGTAGCTCATTGTTTTGTGTGTTCTTTTGTTAACAATAAACCGTGCAAACTTCACCGGTGTCTTTCGGCGTCTTATGGTGGCTCGCGAGGGCCACCGCATGACATTAGACTGCCACCACACTGAGACGCCAGTCCCGGTGAGTTTTGCTTAAAGTGGACGTTTGTTTTCCCTGTCTGGGTACCTGCACGTTGGGAGGTCACGTCATCTTTCAGGAGCCGCATTTGGAGCCTGGGCTACGAGCTAGCGGAGGCCCTGGACTACGTAGATGGAACGCTCTTCTCCGCTACGCTCTACGACACCCCCAACAATATATGCCGGCACCTGGACTACGCTCAGAATATTCTTAATAACCTTCCTCGCTACTTCGACCACCCGGAAGTTACGACGACGAGGGCAGACATCGCTGCCCAACACGAATTACTCCGTGGGCTGGAGGGAAACTCTGGCAGGAAGCCGAAGAGGAGGCATTGTCGCTCCTCGTTTTGGGACCCCGTTCCTGTCCCCGATCCGGTCCAGGAGTTCGCACCATCCAGGGATCATCCCCGAATGAGCATGACGTCAGTCGGGAATCCCCCAGAGAGGTTGCAGCTGACAGCAATCTCTATCTGGGACCGAGTGGCTGCAGCTCGCTCCGCCGGTCACCCCACATAGATCATAAAGCATGTGACGGCGGCTGTCAGGCTGGTTGAGAGGAATCCCGAGCTGAATGACTATCCGGAGTACGCTGACTTGCTTGCCTCCGTTTCTGCTCAAGAGCGGCGTTTCCCGGACCTCACCTTCGCCTCGCCATCAGCCGGAGGACGTCGGCGCCACGCCCAAAGCGAACCTCAGCAAGACCCCCGTCTGAATCCGCTTTCGGCGAAGTCCGTTAGTGGACCCTCGCGAGCGGCTCCTCTTCGTCCTTCCAGGGGGCCCTCTGTCACCATCCAGCGGGGAAAGGGAGGAACAACGTCCCCTACAGCAGGCACCATCCACCCTCCAGGAAACAGGCAAGTACAAGTTCATTCTTCTCTTCATAGTTGTGATTTGCCTTGTCTGACTCCTGGGGGCAGAGTTCGGGGTTCGCAGTCCCCCGAGCTCCCACCACCTGCTGTAGCTCTTATCACTAAACCTGCTGCCTCTGTGTCTCCCTCCACTGAGCAGTCCACGATGCCAGGCCTACGTCGCCGGATGAGGAGGGGGCCTGCGGTTCTGGAGAGCCTGGTTCCAGCCCCGCAGCCACGTCGTGGGCAGAGTAGAAGAGCGGACTGCAGCATGGAGCCTGCGCCGACGATGAAGCGTCCCCGGGTCTCCACGTTGGAACAGTTCGAGCCAGTGAGTTGAGGGTCCCCTGCCACCACGCCGGGCGGGTCGTCGGCATGGACGTCAGCGCTGGAGGGTCCTCAGACTGCAGACACCATCATGCCGGCTGCGAAACCCGCCGTGGCCGAGTAGGAGCCTTATGATGAACTTCTTTGCCCTGAGCCTGGATCGACGAAGTCCTGGACGGCGACAGAACCCGAGTGCAGGCAAGTGCTCTACTTTGTTTTTCTCCTTTCTATCTTGGAGCATTTCTGCCTGCCTCTCGGGGAGGCGAGTCAGGGGCAGCCATCTGCTGCACCCGAGCTCGTCTCACTGGGCTCTGTCACTACTGGTGATTCAGAGCCCGGTTCTTTCTTGTCTTCTGAGCCTTCTTCCAGAGTCACCGGTGCGGAGCCAGTCACAGTCGCTGTGCTGGAGGTTCCAGGTTCGGGGTCGGAGGTCGTCACTGGTGCCGCGCTGACCCAGTCGGGGTCCAACGCGGGTGCAGCCGCGACCCAGTCGGGGTCCGACGCGGGTGCAGCCGAGACCCAATCTGGGTCCAACACGGGTGCAGCTGCGAGTGCAGCATCGGTATGGGTCAAGGTCGGTGAAGGAGCTGCAGACCCTTTGCCACCTGACATTGTGTGGGCTCGTTGTCACCATCATCTCCCTCGTTATAGTCACCAACCCAGCTCATCACCGCCGGGGGCCGTTGGGGGGCCTGTACGTTCGGCCCAGCTCTCCCGCGTCTTCTCCCCGCCAGGGAGGCCACCGCCGATTGTCTCCCCACGGTTCTGGTGGCTGAGGGATACGAATCGGCCACCAGAGGAACTGTTTCGCCGGTTCGGCGCCCTGGGTCGGCCACCTGACATACTGTGCTTGCAACTGGGCGACCTGGTTCGGCCGCCGGAGGTTCTGACTTTCCGGGCCTGGGACTGAGGTAGGCCGCCCGATCATGTCCTGTTTCCCGTAATCACCCGTTGGCCACTGGATGCAGGGAGACCACCAGAACTGTTCCCGTTGTTTTGGACTCTGCCTGTCATCATCCTCATGGGTTGTGTGGTCCCATTGAGGTGTAAGGCCATTCGGTGTGATAGTTTTGCTCTGTGCTTTGCCTTTGTTAGCATGTTTTTTTTTCTCCCCCTCTTCTGTCTGAGGGATGTAACGTACTTAATTTGTGGGGTTTTTTTTCTTTCTTCTCTTGCCCTGTGTGTTACTGTGCATTATGGAGTATTGTTTTCTCTATTGACCGTGCTGTGTAATTGCCTCATTTGTGCCTGTTTTAATTATGATTTGTGCATTGGGGAGTATTGTTTTTCTGTTGCTGGTCCTCTCCCTCCGGGCCTGCTCCCCCATCCGCCCAACCTGGGGGGGGGGGGTGCGGGGGGTGCCTTTATTGTGACAGCGCTTGGAGGGGCTTCCTGCTGTCAAGTCTGACAGCTGTGCTGCATTTCGGCTCATCAGCAGCTCTCCATTTAAGAGGGCTCTGGGAGTGGAATAATGCGGCAGTCTCGTCAGAGAATTCTCCTTGCCAGACGTTGAGCGAGCGTTCCTCGGCTCAGACGTCAACTATGCATTCATGGTCTGACTTATCGACCATCCCTGGGTTATGATCGTAAGTGTGCTTCTTGTTTGCCTCATGGTCACGTGTATGTAGTATTGTACGTTTTAGCCCACCGTAACTCATTGTTTTGTGTGTTCTTTTGTTAACAATAAACCATGCAAACTTCACTGGTGTCTTTTGGCGTCTTATGGTGGCTCACGAGGGCCACCGCATGACAGAGCAGGCTATATAGCCCGGGGCTGATTACCCACAGGTGTGCGCGCAGCTGAGGCAGGTGACGGCCCAGAGTGAGTTGTAACACACTTTTGATAAACATGATTTACATCTTATTAAAATCAGAAATGTAGTATCTCACATTAAGGATGGAAATCACCAGAGCGCCTGCCCCACCCCCCACCCCCCCGATATGATATTATCACAATACTTGGGTTGCAGTGCGATGTTATCATGATGTTGTCATACACTATTACTATATCATATGTTGCAATTTCCCATCCCAGTCTTTGCCTTGTTCAACTCTTCGCTTGATCTCAGCAGTCACTCCTTTCTGAATTTTCAGTCTAATAGACTATTGACTTTCCTCCACCTCTACCTCACATTATCAGAATATTCCCTAAAATCAATCAAAAATAAGGATTTACAGTACAGAGTGGTGGCCTTGTTGATAGAGCGTCCGCCCCATGGCTGGGAGGTTGGGGGTTTAAGTCCCAGCTGGGACATACCAAAGGCCATATAAAAAAATGGTACTTCCCGCCTTCTAGCTTGGTGCTCAGCTTAAGGGGGAGCATGGGGGTTAAGAAGGTTAAGAATGGGGGAAGTAGAAGTTGTTTGTGACAGTGCCTTGCATGGCAGCGACCCCTCTGATTCTAGATGTTATTAACATTGTAGATAAGAGAAACGTAATTTTGTTCTACTGTACATGATGGACTGAATGACAACAGAGATGGCTTCTCCTTCTTCTTCTCTTGACTCTACAGGTGCATTTTAATAAATAAGAATATCATTGAAAAGTTTATTTCAGTAATTCAATTCAAAAAGTGAAATTCATATATACACTACCGTTCAAAAGTTTGGGGTCACTTAGAAATTTCCTTATTTTTGAAAGAAAAACACTTTTTTCAATGAAGATAACTTTAAACTAATCAGAAATACACTCTATACATTGCTAATGTGGTAAATGACTATTCTAGCTGCAAATGTCTGGTTTTTGGTGCAATATCTGCATAGGTGTATAGAGGCCCATTTCCAGCAACTATCACTCCAGTGTTCTAATGGTACAATGTGTTTGCTCATTGCGTCAGAAGGCTAATGGATGATTAGAGAACCCTTGTGCAATCATGTTAGGTCTGCAATGCTGTAATTGCTGCAAATGGAGGATTCTTTGACGAAAGCAAAGTTTGAAGGAAAAAATTATTATTTCAAATACAAATCCTTATTTCTAACCTTGTCAATGTCTTGACTATATTTTCTATTCATTTTACAACTCATGGTGGTAAATAAGTGTGACTTTTCATGGAAAACACAAAATAATTGTCTGGGTGACCCCAAACTTTTGAACGGTAGTGTATATAGATTCATTACATACAGAGTGATATATTTCAAGCCTTTATTTCTTTTAATTTTTGATGATTATGGCTGACAGCTAATGAAAACCCAAAATTCAGTTTCTCAAAAAAAAAAAAAATAGAATATTACATACTGTGGTCTATATTAATCATATATCCCATAACCTTCATATGTATAAGCATGTGAGAATGTATGGTGAATACATATGTAAAGCGACTTCACACCTCAGAACAGGACAAAGAGGTCTCAACCGTCAGCGGAGATCAAAGAGCATCCAAGGCGCTGCGGTGGAGACCAGATCGATCGCCCTGACCTCCCAGGGCCAGGTGGAGGGATACGAAGACAAAGGAGGGGGATTAAGATAATGTGGGATGTCAGCTTGGATATGCATGTCTTTTGTTATGTGTAGGTATAAGTATGTAGAGCTGAATGTGTTCTCTCTCTATTCTACTTCTGCTTCTGCACTGAGATGAGACTTGTTCGAGGAGCGAAGCTGATAATAAACTTTGGTTTATAAGTCGCATCGCCTCGTTATTCCAAGCTCTTCTACACTGGTGACCCTGACGCGAGGATGGACCAGAGGCGTTCCCCCGCGATTGACTCATCAGAGGTGACCCAGGCAGACGCCGGCGCCCATGCAGACAGGGGAACGGATGGAAGACGTTCCCCCACGGCAGAAGAGAGGGCTCAACCAAGCACCAGCCCCGCCGTGAGAGCAGAAGAAAGGCGCTCTCACCCGGCGGACACATCAGTGACGGCCCACACAAGCGCCGTCACCGTCAAGCTGCCAGAATTCTGGCAAGAAGACCCGAGCTCGTTGTTCCAGCAAGCTGAGGCTCAGTTTGCACTGGTGGGCATAACGGCGGATGAGACGAAGTTTTATCACATCGTCGCCAAACTCGACGCTGCCACGTCAAGATGCGCGTGGAGCATAATCCGACAGCCACCCGCCTATGACAAATACAGAGAGCTGACGGCGACCATCGTCGAGAACTTCGTCCCCTCAGGAGGAGGAGAGAGCAGAGAAGATCCTGGCGATCTACGGCCACAGAGGATGCAGACCCAAGGCCCTCATGGAGGACATGCTGCAGCTCAAGGAGGAGGACAACGACAACTTCCTCTTCCAACACATCTTCCTCAGCACTCTGCCGCCACACATGAGAGGGACACTGATCAACATGCGGTGCAGCACCCAGCAGGACTTCCGCGCGCTGGCCCGAGAAGTGCAGCGACTCCCCAACGCCTGCAGAGAACAGGTGGCCACAGCAGCATCTGCAGATGCCCAGAGCAACGGAGAACCACAGACAACCGAGCAGAGCCCGCCCACCATGGCGGCAACACGACCAAGACGTAGCAGGCGGAACGACATCTGCTATTACCACCACCGTTTCGCCGAGGGGGCGTACAAATGCGTTCCCCCCTGCAAGTTCAAAAGTTCGGGAAAACTCCCAAACCGAGAACCGTTAACGGCTGCGGTTCTCGGCGAAAAAAATAAACTTCTTTATATGACTGACGGACACACCGGCAAACAGTTCCTAATTGACTCTGGAGCTCAACTGGGTTTTATCATGCCCTCCCACGCAGACCGGGCCATGGGCCCCCGGGGCAATGGAGCGATGGCAGCCAACGGCTCCATCATCGACACTTATGGTGAAAGGAATCTGCCCCTCTGCATTCATGGCCGCAACTACAGATGGACATTTGTTGTAGCGGCGGTGAGTTTTAACTTGTTGGGCGCGGATTTTTTGTGTGCACATGGGCTATTAGTTGATCTAACAAATAGACGCTTGGTTAATGCACTGTCATTTGCTTCTATTCCCTGCTCAGCTCGAGTTTCTCCACCACCCGTGCAGGCCAGCGTCACTACAGCAGGAGGTAAGTTTGATCAACTCCTCACCCAATTTCCAGCACTCACAATTCCCAAATTCTCAGCTACAGTGGCTAAGTACGGGGTTGAACACTTTATTCCCACAACGGGCCCACCCGTATTTGCCAAAGCTTGGCGCTTATAGACGCGACCAAGCTCGCCATAGCTCGGGACGAGTTTACCACCCTTGAAAAACTAGGCATTATCAGACGCTCAAAAAGCCCCTGGGCATCACCACTACACATGGTCCCGAAATCCGACGGTTCTTGGAGACCATGCGGCGATTACCGCAGATTAAACAATGCGACAGCGCATGACTGCTACCCAATTCCTCACATGCAAGATTTTTCACTACATCTGGCGGGTGCACGCATTTTTTCTAAAATAGACCTGGTCCGTGGCTATCACCAAGTCCCCGTTCGAGCGGAAGACATTCCTAAAACAGCTGTAATAACCCCCTTCGGTCTTTTTGAATTTTTGCGGATGCCTTTTGGCCTCAAAGGCGCTGCTCAAACCTTTCAGCGGATGATGGACGCGGTATTCGCAACCTCCCTTTCGTGTTCGTCTACCTCGACGATATGCTGGTAGCCAGCTCGTCGGAGGAAGAACACGAACAACATCTCACTATGGTTTTTCAAAGACTAGAAGAGCACGAGTTAATAATCAATCCAGCCAAATGCAAATTCGGCGTGCCACAAATTGATTTTTTGGGTCACAGAGTTTCACTGAAGGGGGCAGTCCCACTGCCAGACAAAGTTCGCGCAGTA
Organism: Pholidichthys leucotaenia; assembly: GCA_020510985.1. Lineage (NCBI taxonomy): Eukaryota > Metazoa > Chordata > Actinopteri > Cichliformes > Pholidichthyidae > Pholidichthys > Pholidichthys leucotaenia. The sequence continues at coordinate 241,776,338 of CM035839.1, forward strand.
AAAAGTTTTCCACGACCACAAACGGTCAAATCACTGCAAGAATTTTTGGGAATGGTTCATTTTTACAACCGTTTCCTCCCCCGTGCAGCTCAACTCATGCAGCCCCTATATGACGCACTCAGAAAACAAAAGCCTTCCAACGCGGTCGAATGGACCCCGGAGCGCGAACGCGCCTTCGCGGAAGTAAAAAGTGCCCTAGCTAACGCCACATTGTTGGTTCATCCTGATCCCTCGGCCCGCATTGCGCTAACCACAGACGCTTCAGACCTTGCCATAGGGGCAGTTGTAGAACAACACGTTGGCGGAACCTGGCAACCTTTGGCATTTTTCAGCAAATCGTTAAACCAAACTGAGCGTAAATACAGCACTTTTGACAGGGAGCTGCTAGCGCTTCATTTATCCATCCGCCACTTCCAGATCTGGTTAGAGGGGCGGCGTTTCACGGCTTTTGTAGACCACAAACCGCTCACCTTTGCGATGGCTAAAATTTCAGAACCATGGTCAGGCAGGCAACAAAGACAGCTAGCTGCAATTTCAGAGTTCACCACAGACATTCGACATGTGGCAGGCAAACTTAACGTGGTAGCAGACTGCCTCTCTCGCGCTGTGACATCGCCAGGGCGCGAGGAGACAGATTATACTACCTCAGCCGCAGAACTCTTAGCCAACGCGGACACATACGCGGCCCCAATCCACGTAGGGATAGATTACGCAGCCATGGCGGAGGAGCAAAGTAGTGACGCAGACGTGCGCGCACTCCTGTCTGAACCAACAGGGTTAAGGCTGGAGGAAAGGGGTTTACGCGACGGTGTACCCCCCCCTAATATGCAACATCTCAACCGGCCATCCTCGCCCAGTAGTCCCAGCTGCGTGGCGCCGCCGTATTTTCGACTCAATTCACGCCCTCGCGCACCCGGGTGTGCGCGCCTCGGTTAAAAAGGTTGCTGAAAAGTTTGTGTGGCCCGGCCTGCGCAAAAACGTAAAAGAATGGGCAAAAACTTGCATGTCTTGTCAGCGCGCCAAAATACACAAACACACAAAAGCCCCTCTAGAGCCTTTTCGAATCCCAGCTAGAAGGTTCGACCACGTTCATGTCGACCTCGTGGGACCACTACCTTCCTCCCAAGGTTTCACACATCTGTTAACAATGATAGATCGTACTACGCGCTGGCCTGAGGCGGTCCCTCTGGCGTCAACCACAGCGGAGGAAGTCGCTCGCGTTTTTTTGACAAACTGGGTGGCACGTTTTGGCGTCCCATCGGACATCACGTCTGATAGGGGGCCTCAATTCGTCTCGGAGCTTTGGTCAGCCATGGCCAGCAGCTTAGGGGCGACAATTCACCGCACCACCGCTTATCACCCTCAGGCTAATGGGTTATGCGAGCGTTTTCACAGATCTTTAAAGGCCGCCCTCAGGGCCTCACTAACGGATACAAATTGGGTAAATAAACTTCCCTGGGTTTTATTGGGGTTGCGTGCTGCGCCTAAAGAAGATCTAGACGCCTCCCCAGCAGAATTAGTTTTTGCACAACCTCTCAGGCTCCCAGGTGAATTTTTACCAGAGAACCCAGAGCCAGGGTATCTTCCAGCCCCGAGGCTTTTAGGCAGCAACGGTCCTGACACTCTCCCCGGACCGGCACATCACTCCTTTCCACGGGTTTTTGTCCCCCAAGCTTTAAAAAACGCTGAATTCGTTTTTGTTAGGCATGAAGCTTTAAAACCAACCCTCCGTCCACCATACGATGGACCTTTCAGAGTGCTGGAACCTGGTGATAAGCATTTTGTGCTTGATTTAGGGGACAGAAAAGAAACAGTCAGCATTGACAGACTTAAACCTGCCTTCTTGTTGAGAGACGGACCTGCACGGTTGGCGAGAGCACCTCGGCGGGGTAGACCCCCCAAGAGAAAAGACTCAGCCCCCCTGCAGGGAAAAAATAATCACTCTCCTCCCCAAGCTGCAGATTCCTTACAGGAAGGTCCCACCAGGACGCCCAAGCGGACCCACAGCAGATTTGGGAGAAGATTAAAACACAGACGGCACAGGGACTGATGCAAACTACTCAAAAGTTGTTCACTAATTGTGCTGTAACAGTTTAAGACTGACTTGTGATATTACTATGCTGTTATGATTACCACTGAATTCTCTACAGGAGCATAGCTGCTGGAAAGTTTCTTCCTTGTCAAGAGGTGTAGCAGTTAGTATGTCATAATAATTATCTTAAACTGTGAATTTTTCTATTGTCCTTTTCTTAGTCGTTTGGGGGGGGGGGGCTGTGGTCTATATTAATCATATATCCCATAACCTACATATGTATAAGCATGTGAGAATGTTTGGTGATTACATATGTAAAGCAACTTCACACCTCAGAACAGGACAAAGAGGTCTCAACCGTCAGCGGAGATCAAAGAGCATCCGAGGCGCTGCGGTGGAGACCAGATCGATCGCCCTGACCTCCCAGGGCCAGTGAAGAAGAAGTGTTTTGGTATAAATTTTCAAGAACAAAGATGATGCTGAAAGCTGTAGTAACTACAGAGGCAAACAGTTGACCAGCTGCACTATCAAGATATGGGAAAGTGTTGTTGAAGCCAGGTTAAGAAAAGAGGTGACAATCAGTAAGCAGCAGTACGGTTTCATGCCAAGAAAGACTACTACAGATGCAATGTTTGGTCTAAGAGTGCTGATGGAGAAGTATAGAGAAGGGCAGAAGGAGTTGCACTGTGTCTTTGTGGATCTAGAGAAAGCATATGATATGGTACCAAGAGAGGAAGTGTGGTACTGTATGAGAAAGTCAGGAGTGGCAGAGAAGTATGTGAGGGTGGTGCAGGACATGTATGAGGCCAGCGAGATAGTGGTGAAGTGCACTGTAGGAGTGACAGATGGATTCAAGGTGGGGGTGGGATTACATCAGGGATCAGCTCTGAGCCCCTTTTTGTTTGCTATGGTGATGGACAGGCTGGCAGATGAGGTCAGCCAGGAGTCTCCGTAAACCATGAAGTTTGCAGACGACATTGTGATCTGCAGGTGGAAGAGAACCTGGAGATATGGAGGTCTGTTCTGGAGAGAAGAGGAATGAAAGTCAGTAGAAGGTAGTACAGGTAGGTGCAACGGTGAAGATGGAAGGAGTAGAGGTAGCGAAAGTAGATGAGTTTAAATACCTGGGGTCAACAATTCAAAGCAATGGAAAATGCACAAGAGAGGTGAAGAAGAAAGTGCAGGCAGGGTGGAGTGGGTGGAGATGAGTGTCAGGGGTGATTCAGGGGTGTGTCAGGGGTGATTTTTCTCTTCCGGCTTTCAGAGAGAGCAGACGCATTTCTTCTTCTCTCCTCCTCCGCCTCCCTTGACTGATCCCAGCTTGCTGTGTCCTGTCTGTGTCTCGCTCTCCTTCTCGCTGATCTCGATCCAAACGGAAAAAAATGGAATTGGTGAGCTGGGCTTTAAATGCAATTGACACCACTTTTTCAAACAGAAAATCGGGCCCGGGGGAGCCCAAATGTCCTGCAGGCACTTCAGCTGCGGGTTATGTGAGAGACTCATGGGACAATTGGAAACTTATGTGTCTGTGTGATCTTTCGATTGAGGATGTGGAAGACATCTACCTGTTTGGCTTCATGATCACAGGATTTCTGCTGTTTGGCTTTGGAGTTTTCCTGGTGTATCGGAAATTAAAGAAGTTGGAACGAGCTAATCAAAATGCGGACCCGGCGAAGCTCCTCCAACAATTCGACCAGCTGGGGAGGGCACTGATAGTGGCAAATGGTGAACTGAATCGGAAAGTGGGAAACATCTCGGAGTCGCTGGGTGCTCTCCAGGGAATGATTTTAAAGCCTGTGAATGTTAATGTAAATTGTGATGCACAGAATCGCATGAGAGATGAAAATTCTATGCTCTAAGTGAACTGTGCTCATCAGGCCTTGATTCAGCGCCCTTGGGAGAACTCATTTCTCCAGGAGAAAAGATAAGGCAACCCAAACATTCTGATGTGCAGCAATCTGAACTCTCCAAGGACAGCGTCACCATGTGACTAACATGGTTTTCTACCATCTGACATGCAAAGAGAGATGAACTCTGTGGACACGTTATCTATGTTTTAGAACACCATGGACATAACATCTAGCCGTTGCCTAGGAGAGGATTTTTGTTGTCCACCAGTAACTGATACTTCACACACTGCATCCACACTGATATCACATGACTGACATACACACACTGGTCTCTCTCTTGCTTTGTTAATGTGTGGATTTGTATCTTGTTTGCTAAGTGTGCAATAGAGGTTTTTTTCTATGTGATCACAATCTTGCTCACTTGAGCTATATTTTGATAACTATGTTTTTTCTCTCTGCCCAATGTGTCACCCCCTCCCCCTCCCCCTCTTTACCCCCACTGTATGAGGCGCCTGTATGGCTGCTGCGTCATTAGGGAGCGCTTAACACGAGCGCACCTTAGTGATAAGTAAAATTCCTTGTATGTGTGAGCATACTTGGCAATAAAGTTGATTCTGATTCTGATTCTGATTCTGAGAAGGATAGCAGTAAGAGTGAAAGGGAAGATTTACAAGACATAGTGAGACCTGCTGTTATGTATGGTTTGGAGACGTGGCACTGACAAAAAGACAGGAGCTGGAGGTGGCAGAGTTGAAGATGCTAAGATTTTCCTTGGGAGTGACTAGGAGGGACAAGATTAAAAATGAGTATATCAGAGGGACAGCTCAGGTTGAGCGGTTTGAAGACAAAGTAAGAGAGGCAAGGCTGAGATGGTTTGGACATGTGCAGAGGAGGGATAGTGGATATATTGGACAGAGAATGTTGAAGATGGAGCTGCTAGGCAGGAGGAAAAGAGGAAGACAACAGAGAAGATTCATGGATGTAGTGAAGGAGGACATGGAGAGGGTTGGTGTTACAGAGGAAGATGCAAGGATAGGGTGAGACGGAGGCAGGTGATCCACTGTGGAGACCCCTGAAGGGGGCAGCTGAAGGAAGAAGATTAAAATGAAATATTTTAATAATTTGAGATACTTGTAATGAATATAAAGTATATAAAACTTTACTTTTGGAATTAAATTATCAAAATAATTGAACATTTATACAACTGATGTTTTCAGATGCATCTGTACTGGTGTACTTAAGGCCCTTTTCCACTAGCACGCTTTAGCGCGACACGGGACGGCTCAGCACGCTTTGTACGCTTTTCCACAAGCCCCAACACAGTTTAACAGCCGCGATTCTCAGCCCCGCTCCAGGGCAGGGTACAGCAGTGCTGAGCTGTGCCGTGTTGTGACGTTAACAGACTGGTCGCCGCTGATTGGTCAGGTCGTAACCGGCGCTGATTGGTCAGGTTGTAACCGCCCCTCTCCTCCTCCTCTTCTACCGAATCTTCACGACCTTCTCAATAAAGTTTTTGAAAAAAAAAAAAAGAAAAAAAAAAGAATCTCGACGACCGCCTTTACTCAGCACGCAACCACTGTTGGCGGTTTATTTTCAGTGTATTGCTGTGCTATTTTCATTTATTCTCTATCAAAAATGGCTTCGCGTAATAAGGGTGTTCCATGGACCAATAAGGAGGTGCAGTGTCTGCTCACTGCATTGTCAGACGAATGTATCCAGCGCGAGTTAGACGGAGCCGCCCGGAATAAAAAAATATACCGGGAGGTCTCGACATCGGAGTCCTTTAACGGTGAGTTTTAATTTTTTTTTATTGTGCGTTTTTTCGCAAATATATTCGGTAAGACGCTCAGTTTATTTATGCAATAAAAAAGCTGCTCATTTGTGGATGATGATCGCTGCTTTATTGCAGCACACTGCGGACTAAAGCGTTTATTTTAATTATTCATGTGAACAATACGCTGAAATAAGCTTATGTATTCTTGTTAAAAACTATTGTCTTTTCTGTATATCTTGCACTTTCGTGCTGTATTTTATTGTGTGCATTTTCCTTGTAGAATCATCCCACGCGTCCGCCGCGACAGCCCGCACGGATTATTCAACCGAGCCTTCCTGACCCACAGCTGGCAGAGACGGCTTCATTCAACCGAGCCTTTGTGACCCAGTTTGGGAAGCTGGTGTAGAGGCACTCAGTGGTCGGCGTGTATAAAATGTCGATTAACCTTCATGTTGTGTTGCAAAGTTTTTTTTTTTATTTTAATATTTTGTATATAATAAAATGGAATTGTTTTGGAAAGTGTGGTTTGTCTGTTATAACACTGAATTATAAAACAGTATAATTACATAGAAATTCCATTGCCTAGTCTGATCAAAATGATGCTGATCATCCTGTCAGGGGTCAACCATTGTAAAGGTAATGTAATTTTTAACTAGACCAAAAAAGAAATCTTTTTGTAAGCTTTCTGTTCTTTTTATTGAAATATCATAAAAAATTAGCACCAAGTCAAAGTAGGTACAAGTATATGTAAATTGAATGTTCTATCGGCATTCCAAATTCAGAGATTTACAATACTTTAGAGGGAGTGTAGCATCATCTAAACGGAAAATAATAATACTGTTGTTCCAAACGTTGACCTGAAGGTGAAAAACATGAATTTTTTTTAATTCAGTACATCCAAAATGCCCTAGGATGTAAAAAATAATACAATTTGGTGTTGGGCAGTGTGCCACTGTCTCATTATTTAATACAAATAAAAACAAGTTTCAGCTCATTATTTCTAGGTCATTTGGCAGTTAATTCAAAACAAAAGTGACTTGTGTTGTTGCAGCTTAATTATGAGATAAAATTAATTGTGAGATAAAACCACAGAGCGAGCAAGGCAATAATCCTTGGATCCTCCATTTTTTGTCTCGTGTAAATAAGGACTCAGTCGGGTGCGTAACGTCACGGGAGTGTGGCCCCGCCTCGCTGAGAATCTGCCGCTGCCTCGCTTACACAAACCATCACAGCACAAGCACAACACCGTGCTAATGGAGACAGAAGCATTCCGAGCCATACTGAAGTGAATCAAGCCGTACCGAGGTGTGCTGGGCTAGTGGAAAACAGGCTTTAGTGAATTGTTGATAACAGAAAATACTTTGGGTCAAAGTATGGCACTCGATAATTTTAAACCTCAAAATCACAAAGGACATATAACAATTGTCCAGACTTTATGACCATTTTACTGTATATTTATCATGTTTTTCATAATTATAAGTTGAAAGAGACAAACCTATGCATTTCCTCTTTATGTAATTGAGCCATTTATCAGTGTAATGAGAGACCGCAAAAACCCGTGACGCTTGTGTACCAAAACCACTTCTTTTGTGCTAGTTACTTAAAGGGCGTATATCATGCAAAATTGACTTTTGTTGAGCTTTTAAGCATGTTATAATGTTATAATGTTATGTTATAATGTTATAATGTTAATTCCTCACCAAAAACACCCCCAAAGTGGTATTTTCATCCTCACCTGTACATAACTGCATAACTACATAACTACATCTAACTTATTGCACATTATTTGCACATAACAGTACTCTTAACTTTATGCACTGCTGCATATATTTGCATATATTTGTTTAAATTGCACATACTGTTAATTACCGTATATACTGCACTGCTGTCCTTTGCACTTCTGATTGGATGCTAAACTGTGTTTCGTTACCTTGTATTCATACATGTGTAATGACAATAAAGTTGAATCTAATCTAATCTAATCTAATTTTGCTCCATTCACGCATCTCTGAATATTCCTCCTCAACCCTGCTCTCTGAGCTGCTGCTCCACCCTGTCCCTGATAATGATTGGATCCCTACGTTCATACGTTTGAACGTGGGTGAGCCGCCCACTCCAGGAAGTGCCTGTGCTGCCAGCACCGCCCCCAGGCTAACGCACACACCCACTTTCTCCGCGCAGCTAACGGAGCGGTGATCGGCAAAACTCTTTGACTTTAGCATTGATGCTGTGAAGAAGTAGTTCCTCTCGCACCTAATCTGCTCAGTGACATCAGCTGTTTACTTTTTACGTAAGACAATGTCTTCTAAGTGGCGTAAATGTGTCCTTGGCTGTGAGAGATTTAGGAGTTTGTTCAGCCTTCCTAAAGAACAGCCTACTCATCAGAAATGGTCAAAATAGACCAGAATGCAGAGGCTAAAATCATAATATTAAACGTGATTAACCATACACTACATAAGAATAATATTATAGGCTAAAATAATAACAGGAGGCTAAAGAGTTCAACATGCTCATCCATCTTTTCTAAAGTTTACTGTAGATGTTGTTTTCATGGGTGGAACCCAGCGACACGCTGCAGCAGACGGCTCAGGGGTTACGTCATGAAATGGGCGGCAGCCACAAGAAGGAGAGGCAGAGCCTCAGAGATCGAGGCATCTTACTTCCGGGCTCGCGAAAATAACTCATATTTCATAAGAAATTCATTCTCCAGTGTACCAAAGGTAATATACTATCACAAACATGCATATAGTTTACTCTGAAAGGCTTAAAATAGCATGATATAGGCCCTTTAAGCTAGTAGATTCAATCGCTGATGTGCCATTATTGATGGATATGTTACAGTTAGATAAACCCATTCCTTGTGACCTTCATCTGCTCAAGCTGACAAAATTACATAGTTGCATTCAGCAAGAAGTCCTCAGTCTGTCAATACCATCGATCCACACAGATGCCACCAAAGAGAGTCCTGAAGTAACTAAATGATTTTCATTACAGCGTTAACAGAGCATATTTCTGTGCTACATATGGGTACATTAGCGACAAATGAAATGGTAAATTGATGTAATATGATGTGTTTGAAGAAGGCAGGCATTGATAGTAATGAATGCAGTATTGAGTGAGTGGTGTTTCTCTTAATGGGCCTCAGTTCCACTTGATGAATATAGCATGAAGGTTTCCTGTTTCTGCATTGTTTTGTAACAGCGTGTTGCTTTCTCTTTGGGTTCTAAAAGATGCAGGTAAGTCCTAAGGAGGACGCCTCAGAAGACAGTCAAAAAGACAGTTCAGCTGCCAAGCACAAGTTTATCCAGAAGACACAGCAGCTGAGGGTAAGAGCCTATTGATTTGCTACAATCTATTTTATCTTGTATGCTATAAATACCAGGGCATTATTAGGAAAGGAAAGCTGGGCAGTTGAAGAATATAACATTGGGCAAGTGAATATTTTACTTTGCGCATGCCTATAACACAATTGTCTACTAAAGGAGAAGGGCTAGTGTGCCATAGTCTGTACTATATTAGAACAAATGTTTGTTGTTATGTTTGTGTTTTTAAATCATACTTTTATGGAGTATTAGGTCCACATAAAAAAAAAGGTTTGGCAGTTTTAAAATCAAGTTGAAATTTTGAGTCGAAATAGTACTTTGAAGAAAAAAAAATAGTGTTTTTTGAAAAAAGTCAAAATAGTATTTTGAGAAAGTTGTGTGCCAAGTCTTCCAAATGTGTAATTTTTTTTCCTCATGAACAAGCGCAGTTTTTAGCACAACCTCTTCAAAGTCCTAATACATATTACCACACTGTATTTACAATATGTGCTGAAAGATAAATAATATCCTTGTTACTAAAACAGATTCTGGAGCATGATTTCACTAACTCATCTATTCACAGCATTTTGGAGAGAGCCTGCTTGACTATAGAGACAGGTTCCAGTGGGCTCACCACCTGCAGGAGGGGTCATGGCGGTCTGGTGCTATGTACAGTTAGGCCCAGAAATATTTGGACAGTGACACAATCTTCATGATTTGGGCTCTGCATGCCACCACATTGGATTTGAAATGAAACAACTACAACAGAATTGAAGTGCAGACTTTAAGATTTAATTCAAGGGGTTGAACAAAAATATATGATTAAACATGTAGGAATTGTAGCTATTTTTATACAAACGCTCCTCATTTCAGGGGCTCAAAAGTAATTGGACAAATAAACATAACCGTAAGTAAAATGTTACTTTTCAATATTTTGTTGAGAATTCTTTGCAGGCAATGACTGCCTGAAGTCTGGAACCCATGGACATCACCAAATGCTGGGTTTCCTCCTTTGTGATGCTTTATCAGGCCTTTACTGCAGCTGTCTTCAGTTGTTGCTTGTTTGTGGGTCTTTCTGCCTTAAGTTTTGTCTTGAGCAAGTGAACTGCATGCTCGATTGGGTTGAGATCTTGTGATTGATTCGGCCATTGCAGAATATTCCACTTCTTTGCTTTAAAAAACTCCTGGGTTGCTTTTGCAGTATGTTTTGGTTCATTGTCTATCTGTACTGTGAAGCACCGTCCAATCAACTTTGCTGCATTTGGCTGAATCTGAGCAGAAAGTATATCCCTATACACTTCAGAATTCATCCGGCTACTTCTGTCTTTTGTCACATCATCAATAAACACAAGTGACCCAGTGCCATTGGAAGCCATGCATGCCCATGCCATCACACTGCCTCCACCATGTTTTACAGAAGATGTGGTGTGCTTTGGATCATGAGCTGTTCCAATTCTTCTCCAAACTTTCTTCTTCCCATCATTCTGGTACAGGTTGATCTTAGTCTCATCTGTCCAAAGAATGCTGTTCCAGAACTGGGCTGGCTTCTTCAGGTGTTTTTTGGCAAAGTCAATTCTGGCCTTTCTATTTTTGAGGCTGATTAATGGTTTGCACCTTGTGGTGAATCCTCTGTATTTACTCTCATGAAGTCTTCTCTTTATGGTAGACTTCTGGAGAGTGTTCTTCACTTGAGTGGATGTTGTGAAGGGGTTGTTCTTCACCATGGAAAGGATTCTGCGATCATCCACCACTGTTGTCTTCCGTGGACGTCCAGGCCTTTTTGAGTTCCCAAGCTCACCAGTGCACTCTTTTTTCTCAGAATGTACCAAACTGTTGATTTGGCCACTCCTAACATTTCTGTTATCTCTCTGATGGATTTCTTCTTTTTTTTCAGCCTCAGGATGGTCCGTTTCACCTCCATTTAGAGCTCCTTTGACCGCATGTTGTGTGTTCACAGCAACGGCTTCCAAATAAAAAAAAATAAATTAAAAAAAAGGGCTGCACGGTGGCGCAGTGGTTAGCACTGTGGCAGCACAGTTTTAGCCTCGGCCAGGGGATCGCGGGGACCGTGAGATCGTGGGTTTGATCTCTGCCCCCGGCCAACAGTGATCTGTGTGGAGTTTGCATGTTCTCCCCGTGTTTGCGTGGGTTTACTCCGGGATTTCTCCGGTTTCCTCCCACATGCCAAAAACATGCAGGTTAGGGAGTTAAGGGGCGCTTGCGCACGCAGCGACCGGCAGCTGATGGTTTGTCACCAGTCTGCAAAACAAATCTACCTACGGGTACAAAATAAGTAATAAAAAAAAAAAAATGCAAACGCCACACCTGGAATCAACTCCAGACCTTTTAACTGCTTAATTGATGACAGGTTAACGAGGGAAGAGCCCATGCAGCCTTGTTATTTTTTTTTTGCAGCCTTCTGAGTCAATTGTCCAATTACTTTTGGTCCCTTGAAAAAGAGGCGGCTACGTATTAAAGAGCTGTAATTCCTAAACCATTGCTCCAATTTGGATGTGAATACTCTCAAATTACAGCTGAGAGTCTGCACTTTAAGCCCGTATTGATTATATAATTGTATCCTGAATATGTTTTCGTAAACAGCTAAAATAACAAAACTTGTGTCACTGTCCAAATATTTTTGGGCCTAACTGTAGATTGGGTGGCAGTCAAAAGCAGAACCTTGGCAGTCCAAGCCTAAGCTAACGAAACTGACTATTGGAAAAAATATATTTAATTATAAATAAAATAAAAACAGGGTTGGCAGTGCGTCAGCACGAGCTGAATTGTTGGTTGGGGTGCCCATGGGGTGCCCCTCTACAGTCGGGGTGTGGGGTTGCTGGCTGCTGGTCTCTCTCCCTGGATGGACTGAATTCCGGCCTTGTCTGCTGCTACTCTGAGCTAGGGCCTGGTCTGCACCGGACTGCATCTCCGTGGGGTTGGGTTCGTGCTCACTCCTGGGTCTGGTTTCACTTTAGAGGTGGGTGCCTGCAGTCCTGGGGTGGCGGATGCTTTGGCCCTCTTCTGTCAGGGCCCTTGTGTGTGTGTGTGTGAGAGAGCGAGAGAGAGAGAGAGAGAGAGAGAGTGAGTTTGAGTTTTAAAAAATGCCTTTATTGCACAATTCAAAAAAAAGTAAGAGCACCAATATCATTCCACCAAGTGTCTCACATTGGAAAAGTGCAAACATACACTACCGTTCAAAAGTTTGGGGTCACCCAGACAATTATTTTGTGTTTTCCATGAAAAGTCACACTTATTTACCACCATGAGTTGTAAAATGAATAGAAAATCACAGCACCAGTAAATATACAGGGAACAGACATCGAGATGGTGACATCCTACAAGTACCTGGGTATTCATCTGAACAATAAACTAGACTGGTCACACAATACTGACGCACTCTACAAGAAGGGACAGCGCAGGCTGTTCCTGCTGAGGAGACTCAGGTCTTTTGGTGTACAAGGGGCGCTGCTGAAGTCATTCTATGACACGGTGGTGGCATCAGCCATCACTTTTGGAGTGGTCTGCTGGGGCAGTGGCATTACTGCAGCCGATAGGAAGAGACTGAACAAACTGATTAAGAAAGCTAGCTCTGTCCTGGGGCAACGCCTTGATCCGGTGGAGGAGATAGGAGAGAGAAGGACGGTGGCTAAACTGTCATCTCTGCTGGAGTCCGAGTTCCACCCTATGCAGGACATACTGGATGCACTGAGGAGCTCATTTAGCAGCAGACTACATCATCCCAGGTGCACAACCGAGAGGTTTCGTAGGTCCTTCCTACCAACGGCTGTCAGACTGTACAACCTAAGCAGGGCTGCTCGCAGAGATAGCAAAAAGACGTAACAAACTAATAGTTTTTTGAATGCAAAAGATGCAATAGACTTACACAATGGTCCTCTCCGGCATACAACTAGGAACATACCGGTCGCTATGGAGGGTGAGAATATGTATGGGCACATAATCATACCATGTAGGATAACTAAATAGACGGTTATGCTGTTTCATCCCACCTAGCAACAATGCTCTGCACTGTGTGTGTTTATATATTTACATATTTATTCCATCTAGCTACAATGCTCTGCACTGGGTGTGTTTATATTTATATATCTATATATTTATTCCATCTAGCTACAATGCTCAGCACTGGGTGTGTTTATATTTTTATATCTATATATTTATTCCATCTAGCTACAATGCTCCGCACTGTGTTTTTATATATCTACATATTATTCCATCTAGCTACATTGCTCCGCACTGTGTGTGTTTATATACTTGCATATTTATTCCACCTAGCTGCAATGCTCCGTACTGTGGGTGTTTATATATTTACATATTTATTCCATCTAGCTACAATGCTCTGCACTGTGTGTTCATATATTCATATATTTATTCCATCCAGTTACAGTGCTCTGCACTGTGTGTCTGTGTGTGTGTGTGTGTGTATATATATATTTTATAGTAATATGTACATATGTATATTAGCTGCTCTTGCTTGCTTGTTTTTTTTTTTTTTTTTTTTCTTGCCTTCTGATTGTTGCTCTGAGTGTTGCTATCCCTGTGCTGTTGCAATCCTGGAATTTCCCCGTTGTGGGACTAATAAAGGCTTATCTTATCTTATCTTAAAATATAGTCAAGACATTGACAAGGTTAGAAATAATGATTTGTATTTGAAATAATAATTTTTTCCTTCAAACTTTGCTTTCGTCAAAGAATCCTCCATTTGCAGCAATTACAGCATTGCAGACCTAACATGATTGCACAAGGGTTTTCTAATCATCCATTAGCCTTCTGACGCAATGAGCAAACACATTGTACCATTAGAACACTGGAGTGATAGTTGCTGGAAATGGGCCTCAATACACCTATGTAGATATTGCACCAAAAACCAGACATTTGCAGCTAGAATAGTCATTTACCACATTAGCAATGTATAGAGTGTATTTCTGATTAGTTTAAAGTTATCTTCATTGAAAAAAAGTGCTTTTCTTTCAAAAATAAGGAAATTTCTAAGTGACCCCAAACTTTTGAACGCTAGTGTAAGTCATCCCCCCCCCCCCCACAACACAAAGTATTCCCTGCAGTCCACCTATTCCACATTGCCAGTGGCAGTAGTCCGAGTCTTCCTTGTAGTCCGTGCAAAGACGAGCCACAGGCCTCCAGTTCTTAAGCAAGGCCAAGTCCCCTTCCTCCGGCAGCAGAGATAGCGCTGCGCGCCCGCAGCCAGTTCCGTTGTACGTCCCAGAGACATTTTCCTCATCTCAGATGGATTGTAGTCCTTAGACCATGCGGGATTTTTAAGCAAGTCATCTTTGCAGCATGCTCGTCCAGATTGTAGAAAGAACACATTGGGGCATCCATGCCCTGCAGGTGAGTAAACCGTGACCATGTAGTCTGTGCAAAGAAGAGCCACAGGCCTCCCGTTTTCAAGCTAGGCCAAGTCCCCGTCCTCGGGCAGCAAAGATAGTGCCACGCACCGGCAGGGGACCAGTAAAGATCCAGTTCTGTGACAGTCAATTACAGTCAATTAGAAACGTCATAAAAGTCTGATCGAACAATATCCCAAAAATGCGTAAAACAGGCAGGGGAATGACCGCCATTTATTCCTTCTGTCGGGCGCGCTTGACCCCTGTACCCCCTGCTGCTTTACGCAGGGCCGTCAGGTGTTTTCTGAGACAAAAACGTTTCCTTTCATCCAGGAGGTCAAGACCAACCTGCCTTCTTAGCACATTAACAGACTTAATGAATTTATCAGTGTCACTGAAGTAGTCAGTGACTTTAATGGCCTTGTTATAGGTTTCATCCAGAAAAGCATTTATTTCTTCCAGTGAATACAAACTCGTGTTTGTACTGCATTTTGCCTCAATAGACTCAGTATTAGACACAGTGTCGGGATCAGATTCCATTTCCTCGTCAGCACAACTCAGCTGAGTGTTTGGTTCATCTGGCCCAGTGGATTCATCATGGGCCACATTTTCCTGGATGCCACCCACAGCAGCTGACTGTCGCTGTTCCGTCCCCTGCTCTGAAACGGTAGCAGCCTCCGGAAGCACAGCCGCTGATGTCACACATCGAGATGATTCTGACGCACTATCAGTGACATTTTGGGCGCCATCACCAGCGACGCTCCCGGCCGTAAGCTGGGCTGCGGGCGCCACAGCCGGGCTGTCCACAGACACAGCTGCAGGCTCCGGAGCAGGACCGGCGGAAGGCCCCGCAATGTCGTCCGTAGTAGCGGCGGGAGCGGAGGCCGCGCTGGCAGCCTCAGCTGCAGCGGAAGGCCCCGCCATGCCGTCCGCAGCAGCGGCGTGAGCGGAGGGCGCGCCGCCGGCACCAGCCGCGGCTCCATCACAGCCCCCCGGCCGCTGCCTGCGCGGACAAGCGAACCGTTTATGGCCCACGTCTCCACATTCAAAACACTTCATCTGTCCTGAGCTCGCATATACCATATAGGAGCCGTCCCCGTGTTTGACCCGGAAGGACACTTCCAGAGTCGCAGTTGGTGAGTCCAAAAACATGAACACCTGTCGCCTGAGTGATTTCACATGTTTTAACTTGGCCTCCTTGCATCCCAAAGTCAGAGTTCTAAACAGGCCCGCAAACTTCCCAAATCTGCAGAGCTCCGTCGCCAACTGCTCGTCAGTGATGAAAGGTGGAACACCTGAGACGGTGATACGCGTTGATGGAACAGATAAGGGGGACACCTGTACATACGTTTCCCCGATAACAACACCGCTTCCAGTCAGGGTGTGGACATCGTCTTCAGCAGCCAGAAACACAACTACAGCTCTATTCATCCGGGACGCAAAGCAGATCGCATCATGGCCCACCTGCTCGGCCACAGCCAGAAGCACCTCCTCCACAGTAACACTGCTGTCCGGGGGAACGATCCGCACCCCCTGGTGGATAGACAGAGGTGGCTTTTCCAAGGTCGCCATCCTCCACCCAAAAAAACAAAAACTGAAAATGCGGCCAGTAGTAGAAAATTGAAAAAAAGTCCAAACAAACCACGGAGTTCCCTATTTCCGCCCTCCTCCTTCGGCCACCGGAAACAGGAGAGAGAGAGAGAGAGAGAGAGAGAGAGAGAGAGTGTTTGTGAGTGGAGGGGTAGTCTGTAGGGATGGGTATGGATTTGTGTGTGTTCATATGGATGAGGTTGTCATTGACTCTGACTGCTGGGGAAGGGGATGGGGGGGTTGCTTATGTAAAGGCACATTCCAGTGTCTGGGATGGGCCTGCAGGTCTAGTCCCCCCATGTTGGGGTGATGGTCACTTGAGCTTGGTGCTGGCATTGCTCTGGGGCGTGGTGCTGGTGGGGCTTGGCCCGTAGCCCTGGTCTGGGATATAATAATAATAATAATAATAATAATAATAATAATAATGGAGTAGATTTGGCACCTTCATCCCTGGGATGAAGGCACCAAGACTGCCACCCGTCTGTTTTGCAATTGGTTGACTCAGTTCGGTTGGTGTCAGCTGTGAGATTGATTGATTGGTGTCAGCTGTGAGATTGACAGCTGTGCAGGCTTCGTCATGTCAGAGTACTATTTTCACCGCTTTTCTTTGTTTTTATTGGTTTTGTTTTTAATTTTTTATCTCTGTTTGTTGATATTAGTCGTTGTTTGCTGTTAGCTCGGTATTGGCCTCGCCTAAAAGCTCATTCGGACGTGCGGGTAGGTCCGATCCCCTGCCGGGCTGTTTTTTACCAGGTTAGGCTACCTGCTAGCCTGTTTTTAGCCTTTCTAGCCTGTCTTGAGGTGATGCACACCTCACCCAAATTTTATGTCTTTATGGCAAAGTTTATGGTCTCAAGTCTCCATAGACTTTGAGCATTTGTGTACGTTTGGCCCCACCCACAAAAATTAGGGATGGGGAGGCACGTAGAAAGTTTTCCATTTTATTGAATTTTTTGCTGGGTCTGAGGGGTTTGCCAAAAAAAAATCACGTTTTGGTTAACGTTTAGAGGGTAAAAAATGCGATCATTTAGGCGGAAAAATAATAATAAATGGAGCAGATACAGTAGGCCTGTTTCATGAGTTTGATTTTTAAAGTAATTTTGTTGAACCACAATTCAAAAGCATTGTCTGATTTTCATTGGTTAATTTTCATAGAATTTTTATTTATTACCACTTTTGTCATATTCAAGTTATTTCTGTGACCATTGTGGGTTTTTCTTTCATTAACAGAGGGGTACCAACAATTTTGTCCACGTGTGTAATATAGTCCCTATAATATCATTCTAGTCATTATCCAGCCCATAATTGCATTCATTATACAATACCATAATATATAATGCATCTTATAATTAAATTATGCAATAGAAATAATACAACAATGACAGTTTATAATGACATTAATACCAGCATCTAATAATAATTGTAATAATAATAAGTAAATACTTCTAGTATGTTTAATATAATTATAGACTAATATTATCATCATCATAATCACCATACATACCACCATAATTCCCCACATGGCTTACAAGACCTAGGCACAATGAGTAACCATGTAATAATAACCATAATAATAGGTAGCCTTATAGTAGTTACACTAACAACAACAACAACAATAATAATAATAATAATAATAATAATAATAATACCACCTGGCATATATAATACTTTAAATAATTCCATCCTAAACAACAATCAATACTATAATACCATTGTAATATTCTAGTAATAATGATATCAATAATAATAGTATTCAACATATATATTCAACAATAACTCAGCATATACTGTATATATTCAACAATAACAACAATAACAACCTTTCTTCATTGAAGACACATTGTAATATTGCTGTCCTTTTTTTTATATTGTTCAAAAATCCTTTCTTTATATGTTGATTTAAATATATGGATGTTTGGACATTGCCTGTGTTTCTCCCCCAACCCATTCCACAATTTTACTCCACACACAGACACACAAAAACTTTTCCTAGTAGATCTTACTAGGTGCATTTTAAATTTTGTGTTCCCCCATAAATTGTATTTCCCTTCTCTCTGACTAAAAAGATTTTGTTTATTGTGTGGCAAAAACTTTTTACTGACTTAAAAACATTAACTGTGCTGTATAATAATAAACCAGATCCTGTAATTTCAATAACTTTGAAAGTAAAAACAATAAATTAGTATGTTCAAGATACCCAACTTTGTGTATAACATGGACTGCCCTTTTTTGTATTATTAGCAATGACTTAAGTGTACTTTTATAATTGTTGTCCCAGACCTCTATACAATAGGTCAAGCATGGAAGTACTAATGAGGAATACACGATATGAAGTGATTTGTAATCTAGGACTTGCTTAATTTTATTTATAATTGCAATATTTTTTGCCACTTTGTTTTATATGTATCTGATGTGTGGTTTCCAACTAATTTTATCATCTAGTATTACACCCAAAAATTTGATCTCCTTAACATTTTCAATAATTACATTATCTGTATCAATATGTATATTTTCTTTATTTTTTACAATTACCAACTATCATTACCTTAGTTTTATCTATATTTTGTGATAATTTATTACTATCCATCCATTTTTTTAAGCTTATTCAATTCATTATTTAGAGTATGGATTAGTTCCTTATAATTATTTCCAGAATAAAATATATTAGTATCATCAGCAAATAATATTATTTTTAATAACTGAGAAACTTGGAATATATCAATTTATAAATAATTTGGGGCACAATACTGACCCCTGGGGGACCCCACAGGCAATTCCCATACATCCAGACAGATATTCTCTCATCTTCACAAACTGTTCTCTCTCAGATAAATAACTTGTAACCCAATTCAGTGCCATTCCCCTAATACCATACATTTGCAGTTTATCAAGAAGTATTGAATGATTTATTATATCAAATGCTTTTCTAAAATCTATAAATACACCAATTGCATATTTTCCTTGATCTAATGCATTTATTATTTCCTCTGTTGCTTCCATTATTGCTAATGATGTTGTATTCTTTGCTCTAAATCCATATTGATTCTGATTAAGCAGATCATGTGTGTTTAAAAAAGTTTTCTAATCTGTTGTTGAAAAGTTTTTCCAGAATATTTGAAAATTGTGGGAGGAGCAATACTGGTCTGTAGTTTGTGTAGTGGTGTTTATTTCCTTGCTTGAATAATGGTATCACTTTTGCCATTTTCATTTTCTGCGGGAATGAGCCAATCATTCATTTTATTCATTCATTTTATTTATTCGTGTCATTTTAAATGAGTTCATAGCTGACAACAAACTGTACTTTCTCTGTCTCACTAAAACCTTCATAAACCCATGGACTACATTGCACTGAATCAGACCACACCAACTGGATATTTCTATATGGACAATTCCCATTCACAAGGTCATGGGGGAGGTGTTGCAGTCATCCATCGTGACGAGCTTAGCCTCTGACCCCTTTCCATCCCAGCTTTCTCATCTTTTGAAGACCTGGCTTTCAGACTCCCTGGTTCACAGCCACTCATAGTTGCCATCATCTACCATCCCCCCAAAATCAGCTCATCCTTCCACTCCGACTTCACCAACTTTTTCACTCAGCTGTCCTTCGTCTCATTATCTATTCTCCTCCTCAGCGACCTCAACATCCACACTGACTCCACAAAATCCAAACTCGCAGCTGACTTTCGGGACATTCTAAACTGCTTCAACCTTACCCAATATATAAATTCATCCACCCACAGCCCTGGATACATGCTGGATCTGGTCTTCTCAACTGCCTCCCTCATCATTCAAAATCTCTCATTAACAAACATCATGATTTCTGGCCACCTGGCTTTCATGGTGGACATAAACATTCCCACTCCCCACTCCAAACATTCACGCACAATAACCTTCCATAATCTCAGCTCACTCTGTCCCAGCTCCCCTTTGTCTTCCATATCTGCTACATTTGCTAGCTCTTTCTTCCCTATAAATCCAGCCCCTTCTGACCTTGTTGACCTCTATAGCCAGACTCTCTCTTGTTGTTTCAACCAGTTCACCTCTCTCAAGACAACAGCTGTCTTCTTCACTTATTCATCTCCATGGTACACCTCAGAAATATACAGTCTCAAGAAGAAACAAAGACAACTGGAATGCGTCTATACTGCATGATGTTATTTTGGGGATTTCCACAGTAGGTTGAACACTGCTGAAGAATTTATAAAGACAACTTCGCCTGTCTGCATCTCACTCAGATGCTGAATTCATGTTTATTCACGCATTTACATTGAGTTATAACGTAATTGCGCCACCCAAAAAATTTGCCCGTTCACCTTTGGTGTGAATGGACATTAAGAGAGCAGCTGCTATAATGCCATTACAAAGCAGCAAATAAGCAGTTGAAGCTGCTGGTGCCTCTGGAGACCCATGAACCTCAAGGTGTAGGATCCTCCAGAGGCTTGCAGTTGCGCATAAACCTACTATTCAGCCACCCCTAACCAATGCTCACAAGCAGAAACCATTGCAGTGGGCCCAGAAATACATGAAACTAATTTTCAGTCTTGTTTACTGAGGAGTGTAATGGATGACAAAAATACAACTTAAAGGGTTAGTTCCTTTATTTTCAGATCTACAGCATTTTTTACCTCATGCATAAAGTGGCACTTTGAATTTGATCTGAATGTTTATTTAAATACCCAACTTTTAACGTTTTGCATAAACTTGCACTTAAAACTTCAGAATGCATGTTTACCAGTGCTGAGCAGTGAAATGCTGCCAATGTTACAAAGTTTAAAATTAAAAAAAGCAGCAACGTTGCTGAATTGAGTCAAGTTTGTAATATATTCTTTGACTTTAAGATTTATGTTTTTATGTGTGCAAAATGCAACCAGTCATTACCAAACTATGTTCTGTACTTTTGTTGTTTTCAGTAAGAGAGATGGTATTGAATTTTGATCAGTATCAGCTGATACTGAAAGTCACAGTATCGGTATTGGACTTGAAAAAGTGGTATCAGCTCATCTGTAATTATTGTTATTATTATTATTATTTCATCATACCCACTTTGCATTGGTGGGAGGTGGGTGGGGGCTGGCTTACCCCTTGAATCCTTGGCCATTTCCCGGTTGCCTGGTGTTTCCTGGGATTTATGTCAGGCCCTGGGGTGTGTGGGTACACTGTTGCAGGTTGGTGTCTGGGGTGGCCTGGGCGTCTACAGGCATTATGGGCCTTTGCCCGGGGTTTGTGTGGTTCTTGGGTTCACTGGCCTTGGGTGTCGTGCTCTGGCTGTGCTGGGTGGGACAGTTGCGGGCTGTGGCCCGCCTTGCTGCTCTAGATCTCCTGTGCTCCTCACCCTATGGCTGACACTGGATGGGGCCAGTGCCTGGCTGTCTTGAGGTCGTGTGTGTGATGGTCTGCTCTGGCTGATTATTCTCCGCAGCTGCGCACACACCTGTTTCTCATCACGGTCGGGGCTATATAATCCACGCTGCCCTGGGATCCGTGCGGAGTCGTCTTGTCTTACTTCATGAAGACCATGCATGCCTTCATTCTCGATTCCAGAGACCTAAGCCTCAGCCTGATTCCTTCCCTGCTGTCTACATTCTGCCCGCCTGCGTTTGGAAGGAAACCCTCCACCACGCAAGTAAGCCTCAGCCTTCCCTCACCTTTTCCATCTCAGTCCCCTGTGCACAGGTGGAGCTCCGTGGCGGCGGACTTTCTCCTCCCTGGCGGCGGACTGAGCCTCATTCTCTCTCAGATCACACTTCCACCATCTACTCGCTGCAGCTGGCACTGTGGATGCTGTCCTCCTGGCCGTAGCCGCCGAGCTAACCTGAGCATCACAACATTTCAACAAACAGTAAGCTGCAGATTAACCAGCACGTTCTCAGCTGTGTGGACACTACCTATCCTGCCTCTGTTTGTCCCTAGGGTTGCCAGGTCGAACGGCGTTCTGCTAACCTCCAGCGGCAGCAAGAACACACACTCACACATTCACACATTACATATTATTGTTAATAAAGATAATTGTATTTACTCTGGTGTCTGAGTCTGCTCACTGGGTCAGTTACCATGTCAGTACGACTCCGCCCGAATGACCCAGCTGACAGCACGCTAACGCGCAAGGTTAACAACCTCTAGACCCGAGTGGATCAGTTAGCATATCAACAGCGGCACACGAGTAGGCTGCCTTTTTGCAACAGCGGATCAATTTCTGCCTATTTCTATTTACAATCTGGCTCTCTTGCCAATCTTTCTGATCCAGCGTCACCTTTATTCCATCCAAACACGTAGATTGCCCAAATGTCTCCTGATCCAGCTGACGGAGCCACTGTTTCTTGCAGGAGGCAGTACAATAGAGACCAGCTGTTAGCACTTAACCGGTCCACGATGCTAACGCAAAAACTCGACATACCGGGAGAAATAAGACGGAAACGGCGTGGATGTCGAGCTGGAGTAAGACGGCGGGCGAGGAGTATAAGGTACAGACCTGTCCACCCATCTGTCATTATGGGGAATGTTCGATCGCTACTCAATAAGACTGATGAGCTAGCGGCTATCTCCCGCTACGAGAGCGTCTTCAGAGAGAGTAGTTTGATGTTGTTTACCGAGACGTGGCTAACAATTAGCAACATATGCTAACATCGAACTGGAGGGTTTCCACGCAATACGGGCAGACCGGACACCCGACAGTGGGAAGACAAGGGGCGGAGGAGTGATAATGTATGTCAGTAACAACTGGTGCAGACCGGGACATATCACGGTTAAGGAACAGCACTGTAGCAAAGACATCGAGTTGCTAGCTGTTAGCATGCGGCCTACATATCTCCCGAGGGAATACTCACACGTGATCTGCATTGTTATTTATGCAAATCCGACGGCGAACACTGGGACAGCGCGTGACGTCATCCACTCAGTAACTGGCAGGCTGCAGACAGAACACCCAGATGCTCTTCTCCTCATCTCAGGTGATTTCAACCATATTTCACTGTCCCCCATTCTACCCACTCTCACCCAGTATGTCACATGCCACACTAGAGACAATAAAACACTGGACTTATTTTATGCAAATACTAAGGAGGCGTACACCTCATCACCACTCCCCCCACTCGGGAGATCGGATCACAACTTAAGATAAGATAAGATAAGATAAGCCTTTATTAGTCCCACAATGGGGAAATTCCAGGATTGCAACAGCACAGGAATAGCAACACCCAGAGCAACAATCAAGAAGACAAGAAAAACAAGAGCAGCGAATATACATATGTACACATAAATATATAAATATATAAACACACAGTGCGGAGCATTGTAGCTAGATGGAATAAATGTATATACACACAGTGCGGAGCATTGTAGCTAGATGGAATAAACAGCATAACCGTCTGCTTAGTTATCCTACATAGTATGAATATGTACCCATACATATTGTCACCCTCTGTAGCGACCAATATTGTCCTAGTTGTATACTGAAGGGGACCATTGTGTAGGTCTATTGCGTCTTTTGCATTCAATACTATTAGGTTGTCACGTTTTTTTGCTATCTCTGCAAGCAGCCCTGCTTAGGTTATACAGTCTGACAGCCGTAGGTAGGAAGGACCTGCGAAACCTCTCGGTTGCGCACCTAGGATGATGTAGTCTGCTGCTAAATGAGCTCCTCAGTGCATTCAGTATGTCCTGCATAGGGTGGGACTCGGACTCCAGCAGAGATGACAGTTTAGCCACCATCCTTCTCTCTCCTATCTCCTCCACTGGGTCAAGGCGCTGCCCCAGGACAGAGCTAGCTTTCTTGATCAGTTTGTTGAGTCTCTTCCTATTGGCTGCTGTAATGCCACTGCCCCAGCAAACCACTCCAAAAGTGATGGCTGATGCCACCACCGTGTCGTAGAATGTCTTCCGCAGTGCCCCTTGTACACCAAAAGACCTGAGTCTCCTCAGTAGGAACAGCCTGTGTTGTCCCTTCTTGTAGAGTGCGTCAGTATTGTGTGACCAGTCTAGTTTATTGTTCAGATGAACACCCAGGTACTTGTAGGATGTCACCATCTCAATGTCTTGTTCCCTTTATGTTTACTGGTGCTGTGAGGGGTTGTCCTTGCCTGCGGCAGTCCACCACCAGCTCCTTAGTTTTCCTCGTGTTGATTTGGAGGCAGTTCCGATGGCACTAGTCCACGAAGTCCTGGATAAGTCCTCTGTACTCAGCTTCATCTCCGTTGGAGATGAGGCCGACGATCGCAGAGTCATCAGAGAACTTCTGTAGATAGCAGTGTGTTGTGTTGTGTGAGAAGTCCGCAGTATAAACTTGGTTTACCTGGTTGTTGTACACCTGGTTGGTGTACAAACCCCTAGTACACAGACAACCTCCGGTCATGCGCGCGGTGAGGTTATGGTCTGAGGAGGCAATGGACGTGCTAAAGGACTGTTTTGAAATTACTGCCTGGGAGCAGCTCTGCGATCCACATGGTGAAGACATCGATGGCCTCACTCACACCATCACGGACTACATCGGCTTCTGTGTGGACAACACCGTACCCACTAAGACCATACGGTGTTGCTCGAACAACAAACCCTGGATCAACCCTGAGATAAAAACACTTCTGAGAGAAGAAGAGGATCTTCAGGTTGGGGAACAAGGAGATGCTGAAGTTCGTACAGAGGGAGCTAAGGAGGAAGATCAGACAAGGCAAGGACAGCTTCAGGAAGAAGATGGAGGACAAGCTGCAACAGAGCGACATCGGCGGGGTCTGGAGATACCTTAAAACCAACTCTGGGCTCCAGAATACCTCCCCCCAGGCCACGGGGGGCAGGGAGTGGGCGAACAATCTGAACCTGTTTTTTAATAGGTTTGACCAATCGCCCCCCCCCCCCCCCGACTGCACAACAACCACTGCTGCCTCTAAAGTCATCGAGACCTGCTGTCCACACCCCACTCCACCAACACCCCCCCACTCCTAGCACACAGCCCCCCAACCTGACCCTCACTAAGACCCAGGTGAGGACGGAGCTGAGGAAGATCAAAGCAAGGAAGGTCTCGGGACCGGACGGCATCAGCGCGAAGCTCCTCAAGTCCTGTGCAGACCAGCTGTGTGGGATTGTGGAGCACATCTTCAACCTTAGCCTGAAGCTGGGGAGGGTACCACAGTTGTGGAAAATATCTTGTGTGGTACCAGTACCAAAGACTTCCCACCCCAAAGATCTGAACAGCTACAGACCAGTGGCCCTGACGTCTCACATGATGAATACCCTGGAGAGACTGCTCCTTGCTCACCTCCGCCCCCTAGTGGGACCAGCGATGGATCCACTCCAGTTCGCCTACCAGCATGGCATTGGGGTGGAGGATTCAGTGATCTTCCTCCTTCACCGTTCTCTGTCCCACCTGGAGAAGCCCGGGAATGCGGTGAGGATCATGTTCTTTGACTTCTCCAGTGCTTTCAACACCATTCAACCAATGATCCTGAAGGACAACCTACTGTGCGCAGGGGTGGACCAGCACCTGTCATCATGGATCCTGGACTACCTCACTAACCGGCCACAGTTTGTGAGAACCCGAGATTGTGTGTCCGACACGATCATCGGCAGCACGGGGGCCCCCCAGGGAACAGTTTTGACTCCCTTCCTGTTCACCCTTTATACTGCGGACTTCTCACACAACACAACACACTGCCATTTACAGAAGTTCTCTGACAACTCTGCGATCGTCGGCCTCATCTCCAACGGAGATGAAGCTGAGTACAGAGGACTTATCCAGGACTTCGTGGACTGGTACCATCGGAACTGCCTCCAGATCAATGCGTGGAAAACTAAGGAGCTGGTGGTGGACTGCCGCAGGCAAGGACAACTCCTCACAGCACCAGTAAACATACAGGGAACAGACATTGAGATGGTGACATCCTACAAGTACCTGGGTGTTCATCTGAACAATAAACTAGACTGGTCACACAATACCGACACACTCTACAAGAAGGGACAGCGCAGGCTGGTCCTACTGAGGAGGCTCAGGTTTTTTGGTGTACAAGGAGCGCTGTTGAAGACATTCTACGACACGGTGGTGGCATCAGCCATCACTTTTGGAGTGGTCTGCTGGGGCAACGGCATTACAGCAGCCGATAGGAAGAGACTCAACAAACTGATCAAGAAAGCTAGATCTGTCCTGGGGCAGCGCTTTGACCCAGTGGAGGAGATAGGAGAGAGAAGGATGGTGGCTAAACTGTCATCTCTGCTGGAGTCCGAGTCCCACCCTATGCAGGACATACTGAATGCACTGAGGAGCTCATTTAGCAGTAGACTCCATCATCCTAGGTGCGCAACCGAGAGGTTTCGCAGGTCCTTCCTACCTACGGCTGTCAGACTGTATAACCTAAGCAGGGCTGCTCACAGAGATAGCAAAAAAACGTGACGACCTAATAGTATTGAATGGAAAAGACGCAACAGACTTACACAAATGGTCCCCTCCAGTATACAACTAGGACAATATCAGCCGCTACGTAGGGTGACAATATGTATGGGTACATATTCATACTATGTAGGATTACTAAGTAGACAGTTATGCTGTTTATTCCATCTTGCTACAATGTTCTGCACTTTGTATATATATTTATATATTTATGTGTACGTACAGTATGTATATCCACTGCTCTTATTTATATTTTTCATAGCTTCTTAATTATTGCTCTGAGTGTTGCTATCCCTGTGCTGTTGCAATCCTGGAATTTCCCCATTGTGGGACTAATAAAGGCTTATCTTATCTTATATTGACCCAGTTAACCCATTTAATGGACTAGTTGGATCGTTTGGCAAGCCCGCAGACGTTGCCACCGGCTCCATCAGTCACTAGTAGCTCCTCGGCTCCCGCTAGCTACCCATCCGGGCAGGGGCCTTCTCCTTGGCTAATTCCCGTCCCCACTCCCACCCGTTTTAGTGGAAAGTTAGGGGAGGTGCGGGGTTTCATTATGCAGTGTGAGATAGTGCTTCACCACCGGGGATTTCACCACAGACTACAGCCAGATTGGCTAAATTATTAACTTGCTAGAGGGGCAAGCGCTAGCTTGGGTCTGCGCTGTCATGGCTAGGGCGAATTATTCCAACATGACTTATGTGCAATTTGTCAGTGAGCTTAAGGAGGTGTTTGACCACTCCGACTGTGATAGTGTGCTTACCTCCCAGCTGCTTAACCTTAGTCAGGGAACTCAATCAGTGGCAGACTATGCTGTTGACTTCCGGGTGGTGGCTACAGAGGTTGGGTGGGTGGATGCCTCACTTTGCAGTATTTTCATTAAGAGCCTTAGCCCTAGCCTGCGGGATGAGTTGGCTCCCTTGGAGAAACCTGGTAGGCTTACTGAATTAATCTCCTTAGCCATCAATCTGGATAACAGATTAAGGGAGCGGGCAGCGGAACGTAGGTCCTCTAGTCGCTCAGGTGCCCAATATCGTCATTCCCGGCGGCCTTCCCTATTGGCTCTGCCTCCCTCGGATTCCCCGGAAGGTCCGGAACTTATATCAGTGAAGCAATCCAAACTATCATCGGCGGAGAAACAGCGCTGCCGTGAGCTAGGGTTGTGTCTGTACTGCGGGAGCGAGGAGCACAAGGTAGTGTCATGTCCTGAGTGGCCAAAAGGGGGAGTATCGCAGTAGGGGGACTCACGGACTTGTTTCAAGCCAATCTCCTATCTAGTTTACGTCTCCCTATTCATTTCATTCACAAACACACAGAAATAGGGACTCATGCACTGATTGATTCGGGGGCTGAGCAGAACTTTATCTCAGGTAGACTGGCAACCCGGTTGGGTCTTCCCTGCCAATCACTCAAGGTCCCAATTAAGCTTATCGCCCTGTCCAAAGCCCCTCTCGTTACCGTATCCCAGCAGACCCTCCCAGTGGCCGTCATTATATCTGGGAACCGTCGGGAGGAACTGAAGTTTTTCATGTTGCCGGTTTCCTCCTCCCCGGTTATTCTTGGGTATCCCTGGTTACGGCTTCACAGTCCCTCCATTGACTGGCTCTTTGGGAGTATATTATCGTGGCGTTCGTTCTGTCTCGGTGCCTGTCTGCAATCGGCTGCTTGCTCGCCGTCCATGCCCCTAAGTGTTTCCACCATCCCTCCTCCCGACCTGTCCAAGGTGCCCCCGGAGTATCACGACCTTGGGTCCGTTTTCAGCAAGACCCAGGCCCTTTCCCTCCCCCCTCACCGCCCTTATGATTGTGCCATTAACCTCCGTGCCGGAGTCCCGCTACCGTCGAGTTGTCTCTACAGCCTGTCACCTCCGGAGTGGGAAGCCATGGAGGCTTATATTAAAGAATCATTGGCCTCCGGCATAATTCGGCCATCATCCTCAGCAGTGGGGGCGGGGTTTTTTTTGTGAGAAAGAAGGATGGTTCACTAAGGCTGTGCATTGACTTCAGAGAACTTAATAACATCACTATTAAAGTAGAACTGAACCCACCATTTGGCGCAAAAAGTAGAATAGCAGATTAATTCCTTATTACCTATTGTATTTTTCAACACATAAAAGAAATTTTTAGGCCGTGCGATGGCCAAGCTATAAGCCGATAAACTTTTGCCTCTGGCTGGCAGTGCCAAACAAACCGGAAGTAGTGCAGACGACGCTGCGTGACATCACGAGTGTGATCCCTAAACAAAACAACAATGGCAGATAATAGCCGTTCCAGCAGTTCCAGCAGTCAAGAAAACCAGAGTTTTCAGAGTGAAGAGGCATTCAGGATCGTGACGAGACAGAGGAGGATGCAGGAGTGTGGCAGGTGGCAGGCATGCACAAGGGCGAGCCCGTGAGACAGCGACCTGATGCACCTGTGACAGCAGCTGGCAGACGGCGATGCAGAGGCGAGGTCCACCGCCGGGGAATACAGTGATCCCTTACTTATCGCGTTTAATGGGGACCAGAACCGACCGCGAAAAGTGAAAAACCGCGAAGTAGCGTCACCCCCCCCCAAGGGCGTCACAAGCACTATTTTGCACAAAAAGGCACAAGAGAACAGCGAAAAGTGCCACTAACCAACACGAGCGATAAAGAACAATGAATGCGGTCTTCCTTCGCTGGGTATGTGCGCTCTGCAGGGAGAGAAGCTGGGTAAAACGTCTCGGCGAATCAGCTTGCGAGGTAAAACGTCTCGGCCAATCAGCTTGCGAGATTCCCGAGCGGTGAAGAGGTGGGCGGAGAGGAGTGGAGCGGTGGTCAGAGAGGTGGATTTTGAGTTGTGCGGGCTCTCCGTGTTGATACCTGATGTTCTAGATGATAGAACATAATAATAATAGATAAAATTATGATGATCTACTTTTTTTGCAGATTTTATCAACTGTCACTCAACCTTAAAATAGTGTGGATGTTTCTGACCAAGCAGAGGAAGCTGATGAACAGGACTTTTATGTAAATCCAAATTTATACCATAAAATGGTAGAAAAATTATTGAAATGTATATGACATGCGACTTTGATGAATGCTGAACTATGAGAATTATAACATTGACATGAACATTAAGAAACTCAATATATGATTTTACAAAACTTTACTTAAATAACATTGTTCACAAATCTAATCTTGGTAGGCAAAATCCCTTGTAGTGATGAGATGGGAAGGTTTCTCTGATGAGGCTCACAGCACAGGCAGGCAACATAACCCTCACTTCTTCTCCAAAAAAATCCCCAACACCACCGGACCAGTTGCCTGTAGGCTATGAATCTGTATCGCCTGAAAAATATGGGGTTGGCATTGATTATTCCGTTTGCATTGATTATTGAATGTATTGAATGATTTCTTCATAATTCATCTGGGAAATTAAATCAAATGAGTAAATATTGTTTATAAACTCACTCGTGTGGACGACGTCATCTGTCTCATCAGCTCCAGCTGCGCACAGACCAGCAGGTGCTAATCAGCGGCTGTTAAAAGTATTGAGAAGATGATGATTAACAACATGTCATCAGGCAGTGAGTGACCAATGGGTAGTTTTAGTTTGAAAATTAAGTGTGTGACCATGCATGTCGCCAAAGAAAAATATTTCTAAGCATCTTTTACCAAGATAAATCTTCCAGCCGATCGTCAACGTGGTCTGTTCCCGTCTGTGTTGCGTCTTCCTCCTCTCCCTCTGGCTCGAACAAATAAGGCTGACAGGCCACACACCACCCAAAACTTCTTCATTGTCAATGTCATCATTTATATTGAGGTCGTCAAACTCGAGAAAATAATCGCTGTCCGAATCACTTTGCTCTCGTTCTGCAATTTTTTTTCATACCGAAATGACGTCAAGGCTGCACGCACCTATCGGGAGATGGCGGTACTGCAGCATCAGTGAGTGAAAGATGGGCTATGACCAAATAATGTCATTTATGGAGGATGGTGACACATATTAAATCAGGGGAATGGGAAGAATGGAATATTTTCATACAATCAGTTGATTGGTTCAATAAAAAAATGTCACTGTCCGCCGCCTTTAAAACCACTGTATGGTCTTGGCCACCGTGCTGCAGCTCAGTTTCAGGGTGTTGGCAATCTTCTTATAGCCTAGGCCATCTTTATATAGAGCAACAATTCTTTTTTCAGATCCTCATAGAGTTCTTTGCCATGAAGTGCCATGATGAACTTCCTGAGACCAGTATGAGAGAGTGTGAGAGCGATAACACCGAATTTAACACATCTGCTTCCCATTCACACTTGAGACCTTGTAACACTAACGAGTCACATGACTCTGGGGAGGGGAAATGGCTAATTGGGCACAATTTGGACATTTTCGTTAGGAATGTACTCAATTTTGTTGCCAGCGGTTTAGACATTAATGGCTGTGTGTTGAGTTATTTTGAGGGGACAGCAAATTTACACTGTTATACAAGCTGTACACTGACTACTTTACATTATATCAAAGTGTCATATCTTCAGTGTTGTCCCATGAAAAGATATAATAAAATATTTACAAAAATGTGAGGGGTGTACTCACTTTTGTGAGATACTATATTACCTGCTTACCTGTACCACAGCTAAAGTCCATGTGGGCACAGATGAGGCCAACATGGAAGCCGCAGACAAACCCACTTTGGACCCATAAGACAGCCTAGTTTCAACCTTTGCCCACATGGGCATGCTGTCTGGGTCCACATCTATTTTGTGATGCAGAAAGACGTCAACCAATGTGTCTGTCTTCAGACCAGCGTCTGGCAAAGCAAAGCCCGTCAAATTAGCAAGTCTTATTTATCTGACATGCTTCATCAGTAAAAATGTTGTTTTCAAACTGTTTTTCCTACTTTATCCCTTAGGACACTCACATGAGCAATGGGAAGAAAGCCCAGTGGAAACAATACTCTAACCCCTGTCAACAGCATCAGCCCCCGACCCCCGGTGTCACTGCTGTGAGTGGAGACTGCTGGGACTCTCCGTTAGCAAAACCAACTCAGCCAAAGCCCGAGAAGACATCTACATCACAGCCTTTGCCCCCTATAATCCACCTTAACGTCCACCTAAATACTCCAAGTTGCCAGGATGCCATCATCAGCCTAGGCTCTCATCACGGTCACAATCGTTCAGCACCTCAGCCTATTTTGTTCCCAGCCTATCAGCAGACAGATCCAGGAAAGTCCACGCAGATGCCTGTAAGGGAAAGACACAACGGACAGCTGCCACATCAAAATCTGAAAGTTAACATGGAGCAGCGGCAAAGGTGACACATTTATGTATTCATTTATTTAATAATGGTCATAAGGAAAATTCAGTTACTCTTTGTCAATTAAATTAAAATAAAATTAACTACATAAATAAATAAACAGCATGTAACCACAGAATATAATCCATCCATATTCTATCGCTTATCTTGGAGTCCGGATCAGGGGGGCAGCAGTCCAAACAAAGTAGTCCAGTACCGAGTACTTGGTTCACATAGCACCATCATCCCTCCTGTAGCTGGTGAGCCCACTAGAGGGTGGACTCATGTGGCTCCTTTGGGTAATGCTGGGTCCTTGGTGTAACTTTTTCTTGAAGATCTACTGGACCACTCTTGGTCTGGCCCTTCACCCATGGCCGATTTGTCTTGGGAGACCCTACCAGGGGCAAGTTGCCCCCAACAACATAGCTCCTGGGATCATTAGGGCACACAAATCCCTCGAGCACGATAAGATGGTGAGCCACAGAGGGGGCAAAATATAACTGAAACTTAAATATAAATAAAATGCCCAAGTCAACATTTGTAAGAGATTTTTTTTCCCTCTTAAATATCCAGATTTTTTTTCTTACAAATATGTGTCTCTTATTAATGCCCTATTAATCTGACTTTTTATGAATCTGCAACTTTTAAAATTTTTCTCCTTAAAATTGCCATAAATTTGTGACATTTTTCCTCATAAATGTATTTTTTCCTTTAAATTAGCTTTTTACTTGTAATTTTGTGAAGTTTATATCTTAAACTTGCAGCTTTTTCTTATAAATTTGACTTCTCTGGTTTTGGCACAACTGATGCCATATTACGTATGGGCATATAGATATTAGTGGTGAGAATATTAATCATGGTTTAATGCCACACCCCGTTTAATGCCGGCAACTTTTTTTTGATCTCGTGCACGAACGGGGATTTTTGACCTTGCTGCACGCTTGCTGTTTGGGAAATGGCAGCATGCACACATGCAGCTCAGCCCTTCCGTCTTACAATACTGTACGCCTGGCATCCCATGAGGTTTGGCTGTGTTTACAGCTGTGTACAGAGGGAATACAGCTGCAGACCTGAAACAGCCGGACCCGTTTGTGTAATTTTTTACCATAAGATCGCTCGGTGTTGTGCCCCGGAGCCATTCTGCCTCCCAAACAGCATTCAGCTCTGTTGCTGTTAGCGAACTAAACTCTAGAGGAATTCTAGCTGAGTTAGCTCCAGCATTCGTGGTCTCTTAGGGGAAACGGTAACAACATTCCTATCAAGTGAAGCTGACAAAATGTCAAACTGCAACAACCGTGTGGATTTTTGTCCCCTGAGGCCTCCACATGCTGTGGCGCTCCTTCTGCGTTCTGGTAGGGAGAACACTACGTCACTAAAGGTGGCTTGATGCTCATTTCTTGCTCCGGTGCACCTGCACCTTGGACAAGGCTAGCACGAGACAAGATGTTTCATCTTTTGCGTCTTAAAGGCTAAGCGTCCTTTTGAATGGGAGGTTGAATCTTGCACATGCATAATCAATGTGCACAGGCAACATGGTGACAAAACTTGGGCTGCATGCGCTCAGCTGCGGAGAGGCACCATGATGACGAAATTACATCACACAAGCCTTGCACTCTGTCAGAAGGGAAGAGCGGAGGAGGAGCATAAATAAGCTATAGCAGATCGTAGAAAGTATTCATTTATTCAAAACAAAGGCCTGAATTATTAAAATGACGATTCATCCTTAATTCTGACTTTCAAAGGTCTCAATACCACTATATTATCGCAAAGCTTTTAACATTGGGAAACTGAAATAAGCAGAGTAAACAGCAGTCATTAAATTGTAAATCTATGACTTTTTCAGTCATATTTGGAGCTTTTTTCCCTTGTAGGTTTGTGACCAAGATTTGGGAATATTTTCAAATAAATGTGCAACATTTTTATTGTATTTTTGCAACTTTTTTCCATGAATTTGCTATTTTTCGCTCAATTTTTTTTTCTGATAAATGTGATTTTTTTTCTCCCTTTAAATTTAACTTTCCATTTAAATTTGCTTTTTAAATTTACTTTTTCCACAAAACATGCAACCTTTTTCCTCAGACATCTGGGATTTTTTCCACATAAATTGCCCATCTGTTTTGGACAGGCAGTACTTGTGAGGTTTTTGTGGAGGATATTCTGGGTAGTATTTGTTATTATAAGCTGCTGTTGCAGAAAGCAAACACATTTGTCTACTTCCATGTTAATAAGAGTTTGAAAAACATGGGAAAAAAGTCCAATTTAAGATACATTACGCATTACGGGGGGGAGGGGGGAGTCAGCAGATTTTTGAGATTAATAATGATTAAATTTTTTTAATCAACTTTCACCAGAAATAGATATATATAGTAATCTTTTTTAAACAACAGCATCCAGTAGTTATGTTCTTACTAATGCCGTTCTTTGTAGTAAATACACTACAGTGAGATTCAAAGACAAAACTTAGCATATAAAAATGCACACCAAAATATGGAGAAACCATATTATGTAAAAATCCTTTAGCATAACCCAACCACTGATATTATATTTCAGGTGGCCACTGTCCAGTGTAGGAGAGGATACAATCTGGAGTCCAAATGACTTTTATGTTATTCAGTTTGCATCATCCCAAGACTTTGGCCGCTATACAGTACTGCCCCCTATTGAAAAACCCGGGATGGGAAAAGGGCCAGAGCTGAGCCCCGGCCCGACTGTTCACGATGGCAGCCACAGCCACAAGGGAAGCTCTGACAGCTACCTGGTCCAGATGGAGAAACAAAAGCAGACAAAGACAGGAGCCGCTTACAAGGTTGGTGAGTCTTTGTGTTCTCCTCTGTTTAGGACACAAATGAATTTCATAGGGTGACTGAGAATGGCTTGGTCTCACTGCTGAGTAATGACCCCGAGTGGTCTGACAAAATGACCAAAACAACAAGGGCTTTGATGTAATTTATTCATTTGCACTCTAAACTTTCTTTCAACAGGGCTAAATGTTCACAAAACACACTCAGCTCACACTGAATAAGCACATTGAAATGAGAAAAATAAGAACACATTATGAGTTTCAGATTACAGATGTGACACATGAATTCTTCGATTAACTGACAGTCCGCTTTAATCCCCATGTACTCAAGAGGTTACACAAATAAATGTGCCTTTGAAGTCCCAAATAATCCCCTCAGCCACCTCCGCGGAAGGACTGCTTAATCCAGCAGGAGTGTTCTGGTGACTGAGGGCACAAAACATCAGGCTAATTGTCTGGCTTCACTAAGATGCACTTAATTGCTGTAAGATGATGACTATATGAAGTGCAGAGCTGCAGGCTCTGAGAAGCCATTTGAAGATGTGTTAGACGATAAGGTGATTAAAAGTGACAGCCTGTGCAGCGCCGGGACTCTAAAGATATCCATTTGCTTTTAATGATTGAGTTGTTAATCTAACCGCTAACTAGCCTCAGAGCTAATGCTACAGCTAGTCGTAGCTAATACCGACACAAAGGAGCGACTCTGCCCCCGGTTCGTCTCACCAACCCGGCATCGGCCCAGTAGATGACAGCTGAGCCTCCCGCACAGATTCTTAGAATCTTGTGATTGGGGTTCGGCGGAGGACCTAACCAAGGCCCCAGCTGGATAGGAGCAGGATCGGAGCTCAACTACAGCAGCAGCAGGCAGCGGAGCTCAGCAGAGGAGCTAACTGAGGCCCCAGCCGGATTCGAGCTCAAGTGCAGTAAGCGGTGGGGCTGGGCGGAGGAGCTAACCAAAGCCCCAGCTGGATAGGAGCCGGATCGGAGCTCAACTACAGCAGCGGTGGGCGGCGGGGCTCGGCAGAGGAGCTAACCAAGGCCCCAGCTGGACAGGAGCCAGATTGGAGCTCAACTACAGTAGTGGCAGGTGGTGGAGAACAGCGGAGGAGCGGAGGACCTAACTGCAGCGGCGGTAAGTGGTGCAACTAGCAACGGAGGGGCTAGCTGAGGCCCCAGCCAGATCCGAGGTCAGCTGGACCAGACCACCAGCAACACCAGCAGAAATAATCCTGCTATCATCAGGTCAGTAAAAAATGCCACCAAAGAAAGAGGAAATGGAAGAGTTTAAAAAATCTCTGAACTTCATGTCAGAAGAACTTACCAAAGTGGCCAGTCAGCAGTCCAAATTATCAGTGCTAATGGAGGAAGTCCGAGAGCTGAAATTAACAATTAAGGAAAGAGACAAAAAAATTGCAGACTTAGAGCAACGCATCGAGGATCTTGAACAATATACCCATATGGATGATTTAATCATTAGTGGACTAGACCTTAAATATCAATCATATGCTCATGCTACAGCAGGAATGAAAGGTGAGGAGGCTCCCCCAAGTGAATCAGTTTCCTTGGAAAACCAGGTGCTTCAGTTCCTTGAAAACAGAAACATAAAGGTTGATGTAAATGCAATTTCAGCCTGCCATCCTCTACCCAGAAAGGATAATAAAACAAAGAAATCAATTGTGATGCACTTTGTGAACAGAAGGGTAAAAAATGACATACTGAGGCAGGCCAGAAAGCTGCGGGGAACAGAAGTTTACCTAAATGAACATTTAACAAAGACTAATGCTGAAATAGCACGGCAAGCATGGATGTTGAAAAGACAAAATAAGATACAGGCAACATGGACAAGAATCTGTAGAGTCTGGATTAAACTAAATGGAACACCTGAAGAAGCAAAGGCCATAATAATTAGAAGTCTCATTGACTTAAATAAATATAGATGAACACTGATGAAGAAATTAAGAGACTACGATAATCCATATCCACACACATGGTAAGAACAGTCCTTCTGTGACAAAACATGATAATGTACTTTTAAAAAAAAACAAAAAAAAACAAAAATCATGACTGACTTTAGTAGACATCAATCATCCCCAATTGGAGGAAGTCATTCGACACAGAGAGAGGAAATTCAGACTGAAAATATCTCATTATGCTGAACACAAACTACAAGAGATAGACAATGATATTGATCCTGATGACCACTTCTTCAATAATATTCATAATCACTGTGAATATTACACTGAAAAGCAATTTAAAAGTCATATGCAAGTAGATGGTAAACTATCAATAATACACTTTAACAGCAGAAGTCTTAACAAAAACTTCCCACAGATTCAGGACTATTTAAAACAGCTAGATAGAAAATTTGCAACTATCACAGTCTCTGAAACTTGGCTCAATGAAGAGCAGGCTTCTTTGATGGCAATAGAGGGATATCAGATGTTTCATATTAACAGATCTCAAAAAAAGAGTGGTGGTGTTGCACATATATTAATGAACTGTATAGGTGTCAACTTGTAAATGGAATGTCCTTTGCGCTACCAGGGATTCTGGAATGTGTTACTGTTGAGATCGACCAAGATAAAACAAAAAAAATCTAATTATAAGTTGTATATATAGAATGCCGGGAACTTGTGTTGAGACATTTAGAGATAAGTTAGTCAAGCTGTACAATAATATAACTAATAAGAAAATGGTTGTAATCTGTGAAGACTTCAATATTGATTTACTAAATCCATTTCAACAAAATGTAATTACAGAGTTCGTGAATTCTAAGTACAGTATGAGTCTATATCCTACAATAACACATCCCAGTAGAATCACAGTCCACACTGCTACACTTATTGACAACCTGTTTGTTAATATTATTGATAAGAAAATAGAAAGTGGATTATTGATAAATGACATAAGTGACCATCTGCCAGTCTTTGCACTTATCCATGGCAACATGGGGGCCAATACAGAAAAAAATTTAAAATCTTTCAGATACAAATCACAAATTGCAATCAGTTCTTTTAAAGAAGACCTGCTGAAGCAAGACTGGACAAAAGTCTATGTATCAGGTGTAAATGAAGCCTACGATACATTCATGAACATTGTAACCACTCTTTATGAAAAAAATTGTCCATTAGTAAAGAAAAAGCTTAAACAGAAATTTTTCGACAAGCCATGGTTAACCAAGGGATTACAAAAAGTGTGTAAAAAGAAAAATTCACTATCTAAAATTTTTCTAAAGAAAAGGACAAAAGAAGCAGAGCAGTGGTGTAAAACATACAAAAATAAGTTAATATATATAATGAGATGTGGTAAAAGAGACTATTGCATTAAAGAACTGGAGAAAACAGAGATAACACTAAAAATACATGAACAATACTTAGCAATATTCTTGGAAATAAAAACAGAAACACAAGCTACCCAACCAATCTTTCAAAAAAAAAAAAAAAAAAAAAAAACGACTCAGAGTGTGAAAGCAGTCTCACCTGCAGATGAATTTAATAAATTTTTTGTTAACATTGGTCCTAATTTGGCCCGAGAAATACCCATTACGGCACCTACAGGTGATACAATAAGCAAAAACATTGTTATAAAAGACTCCATCTTCATAAAGAACACAGATGAGAAAGAGGTCATTGAAATTGTTAAACCCTTTAAAAATAAAACATCTACGGATTGTGATGGTATTGACATGCTTTTAGTCAAAACTATCATTGAATGCTTAGTGAAGCCACTGACATATATCTGTAACCTGTCTCTCCAAACAAGTATATTTACCAGTGCAATGAAAATAGCCAAAATAATTCCGATATACAAGACGGGTGACAGAGGGGAATTTTCAAACTTTAGGCCTATTTCACTATTGCTGCAATTTTCTAAGATACTCGAAAAAATATTCTGTGAGAGAA
Source organism: Pholidichthys leucotaenia (assembly GCA_020510985.1). Taxonomy (NCBI): domain Eukaryota; kingdom Metazoa; phylum Chordata; class Actinopteri; order Cichliformes; family Pholidichthyidae; genus Pholidichthys; species Pholidichthys leucotaenia. The sequence continues at coordinate 241,814,569 of CM035839.1, forward strand.
TTGACAACTTTATAATGAAGAATAATTTATTGTGTGAGCAGCAATATGGGTTCAGACACAAGAGGACAAGTGCATTTGCGCTAATGGAATTTATAGAAAAAATATCATCTGCTGTAGAAAATAAAGAGTATTCAGTTGGGGTATTCCTGAATCTTAAAAAAGCATTTGATACAGTGGATCATAAATTCTTGTTAAAGAAACTATAAAATTATGGTATTGGGTGGTAGCACTGTCCTGGTTATGTAGTTACTTAACCTCTTGCACTCCGGGATACCGCGGGCGGTCACGTCTCTCCGTCCTAGTGTGTCCTCGTGTGTCCTAGTGTGCACTGTGCGTCTCAGTGCGCACTGAAAAAAAAAAAGCTGCATTTCCGTTCTTCCACTACAAACACAGCCGCGAACAGAAAGCCAAAGGAGTGCTTTTGATTGGTTTAGATTTGATTGACCTCTCATTCGACTAATAAGAGCCTTGAATTGGGTTTCTGAAACCTTGAAGAACCAATGACTGAAAACCTAGCAAGAAAGACCCGCCTACCAACGGCTGCGAATACAACGAGCCAATTGAAGCAGAGAAGTTCGACGATTGAAAGTGTGCGTCCCGTGCGTAAAATCTGTTTTGTGTAAGCCGCTGTGTGTAACGGTAGCGTTCGCCAGTCTTTTTTTATTACTACTGTTCTTATTTGTTTTGAAAAATCGTTCGCCAAAACCGCAATCGTGGAAGCACAAAACCGCAATAATGGAATCATGGTTTGTCCGGGTCGGGTGACCAGAACCACGAGTCGTAACAAGCGGACCAGCGTCATGTTCGTCTGACAATGAGGAACAGATGTTCACCAGCGACACTGCTGTTGTGGACAGGTAAGTGTTATAAGCTAAACTATTCTTTATCACTGAAAATAGTAATAAAAATGACTTTTGACCGATCGGTAATTACAACTGTGCATCATCGCCACATGACGGACCGTTGACGGACCGTTCTTTTGTGCGCTGCGCTCCTCTGTAGCAGTGGGGGGGAGTTGTTATCCTCTACATTGCAGATATTTTAGTATAATTTTTATTGCTCTGTAGGTTATTTTTTCTTGAAAAAAAAGGCCACACATTTTTTACGTGGCATGCTTCTTTGTGTGTGGGGGGCTTGTTTGTTCATTCATTCATTCATGAATGAATAAACACCCCCCCACACACACACACACACACAGCCCTGAGTGTCACCTTTCATTAGAGCCCAAGATGAAGCTTCTTTGTTGAATCATTCAAAAGTTATAGACGTTTTTCCAAACTGTGCCATTTGGCACGATTTGGCACAGTTCAAAAACGCCTGGGAACAACCTGAGAAAAAAAGCTGTGTAATATATTCATTTTTTGTGGTATTGTTAAAAAATTTTGACCTCAGCTGGATAACACTTGGTTCTACATTTCTGTTGCATTTTCCAGCCAGTATCTGACAGCTGTGTGTTATTTGCAAGCATTTGTATCTAAAAAAACACCCAGGCAAACTTTATTTTCTTCAAGTTCAGTGTGTTTAGATGACTGTTACTCAGTGGCAGGAGCACTTAGAGCAGGGGTGTCAAACTCATTCCATGGAAGGCCAAGACCCTGCATGTTTTACCTCCACCCAGTGCCTTCAACAGGTGATTTCACTGAATGTCTTCCCACTGATTGCTGATCAGTGAAAACACCTGCTGAAGATACTGGGTGGAAGTAAAACATGCAGGGTCTTGGCCCTCCATGGAATGAGTTTGACACCTCTGACTTAGAGAGATTATGACTGTTTTGCCAAAAAATTCAAAGTGTTTTCTTTTAAATGAGACCAACCCCATGAAGATGCTGCAAAGGGTTGAAGAACAGCTTCTGATTTACTTTGGGTACGTTATTTTTAGGCGTTTTTAGGGAAATTGACCTGAGTGCAAGGGGTTAAAGAACAGATATCAGTATGTATGTGTTGGTAGCAAAAACTCACAGTTACTGAAGGTTACTTGCGGAGTCCCACAGGGTTCAGTTTTGGGGCCATTGTTATTCAATATGTATATAAATGAAATATGTAAATTTTCGGAAAAAATTGATTTAATACTGTTTGCAGATGACACTAATTTATTATGCAGTGGAAGCAATTTGGAACGACTTTTGGATATAGCTCAAACTGTGGTTTGATTCAAACAAATTAACGCTCAATTTAAGTAAGACAAAATTTATAACTTTTAACAACCATCACAACAACTCAGTATCTAAACTCAGTGTAAATGGTGTAGAGATTGAAAGGGTATCCGAAATTAAATTTCTTGGAGTAATAATTGATAATAAACTGTGTTGGTAGTCACATATTAATTATATTAAAGGTAAAATATCCAAATCAATCACAATACTACACAGAGTAAAATATTTGCTGAATCAACCCACACTATATACTTTGTATCATTCATTAATACTCCCATACATGACATATTGTGCTGAAGTATGGGGAAATACATATAAAACAAACATATATCCAGTCTTTATGCTTCAGAAGAGAGCTATTAGAATAATAAACAAAGCTGCTTACAGGGAATCAACAAACCCACTTTTTCTTAAATTAAAAGCTCTCAAGTTGAAAGATCTGGTTGATTTTAAAACTGTAGTAATAATGTTTAAAGTGAAGAATCTATCACTGCCCGCAAATATCCAAAAGTTGTTCCAAATAAGGGAGAAACAATATCATTTCAGAGGAACATGTATATTTCAAAAATCTTCAGTGAGAACTACCACCAGGCAACACTGTGTGCCACAGCCCGCTCACGCCTGTCATCCGCTCCAGCTGTGCGCACACCTGCACCTCATCTGGCCGCGCCTATTTAGCCTGCTCTGCCCAGGGCTTCGGCCTAGAGTCGTCAGCTCTCCTCCTTGTGATGTTCTGCGTTCGCCTACTACTACGGCCAGCGCTCCTCTCGTCCTTTGCACGTAAGGTCATCCACTCACCTGCTCTCTCAGTTCATCCCCTGTGCACAGGTGGACCCTCCTGGCGGCGGCACTCCTTCCTCATTGCCGTACCTCTCCTACCCTCGACCCGTGGAGCTGATCAGAACGCTGTCTCCCAGGCGTGAGCCGGTCTTGCCAACGTCAGTCACCAAATCCCTGCAAGTAAGCCACACTCATTACTCATCATATCCCTGTGTGTGTTCATCTCACCCTTGTCCTCTGCTTGTCCTTAGGGTTGCCTGGCTGTACGGTGTTCTGGTCCATCCTCGGCGCTCCTGTCCCCAACAAGACATCCTCATTCCACATTCACGCATTCATACACCTGCTTGTCAATAAAGACTCTAAAATCTCACCCGAGCCTGCGTGTGTGTTCCCTGGGCTAGCCTAACATGTCACTGTGTTTCAGTACAAGGAGTCAGACTGTGGAACGCTTTTGGACCTGAATTAAAATCATGGTCAACGCTTGGACAGTTTAAACAAAAACAAAAGGAAGAAAAACTCCAAACGTGTATACAAAATGATATGTAAAATCACATAAGGATTATCATATCCAGTCTGTGTTGTGCTGTTGCTTAGTTTTTTGTCATGTTTTGTCTTGGCTCTGTTCTGATTTGTAATCACTTTTATTTTATTTTCCTTTTGAATTCTTAGATGGAACATGGGTGGGTAATATAAGCTGCGGCTTCAGCCATCACCCATTTTGGATAACTTATGTTAAATTGTATAATCCGAGGAGTTATTGTTTGATTTGACCTTGTTGGATTTTTTTCCCCTTTGTTATATTATTCTGTTCCTTTTTTTTAAAAATCTTTTTAATCTAATCTATCCGAAATAAAGATTCATTCAAATAAATAAATGTTATCGTCCTGTTTTGTTGGTCGGAGCTGTGCAGGTGGGTTCTGAGCGGAGAAGTGACTCAACCAGCCTTTCCTCTGAAGTTGCATAAAATGAGCCGTTTCTGGATTATGCAAATGCAAGTGCCCCCTCATCCATGAGACAGCCCGGAAACTACATGTTTATCCTCAGCATTTTTGGGGAGAAAATTCAAGTTACTTTCAGCTTTGTTTCCTCACAAATTTGCAACTTTTTTGTCATAAATTTTGCTGCTTTTTTCTTCTAAATGTGCAGCTTTCTCATGTATTTGCTTCTTGTTCCTGGAAAATTTGCAGCTTTTTTCTTGTAAAGTTGACGCTTTCCCTCCTGTTGATTCACGGTGTTTTCATCATAAATTTGCAACCTTTTTCTTGTAAATATGGAACTTTTTTCTCATAAATTTGTGACTTGAATATTTGCAATTCTTTTCTTGTCAATTTGCTGCTTTATTGTAAATTTGCAACTTTTTCTTGTAAATTTTCAACCTTTTTCACGTAAATTTGTGATTTTTTTCTGGTAAATTCTCAGCTTTTTTCATTGATAAAGGATCTGTAAAGCACTTTGGTCATCTACAGATGAGTAAAAAGAGCTGTATAAGTGAACGCCATTTACCATTTAAATTTGCAACTTTTTCCTTGTGAATGTAAAACTTTTTTCTTGAAAATTTGTAATGTCCATATAAATGCCAATTCTTTTTTTGTAATAATTCCATTTTTCCCTGTTCATCTAGAAAATATCCCAAGTTTTGCTTTTAATGCTTTTTGGGAGGTGAAGATTTAAAGGGGTTGAACTCTTTTTCATTACAAAAACAGGGGCCCCAAACACGATCTTGCATTGGGCATCCAAACAGCTAGAAACGGCTCTGGCTGGTCTTCAAAGTCTGTTTGCGTCTGTTTCGTGGGAGTGATGTAGTATGGTTTTGCCGGCGCTTGTCTGTCTGTTAGCAGGATTATGCAAAAACTGCTGGACGGATTTGGATGAAATCCTCACCAAAGGTTTCCCCTGACCTAAGGAAGAACCCATTAGATTTTGGTGATGATCTGAAAGTGTGTATCTCCACCAAGGCCCTTATTTTTATTTGCACAGCTGGATTGGACAAAAGCTGCTGGATAGATTTGGATGAAATTTTTCACCAGAGGTGGTTCTTGGGCTACACATGAGGTGATCCATGAATGCATACCTCCACCAAGGCCCCATTTTGCAATGCACAGAGGGATGGAGGCAGGAAGCTACTGTATGAACAGATGGATGGACAAAGGGAGGGAGGGAGGGAGGGAGGGAGGGAAGGAGCCCTGGTGGAGGTATGTGCTCTCTGAGTGCTTCTTTAGTCAGATCTATTTTCTTTAAAGTCTAGTTACCCCAATAAACATCCCTGTTCATACTTGCTTTATTTATCCACAGTTGATAATATGCGTCGCATCATTCTGGGTTATTTTGTTATATTTTAACCAAAATAAAGACCTTAAGCCACGCCCCCTCTGCGTCTGCATGTGGCACCTTAAATCAGAAAAAAAAATAAAAATCTCCATTGAAATGAATGGAAAGAGAGAAATTATCTTTTGATCCCAGTCGAATTTTGCCATGATTTACAGATGATTTAAAATATTTAATTTTTATTTTTAATTTTGAAATTTTAATTTTAGAAGATTTAAAAGATAATTTTCCATATAAATAATAAAGTTGTCAGTTGTCGGACCACAGTGGACTCCATCTGGTCCGTCTCGGACTGTGCACGTCACCAAACATGATTAGGCAGTTCCCCTCTCAAATCTCACCTGCTTTCTGACTGATGAAAGAAGGATCCAGAGAGGAGAAAAACAGCCTAAGTGTATTTTGACAGCTGCAGTTAATCCAGACGACTGTCAGTTACTTCCCCTGGGTGCGCTTCGAAAACAATGACGTAACTTACGTGAGTCTGTGTTTACAGTCTTTCAATTTATATATTTTCACAACCTTATACTTTAACAGTTAGACAACAACCTACACCGTTGTTTACATGGAAAATTATCTTTTAAACTGACACACATCATACAGCCGTGGACAAAATTATTGATACCCCTCTGTTAATGAAAGAAAAACCCACAATGGTCACAGAAATAACTTGAATCTGACAAAAGTGGTAATAAATAAAAATTCTATGAAAATTAACCAGTGAAAATCAGACAATGCTTTTGAATTGTGGTTCAACAGAATTATTTTGAAAAACAAACTCATGAAACAGGCCTGGACAAAAATGATGGTACCCCTAGAAAAGATTGAAAATAATGTGACCGTAGGGACATGGTCAACCAAGATGTGTCCTCTAATTAACATCACAGGTGTCTACAAACTTGTAATCAGTCGACCTATTTAAAGGGTAACAAGTAGTCACTGTGCTGTTTGGTGACATGGTGTGTACCACACTAAACATGGACCAGAGGAAGCAAAGGAGAGAGTTGTCTCAGGAGATTAGAAAGAAACTTATTGACAAGCATGTTAAAGGTACAGGCTATAAGACCATCTCCAAGCAGCTTGATGTTCCTGTGACTACAGTTACACATATTATTCAGAAATTTAAGCTCCACGGGACTGTAGCCAACCTCCCTGGACGTGGCCGCAGGAGGAGTCGGATAATACGAATGGTAACAAAAGAGCCCAGAACAACCTCTAAACACATTCAAGGTGAACTCCAAGGTCAAGGTACATCAGTGTCAGATCACACCATCTGTCGTTGTTTGAGCCAAAGTGGACTTCATGGGAGACGACCAAGGAGGACACCACTGTTGAAAACAAATCATAAAAAAGCCAGACTGGAATTTGCCAAACTGCATGTTGACAAGCCACAAAGCTTCTGAGAGAATGACCTATGGACAGACGAGACAAAACTGGAACTTCTTGGCAAGGCACATCAGCTCTATGTTCACTCACAGACGCAAAAATGAAGCAAACCAAGAAAAGAACACTGTCCCTACTGTGAAACATGGAGGAGGTTCTGTTATGCTCTGGGGCTGCTTTGCTGCATCTGGTACAGGGTGTCTTGAATCTGTGCAGGGGACAATGAAATCTCAAGACTATCAAGGTATTCTAGAGAGAAATGTGCTGCCCAGTGTCAGACAGCTTGGTCTCAGTCGCAGGTCATGGGTCTTGGAACAGGATAATGACCCAAAACACACAGCTAAAAACACCCAAGAATGGCTAAGAGCGAAACATTGGACTATTCTAAAGTGGCCTTCTATGAGCCCTGATCTAAATCCTATTGAACATCTGTGGAAGGAGCTGAAACATGCCGTCTGGAGAAAGCACCCTTCAAATCTGAGACAACTGGAGCAGTTTGCTCATGAGGAGTGGGCCAAAATACCTGCTGAGAGGTGCAGAAGTCTCATTGACAGTTACAGAAATTGTTTGATTGCAGTGATTGCCTCAAAAGGTTGTGCAACAAAATATTAAGTTAAGGGTACCATCATTGTTGTCCAGGCCTGTTTCATGAGTGTGTTTTTTAAAATAATTCTGTTGAACCACAATTCAAAAGCATTGTCTGATTTTCAATGGTTAATTTTCATAGCGTTTTTATTTACCACTTTTGTCAGATTCAAGTTATTTCTGTGACCATTGTGGGTTTTTCTTTCATTAACAGAGGGGTACCAACAATTTTGTCCACTTGTATATGTGTAACTCGTGGCAAAATTCAATCAGGAACAAAAGATAATTTCTCTCTTGCCATTTTCATCAATGGAGATTTTTCTGATTTAAGGTCCCACATGCAGAGGTAGAGGGGGCGTGGCTCAGACTCTCTGTAGGCTGACACATTGGCCTGCTATTACCTTGGCTAGCTAGCCATGGTTGATGTTTCTACCTGTTAGATCAAAAATGAATTGATTGAGACTGAATCCATAATCAGTAGGCAGTTTCCAAGTTCTGAGCCATTTATTCTCTTTCTGATCAGAAAAAGGAGGCAATCGGTCACAGCATAACGTGTCTCAGAGCTTGCTCACACCAACTCCCTAACATGTGTTCAAGGATGTTGCTTCTTATACCCTGGGCAGGCGTCCCTGACTTTATCTAAACCTAAAGACGGCTGGAGCCATCTTTCCTTGAGACTGCTTCTAATCTACGGACAGCACTGAACATTCTGCTATGATCTTTACATGACCTGGTCATCCTAAGTCATCCTAACTTCGAGCATTCTGAACAGAACAGCTTGGTATGATAAAACAAAAACCTTTGTCATTATTTACAGTCTTGCTCAGCCTAATCTTACACTGAGAAACAGACATTCTTTTCAAGCTCTGAGACAATGGAGAAACATGGAGAATCAGACACTGGCTCATTATATGCACCAGATACAATTATAATATAAAATAAGAATAATACAGCATTAAAATCATATAGAATAATCAACGAAACCTGAAAATATCCAATCATTCCCCCTTTGATGCTTAAAAAGCATCAGAGATGAAACACTATGGCTTCTAAAACCTCATTGGGCAGCTCGCTAAGTTCCGGTGCATTTTATGCTAAAGCATTTTATTGCAAAAGATCCTAACTTGTTTTTTAATGAGGAAAGTCTGCCACTGGCCCAGCTGCCATTCCTGAGCGCGCTGGAATGTTTCATTTCCTGGGGAGCTTGTGAGGATAATACCTTTTATTTCAAAAAAGAAATCAATCATCTAATTAAGTCATAAAAGGGAAAAATTAAACCAGTGATGGTGATTAATCATAAATTGAGATGAATAGTGTATGTATTTTTCGTTCTATGTGTCAGTAGGTTAGCAGTGATTTAATAAAAAGTTAATACTTGTATGTAAATGCAACTTCAATAAAGAACAATAAAAATGACTAAAAACGATTATACAGACGTGAACAAAATTGTTGGTACCCCTCTGTTAATGAAAGAAAAACCCACAATGGTCACAGAAATAACTTGAATCTGACAAAAGTGGTAATAAATAAACATTCTATGAAAATTAACCAATGAAAATAAGACAATGCTTTTGAATTGTGGTTCAACAGAATTATTTTAAAAAACAAACTCATGGAACAGGCCTGGACAAAAATGATGGTACCCTTAACTTAATATTTTGTTGCACAACCTTTTGAGGCAATCACTGCAATCAAACAATATCTGTAACTGTCAATGACACTTCTGCACCTCTCAGCAGGTATTTTGGTCCACTCCTCATGAGCAAACTGCTCCAGTTGTCTCAGGTTTGAAGGGTGCCTTCTCCAGATGCCATGTTTCAGCTCCTTCCACAGATGTTCAATAGGATTTAGATCAGGGCTCATACAAGGCCACTTTAGAATAGTCCAGTGTTTCGCCCTTAGCCATTCTTGGGTGGTTTTAGCTGTGTTTTGGGTCATTATCCTGTTGCAGGACCCATGACCTGCGACTGAGGCCAAGCTGTCTGACACTGGGCAGACACTTCTCTCTCTAGAATATCTTGATAGTCTTGAGATTTCATTGTCCCCTGCACAGATTCAAGACACCCTATGCCAGATGCAGCAAAGCAGCCCCAGAACATAATAGAACCTCCTCCATGTTTCACAGTGGGGACAGTGTTCTTTTCTTGGTATGCTTCATTTTTGCGTCTGTGAACATAGAGCTGATGTGCCTTGCCAAAAAGTTCCAGTTTTGTCTCGTCTGTCCGTAAGACATTCTCCCAGAAGCTTTGTGGCTTGTCAACATGCAGTTTGGCAAATTCCAGTCTGGCTTTTTTATGATTTGTTTTCAACAGTGGTGTCCTTCTTGGTCATCTTCCATGAAGTCCACTTTGGCTTAAACAGCGGCGGATGGTGCGATCTGACACTGATGTACCTTGACCTTGGAGTTCACCTTGAATGTGTTTAGAGGTTGTTCTGGGCTCTTTTGTTACCATTCGTATTATCCGACTCCTCCTGCGGCCACGTCCAGGGAGGTAGGCTACAGTCCCGTGGATCTTAAATTTCTGAATAATATGTGCAGCTGTAGTCACAGGAACATCAAGCTGCTTGGAGATGGTCTTATAGCCTTTACTTTTAATATGCTTGTGTATAATTTTCTTTCTAATCTCCTGAGACAACTCTCTCCTTTGCTTCTTCTAGTCCATGTTTAGTGTGATACACACCATGTCACCAAACAGCACAGTGACTACTTGTCACCCTTTAAATGGGCCAACTGACTGATTACAAGTTTGTAGACACCTGTGATGTTAATTAGAGGACACATCTCGGTTGAACATGTCCCTATGGTCACATTAATTTCAATCTTTTCTAGGGGTACCATCATTTTTGTCCAGGCCTGTTTCATGAGTTTGTTTTTTAAAATAATTCTGTTGAACCACAATTCAAAAGCATTGTCTGATTTTCACTGGTTAATTTTCCTAGAATTTTTATTTATTACCACTTTTCTCAGATTCAAGTTATTTATAAGATAAGATAAGATAAGATAAGCCTTTATTAGTCCCACAATGGGGAAATTCCAGGATTGCAACAGCATAGGGATAGCAACACTCAGAGCAACAATCAGAAGGCAAGAAAAAACAACATCTAGTAAACATATGTCCATATTACTATAAATGTATATATATATGGACACACAGTGCAGAGCATTATGGCTGGTGGATGTGCAGCAGAAAGTCTAAGCTCTCTCTCCGCGGATGCAGCGGGCCAGCTGGAAGTCTTTGGGCATGATGGTGACCCCCTTAGGCGAAGAAGAGACCACCAGGTGGGTCTCGCTGGTCTCCTGCAGAGCCATGACGGCGAACTCAGGAAACGCAGGACGGTCTTGAAGTCCTGAGCGATCTCCCTCACCAGGCGTGGACGGGCAGCTTACGGATGAGCAGCTCCGTGGATTCTGGTAGCGACGGATTTTCTGTCACCATTGTGGGTTTTTCTTTCATTAACAGAGGGGTTCTAACAATTTTGTCCATGTCTGTATGTGTAAAAACATATGTGTACGTTTGTATTAGAGATCTATGTGTGCTTGCATCCTAACCTATGTGTATTAGTACCTTAATGTGAAACTGCAACAAGGTATCAACAATCAAACAGCAATCAATACAGTAAAACTGTATACTGGCTAAAGAGTGATTAGTAACATAGTGGTTTCAAATACAACATATATTCGAACATAAACAGGATAAAGTGAGAAATGTCAAGGATAACACAACTTCTCTGAACTTCAAGACATATTTGATTACTCTTCCACCTCAACTTTCAGCTTCTTCCCTCAAGACTGGAGGTTTGCTGTCCCAAAAAGTAAACCCAGCGCTACAAAAACAGCTTTATTCCTGCTGCTGTCAAAGAGTTGAACAAGCTGTAACAATATATTGCACATAATTTAGGTACCTATTTATTACCCCCTCCCATTTTATATTACTTATTTTTGTAGGATGTTACTTGGGTTCTAAATATTTTATTGAGTTTTAGACCTTTGAGTTTTTAACCTCTTTGACTAGTTTTTAACTTTTAATATGACTCTTCTCTCTTACCTCTGGTTTTTCTCTCATCTCTTTGTCTTTTTATACCCTGATTGATGGAGCCCTGAGTATTTTTATCATGTTCATAGTCAATTTCATGTGTGCCTGTGTTTGTGTCTATGTTGAATGTAATTTGTGGCTTGTAAATATGGATATCACCAGACTGCAAAACAAATCTACCTACGGGTACAAATAAAGTACCTGAACCTGAACTTGAACCTCTTGCAACTCAGTACATTTCAAATTCACATCATGAACATACATCTCCTTTCGGTTTTCTGCATGTCAGTCATACTTTTACTCTGTACTCATAAAACATTAAGCTGGTGTTGTTTCCCCATCATCTCTAGTGGTGGCCTCGTGATATAATACTAAATTCACATGAACAAGTTTCAGCATCATATCATGGATGCAAGGAATGACACATGAAAAGATCAAAAGTGTCACTACAAAAGTCATCACCAAGTTTATGACAAGACTCCTCCATGAGGAAAACAACCAGTTTATCCAGTGTGGTGAGTCATTAACATTATCCTTAGCTCCAGCAGTCTGTAAAGCAGTCAGATTACGTATGGCTGAGGCAATGACATCTCCATCTGCATCATGTGCAGGTATAAAGGTGCAACAGTACTGACCTACAATCGCGCACACACCCCCACGGGCGGCAGTCAACTAATCAAGTACCATTCTATTCTGTCTTGCCACAAGTCTTATAGCAGTCATTTCCTCCCTTTCACCTTTCCAGGCAGCTGAGGAAAAATTCACAAAAGACTGTAGTCTAATTAAGAGTCTCAATCCACAAGGTGTTTTTCGCCACTCCCACCCAAGGGAATAGTGACTGTACTACCTTTTGACCTGTAGTAAGTATCTTGAACTGCTCTGGCACGTCCGTACCCCAAATGGAATCGTGGTGTGAAAATGGCATCCTGTGATAGGTCTCTCTTCCCTCTGCTCACCTGACCCGTTGACATAATCAGGGTGTACAATTCATAGGCAGATGGGAATACGCCTTACGACCTCACAGCCACCAACCACCCCGTCACCCATATGTGTGCCATACATATGGAAGTTGCAGATAGCAGCACTGCAGAGCTCCAGCATGGTAATAGGTCCGTAATGACAACGGTTAACCTGTGGACACCACCTGCCCATCCGATTGGTCAGGATATTAGCATCACAGGTGTGGTGTATACTGTACACTGCCTCACACCGAGAAAGGGGTAGGACGCCCAGAGGGTTGTTACCACTTTCCTTCAGACAAAAAAGAAAAAGTCCTGATGAAACTAACCTTGCCCTTACAGAGTAAGGGGTACATAAGTTCTCTGATTGGTAGAGTGACGAAAGATTTCACAAGTGATTCAAAATAATCTCTTATGTTAGTCCCCTTTCCATAGCCTTCTGTAAAAAACAGAGAGCTTTTGCTGGTTCCATCATTTAGCTACAACAGCAGTCTGTCCAGCTGATGTTGGCACTAAGGAGCAAACATAACAATTGGAATGATTAGCTGCCCTGCCGTTATAGTTAGCATACCTCACCATGTATTGGCACGCATATTCATGAAACGTGATGCTCATGTTGCTGTAGCCAATTATGCTGAATATGTGCTAGGTCCCTAACACTACGATGTATGGTTTGTGGTGCAGCTCAAAGAAACAAAGTAATAACGTCACCCCTAGGATGATGATGCAAAGGAAACAACAGTCTACACCCTTTAATGATTGAACGTCCTTCTTGCGCCTCTTGTCTCTCCATGATGGTCAACACTTGCTTCCCTATCCCAAGCAATACCGGATACCACACAGGGCGTCGTGTGGTAAACCGGGAAACAATTAAAAAAAGTCTCTTGTTGAAAGTCTTTAATGGAATGAAGTTGAAAATATTTATTCACTAGTCCCTAGCTGTGAATTCTGAGTAGGATAAAGTTTACGTGTGTGTTAAATGCACCCGAGTCCCGTCCTTCAATTTCACCGTGTTGGCGTTGACCAACAACACTTTATGTGGTCCTTGCAGGGTGAATCAGTCCAATTCTTCTTTTTGATTGCTTTGATGAGGACGTGGTCTCCTGGCTTGGGCAAGATTGGTGCAGTTTCCCCTCGTGAACACTCCCTGGGGAGAGTAGCAGCGACTAACATCTCTGTTAGTCAACATCCTTCTCATGTAATCTGCTAAACACACTTCTACATCACCCAGGACTGAATGGCCTCAAAGGTGCAGGCAGCAAGTATGGTTTGCCATACATGATTTCAAATGGGACAACCCCCCTTTGGTTGGGATTATCCTCATGTGAAACAAAACTAATGGGAGGCAATAAATCCAATTTTGCCCTGTTTCTGCCATTGTTTTTCTGAGTCTTTCTTTAATAGTTCTGTTTGTGCATTCCACCAGTCTTGCAGATTGTGAGTGATACACTGAATGATTCTTCAAACTGATGTTCAGTGCTGTGCCTAAATGTGATATAACTTGATTTACAAAATGTGTACCATTATCTGAGTAAATTTTCTCAGGTATTCCAAGCCTAGGTACAATTTCGAGAAGCAGTTTCTTTGCCACTGTGATTGCATTTGGATGTGTGCAAGGAAAAGCTTCTGTCCACTTAGAAAACATCACAAATGACCAAACAATATTTCTTGCCCTCACATTTATTCGTTCCAATAAATCCATGCAAATTTCTGAAATAGATAAGTAGAGGCTGGAAAAGTGCCTCTTTCAGGTTTGAAATTTCCCCTTTGCATTATTTTTTGCACAGATCAGACATTTTTTTACAAAACTGTGGCAAACTGGCTATACCATAGGTAGTAAAGGTTTTATTCAATGTAGATACCATCCCCCCCCCCACCCATTGCTACATGCGAAACACCATGGGAGCAAGGTAGAGACTTGGTGTGAAACAGTTTGCGTGGTAGAATAGGCTTGCTTGCCTTACATTTGTAGAGCTTTGAGGTGTCATCAAAATAGCTCCCTTCTTTATCCATTTGTAAATTTCAGCCTGTGGTGCTGCTTTCTGAGCCTCAACAAGAATATCATGTGACAGCTCTTCAGTCAGTGTCAGAATAGAATCAAATGTGCTTTGTCCAGGTGCAAGCCTTGTGCAACTGCCTTTGCAGTTTGATCCGCAAAATGATTACCTTTAGAAACCAGATCATTGCCATTTGTATGAGCAGCACATTTGCATATGGCCAGTTGTGATGGAAGTTTGACACTTTCAAGCAGCTCCAAAATAAGGTGTTTATGCTGAATAGGCTTCCCTGTTGATGTAATCATGCCTCTGTTTTTCCACTGCTGTGCAAAGTGGTGAATAGTGGGAAATGCATACTGGCTATCAGTGTAAACTAAGTTTTTTTATTTTGTCCCAATTTGCATGCTTCAGTTAGAGCAATCAACTCTGCAGCTTGAGCTGAAAAATGGGATGAAAGTTTTTGGGCCTTCAAACAGTGTCATGAGTGACAACTAACTAACTAACTAACCTGCACTTCTATAGCGCTTTTCTAGTCACAAAGACCACTCAAAGCGCTTTCACTAATACTAACCCTCTATTCTAAGGGCCTATAGGAAACAGATATCTAGGGACAATTTAGAACAACCAATTAACCTAACATGCATGTCTTTGGATTGTGGGAGGAAACCGGAGCCCCTGGAGTAAACCCACGCAGCACAGGGAGAACAACTGCATAGCCAGACAAATTTGATCCATCACAATCACGTTTTGATGATCCATCCACAAACAATGTGAGATCTGAATCATCCAGAGGAATGTCTTGTAAATCAGGACGTGGCAGTACTTCATGTTCAATTTCTGCCAGTCATGAGGTTCTCCTTCAGTGGAAATTGACAAAAAACTCGCTGGATTTAACACTGTGCAATGCTCAATCATTAAATAAGGCTGGGACATTAATACTGTCATGCATGCGAGGTGTCTGGATGGTAAAAGAACTGATATCTTGCTCTGGGATAAAATGACAGACACTGCATGTGTGACCTTCAGGATCAAGGATGAACGAGAACAATCCCTGCAGATGCTTGAACTGCCATGGATGCAGCTATTACAGCCTGCACGCATGGAGGAAGGGCCCTGGCAACCGCGTCTAGTCTTGTGGAATAATATGCCACTGGACGCATTTTTGTCCCAAATGGTTGAAGCAGCACTGATGTCATGTGCCTCTGTCTACAATCAGCCATTTGAATAAATGGCGTTTTATAGTCAGGGAGTGCCAAAACTGGCTGACCAAAAGCTTTTTCATCCTGACAAATGCTTCCTCTGCTTCAGGTGTCCACTCAGTCTTGTACACCTGTGCCATTGTTTTTTTGTAAATGAGGTCAGACAATGGTTGCACTTCAAATGAATAATTTGCAATCCAGGAGCGACAATAGTTTAATGTCCCCAAAAATGACATCATGTCTGTTTTTGTGATTGGTTTAGGCGCTGCCAAAATAGCCTCTTTTTGAACAGGCTCAACATGTCTCCCTTCTGCTGACAAAATGTGGCCTAAGTATTTCACTTCTGGCTTCCACAACTGCAGCTTTGCTTTGTTGACCTTGTGACCATGCTCCGCTAAAAATTTCCACAAGGCAGTGGTGTCTTTTTTGCAAGTGATTTCATCAGGGGATGCCAGCAAAATGTCATCAACATACATAGGGCAAACTGGGCCAAATTTGCTGACATTGCCTGTGAAAAAATGGTTGGTGATTCACAATAGCCCTGTGGCAGCCTCATAAATGTGTACCTCTTGCCTTCAATTGTGAATGCAAACCAAACTGATGATCTGGGTGAATGGGAATGCTGAAAAAAGCATTACTGATGTCAATCACTGTGAAAAATTTCATTTGTGATTGTAGCTCATTTAACAAAGTGTGAGGATCTGGAACTGTTACAGCCCTCGGAATGACAGCTTTATTCACTGCCTGAAGGTCTTGGACCATTCTCCAGCCGGAGGATGGTGCAGCTTTCTTCACCGGAAACAAAGGTGTATTGCAGGGGTGTCCAACCATGTGCCATGGAGAGCCAAGACCCTGCAGGTTTTCTCTTCTACCCAGTCTCTTCAGCAGGTGTTTTCACTTATCAGCAATCAGTGGGAAGAAGTTCACTGAAATCTGCTGTTGAAGACACTGGTTGGAGGTAAAACCTGCAGGGTCTTGGCTCTCCATGGCACATGGTTGGACACCCCTGGTGTATTGCATGGTGATTTTGGACATGATACTATAACCCCTGCATCTATCAATTCCTGTATAACAGGTTTAATACCTTCTTGTGCTTCTGGGCATAGAGGATATTGTCTCTGATAAGGCCTAAAATGAGGTTTTGCATTTATTATTACCAATTTTGCATTTTTCATTAAGCCTACATCTGCCTTTCCTGTTGACCACAAGGAATTTGGAATTTCTGAGAGTTCATTTTCATCTCCCTCTGTCAAAGGAAATAGTCATGCTTGTGATTCAGGGACGTCAATGCTGACGTCTTTTTGGACTTGTGCCACCCAGTTCAAAGGCAGACAGTAGGTGTCAAGCTTTGGGCAGTACTGAACTTTTGGTTCAGGTGTACTTTTCCAAGATTGATCACACTCTTCTGCTGTGTTCACAAACCTGCCTACATCCTTCCACTGCATGTGTTTAGGCTTGATCAGTGCAATGTGTGGTGACTCCCAGTGTTTGAAGTGGCTCTTATCTTTGTCTGATAACCTCACAGATGCTCCTGTATAGCCCTTTGGTGACCAGTACAAATTTGCAATGACTATCCTGGAGGATGAGTTTGCAAAAAATGTTTTCTCAGATTTGTCATCTGGGCCACTCAGATATCTGTCACACATGTTGCAATAATACTGATTTGTGGCCTGCACAGTTGTAGGAACCTGTGTTTTGAAATGTTGCATTATTTTGGCTTCCAAGCTCTCAGTCACCCCGGTTGGTCCGGCCGGTACCAAACGACGCGAATATGAGTATTTTGGTACTGCAAAATCTTGCAAAACATAAATTTCTGATACATGTGGGAAATGTGATGCCCTCATACCACCTTCTGTCGGAATTACGGTGATATTGAGAGTTGTGAGCAGGTCCCTTCCCAATAAGTTAACTGGACACACTTGTGACAAAATGAATGAACCTTCTGCACTGTCCCCTCTAACAGGATCTTTTACTGTTACAATTTCAGAAAGACATTCCTTTTTGAGTTTACCATTAGCTGATTTAATGATCACTGTGTGTGCTGATTTTGTGAGCCCCCCAGCATCTAGGCCTGAAATGACAGATCTGCAAGCCCCAGTATCACAAAGAAATTTCAAAGGAGTTCCCTGAACTTCTAGAGTAACCTCTGGTAAACACTCTAGTGTCATGATTAGGTCAAAGCCAGGTAAATGAAATATGTCAACTGTGTCATTATCAGTTTCGGTAGCTGTACTTAGCTTTGATTCGGTCAGTCACATGTTGGGATGTGATGAGTCCGGTTGTTGTTGTTGTGGCTGCTGAGCAGGGGTAGTCCCCTCCCCTCTCTCCAGCCCCCCAAACGTGCAGGGCAATGCTTTTTCCAGTGGCCCTGTTGCCCACAGGCATGACAATAGTCAACGGCTCCACCGTTGGGGGCTTGCAGACCCAGCACCACGGCCCCTCCTCCCTCCTCCACGCTGAGGACCCTGGAAAAATACAGAAGTGGGGGAAGCAAAGGCGTGCCCCTGAGGGTCAGCAATTACATAAGCAGGAGTGGGCTTTGTTTTAGCCTTCCTTTCTTCCATGTCCACACGCTCCCCCTCAAACCGTTCTGCATGTTTTGTATATGTCAACACATCAGCAAATGAACATGTACGATATGTTGCAAGGTGTTTGTGTACATACTGTGCTAAATTTGGATGCATGTTCTGTAGAAATACACTTTTCAAATGTTGCCAATAGGGTTCTGAACCTGTATCTGCGGTAGGATTTTCCAAACCAGAATGACTGACAAAAACATCCTGCAATCTACACCAATAGGCTTCAACACTTTCTGTTTTATGTTGAGTGACATTTTGAATGGCTGTCCAATCATGCTTTAATCTCCACTTGCTCCCAATGCGTTTATTTAATTCCCTCACCCACTGAGCTAATACTGTATCAGTTGGTGGTAAAAGTTGATCTCCATCATCTTTGGGGTTCCAATTGCCTGAGACTGTACACCAATCAGCTTTTAGGACCTTTCTGTATGCTGTCTGTTTCCTGACCATTTAATTTGAAACTTTGAAGGAGGTTTGCCATCCCTTCGAAAAACTGAGTCGGCTTCTCTTGGGGGTGAGGGATTTCCTTCACCGCCTCACTGAAATCTTCATCAGTCCATGGCCTATAGACTAGCACAGTGGGAATATTTTGAATAGTAGCTTCACTGCCCTCAGCCGCTGGGCCAACATAAGCTGGATTAGATAATTCAATCATAGGAAATTGTCCTAATTCTGCTGCATGTTCTTCTTCCTTATTGTGTTTATTTAAGGATGAGGATGTGTGTGCTTTTGAAGTGGCATAACGTGAAGGCGCATAAACACTTACCTCTTTTGCCAAACGAGAAGGCTGGACTTTAGGCTTGATATCTGGCATGTGTTGAAGGGAAGGAGGAGGAGGCTGGGGAGGAGCCAGGTCTGTCGCCGGTGCCGTGGCGGCTGTCACCATCTCAAGGTCTGGATACAGGGGAGGGGCCGCTCTACGCCACCTGCTCTGGTCATTATCTTCCTCCTCACCTCGGAATTTTGAGAAAGAATGTGCATTAGTCAAACCCTTTTTATTACAAACATTCGAGTCTTTTGAGGTCTGTTTTGAGGTGTCTTAAGTCAGCTTGGCATTGCCTGGCAATTTGAAGCCATTGTTCAGCTTCAAAGAGTCCATATTTTAACTCTTTTCACCTACTGCCATCTGCTGCTAATTTAATGGCAGAAATCAAACTCTCACAATCTTTAACCCTGAGTTTCCCACTGAAATTGAATTTCTTTCTCCATTTTACCAGAAACCTTGTGCTATTTCTGTCTTTTTTGTTCATAAATTTACCATCTCCTGACAAAACATAAATTTCATTCTCATCTTGCTGTGTTCTGCAACCCTTACAGCAAAATGAGGCATTATTTCTTCCTGTCTGAACACTTTGTGGCTGTCTTATGTCCTGCTTGCTGTAACAGCAACCCATGTTTGAAAGTTTTTCCCCGTTTTACCAAGTTTCCACACACAAATTAATTGCTACACCACTTTTTCTATATTTTTCCCAAGCTCGCTCTCTCTCTGTTTCTTTTTTCCCCCTCTCTCAAGGACACACATACACAGAGAGTCACAAGGCAGATATACACACAGAGACAGACAGACAGACAGACAGACAGACAGACAGACAGACACACACACACACACACACACACAAGGCCCACAGAAATGTTCTCTTTTGTGTTATCTCCACAAGGTCACACAATAAAGACTTTTAGGTTCTGGCCAAAACCCAAAACAGCATGAGAATTACTTCAATTAATCTCCGGAACTGGCAACCTTGGTGGAAAAATTGCAGATATAGCAACCCTCACACTGCCACTTGCAGCGTGAAACTCCCTTTTCTTTTTCTTTTTTTACACTGCTGTGAAAACACAACACCAGTCCACTGTTTTTGCTCAAGGCTACTATTTTCAAATACCTATAAATTTAAACACTTCCCAAAAGGATAACAATGAACTAACCAACCCTTTTATGCTCCACAAATATCAGGGGAAAAAAAAATCACAGACATCAATTTCACACCCTATTCACGCTGCTTCCATGGGAACTCAGCCTCTCTGTATTTCACACTGGAGCAAATTTCATGTAACACTGAGACAAAAACAAATTCAGACTGCAGTAACTTTATCTAGCGCTTCAACAAAACTCACAAAATAAAATCTCTTTTTTTTTTCTCTGTTCGGGGTTCACGTAACCTCCCCATGAATGCTGGAGGTCCAAACCCTGGGCCATAAGCAGAAGTGGTCACAAGAAGCATGAATCTGTCCCCGAAAATTCACTTCTCTGGGATCACATGACTCTTCGACACAGGAACGAGACCATGAATCTTTCCCTTTTTTCTTTGCATATGCACTTCTAGACCTCCACTGCACTTACTTGACTGTAGAAAGCGGCAAATTTCTAAGAATTACCCTGGGTCTTGAAATATCGGTCACCGTTTGCAAAGGAAAACCTCGTTCCTTCCAAAGGATTGTTACGATATCCTCACCTTGGGTAAAAATAACTGAATGAATGAATGAATGAATTTATTTATTTCGGATAATACAGTACAGGTTAAAAGAAACTGTATAATATAACAACAAGGTCAAATTAGACAAAGACTCCTTCTACTAACCAATTCCACGTGAGTTATCCGAAATGGGTGATGGCTGAAGCCGCAGCTTATATTGCCCACCCATATTCCATCCAAGAATTCAAAAGAAAAAAGAGTAAACAAGACAAGAGTGATTACAATTTAGAACAAAGCTAAGACAAAGTGTGACTGAGAGAAAAAAAAGAAAACTAAGCTAAGCTAGGTTAAGCGGTTACTATTCAAGACAAATCTAAGACAGAATGTCACAGAGAGAAAAAAAAAACAAAAAAAAAACTAAGCTACAACACAACACAGGCTGGATATGTCAATCCTTATGTGAGTTTACATGTCGTCTTGTAAATATGTTTGGAGTATTTCTTCCTTTAGTTTTTGTTTAAATTGTCCAAGCGTTGTACATGATTTTAATTCAGGTCCATAATCGTTCCATAATCTGACTCCTTGCACTGAAATACAGTGTTGCTTGGTGGTTGTTCTCACTGTAGGCTTTTGAAATATACATGTTCCTCTGAAGTGATATTGTTTCTCCCTTGTTTGGAACAACTTTTGGATATTTGCGGGCAGTGATAAATTCTTCACTTTGAACATTATTATTGCGGTTTTAAAGTCAACCAGATCTTTCAACTTGAGAGTTTTTTGTTTAAGAAAAAGTGGGTTTGTTGGTTCCCTGTAAGCTGCTTTGTTTATTATTCTAATAGCTCTCTTTTGAGGCATAAAGCATAAATGAACTCATCAATTAAGCCGCTAGTTTCACTCTTTCAGCTTCCACAGTGTACAATCGGTCTAGGATATCACTCACTGGCCATAACAACAATAACAAAAACTGAAATAAATTACTCACACTTGGTATCCGCCTCTTTGAGTTCCGGTAGACCTGTCAGAACTCCACGCCGCTTCCCGATGTCTCCAGGGCTTTTGAAGAGGGAAATTCAGCTTGTCTTTTCAGCGCTCCCCAGAAGTGTGGGCTTCTCCTCTTCTTTGACCATGCACAGTCCAGTCTGGATCCATCGGAAAACGCTGTGGACCTCTTTATGTGTGTCCCTGTTCGGGCGCCAAAAATGTTAGATCAAAAATGAATTGAGACTGAATCAATAATCAATAGGCAGTTTCCAAGTTCTGAGCCATTTATTCTCTTTCTGATCAGAAAAAGGAGGCAATCGGTCACAGCATAACGTGTCTCAGAGCTTGCTCACACCAACTCCCTAACATGTGTTCAAGGATGTTGCTTCTTATACCTTGGGCAGGCGTTCCTGACCTTATCTAAACCTAAAGACGGCTGGAGCCATCTTTCTCCGAGACTGTTTCTGATCTATGGACAGCACTGAACATTCTGCTATGATCTTTACATGACCTGGTCATCCTAAGTCATCCTAACTTCGAGCATTCTGAACAGAACAGCTTGGTATGATAAAACAAAAACCTTTGTCATTATTTACAATCTTGCTCAGCCTAATCTTACACTGAGAAACAGACATTCTTTTCAAGCTCTGAGACAATGGAGAAACACAGAGAATCAGACATTGGCTCATTATATGCACCAGATACAATTATAATATAAAATAAGAATAATACAGCATTAAAATCATATAGAATAATCAATGAAACCTGAAAATATCCTATCACTACCCCTTTCAAGAACACCTCGGTGGGGGGAGGGTCAACTAGTTCTCAGATCTTTAAGCTCTTTTCTACAAATTCTCTCCACACTCACCAATGCTTTTCAGGCAAGGTGCCGTGGCACCCTAGGATGCCTTGAAAGATCATTTGGGACACTGTGGGAATTTGTCTAATTTTCTTAATTGGTAAAACATTGTTGTCAGTGCCTGTAGTGGATTTTCCATGTCTGTGGGTGGCAGTATGAATGCAATCTTCTTTTTCTTCTTCAAAATGAAAAACTCACCCTGCATGCTCTGTGAAAATCTAAAAAAAAACAAACAAAAAAAAAAACCTACATGTTTGAGCCCACAACACTCACTGGAGGGGTACACCAGCCGGGAAAATGTCACCTCCTCCTCCAGAAACTACATCCTGATGTTGGCTGCCCTCAGCACCAAATAAGTGGTAGACAAAACTGTCACGGAGCTCCGCCAGCCCATCCATCCATCCATCCACCCCTGTTAAGTCTCATTTTCAAATTAATTTATTCTCCTGGTAACGGCAGAATATCAGCGCTGATTTGGATGTAATTGTGCCATGTTTCACACTCAGTATAAACAAGTTACATTTTGAGCGCTGCACCACCGCTTGTGCTCAGCTGACAGCTGCACAATCCCTGAAGTTTTGGAAGAATAAATATAAACCTGAATTCCACAGCTCCAGTGTGGGAGCATTTTGGGCTGAAGCCAAATGAGCGATGAGAGCTCAGTAATGTCAGTGAGCTGGTATGTGGCCTATATTTGAAAACAGTTGTAACGAAAACTGAAAAATGTGTTAAAAACATAGCCTAGCATTCGGTAGTAGTTGGAGAGGGCCGTTAGCGCAGATTGGCAGCTACGTTTCTGTCATTCTGCCCCTGGGCAGCTGTGGCTACAGTAGTAGCTTACCACTCTCAATGTCTGTCTGGAGTGAATGAATAATGGTCTCACTGTAAGTGCTCTGAGATGTCACTTGACATGTAAAGCACCATTTAAATCTAATCCATTATTATAACCATCCCACTCAATTTTTCCAAGTGGGAAAGAAAACTACACTCAGACATGCAGAGCTCTCCATTTTCCCACAGCAATAAATGAAAAACTTTCTATTAAAAATTTGTTGTCTGCCAAATGTTGTTATCATTACAGGTCTAATTACAAGACTAAATGTCATTAGATATGTCATAATAGGCTACAATGTGTCATTCATAACATTTTGGGTTGGTGAGGTGCCACAGGTTTTTTTCAACATAAGAAGGATGCCGTGGCTCAAAAACAGTTGAAAAACATTGCATTAAGCCACAGTTGGTAATGTATCTCACATCATTTTGGATTATTTGATAAAACCTTGGCCATAGTAGGCTGGCACATCGGCCTACTAGCACCTTGGCTAGCTGGCCGAGGTCAGTCTGACACCTTGAAGATTGTCTCAAAGGTGAGAGGGTTATTTTAGCCTGCCTAGCTTTAGCCCATTCTTTCATTTAGAGTTGTTTCTGTATTTTTTGTACCCCATGGATTGGTCATATCCTTTCGACCATTCACACATGGTGTTTTATTTGGGCTCTTACATTGTCAACATTCAGCCAGCATTAATTAGTTCAGTCTGTCTTCGCCAACCTGTAGACTCCGTTTAAGCTGATTGGTTCCTAGATTGCAGGAGCTCAAAATCATAAGCTTACCCTCTAGTAATAAGATTTTAAATGGTTAGTCCTACTTCTGCTGCTCAGTCAGCTGTAGCCAGGAGTGTTAGTATGCTAACTGTAGTGAACAATTCAATATATTTCATTATATCAATTATTCTTTATTACACATGAAAGTCTGAACCATTAATTTTGAAAACACTGCCCTGTACTGTTTTGCTTTAATACCAGTTTGCAACTAATAATTGATTCAGGAGGAGCCAAAAAAGGAATGAAAGTATGATTAAGTGCTTAGGCTGGTCTTTACACTGGAGCTTTCATATGGTCCTCCTGTGGTGCCCACCACTCACCACCTCTTGACCTCCCATCATTCCCACCATGCTGGCCATCATGTCTGATGAGATTACAGGCTCAGTTTGTAAAGCAGCCCTGGCTGTAGGCAGATGAGTGCAATTTTGGACTGGCTAGACTGAGAGGGGAGAGGGACCTGGAAGAAAGGTACCCTGTTGTTTCCCATCGATGGCCAGAAACACACTGAAATCCTCTTTCAAAACAGCAGCCAGTGCAATCTGGAGTGATTAGCTTCCCCTTTTGTGTGGGATAACTCGTAGACAGCATTTACACATGGTCACACGTGTACTATCAACCAACACAAATGGATCAGATAAATAGATTCTCTTCAAGCATTATTTCAGTCTTCAACTCACCACCAGTGTTCACGATAAAAACAGTTTTATTTTCAAGACTATGCAACAGTTAGTTCTGACCGAGCATTCTCATTCGTCAATTGGGATCCTATTTTTTAATTGCAGTTACTATCAGTGGCTTCTTATGCTATGTGGGAGTTGTAATACTGTGTTGGTAAGCTTAATTTCCACAGTGATGAACTGTTGACAAGAGATGGTCCTAGAACTCCAGACCTCCATGACGCGGAAGGCCCTCCCTTGTAAAGATCTGGCCAGATGTTTCAACAACATAGATCAACTAGAGTGTGATTTAGTGTCTTGACTAGCCAACCATAATAACTTTGTGATCATGGACCCTTTGTACGAACATGAAAATGCACCAATGCTAAATCACTGTTATTCTCCAACACCATCCGTCTCAGCTCAACTGTTAAGTGCCTTAATGGACCGCATAATGGACAAGCTGAGGTTGTATTTATCATCCCGATGAGAGAGTCCTTATAGAGACCCTAAGCCACGCTCCCTCTACTTACACATATGGGACCTTAAATCGGAAAAAAATCTCCATTGAGGTGAATAGCAAGAGAGAAGTTATCTTTTAATTCTGATAGAATTTTGGCACTTAAGTTGAAATTTTTTTCCCAATTTAAGGCCCCATACAGTGGTGTGAAAAAGTGTTTGCCCCCTTCCTGATTTCTCTTTTTTTGTATGTTTGTCACATTTAAATGTTTCAGATCATCAAACAAATTTGAATATTAGACAAAGATAACTCAAGTTAACACAAAATGCAGTTTTTAAATGAAGGTGTTTATTACTAAGGGTAAAAAAAATCCAAACCGACATAGCCCTGTGTGAAAAAGTGATCCCCCCCCCCCCGTCAAAACATAAATTAACTGCGGTTTATCACATCTTTGGAAAGCTGAGTTCAATTTCTCTTGCCACACCCAGCCTGATTACTGCCACACCTGTTCTCAATCAAGAAATCACTTAAATAGGACCTGCCTGACAAAGTGAAGTAGACCAAAAGATCCTCGAAAGCTTGACATTCAATAGAAAATCAGGGACAAATGAGGAACAAAATAATTGAGATCTATCAGTCTGGAAAAGGTTATAAAGCCATTTCTAAAGCTTTGGGACTCCAGCGAACCACAGTGAGAGCTATTATCCACAAATGGTGAAAACATGGAACAGTGGTGATCCTTCCCAGGAGTGGCCGGCCAACCAAAATTTCCCCAAGAGCGCAGCGACGATTCATCCAAGAGGTCACAAAAGACCTCACAACAATATCCAAAGAACTGCGGGCCTCACTTGCCTTAGTTAATGTCAGTGCTCATACTCCACCATAAGAAAGAGACTGGGCAAAAATGGCCTGCATGGCAGAGTTCCAAGACGAAAACCACTGCTGAGGAAAAAAGAACATAAAGGTTCGTCTCAGTTTTGCCAGAAAACATCTTGATGATCCCCAAGACCTTTGGGAAAATACTCTGGACTGACAAGACAAAAGTTGAACTTTTTGGAAGGTGTGTGTCCCATTGCATCTGGCATAAAAGTAACACAGCATTTCAGAAAAGGAACATCATACTGTACCAATAGTAAAATATGGTGGTGGTAGTGTGATGGTCTGGGGCTGTTTTGCCGCTTCAGGACCTGGAAGACTTGCTGTAGTAAATGGAACCGTGAATTCTCCTGTCTACCAAAAAATCCTGACGGAGAATGTCCGGCCATCTGTTCGTGACCTCAAGCTGAAGCACACTTGGGTTCTGTAGCAGGACAATGATCCAAAACACACCAGCAAGTCCACCTCTGAATGGCTTTAGAAAAACAAAATGAAGACTTTGGAGTGGCCTTGTCAAAGTCCTGACCTGAATCTGACTGAGATTCTGTGGCATGACCTCAAAAAGGCGGTTCATTCTCGAAAACCCTCCAATGTGGCTGAATTACAATAATTCTGCAAAGATGAGCGGGCCAGAATTCCTCCACAGCTGTATAAAAGACTCATTGCCAATTGTCACAAACACTTGATTGCAGTTGTTGCTGCTAAGGGTTGCCCAACCAGTTATTAGGTTTCGGGAGCAATCACTTTTTCACACAGGGCCATGTAGGTTTGGATTTTTTTCCCTTAATAATAAACACCTTCATATAAAAACTGCATTTTGTGTTTATTTGTGTTATCTTTGTCTAATATGTAAATTTGTTTGATGATCTGAAACATTTAAGTGTGACAAATATACAAAAAAAAGAGAAATCAGGAAGGGGGCAAACACTTTTTCACACCACTATATATTCATAATAGTGTATCTTCACTTTGGGGAATGGGAGTTGTTCAGTCGTCATTATAATTATTTTAGTTTAGTTTATATCACTGTTCAGTGATGGAGTTCAGTGTAACATTGAATGTCTCCTATGTATCGTCAATAAACTCATGCATTACTATCACAGGACACGTTTATAAATATTTGAGACGCATTGGCTGCTGCTTTACTTGTGTGCCTGCAAAGGACTGTGATCCACAGGTTCAGCTGCTGCTTCCCCGCCAAGTGTGTAAGCACCATCACTAGGGAGCTAACACCAGCAGGGAAAGTGTCAAATCCACGGCTACAGGAACACCACCTCTGCGACCGCCCAAGTCCAACCCGAGGGGTTGACATCACAAGCGCGGCGCCGCAGCGCACGACCCCCTCATCCAGATAGACCAGGGCAATCTCAGGCTAGTGCTCTGCAGTCAGGAAACAGGCACATGCCCCACTGCAGGGCCCCCCATAAGGAGATGCCTGAGCTTGGACAGGGTGGTAAAAAGTCACTGATAAATAAGAGTTTGCTGATAAAAAGACTAGGCAGTTAAGATGACTTGAAAAATATAACACCTAAATACAGTCAAACAGACATGTATTCATAAATATAAATAATTCATAATAAGGTAAGTGATTGTGACATAAAATAGATTTAAAATCAGAAATTAAGAGAATTAAAATAGGAAGCTAATCAAAAGCAAGGTTAAAATAGTAGGTCTTGAGCCTGCTTTTAAAAACATGGACATTCTCGGCAACCCTGATGTAGTCCAGCAGGCCGTTCCACAGACATGGGCCACCTCACCATGGGTGCATGTTCTGACAGTAGGAATAGTTAAAAGGC
This sequence comes from Pholidichthys leucotaenia, assembly GCA_020510985.1. NCBI lineage: Eukaryota > Metazoa > Chordata > Actinopteri > Cichliformes > Pholidichthyidae > Pholidichthys > Pholidichthys leucotaenia. Next base: position 241,842,207 of record CM035839.1, read on the forward strand.
CAGAGTCAGAGGACCTCTGGGACCGCGGTGGCTCATATGCCAAAAGCAATTTTGACAAATAAGAAGAAGGCTCAAGACCATGCAGACATTTATAAACCAATTAAAGGACCTTAAAATCGATCCTGAAGGACACGGGGAGCCAATGCAGTGATTTTAAAACCGGCGTGATGTGAGGCTGCCGTCTGATCCTCATCAGAACATGTGCAGCTGAATTCTGTAATAACTGTAGATTTGAAAATGTCTTTGGGAAGACCAGAGAGCAGGGCATTAATCAATATGACTAGTAATAAAAGCATGCATCAGTATCTCTGTGTTTGCTCAAAAGAGAGAAGTGGGCGGACTCTTGGCTATACAGTATGTTCTTTAGGTGGTAAAATGCTGTTTGTGTTATATTTTTAATGTGTGGAGTAAAACCAACCTCAGAGTCTAAAATGATGCCCAAATTCTAAACATGTTGGGATGGGGTAAAGGACAGACTATGTAATTTTGGTAAAATTTTCTCTCTCTGAGCTTCAGGACCAATGACTAAAACTTTAGTTTTGTCCTGGTTGAGCTGAAGAAAGTTTGCTGCCATTCATGACTTCATGTCTAAAATACAGTTAAAAAGGGTGTTACTTGATTTCATGGGACACACAGTGACATACAGTTGTGTGTCATCAGCATGACTATGGTAATTAACGCAGTGTCTTCTGATAACATTCCCTAGGGGCAGCATGTACAGATTAAAAACTACTGGACCTAAAATTGAACCTTGGGGCACACCACAATTTATTTTGTAGACTCTGGAAAAACATGTATCCATAGTTACAAAAAAGTTCCTGTCTGTGAGGTAGGACTTGAACCAATTAACAGTACCAGAGAGGCCAAGCAGATCCTTTAGTCTGGTTACTGTATCAAAGGCAGCACTTAGATCCAGTAGAACCAGGACTGAAATTGTGTTTCCATGTTGTGCCTCAAGTCATTAACAATCCTGACCAGGGCTGTTTCTGTACTGTGGTTTGTCCTAAAACCAAGCTGGTTCTCATCAGATATGTTATTTGATATTAAAAACAATTTACCTGAGTAAAAAAGTTTTTCTAAAATTTTGCTTAAAAATGGTCAGTTGGATACTGGTCTGTAGTTATTAAGGTTTTCAGGATCTAAATTACTCTTCTTCAGGAGGGATCGCACCACTGCCGTTTTAAAGGCAGCAGGGAAAACACCCGTCTGGAGAGCCTAATTCATTATGTTTAAAAGTTCCTCCTGGAAAAATCCACAAAATATTTTTAAAAGTGATGTGGGAATGGGATCTAAAAGACATGTTGGATTTACTTGGGAGAAAATTCGACCAAGAGTTTCAGCATCAACCACGGCAAAACTCTCCAGCGTTTCCTCAGGTAAAAGCAAAGGTTCCACAGTACTAAAAACAGTATCTTGTGATAAAAGATTAGATCTAATAACCTCTATTTTACTTCTATATACTTCTTTCATGTGTAGTGACACATCCGTGAAACCACTACCATACCTGTTTATATTTTTCCATATATCCTAGGCTGTTTTATTCAATCGTGTTCAATTCTGTGTTCTGCACTTTGCACTCTTATGTACAGTACATGAGACAAACATTCACGTCTCGGAGGTGGTGGGTCAGAGCGGCCACTGGCCCGGTTGGCTTGTAGGGTTGCCATTGGGATGCTTAGTGCATCAAGTGGAGAACCATTTACAATATTCCTTACATTTGTTGACCCATGGAGCAGCAAGTGCCGCTACCCAAGGGGGCTCTGTCTTGGCTCGTGAGCAGCTCCTGCAACGTGCCCTGAGGGAGTCCTCCTTGGGTGAGGGATGAGGCCAGCACCAGCCTCCCGCCACTGCTCCGTGGGACACTACCCTTGGAGATCTTGGGGTCTACCTTGGTTGCCGACTGCACTTGTAGTCAGTTGAAGATACTGTACATCCGAGACAGCCCCGCTGATCCAGGCTAAAGGGTAGGAGGTAGCCAGTGAATGGCTAAGGGATATGTGTGTGTGTGTGTGTGTGGGGGGGGGGTGTTGAATGGGTGAAGGATGTTTCTTAAAGTGATAGGCTTAAATCAGAGTACGTCAAGAAAGGCAGGAAAAATACAAAATAATTTTTTTCCAATTATTAAATAATTAAAATGTGAACAAAATATGTCACAAACACTTCATTAAGACGTGTGAGCTGTTAAAATGCGGAAAAAATTTCATTCAGTGACCCCTTCAATAATACCAGACTAATCAATATCTTAAGACAATACTACTTTTTCTTGAGTAGAATTACTGGCTACTCTTACCATGGCTGCTGAGCAGTGAAAGTCTTCCTTGCATGGCAAAGCACTTCTTACTGTAATATGTTGGATTTAAAGGTGTGTTTGTATACTTTTGTCACTCACAAAGAAGCTGTTTCTTTTGTCATCATTTGGTGTAATATTAGCTATTTTGTCCTTGGTGTACTGTTTGAACCTAATGAAACACGTCACAAATGAATCAGAATTGCAGAAGGGAATGTGTTTGTACCATGGTGTCACTGCTCAAAACAATCAGAACAATTCAAGTTCAGTTTGACTGTGCTTTTGAGTCTACATATCACTTAGTGTAAATATCACAAGAAGGCTCAAGCTATTGTTGCCCCTTTTGATAACGTGACTCTTTTTTCTTTCAAACTCTCACTCTTTTTCCTAGTCATACAGTCTGAAAGACTATAAGCAGCTGAATTCAAACATGAATCTGAAAGGTCTTGGTCCTGACTACTCTGCCATTGAAAAGACAGTAAGTACCATTTTTGAAAAATTGTAGATGTACAGGGATGGCAAAAGCACACAAATTCTTTGGTCACGTAAAAGCACAGATGACTGTAAAAACCACTCCAGTGAAAACAGAGGTAGTGGCTCAACTTCTTTGTTCAAGTAAAAGTATTACAGTACAGACTCGGAACAATCACTTAAGCTATGAAAGTAAAAAATATGTCTGAAAAGGACATTTCTACCAAATGTTTAAAGCTCACTGAACTTTACATCATTAATATGTGCAGACTATTAAATCTTTCAAACTAAAAAGAAAATAATGGACATTACATTTGCACTATAATCACTTTTTAATGTCAGCATCATATCAATCACATCCTGATGAAGAATATACTTTATAGATTCATCTCATTTCTGCAACAGACTCTTAAGATTATTTAAGGATTATTTTGAGTTTTAAATCATGCAAAAGTCAGAAGTGACCACAAAGAAGAGTTGATAAGATCGATCTACAGTGGGGAAAATAAGTATTGGAACACGTCAACATTTTTCTCATTAAACATATTTCTGATGGAGCCACTGACCTGAGATTTTCACCAGATATAAGATAAGATAAGATAAGATAAGCCTTTATTAGTCCCACAACGGGGAAATTCCAGGATTGCAACAGCACAGGGATAGCAACACTCAGAGCAACAATCAGAAGGCAAGAAAAAAACAAGCAAGCAAGAGCAGCTAATATACATATGTACGTATTACTATAAAATATATATATATACACACACACACACAGACACACAGTGCAGAGCATTGTAGCTGGATGGAATAAATATATGAATATATGAACACACAGTGCAGAGCATTGTAGCTAGATGGAATAAATATGTAAATATATAAACACCCACAGTACGGAGCATTGCAGCTAGGTGGAATAAATATGCAAGTATATAAACACACACAGTGCGGAGCAATGTAGCTAGATGGAATAATATGTAGATATATAAATATATAAACACACCCAGTGCTGAGCATTGTAGCTAGATGGAATAAATATGTAAATATATAAACACACACAGTGCAGAGCATTGTTGCTAGATGGAATGAAACAGCATAACCGTCTACTTAGTTATCCTACATGGTATGATTATGTGCCCATACATATTCTCACCCTCCATAGCGACCGGTAAGTTCCTAGTTGTATGCCGGAGGGGACCATTGTGTAAGTCTATTGCATCTTTTGCATTCAAAAAAACTATTAGTTTGTTACGTCTTTTTGCTATCTCTGCGAGCAGCCCTGCTTAGGTTGTACAGTCTGACAGCCGTTGGTAGGAAGGACCTACGAAACCTCTCGGTTGTGCACCTGGGATGATGTAGTCTGCTGCTAAATGAGCTCCTCAGTGCATTCAGTATGTCCTGCATAGGGCGGAACTCGGACTCCAGCAGAGATGACAGTTTAGCCACCGTCCTTCTCTCTCCTATCTCCTCCATCGGATCAAGGCGCTGCCCCAGGACAGAGCTAGCTTTCTTAATCAGTTTGTTCAGTCTCTTCCTATCGGCTGCAGTAATGCCACTGCCCCAGCAGACCACTCCAAAAGTGATGGCTGATGCCACCACCGTGTCATAGAATGACTTCAGCAGCGCCCCTTGTACACCAAAAGACCTGAGTCTCCTCAGCAGGAACAGCCTGCGCTGTCCCTTCTTGTAGAGTGCATCAGTATTGTGTGACCAGTCTAGTTTATTGTTCAGATGAATACCCAGGTACTTATAGGATGTCACCATCTCGATGTCTGTTCCCTGTATATTTACTGGTACTGTGAGGGGCTGCCCATGCCTGCGGCAGTCCACCACCAGCTCCTTAGTTTTCCCTCGCGTTGATCTGGAGGCAGTTTCCGATGGCACCAGTCCACGAAGTCCTGGATAAGCCCTCTGTACTCAGCTTCATCTCCATTGGAGATGAGGCCAACGATCGCAGAGTCATCAGAGAACTTCTGTAGATGGCAGTGTGTTGTGTTGTGTGATAAGTCCGCAGTATAAAGAGTGAACAGGAAGGGAGCCAGCACCGTTCCCTGGGGGGGCCCCCGTGCTACTGATGATCGTGTCGGACACACAGTCCCGGGTTCTCACAAACTGAGGCCGGTTCGTGAGGTAGTCCAGGATCCATGATGACAGGTGCTGGTCCACCCCTGCGCGCAGCAGCTTGTCCTTCAGGATCATCGGTTGGATGGTGTTGAAAGCACTGGAGAAGTCAAAGAACATGATCCTCACCATATTCCCGGGCTTCTCCAGGTGGGACAGAGAACGGTGAAGGAGGAAGATCACCGCATCCTCCACCCCAATGCCATGCTGGTAGGCGAACTGGAGTGGATCCATCGCTGGTTCCACCAGGGGGCGGAGGTGAGCAAGGAGCAGTCTCTCCAGGGTCTTCATCAAGTGGGACGTCAAGGCCACCGGTCTGTAGCTGTTCAGGTCTTTGGGGTGGGAAGTTTTTGGTACAGGTACCACACAAGATGTTTTCCACAGCTGTGGTACCCTCCCCAGTTTCAGGCTCATGTTGAAGATATACGTCACAATCAGTAATATCAAAATCAGTAATAAAATCAGTAATAAGATATCAGTAATTACTCAAGTAATCCATACATCCAAAGAAATCAAGGCAACTGTGTTCACAAAACAAGTTATATTTAATAATGTGGAATGACACGGGGAATAAGTATTGCACATGTGAAGAAAAGAGGTGCAAAAAGGCATAGAAAGCAGCTGAAATCCATCGGAATTTAGGAAGCCATCCCATCCTTCATCAGTGCAAATTGATTTCAGCTGGTTAACGCTAGGCGGCGCGTGAACATGCAGCGGCTTCTCTTCTCTCTTCGTGTTTTGTGCCATTTAGTGTTGTTTATATTACACCCACGTGTGTATTCATGTTTCATACAGCCGTGGACAAAATTATTGGTACCCCTCTGTTAATGAAAGAAAAACTCACAATGGTCACAGAAATAACTTGAATCTGACAAAAGTGGTAATAAATAAAAATTCTATGAAAATTAACCAATGAAAATCAGACAATGCTTTTGAATTGTGGTTCAACAGAATTATTTTAAAAAAACAAACTCATGAAACAGGCCTGGACAAAAATGATGGTACCCCTAGAAAAGATTGAAAATAATGTGACCATAGGGACATGTTCAACCAAGATGTGTCCTCTAATTAACATCACAGGTGTCTACAAACTTGTAATCAGTCAGTCGGCCTATTTTAAGGGTGACAAGTAGTCACTGTGCTGTTTGGTGACATGGTGTGTACTACACTAAACATGGACCAGAGGAAGCAAAGGAGAGAGTTGTCTCAGGAGATTAGAAAGAAAATTATAGACAAGCATGTTAAAGGTACAGGCTATAAGACCATCTCCAAGCAGCTTGATGTTCCTGTGACTTATTTGTCGGCCTCCGTCGGTCTATGATGACCATGGAAGAGAATCCTAAACGTCTACTCTGCTGGAACAGGAGAGTTCAGCCTGTGGCTGAACAGGCCGATGCGCACCGGTGTTCTACCTTCCAGCGTTGGGCGTTGGTAGGATTCAAGCCTGGGCAGGAAGATATGTAGGACAAGATGTTACCCATGCAGCATGTCCCCCCTCTCCACGTCACTGAATCCAAAGGAACAGCAGGGCTCTTATAGTTTGGCACCAGCGCCGTCGCAGGAGCTGCCAGAACGATGTTGAGCACAACAGAGAACTGCCTTAGGGGCTCCGACTCCGGATTTTTCAGAATCAGAATCAGAATCAGAATCAGGTTTATTGCCATTGTTCATGTAGTACACAAACTAGGAATTTGTCTCGGTACAATGCTGCAACATTAAACATGATAGGATAAGAGAAATAAACTATACATGTAATAAAGTGTAGGATAAGATTAAGTGATACTGGTCAACAGTTAAAATATATATTAGCCAGCAGCAGATACTGTGGAGAACTATATAGTGCAGTCGGTAATGCAGGAAGAAAAACAGTGATGATTGACATGAGTCTGGTTGAGCTGCTGTACATGGTGCACGAGAGTCAATAAGTCACTTAGTGTTCAGCAGTCTAATGGCAGAGGGGAAGAAGCTGTTCATGTGACGGGAGGTTTTAGTCTGGATGGACCGAAGTCTTCTACCAGAGGGGAGGGGGGCAAACAGTACGTGACCAGGGTGTGAGGGATCGGCTATGATCCGGCCAGCACGCCTCCGGGTCCTGGAGATGTACAGATCCTGGAGAGATGGGAGCTTGCAGCCGATCACCTTCTCAGCAGTGCGCACGACGCGCTGCAGCCTTAGTCTGTCCCTGGCAGTGGCTCCTGCGTACCACACGGTTATGGAGGTGGTGAGGATGGACTCGATGATGGCTGTGTAGAACTGCACTAACATCTTGGTGGGTAGCTTGAGCTTCCTCAGCTGCCGCAGGAAGAACATCCTCTGCTGGGCTTTTTTGATGAGTGAGCTGATGGTCAGCTCCCATTTGAGGTCCCTGGTGATGGTAGTGCCTAGGAAGCGGAAGGAATCAGCAGTGGTGATGGGAGAGCCTGAGAGGGTGAGGGGGGGCAGAGGAGTAGTGACTTTCCTGAAGTCTACAATCATCTCCACTGTCTTCAGAGCGTTCAGCTGCAGGTTGTTATTGCTGCACCAGGACGCCAGCTGGGCCACCTCTCTCCTGTAGGCGGACTCGTCGCCGTTGGAGATGAGCCCGATGAGGGTGGTGTCGTCCGTAAACTTGATCAACTTGACAGACTGGTGGCTGGAGGTGCAGGAGTTGGTGTAAAGGGAGAAGAGTAGGGGGGAAAGTACACAGCCCTGGGGTGATCCGGTGCTGATGCTAGTATAGTCTGAGACAGTCTTTCCCAGCCGCACATGCTGCCTCCGGTCCGTCAGGAAGTCGATGATCCACCTGCAGAGGGAGTCAGGCACGTTGAGCAGGGACAGCTTGTCCCGGAGCAGAGCGGGGCGGATGGTGTTGAATGCGGAGCTGAAGTCCACAAACAGGATCCTGGCGTAGGTTCCCGGGGAGTCCAGGTGCTGCAGGATGGAGTGGAGGGCCAGGTTGACTGCATCGTCTACAGACCTGTTGGCTCGGTAGGCAAACTGCAGCGGGTCCAGGAGAGGGGTGGTGATGGACTTGAGGTGGGACAGGACCAGGCGCTCAAAGGACTTCATGACTTCAGAGGTGAGCGCTACAGGTCTGTAGTCATTAAGTCCAGTGATCCGTGGCTTCTTGGGGACAGGGATGATGGTGGAGGATTTGAGGCAGGACGGCACGTGGCATAACTTAAGGGAGGTGTTAAAAATGTCTGTGAAGACAGGAGCCAGCTGTTTCGCACAGAGTCTCAGGGTGGAGGGAGACACGCCGTCGGGCCGGGGGCCTTGCGCGGGTTCAGTCTGGAGAACTGTTTGAGCACATCCTGCTCACTGATGATAAGGGGAGGGGGGGAGGAGGGGGGGGGTGTGCCTTAAATGAAGTAGGGAATGTGGAGGCTGTGGAGCTGGAGGGAGGGGGGGAGTTGGACACAGATGACGAGGTGTCAAAACGGGCATAGTGTTGGGACAGTCTTTGACAAAGGGCTTTGTCATCCTGACCTTTAGGAGCCTTAGGTCGATAGTTGGTGATTTGCCTCAGTCCTCTCCACACGGAAGCCGAATCATTAGCAGTGAACTGCTGCTGGAGTCTCTCTGAGTATAGAGATTTAGCCCTCTTCAGCTCTCTGTTAAACCGGTATTTAACCTCCCTGTAGCAGTCCCTGTCTCCACTTTTCAGCGCTGCTTCCTTCTCCTTCCTGATCTGTCTGAGCTTAGCTGTGAATCAGGGTTTGTCATTAGAGTACCTCACCCTGGTGCGTGATGGAAGAATGTTCTCTTCACAAAAGTGGATGTATGAGTTCACAGTGTCCGTGTACTCATCCAGATCATGCGTGGCTCCTTTAAACATGCCCCAGTCAGATATTTCCATGCACGTTTCCAGCTTCTCCTCAGCATCACTGGTCCGTATCTTCGTAGTGCTCACAACAGGTTTAGTGAGCTTCAATCTCTGTCTGTATGTGGGAATGAGGTGAACCATCACGTGATCAGATAATCCCAGCGCAGCTCGAGGGACAGCGCGATATGCGTCTTTCACTGTGGTGTAACAGTGATCCAGTGTGTTTAATCCTCTGGTGGGGCATTTAATAAACTGTTTGTAGCGGGGGAGATCGTGGCTCAGATTGCACTGATTAAAGTCGCCAGCCACAATAATCAGCGAGTCTGGAAAACTCCGCTCTGTGTGTTGAATGTGATCCGCGAGCACGCGCTGAGCTTCGCGCGTGTCCGCGTCGGGAGGGGCGTACACAGCGATCATTATGAAAGAAGCAAACTCCCGCGGGGAATAGAAGGGCTTGCAATTGATAACAAGAAATTCCAAGGCAGGAGAACAGTGTTTGGAAATTACCGTTACATCAGAGCACCAGCTGCAGTTGATGTAGAAGCAGACACCGCCTCCTGTGGTCTTGCCGGAAAGCTCTGTGTCACGATCAGCACGGAAGAGCTGAAAGCCGTCGAGGCGCAGCGCGCTGTCCGGTATATTTTCCCGGAGCCAGGTCTCAGTAAAGCAGAGGACAGCTGAGGAGGCGAGGTCCTTAAAACGCATCAGCAGTCTCAGTTCATCTACCTTGTTAGAGAGAGAGTTGGTATTGGACAGAAATATGCCAGGCAGCGCCGTTCGCAAGCCTCTCCTGCGAAGCCGCACGAGAGCGCCCGCTCGTCTACCTCTCTTTCGCCGTCTCACTTTCCGAGCCAAACAATAAACCAGATCGGCGGCAGGGGCTAGAAAAACTGGGAGGAGGTCCGTGGGGGTGAAAGTCCTGATATTTAGAAGTTCTTCACGGGTATAAGTGCAAGCAGACACACAATTGACAAACAAAAACAAACAAAGAGCGCAGCGAAGCACCATGTCGACCGCTGTGGGCGCCATCTTGGATCGAATGCACCTCAGGGTTTCCTCAGGGTTGACTCCCGAAGCCTTTCCCGTGACCGGGTGTGCCACAAGGCAGCGGAGGTTTGAAATCAGGGTTTACCTTCCCCTAGATGGGCTACCTTCCCAGGTTGACGAGCCACCATCTACCCAAAGCATCTGGTTTTACTGCGCCAGAGATCCGCCCTCGCCCCTTCTCCTATTAGTTAAAGCAGTTCCGCCGGGCTTAGAGACTAAACCACACGGACAGGCTAGGAGTTGGACTTAGTTGTCAGAGGCTTTTCGAGACGCACGCCATAAGGAGCATTTTATGAGCACTGGGAGCTTAACCCCAGTACCGCTCCTGGCTTTGACAACCTTGGAACCTTGGATCCTGTGACTACAGTTACACATATTATTCAGAAATTTAAGATCCATGGGACTGTAGCCAACCTCCCTGGACATGGCCACAGGAGGAAACTTGATGAAAAATGGAAGAGACGGATAATACGATTGGTAACAAAAGAGCCCAGAACAACCTACTAAACACATTCATGGTGAACTCCCAAGGTCAAGGTACATCAGTGTCAGATCGCACCATCCATCGTTGTTTGAGCCAAAGTGGACTTCATGGGAGACGACCAAGGAGGACAGCACTGTTGAAAACAAATGATGAAAAAGCCAGACTGGAATTTGCCAAACTGCATGTTGACAAGCCACAAAGCTTTTGGGAGAATGTCCTATGGACAGACGAGACAAAACTGGAACTTTTTGGCAAGGCACATCAGCTCTATGTTCACAGACGCAAAAATGAAGCATACCAAGAAAAGAACACTGTCCCTACTGTGAAACATGGAGGAGGTTCTGTTATGTTCTGGTGCTGCTTTGCTGCATCTGGCACAGGGTGTCTTGAATCTGTGCAGGGTACAATGAAATCTCAAGACTATCAAGGTATTCTAGAGAGAAATGTGCTGCCCAGTGTCAGACAGCTTGGTCTCAGTCGCAGGTCATGGGTCTTGCAACAGGATAATGATCCAAAACACACAGCTAAAAACACCCAAGAATGGCTAAGAACGAAACATTGGACTACTCTAAAGTGGCTTTCTATGAGCCCTGATCTAAATCTTATTGAACATCTGTGGAAGGAGCTGAAACATGCCATCTGGAGAAGGCACCCATCAAACCTGAGACAACTGGAGCAGTTTGCTCATGAGGAGTGGGCCAAAATACCTGCTGAGAGGTGCAGAAGTCTCATTGACAGTTACAGAAATCGTTTGATTGCAGTGATTGCCTCAAAAGGTTGTGCAACAAAATATTAAGTTAAGGGCACCATCACTTTTGTCCAGGCCTGTTTCATGGGTTTGTTTTTTAAAATAATTCTGTTGAACCACAATTCAAAAGCATTGTCTGATTTTCATTGGTTAATTTTCATAGACTTTTTATTTATTATTATTACCACTTTTGTCAGATTCAAGTTATTTCTGTGACCATTGTGGGTTTTTCTTTCATTAACAGAGGGGTACCAACAATTTTGTCCACGTGTGTATGATGCTGGGCACAAGCTACAGTCACCACAGCATTCTGGAGATAATGAATATGACCAAACATTACGTCCTGAATCAGAGCATTACAGAGGAACTCCGTGGCCTTGGTCTTCTCCACCAGCCCTCCACACCCCCGGACTTGACTGCTGTGTCTCATCCCAAATGGAGATGCCATAGATGGTGTGAGCGGCAACAAAAGAGAGGTAAACGTAGAGGTATCTGAACAAAGCTCATCGCTAGCCCACACAAACTCCTCTGATTCCTTCCCTCATTCTGGCTAACATACGCTCACTAGAAAACAAAATAGACCACGTACAGCTCCTGAGAACTACGCAATGTACGTACGTTGGGCTGCACGGTGGCGCAGTGGTTTAGCACTGTGGCAGCACAGTTTACCCTCGGCCGGGGGATCGCGGGGATCGTGAGATCGTGGGTTCGATCCCAGCCCCCGACCAACAGTGAGCTGTGTGGAGTTTGCATGTTCTCCCCGTGTTGCGCGGGTTTACTCCGGGATTTCTCTGGTTTCCTCCCGCATACCAAAAAAAAAAACATGTAGGTTTAGGGCGCTCGCGCACGCAGCGTCCAGCAGCCGGGTTTGTCACCAGACTGCAAACCAAATCTACCTACGGGTACAAATAAGTAACAAAAAAAAAAAAAAAAAAAAATGTCATGTGTGGAACTGCTGTGTTTCTGTCTTTATGGAAACGTGGTTAAATGACAATATACCAGACTCTGCCCTTCAGTTAGCTAGGCTAACATGCTACCGTAGCGACAGAGTGTTCACGGAAGGAGGAAAGACACGTGGGGTAGTGTCTGTGTTTACATCAGTGACGCTTGGTGTTGTGATGCAACTGTTGTACACAAACACTGTTCTCCATTGGTGGATTTTATGATCATCAAGTGCAGACCCTTGTACATTCCGAGAGAATTTTCATCTGCCCTACTATCCGTCGTGTATGCCCCGCCCACTGGCACAGAGTACTGAGCACTGAGTCTTCATTATTGAGCAGAGGAAGAAATGAAGCTACTTTGTTTTTGTGGACATACAGAGATTATTACCTCCGCCAAGGAGGTTATGTGATCATCGGCGTTGGTTTGTCTGTTTGTCTGTTTGTTTGTCTGTTTGTTTGTTAGCAAGATAACTCAAAAAGTTATGGACGGATTTTCATGAAATTTTCACAGATTGTCAGAAATGGGGTATCCTACAGATGATTAGATTTTGGTGGTGATCCAGATCACCGTCCAGAAGAAAACCGCCATTACGGAAAATGCGATTTTCGTGAATAACTACTGAACCACTAATCCTATCATTGTGAATCCAATTGCTAGTCATATGTTTTCATGGTCAAGGAATCTGAACACGTACACACAAACACTGTATGGGGGGAACTGTGGCGCTTGGCGGAGGTCTGCGCTCTCCGAGTGCTTTTCTAGTTTTTCCTTTGTCACGGTTAAGGACAAAAGCATATCGGTGGGTTGCAAACTAAGTGCCGAAGGAGTCCTCTTCAGAACCACCTGAAAACAGCAACAAGTTCCGACAAAGCTAGTGCTAAGTAACTGCTAGCTATGCTAACAGGTAACAAGGTGAAGTGGATCTCACAGCAGGATGTAAAGTGGAAATGTTCTTGTCTGAACACCCACGGCTGGATTTCAAGCACAGGTATGCATCTGGACAGCTTGTGACCCAGCAAGAATTAAACTGACTGATTGCAGGATACGTCATTACAGAATGAAGACATGATAACAGTCACTGTTCATCAAACAGCTGAACTGTGATCCAGTGACGTTAAGACACATTTACCTGCTACCTGGATAAAGATTATTCAAAAATAGATTTTGATCTCCAAAAGGCATTTGAGAGACTGGATCATGTATCTGTCACAGCAGATGTTTGGACTGTGGGAAATTAACATTTTCTTTGACTCACTGCACATTGGATGAATCCATAACATAAAGGTAAGATAAACATGGACAGCTTTCATGTCCTGCACTGACACATGTGCAGCAACACTTGCATTAAAAAACTGTCTGTGAAGTTCTGTCTGAAACAGTCTATGTCATAAATCACCCTTCAGGGCAGGATGAAGGCCCAAATGCTAGCTGTGAGTTTGCTGGAAGTTTAATAATGAAAAACACAAAATATACAAAAGAACAAAAACTTACAAGTAGGCAGGAACATGGAGATGAATAGCCAAAGGGCTAAGACGTGGAATGCAGGTCAGGGAAATACAGAGGAAAAACAACGCTGCGCCGAGAAGCGGCTCATTATTATACACAATTAGACACAAATGATTAAAGGTGTAGGTAACAGGAGCGAGGATAATTAAACCAAACACTGACAGCTGTGACGGCCCGCAAACTTGAGCTAGGAAAGGAAGTAAATAAAGAACACTGTCAAAATAACTGCACAGACCGGGAATAAATACTAAAGATGACTAACAAGAAAATAAATAAGAACTGTTAATAAAATGAGCAACAAACCGGAGAATGCAAAAAGGGGAAAAAAACCCCCCCACCAAGGTGAGGACAAGATAAACATAAACCCAAAACGTGCGAATAATACAGTCCTACTGTTAATGTTACAAAAAGACTGGAGGTAAAGGTGCAGGTAGGCTCACGTCAAAAACACGGGGATAAGTAGAAATGCAAGGATACAAAATACATAGACAGGCCATAATAATCAAACTGAGATATGATAATGGGACAACTCAAAGCAAACAAAGACAAAGGCCAAACTCAGAACATCGTATAGACAAAACCAAATACAAACTCAATAATAAAACTGAGGTGGGAAAAATACAGAAAAATAATCAGAAAGAACTTAAAGCCTGAGCACGGCTCTCCACCCGTGCTCAGCATCGTGACAGTCTATTTTCAGCCTGCCATTAATAAGCCCGTGATGTAATCCATTACTTAAATTATCTTGCTATGTGTGCAAGATGGCTTAAGGATGTGTTTGAAAGTAATATGAAAGTTACTTTTCCAAGTAAGTAATTACTTTAATTATGCAGTAATTGGTAAAGTAACTCAATTACTATTGAAAAGAAGTAACTAGTAATTGTAATTAGTTACTATTTTTTAGTAACCTGCCCAACACTGTTGAAAAATAAACCACATTCGGTGAAATTTGACCACTACGAACTTTTCAGCCCCCCTCGTACTTACACATCCACACATGAAGTGGTCTGTATTTAACCACAAAAATCCCATCCGAATGCTTCTTTTTCTCATCATATGTACCGTGGTGTATGGCAAATTTACCGGCATTAATTTGTCTGCTAAAAGCAGTAAATAGGCTGCAAACAGAAAACTAAAACTACAGTATGGGCCAAGAGGGAGAGTGAAAGATGTGAGCAATTCATCTTTGCTGTATCTGTATTTTCCTGATGTACTCCACCTGTAGATGGAGCATTCGTTTTTTTTCTCTTCCATTCATGTGGCTGTGATGCTGATGTCACCGTTACAAAACGCATGAGCTGCAACTCATTAGTTGTGACTTTCGAGTTTGTGACTAGAAAAGCGCTATATAAGTGCAGGTTAGTTAGTAGTTAGTTAGTAGTTAGTTGACGTGCCCCCTGGAAGGCGGTCTGTTGAAGTCTGTTTATCCCCATCCAAGATGGTGCCATGCAGAGCTTGACATTAACTTTTTTGCTCACCAGCCACTGTGGCTAGTGATTTTCCAAAGTTTGTAGCCACTCAGTCTTTTCACTAGCCACAATTTTGTGGTTGGAAAATTACATTGAATTTGATCAAATCTGACTATCACATGCTAAATTTTACTTGAACTAAATTTACAACCTTTTTAAATGTAAATGATCCTTATACATACATAAAAATAGCAAGAGAAACACTGTTTAGTTATTAACAGGAGTAAATACTGTAAAGTGTGTGTTTATATAGCTACATATTATTCCATCTAGCTACAATGCTCCGCACTGTGTGTCTGTATATATATATTTATATTTATATGTACATATGTATACTCGCTGCTCTTGTTTTTTCCTTGCCTTCTGATTGTTGCTCTGAGTGTTGCTATCCCTGTGCTGTTGCAATCCTGGAATTTCCCCATTGTGGGACTAGTACAGGCTTATCTTATCTTATCTTAAAGCAGTCGAGAAAAATATTTGCAATATGAGAGTGAAGTACAGGCAGATTTGGGGTCTGTCCAAATTCTCATTTGTACCTCTTCCCCTTTGCCTACCCTCACCCCTTGGTCCTTGAAATCAAAGGCCAAGAGGTAGGGTTTGAAAATGGCCCCTAAGATTTGGGACACCCCTTAAGGGCTGCACAGTGTCATTAGTAATTGCTGATGGATTTAATCGAAATGATCACTACCTGTTTTCACCAGAAAAAAGAAGAAAAAGAAAACTGATGACAAAAAAGTCTCATCTTGTCATAACACTCCCATTTCACGGGCACAAATAGGACACCAAACGCTCACTGTAGATTGGCACATTTATTAACAAAAACACAGACAAGAATGTTTAGTACAATTACAACGAATGAAATAAAGAAACACAAACGCTGGAGGAAAGTGGGGCTCAACGTTAGCGGTACAAAGTAAGGGAATGCCTGACCAGGGGAGAAGCTCAGCCTGAGGACCCCGAGGGCTATGGGGCTTGGCTGCTGAGACAACGGGGAAAAAAGTCACCAAGACGGAGCACACCAACTAACCTCAACAGCGGGATCTACACCCACAGTTGAAGTCCAGAGGGCAGGAAAACATGGAAGAAGGTGATGAAGGTGAAGATGAAGAAGGACACGACAATGGGCAGGGGTTGTCGTGTCCCTTAAATACCAAACACATAGAGACAGGTGTAATCCATGTGTAACAGAATGGACAGCAGCTGTGCAGCCTCGAAGGAACTGACAGCCAGAAGCTGCACAGTGCTGTCAAAATAAACAAACCGGAAACATACAAATACGAACACAACAAAAAAACATAATGATAATTTTATAGATAACAATAAACAGACAGAAAAATGCTCACTGGCCAGGAAAACTGGGCATGGCTCTAACCCGTTCCCCAGGACCATGACACATCTTGAGGAGAAAAATGTCTCAAATTTACATAAACAATTCTAATCAGCAGAAAAAGTCAGAAATTTACTAGAAAGAAAGCTGTAAATTCAGAGAAAAACGTGGACCCCCCCCCCCCCCCCCCCGCCCACCCAGTGGGCCATTTTTGACCTGTGGGCCACATGTTTGACACCCATGGACCAGCACATTAAAGATACATAACTAGAAAAGCACTCGAGAGAGTGCATACCTCCGCCAAGGCTCCTTCAGTCTGTCATGGATCACCTCCAAAATGTAATGGGTTTGTTGTATGTAGGCCTATAGCCACTTGTGGTGAAAATTGCATCAAAGTCTGTCCATTAGTTTTGGAGTATTGTGGGTGACACACTGTGAGAAGAGCCTTGGCTGGGGTATGCATTCTCAGATCATCACCAAAATATAATGGGTTCCTCTGTAGGCCAAGAACCACCTGTGGTCAAAATTTCGTCCAAATCCATCCAGTAGTTTTTGTGTAATCCTGCTGCACAAATACAAAAAAGCCCTTGGTGGAGGTATGCACTCTCAGATCATCACCAAAATCTAATCATCTGTTCCCCGTGCCATTACACACCTTTCCTGAAAATTTAGTCAAAATTCGTTAATAACTTTTTGAGTTATGTTGGTAACAGACAGACAGACAGACAAACGCCGGTAAAAACATTACCTCCTTGGCGGAGGTAATTAAAGATTTTACTTCCATGAAATAGCTGCAAATCACAGATATCATAGATAATCACAGATAAACAAAAGTTCACCTCACTGCACTTTACAGCAACACACAGTATCAAAGTTTAGTCTATCATTTGAAAACTTAAACTTGCACAATTGTGGACAGTAAACGGGAACTTCTTGCTCTAAAAATAATCATATTTAACCACAGAGGTAGGAGTTGATGTGGAAGTAGAGCACATGTTATTCTTCCTGCTGAAACAACAGAAGATCAGGAGCAGTTGTCCGGTGATCTGATCACTGAGAGCGGCTGCTGTCTGTACGTCGCCGTTTCTCCAGACTGGAAATCAAATGAACTGACCTGCAAAGTAAGACTCCATCCACGTCTTCTCCTGTGTCTGTGTACCAGGCTGCAGCTGGCAACAATGGACCAATGAGAATACACTGTGTGTGCGCAGATAGTGCTTATGGGAGTTGTAGTTTTGTAGTCTCACTGTGCAATAGGTTTATTATTTAGATGTTGCTTGAGAAAACTACACTCACCAAAGTGGCTAGTGGGAGTGGCTGTCTTACCCACCACCCACCGGGTGGGTGGGTGTTGATGTCAAGCCCTGGTGCCATGACGATAAACTTTCCCCTATCTTTTAAAAGGGAAGCATATTGGTGTAGTGGTTAGCACTTCATTGCCATGCTGTTCCATATTTATGTGGTACAAATCACAAACTTATGTGGAAAAATTCTTTCAAAGGCAGGAGAATAATGTACTGAAAACTTGCAAATTTAGGAGAAAAATCTCACAAATTGGCAACACCAACTCAAATTGGCAACTTTTTTTAGTAGTTGCTTTCTTACAAACCCCAATTCCAATGAAGTTGGGACACTGTGTAAAATGTAAATAAAAACAGAACACAATAATAAGCAAATCCTTTTCAATCTATATTCAATTGCATACACTACAAAGACAAGACATCTAGGGGCAGATTTACTAAGGCAGTGCAAATTAACAAGTGCGCAATTTAGACAGAGCACCTAAGGGAGTGGGCAGTTTTTTCAGCTGATCTACTAACAACAAGCAAAACTCTGAACACAGACGCAGTCACTTCATTTCAGTATTGACCACCCATCCACCAAGAATGCCACAAAATTGCACCCAGGCACACCTGAGGAAGTGGGTCATCAACACAGGCACAGCCAGTTCAGAGGAGCACAATGTCAGAGGTTTTTTTTTTTAAAGCTTTAAGTTTTTGTTTAAGCGCAAAACCCAGTAAAATAGTTTATTTTTGTTTGCCATATTTCAAAGTTTTGATTTTCATTTCTCATGGCAGACTCCTTTGTTTAATATGTATAAATTAAGTATTTGTATATAATTTAAAAAAGAACTACTCATGAATAAATTGATTATTTGACCATGTTTATTTTATTAACACAAGAACCATCAAGATGGTCTGATGGTGACTCTGGGGTTTTATTATGTGAATAAGATAAGATAAGATAAGCCTTTATTAGTCCCACAATGGGGAAATTCCAGGATTGCAACAGCACAGGGATAGCAACACTCAGAGCAATAATTAAGAAGATAAGAAAATAAGAGCAGTGAATATACATATGTACACATAAATATATAAATATATATACACAGTGTGGAGCATTGTAGCTAGATGGAATAAACAGCATAACCGGATGACCGGATATATTTGCAACCTTCTCAGAGTTCGTGACATGGCTTTTAAATTAGGTGACAGGGCCTTATATGCAGTAGCAAGAGCTGACCTGAAGAGGGGCATTAAAGAGGCCAAACGGACCTACAAGAGGAGAATCGAGGAGCATCTCACAAACAACAACACAAGGAGGATGTGGCAGGGAGTGCAGCAGATCACCAACTTCAAGGGCAGCACATCCATCATCCCCGACACCAGGGCATCACTGGCAGAGGAGCTAAACTGCTTTTTTGCACGCTTTGAAGAAAAGACCAGATCATTACCATACTCATCTCTTCCTGACACTGACATCCAGGTGCTGTCTGTACAGGAGTATGAGGTGACGAAAGTGTTTAGATCCGTGAATCCAAGGAAGGCGGCTGGTCCGGATGGCGTACTTGGGAAGGTACTCAAAGCCTGTGCCTTTGAGCTCGCCCCGGTGTTCACAAAAATCTTTAATCTGTCTCTGTCACAAGCCACTGTCCCACCCTGCCTCAAATCAGCTGTCATAATCCCTGTCCCCAAAAAGCATGCTGTGGACTGTTTAAATGATTACAGACCCATTGCTCTCACCTCTGTTGTCACAAAATGCTTGGAGAGACTTGTACCGCGACCTTTAACCCCTTTCAGTTCGCCTACAGGGAAAACAGGTCAACAGAGGATGCCATCAACATTGCTCTCCACTCAGCTCTGGAACATCTAGAACACAAAAACTCATATGTCCGGATGCTCTTCGTTGATTATAGCTCTGCATTTAATACTATTACACCACATATTCTGATTAGGAAACTGGTTCACCTCGGTCTTCACACACAGCTCTGCTCCTGGATTATGGACTTTCTTTCAAACCGCCCCCAAACTGTTAGACTTGGCCCTCACCTTTCCTCTACCATTACTCTCAGCACCGGTTCCCCGCAGGGCTGTGTGCTGAGCCCACTTTTGTATTGTCTGTACGCCTCTGATTGCACACCTATTCATCCGTCCAACCGCATCATTAAGTTTGCAGATGACACAACTGTGGTGGAACTCATCTCAGGGGAGGATGAGTCCGCCTACCGTGATGAGGTCCAAAATCTGTCTCTGTGGTGCTCTGCAAACAATCTGATTTTAAATACTAAGAAAACTAAAGAACTCATATTGGACTTCAGGAAAGGCAGAGCTGACCCATCCCCCATTTTTATCAATGGTGACTGTGTGGAAATAGTGCATAGCTATAAATTTCTTGGTATACATATCACAGACACCCTTTCCTGGACCACAAACACCACAGCTATCGTTAAGAAGGCCCGGCAACGTATCCACTTCCTCAGGATTTTAATAAGAAACAACCTTTGTAAGAGGCTACTGATGACCTTTTACTGCTCTGCTGTTGAAAGCATCTTAACATACTGCATCACGTCTTGGTATGCAGGCTGCTCTGTTGTGGACAAAACAGCACTACAGAGAGTTGTAAGAACTGCGGAAAAGGTCATTGGCTGCCCTCTTTCATCACTCCAGGATATTGCTAACACCCGTTATCATACAAGAGCCAGGACCATCAGTACAGACATTTCTCACCCCGGTCATCACCTTTTTACTCTTTTGCCCTCAGGGAGGCGATACAGGTCAATTAAATCGCACTCTGCTAGATTCATTAACAGTTTCTTTCCAAAAGCCATTTACTTTTTAAATCACCAATACACATCATAGTCTCTAGCACATTACATCTGGCAGGGAAAGAAATTTTTAACTTTATTCTTAAATGTGTCTTTCTAATGCCTTCTGTTAACTAGACACAAAAATGACTGCACTTTTTTAAGCTCTTTTTAATGCTGATATGTTATGCTCTGTGTGTTTTGCTATGGTTGTTGTTGATGTGTATGGATTGAGTGTTGTTCGTAGTTTTTATATGGGAGGGGGCATGTGCAATTTCGTTGTGTTTTTTATGCAATGACAATAAAGGCTCTATCTATCTATCTATCTATCTATCTATCTATCTATCTATCTAACCGTCTACTTAGTTATCCTACATAGTATGAATATGTACCCATACATATTGTCACCCTCCGTAGCAACTGATATTGTCCTAGTTGTATACTGGAGGGGACCATTTGTGTAAGTCTATTGCGTCTTTTGCATTCAATACTATTAGGTTGTCATGTTTTTTTGCTATCTCTGCGAGCAGCCCTGCTTAGGTTATACAGTCTGACAGCCGTAGGTAGGAAGGACCTGCGAAACCTCTCAGTTGCGCACCTAGGATGATGTAGTCTACTGCTAAATGAGCTCCTCAGTGCGTTCAATATGTCCTGCATACGGTGGGACTTGGACTCCAGCAGAGATGACAGTTTAGCCACCATCCTTCTCTCTCCTATCTCCTCCACTGGGTCAAGGCGTTGCCCCAGGACAGAGCTAGCTCTCTTGATAAGTTTGTTCAGTCTCTTGCTATCGGCTTCAGTAATGCCACTGCCCCAGCAGACCACTCCAAAAGTGATGGCTGATGCCACCACAGTGTCGTAGAATGTCTTCAGCAGCGCCCCTTGTACACCAAAAGACCTGAGCCTCCTCAGCAGGAACAGCCTGCGCTGTCCCTTCTTGTAGAGTGCGTCGGTATTGTGTGACCAGTCTAGTTTATTGTTCAGATGAACACCCAGGTACTTGTAGGATGTCACCATCTCAATGTCTGTTCCCTGGATGTTTACTGGTGCTGTGAGGGGTTGTCCTTGCCTGCGGCAGTCCACCACCAGTTCCTTAGTTTTCCTCGCGTTGATCTGGAGGCAGTTCCGATGGCACCAGTCCATGAAGTCCTGGATAAGTCCTCTGTACTCAGCTTCATCTCCATTGGAGATAAGGCCAACGATCGCAGAGTCGTCAGAGAACTTCTGTAGATGGCAGTGTGTTGTGTTGTGTGAGAAGTCCACAGTATAAAGGGTGTACAGGAAGGGAGCCAAAACCGTTCCCTGGGGGGCCCCCGTGCTACCGATGATCGTGTCAGACACACAATCCCGGGTTCTCACAAACTGTGGCCGGTTAGTGAGGTAGTCCAGGATCCATGATGACAGGTGCTGGTCCACCCCTGCGCACAGCAGCTTGTCCTTCAGGATCATCGGTTGGATGGTGTTGAAAGCACTGGAGAAGTCAAAGAACATGATCCTCACCGCATTCCTGGGCTTCTCCAGGTGGGACAGAGAACGGTGAAGGAGGGAGATCACTGCATCCTCCACCCCAATGCCATGCTGGTAGGCGAACTGGAGTGGATCCATCGCTGGTCCCACCAGGGGGCGGAGGTGAGCAAGGAGCAGTCTCTCCAGGGTCTTCATCATGTGGGACGTCAGGGCCACTGGTCTGTAGCTGTTCAGGTCTTTGGGGTAACTTTGTTTTAACAAAATCTACAGGTCTCCCAGTTCACATCTTTTTATAAATATGTGCGTTTTATGTTTTCTGAAGTCTGGAATGTAATAATATTCACTTATTCCTTGGACCGCCACAGCAGAAGCTGCTGTCATTGAGTTACTACGATGTTGCAGTTTTGTTTCTGTGGGTCTGTCCTCTTTTTTTTTTAAATAATCTTGTTATTGTTTTCCTCCTATTGTGTATCCTGAACTGAGAGAGAGAAATGGAGAGAAGAGGGAACTGAATTACCATTTTATGCACAGAAAAAAAGAAACAAATATAGAAATATGGATAGAAGAAACTTCGGACTCCGAGTCTGAACCTCCGCAGAAAAAAAAGTCACTGTCCGCTGACACATCTGTCCACTCCAGGTAGGAAGGGCTATCCTATTGCATCCTATTTTGTGGATACAAGTTCATTTAGTAGGCTATATATAAACAAATGAAATTTAAAAAAATCCTCTGCCAGCTGATGTCCAGTTTAGCACAACACCGATCTCTGTGAGATCGTTTCTGTTCATATAATCTGTTTTGTCATGCCAAATAAAGTCACGTGCAGAGAGAAGCTTCTGTCTCTTTGGCCACGCGCCCTTGGTTCTCGCCAGTGTCTCAGCACCAACTATCACTGTCATGTCAGGCGCAGATGAATTAAGACATGCTTTTTTGGGTGTTAAATCTGGGTGCAATTTGCAGGAGATTAACAGCTGCAAACCTTAGTAAATCACCTTGCACCAGTCATTTAAATACTCGCCTCCCCCAAATTTGCACTTTGACATGAAAGCTCCAAATAAATACATATGCAATGAGGCCAGGTGCAAAACTAACATTGTCCACACCTTTCCACTGCTAACTTTGCCCAGCACCCTTCAGTAAATCTCACAGTAGTTTTTTTTTAACGCCAAAACAGGGTTTTATGATGGCACTGCACATTAGTAAATCTACCCCTTCAACGTTCAAACTGAGGAACTTTTTTTTTTTTCAAATATTCACTGATTTTGAATTTGATGCTTGCAACACATTCCAAAAAAGCTGGGACAGGAGCATGTTTACCACTGTGATACATCACTTTTCCTTTTAACAACACTCAATAAGCATTTAGGAACTGAGGACACTAATTGTTGAAGCTTTGTTGATGGAATTCTTTCCCATTCTTGTTTGATGTACAGTTTCAGTTGCTCAACAGTCCAGGGTCTCTGTTGGCATATTTTGTGTGTCAAATGTGCCACACATTTTTAATGTGAGACAGGTGTGGACTGCAAGCAGGCCAGTTGAGTACCCACACTGTTACTACAAAGCCACACTGTTGCATCACGTGCTGAATGTGGCTTGCATTGACTTGCTGAAATAAGCGGGAGTATCCCTGAAAAAGACGTTGCTTGGATAGCAGGATATCTGGCTCCAAAACCTGTATGTACCATTCAGCATTAATGGTGCCTTCACAGATGTGCAAGTTACCCATGCCATGGGCACTAACACACACCCCCAAACCATCACAGATGCTGGCTTTGAACTTTACACTGATAACAATCAATGGTCCTCTTTCTTCTTATCCCAGAGGGCACAACGGGAAATGAGGACTCGTCAGACCACAGCACACTTTTCCACTTTGCATCAGTCCATCTCAGATGAGCTCGGGCCCTGAGCAACCAGCTATGTTTATGGGAGTTGTTGATATATGGCTTTCACTTCGCTTAGTATGGTAGAGTTTTAACTTGCATTTGTAGATGAAGTGGTGAACAGTATTAACTGACAATGGTCAATGTTCCTGAGCCCACATGATAATATCCTTTACAGAATGATGTCAGTTTTTATTGCCGTGCCACCTGAGGGATCGAAGGTTACGGGCATTCAGTGTTGGTTTTCAGACATGCCGTTTACGTGCAGAAATTTCTCCAGATTCTTTGAATGTTTTGATAATGTTATGGAGTGTAGATGATGAAATCCCTAAATTCCTTGCAACTGTGCTTTGAGAAATGTTGTTCTTATTATGTTGGACTATTTGCCCATGCAGTTGTTCACAAAGGGGTGAACCTCGCCCCATCCTTGCTTGTGAACGACGGAGCCTTTTGGGGATGCTCCTTTTACACCCAATCATGACACTTACCTTTTTCCAATTAACCTATTCACCTGTGGAATGTTCCAAAAAGGTGTTTTTTGAGCTTTCCTTAACTTTCCCAGTCTTGCTCCTGTCACAGCTTTTTTGGAACGTGATGTATGCATCGAATTCAATTCATTTTACAAAAACTTACTTTGGAAATTATAACAATCTGAATAAGAATATTTCATGTTTACTAGAACCCACTAGCACATCTTAATAAATTAGATTGTGAAAAAGGTAATTTCCATCCATCCATCCATCCATCCATCTTCTACCGCTTTTCCGGAGGTCCGGGTCATGGAGGCAACAATGTATGTAATGTATAACAACGTAATTTAAGAAATTAAAAAATAGATATCTGTGAAATGACACAGGGAAAAAGTATAGAACATGCTTACTGAAAGTTATTTAATACTTCATACAAAAGTCTTGTTGGTAATAACAGCTTCAGAATGCTTCCTGTATGGAGAAACTAGTCACATGCATTGGCAAAGGTCTTGAGAGAGCTCTTTGCTTTTACCTGTCATGAGATGTCTCTTGTGTGACAACTTGGTAACGAGACACCTTTTTAAAGGCCATCAGTTTGGACTAAACCAGCTGATAATAATTTGCACTGGCAAGGGGCAGGATTACTTTCTAATTACTGGTAAATATCTGCTGGTGTTTTGGCTTTCTGTGCCTTTTTTCACCTCCATTTCACTTCATGTGTCCAGTACTTTTTCCCTGTGTCATTTCACATGATTACACATGATGTATGGACATCTGTTTGATTTCTTTGCATGTGTGGATTGCTTGGGTTGTTACTGACATTTGACAAAAATTTCATTACAAGAGCCCCGTTAAGTAATTGATATTATAGTGATGCCACTTTTGTTTGAGTACAATTTTTGGCTACTCTACCCATCTCTGTTTGTTTCTATATCATCTTATCAGTGACTACAATGTGTGATTTATACAGACGTAAACGTGATTAGCTGTCTCTGAACACTGAGCCTGAGTCCTGATGTTGTTCATTATTTTCTTTGAGTTCATCATTTAAATTTGCCAAGGATGATCCACAGAAAAAGAATTTACGAAGCAAATGACACGCTTCCTCCCTGCCTTTAAGAAGTTAAGTGCTCTGTGTGCTTTGATATACCTCTTTGTTCATCTCCAGTTGGAAAAAGGGAGCATGTTTGGCCACTTTACAATGTTTATGTCCAGGGTCAAGCCTATTACTGAATGATATGTGTACATGTTGATGGGCTGACTGTGTTTGGTTTTGTTTTGAGCTGTGTGGAGTGGTTTGCTAAAGGGGCACACAAAAGAAGGGCCCTAAGGGAGAAATTGCTCAGTTAATTACCCCCCTCCCCCATTTTTAATCTGCTTCTGTTTCTCTCTCTCTCTCCCTTTTTTTAACCCCCATCATGCTGAGAAAATGAAACGACAGAAGCTGTATTCAAATGTGATCCGCGAGCAGAACAAAAAGATAAGTAGGATTCCCTTTCTTCCACCCAAGGACCAGGAAGTCAGCAACAACAACGTTCCCAGGATGAAGGTGTGTATTTGTGTGTGCCCCTTTCTCTTTGAGTGTATGTGAAGAGTGTGAACCCTTCCACATGTGGTTCAGAATAGTCATGTGCCCAAGTGGTCCCCAACCATGTACACCTGGAGGGCCAAAACCCTGCAAGTTTACTCTTCCACCCAGTCTCTTCAGCAGGTGTTTTCACTGATGATGATTAGCAAACAGGCTGACGTACTACGTCACTCCTGCTACAACCAGTTGAGTCCTCAGCTAGCGGGCTCCCAGTGGTTTATTCCTCGTACCACTGTGAAAAGGGGGTGGGCCCACATCACCATCGTCAGGGGATGTGCTCAACTGGTCAATCAGCAATCAGTGAGAAGAAATTCACTGAAATATTCTGTTGAAAACAGAGGTTAAAGGAAAAAACCTGTGGGGTCTTCAGGTCTTAGGGGTGTTAAACAAAATACATTGACATAAAAGCAAATTATACACTCACCTTCAACATGGCGTGCTCGTAAAAGGGTCACAGATGGACTCCTTTGCAGTCGGTGAGTAAGGACAGTAATGCTCAAACTCTCTAACAGTGACTTGATTTATTTTGGCTTGGGAGCTAGAGGTGTGAATCTCCAGTGGTCTCATGATTCGATCTAATTAAGGTTCAGGCATTGACAATTTGACTACGCAACGATTCACAATGCATCTCTATGTTGCATCTTCAGTTTTTAAAATTTTTCGTATGTAATGCCTTTTTTATATTTCAGCATTTAGTTTTGTAATTTATGAAAGGAAAACACTGAATTGCTGTGTGGATTGAGTTTTTTTTTCTTTTCTATGTGACTACTTTTTCATCAATTAATAGATTGGGCTATATTACAAACCCCAATTCAAATGAAGTTGGGACATTGTGTAAAACTTCAATAAAAACAGAATACAGTGATTTGCAAATCCTTTTCAACCTACAGTTGAAACCAGAAGTTTATGTATACTGTATAAAAAGACAAATCTTTTTTTTCTCACTGTCTGACATTAAATCAGGCTAAACTTCTCCTGTTTTAGGTCATTTAGGATTACCAAGATCATTACTGTTTGCTAAATTTTTTTAGATATTTTTTTATTACTTTCTTCAAAGTCAGAAGTTTACATACAGTTAATTAGTATTTGGCAGCATTGCCTTTAAACTGTATATGACTTGGGTTAAACATTTTGGGTATCCTTCCACAAGCTTCTCACAGTAGCTGGAATTTTGGCCCATTCCTCCTGACAGAACTGGTGTAACTGAGCAGTGGTGGCTCACAGGAGGAGGCAAGGGAGGCAGAGCTTCCTCAGAAATTTGAGAAGAAAAAGAGAAGAAATGATCAATACATTTTGATAATAATGTATTTTATATTATATGTATATTATTGTGTAACATATACAGTAGTCATATTGTGTAACATATTGTGTAACATATATAATAATATGAGAAGTCCGGAGGAAGAAAAAAAACAGGTGGGAACATTAATCAGCCAATCAGAAATTAGTTTGTATTTGTCGCTATGTAAAGTAAAAGAAGGCGATCATCCTTTCTGAAATTATTTAGCCAATCAGAAATCAATTTATATTTGTTGCTGTGGAAAATTCACTATCTCCTTGCAATGAAGGAAAAAAAATGGAGGTGCGACTCTAGTTTGGGATCAATAAAGTAGATCTATGTATCTAAACCAATTACAGTCAGTCTTTTGACAACGTTACCATATCAACACATTTCAACCATACTATGCTGCCGAGAGGGGGTATCCTGCAGTATTTACTTGGTAAGAAGTTTTAGAAACTATAATTTGAACACCATCTTCCGATAAAAAAAAAAAAAAACCAACAACCTATGGCCTTCTCCTAAACTGGACATTATAAAGAGTCAGGGTGCAGCAGGATGGCGCTCTTTTAATCAGGATACAGTGGTGTGAAAAAGTGTTTGCCCTCTTCCTGTTTTCTCATTTTTTTGTATGTTTGTCACACTTAAATTTTTCAGATCATCAAACAAATTTAAATATTAGACAAAGATAACACAAGTAAACACAAAATGCAGTTTTTAAATGAAGGCGTTTATCATTAAGGGTAAAAAAAAATCCAAATCTACATGGCCCTGTGTGAAAAAGTGACCCCCCACCCCCGTTAAAACATAAATTAACTGTGGTTTATCACATCTTTGGAAAGCTGAGTTCAATTTCTCTAGCCACACCCAGGCCTGATTACTACCACACCTGTTCTCAATCAAGAAATCACTTCAATAGGACCTGCCTGACAAAGTGGGCCAAAACACCCTGAAAAGCTACACATCATGTGAAGAAATTCAAGAACAAATGATAAAGTATTTGAATCAGTCTGAAAAAGGTTATAAAGCCATTTCTAAAGCTTTGGGACTCCAGCGAACCACAGTGAGAGCCATTATCCACAAATGGCGAAAACATGGAACAGTGGTGAACCTTCCCAGGAGTAGCTGGCCGACCAAAATTCCCCCAAGAGCGCAGCGACGACTCATCCAAGAGGTCTCAAAAGACCCCACAACATCCAAAGAACTGCAGGCCTCACTTGCCTCAGTTAAGGTCAGTGTTCATACTCCACCATAAGAAAGAGACTGGGCAAAAATGGCTTGCATGGCAGAGTTCCAAGACGAAAACCACTGCTGAGCAAAAAGAACACAAAGGCTTGTCTCAGTTTTGCCAGAAAACGTCTTGATGATCTCCATGACTTTTGGGAAAATACTCTGTGGACTGACGAGACAAAAGTTGAACTTTTTGGAAGGTGTATGTCCCATTACATCCGGTGTAAAAGTAACACAGCATTTCAGAAAAGGAAGATCCGACAAACAGTAAAATATGGTGGTGGTAGTGTGATGGTCTGGGGCTGTTTTGCTGCTTCAGGACCTGGAAGACTTGCTGTAGTAAATGAAACCGTGAATTCTCCTGTCTACCAAAAAATGCTGAAGGAGAATGTCCGGCCATCTGTTCATGACCTCAAGCTGAAGCACACTTGGGTTCTGCAGCAGGACAATGATCCAATACACACTAGCAAGTCCACCTCTGAGTGACTTAAGAAAAACAAAATGAAGATTTTGGAGTGGCCTAGTCACAGTCCTGACCTGAATCTGATTGAGATTCTGTGGCATGACCTTAAAAAGGCGGTTCATGCTTGAAAGCCCTCCAATGTGGCTGAATTACAACAATTCTGCAAAGATGAGCTGGCCAAAATTCCTCCACAGCGCTGTAAAAGACTCAATGCCAGTTATCGCAAACGCTTGATTGCATTTGTTGTTGCTAAGGGTGGCCCAACCAGTTATTAAGTTTAGGGGGCAATCACTTTCTCACACAGGGCCATGTAGGTTTGGATTTTTTTCCCCTTAATAATAAACACCTTCATATAAAAACTGCATTTTGTGTTTACTTGTGTTGTCTTTGTCTTATATTTAATCTAATACCAAGACCATACGGCGTCACTCAAACAACAAACCCTGGATCAACCCTGAGATAAAAACACTTCTGAGAGAGAAGAAGAGGATCTTCAGGTCAGGGAACAGGGAGATGCTGAAGTCCGTACAGAGGGAGCTGAGGAGAAAGATCAGAGAAGGCAAGGACAGCTTCAGGAAGAAGATGGAGGACAAGCTGCAACAGAGCGACATCAGCGGGGTCTGGAGAAACCTCAAAACCATCTCGGGGCTCCAGAATACCTCCCCCCAGGCCACAGGGGGCAGGGAGTGGGCGAACAACCTGAATCTGTTTTTCAATAGATTTGACCAACCGCCCTCCCCCCTGACTGCACAACAACCACTGCTGCCTCTAAAGAAATCAAGTCCTGCTGCCCACTCCCCACTCCACCAACACCCCCCCACTCCCAACACACAGCCCCCCATCCTGACCCTGACCAGGACCCAGGTGAGGACAGAGCTGAGGAAGATCAAGGCGAGGAAGGCGCCGGGACCGGACGGCATCAGCGCAAAGCTCCTCAAGTCCTGTGCAGACCAGCTGTGTGGGATTGTGACGTATATCTTCAACATGAGCCTGAAACTGGGGAGGGTACCACAGCTGTGGAAAACATCTTGTGTGGTACCTGTACCAAAAACTTCCCACCCCAAAGACCTGAACAGCTACAGACCGGTGGCCTTGACGTCCCACTTGATGAAGACCCTGGAGAGACTGCTCCTTGCTCACCTCCGCCCCCTGGTGGAACCAGCGATGGATCCACTCCAGTTCGCCTACCAGCATGGCATTGGGGTGGAGGATGCGGTGATCTTCCTCCTTCACCGTTCTCTGTCCCACCTGGAGAAGCCCGGGAATATGGTGAGGATCATGTTCTTTGACTTCTCCAGTGCTTTCAACACCATCCAACCGATGATCCTGAAGGACAAGCTGCTGCGCGCAGGGGTGGACCAGCACCTGTCATCATGGATCCTGGACTACCTCACGAACCGGCCTCAGTTTGTGAGAACCCGGGACTGTGTGTCCGACACGATCATCAGTAGCACGGGGGCCCCCCAGGGAACGGTGCTGGCTCCCTTCCTGTTCACTCTTTATACTGCGGACTTCTCACACAACACAACACACTGCCATCTACAGAAGTTCTCTGATGACTCTGCGATCATTGGCCTCATCTCCAATGGAGATGAAGCTGAGTACAGAGGGCTTATCCAGGACTTCGTGGACTGGTGCCATCGGAACTGCCTCCAGATCAACGCGAGGAAAACTAAGGAGCTGGTGGTGGACTGCCGCAGGCATGGGCAGCCCCTCACAGTACCAGTAAATATACAGGGAACAGACATCGAGATGGTGACATCCTATAAGTACCTGGGTATTCATCTGAACAATAAACTAGACTGGTCACACAATACTGATGCACTCTACAAGAAGGGACAGCGCAGGCTGTTCCTGCTGAGGAGACTCAGGTCTTTTGGTGTACAAGGGGCGCTGCTGAAGTCATTCTATGACACGGTGGTGGCATCAGCCATCACTTTTGGAGTGGTCTGCTGGGGCAGTGGCATTACTGCAGCCGATAGGAAGAGACTGAACAAACTGATTAAGAAAGCTAGCTCTGTCCTGGGGCAGCGCCTTGATCCGATGGAGGAGATAGGAGAGAGAAGGACGGTGGCTAAACTGTCATCTCTGCTGGAGTCCGAGTTCCACCCTATGCAGGACATACTGAATGCACTGAGGAGCTCATTTAGCAGCAGACTACATCATCCCAGGTGCACAACCGAGAGGTTTCGTAGGTCCTTCCTACCAACGGCTGTCAGACTGTACAACCTAAGCAGGGCTGCTCGCAGAGATAGCAAAAAGACGTAACAAACTAATAGTTTTTTGAATGCAAAAGATGCAATAGACTTACACAATGGTCCCCTCCGGCATACAACTAGGAACTTACCGGTCGCTATGGAGGGTGAGAATATGTATGGGCACATAATCATACCATGTAGGATAACTAAGTAGACGGTTATGCTGTTTCATTCCATCTAGCAACAATGCTCTGCACTGTGTGTGTTTATATATTTACATATTTATTCCATCTAGCTACAATGCTCAGCACTGGGTGTGTTTATATATTTATATATCTACATATTATTCCATCTAGCTACATTGCTCCGCACTGTGTGTGTTTATATACTTGCATATTTATTCCACCTAGCTGCAATGCTCCGTACTGTGGGTGTTTATATATTTACATATTTATTCCATCTAGCTACAATGCTCTGCACTGTGTGTTCATATATTCATATATTTATTCCATCCAGCTACAATGCTCTGCACTGTGTGTCTGTGTGTGTGTGTGTATATATATATATTTTATAGTAATACGTACATATGTATATTAGCTGCTCTTGCTTGCTTGTTTTTTTCTTGCCTTCTGATTGTTGCTCTGAGTGTTGCTATCCCTGTGCTGTTGCAATCCTGGAATTTCCCCGTTGTGGGACTAATAAAGGCTTATCTTATCTTATCTTATCTTATCTTATTTAAATATGTTTGATGATCTGAAATATTTAAGTGTGACAAACATACCAAAAAATGAGAAATCAGGAAGGGGGCAAACACTTTTTCACACCACTGTAGCTGTGGTGAGTGGAGTGGCTTCCCTTTTTTGCAATGCTAGCCTTGGCCTAGCATTTTGTAACCACTGAATTAAAACTGGATCTGATGACATGGAGAATTTATCCAGATGTCTCCAAAAATTAAGGTCTTTGTCCCTGTGAGCATTGGTTTTCTTATGTTACCTTTGGAGTAGTGGCTTCTTCCTTGCTGAGTGGCCTTTCAGCCCATGTCGGTACAGGACTCGATTCACTGTGGAACATGACACTATTTTACCAACTTCAGTGAGCATATGCACAGTTTTCACTTTCGCTTTTGTTCTGGGATTGGTACACACATTAGCACCAAAACACATTCACCTCTGGGACCCACAACCCATCCTCTTCCTGAGCGGTATGATGGCTGGACATTCCTCTGGTGCTTAGACTGGTGTATAGTTTGAGCAGATGAACCTGGCACTTTCAGGCAACTGGAAATTATACCCAAGGATGAACCAGACTTGTGGAGGTCCAAGATTCTCTTCTTGATATTAGTGTATGTAAACTTCTGACTTGAAAAAGTATTAAAAAAATCTCTAAAACTATTTAATTCAATTCAATTCAACTTTATTTATATAGCGCCATTTCACAACAACAGTCATCTCATAGCACTATCAACTGTAGGGAGGACCCCCACAGTTGCAGAAAGACCCCAGCAATCAGGCGATCCCCTGTGAGCAAGCACTTGGCGACGGTGGAGAGGAAAAACTCCCTTTTAACAGGAAGAAACCTCCAGCAGAACCAGGCTCAGGGAGGGGCAGTCATCTGCTGCGACTGGCTGGGGGGTGAGGGGACAGAGAAGAAGAAAAGAACAGACATGTAGAGAGCAAACAGCACGATGGGGACTCAATCTATGGGAGAGAACAAACAAATGTTAATGACCAGCAAAAAAAAAATATTTCATAGAGAGTGAGGAAAGGAGTGAGGCCCAGTGCATTACTGGAGGTCCCCCGGCTGACTAAACCTATTAGCAGCATAACTAAGGGAGGGTTCAGAAACACATGATCCCTCCCTAATTGTAGGCTATATCAAAAAGGTAGGTTTTAGCCCTATTCTTAAAAACAGAGATCGAGTCTGACTCCCGAATCCAGATTGGCAGCTGATTCCACAGGAGAGGAGCTTGATAACTGAAGGCTCTGCCTCCCATTGTACTTTTGGAGATTCTAGGTATTACAAGTAAACCTGCATTTTGGGAGCGTAGTGCTCTGTTAGGATGATACGGTAGTATCAGATCTTTTAAATAAAAAGGAGCCTGATTGTTTAGAGCTTTGTAAGTAAGAAGAAGGATTTTAAACTTAATGCTAAACTCTATGGGAAGCCAATGAAGGGAGGCCAGAACCGGAGAGATATGATCTCTCTTTCTAGTACCTGTTAAAACTCTTGCTGCAGCATTTTGGATCAGCTGAAGACTTTTTAAAGATGTTTTAGGACAGCCTGATAATAAAGAATTACAATAATCTAATCTCGAGCTAACAAAAGCGTGGATCAGCTTCTCAGCATCACTCTGAGACAAGATGCTCCTAATCTTGGCAATATTACGCAAATGATAGAAGGCAGTCTTAGAAACAAATTTAATATGTGAATTGAAGGACAAATCCTGATCAAAAATAACTCCAAGGTTCCTCACAGAGCTATTAAGAGAAAGAGTAACTGCATCCAAACTGAAAGTTTGATTTGGAAAGGAATTTCTAAGGTTTTTTGGACCAACAAGAATGACTTCAGTCTTATCTGAATTTAATAGCAGGAAATTACAAGTCATCCAAACTTTGATTTCCTTAAGACAGGCTTCTAACTTGGCTAATTGATTAGTATCATCTGGCTTCATTGACAGGTATAATTGTGTGTCATCTGCATAACAGTGAAAATGTATACAGTGCTTTCTAATAATGTTGCCTAACGGAAGCATATATAAACTAAAAAGAGTAGGGCCAAGCACAGATCCCTGTGGAACTCCATGACTAAGCTTTGAGCTGAGAGAAAACTCATCATTTACATGAACAAACTGGAACCTATCAGATAAATAAGATCTAAACCACTGCAACGAAGTTCCATTAAGTCCAACATAGTGTTCTAATCTATCAAGTAGAATATTATGATCAATAGTATCAAAAGCTGCACTAAGATCTAAAAGGACAAGTACAGAAACTAGTCCATTATCAGATGCAATGAGGAGGTCGTTAGTGACCTTCGCTAAGGCTGTTTCAGTGCTATGATGGATTCTAAACCCAGATTGAAACTCCTCAAATAAACCATTTCCCTGCAGGTGGTCAAATAATTGCGTAGCAACAACTCTTTCTAAGATTTTTGAAATGAAAGGGAGATTAGAGATTGGTCTATAGTTAGCTAAAGCTCCTGGATCTAGCGTTGGCTTTTTGAGTAAGGGTTTAATTACAGCCGTTTTAAAAGCCTGCGGTACATGGCCTAAAGTTAATGAAGAATTGATTATATGAAGAATAAAGCTACCAATAAGTGGGAAGACTTCTTTAAATAACCTGGTAGGAATAGGGTCTAAAAGACAAGTTGAAGGTTTGGATGAGGAAACTATTTTGTCTAACTCACAAAGGTCGATTGGAGTAAACTCATCAAGACAGACATCAATAGAAGGAGTTGTAGTAGTTACAGTATTTAAGTTAACTGTGGGAAGAATCTGATTGATTTTATCTCTGATGGATGAAATTTTATTATTGAAAAAGTTCATAAAGTCCTGACTAGTAAGCTCTAAGGGGATGCTAGGATTGACAGAGTCCTGACTCTTTGTCAACCTGGCTACAGTACTGAAAAGAAACCTGGGATTATTCTTGTTCTCTTCTATTAATGCAGAGTAATAACTCGTTCTAGCTTTTCTAAGAGATTTTTTATAAATTAAAAGATGATTTCTCCAAGCTAAATAGATTTCATCTAAATTAGTAGAGCGCCATTTTCTTTCTAATTGACGAGTCTTCTGTTTTAAGCTACGAGTTTCTGTGTTGAACCAAGGAGTTAAAAATCTCTGATTAGACTTTTTCTTTTTTAAGGGGGCCACCAAGTCTAGAGCCTGATGCAGAGAAGCTGAAACACTATCCACCATGTTATCAATTACAGAAGGAGCAAGCTGTCTATAGCTTATTTCCGTTGTGTTGACACATGGCATAGAGGAAACAATCTGCATAAATTTGGAAACAGCATCATCTGAGAGGCATCTACTGTGATAATATTTTTCTTTAGGAGCCAAATAGTCAGAAATAGTAAAATCAAAGGTTAACAGACAATGGTCTGACAGTACAGGGTTATGAGGAGACACTACAAGATTTTCTATTTCTATGCCATATGTCAGAACAAGGTCCAATGTATGGTGGAGGTAATGAGTAGAATTTCCTACTTTCTGAGAAAACCCAATCGAGTCTAATATTGAATTAAATGCCACATTAAGGCAGTCACTATCTACATCCACATGTATATTAAAGTCCCCTACTATAATTATTCTATCAGATTTCAGCACTAAATCAGCTCAGAAATCAGGAAATTCGGATAAAAATTCTGAATAGGTTGATGGGGGACGATAAACTATGGCAAATAAAATTGGGTTTAACCTGGAATTGCTAAAGTGCCCAATACTGAGGACGAGGCCCTCAAAGGAATTATAACATGTTTTTTGCTTTACATTAACTAGTAATTTGGAATGGTAAATTGATGCTACTCCTCCTCCACGACCAGAACTTCTGGGATTTTGACAGTTTAAATAACCAGAGGGAGTTGATTCATTTAAACCAACATAATCCTCTTGTCCTAACCAAGTCTCTGTAAGGGAAATTAAATCAATCTGATGATCAATTAACAGATCATGGACTAACAGAGACTTGGGAGTTAGAGACCTAATATTTAATAAACCGCATTTAATTTTTAAATTATGAGGAGGAACAGAGGCCAAATCATTCAATTTAGAGGCTTTATGTTTAATTTGAGTTTTACCAATATTTTGCTTTATCACTTTGGGATGCTTATACATTATATTTTTATTCACTTTGGAGGGAGCAGACAACGATTCTCTGATGGGGAAGACAGGGGCTAAGCTGAGGGGTGGCGGATGAAGAGGAGCTGCAGAGAGGCGTGTAAGACTGCGACTCTGCTTCCTGGTCCCAACTCTGAGTAGTCATGGTTTTGGAAATTTGGATAAAAAAGATGCCAGATTGTTAGATAAATGAGAAGCACCATCCAAAGTGGGATGAATGCTGTCTCGTCTCATAAGACCAGGTTTTCCCCAAAAAGAGCTCCAATTGTCAATGTAGCCCACGTCATTTTTAGGACACCACACAGACAGCCACAGACCGGAGTGGTGGCTCAGTTGGTAGAGCATCCGCCCCACATCCGGGAGGCAGGGGTTCAAATCCCGGCCGGGTCATACCAAAGACCATATAAAAATGGTACTTTCTGCCTTCTAGCGTGGTGCTCCGCATAATGGAACGGGGAAAGTAAAGTTACGCACAGAGCTACCAGAGGACTGACCCCCCGCTGTAGCTTTCATTACTTACAGTAGCTGTGTGGCCTAGGGTCAGAGAAACGGAGATAGGCGCCGCCCCATACACCAACATGGTGTGAAGGGAATTAACTAACTTAACTAACACAGACAGCCAGCGGTTCAAGGATGACGAGCGGCTAAACATGTCATCACTGGTCAGATTGGGGAGGGGCCCAGAGAATACTACAGTGGCAGACATCGTTTTTGCAAACTCACACACGATTCTATATTAAGTTTCGTGACTTCCGACTGCCGGAGACGGATGTCATTAATGCCGGCGTGAATAACAATTGTGGAATATTTACAGTTACTTTTAGCCAGCATTTTCAAATTTGACTCGATGTCGCCTGCTCTGGCCCCAGGAATGCATGTGACTATGACCGCTGGAGTCTCTAGGTTCACGTTTCTGACTACAGAGTCGCCAATGATCAGAGTTTTTTCCTCAGCGGGTGTGTCGCTGAGCGGGGAAAAATGATTAGAAACGTGAACAGGTTGGTGGTGAACCGGGGCTTTGCGACTAGGCTTCCTTCTCACCGTCACCCACCCAGTCTCCTCGCTGCTGAGGAGAGCCGGGGAACCGCTGACAGGGGGGCCTAAGCTAGCTAGCTCCGCTGCAGCTAATGGGCGTCCGTCGAGATTAACTGGCGCAGACGGTGTTTCAATGCAGCGGAGCCGGGATTCCAAATCAGACAACCTCGCCTCGAGCGCCTCAAAAAGACAACATTTATTACATTTACCGTTATCACTAAAAGAGGCAGAGGTGTAGCTAAACATCTGACAGAGAGAGCACACCAGAGGAGAGGAAAGAGAGCTAGTAGCCATAGCTAGTGGCTCGAGAGCTGGAGAGCAAACCACACAGGCAGACAGCAAAACAGGAAGTGACGATCAACCTGCTCAAAAAGGTGTTTAGTAAGTATAAAAAAATATTTAGCAAATAGAAATAATTTTGGTAATCCTAACTGACCTAAAACAGGAAAAGTTTAGTCTGATTTACTGTCAACAATAAGAAAAAAAGGTTGTCTTTTTATACAGTGTATGTAAACTTACATTTTCAACTGTATATTCAATAGAATACACTGCAAAGACAAGATATTTAATGCTCAGACTGATAAATGTTGTTTATTTATCTTTGCAAATATTCACTCATTTTGAATTTGATACCTGCAGCACATTCCAAAAAACCTGGATCAGGAGCATGTTTACCACCGTTACCTCACATTTCCTTTTCGCAACATTCAGTAAACATTTATATATTCATTCATTCATTCATTCATTCATCTTCTTCCGCTTAATCCTTTTTGGGTCGCGGGGGGGCTGGAGCCTATCCCAGCATCTTTGGACGAGAGGCAGGGTCCACCCTGGACAGATCGCCAGTCCATCGCAGGGCCAACACAGAGAGACAGACAACCATTCACTCTCACAGTCATAACTAAGGACAATTTAGAATATAAACAAGGGAATTCTTTCAAAGTTTTGCTTGATGTACAACTTGGGCAACAGTCTGGGGTCTCCATTGTCATATTTTGCACGTCATAATGCACCACACATTTTCAATAGGAGACAGGTCTAGACTACAGGCAGGCCAGTATCATATCCACACTCTTTTGTTGTGAAGCCACGCTGCTGTAAAACGTGTAGAATGTGGCTTGGCATTGTCTTGCTGAACTGAGCAGGGGTGTTCCTGAAAAAGACATTGCTTGGATGGCAGCACACAGTTGCAATCAAAATCATTGAACCCCCACTGTATTTTAGGTTTATTTCCCAATAATTAACAATTTTTTAGGTGTTTGCAATAAACAGTTTACACAAGAACAGTTTAACCCCTTGCACTCTGGTCAATTTCCCTAAAAACACCTAAAAGTAACGTACCCAAAGTAAATCAAAAGCTGTTCTTCAACCCTTTGCAGCATCTCCATGGGGTTGGTCTCATTTAAAAGAAAACACTTTGATTTTTTTGGCAAAACAGTCATAATTTCTCTAAGTGCTCCTGCCACTGAGTAACAGTCATCTAAACATACTGAACTTGAAGAAAATAAAGTTTGCTTGGGTGTTTTGTTTGATACAAATGCTTGCAAATAACACACAGCTGTCAGATAAGGGCTGGAAAATGCAACAAATGTAGAACCAAGTATTATCCAGCTGAGGTCAAAATTTTGTAACAATACCACAAAAAATGAATATATTACACAGCTTTTTTCTCAGGTTGTTCCCAGGCGTTTTTGAACTGTGCCAAATTGTGCCAAATGGCACAGTTTGAAAAAACGTCTGTAACTTTTGAATGATTCAACATAGAAGCTTCATCCTGGGCTCAAATGAAAGATGACACTCAGGGCTGTGTGTGTGTGTGGGGGGGGGGGGTTGTTTATTCATTCATGAATGAATGCATGAACAAACAAGCCCCCAACACACAAAGAAGCATGCCAAGTAAAAAATGTGTGGCCTTTTTTTTACAAGAAAAAATAACCTACAGTGCAATAAAAAATTATACTAAAATATCTGCAATGTAGAGGATAACAACCCCCCCCCCCCCCGCTACAGAGGAACGCGGCGCACAGAAAAACGGTCCGTCAACGGTCCGTCATGTGGCGATGACACACCGTTGTAATCACCGATCGGTCAAAAGTCATTTTTATTACTATTTTCAGTGATAAAGAATAATTTAGCTTATAACACTTACCTGTCCACAACAGCAGTGTTGCTGGCGAACATCTGTTCGTCGCTGTCAGATGAACATGACGCTGGTCCGCTTGTTACGACTCGTGGTTCTGGTCACGCGACCCGGTCAAACCATGATTCCATGATTGCGGTTTTGCACTTCCATGATTGTGGTTTTGGCGAACGATTTTTCAAAACAAATAAGAACAGTAGTAATAAAAAAAGACTGGCGAATGCCACCATTACACACAGCGGCTTACACAAAACAGATTTTACACACGGGACGCACGCTTTCAATCGTCGAACTTCTCTGCTTCAACTGGCTCCTTGTATTTGCAGTCGTTGGTAGGCGGGTCCTTCTTGCTAGGTTTTCAGTCATTGGTTCTTCAGGGTTTCAGAAACCCAATTCAAGGCTCTTATTAGTCGAATGAGAGGTCAATCAAATCTAAACCAATCAAAGCACTCCTTTGGCTTTTGTCGCGTGTGGCTCTAGGGAGCCACACACAATGAGAGCCAAGGGCGAGCCAGTAAGTTGTGATGTTTATTGGTGACAGGGGTAAGGGATGAGGAAAGCACAGATTCTCATACACAGTTACACTCATGGGCAGTACAGCAACAGAGTTAACAGTTAACAAGGTGGCGCTCCCAAGTGATTCGGTAAGACAAGTAGAGGGCTAGCGCCGGACATGGGGGCACAGAGGCACAAATACTTCTTACAGGAAAACACGAGAAATGCTGGATGATGAGACAAGGGCTGGCACCGGACGAAGGGGCTCCAGCCTAGTAGTGCTTATGTCGCAGCCCCGAGTGATCGAGGCTGCTCCTCTTTATCCTCATTAGCAGCGCCCCAGCTGATGAGGATTAATTGGCCCCAGCCGTCCCATGACACTGACAGCTGGGAGCCAGCTGAGACGCTGCCCAATGAGAGGCAGGGATGAGAGGGAGCATGGGCTGAGCGCCGAGCCGGCGTCTCACCCCATGGTGACAGAGCCTCCCCCCTCACGGTCGGGCTCCGAACGACCCGGAACATCCCAGCCCCCCCCCTCCCCCACCACCTAGGGTGGGCGGCAGGGAGGCAGGACCGGAGGGAGAGAAGCAGAGAGAAGAAAAAAAAAAAAAGAAACAGACCATGAACAAATACAGAGTACAAGGTAGACAAAACGAAAAACCCAAATACAACACTCTGTATCCACAGAAAATAATAACCAGGGCACAGATGGGGGAAAAAATACCAGGTGTGGTTATAGACAACACCCACTACCCAAAACACACAAGTGACATGAAACTCGGGGCAAAGAAAGGGAGACAAAAACCCACCAAAAAGGTGGCAGCAATCACAGAGTACGGTTAAGAGGAAACAAAACGCACTACTCCATAACGCAAAAACCAGGCCAGGAACAGGACAAAGATGATGAAAAACGCTGAGTATGAATAATAAAGAAAACAAAATACACAGCGCTAGATGTATAAAAGATCACCTAAAGAAACGGAGGTGAAAGGAACAAATGGGCAATTACAAAGTACGGTTAGGTGGGAGACGAAAACACATTACTTCATACAAAAACACGCACAGTCAATGTTAAAGTCGGGGCTAAGGAAGGCCCCCCACGAGGATAACAGGAAAAGGTAAGGTGATCACAGCGTACGGTCAAAAAGGGAACCACACACATTACCCCATGATACACCGACTAGGCTAAGGTAAGGATGATGAAACGCTGAGTAAGGATAACAAGAAATCGTAATACACAGCGCCAAATATGAGGAGGGTCACCTAGAGGAATAAAGGTGACAGGACAACAGGATAACAATAAGGCAAAATGCTGAGTATGGTTAATAATAAAAAACACAATTCACAGCACAAAAAACACATATTCCCCTAAGGACAAAAAGCTACACCCGAGTGACCTTAATAATAGCAAAAGATAAGAGACACCCGAGGAGACGGCAGGCAGAGTCCAAAAACGGCTGAATAGTTTTGGTGATCTCCCCGCCCATTGTCCAGTTGGTGAGCCGGGGAAGAGAAAAAGTTCGGACGACCAACTCCAGACCCATATCCCAAGAAACCAGTCCGCCGGTAGCCGTGCCAGGCCACCCAGAAGCGAATACAGTTCGTCGGGGGGGTTGGATCAGATCGTTGAACAGAAAGTCTTGCAGGTAGAGCCGTCGACCCGCATCACTCAACCACCAGGACCATTGAGACGGGCGAAGGGTCAAAGCGGACCCCGGTGGAAGAGGCTTAGGGGAGAGCCGATGATGAGGTAGATGAGCATCAGGACGCTGGGAAACAGCCACCTCCTCACTGGACCTGGACAATACTGGCGTAGCACCGGCGTCGGACCCCGACTGGGCCTTAGGCAAACCTACGTTGGACACCGCTGGGACAGCACCCACGTCGGACCCCGATTGGGTCTCGGGCGAACCTACGTCGGACACCGCTGGAGCAGCACCCACGACGGACCCTGACTGGGTCTGCACCGCACCAGAACCGACCTCCAACGTTGAGCCTGGACCCTCCAGCTCCACGAGAGATGGCAATTCCTCGCCGGTGACCCTGGAAACGGGCTCAGGAGAGAAAACAGAAACGGGATCAGGATCACCGGCAGCGCCAGAACCCGGCGAGACGAGCTCGGACACAGCGGGCGGCTGCACCCGGCTCATCTCCCCTAGAGACAGGCTGAAGTGCTCAAAGATATAAAGAGAAAAAGGAAAAGACAGCACTCGCCTGATCTCGGGTTCTGACGCCGTCCAGGACTGCGAAGATCCAGGATCCGTCATCAGGAGGTCGTTGTCAGGCTCCCACCCAGCTGCGTCGGGCCCCGCAGCCGGCACGATGGTCAGCGCAGCTTGAGGTTCCTCCAGCGCTGGTAACCCCGCCGACGGTCCACGCGGCGTGATGACAGGAGAACCTCGTCCCGCTGGACCGAACCGCACCTCCGTGGAGACCCGGGGATGCTTGGTCGTCGGCGTAGACTCCACGTAGCAGTCAGTCCTCCTCCTCCGTCCACAACGTAGCTGCGGAGCCGCAGGCACTCTCCTCGTCCCACAACATGGACCCGAAGCCGGGGACCGCTCAGCAGAGAGAGACACAGAGGGTGCAGGATTTAAGACACGGGTTACAGCAGGTGGTGGGAGTTCAGGGCGCTGCGGACCCTGAACTCCACCTCCAGGAGTGTAACAGAGCAAATCACAAAACTGATGTAAATAAACTAGGACTTGCCTGCCTCCTGGAGGTTGGGTGGTGCCTGCTGTCGTGGACATCGCTTCTTCCTCTCCCCGCCGGGCGATAACGGAGGACCCCCTGAGAAGTCGTCTGGGGATCACTCGTGTCGTCTCCAGAAGAGGGCTCGCCAGGTCAGGATTCCAGGCACACACAGCAGTCAGGAAGCACGTCGAGGAGAAGGGGATAACAGCCGGGATGAGCCAGCCCGAATGCCTTGGGATGACAGCGGGGGAAAGAGGCTCGGAGAACGGGGCTGTGAAATCTCCACGCTGACGAGACAAAGAGGTGACAGCTGCGTGGGGGAAAAGGTCCTGGCGGCAACCCGGAACTGGATCCGGACGGGGGTCGTGCTGAGGCGCCTGGGCATTGTGATGACGGCTCTTCCCAGGGGACGAAGTGAGGGGGAAACCCAGGAATCGCCGCTCCTGATCAGAGATCGAGGCGAGGAAGGCGTAGAAAACGGGAAGGCTTCGTAGCCTTGGAGTCCTCTCCACCAATCTCACTGCCGCCGCCACATGCCTGAAGATGGTGAATGGATGCACAGCGGAGCTCGCGACAGCCACTCGGCCCCGGACGTAACTGCTGTCAGCTGCGGCTCCTTCAGGGAAATCCCGAGTGACGTGGTGCAGAACAGGGAAAGCCCTCTGGGTGGCGCGAACTCCCGGGCTGGAATGGAAGCAGGAATGGGGTTCCGAAGCGGGGGGCAACGTCATCCACTTCGGCTTCCTGCCAGGATTTCCTTCCAACCCGCGGAGCTCCTCTCGCAGTGCGGCCATAGCGTCTCTCCTGGCACAGGCCTCAGGATGGTAAAAATGACGAGGCAAAGTGTCCAGGAGGCTCTCAGCATGGTCCGGATGTCTCGCGTTGGAGGCGTCGTGCAGGGTGAAGAGCGTTCTGACGACAGCCTCCGGAATGGACCTTAGCTCGTCGCCCTGGCGTCGGACATGACTCCTGGGAGACGGCATGCTAACGGCGCTGACACCCGGACAGGAAGGTATGAGTCCACACAAACCCACGGCCGCCGGCAACTCGTCTGGCTGCAACATACTGTCACGTGTGGCTCTAG
The DNA here is from genome assembly GCA_020510985.1 of Pholidichthys leucotaenia. Lineage (NCBI taxonomy): Eukaryota > Metazoa > Chordata > Actinopteri > Cichliformes > Pholidichthyidae > Pholidichthys > Pholidichthys leucotaenia. The sequence goes on from CM035839.1 coordinate 241,885,358, forward strand.
GGAGCCACACACAATGAGAGCCAAGGGCGAGCCAGTAAGTTGTGATGTTTATTGGTGACAGGGGTAAGGGATGAGGAAAGCACAGATGCTCATACACAGTTACACTCATGGGCAGTACAGCAACAGAGTTAACAGTTAACAAGGTGGCGCTCCCAAGTGATTCGGTAAGACAAGTAGAGGGCTAGCGCTGCACATGGGGGCACAGAGGCACAAATACTTCTTACAGGAAAACACTTACGAGAAATGCTGGATGATGAGACAAGGGCTGGCACCGGACGAAGGGGCTCCAGCCTAGTAGTGCTTATGTCGCAGCCCCGAGTGATCGAGGCTGCTCCTCTTTATCCTCATTAGCAGCGCCCCAGCTGATGAGGATTAATTGGCCCCAGCCGTCCCGTGACACTGACAGCTGGGAGCCAGCTGAGACGCTGCCCAATGAGAGGCAGGGATGAGAGGGAGCATGGGCTGAGCGTCGAGCCGGCGTCTCACCCCATGGTGACAGCTTTCTGTTCGCGGCTGTGTCTGTAGTGGAAGAACGGAAATGCAGCTTTTTTTTTTTCAGTGCGCACTGAGACGCACAGTGCGCACTAGGACGCACAAGGACACACTAGGACGCAGAGACGTGACCGCCCACGGTATCCCGGAGTGCAAGAGGTTAAGTGGTTAAATAAAACTATTATTACAAGGATTTTATCCAAATTCAACACTTAAACCTACTTTCAAGGACTAATGCAGTCTCAACATTATTCTACCACATGAATAGAACTCCTCATGCACATATTTGCAAATCAGGTATGGTCTCAAGCACACCTGGTGGACCAATCAAGGGCCTCATTAGTTGCATCAGGTGTGCTTGAGATAGAACACCTCAAATATCTGGACTGTTGAATTTGCAAATCATTGTATTCTGGTTTTACTAGCATTTTACACAACTTCCCAACTTCACTGAAGTTTATGTCCATTTTGTTATCATGGCAGTAATGTTCTGCATCGATACAGAGGCCCTCATCACAATTTATCACATTTATCACCACTAACTACTGAAATAGTTATGTGTCAAGACTGCACAGCTACAGTTGGGAAGTCAGGAGGGAAGAGAATAGCCGGTAAATTTTGAAAGTAAAACACTGTGATAGTCAAGACTCACAGGTTGGGGACCACTGCCCTACAGGACACTGTATAACAGTCATGGTTTCTAACTTTAATGCAGTGGTGTGAAAAAGTGTTTCCCCCTCTCATTTTTTTGTATGTTTGTTTCACTTAAATGTTTCAGATCATCAAACAAATTTAAATATTACACAAACATAACACAAGTTAACACAAAATTTATTTTAAATGAAGGTGTTTATTATTCTGTATCATCAGAATACAGTAGCATTTTATGAAAGCTGAACAGAAGTTTTATGTAGATATCTGTGGAACTATAAAATTTTGCTCATGCTTATCCTGTGGACTTTGAATTCAATTCAACTTTATTTATATAGTGCCATTTCACAACAACAGTCATCAAATAGCACTTTCAACTGTAGGGGAAACCCCCACAATTGCAGAAAGACCCCAGCAATCAGGCGATCCCCTGTGAGCAAGCGCTTCGCGACAGTGGAGAGGAAAAACTCCCTTTTAACCTTTTGAGTGTGAGACTCTGCATGCCTCTAGTGGCAGAGCGTGGCACTGCGCCTGCCTTCTCACTACGACTTTGTCAAAAGTAAGTGAGAAATTTCTGGGTTTTTTAAATGTACTGATTTCTTGTTTGTATACTTTGAAGATAAGATGATGAGGTACCTCTGTACAAAAAATGGTGTCAAAAGACTGAACCATTTTTTGTGTAAATACATTCAAAGTCCAATTTTGACTGAGTTATGGAATTTAAAGAGGTGCCGTGACATTATGCAAATTAGATGCATAAATTTATTCCTATATGAAACTTTGGATCATATTTTACATTTTTCTAATTGACAGTAAGCCATCATCTCTTACCACTTTCAAGTTATAGCCTTGGAAATCTGAACTATTATTGACAAAAAATATTTACCACTCTTGACCACTAGGGGGTATGTCGCAGTTCTGCACCATACACACTCAAAGGGTTAACAGGAAGGACCCTCCAGCAGAACCAGGCTCAGGGAGGGGCAGTCATCTGCTGGACTGGCTGGCAGGGTGGGGTGGGGTAGAGAAGATGAACAGAACAGACATGACTTTGCTCTTTCTTCCTTCCCAACCTTAGGCCTTGGAATATGCAAAGACAATAACCAAACCTCCTGTGCAGTCTCATCCAAAAATGAAGCAGAAACACCAGTCTGAAGGCTTCGCTGAGCACACTTCTTACGTAGAGGTTGTGCAGATGTGCCAGATGACCACAGTGGATCTCCTTAGAAAAAGGCATGAGCAGGAAAGCCGGACTGTGGCTCTCCTCACTAAAGCTCATGCTCTCTAACACAAGCTGCAGGGAACCCGTGACCACAAGGTTGATAATTCACTGGACTACTTTAATGCACAAATGAAGTGTGTAGTTTTATTGTAACAGTATACTTAATAAGCTCCCTAAAATGGTATACCAGCCTCATAGACTCCCTTTCAGGTGTCGCAGCCTAAATGGAAGTTAGGTCGACTGGGGAAGTAGAGCAGCCTATCAGGCAGCAGAAGGAACGAATGGGAGAGAGAAGGCTGAGCTGTTGAGGAGGCTGGGGCAGATCGAGGAGGAAACGCAGGGGAGCCCAGGAAGAGCTGAAGGAGAAAACTCAGGAAGGCGGCTGGAGAGAACGGGTGACAGGGCAGCCGAAAGTGTCACCAGGCTTGTGCACAGGACTCGTGGGTTTTGAGTCAGAACATTGGCGCTACCCGCTTGGAGAAAATGGTACATCCCATCGTCGGAGTGTTGTTTCTTTGGTTTTACACAGTTTGAAGTTTCATGTGGGTTTTGCTCGACTAGTTACTGTAGTAGCCCCGCCATAGCTCCTCCGCCCCGCTGTTGCCCAGGATAAGAAGAAACTGACAGCTTATGTGGCTCGCTGGTGAAGTGGATATTGACTTGGCGAGCAGGACTGTTGTTTCAAGTTTGTTTACATTAATCCAGCTACCTTTGGTCCTATAAATTACCCAGAGAGAGACGTATGGGTCAACACGTGTTTCTGCTAGTGAAAGTCCGGCTGTTCTGCAAAGAGAGCGCACGGAGCACGTGCACTCGCCGCCAGGTGGATTCCAGAAGACGTTAGTGGTTGCCCCAGCCAGCCGGATCCCGGATTAAAGTGGAAGCTGGTGGGAGTTTTACCCCTGCCATCCAGACGTCATTTCACCGATGCATCTCCTCTTCACCCTGTTATGTGTGAATGTGCCAGCTGCTGTATTCTGCCTGGGATAACTGTCCTAAATTTGTTACTGCACCACTCGGGAGACGAGGTAAAGTTTTGATTTTTTTATTTGAACTGTGTGTCATGTTGTGGTCAGTGTGGCTCGTTAAAGACAGAGGACTGTGGAGCTGCCATTTTTGGACCTTGAGGATTTAACCACACTAGGGACTGATAGCTGGTGGTGGGAACGAGCAGAGTGAATCCAGTGATTTTTTTGGAATTGTCTCTTCAGGACTTAAGTGACATCTTTTAGTTTTATTTGTCATTTTTTGTGTTTTGTTTTTGTGAATTTTCTTCTTTCTACAGTGCTGCTAATCTGAAAAGGAAGACTTCTGTTCCTGTTCATTTTTGTGACCTTCAACATTATTACATTTTTTTGTTGTTGCTTTACCTGGGACTATTTTTCTTGCTTTATTCCAATTTTAGGTGACAGAGTATTATCCTGTTTCTTTTAGAGAAGGGAAATTCTGACTGTGGGTTTTGGGCTAAGGTGTCAGGAGTCTATTACTGATGCTGTGATTAAGGGTGACACCTGAGTTAAAATATTGGGAATTCCATTTATATATAATACAGCATATTGTGGGATCTGTCACTGTTGTGTTTATGTCATTAAGGACAAGGGTTCTTCTTAATATAGAACCATCTTTTGTGGAAGGAAGAGTTGCCCTGGGGTAGGGGCGCTCCACCTGCTTGCTAGAACCACAGGGAGAGAGCCACCATTGGTTAGCTCTGTTGTTGCCAAGTAGCACACTTTAGCAAGAAACTTCTGGCTATTAATGAGAGTTGGGCAGCACGGTGGTGCAGTGGTTAGCACTGTTGCCTTACAGCTAGAAGGTTCCTGGTTCGAATCCCCGGGCTGGCAGGGGTTGGAACCTTTCTGTATGAAGTTTGCATGTTCTCCCTGTGCTGTGTGGGTTTACTCCGGGGGCTCCGGTTTCCTCCCACAATCCAAAGACATGCATGTTAGGTTAATTGGTTGTTCTAAATTGTCCCTAGATATCTGTTTCCTATAGGCCCTTAGAATAGAGGGTTAGCATTAGTGAAAGCGCTTTGAGTGGTCTTTGTGACTAGAAAAGCGCTATATAAGTGCAGGTTAGTTAGTTAGTTAGTTAGTTTGGGCCCTTGTAATCCACATTCACTCCACCCTCCTCAAGCCAGAGAGTCCAGTCAAATAGGTCACAACTCACCCACTGACGTGGGTACAGGGGCTATTGACACTGTGGGTCTTAGACTTAGATCTGACATCCCAGTAGTCACCCAGGGCAGGTGTTTATGACTTTCCCCCTACAAAGCGGGGTCGTTCCCCGTTACATTATTATTTCTGGCAGTTTCAAAATGTAACAATAATTTAAAAAGAAATGGATGAAAAGAAGTAATGTGTAAAATCCATCAATGGTGATGTGCTCTTGAGCAATGCACCATCAGACTAAAACCATTAAATTGAAAGTAAGCCTATTAGCAAGTCAGTGGTGTGGGCTGATGACTTTTTTTTTTTTTTGGTTTAGTTACACATATAGTAACTCATTTAATAGTGCAATAGGAGATAAGTAATATAAATCACTTTAACTGTATCAATTATTCAGCTTTCCATCCATCCATCCACTACTGCTTTTCCGGGGGTCCGGGTCACAGAGGCAGCAGGCCTCCCTTTCCCCAGCCATCTGCTCCAGCTCTTCAGAGAGGATACCAAGGATCTCTGCAGTGCATCCTGGGACTGCCCCTCATCTCCTCTCAGAGGGACATGACCAAAACACCTCAAGTGGGAGACATCCAGGAGATGTCCTGATCAGAAGTCCAAACCACCTCAACTGGCTCCTTTAGATGTGAAGCTGCAGCAGCTCTACTCTAAGCCTCTCCCGGACAACTGAACCCCTCACAATGTCTATAATTTGAGGATTATTTTGAAGATACCCCCTTCACCATGCTCTTAGCTTTTAGCATTCTAAGAGTGATTATCCAACCAAGTGGATTGAGTAATGCATAATGTAACACTTTCACAAAACTCAGTCTAAGCACTTGTCTAAGTCCTTTTTTTTGTATTGTTTGAGATCTCCTTACCAAAAAAAACAATATATCTTTTATTATCTACATCAGGGATGGGCAACTGGCAGGCCGCATGTGGCCCCCGCACTCATTCACTGCAGCTCGCCAGTCCATTTCCAAAAATCAATTATTTATCTTTACCCATGTAAATCTGGCCCTTGGGAAGTGAGGGAAAATTTTGTGGCCCTCACTACCACCAAAGTTGCCCATCTACAGAGATGCATATTTGATGCTACAAAAATGTCATCTGTAAAGTGATACAGTCTTTGATTTGGGATTCTGGGTTGTACTTAACGCCAAGCCTTTCTCATATATGCAATACTGTATATGGCCATTGGGTCAGAGCCATCATGGGCGTATGGAACCCACTGTTGTAGAACCAGGGATGAATTTGGTGTGAAATAGACTCAACTACAATATTGAACCTGAGCGTATCAAGAGACGCACCAATATAAGACACCAAATAGACTTTTTTTTTTTTCAAAATATGAACTCAGTGGTACATCGTACAGTAAATGCAAGTTTGTTCCTGGTGCTTTCTCTTTTATCCAAGCTTGGTTTTCATTTTTACTATAATTTTCATTTGCAGGATAGTTTTAAGCTACAACATTGTTAGTTTTCAACACTAGAAATACTTGGTTAGGGCTACAAAGATTGTGGTTCTGTTGAAAATACGGGGGGGCTGAAAAGTTCATAGGCTTAAAAGTTCATAGTGGTCAAATGTAACCAAATGTGGTTTATTTTTCAACCACAGGGATCCAAGCGCTGCAACACCGAGGGTAGAAGTGTGTGGACCGAAGGGGAGACAATGTTGAAAAATAAACCACATTTGGTCAAATTTGACCACTGTGAACTTTTCAGCCCCCCCTTGTAGACAAGATTTTAGCCGTTATCCTGCTTTCTGTGTGACGCCTTTGGCTCATCAATTGGCTAATCCCCTGGCATGAGAATGAGATGTTAAATCCTGATTTTTTTAATAATTTAATGCATGCATTGAGAATGCTTATAATTGGCATTGTTAATTATTTCAAAACAATCAGCTGTGCTTTATACACTAATGCAGTGGTTCCCAGCCATGTGCCATGGTGGCCCAAGACACAAGGTTGGGAACCAACACACTAACAGACCTGTATACATTTTCTAACCCTGACCAGGGTGGGTTGCAGCAATTCATCTTACAACAGGTCTTAAGATTGTTGTGAATATGCTTATAGTCTGGTCTTACAGGTATGCCAGTATCCCCATCAGGGTAGAACTCTATTCATTATCATACCTAGTCAGGAGCACACATAAATTCAAACAACAGTTTTGTTATAACTAATTACACCCTTCCAGCAATGTGACAAGTCAGTCATAATTTTACATCAGGACTGTTAAAAAAGATTGATGAAAACAGTCTACTGGACATAAGTAATGATGGGAAGGGGGAACTTTTGATTTAAAAAAAATTGTTGGAAAACAAACCATCATAGATATCAGCTATAGTCACATGATCATTGTGAAGAATGTACATCACTAAAACTGTTGTAGTTAAAATGGTAAATAATAGTAACTACACTGGTGTGACCAGTGTAAAGCTCATCCATTTTTTTCATAGACTCCCTTGCATCCTCTCCAAAATATCTGGTGAGTTTCTTAATTTTTGATTGTTTTTCCAACTTACTATTCATGCTGCTAATGACCATATTTCAATTAAAAATTCTGTCTTGTGGGGGCACAGTGTGGGGGTTTTCTCCACCCAGAAAGGCAGGGGGAAACAGGAGGACAATGGACTGAATGAGGAGGTGTCACCGGGGGGGGGGGGGGTATCAGACGGGACAGTTAGTTCTATACACCCCCCGGGGATAGTAAGAGCCGCTATGGCCACTCAGAGAAGAAAGGTGTGAAAGCGGCGCTGGTGTATGTTATGTTAACGTGCCACACATTCCTTTGTGAAACAATGTATGATGGTCGGAAGCTCCAGGTCTCCATGCATGGGAATAAAGACATAAAAGGGGAGTGCACAGAGACCTGTGAGCTGTAGCCTCAGTGCAGTAGCGCTGTAGCACTGTTTCGCTGTTGGCTGCTATGTTGTTGGAGAAAGAATAAAGCCTTGTATCGTTCAGCTTGTTGCCTCGTCTATCCCTTTCTCCACACTGGTGACCCTGACGTGCCATGGAGAGCGAGCCGAGCACCTCCCCAGAGACTACCTAGATGGAGGGCACCAGCGCCGCGGGCACTGTTTCAGTCAAGCTGCCGGACTTCTGACTTCATGACCCGGCAGCATGACTTTCGCACATAGAAGCCCAGTTCGCATTCCGCGGGATAACTATGGATGACACAAAATACTACTATGTGGTCGCGGCGCTGGATGCGTGCACTACACAACAGGTGACAAGCCTGCTCCAGGAGCCGCCAGCGTCCTTGAGAGATACCAGCTAGCCGGAGCAGATGCCAGGAGATGCAGGAACAGGGTGATCTGCTTCTATCATCAACTGTTTCGGCTCAAATGCCCAGCGATGCGTGCTGCCATGCCAATGCAAGTAGTCGGGAAATGGCACGGCCAGTAATCAGTAGCAGCTGTGACTGCTCAAGACAGAAACAAGCTGCTGTATGTCACAGACACACATTCAGGGAGACGGACTCTGGTGGACTTCGGCTCCCAGAAGAGCCTCATGCTGCCAGTCAATGCAGACAAGGGGGGGCAGGGAGCAGTGGTCCCAAGCGTACGGCCGCCAGCGGAGCTACCATCAGGATATTTGGTGAGCAGACACGGGCGGTACGCTCATGGACGCAAATTGGGTCGACCACTGGCCCTGGGTTCTTTTAGGGCTGCGCTTCGCACCTAAGGAGGTTGGCAGCCTCCCCAGCTTAGGGCTGCACTCCGCACCTTAAGAGGATTTGGCAGCTCCCCCCCCCCCCCCCAGCAGAACTCGTTTTTTTCTCAGCCGTTATTGATCCCCGGAGAGTTTCTACCGGAAAACCCCACGCTGAGGCTGATCCACCCGTGCAGTTTTTACACAGATGGAGGCTGGGAGCGACCCGACCCAGCCCACTATTGTTTTCCCTGCACTTTTGTCCCAAGCAGCTTGCAGGAGGCCAGTTTTGTTTTCAGCAGGCACAATGTGCACCGGACCCCGGCGCGGATGTCCACCGTTCATGGGTCTGCAAGTTGGCAATCCCTCGGCAGGGACCTGCGCTCGCTGGTGACCTGATGTGTTTCCTCCCCCTCCCCCTTTCCCTCCACAGACTGACGTGCCCTCCAGTACACTCCACCAGCAGGACAGTTCTACTGGATCGGCACCCCCCGCTACAGCCACTATGGGCGCCAGCTCAAGCCCAAAGGACGAGGGGGTTAGAGCCCCTTCTGGGTGTTCGAGGGTGGGGGGCTGTGTGGGGGCACGGTGTGGGGGTTTTCTCCACCCAGAAAAGCAGGGGGAAACAGGAGGACAATGGGCTGAATGAGGAGGTGTCACTGGGGGGGGGGGGTATCAGATCGGACAGTTATTTCTGTGCACCCCCCCGGGGTTAGTAAGAGCCGCTATGGCTGCTCAGAGAAGAAAGGTGTGAAAGCGGTGCTGGTGTATGTTATGTTAATGTGCCACATATTCCTTTGTGAAACAACAATATATGATGGTCGGAAGCTCCAGGTCTCCATGCATGGGAATAAAGATATAAAAGGGGAGTGCACAGAGACCTGTGAGCTGTAGCCTCAGTGCAGTAGCGCTGTTTGCTGTTACGTTGTTGAAGAAAGAATAAAGCCTTGTGTTGTTCAGCTCGTTGCCTCGCCTCTCCCTTTCTCCACAGTCTCTTCTTTTCCCTGGGTGCTCCCATGGCTCATTTTTCCTCCAATCAGCTGCCTTAGCTTCCTATGTTTGGTCCAGAAGTCTGAACCTTTCTGAAATTTGTTTTCACATTCTAGACAAACCGGACCAAGGTTCAGTTTGATTCAGACTGAGACCACCTCTTTTTGCCGGTGCTCTGACATTTCATCATACTGACCAGAACGGCCATACCCTGGGTTACTACGCATGTGTGCGCATACGTAGTTACAGGAAATACGCCTCAGCTCATAATTTCAGCATATGATACAGCTGATGGAAACAGCTGATGGCACTGCACCGTGATTGGCTAATCCAAAAATGTGGCATATTTTCAATGTGTGTCTATTTATATTTCCAGTGCATCCAGAAAGTATTTACAGCGCTTCACTTTTTCCACATTTTGTTATGTTACAGCCTTATTCCAGAAGGGATTAAATTCATTTTTTTGTCTCGAAATTCTACGCACAATACCCCTAATGACAACGTGAATTTTTTTTTTTTAGATTTTTGCAGCTTTATTAAATACGAAAAACTAAGAAATCATGTGTACATAAGTATTCACACCCTTTGCCATGAAGCTTAAAATGAAGCTCAGGTGAAGCTCTTTTTTTTTTTTTTTTTTCGATCCAAGATGGCGCCCACAGTGGCCGCCATGGTGCTTCGCTGCCCTTTAATTTGTTTGTTTCTGTTCATCAGTTGTGTCTGCCTGCTCTTATACCCGAGAAGAACTTCTAAATATCAGGTCTTTCACTCCCACGGACCTTCTCCCGGTTTTTTTTCTTTTTTCTCTTTAAGTCTAAAGGAGGAGGAGTATGCTTTTACATTAACAGCAGCTGGTGCTCTGATGTAACTGTGATTTCCCGGCACTGTTCTCCCGACCTAGAATTTCTCTCTATTAACTGCAAGCCATTTTATTCCCCGCGGGAGTTTGCTTCATTTGTATTGATCGCTGTGTACGCCCTTCCCGACGCGGACGCGCGCGTGGATCAGCGCGCACTCGCAGATCACATCCAACATGCGGAGCGGACTTTCCCGGACTCCCTGGTTATTGTGGTTGGCGACTTTAACCAGAGCAATCTGAGTCACGAGCGCCCCCGATACAGTTTATTAAATGTCCAACCAGAGGTGAGAACACACTAGATCACTGTTACACCACAGTGAAGGACGCGTATCGCGCTGTTCCCCGCACTGCGCTCGGACTATCTGATCACGTGATGGTCCACCTCATTCCCACATACAGACAGAGACTGAAGCTCACTAAACCTGTTGTGAGCACCAGGAAGAAATTGACTAGTGAAGCTGGAGAGAAACTGAACACATGCATGGAAATAAGTGACTGGGACATGTTTAAAGGAGCCACACATGATCTTAATGAGTACACAGACACTGTGAACTCATACATCGACTTTGGTGAGGAGAACATTCTTCCATCACGCACCAGGGTGAGGTACTGTAATGATAAGCCCTGGTTCACTGCCAAGCTCAGACAGATCAGGAAGGAGAAGGAAGCAGCGTTGAAAAGTGGAGACAGGGACTGCTACAGGGAGGTTAAATATCGGTTTAACAGAGAGCTGAAGAGAGCTAAATCTGTGTATTCTGAGAGACTCCAGCAGCAGTTCACTGCTAATGACTCGGCTTCTGTGTGGAGAGGACTGAGGCAAATCACCAACTATCAGCCTCAGGCTTCTAAAGGTCAGGATGACAAAGCCCTTTGTCAAAAACTGTCCCAACATTACGCCCGTTTTGACACCTCGTCAGCTGTGTCCAACTCCCCCCCTCCACCCAGCTCCACTGCCTCCTTGGCCGCTAATTCATCAAAAGCGGTCCCCCCTCCATCTCCTCCCCCCCCGCCCTTGTCATCAGTGAGCAGGACGTGCACAGACAGTTCTCCAGACTGAACCCACGCAAGGCCCCCGGTCCAGACGGCGTGTCTCCCTCCACCCTGAGACACTGTGCGAAAGAGCTGGCTCCTGTCTTCACAGACATTTTTAACACCTCCCTTAAGCAATGCCACGTGCTGACCTGCCTCAAATCCTCCACCATCATCCCTGTCCCCAAGAAGCCACGGATTACTGGACTTAATGACTACAGACCTGTAGCGCCCACCTCTGTAGTCATGAAGTCCTTTGAGCGCCTGGTCCTGTCCCACCAAGTCCATCACCACTCCCCTCCTGGACCCGCTGCAGTTTGCCTACCGTGCCAACAGGTCTGTGGACGACGCAGTCAACCTGGCCCTCCACTCCATCCTGCAGCACCTGGACTCCCCGGGAACCTATGCCAGGATCCTGTTTGTGGACTTCAGCTCTGCATTCAACACCATCCGCCCCGCTCTGCTCCAGGACAAGCTGTCCCTGCTCGGCGTGCCTGACTCCCTCTGCAGGTGGATCACCAACTTCCTGACGGACCGGAGGCAGCATGTGCGGCTGGGGAAGTCTGTCTCAGACTCTGTTAGCATCAGCATCGGATCACCCCAGGGCTGTGTACTTTCCCCCCTACTCTTCTCCCTTTATACCAACTCCTGCACCTCCACCCACCAGTCTGTTAAGCTGATCAAGTTTGCAGACGACACCACCCTCATCGGGCTCATCTCCAACGGCGATGAGTCCGTCTACAGGAGAGAGGTGGCCCAGCTGGTGTCCTGGTGCAGCCACAACAACCTGCAGCTGAATGCTCTGAAGACAGCGGAGATGATTGTGGACTTCAGGAAAGTCACAACCCCCCTGCCCCCCCTCACCATCACAGGCTCTCCCATCACCATTGCAGATTCCTTCCGCTTCTTGGGCACCACCATCACCCGGGACCTCAAGTGGGAGCCAACCATCAGCTCCCTCATCAAAAAGGTCCAGCAGAGGATGTTCTTTCTGCGGCAGCTGAGGAAGCTCAAGCTACCCACCAAGATGTTAGTGCAGTTCTACACAGCCATCATCGAGTCCATCCTCACCTCCTCCATAACCGTGTGGTACGCAGGAGCTACTGCCAGGGACAGACTAAGGCTGCAGCACGTCGTGCGCACTGCTGAGAAGGTGATCGGCTGCAAGCTCCCATCTCTCCAGGATCTGTACATCTCCAGGACCCGGAGGCGTGCAGGCCGGATCATGGCCGATCCTTCACACCCTGGTCACGTACTGTTTGCCACCCTCCCCTCAGGTAGAAGACTTCGGTCCATTCAGACTAAAACCTCCCGGCACATGAACAGCTTTTTCCCCTCTGCCATCAGACTGCTGAACATTAAGTGACTTATTGACTCTCGTGCACTATATACAGCAGCTCAGCCAGACTCATGTCATTCATCACTGTTTTTCTGTTGCATTATCGACTGCACATCATCTGCTACTTGCTAATTTATTTAAAACTGCTGTGACTAGTATTACTCATTATTATTATTATTATTATTATTATTATTACTTATTATTCTACACTTATTGCATGGTTTTAGTCTTTAAGTTTGTTTTTTTTTGTTTTGTTTTAGTTTATCTCTTTATCTTATCATGTTTTAATGTTGCAGCATTGCACCGAGACAAATTCCTAGTTTGTGTACTACATGAACAATGGCAATAAATCTGATTCTGATTCTGAGGTGCATCCTGTTTCCACTAATCGTCCTTGAGATGTTTCTACAGCTTAATTGGAGTCCACCTGTGATAAATTCATTTGATTGGACATGATTTGGAAAGGAACACACCTGTCTATATAAGGTCCCACAGTTGACAGTGCACAAACCAAGCATGAAGTCAAAGCAATTGTTTGCAGACCTCTGAGACAGGATTGCCTCAAGGCACAAATTTGGGGAAGGGCACAGAAAAAATTCTGCTGCTTTGACGGCCCCAGTGAGCACAGTGGCCTCCATATCCATCCATCCATCGTCTTCCTCTTGATCCTTTTTGGGTTGTGGGGGGGGCTGGAGCCTATCCCAGCATCTTTGGGCGAGAGGCAGGGTCCACCCTGGACAGATCGCCAGTCCATCGCAGGGCCAACACAGAGAGACACCTAAGGACAATTTAGAATCCCCAGTTTGATGCCAATTAACCTAACTTGCATGTTTTTGGCATGTGGGAGGAAACCGGAGAAATCCCAGAGTAAACCCACGCAGACACGGGGAGAACATGCAAACTCCACACAGACCACTGTTGGTCGGGGGCTGGGATCGAACCCAGGATCCCTCGGCCAAGGGTGAGTTGCTGTGCTGCCGCAGTACTAACCACTCCATCACCGCGTTGCCCCTGACATGATTTGGAAAGGAACACACCTGTCTATATAAGGTCCCACAGTTGACAGTGCATGTCAGAGCACAAACCAAGCATGAAGTCAAAGGAATTGTTTGCAGACCTCCGAGACAGAACTGTCTCAAGGCACAAATTTGGGGAAGGGTACAGAAAAAAATTTCTGCTGCTTTGATGGCCCCAGTGAGCACAGTGGCCTCCATCATCCATAAATGGAGGAAGTTCGGAACCACCAGGACTCTTCCTAGAGCTGGCCGGCCGTATAAACTGAGCGATCGGGGAGAAGGGCCTTGGTCAGGGAGGTGACCAAGACCCCGATGGTCACTCTGTCAGAGCTCCAGTGTTCCTTTGTGGAGAGAGGAGAACCTTCCAGAAGGACAACCATCTCTGCAGCAATCCACCAATCAGGCCTATATGGTACAGTGGCCAGAAGAAAGCCACTCCTTAGTAAAAGGAACATGGCAGCCCACCTGGAGTTTGCCAAAAGGCACCTGAAGGACTCTCAGACCATGAGAAACAAAATTCTCTGGTCTGATGAGACAAAGATTGAACTCTTTGGTGTGAATGCCAGCTGTCATGTTTGGAGGAAACCAGGCACCGCTCATAACCATGCCAATGGTGGTGGCAGCATCATGCTGTGGGGATGGTTTTCAGCAGCAGGAACTGGGAGACTAGTCAGGATAGAGGGAAAGATGAATGCAGCAATGTACAGAGACATCCTGGATGAAAACCTGCTCCGGAGTGCTCTTGACCTCAGACTGTGGCGGTAGTTCATCTTTCAGCAGGACAATGACCCTAAGTACACAGCCAAGATATCAAAGGAGTGGCTTCAGGACAACACTGTGAATGTCCTTGAGTGGCCCAGCCAAAGCCCAGACTTGAATCCAGTTGAACATCTCTTGAGAGATCTGAAAATAGCTGTGCACTGACTCTTCCCATCCAACCTGATGGAGTTTGAGAGGTGCTGCAAAGAGGAATGGGCCAAACTGCCCAAAGATAGGTGTGCCAAGCTTGTGGCATCATATTCAAAAAGACTTCAGGCTGTGATTGCTGCCAAAGTATACAATACAAAGTATTGAGCAAAGGCTGTGAATACTTACGTACATGTGATTTCTTAGTTTTTTATTTTTAATAAAGTTGCAAAAATCTCAAAAAAAACTTTTTCACGTTGTCATTATGGGGTATTGTGTGTAGAATTTTGAGGAGAAAAATTAATTTAATCCCTTTTGAAATAAAGCTGTAACATAAAATGTGGAAAAAGTGAAGCGCTGTGAATACTTTACAGATGCACTGTATTATATATATTTCCTACTGTTAAAAAAGTTACTCAATACAGCTGACAGAAGGTAAACAATAGCATACTGCGGCCCAGCTGACGGAAGGTAAGCAATTACACACGTGGACAAAATTGTTGGTACCCCTCTGTTAATGAAAGAAAAACCCACAATGGTTACAGAAATAACTTGAATCTGACGAAAGTGGTAATAAATAAAAATTCTTTGAAAATTAACCAATGAAAATCAGACAATGCTTTTGAATTGTGGTTCAACAGAATTATTTTAAAAAACAAACTCATGAAACAGGCCTGGACAAAAATGATGGTACCCTTAATTTAACATTTTGTTGCACAACCTTTTGAGGCAATCACTGCAATCCAACGATTTCTGTAACTGTCAGTGAGACTTCTGCACCTCTCAGCAGGTATTTTGGCCCACTCCTCATGAGCAAACTGTTCCAGTTGTCTCAGGTTTGAAGGGTGCCTTCTCCAGACGGCATGTTTCAGCTCCTTCCACAGATGTTCAATCTCCCATTTTTCCTTGTTTTTGTTTAGCTTGCTTGTGCCTTGTCCTATTTTGTTTGCAATTTATCTCCAGTCTGCTTCTGAGTTTATTTCTTGTATTGGTTCTCTGATTGTCAGCTGTCAGGCAGCACGTTTGGGTCTGCACTTTGTGTGGGCGTTGCCTTTCAGACTTCTAGCCCGACTACTCCCTTCTCATCATCATCAGCTGATTCCAACCGTCATTAGGATCCCCCCCCCCCACTCAGGTGCAGTCACACCTGTGTCACCTTTTTTCTTTATCAGTTTGTATTTAGTCTGCTCATGGTCAGTCATTCCTCGCTGCACCATTGCATGTCACTTATCACGTTTCATTTGTGTAATCCTGTATGCCTCCTACCATGTTTTGTTTGTGTAATCTACTATCATGTCTCATTCTTGTGATCCAATCTCCTTCTGCGTCCACTGGGCAGTGTTGGCCCAGGGATGGCAAATGTAAGTTTGCTCTTGTTTGCATTTTTGTATGTTTGCACAATTTTTGGGACTTTAGTTCTTTTCTTTAATAAATACACACGTGGACAAAATTGTTAGTACCCCTCTGTTAATGAAAGAAAAACCCACAATGGTCACAGAAATAACTTGAATCTAACAAAACTGGTAATAAATAAAAATTCTATGAAAATTAACTAATGAAAATCAGACAATGCTTTTGAATTGTGGTTCAACAGAATTACTTTAAAAAACAAACTCATGAAACAGGCCTGGACAAAAATGATGGTATCCCTAGAAAAGATTGAAAATAATGTGACCCTAGGGACATGTTCAACCAAGATGTGTCATCACAGGTGTCTACAAACTTGTAGTCAGTCAGTCGGCCTATTTAAAGGGTGACAAGTAGTCACTGTGCTGTTTGGTGACATGGTGTGTACCACACTAAACCTGGACCAGAGGAAGCAAAGGAGAGAGTTGTCTCAGGAGATTAGAAAGAAAATTATAGCATGTTAAAGGTAAAGGCTATACGATCATCTCCAAGCAGCTTGATGTTCCTGTGACTACAGTTGCACATATTAATCAGAAGTTTAAGATCCACGGGACTGTAACCAACCTCCCTGGATGTGGCCACAGGAGGAAACTTGAAAAATGGAAGAGATGGATAATACAAAGAGTAACAAAGGAGCCCAGAACAACCTCTAAACACATTCATGGTGAACTCCAAGGTCAAGGTACATCAGTGTCCGATCGCACCATCCGTCATCGTTTGAGCCAAAGTGGACTTCATGGGAGACGACCAAGGAGGACACCACTGTTGAAAACAAATGAAAACAAATCATAAAAAAGCCAGACTGGAATTTGCCAAACTGCATGTTGACAAGCCACAAAGCTTCTGGGAGAATGTCCTATGGACAAACGAGACAAAACTGGAACTTTTTGGCAAGGCACATCAGCTCTATGTTCACAGACGCAAAAATGAAGCATACCAAGAAAAGAAAAGAACACTGTCCCTACTGTGAAACATGGAGGAGGTTCTGTTATGTTCTGGGGCTGCTTTGCTGCATCTGGGGCAGGGTGTCTTGAAATCTCAAGACTTATCAAGCTATTCTAGAGAGAAATGTGCTGCCCAGTGTCAGACAGCTTGGTCTCAGTCGCAGATCATGGGTCTTGCAACGGGATAATGACCCAAAACACACAGCTAAAAGCACCCAAGAATGGCTAAGGGCAAAACATTGGACTATTCTATAGTGACCTTCTATGACCCCTGATCTAAATGCTATTGAACATCTGTGGAAGGAGCTGAAACATGCTGTCTGGAGAAGGAGACGGCATGCCTCTATGAGGTGCTTCATGACAGAGCGCTGTAATCTGGTACAGAGCATCTTTACCCTGTGTTTAATGTTTTTTTTCTGAACATGGTCTCTGACAAATAAACAACTAAATTTGGCTGACTCACTCTGCCTGGCTCCCTTTAGCTGATATGGTCATCATTTGCTCGTCCATTTTTCACACTATACATATTTGAAAATACACTTCCCCAAAATCGAACCTCTGATTGCAGAGTTGCCAACTTTTCAGAAAAGCTTGGAGTAAGGTTTACAGAGAATTGTGCAAGGAGGAGACTGGGACATAGGGGTGGAGTGAGCATGCAAGTGCACAATACACATCAACATATTTTTTTTCAAGGCATACACTTTACCTTCAAATAAGTTTTAAACATGTTCAGTCTGGTTTATCCTGCCTTGAGAGCTCTTTGTGGGAAAAATTGGAAGAAAATGAACACAGTGTTGCCAGTCATTTCCTCATTTTGGAGTGAGAAATAGGGTTTGTGGAGTGAGAGAGGAAAAAATAGTGAGACTCACTCCAAAAGAGCGAGAGTTGGCAATACTAGTGATTATTAGGGGGCAGCTGTGGCGCAGATGTAGTGAGACCAACTACTGAGCAGAGGGTCGGGTTCAATTCCCACTCTGCCTGCAGTCTGCATGTCTGTCTCTTTGAGCAAGACACTGAACCCCCAGTTGCTCCTGGTGGGTCAGGCCTGTGCATGACAGCTCTGCCATCATCAGTGTGTGGATAGCAGGATCTGTAAAGTGCTTTGGTCATCTAGAGATGAGAAAAAGGGGTATATAAGTGAATGCAATTAACCATTATCTGCACCAAAATTAGTCCTAGGCTCCTTGTCTTAAGCTACAGTTACGAATAGCTGTGAACACTGTCTGAACGATTTTTTGACCATCTCTTATGGCCTTAAGGCGGCCATAGGAGAATCCAGTGATTGTAGACCGTTCGTAAGTTCATGGCCAGGTTGATGGTCTAGTTCAAGATTTCTATGAATGCCCCACGAAAACCCCTCTGGGCAGCTGTACGAATGCCATAGGAACAATGTAAGAACTACACAAGGTGTTGGCCCTAAGTATGCCTCAAGAACTCCTTACGTTGTTCTTGAGGGACCCTTGCTGCAGTTGTATGAAAATGCAATACTAATCCCCATTCTTATGGAGATTTGTACAGTGTGTGTAAGGTGTTAGTGAGGCACTCATAAGGCAAAAGTATGTCATTTGTGTGACATTTGTACCAACAAAATGTGCCAAAAGCTGTAAAGTCTTCTTACCAATGACTTGAGAGTGCCGTGAGTTGCACAAAAACTTTCACAAGATAGCAGTATGCTGCAGGGAGATCCCAAGGCACCCTTACGAAAATGTAAGAACTCTAGAGCCATTGTATCACAGAAAGGCACCTCATTTCTCAAGAATGCCTCAAATTACTCTTGTGCATTGAACGGCATGCCCCCCTCCACGAATGTCTACCCAACTCCAGAATTTGTAGAAATTTGGAGATTCTTACAAACCCATCATTTGTAAGAATCTTTGTGACGTAGCTTTAGGCGAGTTGAAAACAGTCACACCTTGTTTTGGGGCAAACTGGTGGAAATTTTGCCATGTAAACGTGTTGACCTGGAAAAGGAAGTAATCATTCATTTAGCGCTTTTACTGCTGCTGCATAATCTGTGACTTCTAAAGTTGAGAATATATCTTGCACATCTGGATGAAGTGTAAAAGAAATGGTCTCCTCCTCTGTTTCGTGATGCTATACCTCCGTAGCTAGAGGTGTAACATCAAATTTTGGGCCCCGGGTACGTCACTGTGTGGGCCCGTCAGTAAATAAACTAAATTTGAATTTTACATTCCAAGCTTTAAAATGGTGCCCACTTCCATTAAAAGCCTTGTGTAGTTAAGCTCCACTATTCTGGCTGGTTTGATGCTAGTGTATGTGTATGTGGTGTACTATGATTTGTTTGGCTGTCTTTGTGAATATATCTACTATCATCAGCAGCTTTATTTGCAAACCTCTTCATCTATAATGCACTTTGTTGAGAATGGACCTACAGGACTTTTTATTTACACACTTCAGATCAATATACAGTGACATGCACAGACATTTCACGTGGCAGGTGCACAACTAAAAAAATTTTAAAAATTCATATCTGTTCAAAATACACAAAAAATCTTTGCAAAAAATCTGAAAA
Source organism: Pholidichthys leucotaenia (assembly GCA_020510985.1). Lineage (NCBI taxonomy): Eukaryota > Metazoa > Chordata > Actinopteri > Cichliformes > Pholidichthyidae > Pholidichthys > Pholidichthys leucotaenia. The sequence continues at coordinate 241,904,563 of CM035839.1, forward strand.
AGGCTTTCCTTTCAATAAATAAAACATTAAATCTCCATTCAGATAAATATTTTCAAAAGGTAAATCCCCTCATCAGAAAAATAATCCAGAATCCTCCCCTCTGTTAACCTCCCACCCTCCATCCTCATAAAAACTGTAAGGATAGGTTAGAGTTACAAATTTTAGAGGAAAAATTTGCAAATTTATAAGTATATTGTAAAATTGTGCAGTGGAAAGGTAACAAGTTTATCACAAAACAGCAAATTTATAGGAAAAGGAACACAGTTGTAAATTATTTTTTTTTTTAAAAAGTTCTAACTTTCCAAGAAAAACATTAAAGTTTACAACAAAGATATTCAGCAGCACTGTGCACGCTTGATGCAGAGAAAGCTTTCAATAGAGTTGAATGGTCTTTTATGTTTGAGACCATTAAAGACTGGGATTTGGCAGTAACTTTATAAAATAGATCAAGATGTTATATGAAAAACAAATGGCTTCCATGAAAACAAAAAGCACAATTTCTTAAGCATTTCACTTATCTCGTGGAACCAAGCAAGGATGTCCACTAACTGGACTTTTGTTTAATTTAGTTATTGAACTACTTGATAAGAAAATAAGAATTGAAAATAAAGTTAAGGGTATAAATGTTAGAAAGGCCATCTATAAAATATCGTTATATTGTGACGATATAATTTTATACCTTACTGATGTACATGCATCTCTCTGTTATATTAATTCACCTCAGTTTGGCTCAGTCTCTGGGAATAAAATTAACTGGGGAAATTGTGAGCTACTGCAAAACCGATTTAATGGTAAAAGCTCACAATTTCCCCAGTTAATTTTAAGAACAAGCTGCTATCAAAGAAGAGATATGAATTAATTAAGAGATATTAATCTTGCACTGATATTTAATAAAATTAAATCACATCAAATCTCCCTATATCTCTGAGGGGTCGTGTCAACAGTGTGAAAATGAAAATTCTACCTATTATCAATTACACATTAGGAATGATACCTGTAAAAATAGATAAAAATAGGTTTGATGAATTACATAAAATGATTTCTAATTTCATCTGGAATGGTAAAAAGGCAAGGTGCTCCTATTCTAGGCTGCAGACTACAACTTGCAGATGTTTTTCTTTATTATCATTTGGTTGTCAACAGGCAAGTGATTTATTTGATTCCTCAATAAAGATTGGAAAATTATTGAGAACACCATTTTACAAAGCTTTAATACAGACTAAAAATGTCTCTTCTCCATAAAAACATTACCCAAGTAAGTATTACTTGGGTAATGTTTTCATGGAAGCCATTTGTTTTTCATATAACATCTTGATCTATTTTATAAAGTTACTGCCAAATCCCAGTCTTTAATGGTCTCAAACATAAAAGACCATTCAACTTCAAATCCATATATTGCTTCTTATATGGATGCCGAGAGAAACGCAATTTCATCTTGCCTGCACTACAGTTGTATGTACAGCAATATGACAATAAAGTTTGATTTGATTTGATTTGATTTTGATTTGATTTATTAAACACCCCAATTGAAGCCACTTTTTGTGTTAAAATCATGTGCAAAGATCCTAGAAATTAACACTAATACCTCAATTAATCAGCTGATCTGGCGGAATCTGGCATTTAACAGAAAGGTTTTAAATTGGACTAAATTGAAAGAAAGGATAATTTTTTTCTCTAAATCTAATTATACTTAACTTTTTTAAAACCTCTGACAATTTAGTTGATGAACACAACATCCACAAAGGTGAACATTTAACATTACATTACTTTGCAACATGTCATTAAGAAGAACATGCCAATGGAGCAATTAAATTATGAGACACACCAATTTGAAAATATAATATTTAAAAATAATTCACATATTAAGAAAACCATTACATTTTTTCTTCTTTTTTTGGCTGCTCCCATTTAGAGGTCTGCACAGTGGATCATCTTCCTCCACCTCAGCCTGTCCTGCGCATTTTCCTCTGTAACACCAACCCTCTCAATGTCGGTGACATGCAGTCAGGGGAGGCCTCACCTGTTATCATAAAAAAGTAAGGAATTATAGATGTATTATTTGTTCACTAATTTGTCTTGCATGTCTAAATGTAATTTTTCAATGATTCCAATCATTTCAGCAATATTTATATATTTAAAATTGCTGAATCTGTGCATTTCTTGTTCAAATACAAGGGAGAGAGGCCAGGTGAAGCAGCAACAAATGCAGCCTCGAAAGGGTTGCACAGTCCTCCACAGCCCGTGCAAGATGCACGTTCCTGGTGACAACTCTGTGTATGTCAAAGATGTCATGTTTGTAGGAGCTTTTATTGTGTGTGTCATGACTGAAAATAAAAGGCTCAAACGCAGAGCAAACCACACTGGATGAACACTCAGACTCAGGAGGAAAAGTCTGACACAATTTAATGAAAAAACAAAACACAACCATGCTAACTTAATAAACACACAAAAACTCACACAATTAAACAATTACGCAAAATAACACCAACTTAAATACACCATAACAACAGTTGCACGCTGGAGCTGCACACAGCCTGAAACAGAAAGAGAAGAGGAAATAATTAATAACGGAAGGAACCAGGAAGGGGGAACGTGATAGAGGAGAGAAAAGGCTTACTGCACAAGCACAGGGCCCGGCAGTGAACTCCAGCGTGGAAGTAGATGAATGGCTCAGGTGAGCGTGCGCAGCCCCGGAAACACACCGCTGAAGTGGCAGCAAACCTGAGGAGGAGAAGACACAAGAAGGTAAGACAACTGGAGGACAAAGAACGCCAAACAGCGTTAGCTTGGGTTGTTTAAGGCAGCAATAACCAACAGTCCAGCAGAGAAGCATTCACACACTGGCTGTTTTATGCGCTACAAAACCAGGAAGCAGCAGGTATGTCCAATCATGCAAGCGCATTGATGAGCTCCGGAGCCGGAAAACAGACAGAAATAGGAGGGGAGGGGGTAAATGCTCACAGATCATCACAGTGTGTCCTCCTTTTCCATAGTCTATGTAATATACTTAATGTGTGTGTGTATAACATATTTAGTCTTCTTAATGTGACATAAAACTTTAGTTAAAAATCACAGTCAGAGGCTGCGCAGTAATGCCTCAACGGGGGCGGGGGGGGGTATACTTCAGCACTGTAAGCACAGCAGTTTGTCCCTGTTGCTCTTCTTCTACACCGAGGCTAAACGCCACATTACCTAAAGATAAAATAAGAAAGTCAGCAGTACTGAGTACTCTCTTTGTGCTTCTATTTTATACAGACTGAAAATGGAAGAATTTATAGTCAAATTTAATAAAATTCTCAAAACTGAACTTTCAATCGAAATTGGAAGTAATCTCAGTTGAGACAGAATGACTTAAAAGAAGACGAGGAGGACTTTTACAACAAAGTCATGGAGATTTTTGTCCAGAGTGATAGGTGGATGGATTTTTTGGTTTGATTTTGTATACTTTATTGATCCCCAGAGGGGAAATTGAGGGCATCCACCTGGATGGATGAAGCAGCCATGGTACGGTGCTATCCCTTAACCATTCACACCTAGGGCCACTTTAGAGTCTCCAATTAACTTAACCTGCATGTTTTTGGCCTGTGGGAGGAAACCGGAGAAATCCCGGAGTAAACCCACGCAGATACGGGGAGAACATGCAAACTCCACACAGATCGCTGTTGGTCAGGGGCTGGGATCAAACCAGGGATCCCATGGCCAAGGGTGAGTTGCTGTGCTGGTGCAGTGCTAACCACTGTTCCACTGCACCGCCATGGTGCCATGGATTTCATTTACAACTAAAGGTAAGACCATGCATACTTGTTTTATATACTTGAATTTGTAGTGAATTATGGAGCTACAGGGTGCACAGCAAATGTGCTATAATTTTAGTTCTTCCTTGGCCTGAAACAAGTAGTCTATAATCAATTTTGGGCCCCAAAATTAGTCTATAAAATAACTTAATACATTTTATTTGGGTAGCCAAGGGTCTTTGCACTTTGTTTATGTTCAGGAGAGTTGAATGAAATGAAAACATGGAGGCATGCAGTTAGTCAGCAGAACTTTAACTGCCTTTCTGCAAAACAAAAACAACTAGAGTGTACTATTTCTGTTTCTTCCCTTCACAATAAAAGCTCTAGACATGCATTGCAGAACTGAACTTAAATTCACTGCACATTCTATAAAGAGGGAATTCAGTAACATGCCTTACTTGTTTTTGTTACATCTGAGAAATGACGGAGCAGGAGGCGAGTCTTCATGCAGCTAACTCTAAACTTTATTACAGTGAACTTGGTTTATATACAGAGTGGGCCGTGCACGCCTGACGTCACCCTGTGGGTGGGCACGGCATCACATACACACACACTCTCATACCCAACATTCTCCTCCCCCTTTAGAAAAATGTGAAACCACACACACAATTGAACCTCCCAAATTTGAAACCCGAATCACGCACTAAGCAGGGAAAAACAAACAGTAATAACATGGCCTAGCACATTCACTCAAAGAACAACTAAAATTAGGGCATGTCTCTTTAAAATGTATAAAAATAATCCCGTATTACTCATATTCACTCACATGCACACCAGCAAAAAATATATACAAAATACACACACAGACGCACACACACACACACACACACACACACACACATATATATATATATATATATATATATATATATATATATATATATATATACGTATATATATATATATATCAGCAAAAAATCATTTTAGGTAACCCCAATGTCTGTGGGCAGCCACCATCTTCTAATCTGCCATGGAGGACCTGGGCAGCCCCACGGTATCAGTGCACCTAGACACCGTCTACCCCCAGGGTCAAAGCCCCCCTCCCTGGCAAAAAATGTCTCTACCCGCCATTTGGCACTTTTTCCCTCTGGGCCCACTGTGCTGCTGTTTGGTGCACTGCCTCTCCGTGCCCGACGAGCCATTCCCGACTGCCTTACACACCGCCGTCATGGCTCCAGACGCTCTGGCCCCCAGTGGCCGCACTTCAGGGAGAAACGAAGCCTGTTTGGCAGTGTCATCCGTCGCCTCGGGTGCCTTGCCGTATCGCCCAGCTCCCTCTTCCAAGGCGCATGGAGCTCCGGCACTGAGGCACTGTCCGACCTCCATGGCGCATGGCTGTTGCTGCTCACCTCCGGGGCTCACGACGTCACCCTCGCCAGTCTCGTCCTCCGACCCCAGCTTCTCGCCACTGCCTCCAGCACTCACAGTCCCTGTGGTCCGCTGCGCTGTCACCACGTCTTGCTGCAGCTGTTCCCCTTCTGGACATTAAATGTCAGTCCCGTTGGCTCCACTGTCCAACCCGGGTACCTTGACACTATTCTTGGCACCCTTGCTCCAGGTGTCCCGCTGCGTTGCCTCTGCGTGATGCAGCTGCTGACCTTCCCCGGAGCCCTTGACCTGCATGGTCCCGCTCTCCCGCTGTTTAGCTTCCAACAGCGGGGCTGACTGCTGTTGCACCTCCTCTCTGTCATCTTTACACACTGCGACGTCCGACCCATCAGCGCTGTGGTCCCACACCAGACTGGGCTCCACAGCTGGCTTGTTCTCCTCAGCAACTGGGGACTTTCCCAAGCTTTGTCCCGGCCCCTCTTCCTGGCAGCTCTCTCCCTGAGACCACGAAGTGGGCGCTCCGGTGTCAGTGCTTTCCATAAAAGCCTCGCCGGTGTTAGTCTCTCTCAGCTCAGTCTCTTTCTCCACCTGCTCCGGTTCTGGCTGGTCAATGAGTGGAGGCCATACTGGTCCCCGCTCTTCCTCCATCTCGTCGTCGCTCTCCGGGTCCCCTTTACTCTCAGTGCCACTCTCCCTGTCAGAACCGTATTCACTCTCACTGTCCACAAAGCCTGTGTGAACTTGTTCCGGGCCGCTGACTGTCTGTCCGCCGATTTCAAGGGTGAATCCCAGCTCCTTGAGCAAGTCCCACCCCATGACATTTTCACCCTGGCATGCCAGCTGGAACCGGAATGATGGAAGTATTTTCTTGCCGTACTGCACTGCCAACATGATGCTCCTGCCGGTACCGGAGTTCCCATCGTCCGGCAGTTCCACTGCATCTGGGCGCTGGGGGGTGAGCCTCGGAACCCAGGCCTCACTCACGATGGACCGCATGGCGGCGGTGGCTATCAACATGGACATCCTCACGCCGTCCAGCTTCACCACCTGTTGTGGTCCTGACCAACCTTCGGGGCGCGCGATGTTCATACCATCTCCACTGTCATCAGTGGTCAGGGACTCCTCCACACCTGGCCCTGGTTCTTCCTCGAGGGCCAGCTTGGTGCCCACAGCCTTGTTTCAGCGTGAAACTAGCCTGTCAGCTAGCCTGTCCATTGACGCAGACTGAGCCGTTAGCTTCCCTAAGCTAACTGGCCCCTTCACTCCTGGCGCCAAAAGCTCCTTCACCCGCAGCTCCCTGGCCCTCGTCTGCTCCGTGAAGTGCGCTGTCATTCACACGACGGCATCCTTGTAGCACTCTTCCGTGCTCAGCGAGTTGAGGATCCTCCAGCTCTCCGTGCCAAGGTTGTAGGCCAGCAGTGCCTGGCGCTGTTTCCCATTAACCCAAAGGAGACCCAGTTCTTTGATATATTCCTCAAACTCCTGTCCCCACTCTGGCCACGGGACCGCCGGCTCCCCGGGTCTCTTCAGAAACAGCAGTAACTGTTGCAGTAGCCAGCACATGCCCATTTACCTCGTCGCCAAATTTTACATCTGAGAAATGATGGAGCAGGAGGCGAGTCTTCATGCAGCTAACTCTTAACTTTATTACAGTGAACTTGGTTTATATACAGAGTGGGCCGTGCCCGCCTGACGTCACCCTGTGGGTGGGCACGGCATCACATACACACACACTCTCATACCCAACAGTTTTGTTAATAAATTATCTATATAATCTGATTTTATAACGTACAATAAGCAGATCATAAAACATGCAAACTTTCAATTGAAATTAAATTCAAGCTTATGCCATTGTCTTCATATATTTGTAAATCTGACTTTGAAAGTGTCGGTGCCTCACCATCCACAAACCTCACCACACGTCACTGCTCCATGTCCTCCTTTACTACATCCATGAATCTTCTCTGTGGTCTTCTTCTTTTCCTCCTGCCTGGCAGCTCCATCTTCAACAGCACGGTGGTGCAGTGGTTAGCACAGTAGCAGCACAGTAAGAAGGTCACGGGATCAATTCCACCCCTGACCATCATGGGTTCGATCCCATCCCCTGACCCTTCTGTGTGGAGTTTGCATGTTCTCCCCATGTCTGCGTGGGTTTACTCAGGTTTCCTCCCACAGGCCAAAAGCATGCAAGTTAGGTTAATTGGAGACTCTAAAGTGGCCAAGTGTGAATGGTGAAGGGATGGTGCCATACCATGGTTGCTTCATCCATCTAGGTGGATGCCCTGAATTTCCCCTCTGGGGATCAATAAAGTACACAAAATAAAAACAAAAAATAAAAACATCCTTTGTCCAATATATCCTCTATCCCTCCTCTGCACATGTCCAAACCATCTCAGCCTTGCCTCTCTTACTTTGTCTCCAAACTGCTCAACCTGAGCTGTCCCCCTGATATACTCATTTCTAATCTTGTCCCTCCTAGTCACTCCCAATGAAAATTTTAGCATCTTCAACTCTGCCATTTCCAGCGCCGCCTCCTGTCTTTTTCTCAATGCCACCATCTCCAAACCATACATCAAAGCAAGTCTCACTACCATCTTGTAAATCTTCCCTTTCACTCTAGCTGCTATCCTTCTGTCACAAATCACCCCGACACTCGTCTCCACCCACTCCACCCTGGCTGCACTCTCTTCATCACCTCTCTTGTGCATTTTCCATTGCTTTAAATGGTTGACCACAGGTATTTAAACATCTACTTTCACTACCACTACTCCTTCCATCTTCGCCTGTCTCCCTCTAATTCACACTCATGTATTCTGTCTTGCTTCTACTGATTTTCATTCCTCTGCTCTCCAGAGCAAACCTCCACCTCTCCAGACTCTCTTCCACCTGCTCCCTTCTCTCACTACATATCACAATATCGTCTGCAAACATCATGGTCCACGGAGACTCCTGCTTGACCTCGTTTGTCAGCCTGTCCATCACCACGGCAAACAAGAAGGGGCTCAGAGCCAAGTCCTGATGTAACCTCACCCTACCTTGAATCCATCTGTCATTCCCACAGCACACCTCACCACCATCTTGCTGTCCTTATACATGCTGCATTTTCCAAAAAAGGAAATAACAGAAGAAGAATCAATTTACCTTGGCTTAACTCCAAATGTCTACAACTAATGAAGACCTGAGATCAACTTCTTAAAATTGCTCTAAAGTCAGGTTTAACAACAGATGGAGAAAAATTTACATCTGCTAGAAATAAGGTAACACAAACTCTGAGGAAGGCTAAGGCAAACTTTTTTTATAACCATTATCAAAAACACAAAAGAAGATGGCAAAAATGGAATAATATTAACAAACTGACAAATAAACAGAACAAAAAAGATGACAGAGACATGGAACTTAGTATTAATAACAAATTGGTACAGAGTGGAGCGTGTAAATAACGAGGCGGATTTGACTCAGTTTATTACACATCTCACACAAGAAGCATAGACAGAATGAATACTCAGCAGAGACTCTCCTCTTAAAAAGCATGGCATTCTTCTAGAAGCTTCTAACACACAAAAGGTCACATTGCATTCACTTCCTTAATCCTTTAACATCCTTCTAGAAGTTTCTAACACACAAAAGGTCACACTGCATTCATCCTTCACACCTCCCTGTTATCTCCCAGGGAAACTCTGTTCTTGTCTAAGATGCTATACAATTATGCACTCCCCATGTGTCACCAAACGACCCCCCCCCCCGAGCATCTTGGATAGAACAATAGAATGACAGTCCATATGCTGTGGTAGAATCATTAAACATCAATCCACATGCTGCTTGGGCCTCAGTCTTCTCCCGTATCTGCTGTAACCAGGATTCACCGCCTCCGCGGCGCTGTCATGCTAGGGGGCTGATGTTTGAGGGGTAACAGTCTGTCCGTGTGGGTGCTCTGGGGAATCTTTTCTCTGGGAAGCTCCCCGTGGGGGTTTTCCATGCCGAGGGGCCCTCGCCAACAGCACTTGCTCATCCGCCACCACAAAAGCGGGTTTGAGTCTGTCTATGCTAATCTTTTCCCTCCTACCCCCCAAATCTAGCAAAAAATGCTTGTCCCCTGTCTCCAGCACTCTGAACGGTCCATCATAAGGTGGGCGCAGTGGAGGGCGATGGGCATCGTGTCTGACAAAAACGAACTCCGCGTTTTTCAAAGTTTTAGGCACAAAAACGTGTGGAAAACTGTGGTGAGCAGGGCCCGGCAGCGTGCTTGCGTCTATGCTACGCTGCAACAGCTGAGACGGGGAGCTGCCCGGCGTGGGATTATCTGGAAGAAACTCCCCGGGCAGCCGAAGTGGCTGCGCAAAAACGAGTTCAGCCAGGGAAGCTTCCAGATCCTCTTTAGGCGCAGAACGTAACCCCAATAAAACCCACGGTAGCTTGTCTACCCAATTTGCATCCGTCAGTGACGCCCTGAGAGCCGCTTTCAATGACCTATGAAAACGTTCGCATAACCCATTAGCCTGTGGATTGTACGCGGTTGTGCGGTGAATTGTGACACCCAGGCTGCGGGCCATTGTTGACCAGAGTTCGGAAACAAATTGAGGGCCTCTGTCGGACGTGATATCCAACGGGACTCCAAAACGCGCCACCCATGCTGTTAAAAACGTGCGCGCCACCTCCTCGGCTGTGGTTGCTGCCAGTGGAACCACTTCCGGCCAGCGCGTGGTGCGGTCCACCATTGTCAGAAGGTGTGTGCACCCCTGTGATGGCGTGAGGGGGCCCACGGGGTCCACGTGAACATGGTCGAACCTGTTAGCCGGGATGCGAAACGGCTCCAAGGGAGCCTTCGTGTGTCTGTGTACTTTGGCTCGTTGGCACGCCATGCAGGCTGCCGCCCACACTTTCACTTGTTTGCGAAGGTTCGGCCACACAAATTTCTCTCCTACCATTTTCACCGACGTGCGCACTCCCGGGTGCACCAAAGAATGAATCGAGTCAAACACGCGGCGGCGCCACGCGGCTGAGACCACGGAACGCAGGCGCCCCGTGGAGACATCGCAGATTAGGGGGGGCATGCCGTCTTGCAGCACCCTGCTCTCCAGCCTTAACCCTGTTGGTCCAGACTGGAGCGCGCGCACGTCCGCGTCACTAACCTGCTCTGCGGCCATGGCCACGTAATCTATCCCCACGCAGACCGGGGCCGCCACGGTGCGCGAGAGGCAGTCTGCCACTACATTCAGTTTACCCGAGATATGCTGAATATCAGTAGTAAACTCTGAGATCGCGGCCAGCTGTCTCTGATGCCAGCCTGACCACGGTTCTGAAACCTTGGCCATCGCGAATGTTAGCGGCTTGTGGTCAACGGACGCGGTGAAACTGCGCCCTTCCAGCCAGAACTGGAAGTGGCAAATGGCCAGGTGGAGATCCAGCAACTCCCTGTCGAACGCACTGTATTTATGTTCACTGTAACGCAAAGTCCTGCTGAAAAAGGCGAGCGGCTGCCAAGCCCCGGCTACGCGCTGCTCCACGACCGCCCCTATGGCCACATCTGAAGCGTCAGTGGTGAGCGCTATGCGGGCCGTTGGGTCTGGATGTGCCAGCAATGCGGCGTTTGCCAGGGCTGCTTTGACTTCTGAGAACGCCCGCTCTCGCTCCAGGGTCCATTCGACCTTATCCGCGGGCTTTTGTTTTCTGAGCGCGGCGTACAGTGGTTGCATGAGCTGCGCTGCGCGGGGAAGGAAACGGTTATAAAAATTTACCATTCCCAAAAATTCTTGTAGCGCCCTGACCGTTTGCGGCCGGGGAAAATCTGCTACCGCGCGCACTTTGTCAGGCAGCGGGACTGCTCCTTCGGGAGAGACACGGTGCCCCAAAAAATCAATCCCCGTCACCCCGAACTGACATTTTGCTGGGTTGATTATTAACCCGTGCTCTTCCAACCTCCGGAAAACCATCGTGAGGTGGGTTTCGTGTTCGTTTTCGGACACGCTGGTGACTAAGATATCGTCCAGGTAGACAAACACGAAAGGGAGATCGCACAGCACTGCATCGATCATGCATTGGAACGTCTGTGTAGCCCCTTTAAGTCCGAAAGGCATGCGCAAAAACTCGAATAAACCGAACGGAGTTATTACCGCTGTTTTGGGTATGTCCTCAGCGCGCACTGAGACTTGGTGGTAACCGCGGACCAGGTCTATTTTAGAAAAAACGCGCGCCCCTGCAAGGTGAATGGAAAAATCCTGAATGTGAGGAATTGGGTAGCGGTCGTGCGCTGTGGCGTTGTTCAACCTGCGGAAATCTCCGCAAGGTCGCCACGAACCTTCAGCTTTAGGGACCATGTGTAGCGGGGAAGCCCATGGGCTGTTTGAACTCCTAATGATGCCCAACCTCTCCAGGTTGGCGAACTCCTTGCGCGCTATGGCCAGTTTAGCTGCGTCCAAGCGCCAAGGTCTTGCAAAAACGGGCGGCCCGGTGGTGGTGATAAAATGCTCCACCCCGTGTTTAGCGATGGCTGCCGAAAACGTCGGGACAGTGAGTGCTGGGAACTGAGTGAGCAGTGTGTGGAACTTACCGCATGTAGCTGTGACGTTGGCTTGTGCTGTTGGCCGGGTCACTTGAGCTATACAGGGGAGAGAGCCAAAAGACAGTGCATTAACCAGGCGTCTGTTAGCGACATCTACCAACAAACCATGTGCACATAGAAAATCAGCCCCCAGTACAGTGGTACCTCTACTTATGAAATTAATTTGTTCCGGAAGTATTTCCGTAACGTGAAAATTCCGTAAGTAGAGACGCGTTTTACATGTAAATGCCCTAATCCATTCCAAGCCCCCCAAAATTCGGGCATAATTTTTTTTTAAATCATAAAAACGCATCAAAACATGTAACAAATACATGTTACAATTAGATTACTGCACAATAAACATAAAATGAGAGTTGTAATTTAAAAAAACAAAGAATAAAGTATAAAGTAAAGAATAATAAAAAATTATGTTCATTTACCTTTTAACTGCTATCGTCGTCGTCGTCACCTTTTGTCTTCTTTGGTTCATGTTCTCTCTCATCAGTGGTTTTTGCCTGACGTTTTGTGAAGAACCGATCCAAGGACGTTTGCTTTTAGGGCTTCCTTTTGTTTTAATACCGTGCCGAACGTAGATGTATTACGGCCATATTCTTTGGCGAGATCAACCAAACGCATCCCCTTTTCATACCTTTCTATTATCTCTTTCTTTGTTTGTATGGACAAAAAAACTCTCTTCTTCTTCTTTTCTCCTTTTCCACTTATCTCCATCACTTTCTTGGGGCCCATAGTGAATAAATGTCAATACTGTACTGTACACACACGTAAAACTGCCCGAACACTTCGTGGCCAATGGGATACCAGGAAGATGCTTGGCGATAGCCAATGGCAGAGCAGCTACAGGTATGTTTACGTTCGGTAAACTACGGGAGCTACGAGGAGCGCGTACTTTTTTGCCTTTCGTACCCTGAAATTTCTTTTGTAACAAGAGGCAATATTTTCCCGTTGAGGCGTCTCGTAACCTGAAAATTCTGTATTTAGAGACGTTTGTAAGGAGAGGTACCACTGTATATGGAAATTCAATGCTGCTATGACAAAAGTCCACTCAAATGTACGGCCGTGTAGAGACAAGAGTAGAGTCCTCTCACCAAAGGTCTTAATCCCCGAGCCGTTTGCTGCTGCCATCTCGGGGCTGCTAGATCCTGCCAGCCGGTCAGCGTAGGTCGGCCAGATGAAACTCTTCTGGGCGCTGGTGTTCATGAGGAAATGCCTCCCCGAGCGTGCGTCCGTCAAGTAGACCAGCTTGTTCTCCTCCCCAAGGGTCGCGGCTGCTACCGACCCCCGGTCTTGGCATTTACCAAGCGCATGAATTGGCACGGTGGTATACATTTGTGTGCCCTCTCTGCGAAGCGGCGGTGGTAGAAGCAAAGCGTGTCACCCCCACGTTCCTTGGCCCCCGCTGCTGCTGCCGTTGGTGGCTCTGCTGCAGCCGTCGATGGCTCCTCGCCTCCTCCGGCCGCCGCGCCGAGCTCCGTCGCTGCCGCAATGGTCGTGAGCTCCCTGCTGGCGACAATGATCCGGTTTGCCTCCCGGGCTTGCGCACGGTAGTCCCGCTTGGCCAGCAACGGTGAATTGGCCAGGGTCGCTCTTGTCGCTGACGGAAGGTTCCGGAGGAAGAGGTGGGTAAAAATGAAATGATCGTCGTCTGTGCCCTTTAACCTCAGCATCTTCTCCATCAGGTCTATGGCTGACCCATCTCCCAACCCGGTCCGAGTCAGGAGTCTCTCTGCTCTCTCACCATCCGAGAGTGTGTAGTGCTGGATGAGCGCAGCCTTCAGCGCGCCGTACTTGTCGTCGGTTGGTGGCTGATCGAGCAGGCTCTCTACATGCTGAGCCGTGCGGGCATCGAACGCTGTGACCACATAGTGGAATTTTGTGTCATCCGCCGATATCCCCCGGAGGGTGAACTGCGCCTCGACTAGGTGGAACCAGGAGCGCGGGTTGGCCTGCCAAAAATCCGGTAGCTTGATCGCAACAGCACATGCGTGGCTTGGGGCTCCCGTCGAGGTTGGCTCCGGGGATCTTTCGTTGTGTTCCATGATTTGTCTTGGGTCACCAGTGTGGAGCGTGTAAATAACGAGGCGGATTTGACTCAGACAGTTTATTACACATCTCACACAAGAAGCATAGACAGAATGAATACTCAGCAGAGACTCTCCTCTTAAAAAGCATGGCATTCTTCTAGAAGCTTCTAACACACAAAAGGTCACATTGCATTCACTTCCTTAATCCTTTAGAGCGTGCCCAAATGCCAAGTCACGTTTCGTTACCTTGTATCCATACATGTGTAATGACAATAAAGTTGAATCTCATCATCTCATCTCATCTCATCTCTTTAACATCCTTCTAGAAGTTTCTAACACACAAAAGGTCACACTGCATTCATCCTTCACACCTCCCTGTTATCTCCCAGGGAACCTCTGCTCTCTGTTCTTGTCTAAGATGCTATACAATTATGCACTCCCCATGTGTCACCAAAACAGAATCCCACAGTCACTGCTACAGAGTTTAACAACTTTTTCATAAATTCTGTGCTAGAAATATCCCATTCATTTAATCCACCTGATCATAATTCTAGTCCTATTAACCCCTCACAACCATTTTTTAATATAGGTTCAGGTTCAGGTTCAGGTTACTTTATTTGTACCCGTAGGTAGATTTGTTTTGCAGTCTGGTGACATCCATATTTACAAGCCACTAATTACATTCAACATAGACACAAACACAGGCACACATCTTACAAAATAGGTAAATATAAAATATGTACAATATAATTTTTATAGCTTGTTCAACTCTTTGACAGCAGCAGGGACAAAGCTGTTTTTGTAGCGCTGGGTTTTGCTTTTTGGGACAGCAAACCTCCGTCTGGAGGGAAGAAGCTGAAAGTTGCAGTGCAAAGGGTGGGAGTCATCATTCAAAATCGAGTCGGCCATCCTCTGTACTTGTCTGGTGTACAGGGATGTCAGGCTCAGCTGTGACTCACCAAGCAAACGACTGGACCATCTAACTACCTGATCCAAGGATTTCCTCTGTTTCAGTTTTATCTGACCAAACCATGACATTAAAGAAAAGGATAAAACAGATTCAATAAAAGCCCGATAAAACATAGTCATTATGGTTCAGTCAATTTGGAAGCGTGCAAGTTTCCTCAAACAATGCAAATTTTGCTGACCCTTTTTGCACACCCTTTCACAGTTCACTTCAAAGTTTAATTTACTATCAATAATCGTCCCAAGATATTTGTACGATTGTACACATTCGGTGGTCTGGCCTTTTAGTATGGTGACTTTGTGCCTGGGAGTTTTCCTCCTAAAGTCAATAATCATATCTTTCGTTTTTGTTGTATTCAGCTGCAGGTAGGAATCCTCACACCAGTGAACAAAGTCATCAACTACTGGGCCGTGGCCACTCTCACCATCCTGGAGGAGACTGACAATGACTGAGTCATCAGCATACTTTATAATGTGTCTGTTGTCATGTCTGGTCCGACACATGTTTGTGTACAGGATGAAGAGTAGTGGTGACAACACACACCCCTGAGGAGAGCCAGTAGAAGAGCACTTTAGGTCAGACTGTGCCATTCTGTGCCATCACTGTCAATGTGCCATTGACCCTTACTCTCTGCGTCCTGTTGGTTAAGAAATCCAGAATCCAACCCACCAGATTATTGCTCAAATCAAATTGTTGCAGGAGCCTTTCAACTAAAATATGAGGTTGGATTGTATTAAAGGCAGAAGAAAAGTCCACAAATAAAAGCCTGGCGTGTGTCCCATTAAAATCCAGATGTTTAAAAAGCATGTTAAACAGAGTGACAGTGGCATCCTCCACTCCTCTGTGAGGCCTATAGGCAAACTGCAGAGGATCCAATGCATGTTCAGTCTGCCTTAGGACCTCACATCTGACCAGTTTTTCAAAAATTTTCATTAAAATTGAAGTCAAAGCAACTGGTCTAAAGTCATTTACCGTTTTAGGACAGCTGGATTTTGGAACGGGAACAACCACGGCATCTTTCCAGATCTTAGGCACATGTTGTGTCTGTAAGGACTTATTGAAAATGTAATGAAATATAGGACTCAGTTCATGTGCACAGGACTTTACCAGGCGCCCACATATATTATCAGGGCCCTGACTTTTGTTCACTTTTACAGCGCAGAACTCCCTTTTAACATCCTGCATCTTAATATTAAAGTGCTGATTGTCTTTGAGTTTCTGTTTCAAATCTTGGATTTCTGTGCTAAAATCAAAGGAGTCAAAACGACCATAAAAACAATTAAGAGCATTAGCCAGCTCTGTGTCTGAACTAAAACCATTTAAAAACACACGATTACTGCGCTCTGTGCTCTGAAGGCCTGCAATAGTTTTCATACTGGCCCAGGCTGAACCAAGTTTATTTGCTGCCATCTTGCTTTCCAACTCTGATTTATAATTCTGTTTTGCTCTTAAAATTTCAGCCTTCAGCTCCTTAGTGGCAACCTGTAGCTCAGAAACAGACCCCTGTTTAAAGGCAAGTGCTTTCCTCTGTAAGCAGGATTTAACTGATTTAGTAACCCATGGTTTGTTGTTGGGATATATTTTGACACGTTTACGTGGAACAATCTTATTTTGACAGTAAGCCATGTATGAGCATGTGAGCTCAGCCAGAGAGTCCAAATCATCCCCGCAGGCCATTATGAACATCTTCCAGTCTGTACAGTCAAAGCATTCCTGGAGGCTGTGCTCTGAATCTTCTGTCCACACATCAATGTCTCTGGTCTCCACCTTGCCTCTTCTGAGAGCAGTTTTATATGTGGGCAGCAAATGAACACAGTTGTGATCTGAGGATCCTAAAGGAGGAAGGGGGAGTGATTTATAGGCCCTCTCTATGGATCCATAGCACAGGTCCAATGTCTTTTTTTGCCTGGTTGGGCAGGAGACATACTGATGAAAGTTTTTAAGTGTCTTCTTTAAAGAAACATGGTTAAAATCCCCAAGAATGAAGTTTGGCGCCTCTGGAGAAATTGACTGCAGCCGCTGCACCACATCAGAGATGGTGCTGGAGGCGGAGTCAGCGTCTGCCCTCAGATGAATGTACACAGTTGTGATGAAAAGTTGGGGAAACTCACGAGGCAAATAAAAGGGGCGTAGTGACACAGACAGCAGCTCTACATCGGGTGTACAGATGCGCTCTCTGACCGTGACAGATGTGCAGTACTGCTTATTAATGTATAAATAGAAAAAACTGCAAATAAAGTCGTAAATATCACCAGCTCATTGAATAGCTCAAAAGCAATAGATGAGCATGGTCTTAACACCAATTTTTTAAAAGAACATAAAGAATCTCACACATCAACTCCTGTTTTATCAACTGGTCACTCACTGGTATAACCATAATAAAACCCATTGAATTCTGATACAAAAAAATCCATAAAAATCTTTGATAAGAACGATCCTGCATATCATTGTTGTTATATCTACGAGAAATACAATTTTCTGTCTTTTGAAAATGACAAAACTCTCAAATTTGCTTGTTCAATTTATAAAATATTAAATGGCTATGCACCCCCCCCCCCCCCCGGGAGAATATGTTAGACTTAGGACTGTCACTGGTACAACCACAAGAGGGATCACTAGAGGAGACTGTGAGGTCCCCCACAGATGCACCACATTTGCTCAATCTGTGCTATCAGTGAGAGGCACCAAGATCTGGAAAACATACCATCTGCAATCAGAGAACATACCAAACTAAACACTTTTAAGACTCATCTTAAAAACTGGCTTTTAAGGCGCTTTTCCACTTGGCACACTTTGGCCTCGTTTCGCACGGTTCGGCCTCCTTTGTCCGCTTTTCCTTTCGGCACCCAATGGCCTAACAGTTCCGTTATTTCGGAACTGTTCCACTTTTATCGGCACCGATAAAAGTAGGTCCAAAGGGTACCGGCACGGTTTCGTCACGCCACTGCTGGCCATTCATTGGTCTGGGCGTAGCGTTATGAGAGTGGGCGTTACGCTGACTTTCGAGAATCGCTTGCTGGTAGCCATTTGCAATTTTTTGTCAGTGAGCCCGGGAACAAGTGATATTATAAACCACAACGATAGAATGGTTTAACAGAAATCAGCAGAAATCTAACACCGCGGTCCAGCAGAGTTTCCTGTGCGTTTCGGCTGATGAGAGAATGCAGAGAGAAGCAGACTGAGCTTGCAGTGGGGCGCACAAGCAGACCCACCACAGAATAGACGGAGACGCACCGGGAATTAGACCTAGCCACCCGAATTGAATTGAATGTACAGCCGCGACGCACCCAACTTCAGCAGTTGAAGTTGTGAAATTGTGATATACAGGACGGTGAGTGATGTGATATTCATGCTTTATGTTATTTTTTCCAACAGTGGAAAGTTCACTTAGGACAGACGAAAACTTAATCGTGTTTAAACGATGACCTAGCTTAATGCTACGTCCGTCCTAGTATGTTGCTTTTTTGTGTTGACAATAAGATAAGATAAGATAAGATAAGATAAGATAAGCCTTTATTAGTCCCACAACGGGGAAATTCCAGGATTGCAACAGCACAGGGATAGCAACACTCAGAGCAACAATCAGAAGGCAAGAAAAAAAACAAGCAAGCAAGAGCAGCTAATATACATATGTACATATTACTATAAAATATATATATACACACACATACACACAGACACACAGTGCAGAGCATTGTAGCTGGATGGAATAAATATATGAATATATGAACACACAGTGCAGAGCATTGTAGCTAGATGGAATAAATATGTAAATATATAAACACCCACAGTACGGAGCATTGCAGCTAGGTGGAATAAATATGCAAGTATATAAACACACACAGTGCGGAGCAATGTAGCTAGATGGAATAATATGTAGATATATAAAAACACAGTGCGGAGCATTGTAGCTAGATGGAATAAATATATAGATATATAAATATAAACACACCCAGTGCTGAGCATTGTAGCTAGATGGAATAAATATATAGATATATAAATATAAACACACCCAGTGCAGAGCATTGTAGCTAGATGGAATAAATATGTAAATATACAGTATAAACACACACAGTGCAGAGCATTGTTGCTAGGTGGGATGAAACAGCATAACCGTCTATTTAGTTATCCTACATGGTATGATTATGTGCCCATACATATTCTCACCCTCCATAGCGACTGGTATGTTCCTAGTTGTATGCCGGAGAGGACCATTGTGTAAGTCTATTGCATCTTTTGCATTAAAAAAAAACTATTAGTTTGTTACGTCTTTTTGCTATCTCTGCGAGCAGCCCTGCTTAGGTTGTACAGTCTGACAGCCGTTGGTAGGAAGGACCTACGAAACCTCTCGGTTGTGCACCTGGGATGATGTAGTCTGCTGCTAAATGAGCTCCTCAGTGCATCCAGTATGTCCTGCATAGGGTGGAACTCGGACTCCAGCAGAGATGACAGTTTAGCCACCGTCCTTCTCTCTCCTATCTCCTCCATCGGATCAAGGCATTGCCCCAGGACAGAGCTAGCTTTCTTAATCAGTTTGTTCAGTCTCTTCCTATCGGCTGCAGTAATGCCACTGCCCCAGCAGACCACTCCAAAAGTGATGGCTGATGCCACCACCGTGTCATAGAATGACTTCAGCAGCGCCCTTGTACACCAAAAGACCTGAGTCTCCTCAGCAGGAACAGCCTGCGCTGTCCCTTCTTGTAGAGTGCGTCAGTATTGTGTGACCAGTCTAGTTTATTGTTCAGATGAATACCCAGGTACTTGTAGGATGTCACCATCTCGATGTCTGTTCCCTGTATATTTACTGGTGCTGTGAGGGGCTGCCCATGCCTGCGGCAGTCCACCACCAGCTCCTTAGTTTTCCTCGCGTTGATCTGGAGGCAGTTCCGATGGCACCAGTCCACAAAGTCCTGGATAAGCCCTCTGTACTCAGCTTCATCTCCGCTGGAGATGAGACCAACGATCGCAGAGTCATCAGAGAACTTCTGTAGATGGCAATGTGTTGTGTTGTGTGAGAAGTCCGCAGTATAAAGAGTGAACAGGAAGGGAGCCAGCACCGTTCCCTGGGGGGCCCCCGTGCTACTGATGATCGTGTCGGAAACACAGTCCCGGGTTCTCACAAACTGAGGCCGGTTCGTGAGGTAGTCCAGGATCCATGATGACAGGTGCTGGTCCACCCCTGCGCGCAGCAGCTTGTCCTTCAGGATCATCGGTTGGATGGTGTTGAAAGCACTGGAGAAGTCAAAGAACATGATCCTCACCATATTCCCGGGCTTCTCCAGGTGGGACAGAGAACGGTGAAGGAGGAAGATCACCGCATCCTCCACCCCAATGCCATGCTGGTAGGCGAACTGGAGTGGATCCATCGCTGGTTCCACCAGGGGGCGGAGGTGAGCAAGGAGCAGTCTCTCCAGGGTCTTCATCAAGTGGGACGTCAAGGCCACCGGTCTGTAGCTGTTCAGGTCTTTGGGGTGGGAAGTTTTTGGTACAGGTACCACACAAGATGTTTTCCACAGCTGTGGTACCCTCCCCAGTTTCAGGCTCATGTTGAAGATATATGTCACAATCCCACACAGCTGGTCTGCACAGGACTTGAGGAGCTTTGCGCTGATGCCGTCCGGTCCCGACGCCTTCCTCGCCTTGATCTTCCTCAGCTCCGTCCTCACCTGGGTCTTGGTCAGGGTCAGGATGGGGGGCTGTGTGTTGGGAGTGGGGGGGGTGTCGGTGGAGTGGGGAGTGGGTAGCAGGACTTGATTTCTTAGAGGCAGCAGTGGTTGTTGTGCAGACAGGGGGGAGGGCGGTTGGTCAAATCTATTGAAAAACAGATTCAGGTTGTTCGCCCACTCCCTGCCCCCCGTGGCCTGGGGGGAGGTATTCTGGAGCCCCGAGATGGTTTTGAGGTTTCTCCAGACCCCGCTGATGTCGCTCTGTTGCAGCTTGTCCTCCATCTTCTTCCTGAAGCTGTCCTTGCCTTCTCTGATCTTTCTCCTCAGCTCCCTCTGTACGGACTTCAGCATCTCCCTGTTCCCCGACCTGAAGATCCTCTTCTTCTCTCTCAGAAGTGTTTTTATCTCAGGGTTGATCCAGGGTTTGTTGTTTGAGTGACGCCGTATGGTCTTGGTGGGAACGGATTTGTCCACACAGAAGCTGAGGTAGCCCGTGAAGGTGTGAATGAGGCCATCGATGTCCTCACCATGTGGATCGCAGAGCTGCTTCCAGGCAGTGGCTTCAAAACAGTCCTTTAGAGTGTCCATTGTCTCCTCAGACCATAACTCCACAGTGTGCATGGCCGGAGGTTGTCTGTGCACTAGGGATTTGTACACCGGTCGGAGATGAACCAAGTTGTGATCCGATCTCCCAAGTGGGGGGAGTTGTGATGAGGTGTACGCCTCCTTAGTGTTTGCGTAGAACAAATCCAGTGTTTTATTGTCTCTAGTGTGGCATGTGACATACTGGGTGAAAGTGGGCAGAATGGGAGACAGTGAAACGTGGTTGAAATCGCCTGAGATGAGGAGAAGAGCATCTGGGTGTTCTGTCTGCAGCCTGCTGGTTACTGAATGGATGACGTCACGCGCTGTCCCAGCGTTCGCCGTCGGATTTGCATAAACAACAATGCAGATCACGTGTGAGTGTTCTCTCGGGAGATATGTAGGCCTCATGCTAACAGCTAGCAACTCAATGTCTTTGCTGCAGTGTCGTTGTTTAACAGTGATATGTCCCGGTCTACACCAGTTGTTGTTAACATACATTATCACTCCACCGCCCCTAGTTTTGCCACTCTCTGGTGTTCGGTCAGCTCGTATCATGTGAAAACCCTCCAGCTCAATGTTAGCATCTGCTGCTAGTTCAGTTAGCCACGTCTCAGTAAACAAAAGGAGAGAGCACTCCCGGTAAGTGCTATCATAACGGGAGATAGCCGCTAGCTCATCTAACTTTCCCAGTATCGACCGTACATTTCCCATGACAACAGATGGAAGGGAGGGTCTGTACCTTATATTTTTTGTCCTCCGCCTTACTCCAGCCCGGCAGCCGCGGCGTTTTCGCCTCAGTTCTCTCGGTATGTCGAGTTTTTCCAGTGGGACCGGGTGGCGGTTAAATGCTAGCAGCTCTTCCCTGTTGTATCGAATCCTGCTATAAACAGTGGCTCCGTCCACCGGCTCAGGAGACATTTGGGACGATCTGTGTGTCCGTGATATAAGTGGGGTGAAAAAAAAAAGTGATCAAAAGAGAGAGGAAGGGAAAAAAAAAACTCGGAATCGAGCCGCTGTTGCAAAAGGCAGCCGACTGGTGTGGCGCCGAGAGATGATTATGATATCTCTGATGAAATAAGCTAGTTGTAATCCTGGTTAAAAAGTTTATTTTTTTTTTATTTATTTTTTTTTACATGTTGCACTTTCGTGCTGTGCATGTACTTAATTTGTGTGTATTTCATTGTAGAGTCCAAACAGCATCTGCTCAGAATGGCGACGTTTTGACACCAATGTATTGTGACAGGTAAACGGCACATCATATTTATAGTCAAATGTTTTGCTTTTTAATGCGAGGTAGTCGGATATGCCAAAGCCGATGGTGTATAGATGGTGTATACAGTGATCCCTCGCTACTTCGCGCTTCACCTTTCGCACCCTCAGTGCATCGCGGATTTTTCAAAAATATTCATCAAAAATTCAAAATTGAGAAATAATGGGCGGGCGCTAGCAGAAGGCAGGGAGACTACATTAGACCATCACGTGTCAACACGGAGAGCAGCACAACTCTCTGTTCGCTGTTGTCGTGTTGGCTGGGCTCGGAAATCTCGCAAGCTGATTGGCCGAGACGTTTCACCCCGCAAGCTGATTGGCCGAGACGTCTCACCCACCTCCTCTTCCTGCCGAGCACCCATGAAGGGAAGAAAGACCACATTCATTGCTTTTTATCGCTCGTGTTACTTAGTCTCGCCGCGTGGAACTTTTTGCTGTTCTCTTGTGCCATTTTGTGCGAAATAGTCTTCCCGTCGAGGCACTACGCCGCCTCCTGCAGGCTCATCGAGGGCCGCTCTATCGGAAGCTGCCCTCGATGATCCTGCGCCTCCAGCACCTCACGATGAGGCGTCACCTGAGGAGCAGTAAAGCTCTCATTAACCTGTGCAGTAAATCATTTTCATCTTGAGTTACGTATCTTGTTATAAGAATAAAAGAGTTCTAAAAACATATTTATGTACACTTTGTTTACATCTACGTATGTATGTACACGTACACACACACACACGTATCATATGAGAGTGAGAGAATGAACGTACGTATTGTTTATGGATGACGTCATTGGGGTGACGCTACTTTGCGTTTTTTCACTTTTCGCGGTCGGTTCTGGAACCCATTAACCGCGATAAGTGAGGGATCACTGTATATATTAGGACGTGAAATGTCGACATCGAAACTGCTCCCATTTAGCTGTAATTAATATTCAAAAATGATATTTTCGGGAGGAAAGAATTCAATTTAAACAGCCAAGGACCAAAAAACGTACATTTGCTCGTGGAGCAGGTCATTCACACCTGCAGACAATCGCGCTATATGTGTCTGTAGGATTTTCTTTCCATGCACGCAAAAAAAGCATTTTTGACCGGATCCGACTACCTCGCTTTAAGTTCAATCAATCGTCGGCCTCCGTCGGTCTATGATGACCATGGAAGAGAATCCTAAACGTCTACTCTGCTGGAACAGCACCGCCTGTGGCTGAACAGGCCAATGCGCGAATGGCAATCCCTGTCACACAGGTCGCACTTGTGGGTGGTCTCCGTGCTGCTGGGTCTGTGGCGGTTCTTCCTGCGGGTCCTTTTTTCATCTGCTGCAGCAGTCAGTCTCTCTTCACCCGCCTTGAGCTGTCTGGTCAGGGTGCCTCTCCATTTGGAGCGGTCTGTTGCAAGGTCCTCCCAGCGCTCTGTGTTGATCTCCAGGGCCTTCATGTCTCTCTTGCAGATGTCTCTAAAGCACAGCTGTGGGCGGCCAATGTCTCTCCTGCCAGTTGCCAGTTCTCCGTAGAAGACGTCTTTGGGGATTCTGCCATCCTCCATACGGTGAACGTGGCCTAGCCAGCGGAGCCTGTGCTGCCTGAGTAGAGTGAACATGGAGGGGAGGCTGGCACGGGACAGAACTTCTGTGTTGGGCACTTTGTCCTGCCAGGATATGTCCAGGATGTGGCGAATGCTGCGCAAGTGGAAGGAGTTCAGTCTCTTTTCCTGCCGGGCGTATGTTGTCCACGTCTCACTCCCATAGAGCAGTGTGTTGATGACGCAGGCATTGTACACTGCCATCTTCGTCTTGACAGAGAGTTTGGGATTCTCCCACATTCGTGTGGTGACGCGAGCGAGTGTGAAGGCTGATTTTCCAATCCTCTTGTCGATCTCTGTATCAAGGGAGAGGTTGTTGCTGATCGTGGACCCCAGGTACGTGAACTGATTCATGACCTCCAGCTCGTAGTCGTCGATGGTGATGGTTGGTGGTGCTTCCGTGCCTTGCGCCAAGATGTTAGTCTTCTTCAGGCTGATGGTAAGCCCGAAGTCCTTGCATGCCTGGGAGAAGCGGTCCATCAGGGTCTGAAGCTCCTGCTGTGTGTGGGTTGTGACTGCAGCGTCATCTGCGAACAGCATGTCTCTGATTAGAGCCTCGCGTACTTTGGTTCTGGCTTTCAGGCGGGCGAGGTTGAAAAGCCTGCCGTCAGATCTTGTGTGCAGGTAGATTCCCTCTGTTGCTGTGCTGAAGGCATGCCTCAGGAGCATAGCAAAGAAAATCCCAAAGAGGGTTGGCGCAAGTACACAGCCCTGTTTTACTTCGCTGCGTATGTTGAATGGCTCTGAGACGTTGCCGTCGTGCTGCACTATCCCCTGCATGTTGGTGTGAAACGATTCGATGAGGCTTTGCAACTTTGGTGGGCATCCTATCTTTGGCAGGATCTTGAAAAGGTCCTCTCTGCTGACCAGATCGAACGCTTTGGCGAGGTCGATGAAAGCGACGTATAGGGGCATGTTCTGTTCTCTGCATTTCTCCTGGAGTTGGCGGATGGAGAATATCATGTCTACCGTCGATCGCTCAGCGCGGAAGCCACACTGAGACTCGGGGTAGACACGTTCGGCAAGCTTCTGTAGATGAACGAGGACAACTCGTGCGTAGACTTTGCCAACAACGCTGAGGAGGGAGATGCCCCTGTAGTTGTTGCAGTCGCTTCTCTCCCCTTTGTTTTTGTAGAAGGTGATGATCTTGGCGTCCCTCATGTCCTGTGGTACGGCACCTTCCTTCCAGCACTGGCAGAGGACGTCATGCAATGGCAGCAGTAGGGCAGTCTTGCAGTGCTTGATCAGGTCGGGGGGTATGCTGTCGTTGCCGGGTGCCTTGCCAGTGGCCAAGCTATCAATGGCCTTGCTGAGTTCGTCGATGGTTGGCTCGGCGTCAAGTTCGTCCATGGATGGCAGGCAGTCGATGGCATCAAGGGCTGACGGTGTCACGGTGTTCTGTCTGGAGTAGAGGTCGGAGTAGTGTTCCACCCATCTCTCCATCTGCTTGTTCTTTTCTGTGATCATCTCCCCAGTGGTGGATTTGAAGGGGGCCGTCTTGCTCTGAGCCGGACCAAGCGCTTTCTTGATGCCATCGTACATACCACGGATGTTCCCTGTTATGGCAGCGGTTTGAATGTCTTGGCTGAGCTGAGTCCAGTACTCGTTGGCACAGCGCCGAGCAGTCTGCTGAACTTTGCTTCTTGCAGCCCTGAGAATCTGGAGATTCTTCTCGTTTGGGTACTTCTTGTACTCAGCAAGTGCTGAGCACTTGGCTTCAATGATGGGGGTCATCTCGGTCAACTTGGCATCAAACCAGTCCTGTGACTTCGAGGTCTTCCTCCCAAAGGTAGCCAAGGCTGTGCGGTGGATGGTGTTTCGCAGCTCTTCCCACTTCTGCTTTGCAGATTCTCCTTCTTGTGGTACACCAAGTTCCTTCTCAAAGGTGGAGGCAAACGGCTCAACAAGTTCTGGTTGGGCCATCTTGCTGGTGTCAATCCGTGCCTTTCCAGGCTGTCTAGCACGATGGAATTTCTTCAGCTGCAGCTTGACCTTGCAACAATCTGCACTCTGGAACGAACGGGTGATTAGCACGTTCTTCAGTGAGGTGCGCCTGGTCAGGATCAAGTCCAGCTGGTGCCAGTGCTTTGAGCATGGATGTTGCTAGGAAACCTTGTGTTGGGGCTTGGTCTTGAAGAATGAGTTTGTGATGCACAGATCGTGATATGTGCAGAACTCGAACAGCCGCTGTCCGTTGTCGTTCATTCTGCCCATGCCAAATGGTCCAAGACAGGAGGGCCAGGAGTCGTGGTCAGCACCCACTCTGGCATTGAAGTCTCCAAGGAGAATGAGTTGTTCAGAGTTGGGGATGATCCTGACAGTTGTTGCGAGATTCTCGTAGAACTCGTCTTTTGCCTCTGGTGTGGCTGTCAGTGTTGGGGCATACACACTGACGAGGGTGACTGGGCCTTGAGTGGTGTTGAGGCGGTGGGTGAGGAGTTGTGCAGAGCCATTGCTGCCCGGTTCCACCATCTTCAGCAGGGTGTTCTTCACTGCGAAGCCCACTCCGTGGTCCCTGTGTTCGTCACTGCCCTTTCCCTGCCAGTAGAACGTGTAGTCCTTCTCTCTCAGTGTGCCTGCGTCAGCCAACCGTGTTTCCTGGAGAGTGGCGATATCCACTCCCAGTCTCTTCAGCTCATTATTGATGATGGCAGTCTTCCTGGTGTCGTTGATATCCTTGAGGTTAGCAGCGAGTCCTGTCATCATAGTGCGGACGTTCCAAGTTCCCAGTTTTAGAGTTGGTCTCTTTTGTTTTTTTGTCTTGCCTGGTGCGAAGGTTCTCAGCCTGCTGTTCGGACTTCTCCTCATCCCCATGCACCCAATGAGGAAAGCAAGCTGTGGCGGGACAACACCTTATTGGCTGGGGGCTGCCCAGTTTGAGGCGGGCGGTAGCTGTCCAGTGAGATCCGATGATCTCTCCCACCGTCGGGAACAACCCCAAAGTGCCAAATTTAAAGTAGCACAATTTCCACTTAATATGAAAGGGACTGAATTGAGATTTATTATTAATTACAGAGTAATTGAAAATGAATGGCACATCCAATAGTAGCCACCATAAAATAAACCGCTTGTTTATTTATTTTTATCAGATCATTTCTGTGATCCTTTATGAGTTCTAGTCATAATAGTGTATCTTGCACCTTGGGGAATGGGAGATGTTCAGTCACCATTAGAATTTAGTTTATATGTGTATAGTATTGCATCTTTAAACTCATTCAGTAATAGAACACATTACAAATATTTGAGACCCATTGTAGTGCTTCCTTTTATATTTTAGCAATACACGCACAAAACACCACCCACACTTGAAACCAGGGCAACACAGTGGTGGGTAAATTTTATTGATAACGTTATTTCACACCATCACAACAACTCAGTATTTAAACTCAGTATAAATGGTGTAGAGATTGAAAGGGTATCCAAAATTAAAATCCTTGGTGTAATAATTGATGATAAACTGTGTTGGAAGTCACATATTAATTATATTAAAGGTAAAATATGCAAATCAGTCACAATACTGCGCAGAGTGAAATATTTGCTGAATCAACCCACACTATAGACTTTGTGTCATTCATTAATGTTCCCATACATGACATCCATCCATCCATCTTCTACTACTTTTCCAGAGGTCCGGGTTGCAGAGACAGCAGTTCAAGCAGAGAAGCCCAGACTTCCCTCTCCTCAGCCACCTGCTCCAGATCTTCAGAGAGGATACCAAGGTGTTCCCAGACCAACTGGGAGACGTTGTCTCTCCAGTGAGTTCTGGGTCTGCCCTGGGGTCTGAGACCTACCACCAAGCAACACTGTGTTTCAGTGCAAGGAGTCAGACTGTGGAACGCTTTTGGACCTGAATTAAAATCATGTACAAAGCTTGGACAATTTAAACAAAAACTAAAGGAATAAGTACTCCAAACATACACACGTGGACAAAATTGTTGGTACCCCTCTGTTAATGAAAGAAAAACCCACAATGGTCACAGCACAGTGACTACTTGTCACCCTTTAAATAGGCCGATTGATTACAAGTTTGTAGACACCTGTGATGTTAATTAGAGGACACATCTTGGTTGAACATGTTCCTATGGTCATGTTCATGTCCCTGTGGCCTATTTTCAATCTTTTCTAGGAGTACCATCATTTTTGTCCAGGTCTGTTTCATGAGTTTGTTTTTTAAAATAGTTCTGTTGAACCACAATTCAAAAGCATTGTCTGATTTCCATTGGTTAATTTTCATAGAATTTTTATTTATTACCACTTTTGTCAGATTCAAGTTATTTCTGTGACCATTGTGGGTTTTTCTTCGATTAACAGAGGGGTACCAACACTTTTGTCCACAGCTGTATATACAAAATGACATGTAAAATCACACAAGGATTATCATATCCAGTCTGTGTTGTGCTGTTGCTTAGTTTTTGTCACGTTTTGTCTTGGCTTTGTTCTGATTTGTAATCATTCTTATTTTATTTTATTTTTGAATTCTTAGCTGGAACATGGGTGGGCAATATAAGCTGCGGCTTCAGCCATCACCCATTTCGGATAAGTTATGTTGAATTGTATAATCCGAGGAGTTCCTGTTTAATTTGACCTTATTGGATTTTTTCCCCCTTTGTTCTATTATTCTGTTCCTTTCTTTTAATCTAATTATCTGAAATAAAGATTCATTTATTTCTCAAATATGTTTAAAACTTTCTTTAATTATGCACCACCCATTTCTGTCTTTCATCTAGGCAAGGGGAAAACGATCCACCCAAACCGGACCTTGCCTCACTATTTAGAGGTGCAGGCTCAAGATCTGCTGAACCAGGACCAGTATCTCTCACTTCCGGCTCTGAGAGAGAGTAGACGCTTTTCTAATCCTCTCTTTTCCTTTCTGATCCCAGCTTGCAATGTTGCGTTTTTGTCTGTGTTTAGTCGCTCTTCTGCTGAATCTTAATCTAAATGGAAATTATGGATCTGGAAAGTGGCTTAACTGTGATTGTCACCACTTCAAAAGAAGATCGGGTCAGGAGGAACCCAACGAGGAGACTCATGGACATTGGAATTCATGCGTCTGTGGAGATTTGGCAGGAAACATTATTGGTTATGATCTCAGGACTTCTATTTTTGGCTGTGAAGTTCCCTGATGTATCAGAAATTGAAGGAAGGTGAGAGAGCTGATCAAAGCGGACCCGGCAAGCTCCTTCATTAAATTCGACCAGTTGGGGAGGGCACGAGTAGCGGCAACAGTGAACTGAATGACAGTGATTCAGTGGAGGAATACATCTGGAGCCCTGTGCTCTCCATGGAATGGAATGCCTGTTTAAGCCTGTATATTAATATTAAAATTATGAAGCACAAGCGCATGACAGAGGAAAATTCTATTCTCCGTGGGCTCTGAGCTGTGTAGATTTGACCTTGTTTTGATGCCCTGTTTACATTCCTCCTCGATGAGATAAGCAGAAGTGGCGGCTGCTTAACCCAAACAATCGACAGACAGCTGCTGTTGTTTCAGCGGATGAACTTCTCAAGGACAGTCCATGTGCCTTCATCTGCAAGTGAAGAGATAGACTCCAGACTTGTTTATAAGTCACATGATTATAACATCTATCCACTGCCTGGAGGTGCCCTCTGCTGTTCACTAGCAACTGTCACACCTACACTACACAAATGCATACAACATTACACGAACTGACACATATATACTGACTCATACATACACTGCCTCTCTCAACTCTTGTTTGTGTGATCTATATTGTCTGCTAATTGTGCATAGAGGTTTTTTTTCTGTGTAGTCAAAATTTGGCTCATTTGAGCTTTATATGAGCTTATATGAGCGTTATTCTGATTAACTATGTTTTTTCTCTCTCCTATTGTGTTTTCCTCCCCCTCCCTTCCCCTCTTTACCCCCACTGTATGACAGGCGCCTTGCATGGCTGCCGCGTCATTGGATGCGCCTAACGTGCGCGCCCAATGTCAAGTCAAATTCCTCGTATGTTTACTTGTAAATATACTTGGCAATAAAGCTAATTCTGATTCTGATTCTGATTCTGATGAGGGTCGATCCAGTTGCTTCTCAGTGAGGCAGCGTGGCTGGCGTGTGTGACCCATTCCAGTTTCTTTTTTTTTTTTACAGTTTGAATTTTGCACATTCTAAATAATCTGTAATTTGCTGCTGATTGGAATAAACAATTTAGTGATTTATGTGTTTGCATCATGATTTTCTATTTTGTCTGTTCAGACACTGGTGGGAAAAGAGTCAACAGTACGAACCATTTATCAGTGACTTTGAAAATAATGGCTCATTTTTAAGAAAAGTAACCAAAACAATCATTTGCTGAAGACTGTAAAACAAAATAGAGACATTGTGGGTGACCTCCACAGCCTACGGACAAGCAGAGCGCTCAGCTGGAGCAATTAGCATAACAGTGAGATGTATGTACTGATATCAATAGGCAGCCTCTCCTTCCTGCCAGTAATCCTGCTATTGATATGCGTGACTCTCATGTAAATGTCCATGCCTCCCTGCAGTTTACTGTGATGTTAATGTGCCATGCATGCATTGTCTAGCTGGGTATATAAGCCAACCATATCTCTTACTGCTCTCTTACTACACGCATTGCCTGTTTGCTGACTGAGGGCTCGCTCCAACGTGCTCCACAGCGCTCCACAGCACTGGAGTGAGTCTCGTGATGGTGGATGAATAAAACACCCTTTTAAACTTCAGTTCGCCGTGCCTGCACTTATTCTGTGCCTCCAGCTTGGGTTCCCTTATTACATCCGCCACAACATCTGCAAAAGTACAAAGGTTTATTGTTAAAATTCCCAGGGCAATACTACATGAATACGTGTATAGTTCACTGTTGATGCAGAGAATATATATTTATACAGTATCTACATGTAGTCAGCAATACTCAATATGATATATTTCCAGTTAATCCACGTATTTCTCCATGTAACCTTGGGACTGCTTTATTTTAATTACTTCTAATCCTAGATCCATTTGTTTTGGCTTAAAATGCATCATAATTGCTAAATATATCTTATGCCTAACTCAGTACTGTTTACCTGTTGAAATATAGATTTAACGGCTCATATGCTACTATATGGCACCTGATCCATGTTTTGCCACGACACCACTGGCTGGAGCAGGTAAATCCCATGACGTCTCAACAGTCTCTCCATGATTTTGACACAGATCAGATCAATTTATTTCACAGGAAGCGAAACATTTCTACAGACATTATAGCCACTTCGCGTTTGTGAACTTGGGGTCACATCACTGTGATGAACATTAACGCCGACCGTTTGAAGCGATATTTTTGCCACAAGAGAGCCATCTGAAACTCACACACAGAATGCAGATTTTAGGACCTAATATCGATAACTTGCCAACATTACAATGTTGTACAGCGGACTTAAAAGCAAAGTAGCATTAGCAATCATTAGCTTACCGTCATGCGTAATGTAGTTCGCATCCTCATGGCTTCTAAATGCTCCAGTACCTTTCCAGAGTGTGTCGTACCTTTCCAGAAGGTTTGCCTTCCGTTCTCTGTTTTTGCCTTTATTCTGGCAAAAACAGCCAGAGAACGCAGACGCCTCGTATCCTGCCAACTTGTGTTTTGCGTAACGTTACACTTGATTTATCCCAGTTACGCTTGTTTTACGCTTGTTGTGTGTCTGCCTGCTCTTATACCCGAGAAGAGCTTCTAAATATCAGGTCTTTCACTCCCACGGACCTTCTCCCGGTTTTTTGGCTCCTGCCGCTGATCTGGTCCACTTTCTAGCCCAAAAAGTGAGACGGCGGAAGAGAGGAAAACGTGCAGGAGCTCTCAAACGGCTTCGGAAGAGGGGCACGCGCACAGCCTTGCCTGGAATATTTCTGACCAATACCAACTCTCTCTCTAACAAGGTAGACAAACTGAGACTGCTGATGCGATTTAAGGACCTCGCTAATTCGTCCGCCCTCTGTTTTACTGAGACTTGGCTTAATGATTCTACTCCGGACAGCGCGATCAGCCGTGAGGGATTTCAGCTGTTTCGTGCTGATCGCGTCACAGAGCTCTCTGGTAAGTCTAAAGGAGGAGGAGTATGCTTTTACATTAACAGCAGCTGGTGCTCTGATGTAACCGTGATTTCCCGGCACTGTTCTCCCGACCTAGAATTTCTCTCCATTAACTGCAAGCCATTTTATTCCCCGCGGGAGTTTGCTTCATTCGTATTGATCACTGTGTATGCCCCTCCCGACGCGGACGCGCGCGTGGATCAGCGCGCGCTTGCAGATCACATCCAACATGCGGAGCGGACTTTCCCGGACTCCCTGGTTATTGTGGTTGGCGACTTTAACCAGAGCAATCTGAGTCACGAGCTCCCCCGCTACAAGCAGTTTATTAAATGCCCCACCAGAGGAATAAACACGCTGGATCACTGTTACACCACAGTGAAGGACGCGTATCGCGCTGTTCCCCGTGCTGCGCTCGGACTATCTGATCACGTGATGGTCCACCTCATTCCCACATACAGACAGAGACTGAAGCTCACTAAACCTGTTGTGACCACCAGGAAGAAATGGACCAGTGAAGCTGGAGAGAAACTGAACACATGCATGGAAATAACTGACTGGGACATGTTTAAAGGAGCCACACATGATCTTAATGAGTACACAGACACTGTGAACTCATACATCAACTTTTGTGAGGAGAACATTCTTCCATCGCGCACCAGGGTGAGGTACTCTAATGATAAGCCCTGGTTCACTGCCAAGCTCAGACAGATCAGGAAGGAGAAGGAAGCAGCGTTGAAAAGTGGAGACAGGGACTGCTACAGGGAGGTTAAATATCGGTTTAACAGAGAGCTGAAGAGAGCTAAATCTGTGTATTCTGAGAGACTCCAGCAGCAGTTCACTGCTAATGACTCGGCTTCTGTGTGGAGAGGACTGAGGCAAATCACCAACTATCAGCCTCAGGCTTCTAAAGGTCAGGATGACAAAGCCCTTTGTCAAAAACTGTCCCAACATTACGCCCGTTTTGACACCTCCTCAGCTGTGTCCAACTCCCCCACTCCACCCAGCTCCACTGCCTCCTTGGCCGCTAATTCATCAAAAGCGGTCCCCCCCTCCTCCTCCTCCCCCCCTGCCCTTGTCATCAGTGTGCAGGACATGCACAGACAGTTCTCCAGACTGAACCCACGCAAGGCCCCCGGTCCGGACGGCATGTCTCCCTCCACCCTGAGACACTGTGCGAAAGAACTGGCTCCTGTCTTCACAGACATTTTTAACACCTCCCTTAAGCAATGCCACGTGCTGACCTGCCTCAAATCCTCCACCATCATCCCTGTCCCCAAGAAGCCACGGATTACTGGACTTAACGACTACAGACCTGTAGCGCTCACCTCTGTAGTCACGAAGTCCTTTGAGCGCCTGGTCCTGTCCCACCTCAAGTCCATCACCACTCCCCTCCTGGACCCGCTGCAGTTTGCCTACCGTGCCAACAAGTCTGTGGACGACGCAGTCAACCTGGCCCTCCACTCCATCCTGCAGCACCTGGACTCCCCGGGAACCTACGCCAGGATCCTGTTTGTGGACTTCAGCTCTGCATTCAACACCATCCGCCCCGCTCTGCTCCAGGACAAGCTGTCCCTGCTCGGCGTGCCTGACTCCCTCTGCAGGTGGATCACCGACCTCCTGACGGACCGGAGGCAGCATGTGCGGCTGGGGAAGTCTGTCTCAGACTCTGTTAGCATCAGCATCGGATCACCCCAGGGCTGTGTACTTTCCCCCCTACTCTTCTCCCTTTATACCAACTCCTGCACCTCCACCCACCAGTCTGTTAAGCTGATCAAGTTTGCGGACGACACCACCCTCATCGGGCTCATCTCCAACGGCGATGAGTCCGTCTACAGGAGAGAGGTGGCCCAGCTGGTGTCCTGGTGCAGCCACAATAACCTGCAGCTGAACGCTCTGAAGACAGCGGAGATGATTGTGGACTTCAGGAAAGTCACAACCCCCCTGCCCCCCCTCACCATCACAGGCTCTCCCATCACCATTGCAGATTCCTTCCGCTTCTTGGGCACCACCATCACCCGGGACCTCAAGTGGGAGCCAACCATCAGCTCCCTCATCAAAAAGGTCCAGCAGAGGATGTTCTTTCTGCGGCAGCTGAGGAAGCTCAAGCTACCCACCAAGATGTTAGTGCAGTTCTACACGGCCATCATTGAGTCCATCCTCCCCTCCTCCATAACCGTGTGGTACGCAGGAGCTACTGCCAGGGACAGACTAAGGCTGCAGCGCGTCGTGCGCACTGCTGAGAAGGTGATCGGCTGCAAGCTCCCATCTCTCCAGGATCTGTACATCTCCAGGACCCGGAGGCGTGCAGGCCGGATCATGGCCGATCCTTCACACCCTGGTCACATACTGTTTGCCACCCTCCCCTCAGGTAGAAGACTTCGGTCCATTCAGACTAAAACCTCCCGGCACATGAACAGCTTTTTCCCCTCTGCCATCAGACTGCTGAACATTAAGTGACTTATTGACTCTCGTGCACTATATACAGCAGCTCAACCAGACTCATGTCATTCATCACTGTTTTTCTGTTGCATTATCGACTGCACATCATCTGCTACTTGCTAATTTATTTAAAACTGCTGTGACTAGTATTACTCATTATTATTATTATTATTATTATTATTATTATTATTATTATTACTTATTATTCTACACTTATTGCATGGTTTTAGTCTTTAAGTTTTTTTTTAGTTTATCTCTTTATCTTATCATGTTTTAATGTTGCAGCATTGCACCGAGACAAATTCCTAGTTTGTGTACTACATGAACAATGGCAATAAATCTGATTCTGATTCTGATTCATAGCGGGAGGGAGAGGGTTGCGCCGCCTCCCTTTTAACTATTTCCCACCCACTTCAAATGACACCTAGTGCAGTAGAAAAACATGTGGGCCGAACTGTACCGAACTGTACCGTCCTGTACCGGGCCAAACGAGGCCAAAGTGTGCCAAGTGGAAAAGCGCCTTAGAACAACCAAAACTGTACCCATAACTAGTGGTTGTTCTGTGGTATGCGTATATATATATGTGCCCGTGCGTCACATACATATGGCCTGCCTCTTGTTTGTCGCTGTTGTTTGTTGTTGTGAGGTGCTTGGGTGCATGCGTGTGTGCATGCATGCACAGCACTTCACTTGTGTGGCATTTGAATGGACATTTGAATGTAATATACATCAGGGAGCCTTGAGAGAGCTGATAAACTGAATCTGTTTTGTAATAGGTTCAACTCACCGTCTGTCATCCCCGCAACACAGCCAGACCCCCACACACCACTCCCCCTCACTCTCCTGTTCAGCACCTCTTTCCCTCCACCTCCCTCCCCCTCCTCTGAGGACATCAGCACCAACCCCCACATCATTGTGACTACGGACCAGGTTAAGGAACAGCTGAAGAGACTCAGTCAGTGGAAGACTGCGGGCCCAAATGGCATCTCCTCCAGGATCCTGAGGACCTGTGCCAGCAAGCTAGGTCTGGTACTGAAACACCTGTACAACCTGAGCTTGAGTTTGGAGAGAGTATTGGTGCTGTGGAAGACGTCCTGCCTGGTTTCTGTCCCCAAGAAGTCGTCTCCATCTGACCTGGATGACTATCGACCAGTTGCCCTCACATCTCATGTGATGAAGGTCCTGGAGAGACTGGTCTTAGCCCACCTGAGGCCGCAAGTGAAGATGTGGCTGGACCCTCTGCAGTTTGCATAGCAGCCCCATTTAGGAGTTGAAGACGCTGTCATCTACCTGTTGCAACAAGCCCATCTGCACCTGGATTGTGGAGGAGACACTGTGAGAATCACATTCTTTGATTTCTCCAGTGCCTTTAACACCATCCAGCCACTGCTGTTGGGTGAGAAGCTGCGGGTGATGGGGGTCGACTGCTCTGTGATTTCCTGGACTACTGACTACCTGACAGGAAGGCCACAGTTTGTCCAGCTGGGCAGTGTCTTGTCTGATATGATGGTTAGTGATATGGGAGCTCCACAGGGGACTGTGCTTTCTCCTTTTCTCTTCACCTTATACACCATCGACTTTCAGTACACCAAGTCATGCCACCTGCAGAAATTCTCTGATGACTCAGCTGTTGTTGGGCGTATAAGAGGGGGAGAGGAGGGGGAGTACAGGGCACTGGTAGACAGATTTGTGGAGTGGACCAAGCAAAATCACCTGAGGCTGAATGTCAGCAACATCAGAGAGATGGTGATTGACTTCAGGAAAAAGAGGACGCCTTCACAGCCATTGCTGATTGGGGAAAGGATGTGGAGGTAGTGGAGGACTACAAATACCTGAATGTCATGATCAGCAATGGGCTGGACTGGAAATCTAACACCGATGCTACATACAAGGAGGGGATGAGCAGACTCTTACTTCCTGAGGAAGCTGAGTTCCTTAAAGGTGTGCAACAAGATGCTGAAGCTTTTCTACCAGGCCGTTGTGTCCAGCACCGTCTTCTTTGCTGCTGTCTGTTGGGGTAGCAGTATCAGAGTCAGCAACACCAACAAACTTGACAAGATTATCAAGAGGGCTGGCTCTGTAATTGGTCTCAGGATGGAGACTTTTGAGAATGTGGTGGAAAGGAGAACACTGAACAAACTGCGATCCATCATGGAAAACCCTGATCACCCCCTCCACCACACACTGGACAGACAGCAGAGCACTTTCTCCAGCAGACTGCTACAGCTTCGCTGCCAAACGGTCAGGTACAGGAAATCTTTGCTTCCACATGCCATTTCACTGTACAATAACTTACTCTAATGTTGAATTCTGTTCATAACTACGCTGCCATACTGCACCTTGCTGTCTAATTGGTACCTCACATTGCACCCTGTGCCTGACAGTCCTGTACTGTACAGCGAGTATGATGTATCTATAGGGGTTGTTAGAAAAATACCAGATTGTTTGATTGAAAGATCCAAGAACAAGCCGGAGATTTCTTCAATTTAAAGATGGAACATTTATTTAGAAGTCACAAGTAAAGCAAGCAGCGCTGGGTGCAGTGTGATGCAGCTCCCTCTGGAGCGTCGCCACACTGACCACGACTTCCGGGTGCGACATACATTTATCTTCTCGGGTTGGCGGGTCGGACCAACCCAGTACAATAGGATGGGCTTGTACGCGACCGTCTGATTGGCCAGTTTTAACTCTGACGTGAACAGGCCATCTGCTATTCACGTTACCGATCTCCTAAAATGTACTATCAAAAGTGTGTGTGAGAATGTTGGTTTGGGTGTGTACTAATGTGATAGACCTGACTATAATAAGGGGGAGAGATAGAGAGAGAGAAAGAGAGAGATTTTGATTTTTCAACACACCTTTATTGTCACAAATTCAACAGAAAAACACAACAACTAAAACAACTAAAAGAAGCAATGGAAAAGAAAAATGACTCACTGACAAGAAATCAAAGACACAAGTAACCAAACCAGGAAAACTAAAACAAAAAACTTGCTTCTTACATCAGGATTATACCATAGGTAATTTTCCCCTCCTTAACACAACACAGGATGTGCTTAAAGCACCACATAGCCTCAAAGGTTTCAACATTTTGCATCAGATGATAGTAATTGTAATCAATCATTATTCGAGCCTTAATCATGCCAATCAGCATGTCTTTTACATTACAATCCAGTATTTGTTCAATTTTTCTTTTCCTACTAACATAGATAGCCATTTTAGCCTGACCCAGGATGAAATTTAAAAGTTCACTCTTTTTCTTAGTTCTCTGCCTATATGGAAAACCCAAGATAAAAATCTGCAGGGAAAAGACTTCTCCAAACAGATAAAACAGCTTCCCCAAAAAAACAAACAACAAATGCAGTCTGTTACAGTCCAGAAAACAATGAAACACAGTCTCTTTCTGAGGACAAAAAGGACAAACCTCAACAACATTTGGGTTTAAAATGGAGATAAAAGCATTTACAGCCACAGCACCATGTAAAACTCGCCATTGTAGGTCTCCAACCTTCTTAGTTAATGGTGGTTTATAGAGTGCTCTCCAGGCAGGCCTCACCTCTGGACCCAAACCCAAGTGTTTCCTCCATGGTGTATCAGCTCGACCTTTTAACTTATTTACATTTAAAACTTTCACCAAAAGTCCATACATTTTTTTACCCGGAGAGTCACAAATGTTAATGTGTTCAGAGTTTAAAAACACACCAGTGCCATCTTTAAAATCAGGAGATAAAACACTAAAAGGAAAAGGCTCATCAGAAGTTCGCACAGAGTTTTTGCAGTGTAAAACAATAGCAGAGTGTTCTTCTGCAGACAGGCAGTCTCTCCAATCTGTCAGCAAATTCATTATAGTTCTGACTGAAGAAACGCCAAGAGCAGAGCACAGGGCAACAGCATTGTCCAAGTTAGGACCACATAAATTTACCAAGTGTCCCAGCGGTGTGACCTTTGCAGAAATGAACTTTTTTAAAACAGAAGGTCCTAAAGCATTGCCCACATCAAAACGAGTCCCGAACACAAGTGGTTCCTTTAAAAGCCAGAAAGGTGACAAGGAAGCCTGGGGAGAGTTCTTTTTAAAAAGTCCCCAGATTTTAAAAGCACTTTGGTAAAACTGGGGAAGTTCTGGGAGTTTTTGGCTCCTTAAGTCCATTAAAAACAGCGACTCCTCTAGTCCAAGCCCTCCACAGCGAGCCAGGACAGCTCTGGCAATAGGTCTCCACACAAGGTCGAGGGGGCCACTCAGCAGTCGCTGAATGAACTGCAGGCGGAAGACAGCCCCCCTGCTGGCCAGATGGATGAGCCCTTGACCACCTTCTTCCCTCGGTAAAAACAGGATGCTCTGTGGAACCCAGTGAAGACGGTCCCAGAAAAAGTCCACGACTATAGACTGCACTCTGGCCAGCAAATTGGGTGGAGGGTCCAGACAAGACAGTCGATGCCACAGCATCGAAGCAATCAAATTGTTGATGATTAAAACACAACCTCTGAAGGACAAGTTTAGCAGAATCCATTTCCATTTTTTCAGTCTTCCTTCAACTTTTTCTAAAAAACACTCCCAATTTTTCCCAGTAAAAGTCTGATTTCCTAAGAACACACCAAGATATTTAAAACCGCCTTGTGTCCACGAGAGGCCACCAGGTAGGGCAATTTTTTGTGGTCTCCCCCCCACCACAACAGCTTCACTCTTACCCCAATTCACTCTCGCTGAGGAGCACTCACCAAAAAGATTGACAGTTCTTAAAAGGTAGTCTACATCATTTTGATTTCTTGTAAAAACAACAAGACTATGACTATGACTCCCAGCTGGTCTGGGAACGCCTTGGTATCCTCTCTGAAGAGCTGGAGCAGGTGGCTGGGGAGAGGGAAGTCTGGGCTTCTCTGCTTGAACTGCTGCCTCCGCGACCCGGACCTCCGGAAAAGCGGTAGAAGATGGATGGATGGATGGATGGATGGATGGTAAAAACAACAACGTCATCAGCATAGGCAGACACTTTAAAAACAGAGTCAGAGTTGGGGACTTTAAAACCAGTGAGGCCTTGCCTTAGTTTACAAAGGAGGGGCTCAATGGCAAGAGAGTACAGCATACCTGAGAGGGGGCAGCCCTGTCGGACACCCCTCTCAACTTTGAAAGGAGCACTCAAACCACCGTTAATCTTAAGAATACTCTCAATGTCTCTATACAAAGCCTGGATCATGGCGATGAACCCTGAGCTGAAACCAAAGGCCTCTAATGTCTGCCAAAGGTATGGATGTTCAACTCGGTCAAACGCCTTTTCTTGGTCTATTGAAATAAGACCAAGTTCTTTGACCAATGAGCTGGAGAGGTCCAAAACATCACGAATTAAAAAAATGTTGTCTGTAACCAACCTACTAGGTACACAGTAGGTCTGGTCTACATGTATGACCTGCTCCATCGCCTTCCTCAGTCTGGTAGCCAACACTTTGGAGAGAATTTTGTAGTCAGTACAGAGGAGGGCCACCGGACGTCAGTTTTTAATGTCTTTCAAGTCGCCTTTTTTTGGAAGGAGGGTGAGGGCTGCTCTCCTACAACTTAGGGGCAGGTGACCCTTCCGCAGACTGTCAGACAGTACTTCCAGCAAGTCCTCACAGATCTCAGACCAGAACGCCTTGTAGAACTCCGATGGTAGGCCATCTATCCCTGGGGCTTTTCCACACTGAAGAGACTGGACAGCCACTGCCAGTTCTTGCAGAGTGATCCCGCTCTCCAGCTCCGCATTCCCGCTAGCCATCACCTTTGGCAAGTCCGTCAAAAAATGACTCAGTGCATGTGGATTCTCAACAAATTCTTTCTTAAAGAGATCCTTGTAGAAAGCAACTGCAAAGCGACGGATCTCCACAGACTCATGGATCGGCCGCCCGTCCTCGGAGCTAAGAGAGTGGATTATCCTCCTCTGACCATTCTTCCTCTCCAAACCAAAGAAAAGATGAGATGGAGCGTCCATTAGTGCGATGTTCTGGAACCTACTGCATACCACAGCACCCCTGGCAGCCACACCCAGTAGGTCAGTTAAAACAGACTTTTTGCCATTGAGGGCCTCAAAATGTCCTCTTTCTCCTGTGGAGCCTGCCAAAGACTGCAGCTCCACTACTTCTCTCTCCAGGTCCCTGACAGACCTGGCCAAGTCTCCAGAGACATTGCGAGTACACTGTAGGCACAGATTCTTTATTTGGCTCTTCCCTACATCCCACCACTGCTGCAAAGAACTAAAATTTGATTTCGTTAATTTAAAATTACTCCAAAAAAACATAAAAGCAGTTTTAAAACTGTCATTCGATAAAAGTGATGTGTTAAAATGCCAGTATGCACTACTGCACTTTATATTCTTGATAAAAACACAACACTAAACCAGGGAATGATCTGTGAAGCCAACAGGGACTATAAAAGCACTTTTAAAAATGCTACAATGGTGCTTAAAACTGTAAACCCTATCCAGTCTAGCTAAGGACAAAATATTGTCCTTTCTATGGCTCCATGTGTACTGTTTAGCCTTGCCATGAAAATTTCTCCACACATCACACAGATCATGAGCTTCTATGAGACCTTTTAAAACTCTCTTGGATGCAGCATGTGGCTCTGGGTGATTCCTATCCATAAGAGGATTTTCTGTACAATTAAAATCACCTCCCACAAATAAAAAGTCATCATTACTGCAATTTTTGGTCGTGTCATCTAAAATATTTAAAAAGGCCAATCTTTCTGTGCCTACGGTTGGAGCATACACATTTATAAAAACAACTTTTACATTCTCAAAAACAGCTCGAACTTTTAAAATGTGGCCTGCAATTATCTCATCAATGTCATAAGAAAGTGGAATAAAATCTCGAGAAAATAAAATACCCACTCCACCACTGCTGCTGCTTTTATGACTAAGAATAATTTCACCTCGAAATTCCCTCCTCCAGTCAGCAGCATTGTCCTCAGAACTATGAGTCTCCTGAACAAACAGAACATTAATTTTCTTGCATTCTGCAAGAGTAAAAACACACGCTCGCTTGGACATTTCTCTTGCTCCATTGATGTTGAGTGTGCCAAAATTAAAACTGCACATGCATATAAAAGGGTAAAACCAATACAAAAACAGAAAAGAAAGAATGAGCGATAAAAGACTAATCATCCTGGGCAATTTGGTTCTTAACTTTTAGCACAAGCTTTTTTAGTCTGTAGACCTCCTGATCAGTAAAACTTTCCTGCTCAAGCTCTCCCCTATTTTTCATGTAGGCCCGAGCAGAGTCAACAAAACGTTTTAGATCGGGGAAGAAGTTTTCAACTTTAACCATTCTGGATCCCTTAGTGTCCTGCAAAAACTTCTGTATTTTTGTGAAGGGGTAACCACCTCCACTGGCCACGTCATCACTGCTTTCACCATCACTCTCTATCTCAGACCCAGCGTAAGAATCTGGCTGAGATAGAGAAACCTCAGAACTGTCTTTGACAACCCTTTTTACTTTGCTCCTCTGCTGTTTGGTTTCCAAATTCTTCCGCTTGATTGAGATTTTACATAATTCTTCATCTATTTCAATGTCATCCTCGTCCTCCAATACTGACTCAGCCACCCTGGTAGCTGTCTCTTCCTGCTTCTCGCTCACCCTGTGCTGTGGTTTTATATTCATTTTTCTAGTCCCACCATCTACCTGGGCCTCATTTGGCTCATCTGTCTGATCCTCAGCGTGATCCCTCTCGGTAATCTCACCCTTGTCCACAATGTTGGTCTGTGCAGCAGCCCTGCGATGTGCTTTAACTTTTGCTGCTGTTTCATTTATGATCGACAGGCTGGCCGCGGAGGGCGGCAAAGCCGCCCCGCCGCCTGACGGCCTCGCGGCCTCAGCCGAAGCCCCGCCGCCAGACGGCCTCGCGGCCTCGGCCGAAGCCCCGCCGCCAGATGGCCCTGCGGCCTTGGTCGAAGCGCCCGACGGCGCGGTAGCACCGTCAGCCTCAGAGAGCGGCAAAGCCGCTCCGTCACCAGACGGCCCCGAGGCCGCACTAGCGGCCTCCCCCGAGTGATCACCCCCCACTCCCTGAGGGCATGATCGAATCAAGTGTCCCTCCATTCCGCAGCCGAAACACTTCATATTGTCAGAGGTGACGTGGATGGTGTAATCAAAGCCGTCAATCCGGTATTTAAATACGAGGTTGAGGCTTTCCTCGCTATTCTTTAAAATCATGAGCACCTGTCGCCTAAAAGACATGACATGCTTTAAACGCGGGGACTTACAACCGAGAGGGATGTGCTTAATCGGGGACAAAAGCTGCCCGTGTCTCGACAGCTCCTTCTCCAACAGCTCATTCTTTAAAAATGGTGGGACATTTGAGATCATAATTCTCTTCGCGGGATTTACCAGAGACAGAACAGGAACCAGTGTGTCTTTAATCACAACCCCGCTCTCCACTACCTGGTTAACTTTTTCAATACTATCCAGGAAGATCACTACGGCACTATTCATTCTAGAAGCTGATCTAACGCTTTCATAACCGACCAGCTCCCCCACAGCCAGACTACATTCCTCCACTGAGCAGCTGACAGCCGGAGTCAGTTTGACAGCATGCCGGCGTGTCAGCTTCTCAAACCCGGAGCCTCGCTCCAAAACCATGCTGACCAGCAGAGCTGGCAGCAGAAACCCTCCTCCCAAAACGCCTACCCCACCCCAGCTACAGAAAACAACAAAAATTAAGATTATTTAACAAAAAAACACCTTAAACACAAAAAGATAGAGAAAAATTTGAGATAATTCACTCACGCTATCACACGCTCTCAGCTCGCACTCACGACCACGCCCACTCAGAGAGAGAGAGAGAGAGAGAGAGCTCTGTAGCTCTGCTTAATTCCAGTTTACCAGAGTTTAAGATAAGATAAGATAAGCCTTTATTAGTCCCACAATGGGGAAATTCCAGGATTGCAACAGCACAGGGATAGCAACACTCAGAGCAACAATCAGAAGGCAAGAAAAAAAAAAAAAAAAACAACAAACAAGCAAGCAAGAGCAGCTAATATACATATGTACATATTACTATAAAATATATATATACACACACACAGACACACAGTGCAGAGCATTGTAGCATTGTAGCTGGATGGAATAAATATATGAATATATAAACACAGTGCGGAGCATTGTAGCTAGATGGAATAAATATGTAAATATATAAACACCCACAGTACGGAGCATTGCAGCTAGGTGGAATAAATATGTAAATATATAAACACACACAGTGCGGAGCAATGTAGCTAGATGGAATAATATGTAGATATATAAACACACAGTGCGGAGCATTGTAGCTAGATGGAATAAATATATAGATATATAAATATAAACACACCCAGTGCGGAGCATTGTAGCTAGATGGAATAAATATGTAAATATATAAACACACACAGTGCAGAGCATTGTTGCTAGATGGGATGAAACAGCATAACCGTCTACTTAGTTATCCTACATGGTATGATTATGTGCCCATACATATTCTCACCCTCCATAGTGACCGGTATTTTCCTAGTTGTATGCCGGAGGGGAACATTGTGTAAGACTTTTTGCAATTCAAAAAACTATTAAGCCTGTTTTCCACTAGCCCAGCACACCTCAGTACGGCTCGATTCACTTCAGTACGGCTCAGAATGCTTCTGTCTCCATTAGCACAGTGTTGCGGGGCAGCAGCACATTCTCAGCGAGGCGGGGCCACACTCGTGATGTTATGCACCGGACTGAGTCCTTATTTACACGAGACAAAAAATGGAGGATCCAAGGATTATTGCCTTGCTCGCTCTGTGGTTTTATCTCACAATTAATTTTATCTCATAATTAAGCTGCAACAACACAAGTCACTTTTGTTTTGAATTAACTGCCAAATGACCTAGAAATAATGAGCTGAAACTTGTTTTTATTCGTATTAAATAATGAGACGGTGGCACACTGTCCAACATCACATCCTAGGGCATTTTGGATGTACTGAATTAAAAAAATTCATGTTTTTCACCTTCAGGTCAACGTTTGGAACAACAGTATTATTATTTTCCGTTTAGATGATGCTACACTCCTTCTAAAGTATTGTAAATCTCTGAATTTGGAATGCCGATAGAACATTCAATTTACATATACTTGTACCTTTGACTTGGTGCTAATTTTTTATGATATTTCAATAAAAAGAACAGAAAGCTTACAAAAAGATTTCTTTTTTGGTCTAGTTAAAAATTACATTACCTTTACAATGGTTGACCCTCAGCATCATTTTGATCAGACTAGGCAATGGAATTTCTATGTAATTATACTGTTTTATAATTCAGTGTTATAACAGACAAACCACACTTTCCAAAACAATTCCATTTTATTATATACAAAATATTAAAATAAAAAAAAACTTTGCAACACAACATGAAGGTTAATCGACATTTTATACACGCCGACCACTGAGTGCTGAGGCTCGGTTGAATTAATCCGTCTCT
Organism: Pholidichthys leucotaenia; assembly: GCA_020510985.1. Taxonomy (NCBI): domain Eukaryota; kingdom Metazoa; phylum Chordata; class Actinopteri; order Cichliformes; family Pholidichthyidae; genus Pholidichthys; species Pholidichthys leucotaenia. The sequence continues at coordinate 241,949,255 of CM035839.1, forward strand.
GCCAGCTGTGGGTCAGGAAAGCTCGGTTGAATAATCCGTGCGGGCTGTCGCGGCGGACGCGTGGGATGATTCTACAAGGAAAATGCACACAATAAAATACAGCACGAAATATATACAGAAAAGACAATAGTTTTTAACAAGAATACATAAGCTTATTTCAGCGTATTGTTCACATGAATAATTACAATAAAAGCTTTAGTCCGCAGTGTGCTGCAATAAAGCAGCAATCCATCCACAAATGAACAGCTTTTTTATTGCATAAATAAACTGAGCGTCTTACCGAATATATTTGCGAAAAAATGCACAATAAAAAAAAATTAAAACTCACCGTTAAAGGACTCCGATGTCGAGACCTCCCGGTATATTTTTTCATTCCGGGCGTCTCCGTCTAACTCGCGCTGAATACGTTCGTCTGACAATGCAGTCAGTAGACACTGCAGCTCCTTACTGGTCCATGGAACACCCTTATCACGCGAAGCCATTTTTGATAGAGAATAAATGAAAATAGCACAGCAATACACTGAAAAGGAACCGCCAACAGTGGTTGCGTGCTGAGTAAAGGCGGTCGTGAAGATTCTTTTTTTTTTTTTTTTTTTTTCAAAAACTTTATTGAGAAGGTCGTGAAGATTTGGTAGATGAGGAGGAGGAGAGGGGCGGTTACAACCTGACCAATCAGCGCCGGTTACGACCTGACCAATCAGCGGCGACCAGTCTGTTAACGTCATAACACGGCACAGCTCAGCACTGCTGTACCCTGCCCTTCAGCGGGGCTGAGAATCGCGGCTGTTAAACCGTGTTGGGGCTTGTGGAAAAGCGTACAAAGCGTGCTGAGCCGTCCCGTGTCGCGCTAAAGCGTGCTAGTGGAAAAGGCCCTCTTGTTTGTTACGTCTTTTTGCTATCTCTGCGAGCAGCCCTGCTTAGGTTGTAGAGTCTGACAGCCATTGGTAGGAAGGACCTGCGAAACCTCTCGGTTGTGCACCTGGGATGATGTAGTCTGCTGCTGAATGAGCTCCTCAGTGCATTCAGTATGTCCTGCATAGGGTGAAACTCGGACTCCAGCAGAGATGACAGTTTAGCCACCATCCTTCTCTCTCCTATCTCCTCCACCGGATCAAGGCGCTGCCCCAGGACAGAGCTAGCTTTCTTGATCAGTTTGTTCAGTCTCTTCCTATCGGCTGCAGTAATGCCACTGCCCCAGCAGACCACTCCAAAAGTGATGGCTGATGCCACCACCGTGTCATAGAATGTCTTCAGCAGCACCCCTTGTACACCAAAAGACCTGAGTCTCCTCAGCAGGAACAGCCTGCGCTGTCCCTTCTTGTAGAGTGCGTCAGTATTGTGTGACCAGTCTAGTTTATTGTTCAGATGAACACCCAGGTACTTATAGGATGTCACCATCTCGATGTCTGTTCCCTGTATATTTACTGGTGCTGTGAGGGGCTGCCCATGCCTGCGGCAGTCCACCACCAGCTCCTTAGTTTTCCTCGCGTTGATCTGGAGGCAGTTCCGATGGCACCAGTCCACGAAGTCCTGGATAAGCCCTCTGTACTCAGCTTCATCTCCATTGGAGATGAGGCCAACGATTGCAGAGTCATCAGAGAACTTCTGTAGATGGCAGTGTGTTGTGTTGTGTGAGAAGTCCGCAGTATAAAGAGTGAACAGGAAGGGAGCCAGCACCGTTCCCTGGGGGGCCCCCGTGCTACCGATGATCGTGTCGGACACACAGTCCCGGGTTCTCACAAACTGGGGCCGGTTCGTGAGGTAGTCCAGGATCCATGATGACAGGTGCTGGTCCACCCCTGCGCGCAGCAGCTCGTCCTTCAGGATCATCGGTTGGATGGTGTTGAAAGCACTGGAGAAGTCAAAGAACATGATCCTCACCATATTCCCGGGCTTCTCCAGGTGGGACAGAGAACGGTGAAGGAGGAAGATCACCGCATCCTCCACCCCAATGCCATGCTGGTAGGCGAACTGGAGTGGATCCATCGCTGGTTCCACCAGGGGGCAGAGGTGAGCAAGGAGCAGTCTCTTCAGGGTCTTCATCAAGTGGGACGTCAAGGCCACCACATATAGCACCACATTTAGCACCACATATTTGTTCATAAGCATGCAAACAGAATATGTATGGAATATGCGTAGAGCATAAAGGGAGATTACCTACAGAATTATTATTTTGGCACTCTAAGTTTCCATTAACCCTTTCAGGGTCATCATCTGTGATGTATATAAAGTTATCTAGGCAGGTTTACTTTCCTGGGTAATTCCTTTATCTATTATGCTGTGTGTGTTTCCATCGTTTTGGTCATCCACTGTCATGCTGCTGTTATACTGTAATTTCCCAGTTTGGGATCAATAAAGTACATCTAGCGATCTATCTATTAGTATGTAATTAGTATGTATGGGCTACTGTTGGTCGAAGATCAAGGGGGAGGAGAGGGGGAAGAGGAGAAAAGGAAAGGTGGAAGTGTGGAAGTGAGAGGTCAACCAGTGAGTTTGCATGTTTTATTAACAAAAGGTAAAATGACAAAATAAATAGCCATGTGGGGCAAAAACACGAACAACGACTAAGGCTCAAGACAATGGGCTAAAAGGAGGAATACACAGACTAGGAATAACACTTACTGAGAGTGATGACTCAAAGGAAGACTGGAGTCGGGGTTAGGGACTCCAGCCCAACGTTGTGTGGGTCCAACGTTATGTGAGGTCGCAGCAAGGAGTAAGCCTCAGCTGCACCCTTAAATAATCCACTCAGACTAATCAGGAAAGGAGAATGTGATCAATGAAATGCAATCCAGCTGTCACAACGCGGCTCGGCTCTGACAGCCAGAAGTCCCGCCATGACGTTGTTAAAACAAAAGCCCTGGAAGGCCATAATAACACGACTCAAAATGGGATGAAACGGGAAAAATACCAGACAACCCGAGCACGGATAGAATCTGTGCTCAGGCCATCACAGTACCCCCCGTTCACAAGGCGCATTCCAGGCGGAAACATGATATCCAAGACCCCCTCTTCCCAACCAGAAAACTACCAGGGCCGACCCAGGGAGGGCGGAGGGGGAAACAGGCCAGGAGGGCGAGAACCAAAAGGGAAAAATACTATATCAAAAATCCACAAGGAACGGACAACAAAGATAACTAATACAATGGTGAGACTAAGCATAGAAAATCAAAGGCAGAACATACAAGAAATCCTCGGGCACAGTAGAATCAAAAAATATACATGACATCCTGCCTGGTAAGGAACACAAGGAACAAAATACAGGTACATTTCCAGACAATACAGATACCATAATCCCCCTGAGGGAAGAAAAAAAAAACTCACAAGCAAGAAAACCAAAATACAGGTACATTTCCAAAAAACAATACCCAGGAACCATAACCACTGGGGGGGGGGGACTCAGATTGCTACAGCTCAGACCAGCAAAACTACAAATACAGTCCAATATAAACAACCAAGCAAAGACAAAAAAAAAGATCATTCCTTCAAACTACAGAGGCGGAAAAAACCCCACAACTTACAGGGATGCCGGCAGGTAGAGCACGGAGAGGGGAAAAAAAAGGCAGTTCAGGCGGTCTACCCGCATTCAGATTCCACCTGACTGGCAGGAAAATGAGCAGTTTGGGCAGCCTACCCCAGTCCCAGGCCCAGAGAAACAGTACCTCAGACGGCCGGACCAGGTCGCTGAATAATCAAGGCATTCCTTCGGGTGGCCAACCCAGAACGCCGAACCGGCGAAGTAGTCTCCCGGGCAACCAACCTGCGTCTTTTGGCCAACAGGACCGGAGGGGAAAGCTCGGAGGCAGCCTCCCTACTGAGAGGGATAGCGAGGGAAAGCCCAGCCAAATATGGGGAACCCCAGCAGCACCCGGTGGAGAAGGATTGGGGGAAAGATGAGGGACCAGTCCGGCGTCAGACGGCAGAAGATCTGCTACTCCTTCACCGACCTCGTACTGAACTGGCACTGTGCCCTTGCTGGACCCCGATCGGGTCAGCGCTGCACCCACGACGGACCCCGATTGGGCCGGAGCAGCACCCACAACGGACCCCGACTGGGCTGGCGCAGCACCATGGATGACCTCCGAGCACGAACCTGGAACCTCCATGATGACCGGAGCTGAATCGTCACTGGTGACCCTGGGAGAAGGCTCAGAGGAACAAAGAAAACCGGGATCAAGATCACCGGCAGCGGCAGAGCCCGGCGGGACAAACTCGGATGCAGCGATCGGCTGCACCCAGCTCGTTTCCCCGAGAGACAGGCAATAATGCTCCAGAACAGAAAAGAGAAAGACAAAATAGAGCACTTGCCTGATCTCGGGCTCCACCGCTGTCCAGGACTCTGACGATCCAGGGTCAATGATCCGGAGGCCCATTTCTGGTTCCAATTCGACTGTGGCGGGCTCCGCAGCCGGCATGATAGTCATCACAGTCTGGGGACTCCCTGGCACTGAAGTCCATGCCGAAGGCCCGCACGGTGTGGTGGCAGGGGACCCTTGACATGCTGGGTCGGACTGCTCCTCCATGGAGACCCAGGGATGCTTGATTGTTGGCGCAGGCTCCAAACGGCAGTCTGCTCTCCTCCTCTGCCCGTGACGCGGCTGCGGGGCTGGTACCAGGCTCTCCAGGGCCACAGGCTCCTTCTTTGTCCGGCGGTGTATTCCTGGCACTGGGAGACGCTCACCGAAAGGGGAAGGAGACACAGAGGATGCAGGATCACTCTTTATAGCTACAGCAGGTGGAGGGATCTCGGGGGACTGTGAACCCCGAACTCCATCCCCAGAAGTCAGACAAGGCAATTCATAATATGGAGTGAGAGAATGAAACAGCACTTGCCTGTTCACCTGAGGGCTGATGGCGACTGCTGCAGCGGGCTTGGTTCTCCCCTTTCCCCTATGGATGGTGACGGAGGGTCCCCCGGGAAGACGAAGAGGAGCTGCTCTCACCGGACCGTAGATGGGCGGAGCCAGAGCAGGACTCTCTGAGCTCGCAGCAGCTGGAAAGAGTGTCGAGGAGGAGGGAGGAGCAACCGAGGCAGTCCGGGGACGAGGAGCTGACGGGACAGGGGGAACAGAAGACCCGGAGGCTGAGGCTGCGGTCTGTCCCTTCCGTAGTGACACAGGGATAGCAGCTGGCTGGGAGGCAGAGTTCTCACGGCGGCCCAGAACAGGATCTGGACAGGGATCTCACTGAGGCTGATTATGATCAGGGTGACGACGTTTACTGGCAGAGGACAAGGCTAGAGTCAGGTCTGGGAAACGCCGCTGAGAGACGGAGGCTAGCAGCTTGGTGTACTTGGGAAAATCATTGAGTTTGAGATGGGTCTCCATCAGTCTGACTGCTGCCACCACATGCTTCAGGATTTGGGTTGGATGGAGGGAAGAACGAGCTTCAGCCACACGGCCCACTGCGTCTCTTCTCGGGGAATCCCGGCTGACTTCCTCCTCCACTGTGGATGGGATCGGCACTTGGGTGACGTAGACTCCTAGGCTAGATGGGTGACAGGAACCTGATCCCAAGGCGAGGAGCGGGGATGCCTCACCCTCGGCTTTCTGCTGGAATTCCACTCCAGTCCATGGGTCTTCTCCCGAAGTGCCGTGATTTCTGCCATCCTCTTCCTGACTTTGGTGTGGTCGGCATGGCGAGGATCGTGCTTAATTGCCACCTCTGCGAGGTCCAGGTACCAGCGTGGGCCGTTGGGAGTGACGTTGCGGCGAGCGTAGGAGAGCAGGCCATCTAGCTCTATTAGGAACATGATCAGCTTGTAGCCCAAGCTCAAAGAATAGCCCTTTCCTGGCAACACCATCTCCTAACACGCTGGTACACGGAAAAAGGGAAAAATCTACAAGCCCAAAAAAACAAACTCATGGCGACCAGCGTCTCATTTGGCTGCGACCTACTGTCATGGATGTCCCTTATGGCGCATCAATGAGACGCTATAGGTCAACCAGTGAGTTTGTATGTTTTATTAACAAAAGGTAAAATGACAAAATAAATAGCCACATGGGGCAAAAACATGAACAACGACTAAGGCTCAAGACAATAGGCTAAGAGGAGGAATACACAGACTAGGAATAACACTTACTGAGAGTGATGAATCAAAGGAAGACTGGAGTCGGGGTTAGGGACTCCAGCCCAACGTTGTGTGGGTCCAACGTTATGTGAGGTCGCAGTGGGGAGTAAGCCTCAGCTGCACCCTTAAATAATCCACTCAGACTAATCAGGAAAGGAGAATGTGATCAATGAAATGCAATCCAGCTGTCACGACATGGCTTGGCTCTGACAGCCGGAAGTCCCGCCGTGACGCTGTTAAAACAAAAGCCCGGGAAGGCCATAATAACATGACTCGAAATGGGATGAAACGGGGAAAATAACGAACAACCCGAGCGTGGATAGAATCTGCGCTCAGGCCATCACAAGTTTTAAGGAAAACATGGCTTATTGAATATACTTTTAAACTAAGTTACCAGGGTAACTTAGTTTAAAAGTTTGTCCAGACAAAGTTTGCACATTACTGTCATGTTCTTGTCCTTTTGCTCAACATATTTGAAGTAATGAGCATATCTCCAGCCACCAAATGCCAATTTACTCATCTCTTCCATTTGCATGATTCCCCTCGACTGCTGCAAGTGCTGTTTGTGTTATGTCTAGAATTACCGTATAATGACGAGGCCAGCTGCACAGTCAAACTTAGCTTTATTGCAGGGGTTGGCAACACACAAGATACAGCCACCAGGCAGGAGCATCGGATTTGGAAAAGAGGTTGGACTTACGTTCCCGCTGATATTTATAGGGGTGTAGTGGCGGAAACGGAAGTGGGCACCACTACTGCTTCTTCTTCTACTGTTTATTGGCAGTGCAGTTGTTTTCCCGTTTTGTAAGTTGTTAAAAAGAAACGCTAGTAACACAATCTTTTCGGATTAGTAACTGTAACAGGATTACTACATTTATCAGACTAGTACGTTACATTACTGCGTTTCTCTGAAAAGTAATCAGATTACTGTAACCCAACACTGTATGATGGAGAGAAGAAAGGTAGATATACTGTGTTCAAGAAACCAGATGGAAGGGAAGCAAGGCAAGGAGCATTGGAGATGGATTTAAACTGTTCTACCATGGTGTAGATGGGAAGAGAAATGGAGTAGGAGTAATCTTGAAGGAAGAGTATGTGAAGAGTATTCAGGAGGTAAAGAGAGAGTCAGACAGAATCATGAGTTTGAAGCTAGAAGTCAAAGGTGTGATGTTGAATGCTGTCAGTGTGTATGCCCCACAAGTTGGATATCAGGTAGACGAGAAAGAGGAATTCTGAAGTTGGATGAAGTTGTAGAGAGTGTTCCCAGGGGGGAGAGAGTGGTGACTGGAGCGGACTTTAATGGATATGTAGGTGAAGGGAACAGAGGTGATGAGGAGGTCCTGGGTAAGTATGATCTTAAGGAGAGAAATGTGGAAGGACATATGGTTGTGGATTTTGCTAAGAGGATGGAAATGGCTGTGGTGAACACGTGCTTCAAGAAGAGAGAGGAACATGGGGTGACTTACAAGAGCAGAGGAAGGTGCACACAGGTGGACTACATCTTATGCAGAACGAGAAACCTGAAAGAGATAGGAGACTGCAAGGTGGTGGCAGTATTGAATGGTAGCTCAAGTTGGTTCATTTTGTCTTCTTTTTCATTAGTTATAGCAATAATAAAAAATAAATTCAATGACTGTGCCATGAAATGGATCAAGGATCATCAGGTAACAGATGACATTTCCTGGAAAGATGTCTGGAGAAATCCAAATACCCTTTCCATGCTTCAAAAAAATAAACTGAGACAATTCAAAATGGTAAACAGCTTATATTATACTACAATACAGTTCTGCAAAAAGGGCACAATATCAGACAATTTGTGCTCAAATGCAATTCCAAGGAAAGTACTCTGATACACAAGGTCTGGGTTTGTGACAAGATTAAGAATTTGTGGTTTGGTTTATCAAAGCATATTATAATTAAAGTAAATATTGCCATTTCACTTACTCTGAAAACATGTATTCTTGGAGATATGCATAAATTTCAGAAAATATCTGCAAAAAATAAACCTATTTTTTGTCACTGAGTATGGTAACAAACAATATAATGAAAAACCAGATTGGTACAGAGGCACCAAAAGAATGGGTAACATAGGTAGCATTCAGTTTGCAAAATAAAATGATTATGATGAAATATGGGCACCTTACATAATACATAAGATACTAATAACACTGATAAATGTTGTTCTAGTTAAAGCATTCCAGCCATGCTGGGGTAGAACTTGAAATAGGTACAAGTAGTTTAATTCATTTATCTTCAACCGCTTAATCTTTTTTGGGTTGGGGTGGTGGGGGGTGGGGGGGTGGTGGTGAGAGGTGGGGTACTCTCTGGACAGATCATCAATCCATCCACAGAGCCAACACAAAGAGACAGACAACAATCACATTCATACCTAAGGACAATTTCGAATCCCCAGTTGATGCCAATTAACCTTGGCAGTTTGGTGGTGTGGTGGTTAGCACTGTGGTTGCACAGCAAGAAGGTTGTGGGTTTGATCCCACCTCCTGGCCAAGTAGTTTAAATTAATTTTGTTATTAATAGCTGAGGCTGACAGGCGGTGATTTTCTTTATTTCTCCATTGTGATGGAACCATGCAGGATTTATGAATTGGGATATATTTGTATTACTTTAAATATGTATGTATCTTTTGTATTATTGTAAATAAAAATATTTAATTAATAAAAAGATTTCAGCCCCTGGAAAACATGTCTGATGGCAAGTAAATGTCTGATATCTCTGAAACACACCAGCGAAACGTGTTTTTAACAACATTTGAGGTGAGAAATCATAGGTGCAGTTAATGAATCTGTTGTTATTTGACATTGACAAAAATGCTCATGACATCACTGCAGCCGACGCATGCCAGGCACTGGACCTAATTTGCATAAAGTTAAAAAAAATGTAACCTTTATGCAAATGAGGGGTATGGGCAACTTGACACACTGCAGCCCGAATTGCATTGCACCTCAGCCAAATGCTTTGCATTGCCTTTTGCATAGACCAGGGGTCAGCAACCTTTACAACACAAAGAGACATTTTGAGAGATTTTTGACCAGCAGAATCCATATGGAGCCATAAAAACATCTCAGCCTGAAAACTGAGGTAAACTGGCAACAGTAAAGTGGCCTGACAGCATCAATATTAAGAGGTTGTTCCTCATAAAATTGTAACTTTTTCCCCAATTTTATGAGATTTTTGATAGAAATGTTCAAGTTTTCTAATAAATTTGTCATGTTTTTCCTTGAAAATTTGTTACTTTTTCAGTTAAAATTGCAGTCTCTTTCCACATATATTTGTGAGGGTTTTTTTTCTCATAAACATCAAATCTTTCCAGTAAGTTTGTGAATTTTCTTCCTAGAAATTTTGATTTTTGTTTCTTGTTTTTTTTTCTTTGTATTGCAACCTTTCCCCCTAAATTTGTCATATGGCACACATTTTCTGCTTTTCTAATAAATTTGTTTTATTATCCTTTGTAAATTTGTTATCACTTTCGGGGAAATTTGTATTTTTCATATAAATTATAACATTATTCTCAAAAAAATCACAACTTTTCCAATAAATTTGTGGGAGTTTCCCAGATATTTTGTTGCTGTGAGAATTGCAGACCTAAATTTCCATCTTTTCTTATAAATTTCTTATTTTTCTAGTAAGTTTACAGTATTTTCCTTACCGATCTGTGCCCTCTTTTTTTTTTTTACCATAAGTTAAGAATTTTTTTTTGACAAGGTCTTGAGGAGCCACTGGCTATGGGAAAAGAGCCACATGGGGCCCCAGAGCCTCAGGTTGCAGATCCCTGGCATAGCCACTGAATAGGAAGCGGAAAAACGTGTAGCATTACCCACTGATCAAGCATCCGCTCATACATACATGTACACTGTACAGAATACACTGAACACACTGCTCAGGCAGAGACATTCACTATGAGCCATTTCAGTTGTCTTGTGAAGAAATATGGATGGGACCCAATCTAAATTTGAGTTTGTTTAATATTCTTTATGAGATGAATGAATTGTATGTAACACAATATCAGATGATGAGCTTATAGGCTTTTAAATTTCTATTTTACTATCTTAAGACTGCAAATGTTTTTTATTTATTTTTGCTACTATAAAAAATCAAACTAGCTTAAGAGATTTAATATTTTGTTTCATATCAATAAAATGAAACAGCAATATAGTCCACATACAGTGTTTTTCCTTCTTTCTCACCTCCTTGTTAAAATGGAGGACACTTTGAAGCTCGCCTGACCTGCTGCTGCTCCTCCACGTGGCCGCCATGCTCTGTCCTCCCTCCACCGCTACACAAAACACCGTCAAGCAGCTCATTTTCCTCATTGAATCCTCAGATCATTATCAAAGTGCTATTTACCTCTGTGCAATATTTTAATTAGATTATAGTCTCTATTTAACCCATCATGGACTCTTTGAAGCTCTGTGTTTTTAGTGTTAAGTCCTCAGATGCAGGGTTGGGAAACAAATGGCTGAGTCCTTTTTAACTTAATGAGAATATCTGCCCATTCACACGAAGTCTCTTTGCATCTTTTTTTTTGGGGGGGGGGGGTACCATCCTACTCGTTTTTTGCCATAGAAATCCAGTTAATTGAAGGAGTCTTTCACCACCGTACATGAAGGGGGCCAAATTAGCATCCCTTTCTGCCCATTGGGAAGCAAAGGTAGACACGAACGCTTTGATGTGAGGAGCACGCTCTTCAGTAGGCGGCAGGCTTCCTGAAAATGAGCTGATGGCCCTGCTATTAGGGCCCAAATGCAGATGCGGCCATGTGTTGCAAAACACTTAATCTTTTAATTGATCACCTTCCACATGGCCTATTCACCGCCATGTTTTTTTTTCTCCCACTGCCTGATCATCAGAATCACATTTAGAACATGCTTTTCAAAAGGCAGCATAAATCCAGCATGAGGGACCGGGGGGATTTCCATGCTATTGTGCAAGCTCCCAAGTGAGGGGTGAAGCATGATAAGGCAGTTTAATGTCCTTGTAGATCTCAAAATTATATTTGATTATTAATTAAATACCCCCATGCCATTCTCAGTTTTTATCATGATAGCTAGTGTTTACTGATTTATAGAGGGAAGGGGGATTTTATAATTACAGTGCATCCGGAAAGTACTCACAGTGTGTCACTTTTTCCACATTTTGTTATGTTACAGCCTTATTCCAAAAGGGATTAAAGTCATTTTTTCCCTCAAAATTCTACACACAATACCCCATAACGACAATGTGACAAAAGTTTTTTTTTTTTTAGATTTTTGCAAATTTATTAAAAATAAAAACCTAAGAAATCACATGTACATAAGTATTCACAGCCTTTGCCATGAAGCTCAGAATTGAGCTCAGGTGCATCCTGTTTCCACTGATCATCCTTGAGATGTTTCTACAGCTTAATTGGAGTCCACCTGTGGTAAATTCAGTTGATTGGACATGATTTAGAAAGGCACACACCTGCCTATATAAGGTCCCACAGTTGACAGTGCATGTCAGAGCACAAACCAAGCATGAAGTCAAAGGAATTGTCTGTAGACCTCCGAGACAGGATTGTCTCAAGGCACGAATCTGAAGAAAGGCTACAGAAAAATTTCTGCTGCTTTGAAGGTCCCAATGAGCATTATCCATAAATGGAAGAAGCTTAGAACCACCAGAACTCTTCCTAGAGCTGGCCGGTTGTCTAAACTGAGGGATGGGCCTCAGTCAGGGAGGTGACCAAGAACCCGATGATCACTCTGGCAGAGCTCCAGCATTCTCTGTGGAGAGAAGAGAACCTTCCAGAAGGTCAGCCATCTCTGCAGCAATCCACCAATCAGGCCTGTATGGTAGAGTGGTCAGACGGAAGCCACTCCTTAGTAAAAGGCACATGGCAGCCCACCTGGAGTTTGCCAAAAGGCACCTGAAGGACTCTCAGACCATGAGAAACAAAATTCTCCGGTCTGATGAGACAAAGATTGAACTCTGGCATGAATACCAGGTGTCATGTGTTGGAGGAAACCAGGCAACGCTCATAACCACGCCAACGGTGGTGGCAGCATCATGCTCTGGGGATGTTTTTCAGCAGCAGAAACTGGGAGACTAGTCAGGATAGAGGGAAAGATGAATGCAGCAATGTACTGAGACATCCTGGATTAAACCCTGCTCCAGAGCACTCTTGACGTCACACTGGGGTGACGGTTTATCTTTCAGCAGGACAACGACCCTAAGCACACAGCCAAGATATCAAAGGAGTGGCTTCAGGACAACTCTGGGAATGTCCTTGAGTGGCCCAGCCAGAGCCCAGACTTGAATCCAATCGAACATCTCTTGAGAGATCTGAAAATGGCTGTGCACTGACTCTTCCCATCCAACCTGATGGAGTTTGAGAGGTGCTGCAAAGAGGAATGGGCTAAACTGCCCAAAGATAGGTGTGCCAAGCTTGTGGCATCATATTCAAGACTTGAGGCTGTAATTGCTGCCAAAGGTGCATCAACAAAGTACTGAGCAAAGGCTGTGAATACTGATGTACATCCATCCATCCATCCATCTTCTACCGCTTTTCCGGAGGTCCGGGTCGCGGAGGCAGCAGTTCAAGCAGAGAAGCCCAGACTTCCCTCTCCCCAGCCACCTGCTCCAGCTCTTCAGAGGGGATACCAAGGCGTTCCCAGACCAGCTGGGAGACATAGTCCTCTCCACCGAGTCCTGGGTCTGCCCCGGGGTCTCCTCCCAGTGGGACGTGCCTGAAACACTCAAGTGGGAGGCGTCCAGGAGGCATCCTAATCAGATGCCCATTACCACCTCAACTGACTCCTTTCAATGTGGAGGAGCAGCGGTTCTACTCTGAGCCTCTCCCGGATGACTGAGCTCCTCACCCTATCTCTGAGGGTGAGTCCAGCAATCCTACGGAGAAAGCTCATTTCAGCCGCTTGTATCCGCGATCTCGTTCTTTCGGTCATTACCCAAAGCTCGTGACCATAGGTGAGAGTAGGAACGTAGATTGGACTGGTAAATCGACAGCTTTGCCTTAGAACTAAGCTCCCTCTTCACCACAACAGACCGGTACAACGTCCGCATCACTGCAGATGCTGCTCCAATCCGTCTGTCGATCTCTCGCTCCATTTTCCCCTCACTCGTGAACAAGACCCCAAGATACTTAAACTCCTCCACTTGGGGCAGGAGCCTGTCCCCCAACCCGGAGAGGACAATCCCACCTTTTCCGGCTGAGGACCATGGACTCGGACGTGGAGGGTGCTGATTCTCATCCCAGCCGCTTCACACTCAGCGGCAAACCGTCCCAGCAAGAGCTGTAGGTCATTGCTGGATGAAGCCAACAGGACAACATCATCTGCAAACAACAGAGATGAGATCCTGTGGTCACCAAGCATGACACCCTCCATTCCCTGGCTGCGCCTAGAAATCCTGTCCATAAAAATCTACTACTTCTACTGATGTACATGTGATTTCTTAATTTTTTTATTTATTTTTTTTTATAAATTTACCAAAATCTCAAAAAAAAAACTTTTTTCACATTGTCATTATGGGTATTGTGTGCAGAATTTTGAGGACAAAAATGAATTTAATCCCTTTTGGAATAAGGCTGTAACATAACAAAACGTGGAAAAAGTGAAGTGCTGTGAATACTTTCCAGATGCACTGTATATGTAAACATTGTTGTATAAGACATGCAATGGAATCCTCTGCAGCATCAACTAATGGTGGAGTACTTTGTGAGCAAATTAATGAATAAACACTTTTTGGCATCCCAGCATATTGATTAGGTCGCAGGCAGTTAGAGGCCTGCTGCTCTAAATTTTCACTCCAAACGGCAACCTTATTAATTACCCCAACAGGACAATCATTTCATGTTCAAGTGTTCAATATATGTAATATCCAAGAACACAATCATAAACAGCTTTGCCTATAAGCACAACTTATATAGCTGCATTCAAAATTATTCAGCCACCACTGCAAGTTAGGTTTATTGTACAAGCTAGCAGCTGTTTGCAATAAACAAATCAAACAAGAACAATTTAAAATCAAATTATTCAACTTTTATGACAAGCATCTTTAGTACTGAGTAGAGCACGCTTTTGCTGTTTTGACCTGCTGCAAACATGATGCATAGCCACACACCAGCTTCTGGCAGCATTCTGAGGAATCTTAGCCAATTCCTTGTGGGCAAAGGCCTCCCATTTACTAATCTTCTTGGGTTTGTGTACTGCACCAGCCTTTTTCAAATCCCACTAGAGAGTGATGGCCACTCTAGGATCTTCCAGGACTTCTTCTGAAACCAAGCCTTGGTGTACTTTGAAGTATGCATGGGATCATTGTCCTATTGGAAGGTCCAGTGATGCCCAAGCTTCAACTCCTCACAGACGGCATAACATTTTCGCACAGGATTTCCTGACACCTGATTGAATCCATCTTGCCGTCCACATGCCGTCCAGTGCCAGAGGAAGCAAAGCAGCCCCAGTGCATCACTACCACCATTCTTCACTGTAGGCTGGGTGTTCTTTTCACCGTATGCTTCATTCTTCCTCCTCTAGACATACTGCTGATCCATAGGCCCCAACAATTAGTTTTGTTTCATCACTCCACAGAACAGAATCCCAAAACCTCTTTGGCTTATTTACATAGTTTTGAACAAATTGAAGCCGACCTTTCTTGTGCTTTTGGGTCAGTAATGATGTTTGTCTTGGAGTTTGAGCAGGGAGGCCCTTCAGCATTTAGTATGCACCTTACTGTGGAAACTGAAACCTCAGTGTCAGCTGCCAACAAGTTTTGCTGCAGGTCTTCTGCAGTCAGTGGAGGGTTTTTGACCACCTACCTCCTCAGGACTCTGGTGGCAGCTGTTGATAGCTTCCCCTTTCTGCCACGTCCAAATAGTGTAGCCACTGTTCCTTTACTTTAAACTTGCAAACTATGCTTCCAACTATATCTCTAGGAACATGCCTTTGGTAGTTATTTGCATCCTTTTCCTTATTTGTGCAAGGCAATGATCTCTTCTCTGATCTTTTTGGATAAGTCTCTTGACTTAGTCATATTTCTAACATCAAATGGTACCATCAACAGTTCGGGTATTTGAGGTGTTCTTTCTCATGCACACCTGTTGCAATTAATGAAGCCCTTGAATGGTTGCATTAGGTGTGCTTAAGACCACACCTGGGGTGTGTTTCCCAAACTACAGTTAAGGTTAGCGTTGCACCAACATTGTACCATGCATCATTCAACTAACCAACATCTAACTTACAGCTGTTTCACAAAGCGTTTGGATCAACATCAGACTGTGCTGGTTAGAACTATGTTGGTTTCAACCATTCTGAGAATCTCGGAATACTTTGGTCATATCCAAAGTGTATTTAAAAAAACATTAATTCACTCCTTGTAGAACATATGCCAAATCGAAAATGTGTAAAATATGACTGGTATAATTACTACAAGCATGAAACATAGTCTACCCCTTCCTGTTTGCCCCCTTCCTGATTTCTCATTTTTTTGTACGTTTGTCACACTTAAATGTTTCAGATCATCAACCAAATTTAAATATTAGACAAAGATAACACAAGTAAGCAAAAAATGCAGTTTTTAAATGAAGGTGTTTATTACTAAGGGTAAAAAAAATCCAAACCTACATGGCACTGTGTGAAAAAGTGATTGCCCCCTAAACCTAATAACTGATTGGGCCACCCTTAGCAGCAACAACTGCAATCGAGCATTTGCGACAACTGCCAATGAGTCTTTTACAGTGCTGTGGAGGAATTTTGGCCCACTCATCTTTGCAGAATCGTTGCAATTCAGCCACATTGGAGAGTTTTTGAGCATGAACCACCTTTTTAAGGTCATGCCACACCATCTCAATTGGATTCAGGTCAGGACTTTGAAGAGGCCACTCCAAAGTTTTCATTTTTTATTTTTCTTAAACCATTCAGAGGTGGACTAGCTGGTGTGTTTTAGATAATTGTCCTGCTGCAGAACCCAAGTGCAGCAGGACACGAACACTTGTGATTTTGAGGTTTGTTTTTGTGATTTTTGGTTCGTGACCTCAAGCAACAGATGGCCGGACATTCTCCTTCAGCATTTTTTGGTAGACAGCAGAATTCATGGTTCCATTTACCACAGCAAGTCTTCCAGGTCCTGAAGCAGCAAAACAGCCCTAGATAATCGCACTACCACCACCGTATTTTGCTGTTGGTATGATGCTCCTTTTCTGAAATGCTGTGTTACTTTTACTCCAGATATAATGGGACACACACCTTCCAAAAAGTTCAACTTTTGTCTCGTCAGTCCACAGAGTATTTTCAGAAAAGTCTTGGAGATCATTAAGATGTTTTCTGGCAAATCTGAGACGAGCCTTTATGTTCTTTTTGCTCAGCAGTGGTTTTCATCTTGGAACTCTGCCATGAAGGCCATTTTTACCCAGTCTTTTTCTTATGGTACAGTCATAAACAATGACCTTTACTGAGGCAAGTGAGGCCTGCAGTTCTTTGGATGTTGTTGTGGGGTCTTTTGTGACCTCTTGGATGAGTTGTTGCTGCGCTCTTGGGGTAATTTTGGTCGGCCGGCCACTCCTGGGAAGGTTTACCACTGTTCCATGTTTTCGCCATTTGTGGATAATGGCTCTCACTGTGGTTCGCTGGAGTCCCAAAGCTTTAGAAATGGCTTTATAACCTTTTCAAGACTGATAAATGGCAATTACGTTGTTCTCATTTGTTCCTGAATTTCTTTGTATCGCAGCATGATGTCAAGCTTTTGAGGATCTTTTGATCTACTTCACTTTGTCAGGCAGGTCACATTTAAGTGATTTCTTGATTGAGAACAGGTGTGGCAATAATCAGGCCTGAGTGTGGCTAGAAAAACTGAACTCAACTTTCCAAAGATGTGACTGTCATGATCCGCTCTGTGTGCCTGCTGCCCTAATTATCTCCACAGCTGCACGCACACCTGTTCATCCTATCTGGCAGCCTATTCAAGCAGCACTACCCTCTAGTCTGCATAGAGACATCAACGCTGCCATGATCTTGCAAGACCTTTTCGCCTATGTTACTCATCCTGCTCTGGAGTTCCGCCTCCTCTGCTTCGTCCTACCCAGCGCTTCTCCTGGGAGTCTGAACTCCCCACCGGCAAGTAAGCCTTCATCTTTTCCTGCACTTTCCGTTCTTCTCCATCTCCCCTGTGCACAGGTGGAAGCCTCCTGGCAGTGGACTTCCTCCTCCTGATGGCGGACCTGAGCACAGCCTGCACCTCTCCTGTACAGTACAACCTGCACCTCACCTACACTGTACAAACCTGCACCTCTTCACCTTGTTGACAGCGGCAACCTTGACATGGAGCCACTGGACTGGAGCCTCAGGTGTTCTTCAGCGCCTCAGCTCTCCTGCCTACTCGTAAGACAGCACATTCTCTGATACAATCCTCCATACCTCAAACACTCATCTGTCTGTCTGTGTTTTCTCCTAGGGTTGCCAGTCGGAACGGTGCTATGCTCGCCCTGCTGCTACACTCCTACACGCACGCACACACCCACACTCACACTTATTATAATAAAAGATAATTGTGTTTATTCTGAGTCCACGTCTGTTCCTGGGTCACCCAATCATGTCAGTGATAAACCACAGTTAATTTATGTTTTAACCGGGGGGTGGGGGGCACAGGCCCACGTAGGTTTGGATTTTTTTACCCTTAATAATAAACACCTTCATTTAAAAACTGAATTTTGTGTTTACTTGTGTTAACTTTGTCAAATATTTGAATTTGTTTGATGATCTGAAACATTTACAGTGCATCCGGAAAGTATTCACAGCACTTCACTTTTTCCACATTTTGTTATGTTACAGCCTTATTCCAAAAGGGATTAAATTCATATTTTTTCCTCAAAATTCTACACACAATACCCCATAATGACAATGTGAAAAACTTTTTTTTTTTTAGATTTTTGCAAATTTATTAAAAATAAAAAAAAAATTAAGAAATCGCATGCACCAAAAACATGCAGGTTAGGGATACGGGGCGCTTGCGCATGCAACGACCAGCAGCTGGTGGCTTGTCACCAGACTGCAAAACAAATCTACCTACGGGTACAAAATAAGTAATAAAAAAAAAATGTACATAAGTATTCACAGTGTTATGGCCTGAGTGCTGATTCCATCCGCGCTCAGGTTGTTCAGCATTTTCCCGGTTCTCTCATTTTATTTCAGGACTGGCAATGTGGCCTCCTCCAAGGCTTTTATTGTGACAGCTTCACGGCGGGACTTCCGGCTGTCAAAGCCGAGTCTGCGTTGAGATAGCTGTATGTCATTTCATTAATTACATTCCCCTTCTGCGATTGGTGTGCGTTCTGCACTTAAGGGAGCAGCTGAGGCTCACTCCTCGCTGCGACCTACAACAACATCGTGCACTTCCCTGTACGCGACTGGAGTTCCTATCCCTGACTCCAGTCACTCCTGTGATTCTCTTCGTCCTTTCTCCCGTAAGTGTTTATTGCTCAGCATAGGCGCTGTCCTCGCTCCCTTTCATAGTTTATCTCCAGAATCAGTTTTCTTGTGTCTAGTTTATGTTCGTATTTTCCCCCACATGGCTGTTTATGTTGTCATTCTAGTCTTTTGTTAATAAATAAGCAAACTCACTGGTTGGTCTGTAGCATCTCATTGATACTCTGCAAGGGGCATCCGTAACAGTAGGTCGCAGCCAAACAAAACGCCGGCCACCGTGAGTCTGTTTTTTGGTCTTGTAGTTTTTCCCCTTCTTTTTTCCATGTACCAGTGTGTTTTGGGGAATGGCGTTGCCAAGAAAGGGTTATTCTTTGAACTTGGGCTATGAGCTAATCGTGTTTCTCATCGAGGTAGATGGCATCCTCTCCCAAGCTCGTAGCGACCCCATCCCCGGTGGCTCACGCTGGTACCTGGACCTTGCAGAGGCGACAATTAAGTGCAATCCTCGCCATGCCCATCACGCTGAGGTCAAGAAGAGGATGGCCGAAATTATGGCACTTCGGGAGAAGATCCGTGGACCGGAGAGGAGTTCTGGCAGGAAACCGAACCCAGAGCCGATGGTGATGGTCTCCGCTCCTCGCCTCGGGATCAGGTTCCTGTCACCCATCCAGCCCAGGAGCCTACGTCACCGAAGGGCCGCCCCCATCCACAGCGGAGGAAGAGGACAGCCGGGATTTCTCTTTTAGTTTAGTTTTGGTCACTCCGTTGTTTAAGCCCCACCACTTTATGTTTATCCATGTTACCCGTTCCTTGTGGGGTTTTTTTTCCTTCTCTCTCCGCCTCTGTGGGTCCCTGTAGTTATTCCTTTTCTTTTTTTCTTTTTTTTTGAGTCTCTTCTTCCTGGCCTGTTTCCCCCTCCACCCTCTCTGGGTCGGTTCTGGTGGCCTTCTGGTTGGGGGGGCTGTGGATGTTACGTCTACGCCTGGAATGTGCCTTTTGAGCAGGGGGTACTGTTATGGCCTGACTGCTGATTCCATCCACACTCGGGTTGTTCAGTATTTTCCCGGTTGTCTCCTTTTATTTCAGGACTGGTGATGTGGCCTCCTCCAAGGCTTTTATTGTGACAGCGTCACGGTGGGACTTGTGGCTGTCAAAGCTGAGTCGGTGTTGTGACAGCTGTATGTCATTTCATTAATCACATTCCCCTTCTGCGATTGGTGTGCGTTCTGCACTTAAGGGAGCAGCTGAGGCTCACTCCTCGCTGCGACCTACAACAACATCATGCACTTCCATGTACGCGACTGGAGTTCGTATCCCCGACTACAGTCACCCCTGTGATTCTCTTCGTCCTTTCTTCCGTAAGTGTTTATTGTTCAGCGTAGGCTCCATCTCTAGCGTCTCATTGATGCTCTGCAAGGGGCATCCATGACACACAGCCTTTGCCATGAAACTCAAAATTGAGCTCAGGTGCATCCTGTTTCCACTGATCACCCTTGAGATGTTTCTACAGCTTCATTGGAGTCCACCTGTGGTAAATTCAGTTGATTGGACATGATTTGGAAAGGCACACACCTGTCTATATAAGGTCCCACAGTTGACAGTGCACATCAGAGCACAAACCAAGCATGAAGTCAAAGGAATTGTCTGTAGACCTCCAAGACAGGATTGTCTCGAGGCACAAATCTGGGGAAGGTTACAAAAAAATTTCTGCTGCTTTGAATGTTCCAATGAGCACAGTGGCCTCCATTATCCGTAAATGGAAGAAGCTTAGAATCACCAGAACTCTTCCTAGAGCTGGCCGGTTGTCTAAACTGAGGGATGAGCCTTAGGGAGGTGACCAAGAACCCAATGGTTACTCTTGCAGAGCTCCAGCATTCTCTGTGGAGAGAGGAGAACCTTGCAGAAGGACAACCATCTCTGCAACAATCCACCAATCAGGCCTGTATGGTAGAGTGGCCAGACGGAAGCCACTCCTTAGTAAAAGGCACATGGCAGCCCACCTGGAGTTTGTCAAAAGGAACCTGAAGTACTCTCAGACCATGAGAAACAAAATTCTCCGGTCTGATGAGACAAAGATTGAACTCTGGCATGAATACCAGGCGTCATGTTTGGAGGAAACCAGGCAACGCTCTTAACCACGCCAGTGGTGGAGGCGGCATCATGCTGTGGGGATGTTTTTCAGCAATGTATGAATGCAGCAATGTACTGAGACATCCTGGATTAAACCCTGCTCCAGAGCGCTCTTCACTTCAGACTGGGGCAATGGTTCATCTTTCAGCAGGACAACAACCCTAAGCACACAGCCAAGATATCAAAGGAGTGGCTTCAGGACAACTCTATGAATGTCCTTGAGTGGTCCAGCCAGAGCCCAGACTTGAATCCAACTGAACATCTCTTGAGAGATCTGAAAATGGCTGTGCACTGACTCTTCCCATCCAACCTGATGGAGCTTGAGAGGTGTTGCAGAGAGGAATGGGCCAAACTGCCCAAAGATAGGTGTGCCAAGCTTATGGCATCATCTTCAAAAAAACTTGAGGCTGTAATTGCTGCCAAAGGTGCATCAACAAAGTATTGAGCAAAGGCTGTGAATGCTTATGTACATGTGATTTCTTAGTTTTTATCACTCTATAAAAGCAAGAAATCTCTGTGTGTGTGTGTGTGTGTGTGTGTGTGTGTGTGTGTGTGTGTGTGTGATGTTCATAGGACATCATAGGATGGCCTATGATCTCTGCCTGAACATCATAGAACGTCCTATGAACTCAGGCATCATAGGACACATAGACATATGTGTCTTTATGATGTCATATAGACCATGAACTCCGGCATCATAGAATGACTTGCAATGCCTTTATGATGACACATAGTCAAACGTGTCTTTATGTCATTTACATCAAGCCCATGGCACATAGACAAATGTGTCTTTATGATGTCATATACATCAAGTCTGCCTTCTTGTCTTTATGATGTCATATACAGTGACAGACATCAGGCAACATGTCTTTATGATGTCATATACATCAAGGCTGCCTTCATGTCGTTCTGATTTCATATACAGTGAGTCCATGCCGGAAAGCCTCGTTTTGCTCAGATCTATTTTCATGATCCTATCCTTGAACTGGAATTACGATGCACCTATCCCTCAACCAGTGGTCTCAACAAAGAAGAAGAAGAAGAAGAAGAAGAAGAAGAAGAAGAAGAAGAAGAAGAAGAAGAAGAAGAGAAGAAGAAGAAGACCCACCAGATTGAGAGCAATAGAATGTCAACAACTGCTGCACGTCAGAAAAGATGCCATGAAGATGAAACACCTGAGGTTCCAGCAGTACATCGCACCCGTCTGAGACAGGAGGACACCCTTCACCAGCATAGGGTACGACAGACTTTAAAGCACGTTTCTAGGACATCATAGGATGGCTTATGATCTCTGCCTCATCATCATAGCGCGTCCTATGAACTCAGCCATCATAGAACGACTCGCCATGCCTACATGACAGCAAATGTGTAACTTTGATGAATGCCAGTCTACACTACAAATGTGTAAAATGCCAAACAAAGCGCTGATTTTCTCCGGGTGCTCCGGTTTCTTGGTTTCTACGGGCATGCATGGGCCTTCATGAAGAGGGTCAAAAGCCACTTTTTCATCCTCACCACCATCCTCACCACCTCCATAACCGTGTGGTACGCAGGAGCCACTGCCAGGGACAGACTAAGGCTGCAGCGGGTCGTGCGCACTGCTGAGAAGGTGATCGGCTGCAAGCTCCCATCTCTCCAGGATCTGTACATCTCCAGGACCCGGAGGCGTGCTGGCCGGATCATAGCCGATCCTTCACACCCTGGTCACATACTGTTTGCCCCGCTCCCCTCAGGTAGAAGACTTCGGTCCATTCAGACTAAAACCTCCCGTCACATGAACAGCTTCTTCCCCTCTGCCATCAGACTGCTGAACACTAAGTGACTTATTGACTCTCGTGCACTATGTACAGCAGCTCAACCAGACTCATGTCAATCATCACTGTTTTCTTTTTGCATTACCGACTGCACTATATGGTTCTCCACAATATCTGCTGCTCGCTAATATATTTAAAACTACTGACTAGTATTACTCACTTATTCTACACTTTATTGCATGTATAGTTTATTTCTTTTATTTTATCATGTTTAATGTTGCAGCATTGCACCGAGACAAATTCCTAGTTTGTGTACTACATGAACAATGGCAATAAATCTGATTCTGATTCTGATCTGATTCTGACTCTGATACAATGCACCTATCCCTCAACCAGTGGTCTGAACGAAGAAGAAGAAGACCCACCAGATGGAGAGCAGTAGAATGAGGAGAACTGCTGCATGTCAGAAAGGATGCCGTGAACATGAAACACCTCAGGTTCCACCAGTATGCCACAGGCATGACTGTGAACAACACAGCCGTCTGAGACAGGAGAAGACCCTTCAGTGGTCTGAACGAAGAAAAAGAAGACCCACCAGATGATGTCTACATGACGGCACATAGACAGAGCACATGACTCCCTACAAAACATATACAGTATATAGACACAGGTAAGCAACATAACACAGAACAGTGACAGGCAGGAGAAGAAGCAACAAGCAGGGGCAAACAGCCCCAGATGGTATTTTGTGTGATTTTTATGTTTTGCTGCATACAAAAGCCATCACATGTGATTGCCACTTAGTGCTGTGTTGCTATACCAACTGTCCTGTAACTGGCAAGAATTCTGTTCCAATGCATCCCCTCTACGGGCATGCACGGGTTTCTACGGGCATGCACGGGTATGCACTAGTTTTTTATAAATTTACAAAAATCTAAAAAAAAAAGCAAACTTTTTTCATGTTGTCATTATGGGGTATTGTGTGTAGAATTTTGAGGATAAAAATGAATTTAATCCCTTTTGGAATAAGGCTGTAACATAACAAAATGTGGAAAAAGTGAAGTGCTGTGAATACTTTCCAGATGCACTGTAAGTGTGACAATCATACAAAAAATGAGAAATCAGGAAGGGGACAAACACTTTTTCACATCACTGTATACCCTTATCCTGTCCAGAGATCTTAACCCCCCAAAAAATTTAAAACAAAGTTACATCCTTGGACATTCCTTAAATTTGGTCTGTACAGTATATATAATGTCTATAAAAAAATATTCACCCCACCCCCTTGGATGTTTTAACCTTTTATTGCTTTATAAAATGAAATCATGGTGAAAATATATTTTTTGACAAAAAACTTGCAAAAAAAAAAAGCTGCTTTCAAATCAGGAAGGGGGCAAACACTTTTTCACACCTCTGTATGTCATACCATCATATTAGATGAGACGGTGCCCATCCCACTTTGGATGGTATGTCTCATTTATCTAACAATCTGGCATCATTTTTATCCAGATTTCCAAAACCTTGACAACTCAGAGTTGGGACCAGGAATCAGAGTCGCAGTAACACACCTCTCTGCAGCTCCTCTCCACCCGCCACCCCTCAACTTTGCCCCTGTCTTCCCCATCAGAGAATCATTGTCTGCTCCCTCCAAAGTAAATTTAAACATGAAGTCTCTAAATTTAATGACTTGGCCTCTGTTCCTCCTCATAATTTAAAAATTAAATGTGATTTGTTAAATATTAGGTCTCTAACTCCCAAGTCTCTGCTAGTCCATGATCTGTTAATTGATCATCAGATTGATTTAATATCCCTTACAGAGACTTGGTTAGGGCAAGAGGATTATGTTGGTTTGAATGAATCAACTCCCTCTGGTTATTTAAACTGTCAAAATCCCAGAAGTTCTGGCCATGGAGGAGGAGTAGCAACAATTTACCATTCCAAATTACTAGTTAATGTAAAGCAAAAAACACGTTATAATTCCTTTGAGGGCCTGGTCCTCAGTATTGTGCATTTTTGCAGTTTTAGGCTAAACTCAATTTTTATTTGTCATAGTTTATCGTCCTCCATCAACTTAGAGTTTTTATCCAAATTTGCAGAATTCTTAGCTGATTTAGTGCTGAAATCAGATAGAATAATTATAGTAGGGGACTTTAATATACATGTAGATGTAGATAGTGATTGTCTTAATACGGCATTTAATTCAATATTAGACTCGATGGGGTTTTCTCAGAAAGTAGGAAATTCTACCCATTAGCTCCACCACATGCTGGACCTTGTTCTGAGACATGGCATAGAAATAGAAAATCTGGTAGTGTCTCCTCATAACCCTGTACTGTCAGACCAATGTCTGTTAACCTTTGATTTTACTGTTTCTGACTATTTGGCTCCTAAAGAAAAATATTGCTACAGCAGATACCTCTCAGATGATGTTGTTACCAAATTAATGCAGACTGTTTCCTCTATGCCATGTGTCAACACAACAGAAATAAGCTATAGACAACTTGCTCCTTCTGTAATTGATAGCATAGTTGATAATGTTACAGCTTCTCTGCATCAGACTCTAGACATGGTGGCCCCTTTGAAAAAGAAAAAGTAAAGAAAATGGTGCTCCACTAATTTAGATGAAATCTCTTTAGCTTGGAGAAATCATCTTTTAATTTATAAAAAAAATCTCTTAGAAAAGCTAGAACAAGTTATTATTCTGCATTAATAGAACAGAACGGTCCAAATCGGTCCATCCAGACTAAAACCTCCCGTCACATGAACAGCTTCTTCCCCTCTGCCATTAGACTGCTGAACACTAAGTGACTCTCGTGCACCATGTACAGCAGCTCAACCAGACTCATGTCAATCATCACTGTTTTCTTCATGCATTACCGACTGCACTATATAGTTCTCCACAGTATCTGCTGCTGGCTAATATATATTTTAACTGTTGACCAGTATCAATTAATCTTATCCTACACTTTATTACATGTATAGTTTATTTCTCTTATCTTATCATGTTTAATGTTGCAGCATTGTACCGAGACAAATTCCTAGTTTGTGTACTACATGAACAATGGCAATAAACCTGATTCTGATTCTGATTCTGATTCTGAAAGAACAAGAATAATCCCAGGTTTCTCTTCAGCACTGTAGCCAGGCTGACAAAGAGCCAGGACTCTGTCAAGCCTAGCATTCCCTTAGAGCTTTCTAGTCAGGACTTTATGAACTTTTTCAATAAGAAAATTTCATCTATCAGAGATAAAATCAGTCAGATTCTTCCCACCATTAACTTAAATACAGTAACTACTACAACTCCTTCAACTGATATCTGTTTGGATGAGTTTACTTCAATTGACCTTTTAGAGTTAGATAAAATAATTTCCTCATCCAAACCTTCAACTTGTCTTCAAAGACAAGATGGCACCAGTGTATGGGGCTCTGACCGTCTGTCTCTGACAGCCTTTGCTTGTTTTTCTACTGTTTTTAACCTTTGGATTCAAGAAATCAAGTCCTTACTTGTGTATGACCCGCCCAAACATTGTATGGATCTTAGACTTTCTGCCGAGGATCTTATTTCGTCCTGATTATGGTGGACTGAAGCCTCCGCTCTTGTCAGATATCCCTCCTTACCTGTATCGGGCCCTCAGCCCCTCTCTCGAGCGAAGGCGGAGATGGAGGCCTCACCGTCACCATGGGAAACGCAGCAGTCGGCTGGTGAAACTGAAGGCCCACCTGGCACATTTCTTCTCTGTTCCCCGGACTCCAGGCGGATTATGTTCCCGGGTTTCTGTGTCCTGGCATTCCCTGGATCCTGCTGATGCCTGCCTGGTCCCTGTGACTAGCCTTGGTGAGGTGATCCGGCCCCCGGCGCTGCTACTCTCCTAGGCCCTGCCAGCGTGGGGTAAATCCCTGCATCTGAGACTGCCTGTGGCACGTTTCCTGTTCTGCTGAGGCCCAGGCTCCAGCTCCAGTCGGATTGGCCTGGCTAAATGCCAGATCGCTGGCAAATAAAACTTACATCCTGAAGGATTTCATCAGCTCCCGGGAACTGGATTTCTTTTTCGTTGCAGAGACCTGGCAGACTGTGGGTGAACTCTCTGCTCTGTCCGAAGTTTTACCCCCAGGTTACTGTTATTTTAATTCCCCGTGGACAACAGGACGAGGAGGAGGAATGGCAACCGTTTACAAAAATGACTATAAATGTAAGCAGTACCTTTTTTATCCTCTCATTCTCCAGCTCTTGAACTGACTTTCTTTGAGGTGGGTCAAATAAAACCCTGTACTGTGTGCTGTCATATCCAGACCCCCAAATATAATAAGGACTTTTTAATGACTTTGCCATTTTCTTAGCTGGTATTGTTACAAATTATGATCGTGTTCTTATCGTTGGAGATTTTAACATATATGTGTGTTGTCCTGATAAGCCGCTGGTGAAAGACTTTTTAAATCTCATTGATTCTCTAAATCTGGTGCAGTCCATGACTGGTGGCGCTACTCATGAGCACGGACACATGTTAGATCTTGTCCTCTCGTATGGCCTGTCTGTTGTTAATTTAGAAATCTGTGACACTGTATTGTCCGACCATCTGCCTGTACTATTTGAGGATGATCTGTCACACGCTCAGCTAAAACTCGCGCTTCTGCTCAGCACTGCCGGATTTTTAACCCTTCCACTGCCGGTCAGTTCTCAGCTGCCTTTGACCAGCTCTGTGTCCCTCCTGGCTCCATCTTATCTGTGGAGGAACTCAGCTTCTGGTTTCACTCCTCCTGCCAAACCATCTTGGACTCTGTGGCTCCACTGAAAACCAAGCAGCCTCGATCCAAACCTGAGCCGTGGTTCAATGACAGAACTGGTGCAGTCAGACAGGAGTGCGGCAGAGCTGAACGGAGATGGAAGAAGGACAAACTGCAGGTGTCACTGCAGATTTTAAAAGACTGCTGGCATCAGTATCAAAATACTGTCAAGCAGGAAAAAAGCAAATATTTTGCTAATATTGTTTTATCTCATTGTCATAATCAACGTGTTTTATTTAACACTATTGACTCTGTTCTTAATACCCCACAGACTGACTGTTTGGAGCCTCCTCTGAGTTATGCAATGATTTTATGAACTTTTTTATTGATAAGGTGGCCACCACCAGGGCTCTCATCTCAGCTCCTGCCTCTGATCCCTCTGTCTCTGTCCCTTGTTCTGCTGTTTTTGATCAGTTTGAACCTGTGACTCTGTCATTGTTAGAGGATGTGGATGGCCACATTAAGCCCTCAGGGTCTCCCTGTGATGCTGTCCCTCCTAGACTTTTTAAAGAGGTGCTTCCCAGTACAGGCCAGTCAGTTCTCTCCATCTTGAACTGCAGCCTGTCACCTGGTGTGGTTCCTGCAAATTTTAAACATGCAGTAGTACAGCCCTTGATTAAGAAACCTGGTCTTGATCATACCATGTTGGCAAATTTTAGGCCTATTTCCAAGCTGCCATTTCTCTCAAAAATTTTAGAGAAAATTGTCTATATGCAACTGAAATGTTTTCTGGATGAACACGGTATTTTGGAGATTTTTCAATCTGGTTTCAAAGCTCTTCATAGCACAGAGACAGCCTTGTTAAAAGTTTTTAACGATATTCTCTTGGCATGTGATTCAGGTGAATATGTTGTTCTTGTGCTGCTTGATTTAGCTGCTGCCTTTGACACAGTGGACCATCATGTTTTAATTTCCCATTTGCAGCACCTAGTGGGCATTTGTGGCACTGCTCTCAACTGGTTTAGATCCTATCTGTCAGACAGGACTTTTAAAGTTAGCATGTCTGGGTTTGAATCCTTTTCTGCACCTCTGCCTTACGGGGTCCCACAGGGGTCAATTCTAGGGCCCATGCTTTTTTCTGTGTACATACTTCCAATGGGTTCCATTTTTAAAAAGCATGGTATCTCTTTCCACCTGTATGCTGATGACTGTCAGATTTATGTCCCTCCTAAACAAAAAGCTGCCTCATCAGTAAACTCACTCCTGCCATGCATTGAAGACATAAAGTCTTGGATGGCCCTAAACTTCCTAAATTTTAATGATAAGAAGACCGAAGTGATGGTGTTTAGACCTAGTCGCCCCTGTGAGTCCCTTCCTGTATACTTGGGCCCCCTTACTCCTTATGTTAAATCCACAGCTAGGAACCTTGGTTTTATCATGGACAATGATTTTAAATTACACACGCAGATTCGTTCTGTGGTAAAATCCAGCTTCTTTCATCTAAGGCGTTTAGCAAAAGTAAAACCCATTCTCTCTAGACCACACTTGGAAACAGTAATCCATGCTTTTATTTCATCTTGGCTGGATTACTGTAACGCACTTTACGCCGGTGTCAGCCAGTCATCTCTTTCCCGTCTGCAGCTGGTTCAAAACGCCGCTGCTCATCTTTTAACAGGTACACGTGGAAGAGATCACATCACACCCATCTTAGCTTCACTCCACTGGCTGCCCATGTCTTTTAGAGTTCATTTTAAAATTATTTTATTTGTTTTTAAATCCTTGAATGGTCTTGCTCCACCTTACCTCTCTGAGATTCTGCATCCCTTCGCTCCCACCCGGTCCCTTAGGTCAGCTGAACAGCTGCTTTTGGAGGTACCAAAGGCGAGGCGCAAGCTCAGAGGGGACATGTATAGTTTATTTCTCTTATCTTATCATGTTTAATGTTGCAGCATTGTACCGAGACAAATTCCTAGTTTGTGTACTACATGAACAATGGCAATAAACCTGATTCTGACAGAGCCTTTTCGTTCATGGCCCCCAGGTTATGGAATGATTTGCCTCTGGACATTAGACAAGCACCTTCACTGTCCATTTTTAAAACACGTCTTAAAACACATTTTTACTCCCTGGCCTTCGACCCAGTATGAGACATTGATTTTGTTGAATGAAATGGATTTTTATTTATTTTACTTTTTATTTAATTTATGAATGTATTTATTTATTTATTTATTTATTTTACTGTGGTTCTTGTGTTAGCGCCCTTTGTATTAGTGCCCTGCTTTTATGTTCTCTTGCTGTACAGCACTTTGTGTAGTGAGTGTTGCTTTTAAAGTGCTTTATAAATAAAGTTGATTGATTGATTGATTTTAGACCCTATTCCAACTAGGTTATTTGAAGAAGTCTTTCCACTTATTGGTAGCTCTATTCTTCAAATAATCAATTCTCCATTAACATTAGGCCATGTACCGCAGACTTTTAAAACTGTTGTCATTACCCTTACTCAAAAAGCCAACGCTGGATCCAAGAGTTTTAGCTAACTACAGACCAATCTCTAATCACCCTTTCATTTCAAAAATCTTAGAAAGAGTTGTTGCTAGGCAATTATTTGACCACTTGCAAGGAAATGCTTTATTTGAAGAGTTTCAATCTGGGTTTAGAATCCATCATAGTACTGAAACAGCCTTAGTGAAGGTTACCAATGACCTCCTTATCACATCTGATAATGGACTTGTTTCTGTACTTGTCCTTTTAGACCTTAGTGCAGCTTTTGATACGATCGATCAAAATATTCTACTTGATAGTTTAGAACACTATGTTGGACTTAATGGAACTTCATTGCAGTGGTTTAGATCTTATTTATCTGATAGGTTCCAGTTTGTTCATGTCAATAATGAGTTTTCTTCCAACTCAATGCTCAGTCATGGAGTTCCACAGGGATCTGTGCTAGGCCCTACTCTTTTTAGTTTATATATGCTTCCATTAGGCAACATTATTAGAAAGCACTGTATACATTTTCATTGTTATGCAGATGACACACAATTATACATGTCAGTGAAGCCAGATGATAGTAATCAATTAGCCAAGTTAGAAGCCTGTCTTAAGGAAATCAAAGCTTGGATGACTTGTAATTTCCTGCTATTAAATTCAGGTAAGACTGAAGTCATTCTTGTTGGTCAAAAAAACCCTTAGAAATACCTTTCTAAATCAAACTCTTGGTTTGGATGCAGTTATTCTTTCTCTTAATAGTTCTGTGAGGAACCTTGGAGTTATTTTTGATCAAGATCTGTTTTTCAATTCACATACTAAATTTGTTTCTAAGACTGCCTTCTATCATTTGCATAATATTGCCAAAATGAGGAGCATCTTGTTTCAGAGTGATGCTGAAAAACTGATTCACGCTTTTGTTAGCTCTAGATTAGATTATTGTAACTCTTTATTATCAGGTTGTCCTAAAACATCTTTAAAAAGTCTTCAGTTGATCCAAAATGCTGCAGCACGAGTTTTAACAGGTACTAGGAAGAGAGATCATATCTCTCCAGCTCTGGCCTCCCTTCATTGGCTTCCCATAGAGTTTAGAATTAAGTTTAAAATCCTTCTTCTCACTTTCAAAGCTCTACACAATCAGGCCCATTTTTATTTAAAAGATCTGATACTACCCTATTATCCTAACAGAGCACTACACTCCCAAAATGCAGGATTACTTGTAATACCTAGAATCTCCAAAAGTACAATGGGAGGCAGAGCCTTCAGTTATCAAGCTCCTCTTTTGTGGAACCAGCTGCCAATCTGGATTCGGGAGTCAGACTCGATCTCTGTTTGTAAGAATAGGGTTAAAACCTTCCTTTTTGATATAGCCTACAATTAGGGAGGGATCATGTGTCTCAGAACCCTCCCTTAGTTATGCTGCTAATAGGTTTAGACAGCCGGGGGACCTCCAATAATGCACTGGGCTTCACTCCTTTCTTCACTCTCAATGAAATATACTTTTTTTTGCTGGTCATTAGCATCTGTTTGTTCTCTCCCATAGATTGAGTCCCCATCGTGCTGTTTGCTCTCTACATGTCTGTTCTTTTCATCTTCTCTATCCCCTAACCCCCCAGCCAGTCACAGAAGATGACTGTCCCTCCCTGAGTCTGGTTCTGCTGGAGGTTTCTTCCTGTTAAAAGGATTTTTCCTCTCCACCGTTGCCAAGCGCTTGCTCACAGGGAATCGCCTGATTGCTGGGGTCTTTCTGCAACTGTGGGGGTTTCCCCTACAGTTGAAAGTGCTATGAGATGACTGTTGTTGTGAAATGGCGCTATATAAATAAAGTTGAATTGAATAGAATACCACACATGTTGCTGAAGCCACTTTATATCACTAGTATTCATCATAAGAATATCTGACCAGCCACAAGTGCCGCAATATGGTGTCAAAAGGGGTTAGGTACCTACAGTAAGTACTATACCGGAATCACAAAGTACTTTCAGTTTGAATCCCAGAGAATGATGTGCTTTTTTTTTTTTAATTCCAAGATTTTATTCCAAGAAATAAAAAGTACTGGGGGGGTTTAAAAGTTCATAGGCTGAAAAGTTCATGGTGGTCAAATTTGACCAAATGTGGTTTATTTTTCAACATAGTCTCCCCTTCTGTCATGGACATGTGCTTTTACACAGGGCACGAATGAAAAGAGACGAGCCCACTTGCAGGTGAAGCGTGTGTTTTATTAACAAAGAGTCAATAATACAAACGGTGTCCAACACAAGTAATCCAAAATAATAAACTACACAACAGAGGAGCCCTGTTCAGTAGAGTCTGGTTGGCTACAAGAAAAAGTTCACGTCATGCCCCAGGGTAAACTGGCCACTGGGAGAAACAAGAAACGTGAACCGGGGAAAAGGAGGACTTACATGAGTGTGCCAGAGCGCAGCTGGGCTCTGGGAAGAAACAACACCAAATGTAGTCCCAGGGATGAGTAGACCAAACACAGAAAGATAACTGAGCACAAAGACTGACTGCGTGCAGGATGCAGACTAATGCCGTGACAATAAGTGAATGAACTGATTGGGAATAAATACCCAGTGGACTAATAACTCAGAGTGAATACCGGTGCATAGCTGCAGCAGGTGTACTGATTACAGACTGCTCACTGCAGCAGCAGGCTGAGCAGCCAATGGGGAGTGCCTGGATGAAGAGGGAGAGGCAGAACAGAACACAGAATCAACCTAGACAATAAGTGGACAAAACAAGGAAACAAAATACAATAGTCTGTGTCTGGGGTCTGGAATGACATAACCCCCAGACACATGACACCTTCAGTCCACACACTTCTTCCATCGGTGTTGCAGCACTTGGATAAGTAAACTACATTTAGTCAAATTTGACCACTATGAACTTTTCAGCCCCCCTTGTATTGTTAGTCTAATTTCAACCCTATTGCAGTCATTTTAATTATCATTTTAATTAAAATAAACATAAATGGTTGTATCTGCTCACAAGGCTTTAATGTGTTGTCTTTCTAATAGCTACATGCACAGTGTATTTGAGCAAAGATTTTAAAATAAATGCTAAAATTACAAAAAAAAACAAAAAACAAAAACAAAACAGGTGGGTAGAAAGGTTTCAAAAGTTGTTTAAATTACTATGTAAAGTCTTATGTGAAAATGAAGGAGTCATTCCCTTCCACAGCATGTGGGACACCATGTGGTGTATGGGGGCAGAGCCTATCTCCGTTTCTCTGACCCTAGGCCACAGGGCTACAGTGGGGGGGGGGGGGGCAGTCCTCTGGTAGCTCTGTGTGTTAACTTTCCTTTCCCCATTCTATTATGCTAAGCACCAAGGTAGAAAGTACCATTTTTAGATGGTCTTTAGTATGACCCGGCTGGGATTTGAACCCACGACCTTCGTGCTGTGTTGCCACAGTGCTAACCACTGCACCACCCAAGCTACCTGGCTATTTTAACCTCTTGCACTCCGGTGTACCGCGGGCGGCCACGTCTCTGCGTCCCAGGGGGCCCTCGTGCGTCCAAGGGCACCCTCGTGCGTCCTAGAACGCATTGTGCGTCTCAGTGCGCACTGAAAAAAAAAAAAGCTGCATTGTTCAGCTTTCTTTTCACACGGCCGTGAACAGAAAGCCAAAGCAGTGTATGATTGGTTTAGATTTGATTGACCTCTAATAAGAGCCTTGAATTGGGTTTCTGAAACCTTGAAGAACCAATGACTGAAAACCTAGCAAGAAGGACCAGCCTATCAACGGCTGCGAATACGAGCCAATTGAAGCAGAGAAGTTTGACAGTTGACGTGCGTCTCCCTGCATAAAATCTCTTTTGCCTAAGCCGCTGGGTGACTGACATTGAGACCTGTGCGGAACGGTAGCATCAGCCAGTCTTTTTTGGATTATTTGTTTGGAAAAATTGTTCGCCAAAACCGCAAGCGTGGAAGCGGAGATGTTTTGACCGGGTCGGGTGACCAGAAGCACGAGTCCGTTACAATCGGACCAGCTTCATGTTCGTCTGACAATGAGGAACTTACTGCTGCTGTGGACAGGTAAGTGTTTTAAGCTAAATTATTCTTTATCGATGAAAATAGTAATAAAAATTACTTTTGACCGATCAGTAATTCCAACGGTGCGTCATGGCCACAGGTTTTTTGGTGTGCAGAGTTCCTCTGTAGTAGGGCGGGGGGGGGGGGGGGGCTGTTATCCTCTGCATTGCAGATAGATATTTTAGCATAATTTTTATTGCACTGTAGGCTATTTTTTCTTGTAAAAAAGGCCACACATTTTTTACGTGGCATGTTTTTGTGTGTGTGTGTGTGGGGGGGGGGTTTGTTTGTTATCCATCCATCCATCCATCCATCTTCTACCGCTTTTCTGGAGGTCTGAGTCGCGGAGGCAGCAGTTCAAGCAGAGAAGCCCAGACTTCCCTCTCCCCAGCCACCTGCTCCAGCTCTCCAGAGAGGATACCAAGGCGTTCCCAGACCAGCTGGGAGACATAGTCTCTCCACCGAGTCCTGGGTCTGCCCCGGGGTCTCCTCCCAGTGGGTTGTTTGTTACCCTCTAGAAATGTAATAATTTTTTAGTATAATTTTTATTGCACTTTAGGCAATTTTTTCTTGTAAAAAAAAAACAACAACAAAAAAACAGGAACTGTGCTGTATATGTGAACTCTGGGAAAATAGGAGAATAGTGAAAAATAAAAATTGAACTTTGTAAATGACTTTATTTTCACATAATAGACAAACTTCAGATGAAGACTCTGGTGAGGAGTGGGTGCCAGACGAGCACTCTGCCAGCAAGCGCAGAAGAAGGGAGCTGCAGGCGAGCTCGTCAGAAGAGGAAACCCCTACCCCAAAAAGAGGGACACCACTGGGGAGAGGAAGAGGAAGGAGAGGAAGAGGGAGAGGAAGAGGAGGTAGCAGGAGAGGAAGAGGAGGTAGCAGGAGAGGAAGAGGAGGCGAGAGTGGTGATGGCAGCCCTCAGCCTGGGACATCAGCCGGCCCTTCATCAGCTGAGGAGAGGTGGCATGATTCCGACACCCCTGACATCATTCCACCACAGCCCATTTTTCATCCCAAAAATTCACCTGGACCTCAGCTAATTACAACAGCTTCATACACCCCCGTTCAGTTGTTTGAGTTATTTTTCACTCCATCTGTGCTAGACCACATTGTTGAGAACACCAACCTACATGGCTCTGCTCACTACAACAAACCCACCAGCCCCTGGATTGACCTCACACGCTCCGACCTGCTCTCATTTTTTGGCCTGATTATTTACATGGGTATAGTCAAGTGCAAATCCTTCAGTGATTACTGGCGAGGGGGACACCTGTACAGCCTTCCTTTCTCCAAGAGTGTAATGACCAGGACAAAGTTTCTCTCTGATCAGTTGGGCCCTTCACCTCAGCAGCCCAGCAGCAGAAGAGGCCAATGAGCAGAAGAGAGGCACGGATATGCATGACCGCCTCAGCAAAATCTTGACACATTTTCTAGGAATCAGTATGATGATGAGTAGGATTAGAAAATTATATTTGATTGAGAGGGTATTGCTGTCAACTTGTAAAATATTCCGTCGCCAAGTGCTTGTTCACAGGGGATCGCCTGATTGCTGGGGTCTTTCTGCAACTGTGGGGGTTCCCCCTACAGTTGATAGTGCTATGAGATGACTGTTGTTGTGAAATGGCGCTATATAAATAAAGTTGAATTGAATTGAATTTGTTGTTTGTAAATAGTATATTTTGTATATTGACATTTTTGTTCAGTAAAGCGTGTTTAGAATTGAAACTTCATTTTCTCTGCGTCATTACTAATGACAGTGTTTCTGGATAGCTAACAAGATAGCCCTGAGTGTCACCTTTCATTAGAGCCCAAGATGAAGCTTCTATGTTGAAGCATTCAAAAGTTATAGACGTTTTTCCAAACTGTGCCAAACTGTGCCATTTGGCACAGTTTGGCACAGTTCAAAAACGCCTGGGAACAACCTGAGAAAAAAGCTGTGTAATATATTCATTTTTTGCGGTATTGTTACAAAATTTGGACCTCAGCTTGATAACACTTGGTTCTACATTTCTGTTGCATTTTCCAGCCGGATCTGACAGTTGTGTGTTATTTGCAAGCATTTGTATCCAAAAAAACACCCAGGCGAACTTTATTTTCTTCAAGCTCAGTATGTTTAGATGACCGTTACTCAGTGGCAGGAGCACTTAGAGAGATTATGACTATTTTGCCAAAAAATTCAAAGTGTTTTCTTTTAAATGAGACCAACCCCATGAAGATGCTGCAAAGGGTTGAAGAACCGCTTTTGATTTACTTTGGGTACGTTATTTTTAGGCGTTTTTAGGGAAATTGACCAGAGTGCAAGGGGTTAATAACAGGGTGTCATGAAATGACTTTCTTCCAAACTCAGTTTCATGGCTCTTCTCTTCATTTATATTTATTTGTTGAATTTTGGTGCCCTTTTTGAGTTGTCCCTGCCTTTTATTTGTCTGTTTATGTTACAGGTTGTTTTGAGTATGTCTTGCCTTATTTGTAGTTATTCTCTAGTCTGTATTGAGTTTTGTTTATATTTATTATGTGGGTTGACAGCGGTCAGATGTGTGTCCGGGTTTCTGTGTGCTGCCTGCCAGCTGTTTGCCGCTCCTCCCTCTCCTCTCATTACATCCAGCCGAGTCCAGTTATCAATTGTTATTCCCCTCTCCTGCTCAGGTTAATCCCACACCTGTTATCACTTATGTTGATTGTTCCGCTTATTATTTAAGCTCTGTCAGTTGACATGCTCTTTTCCGTTACATTGTGTTTGTTCAGTCTTCTCCTCCACCAGAGCACCATCCGCTCTGGTGAATTTCTCAGTAAGTAATCCTTGGCGCTTGCCAGTTTGTATGTTGGAGTGCTTTTGTATTTATTCTTTATTTTTTCTGTGCTCACCAGTAAGTTTGTTGGAGCACCCAGTGTTTACTCTTTTGTTGATTAAAATGCACAGCACCATCCACCGCGTGGGTTTTGTCCTTCTGCCCTGAAGGGGCACTAAACATGACAGAGGGTTGCTCAAAATGTATCACACAACCACAACCACTTACATGATAAAAAGTGGATTTTTGATGAGCTGGGCAAATCCAATTATTTGATGGTTTATTATTTTTAAATACATAATAGATATGTATAAAATAAAGGTTGATTTATTTCAACTGTTGAAGCTACTGCACCAGCACAGCAACTCACCCTTGGCCATGGGATCCCTGGTTCGATCCCAGCCCCTTACCAACAGTGATCTGTGTGGAGTTTGCATGTTCTCCCCATGTCTGCGTGGGTTTACTCCGGCATTTCTCCGGTTTCCTCCCACAGGTCAAAAACATGCAGGTTAGGTTAACTGGAGACTCTAAAGTGGCCCTAGGTGTGAATGTGTGTGTGTGAATGGTTAAGGGATAGTGCCGTACCGTAGCTGCTTCATCCATCCAGGTGGATGCCCTCAGTTTCCACTCTGGGGATCAATAAAGTATACAAAATCAAAGTAAAAAAAAATAAAATTGCCCTCAAATGTAGAATCACTCAAATAATGCTCACCACTAATTACTGTATATCATTACCTGTCAGCTGCATTTTCTGTCAGAATTTGCTGTTTTCTTGAGCTACTATACTTCTGCAGCAGCTCCTGAGCTGTCACAGCAATGACGCAACCTCAGTGTTTGCGGTTGTTTGCTGGAACTATGGCTTTGGAAAACCCCTCTGTGGTTCAGTGATGAGTCTGTTAAAAACCCAATTCTTTTATTGAAAGATCCAAGAATAAGCCGGAGAATTCTTCAATTCAAAGATGCCACATTTATTCAGAGGTCACATGTAAAGCAAGCAGCGCTGGGTGCAGTGTGACGCAGCCCCCTCGGGAGTGTCGCCAGACTGACCCTGACTTCCAGGTGCAACTTACATTCATCTTCTCGGGTTGGTTGGACCAACCCGGTACAATAGGATGGGCTTGTACGCAACCGTCTGATTGGCCAGTTTAACTCTGACGTGAACAGGCCATCCGCTATTCATGTTAACTATCTCCTAAGATGTACAATAAAAGCGTGTGTGAGTGCTGGTTTGGGTGTGTAACTAATGTAATAGATCTGACTAAAAGAAGGGGGAGAGAGAGAAAGAGGGCTCTATAGCTCTGCCTGATTCCTTTTTATCAGATTGTGGTTGCGTAATACTTCAGACTGTAGTTTGACACTTAACATATTTATTCATAAGAATGTAAACAAAATATGTGTAGAATATGTGTAGAGCATAATTGGAAATTACCTACAGAATTATTATTTTGGCACTCTAACTTTTCATAACCCTTTCATTCCTCCCTTTGACATGATTTTATCATGTCAACCATATACTGTATGGTGTGAGAGACGCTAGCAGTTAGCAGATGGTGAATAAGGTAGGTCCCTACATTGTGTGTCAACCCAGTCAGTCAACCCAAGATAGGCTTGCACCATTGGTTCTGATACCCTTGCCTCCCCCCTTGTGGACACACCCAGTGCGGTGCAGCGATATCTAAGAGGGCATACCGAGGCAACACGTCTTTGTCCAGATGAACTGCAGTCACATAATTGTCCTTGTTCACCAAGTCCTGCACCCCCACCGAGATCTCCTCCTGATCATCATGTGAATAGTTCTTTGTCCGGTGGAGTGGATCAATGTGGGGGTCATAAGGTCGAACAGGGTCAATCCATGAAGCCCACGAAACATTTTGTCCACCAGTTGACCTTTGCCAGGGCTTG
This sequence comes from Pholidichthys leucotaenia, assembly GCA_020510985.1. NCBI lineage: Eukaryota > Metazoa > Chordata > Actinopteri > Cichliformes > Pholidichthyidae > Pholidichthys > Pholidichthys leucotaenia. The sequence continues at coordinate 241,987,569 of CM035839.1, forward strand.
CATCGTTCAGCTGCAATCATCACACAGTTGCGACAGGGGTTTGACCTTCCTCTGTGTCTGCTTCCTGTATCCGCAGCTGTGGATCACAGTCCCATCTCATAGACACACACCGGTACCATTAGAAGCAAAACAACAGTGTGCCCACGCTCTCAGAGGCACATCTCGTCCCATGAGGTTTACAGGACAGTCTGGTGGATGCAGCAGAGAGTAGACAACATCCTGTCCAGCCAGTGAACAGTTCAGTGATGCTGTCCCAGTGATGCCACCCACGGGTCTATGATTAGTGGACAGAGGTAGAGACACTGGTGTTGATGAAGCTCGAGCCCCTGTGCCCACCATAGCTTCCACTGTGAGGGATAGCGTTGGAAAATGCTGTCTCCTCCGTTTGGCTGATCTGGCTCCACCCCAGATGCTGGAGGTGCTGTGGGTGTGCATGGGTACCAGTCCATCCTTCTTCTAGGGACTGGAGTCGTACAGTCACTAGCCCTATGACCTCCTTTTCTACGTTGTAGGCACATGTCGTGATGGTCTGGTGCCCCCCCCCCCCCCGCATGCATCTTCCCTGCACCCTACACCTTTGCTTGGGTGCTGATACAAAGGGCTCAGCCGGGACAGAATCAGTAATGGCCTGAGGGGTTGTCACTACAATGGCTGGAGCCTGTACTGTTTTCACTACATCTGTAGTTGACAATGTACTGTTGTAAATTATCTCCCATCAGCCTTTGAGTGTACGACTGTCTGCTATGTGCAAGCTACAAGCAGTGGTTGTGTTGTGATGAGTGAGCTGGGTGATGGGACCTATGTGTTGCAGTGTCATCATCATCATCATCATCATCATCATCATAGTAAGTAGGTAGTAAACAAAATCATTCAAAGTTAGGAGACATCCTTATCCATGCTTGTTGTATTTGGGCCTCTAGAGCTTCCAACCTTCACAATTATCCTGACTACCTAACTGCAATTAGCATGATGTAAATAATAACGCAAGAATACTATAAGTCTCACACCCCTACGTGTGTGTGGTGAGCTGTGTATGATTCATGTATTATCAGTAACACGTGTTTACAAATAATCCGTAATAACGCAATGGTCTTCCTCGTCATCATCTTCGGTCTTGGGGTCTTCAGTTCCCCCTCTGGACTCAGCAATTGGTTTTGATGAGGAGGTATGAGATGTGCAAGATTTGCTGTTGACTACCACTGTGGAAAATTGCATTTGGAGGTTTAGCTCATTTATCAATACAGACGTGGACAGAATTGTTGGTACCCCTCTGTTAATGAAAGAAAAACCCACAATAGTCAAAGAAATAACTTGAATCTGACAAAAGTGGTAATAAATAAAAATTCTATGAAAATTAACCATTGAAAATCAGACAGTGCTTTTGAACAACAATTCTTTTCAACAATTCTAATTCTTTTCAACAGAATTATTTTAAAAAACAAATTCATGAAACAGGCCTGGACAAAAATGATGGTACCCTTAACTTAATATTTTGTTGCACTGTAGCTGCCTATGGGGAAAACATAATGACTAGCATCTTAGATAAGAACAAAGAGCAGAGCTTCCTTGGAGATAACAGGAAGTTGTGAAAGTGTGATCTTTTGTGTGTCAGAGACTGCTTGGAGGATCCTTTGTGAGTCAGAGACTGCGAGGGGGATGTTAAGGGATTAAGGAAGTGAATGCAATGTGACCTTTGATGTGAATGCAATGTAAACTTTGATGTGCAGAAGCGGCTGTAAGAAGACCTGAGTATTTAAGAGAAGAGTTTTGTCTGAGATGTTCTCTTTCTACTATGCTCATGTGTGAGACGTGTAATAAACTGCCTGAGACAAATCTGCCTCATCATTTACACACTCCCCAGCACAACCTTTTGAGGCAATCACTGCAATCAAACGATATCTGTAACTGTCAATGAGACTTCTGCACCTCTCAGCAGGTATTTTGGCCCACTCCTCATGAGCAAACTGCTCCAGTTGTCTCAGGTTTGAAGGGTGCCTTCTCCAGATGGCATGTTTCAGCTCCTTCCACAGATGTTCAATAGGATTTAGATCAGGGCTCATAGAAGGCCACTTTAGAATAGTCCAGTGTTTCGCTCTTAGCCATTCTTGGGTGTTTTTAGCTGTGTGTTTTGGGTCATTATCCTGTTGCAAGACCCATGACCTGTGACTGAGACCAAGCTGTCTGACACTGGGCAGCTCATTTCTCTCTAGAATACCTTGATAGTCTTGAGATTTCATTGTACCCTGCACAGATTCAAGACCCCCTGTGCCAGATGCAGCAATGCAGTCCCAGAACATAACAGAACCTCCTCCATCTTTCACAGTAGGGACAGTGTTCTTTTCTTGGTATGCTTCATTTTTGCGTCTGTGAACATAGAGCTGATGTGCCTTGCCAAAAAGTTCCAGTTTTGTCTCGTCTGTCCATACGGCATTCTCCCAGAAGCTTTGCGGCTTGTCAACATGCAGTTTGGCAAATTCCAGTCTTGCTTTTTTATGATTTGTTTTCAACAGTGGTGTCCTCCTTGGTCATCTCCCATGAAGTCCACTTTGGCGCAAACAACGACGGATGGTGCGACTTGACTGACTCTGACTCTGACTCTGACTCTGACTTTGATGTACCTTGACTTTGGAGTTCACCATGAATGTGTTTAGAGGTTGTTCTGGGCTCTTTTGTTACCATTCGTATTATCCGTCTCCTCCTGCAGCCAGGTCTAGGGAGGTTGTCTACAGTCCTGTGGATCTTAAATTTCTGAATAATATGTGCAACTGTAGTCACAGGAACATCAAGATGCTTGGAGATGGTCTTATAGCCTTTACCTTTAACATGCTTGTCTGTAATTTTCTTTCTAATCTCCTGAGACAACTCACTCCTTTGCTTCCTCTATGTTTAGTGTGGTACACACCATGTCACCAAACAGCACTGTGACTACTTGTCACCCTTTAAATAGGCCGACAGTTAGATAAGTTAGACAATTAGACAATTAGAGGACAGATCTTGGTTGAACATGTCCCTATGGTCACATTATTTTCAATCTTTTCTAGGGGTACCATCATTTTTGTCCAGGCCTGTTTCATGAGTTTGTTTTATAAAATAATTCTGTTGAACCACAATTCAAAAGCATTGTCCAGATTTTCAATGGTTAATTTTCATAGAATTTTTATTTATTACCACTTTTGTCAGATTCAAGTTATTTCTGTGACTATTGTGGGTTTTTCTTTCATTAGCAGAGGAGGACCAACAAATTTGTCCACGTGTGTACATCTGTTTGATCCTTTTACCACAACGAATATAGAATTTGCTTCAAATTTTCTCATCCCCTTGTTTGTTAATGTTAAGATTGGTCCTGTAGGAGATCTCTGGGTGTCAATTGTGCACAGCCTTTTGTGCTGTGGTTACCCAGTTAAATGACAATGTGCATGTTTCTAATTTAGGAGAATATTCTATCCTAAGATCAGGTGTTGGCTTTCCATGGATGGCTATATTCCCCAGCAGAGGTGACAATATGTCCAACATTTTCCAATCCATGTGTCTGAGTCTAACCAGCGAGATGTATGGAACCCCCCAATGCTTAAAATGTCTCTTATCCTCTTCAATTAGGACAATGGATGCTTCCACACATTCCCTCGTTTACCAGTACAAGTTTTATGACCAATCTGGAGGATGGATCTGCAAAGAATGGTTGTTCATAATTTGGATCAGATCTGTTCAATTTCCTATAGTGCATGTATATATAGTACAATGCTATATACACACATACATATATACATACACTACCGTTCAAAAGTTTGGGGTCACTTAGAAATTTCCTTATTTTTGAAAGAAAAGCGCTGTTTTTTCAATGAAGATAACTTTAAACTAATCAGAAATACACTCTAATATCTAATATACATTGCTAATGTGGTAAATGACTATTCTATCTGCAAATGTCTGGTTTTTGGTGCAATATCTACATAGGTGTATAGAGGTCCATTTCCAGCAGCTATTACTCCAGTGTTCTAATGGTACAATGTGTTTGCTCATTGCGTCAGAAGGCTAATGGATGATTAGAAAACCCTTGTGCAATCATGTTAGCACAGCTGAAAACAGTTTAGCTGGTTAGAGAAACTATAAAACTGACCTTATACCCTATATATATACAGTATATCTATATATATATATATATATATATATATACAGATTTTGATAAGTTTTCTACTGTTAGTTTGCCATTTGCAGGTTTTAACTATTACCTTTTCTGGCCTTGAAAAGTCCTGTATGTCATTACCCGAAGTTACTACTTTACATGCACCTGCACCATACGAATTTAATCGGAGTACCTTGAACCTCAGAGTCAGGTAAATGGAAGAGGTCTGCTATTTTCTAATAATTTATTTTTGCTAATTTTCTGTATATGTGTAGAAGTGAGTCCACTTATCTGTTTTAGTCTCAAGCATGCAGTCCAGTTTTTCCGTAGTGGGTGTGGATCATGGGTGCCTCCCGTCCCAGCGGCCGGTCTTGCCATCACTGTTTCCATTGTGGGTGCGTTGGCCCTTCCTGCCCCACTGCTGTGCTCCCCCTCCTCCTTTTGGCTTCCTTTTATAAAAGAAACAGATTCATGGGGAGCCTGAGGCTCCCCGTGTGTCAGCCATTCCACATATAAGTGTGGGCTTTTCCTTCAAATTTTATTTTCCTTTCTTATCTAGATTTCCAACTTTGAGTCAAGAAAGGCTTTAACTCCATGTGTTGTGTAAATAGTGGTTTGACTGCCCATTATCAGGTGCAATGTCTTTTCTACAGCCTTTCTTATAGCGGCTACATGTTTCACACAAGCCGCATGACCTAGTACTTTTCTATCCGTGCCTGTCCCACTCTCCCCTCACAATCTCAACTCCACTCAGGAGTGGGGGTGAACTGCCTCCCTCCTTTGTGGAAAAACACACACCCACCTTTGTTCCCCACACGGCCTGACGAGCGCCGTTAGTTAAATCATACTGTGGGAAAAGTTTAGTAGATATTTCCAAACCCTGGTACTTCTCAAACCACACATTTATCCCTTAACCCCTTGCACTCCGGGCAATTTTCCTAAAAATGCCCAAAAAAAACGTGCCCAAAGTAAATCAAAAGCTGTTATTCAACCCTTTGCAGCATCTTCATGGGGTTGGTCTCATTTAAAAGAAAACACTTTGAATTTTTTGGCAAAAAAAAACATAATCTCTCTACGTGCTCCGGCCACTGAGTTACAGTCATCTAAACATACTGAACTTGAAGAAAATAAATTTGGACACGGTGTTTTTTTGGATACAAATGCTTGCAAATTACACACAGCTGTCCGATCCGGCTGGAAAATGCAACAGAAATGTAGAACCAAGTGTTATTAAGCTGAGATCCAAATTTGGTAACAATACCACAAAAAATAAATATTTTACACAGCTTTGTTCTCAGGTTGTTCCCAGGCATTTTGGAACTGTGCCAAATTGTGCCAAATGGCACAGTTTGGAAAAACGTCTATAACTTTTGAATAATTCAATGTAGAATCTTCATTTTAGGCTCTAATGAAAGGTCACATTCAGGGCTGTGTCTGTGTGTGTGTGTGGGGGGGGGGTTGTCCCCCCCCCCCCGTCGCTACAGAAGATGGCCATCGCTACATGATGGAATAGACTCATATGCTTCCCCCCCCGCGGACCGGGGGGAGTTCGGACCGTGAACGCCCCCCCCGCTCCTCTTCTGCAGCGGGGGGGGGGGGTGGGAATGTTCACGGTCCGAACACGGCAAATGAACCGTTTATAGAGGCGCACGCACTTCGTACTTCGTGCGCAGTACAGTTGTAATTTACAGATCGGTCAAAAGTCATTTTTGGATTACAGTTTTCAGGGAGAAATAATAATTTAGCTTATAACACCTTACCTCTTCACAGCAGCAGAGTCCTGGCGAACTTCTCTTCCCCATTGTCAGACAAACGCGACGCTGGTCCGCTCGTGGATCCCGATCAAAACATAATTCCAATATTGCGGTTTTGGTGAATGATTTACGACCTTTGTCGTCGGCCTCCGTCGGTCTATGATGACGGAAGAGAATCCTAAACGTCTATTCTGCTGGAATGAGTGCAGGTCCCACTTGTGGGTGGTCTCCATGCTGCTGGGTGAGCCTGGGTCTGTAGCAGGTTCGTCCAGCGTCCTTTGTTTTCATCTGCTGCAACAGTAAATATCTCTTCACCAGCCCGAATTTCTGTGCTTCAATTGGCTCCTGCATCACAGTAGGCGGGTCCTCCTTCCTAGGTTTTCATTCATTGGCTCTTCATGGTTTCAGAAACCCAATTCAGGGCTCTTATTAGTCGAATGAGAGGTCAATCAGATGAACTAATCTGTTCGCGGCTGTGACTGCAGCTTTTTTTTTCAGTGGCGCTTGGAGGCCACACCACCTACATCACCACCATCAGTATCTCTATCATGCGTCATGCGTCCAAGCGCGCACGAGTGCGCTCTCGTGCGCCCTCGTACGCAGAGACTTGCCCGCCCGCGGAACAACGGAGTGCAAGTGGTTAAAGACACAGAATTAACAGACATCAGTGTTCACACTGTGGACAATCCAAACAACAACTATTTTTGTTATCATGGACAGTCTCTCTCTAAGGATGGTTAAAAGATTCTTGTGCTGTACTATAAATTATTACTATTTTTATTATCATGGACAGTTGCTCACTAAGGAATGGTTAAAAGATTATTTTGCTGTACTGTAAATTATTAACAAAGTTTTTTGTTTTTTTTCCAGTACCGGCACCAGGCTAGCCCTGGTTCTCTTAATTTGGGAGACGAACACGGGTGATCGCTGCTCACCGCTGTTCTCTAAGTCTTGTAATTATTTCGGAACAGACTGCATCAGAAATTCTTCACCCACGTGGCATCGTTCCTTAACGGCATCGGGTCAGACACTTAAATTCCCCCCGACATCAGGCTAATCCTGGCTATTTTAATTTGGAAGATGGACATGGCCGTTGTCCCCTAAGTCTTTTATTGATTCTGGGTACAGACTGCTCCCAGAATTCCACCGACTTGTCCAACTGTATGCAGAGGGCACTTTCACTGAAGCCTTGGTAGGTCTCCTGTACAAGAGGTACCGTATCATACAGCTCAGTGCTATACTGATTTAAACAAACATGGCTTCGCTCCCCAGTGGCATCGGGTCAAACACTCTAAATGGCTCCCCCTGGCATCAGGTTACAAACCCTGGCTATTTTAAATTGGGAGACGAACCCGGATGATCATTGACCACCCCATCCCCTAGTCTCGTATTTATTTTGGTTCAGACTGACTCCAAAATGCTTTAAAATTTGGTGGACTATACAACCATGAATTGTATGTCCTGATCGCAACCGTCCTAAATCAGACTGATAATAGGACACATGCACTTTCCTTCACGTGAAACTATTTGTTCAGACTTTACATGTGACTCCCAATTAAATTATAAAATTTGGAGATCAGATATACCCCTTAATCAGACAACTGTAAATTTAATATGGCCAAAGTGCAGAAATTCGTGTAAGATTTTCTGCTTACCTTTCTGTTTGGGCGCCAAAGTCGTCTAAAAAGGGTCCTTCCGATCTGTTCTGGACTCGTCTCAGAATAGTTCAATCCAGGTCACAGCACCAAAATTGTTAAAATCCCGATTCTTTGATTGAAAGATACAAGAATAAGCCGGAGAATTCTTCAATTCAAAGATGCAACATTTATTCAGAGGTCACATGTAAAGCAAGCAGTGCTGGGTGCAGTGTGGCACAGCCCCCTTGGGAGCGTAATACTTCAGACTGTAGTTTGACACTTAACATAGTTGTTCATAAAAATGTAAACAAAATATGTGTAGAATATGTGTTGAGCATAATGGGAGATTACCTACAGAATTATTATTTTGGCACTCTAACTTTTCATAACCCTTTCACGTTGGATTTTGTAAATGCCACCGTTGTACTTTGATTGTTGGTTCTGGGAAACACTTGAATTGCAGCTACATAGTTCATATCACGGAAGTTGTTACCTTATGGCCCTTTTCCACTAGTTCCTGTTTGGCCCTACTCCCTTCAACTCAGCTTTACTCGACTCAGCTCGCTTTTGTTTCCATTACAGCTGAGTACCGCCTGGGGTGGGTGGGATTTTTTTACAGCAAGGCGGCGCAACACTCTTGTGACGTAAAACACACGACACAACCAAAACACAGCATGGCAGCTTACGAGGTGACTCCTCGGTCTCTGGCTTTTTATCAGAGTAAAGGCCTAAAAGAAGAGCCAGAGAAAGGTACAGGGTGCAAGATAAAACACTCTGGAAAAGTACTGGAGCGTTTAGGAAGCCATAGAGCCGAAGATGTGAGGATACGAACCAGATCACATATGAAGGTAAGCTAATGATTGCTAATGCTAGTTTGCTTTAAGTCCACCGTACTACATTGTAATGTCTGCAAGTTATCGCTATTAGATACTAAAATATGTATATTGTGTGTGTGTTTCAGATAGCTCTCTTGTGGGAAAATTACCGCTTCAAACCGGGGGTCTGGGCGTTCAACACAGCCTCTCACTGATGTCACCCCAGTCTCACAAACACTCAGCGGTTATAGAACTTCAGAATGTCTGTAGAAATATTTAGCTTCTTGTCCAACAAATTGCTCTGATCTGTGTGAAAATCACGGAGAGACTGTTGAGAAATCATGGGATGTACAGTACCTGCTTCAGCAGCACTGAGTCTGTGGTGGTGTCATGGCAAAAAGTGATCAGCTGCCAAAATTTGATCACCAGGTGCCGTATTGTCGGGGTTATATTAGCCGTAAAATATATATTTCAACAGGTAAACAGTACTGAGTTAGGTATAATAATATATATTTAACAATTATGATGCATTTTAAGCCAAAACAAACTTGATGTAGGACTAAAAGCAATTAAAACAATACAGTCACAAGGTTACATGGAAATTACTTGATCTACTGGATAGATACATGTAGATACTGTATAAATATATATTCTCTGCTTCAACAATGTGCTATACATGTATTCATTTAGTATTGCACTGGGAATTTTGACAATAAACCTTTGTACTCGTTGCAGATTTGTCTCCACTTTTGTTTTATGTGTGAAGGTTACCACCAAGTGACATAAATACTAAAAGATTGGAAAAGCTTTCTAAGAACAATCCAGCAGTTTGAGAAATCACTTTTGGTTTGGTGTAAGTCTGTCAACAGAATTATGAACCATAAAGCAGTTTGTGTTAAAATGTTAAATCCCATTAAACCCTAACCCAGGGGTGTCCAATCATGTGCCATGGAGGGCCAAGACCCTGCAGGTTCTCTCTTCTACCCAGTCTCTTCAGCAAGTGTTTTCACTGAATAGCAGTCAGCGGAAGAAATTCGGTGGAATCTGCTGTTGAAGACACTAGTTGAACGTAAAGCCTGCAGAGTCTTGGCCCTCCAAGGCACATGATTGGACACCCCTACCTTAACCCATTATTAGAAAATACAGATGCTAATATGGCCCAGAATTCCTCCATATACTGGTACTATCACTAAAGTGTGCAGTGTCTTCTGCACTGGCACATCCAACAATACAGTCTTCAGTAAATAAAATAATTGTTTTTGGTTACTTTTTCTTAACAATGAGCCATTATTTTCAACATCACGGATAAATGGTTTGTACTGTTGATTCTTTTCACACTGGTGTCTTAACAGACAAAATAGAAAATCATGATGCAAACAAACTTTTTTTTTTTTAAACTTTTTCTTAACCCCTTAGCATTACTGCCAATTTTCCAGCGTGGAAAAGTAGAATTTTGGTTAAGAAAAGTCTTTCATTATTTACCACTACACACAGACAACATGGAAACATAGCACGGCTGGATTACCAAAATGTATCTAAGTATTTTTTCAACTACAATGTCATGATTCACTGCATCACAAGATTTTGTTGGTCCAAAACTGCTGTTGCAACCTACAACCTGACCTTGATCTATAGACTTTTATAGGATGTTTAAGGATTTAGACTCCATAATATACTGCAATAAAATTGTCTAGCAACGCTTTTTTTCTAAAACTTTGGAGAAAAGCTGTACATAACCTGATGTACAGCTGAATTTGGTCAGAAGAGAGGATATGTATATGTAATTTTTGACTCTTTTTTCCACCAGTGTCATAACAGACAAAACAACTATGATGCAAACACAGTCACTGGTTTATTACAAATATCAGCACAATTACAGACCGTTTTGTTTCGTATGTACACAAGTTAAAAAAAAACACTGGGGGTGGGGAGACAGGGTCACACATGCCAGCCACTCATCGCTTTCACAAGCTTGCCCAGTTCAGCCAGGAAAGCTTGATTGAAGGCAGCAGTTTGTGTCATCTCCTCCCTTTGGAAGGCGACTTCTTGCGCCTTTGCTTCACATGCTTCACGTTCTTGATGGCCTGCATGTGCTGGGCAAGTGCTTCACGGTGCTGTTCAAGCTGCCGTTCATGGAGCTGCACTTCGTCACCATGCATCTGGGCAATCACAGTGGCAAGGTTCGTTGTGGGATGGCTCCTTTTCCTCTTGCCTAGATGAAAGACAGAAATGGATGGTGGTTAGTTAAAGCAAGTTCAAAACATACATTCGGAAAATACACTTGTGAAAGCCAGTGGTGGGATGTGACAAAAATGCTTCGTTGTTGTATTTTTAGCACAATTGTCATGTTGCTGCACCTCAGTAGACCAGATTTTGCAGGCACCAGGTTATGTTTAAAATAATTTGGTTTTTTTGTGGCCTCAGAAATCTGAATGAGTTAATACAGTCAACTGACTTGAATCATGAAGCACGTTGACTGCAAGTACATTCAAAAGTGAGTTCATGTGCCACATCAGTTATTTTGGATAGATTAAAAGTAAAAATTAAAAGAAAGGAACAGAATAATATAACAAAGGGGAAAAAAATCTTACAAGGTCAAATTAAACAATAACTCCTCTGATTATACAGTTCAGCATAAGTTATCCGAAATGGGTGATGGCTGAAGCCGCAGCTTATATTGCCCACCCATATTCCATCCAAAAATTCAAAAGATAAACAAAACAAGAGCAATTACAATTCAGAACATAGCTAAGACAAAATGTGACAAAAAAACAAAAACTAAGCAACAACACAACACAGACTGAATATGATAATTCTTATGTGATTTTACATGTCATCTTGTATATGTCCCGTTGTGGGACTAATAAAGGCTTATCTTATATATGTTTGGAGTATTTCTTCCTTTAGTTTTTGTTTAAATTGTCCAAGCGTTGTACATGATTTTAATTCAGGTCCAAAAGCGTTCCACAATCTAACTCCTTGCACTGAGACACTGTTGCTTGGTGGTAGTTCTCACTGAAGGTTTTTGAAATTTACATGTTCCTCTGAAATGGTATTGTTTCTCCCTTATTTGGAACAACATATGGATATTTACAGGCAGTGATAGATTCTTCATTTTAAACATTATTACTGCATTTTTAAAGTCATCCAGATCTTTCAACTTGAGAGCTTTTAATTTAAGAAAAAAGTGGGTTTGTTGGTTCCCTGTAAGCAGCTTTATTTATTATTCTAATAGCTCTCTTCTGAAGCATAAAGATTGGATATATGTTTGTTTTATATGTATTTCCCCATACTTCAGTACAATATGCCATGTATGTGAGTTTTTCAAAAACAAGAATTATATCAGTACTTCCTCTGCCACAGCTACAAATGGGACGAGGTTGTGGACCCCTGACAAGTGAGCACCCCAGGATCCACTCTGTACATGTACAAGTACATTTTCAATCCAGAGACTTATGGTGGAAAAGAAACAACACAACAACACTGTTTTTGGAAAAATCCACAGAATAGGTATGTGGGTCTATTATGAGGCTTTAGGAAATTATATGAATCACTTTATAAATCACTGGTTTGAAAATGCCCTTGTATATGTTGAGATTTTGGATCCTGGGGTCCACTTGACCTGTATCCATAAACACAACAGGGTGTTAATCTTTTGTTTATTGTGCCTTACCAGCACTTGAACGTGTCATGCCAGACGTTGATGGAGCTGGACCCCTGGCATGTGGAAACAGATTCTAGAGAGAAAATACACACAACTTAATGCAAAGCACCAAAGTGCAACACGTACACAAAACTTTTTAACCAGGATTAGCATATTTCATCGTTTTGCTCTCACAAGTGAATACTTCAGACAAAGCAAGCGTGAATCAGCAGTTGGCTATTAGCTAGCTAGCTAGCACTCCTTGCTAACACTTGTTAGCCAGGAGAGAATGGCGTTGTTATTGCTCAAAAAAGTGAGCTTGCCACCAATAGGATAAATAAGTGAAAAGATGCACAATATCACAAAACACTCACCATCCATGGTCTGCAACAATGACATGTTGACCTCAGTCTCCCTGCCATTGCTCGCCGGCCGATGGCTGTAAATGGCATCCATTGCACCTCTTCCAGTTCTTTCTGTTCACCCCACTTCGACCGCTGTGATCCTTGATGGCCCGGTAATCACTTTTCCTTTTCTTCAGCTTCTCCCTACATTGTTTTAATGTCCAGTTGTATCTGTTGGGCTGTCATCTGTTCGGAGACCTCCTGGTAAACTTTTTTGTTGCGGGTCGCTCCATCTAACTCTCTCTGGATTCTATCATCAGCCACCAAGCACTGAAAAGTCTGCACCTCTTCGTTGGACCACGGTGAAGATTTCCTCGAAACCTGCGAAGCCATTGCTACCGTATACTCCAAAGCTGTGTTTACTTGTGTTTACTTGCTGAAGAATTTTTTGCAAATGGCGGTTGTATATTCTGCAGAAGACAGCGCTCTCATGATGTTACGCCCTGACCAATCAGTGGCCTGCAGTCTGTTGACGTCACATTTTCAGCTCGACTCAGCACGGTTGGAACCCGACCGGACTAGGTACAAAAAAACGTACCTGGTACCAGGTACGAATGGAAAACCCTACAAACCAAGTAGAGTTGAGGCTAGTAGGGCTGAGTGGGTACTGGTAGAAAAGAGGCTTTAGTTAGCAACAATCCTTTTGGAAAATGCACCCCTGATTAGCAAATGTGTGCTCTTTTGAGGAACTCTATTCAGGAGGCTGCATAATTTTGAGACTGCAGTAGTCATTGAAAGTAGGTTTTAGTGCTGACTTTGGATAAAATTGTTGTAATATTAGTTTTATTTAACTATTTAAACTGTTCTTGTGTAATTTGTTTATTACAAATGTGAAAATGTTTACATTTTGCCAGTAAACCTAAAAGGCAATGGGGGTTGAATAACTTTGATTGCAAATGTGTGTATATACTGTATATACTGTATATATGAATATTTGTCACACTTAGATGTTTCGGATCATCAAATGAATTTTAATATTACACAAATATAACCTGAGTAAATACATAATGATGATTTTAAATGATGACTTAATTTATTAAGGGAAAAAATCAATCCAAACCTACCTGGTCCTATGTGAAAAAGTAACTTTATCCCAAACCTAGTGACTGGTTGTGCCACCCTTGGCAGTAACAATCAAGCATTTGCAATAAATGGTAGTGAATCTTTTACATCACTGCTGAGGAATTCTGGCCCTCTCTTCTTTGAACAATTGTTTTATTTCAGCCGCATTGGAGGGCTTGAGGTCATGAGTTGATGGCTGAACTTTATCCTTCATGATTTTCTGATCGAGAGCACAAATCATAGTTCCATCAATTACAGCAAGCCATCCAGGTCCTGAAGCAGTAAAGCAGCCCCAGATAATCGTATTACTACCACCATGTTTAACTGCTAGCATGATGTTCTTTTCATGAAATACTGTTAGTTTTACACCAGCTGTAACAGCATGCACACCTTCCAAAAGTTGTTTTATCTCATCAGTTCAGAACTTTCTTCTTCTTCTTCTTCTTCTTCTTCTTCTTCTTCTTCTTCTTCTTCTTCTTCTTCTTCTTCTTCTTCTTCTTCTTCTTCTTCTTCTTCTTCTTCTTCTTCTTCTTCTTCTTCTTCTTCTTCTTCTTCTTCTTCTTCTTCTTCTTCTTCTTCTTCTTCTTCTTCTTCTTCTTCTTCTTCTTCTTCTTCTTCTTCTTCTTCTTCTTCTTCTTCTTCTTCTTCTTCTTCTTCTTCTTCTTCTTCTTCTTCCAGCTGCTCCCTTCAGGGGTCTCCACAGCAGATCTTCTGCCTCCATCTCACTCTATCCTTGCAACATCCTCTGTAACACCAACCCTCTCCATGTCCTCCTTCACTACATCCATGAATCTTCTCTGTGGTCTTCCTCTTTTCCTCCTGTCTGGCAGCTCCATCTTCAACATCCTCTGTCCAATATATCCACTATCCCTTCCTCTGCACATGTCCAAACCATCTCAGCCTTGCCTCTCTTTCTTTGTCTCCAAACCGCTCAACCTAAATTGTCCTTCTGATATTCTCATTTCTAATCTTGTCCCTCCTAGTCACTCCCAATGAAAATCTTAGCATCTTTAACTCTGCCACCTCCAGCTCCATTTCCTGTCTTTTTGTCAGCGCCAAGGTCTCCAAACCATACATCATTGCAGGTCTCACTACCGTCTTGTAAATCTTCCCTTTCACTCTTACTGCTATCCTGCTGTCACAAATCACCCCTGGCACTCGTCTCCACCTACTCCACCCTGCCTGCACTCTCTTCTTCACCTCTCGTGTGCATTTTCCATTGTTTTGGATGGTTGACCCCAGGTATTTAAACTCATCTACTTTCATTACCTCTACTCCTTCCATCTTCACCGTTACACCTGCCTCCTTTTCATTCACTCATGTATTCTGTCTTGCTTCTACTGACTTTCATTCCTCTTCTCTCCACAGCATACCTCCACCTCTCCAGGTTCTCTTCCACCTGCTCCCTACTCTCACTGCAGATCACAATGTTGTCTGCAAACATCATGGTCCACAAACACTCCTGCCTGACCTCATCTGTCAGCCTGTCCATCACCATGGCAAACAAAAAGGGGCTCAGGGCTGATCCCTGATGTAACCCCACCCCAACCTTGAACACATCTGTCACTCCTACAGCACACCTCACCACTGTCTCGCTGTCCTCATACATGTTCTGCACCACCCTCACATACTTCTCTGCCACTCCTGACTTTCTTATACAGTACCACACTTCCTCTCTTGGCACCCCATCATATACTTTCTCTAGATCCACAAAGACACAGTGCAACTCCTTCTGACCTTCTCTATACTTCTCCTTCAACACTCTTGAAGCAAACATTGCATCTGTAGTACTCTTTCTTGGCATGAAACCGTACTGCTGCTCACTGATTGTCACCTCTCCTCTTAACCTGGCTTCCACAACTCTTTCCCATATCTTCATAGTGTGCCTGATCAACTTTATGCCTCTGTAGTTACTACAGCTCTGAGCATCACCTTTGTTCTTGAAAATTGGTACCAAAGTACTTCTTCTCTACTCCTGAAGCATCCTCTCACTCTTCAAGATTGTGTTAAACAATCTGGTTAAAAAGTCCACTGCCATCTCTCCTAAACATCTCAATACCGCCACAGGTATGTCATCTGGACCAACCACCTTTCCATTCATCATCCTCTTCAAAGCTGCCCTCACATCTGCCTTGCTAATCCTCAGGACTTCCTTGTTCTTTTCTTCATCCATCCTCCTCTCGCTCTCATTTTCTTTATTCATCGGCTCTTCAAAGTACCCCTTCCACCTTCTCAGCACGCACTCGTCATTTGTTAGTACATTACCATTTCTGTCCTTAGTCAACTAACCTGGTGTATAGCCTTTCCTGCTTGATCTCTCTGTCTAGCCAATCAGTACAACTCCTTTTCTCCTTCCTTAGTGTCCAGCCTCTCATACAACTCACCTTTTCCGTTGCCTTTGCTACCTCTCTCTTTGCCATATGCCTCGATTCCAAATACTCCTGTCTACTTTCTTCATCTCCCTGACTATCCCATTTTTTCTTTGGTAACAACTTCCTTTGGACACTTTCCTGTACTTCCTCATTCCACCACCAAGTGTCCTTGTCTTCTTTCCTCTGCCCACTGGATACACCACATACCTTTCTACCCATTTCCCTCAATACTTTCACTGTACTTTCCCAGTCATCTGGTAATTCTTCCCTACCACCTAGAGCCTGTATCAACTTCTTCCTGAACTCTGTGTGACCTTCTTCCTTCTGTAACTCCCCCCACCCCAGAATCTTTGGCTCTGCCTTCACTCTCTTCCTCTTATTGCTTTGCAAAGTTGCTGTCTAGCTTCATCCTCCCCTGCCACTACCTTGCAGTCTCCTATCTTTTTCAGATTTCTCCTTCTGCATAGGATGTAGTCCACCTGTGTACACCTTTCTCCACTCTTGTAAGTCACCCTATGTTCCTCTCTCTTCTTGAAGTCTGTGTTCACCACAGCCATTTCCATCCTTTTAGCAAAATCCACAACCATTTGTCCTTCCACATTTCTCTCCTTAAGACCATACCTATCCAGGACCTTCATATTGCCTCTGTCCCCTTCACCTACAGTACATGCCCATTAAAGTCTGAGTCGTTCACCACTCTTTCCCCCCTGGGAATACTCTCTACCACTTCATCCAACTTACTCCAGAATTCCTCTTTCTCTTCTACCTGATATCCAACTTGTGGGGCATACACACTGACAACATTCAACATCACACCTTTGACTTGTAGCTTCAAACTCATGATTCTGTCTGACTCCCTCTTTACCTCCTGAATACTCTTCACATACGCTTCCTTCAAGGAAACTCCTACTCCATTTCTCTTCCTATCTACACCATGGGAGAACAGTTTAAATCCACCTCCAATACTCCTAGCTTTGCTTCCCTTCCATCTGGTTTCTTGAACACACAGTATATCTGCCTTTCTTCTCTCCATCATATCAGCCAACTCTCTGCCTTTACCAGTCATAGTCCCTAAATTGAACATCCCTACTCTCACCTCCACACCTCTGCCTTTCCTTTTCTCTGGCTCCCTCCTAACACACCTTCCCCCTGTCCTCCTCTTCGATCTTCCACCAACAGTAGCCCAACATCCACGGGCACCCTGCCAGTTAACAGCACTGGTGGCAGTTGTTGTTAACCCGGGCCTCAACTGATCCCGTATAAAAGTCTCATTCATCACGATCCGCATGTTTGATTTGGCAAAGGTTTTATGTTGGATGCCCTCCCTGACACAACGCTACCCAGTTACCCGGGCTTGGGATCAGCACTAGGAGTACACTGGCTTGTGCACTCCCTGTGGCTGAGTGCATCTTGTCAGTTCAGAACATTTTCCCAAAAATCTTGGGGATCATCAAAATGTTTTTTGGGGAAATGTGAGACAAGCTTTTTTTTTTTTTTATCTTTTTGGTCAGCAGTGGTTTTCACTTTGGAACTCTTCCATGGATGCAGTTTTACCCAGTCTCTTTCTTATTATTGAATTGTGGACCAGTGTCCAAACTGAGGCAAGTGACGTTTGTAGTTCTGGGGTTTTGTTTCTCATCTGTTCTTCTTTAGATTGTGGCATGATTTGTTACTTTTTGAGATGTTTTAGCCTACTCCATTTTGTCAGATAGGATCTATTTAAGTGATTTCTCGATTTAACAGGTTTGACAGTAATCAGGCCTGGGTGTGGCTAGTGAAATTGAGCTCAGCTTTCCAAAAAATGTGGTTAATCACAGTTCATGATGTAACAAAGGGCGGCAATTACTTTTTCACATAGGGCCAGGTAGATTTGGGTAGCTTTTTTCCCTTAATAAAGGAAATCATCACTTATAAACTGCATTTTGTATTTATTTGCATTATCTTTGTCTAATATTAAAATTTATTTGTTGATCTGAAATGAGCCAGTTGAGGTGGTATGGGCATCTGATCAGGATGCCTCCTGGACGCCTCCCACTTGAGGTGTTCCGGGCACGTCCCACCGGGAGGAGACCCCGGGGTAGACCCAGGACTTGCTGGCTGGTGTGGGAACGCCTTGGTATCCTCTCTGAAGAGCTGGAGCAGGTGGCTGGAGAGAGGGAAGTCTGGGCTTCTCTGCTTGAACTGCTGCCTCTGCGACCCGGACCTCCGGAAAAGTGGTAGAGGATGGATGGATGGATGGATGGATGATCTGAAATATTTTGGCGTGACAAATATGTAAAAATATAAGAAATCAGGAAGGGGCAAATACTTTTTCATGGCGCACGTGTGTGTGTGTAAAAATCAGTATTTCTCAAAGTCTTGTTAAAAGAAACAAGGACACAATGTAATGAATAGTGGAATGAGAAATAATAAAATAGGATGCACAGATAAATCATCTTAGCACTGGTATCGGCCGATATTCAATAAAATATTGGCAGTGGCTGATATTTTTTTGGTGTGTCCCAGTTGGGTAGCACAGATACTTTTCCTGAAACAGAAAACATCACTGCAGCTGCAAATTCTGACAACATCTGCAAGGGACTGAACCATTTTACAATATTTCAGTTTAGTTATATTTTTTATAAATCATATTTCTTTATCTTCCTTGCAATTAAGATATTATAACTGAACATGAAAACAAAAGAAACAATGCTATCAGCCATTGATCACCTTATTATTTTCAGCGTTGGTATGTGTATCAGCCCACGTTTTCACAATTGCTGTAACCATAATAAACAAGATGGTTTTAAGTATGGGTGGATTTTTTACCCTTTATAATATCATTTTCAATTTTTGTGGGTGTGAATGAAGATAATAGTTTTGCATGTAATAAATACAATTATATTTATTGATTGTACCTCAGAAATATACAGTATAATAACTTCAGCTCAAAATGTTGGCTGTGCACTATGGAAAAAGCAATCTCAATAATCTCTTATCCCTACAGTACATATGCAGTAATAAATAATATTAGCAATAATTAGAATACAATAATAGTTATGCAAAGACAACTATTAAATTAGAGTTTTAAAAATCATTTTGACTCAAGTGGATGGCAGAGTTCATCACACTGCATCCACTTTGAGTCAGAACCATTTTAAAAACTCTAATTTTACAGTTATAGTTATTGCTGGAGTGCTTGGTGGTGACAGCCCTTAGAGTTAGAAATGTTTACACACATACTGTCCATTAATGTGGAGACATGGGTCATGACATAACAATTCAGAATGATGCAACTTATTGTTTAGCTTGGTGTGAAGACAGATGCACTGCTTTATTAAGCACTGATAAATAAAGGTTTGTACCAAAATCTGCTCCTTATATAATAATAATAATAATCTGATGAGGTGGAAAGATGGGGACCTATAAGTGTTTCACAATGTGCCTGTTTTGTCCCAGCACGTCCTAGCGGGACCCCAGGACCTCCTTGCAGGAGCCCAGCGGAGAACAAACAGGCTGGCCTTCACACAGCTGGCCTCCATGCTGGGTGACAGGACAACAGGGCCTATTCATCATCATGTTTCTGTTTAAGTAAGAAAGTGCTTCCATTACAAACGGAGAACAGAAAAGTAACAAGGACCAGACACAGGTGATTACCCAGTCATTATATAATGTATATACTGAGATATATATATATATATATATATATATATATATATATATATATATATATATATATATATATATATATATATATATATATGTGTGTGCGTGTGTGCATAATTTACAGACAGAAATATGATGACAGTCACTGAAGGAGCACAATGTGATCGCTTTACAAAAACGTCCAGTAATACATGAGCAAACTGAACATGGAATACAAAGACTGGACACAGTTTCTGGACACAAACAGTGGACGTGTGAACGATTAAAAAAAGTCTCTTTGAGAATTTACAGGATAAAAGTGCATATTATTACAAAGCACAGAGCTCCTCCACAGCCCCATTTATAGAGAGTTACACTGACAAATATAATAATAATAATAATAATAATAATAATAATAATAATAATAACAAAAGTAATAATAAAAGTAATATACTAATAATAATAATTTTGTTTTATCAGACATGACCCTTGTAGCCATGCACTGAGACAATAACAGAGTGTAACCTATTTGAGTCTCTCAGACAGAACCAGTCAGAGTCAGTGTTCTACCTGCAGAACCCGCAGACGCGTCACGCTATAGTAGATGGTCCGGGGAACACAGGTCATCCTCCACGTCCACGTCGTCATCGTCATCGTCGTTGTCCTCCAGCAGGTATGAGTCCGTGTCCAGCCCCGCCGTCTTCAGCTCCTCTCCGCTCCTCTCCAGCTCCGCCTCGCCGCATTTCTCCGCACACTGCTCCTGCTCCTCCGCGCACGGCTTGCGCTCGTCCTGCGCCTTTCGCAGCTGCTTCTTGTGCTTCATCCTCCGGTTCTGGAACCACGTCTTCACCTGGGCGCAGCAGGTCGGCCATTACAGCCAGAGGGATAAAACAAAGCAGAGCTTTATTTTCTAGTTATATATTAGCGGAGTAATTTATGTATATAACTGTTTACAACGCATTTATTAATTTAGGGCATCAAAAAGCCTTATTATTTCATATTTAACAACCTATACAGACATCACATATTTCATAGTAGCTTCCCTATCTGAAAAGGGAGATTATTTATGTAGACTATATATATTTTTCATTTTTATTTAATTAACGTTTATTTTATTATTTTGTGTAACTATACGTGATTCTCCTTTTCACATTTCCAAACATAAGTTTTGTGTAATAATATAATAATAATAATAATATCGGATACAGCATGCATTTTTATAGCCATTCACTGTGTAAATGTTTTAAAACAATTTGTATAAGCAGTAAATATAAAAAATGTAACCTATTTTCATTTTTTCCAATTATTATAATTTCTAGATATTTTCGGTGTTCCCGTTTATCCCAAGAACATCCGATTAAACTCCATTGTGATGTGATCGGTGAGTAACCGGTTCATGTGTGTTGGCTGGAACTTCTGCATGTCAGTTATTTCCAGAACAGCCGTGTTCCTTTACATTTTATAGGAACATGTGTCGTTACAGTACAGTTACTGCGAACACCGGCAGGATGATGTTTAAGCTGCCGTTCCTCTGCACAAAGACTTTCTTTGTCATTTACAACAAAACAGACAGATTTAAACATTTAAAAATGGTTGAAAAAATTTCTAGCTTAATTAGAATTTTGCAAAAAAAAAAAAGCCATCGAAAGAAACAATTTCCTTTAATCAACGAGCGGCACCACGGCGGTTCCGTTTCCGCTCGGACGCTCCGACCCCGTCAACCTGCCAGCGGCGCCTCTCCGCGCCCTCCGCTGTGCGTGTGCGTGTGCGCGGCCGTGTCCGCACCTGGGTCTCGGACAGGCTGAGCGCCGTGGCCAGCTCCACCCTCTCCGGCGTGGACAGGTACCTCTGGATCTCGAAGCGCTTCTCCAGGCCCGACAGCTGCGAGTCGGAGAAGACGGTGCGGGCCTTCCTGCGGCGGCAGTGCTTCCCCGGCAGGTCGGCGTGGTGCTGGAACAGCGCCGGCATCTGCACACCTGCGCGCAAAAAGGCACAGAGAAAAGTCACAAGGTCACCCCCCCCCTTCAACTGCGGGCAGAACTGCGACCGAAGCTGCGGGAAACTCGGCCATTCATTTAACTGCAGAGATAAGCGCTGCCCTCCATTGTCATATTTTAGAACATTTTTTCCCACTTTAAAGGAACAGGAGCTGATTTAGGAGACTGTGACGCCACCAACCTACACCTAATAATTCTGGTTTAACAGGCCTTACCTGCTGCCACAATTTTCTATTTTACTGAACACGAATGAAAAATTTTGCATCTAAAATAAACGCAGAAAAGACCAAAAACTGCATAAAACTGTCCAGACTGAGGGAAAGAAGCTGTCTGGTGTTTAAACCCGCACGTGTCACTCATCTCTTGCGCGAGACATTTTCTCCAACTATCCCCACTGACACGTCCCAGTCCCCACCTAAAGCGGACAGCATGCCCCCCCACCACCCCCACCTTCTCCCAGCTGGACGTGACCGAGCTCACCGGAAGTGAAGAAGTACTGGTGGTGCTCCGGCTTGTGCAGCGCGTGGTGCGGATGCGGCGCCAGTATGGGGGTGGGCATCAGCGGGTACCCGTACTCCAGGATGGGCACGCGGGAGGCCAGGGAGCCGCAGAAGGGCGACGGGAGGACCTCCCTCAGCGGCTTGGGCTTGTGCAGGATGTCCTCGATGAAGAACGACGTGGACCTGTGCGTGGGCGCCGCGGACACGTAGTTAATGCTCATGGTGACGGCTCTGGCTCCGGCTCGGGTTTGCGGCTTTAAAGCCACTCCGGCATCAGCCTCTTCAGCTGCAGGACTGCCCCCCCCCCCCACACACACACACCCACCACCCCCACCAGCCCTGCGTGTGTGCGCGTGTGTGTGTGTGTGTGTGTGTGAGTGAGTGGGAGAAAGTGTGTGATGGCTGGAGAAACGCTCCGAGCATCACACCAATATCAGAGAGGGGGGGTTGGCCAATTACAGCTCGGTGAGGGCGTTTGGGAGGTGGGTGAGGGGGGGCGCAGGGGTCCGTGCCTCCCTCTGATTGGCTGAGGAGCAGTTGGGAGCTCCTGAAAAATGGAGCAAACCAGCAGATAAGGCGCACCTGTGACCGCCGCACTTCAGCCCAGCGCCACAAAGTCCGGCCGTCTCCTAGCAACGCGCACATTAGACCATGGCCTCGTGGGAGAATTATTTTTTGATTTAACCAAGATGCAGAAGTTTTATTTCATGGCAGTAGATCCGGCTGGTTCAGCTTCATAGTTTGTGGTTTTTGTGGAACCAACAGACTTTGTGCTGCCTGCAGTCATTTTAATTCTTCTCTTCCTCTGTCTGCACGGTGTTCAATTGCTGATGTTAGTTATTTATAACAGACTAGATAGGTCCTGAACTGAAACATCAGACTAAACATTACATCATACTCTCTATTATAAAGGGACCCAAACTTTTGGCTATCATCAAAATCTGTTAACAATGAACATACATTATATAAATGATGTCCACCTTATTCCTGAGGGCGCTGCTGAAGAAACGACTGTGGACAAAACATCCGGGTTTGGCTGAAGTCGTGTTAAATCAGTCAGCAAGAGTGGAGTAGCGGGGAATTTAAAATAGCGTTTTTAAATTAATTTTAATGTATAGTCCACATACGTGTTTTGCAGTCAAGTGGCAGTTAATTTCAGCACGTGTAGCTTTTGTATTTTTGAATGCTTTTGCGTAGTTCTGGTACTTGCTGCCGTTGGTGGTGAGACCTCGGCTAAATCTGCGGCTTCAACAGCAATGCGTAGATCATGCCCTGGAAACTAAAAAGGACCGTTGGTGTGATCGGTGGCGCTGACCATCCTGGACTCAGAAAAAAAAAAACGTATCTAACAAACATTTTCCCGCCCCTCTAAAATCCTACATTTGCACGTTAAATCAAAAAATAATGTGCCTCAGCTCGTTTTTACAAGCTCACTCACTGCACATGCGCAAAATACTCCTCAACAGTCCTCACCACGCACGCGCAGAACAACTGCACCTTTTACTTTGGTTTCTCGATACTCGTTGGGTTGGTGGGATGGCGGACGGTTACCTACACAAAAACGCTCCAGTTCGACTCTCATCTGTGACTGACCTTTAGATTGTTCTTCACTCCACTACTGACAGGTTCCTGTGAGGTTCGGGTTGGGGATTAAAGTGTGGAGTAGTTGGCTGATGCTGAAAGACAATAAAAGTGACAGGAACACAAACTGCTCTTCGACACCTTTCTTAAAGCTGTAAACGTCACGTATCCACTGCATGTGAAAAATCTTTTTTAAGTGTCTGTGTACGTTTTCTCTGAGTGACAAAACGTGCAATTTCATGTTTTTTTTTGTTTTTTTTTTTACTGCGACTGTACTTTGTACAGACAGGACAGACACAGCAGCACCAGGTATGTTCTCACCTGTATGAATGTCACAGATCTGACGTTTATATGTCACCAGATGCAAGGCTGCATGAAGTAAAATAATAAATAAAAAAAATAGTAACAGTTTGCTTCCTAAGGCTTAACAATTTAAGAAAGATATCAAACAGGTGTGTTTTTTTTTTGCATTCATTGCACTACACTGGAATGACAGACTTGATATTAGCAGCTTCATTATGCATTAATTTTTAAATTATCACAATATATAGATCAATAAAATTTTGAACAATTGTCAGAAAAGGTCTGTACGTGTCAAGTTAAAGAACAAGCATTCACAGCATGACAGCAACATGAGCATTTTAATTTCATGGTAAAACAAACAGCTGCAGCTGTCTGTTTTTACCCCGACATTAAAACAGCCAAGCACGGTGTTGTGGTTCTTTGTGGCTCTGACTAGATTCTACGTCTGCTCTGAGGTAAATCTGATTATGTCCAACCGAGACATTGATATATCTCAGAGCTTTTATTTGTTTACAGCATTAGCATCGTAGCAGCGGAGCTAACTAAGGGAGCTACAGTCTGCCAGGCCACTTTTTAAGGTCACATTCCCACCCCGCCACAGTCCTGGGATGTGGCATGATTATATTACTCTTTATGAGGTGCAAAAGGTCGTGTTCCCGCGTTTGATGCCAAAGTCATTTTTTTTTTTTTAAACAAGGAATAAGCTAGTACCGGAAGTTGCGCCCATAATTCATGCAGACATCATGGGGGCTAGGAATAAGGTGGATTAGTAATAATAATAATAATAATAATAATAATAATAATAATAATTTACTATTGCTATCGCTATTACAAAACTGGAGACTAAAAATATCAACTTTTACCATCATTTCTGTGGCAACTACAGCCTTATTATATTTCATTTTATTTGTATGTACCAGTGTATTTGCAAAAATTAGAATATTGTCAAAACCTGATTCTTTCCAAATAACTGAATTTCAAAAAGTCAGACTTTGATGTGGTCTGTGTTCACAGCACATAAACGGAACTATTTATTTATTTATTATATTTCTGACTATTATAGTATGCTTGTCCAGGGTGTAGCCGCCTGTCGCCCAGGACAGGCTCCAGTCCCCGGACACCTGAGAAGATTAGCTGCTGAAGGTGAATGAATGAAATAAATGATGAATGATGGCATTCTGAGTTTTGGAGCTGCACCGCAGTAACTTTAATGCTGTGGATCCAGCTGATGAGTTCAAACTGCTATACAATCATTTTGTAGCCACACCTGGACAAATATTTTTGCTTTCAGAATATTTTCATATTTTTCATATGATTCATGTTTTTTTTTTCTTCCGTGGTAATCATGACAGCACTTTTGCACGAGCCACTATGTATGTAGTTATTTTATGGAAAATAGTCTGTCTGCTGTTTTTTCTTCCACGTGCCACAGAGGCTGTTTTCTCTTTAAATGAACAACAGTCTGTTTATTGAGGGACGGTCAGATGTTTGCTGCTGCTGTGGCGAAAACACGCCGTAATCCAGCTCCATTTTAGAGCCTTAAAGGACCAAATCGGTTAAATTATTATGATTTTCTGAAGAAAAGCTTGTGACATTTGCTGGTTGGGTCGGTCAGAACAGTGACATCAGCCCACTGAGGAGCCAGACTGTGTCCCCACGTCCTCTGCTCTCAGTCCCACTGTCCCCCACTGTCCTCCACCAACTCCTGCTGCCTGACAATACAAAGTGACGCTCCTGTCGGGGATCAGACTGCCGCACGCCTGCGCGCTAATTCCGCCCAAATTGGCTGTAATTGTGGGTATTAAAATCCGGCAGAGCAGCAGCGGCGCTCCTGTGCCCGTTTAGGAGAGAAAGCGCTGCTGTAATTTGTTGATGTGGTCTTGTCGTCACATTTCCAATCAGCGCAGAATGCACAAGTGTCTCAATGCGGAGAGAATTCGGCTGCAACCGTATTAGGCAATTAAGGCGCATGTGGCGGAGTGGTAATGTGCGGACTGGAGGACACGATTCCATCTGATCAGATTCAGGGAGGACAAATTAATTAGTGGAATCAGGGTTTTTAATTATTATTTAAAAATTTATTTCTTTTAGGCCAAAGCGCCACATTACTTCTGCTTTAGTTTGCACATTTTCAATGGAAATGTAAATCAATACTGTGGTTTTGTCATGAGTGGAAAATGGATGCAACTGATCCTTCTAGAGGCCTGAAAATATTCCTAAACCAAAAGGCATTACAAGAGGAAAAAACAAAAAAACAAAATAAAATAAAAATAAAAAACGGAGGTTTTCTTATTAACCCTTTGCTGGGAGAAGAACCATGTTTGGTAACTTCAGAGAGGAGGCAAAATATATTCTATCACTATAATAATAATAATAACAAACGTCTAATATCTGCCAATAATGGTCTCGGGTTGGAATTTAAAATTTCCATTGCTATAATGTGTGCTATAAAGGGTTAAATCTTTCCTCTTGATGCTTCTTCTGCTTATTTGAGGCGCAGTGCAGAGAGCGGCTCCGCTGCTCCTGCCGGACCTGCGCTGCGGCGCCGTCACACGCACCAGCATAACCAGCCGCTTTATGGGGAAATTAGAAAGTAAATGGAACAAACGGCCATGAAATCTTCTTAAGGATCAGTTGCTCAGATCTGCTTAAGCGGATCTTCGGAGCAATTTCATTAAGTTAAAAAAAGGGTTGTGCGTCACTGCCGCTTTCACATGAGAAAGCAGATATAAACAGAGCAAGCAAACCAAATAAGAGAGTTTGGATTCTTTTAGAATATGGATTTTTTCAGCATGATTTGGCATTTTTTAATCTGGACAGTAGCAACTACTTCATTTATATTCTTAAATGTTTTTTTTTTTTTCTCACAGACTTCAATGGTAGGAAAAAAAAAGTGGATGGGGCTGTCTAATGCTTGGAATGTCAATATGCTTTCATTTTGTCATTTTATGACAAGGTATAAAGTGATAGCTGTACTTTGTTAATAACAAAGCAGTGTTTCTTTGAAAAAAGGCCTGTTGAATATTACAGTCGTGGCAGGCCAAGGGAGGGGCCCACTGCCCCAGTTCTGGTGCTTCTCATATGTTCCATTAATTTTACACTCTAATATGGGTTCTTATTGTGACAGGATTGTTTTTATAGTGCCCCTCATGGCAGGAATGATGTGAAGCACAAACCAGCAGACAGCTTCCTGAAACACAGTAAAATACGGCAAAAAAAAAAAAAAGACAGTCACGTTTCCTCCAGCGCTTCTTTATTGAAATAATTTCAAGACTTCATGCTCCATCTTCACACACGTCACCCCTGCTGCTGATGGTCATGATGGAGAGCATCTCCTCAGCCTCAGCGCACGTCTCCTGGTCAGCATCCGTGGCTCATGTCAGGATGGCGCTTCACGGTTTCCAGTGCGCTACTAGTTAGCGCTGCTGGGGCATTCGTGCATCCGATAAGCACATATATAGAATACACCTGAGGAGAGAGAGGGGCAGGGTCAAGGTGTTGCACCGTGTACACCCCACAGGCTCCGAACCAGCGCTCATTCAGAAAGCAGTGAGTGTGATGTGCTTAGTCTTTAAATGTGGATTTATGATGGACAAAAGATGGAGTAAAACTAGGTATACACTGTAATATAGGGGTTTAATGTGATTATTTTTTATAGTGTACATTGATTAAAATATTAGTGGTTTATATTTCATTCCTCTAACTAGTGTTAATTTTGTCAACAAAAAGTGTGACGAAGTATGTTCATCAACGAACCTTTTTTAAAGACTGACACGGGACAGGACAGGACGTAAATAGAGGTCATGTGATGCTGACTGTGACTAAACAGCACATGCGATTTTGTTGACTATTAAAGGTGAGACACAATTTAGTTTAAGAGATAAAAACTTTGCTGGACTATCTCATCATTTTCATTGACAAAAATTTATGAGCAGAAATATTCTAAAGTTATTTCTTTGGTTTATTATTTTACAGCATTTCTGTGTCCTTCCTAACTGTGTGCAGCGCAGACGCTCTTTTCCTGTACCGCGCCATTTGGAAAATACCAGTTGCTTCTGATTCAGCACCAGTGTACAGTATAGAGAAAAGGACGTGATGGCAATAAGATAATATAAGCCTTTATTAGTCCCACAATGGGGAAATTAGTGATGCAGCAGGGGATTGTCTTCACTGGGCTTGGGAGGAAAAGATGGTCGGATCTTTGGGCGTATTTTCAATACGTTGATG
This sequence comes from Pholidichthys leucotaenia, assembly GCA_020510985.1. NCBI lineage: Eukaryota > Metazoa > Chordata > Actinopteri > Cichliformes > Pholidichthyidae > Pholidichthys > Pholidichthys leucotaenia. The sequence goes on from CM035839.1 coordinate 242,015,611, forward strand.
AGGAATAAAACGACAGAATGTGTTGTGGAAATAGAGGGGGACAAATGCAGCCACAGAATCAAGGGAAAAAACACCACAAATCTACAGAGACACCTCAAGGCTTTCCACCGACACATCGTGGTAAGTAAACATGATATTGTTAGCATTAGCCAGATTTTCTTTAGTTTTCTGTTTTAGAAAGCCCCCGCTAACTAAGAGGCTGTGGTACCGTGTTACATAATAATGTTAAAGTGACATAAACGCTGTGTTACTGTTCATTAACATGAGCTAAAAGGAGCCTATATGGAGAAGGAAATGAAAATGCTCCTTGCGTTACTTTAACGTAAACATAATGACTTTTAAGTTTCTGGGTGTTCATATTTCTCACAACCTTACCTGGGCAGTTAACACCATAGCTACGATAAAAAAGGCTCAACAACGTCTACACTTTCTGAGGCTCCTCAAGAAGAATGGCCTGAATGTACAGTTGCTGGTTTTGTTTTATCACTCTGCTATTGAGAGCATTTTGTCATATGGCATCACGGTTTGGTATGAGGGCTGTTCAGCCGCAGACCGCAAAGCCTTCCAGAGAGTGATCGAGACTGCGCAAAAAATCACTGGCTGTTCTCTCCCTTCTCTGGAAGAGATTTCCAGGTCTCGGTACCTCAACAGAGCTACTGCCATCATTAAAGACTGTGCTCATCCAGGCCATGATTTCTTTCACTTGCTCCCCTTGGGAAAGTGGTACAGATCCCATAAAACCCGGACTACCAGGATTAACCATAGTTTTTTCCCAGCAGTACATATTTTGAACAGATTTATATAACACGTACAGACTGCTGATATTATTTTATGTTATTTTAGGTTATTTTGTGGCAATAACCTTGTGTGTATAAGCTGGTCTTATATATTTATCGCTCAGTATGTTTTCATTATTGCTACATACGTATTGTATTCAACTTTTAGGTAATATTGTTTCAAGCATTATTTATTGTTGTAATTACGAGAATGTTAAATGCATGAGTGAACTGTGAGTGTGATAGTTTGTTTTTAGGGAGCAGCATCTCAATTTCGTTGCATTGTTTATTAGCAATGGAATGACAATAAAGGCACTTTGACTTTGACTTTAATGATGCACTGGTCCTGTATATTTGCTGGATTAGACTGGGCAGTCCATGTCTGGATGTATTTCCAAATGTAGACCATCAGAGCAGACTCTGCAAAACTGGATTCCTCCCTGTATTTTTCATCAGATAAGGGTAAGATCACGTGAATTTTGAAATGGGTCTAAGACAAGAGAAAATGTTGGTTTTCGCTAATTTATGTTACATAAATAAAAGAGACTAAAATACAAATTTTCATTGACTAAAACTAGACTTAAATATCAACAGTTTTTGTTGACTAAAACTAGACTAAAATGCACAGACTGTTTGTCAACTAAAATGTGACTAAACTAAGAAAGGATGGATGTGACTAAACGTGTTAAAACTAAAATGAGCATTTGACAAAAGATTAAGACTAAAACTAAAATAAAAAAATAAAAAAAGAACTGCCAAAATTAACACTACCCCTACAACAATAAATGAGGCTTTTTTCTGCTACCATGAGACACTTAAAACTACCTTAAATAAGTTGTTTAGATCAGCGTTTTACAATCAGGGTCCCCAGACCCCAGGGAGTCCATGAAAGAATGTTCAGGGTTCCGTGGGAAATGATCTAATTTCACTTCTTAACTGGTGCAAAAATTTGCAAATAATTTGCTGTTGTGCATGGGCGCCTGTAGTGGTTTGTCCATTTCAGTAGGTGGCAGTATAAAGCAATAATTCTAATAAAGAGGAGTCTGCTTCCTCTTCTTCATGCGTTTTATGGAAGTTAATGACCTTGTTAAGTCATGCTAGAGGTCATGGTGACGAGTTGAAAAACATCAATTACAGCGTAATAATTAGAGTGATTTGTGAAGTGAAGGATTCAGATTCCAAACTGGGCCCTGGACAAAATCCTGACACAGGCGAAGGACCGAGCAGCTGTCAAAAGAAAGCTAAGACAGCAAAGGCAAGGCAGTCCAGCAAAAGGTACTTTTCCTTTGGATTTACTTCCACCGGTGACCCCACTGCATTGATATCATTATGCTTGGTGGGAAGAGAACAACTATCCAAAAGTGGTATGGTCCCATGCAAGCTTTAACATCATCTCAAAACGAAACACTCGTCATTTCAGGGAAAGAACACTGACTATTTTGTCCATCTCCATAAGTACACAGAAAAAGTTAACTTTAATGACTTTAATTTGCGTTGTAATTTAATGAATCTACAGACGTAAGTGGACACACAACTCTTGGCCAATGGGCCTTTTGTGGATGGAGGTGCCATCAGAGAAAATGTCTTATTTTTCCTGCTAGCTAGAATACCATGGTTTACGGCTAGGCTTTGCACCTTTGGGCTCATTTGCTCTCACTTTCCACAACATATCTTTGTGAACTGGGCTTTTCAAGCATGACTGCTATAAAAACAAAAAAAAAAAAAGGGAGAGATTAAGAACTATGGAGGAAGAGGTTCAGTTCTGCCTTGCTTCAGTTTCTGCCAGGGTATCAGCTTTGTGTTAATCTAAAAAGGCCCAAGTTTCACACACTACTTACAAGACTAAATTGTCATTCCACATGCAGTAATAGACTACAATGTTTCATTTGTGGTTGGTGGGGTGCAGCAGGATTTTTTTTCAATGTTAAACACACAGTTGCCCTGTGGGAGGTATTGTTGCCTCACAGCAAGGGAGTCCTGGGTTTGAGTCCAGGCAGCACCCTCTGTGTGGAGTCTTTGGTTCTGTGGCTTTCCTTGGGGACCTTCAGTGTCTCCCACCAAAATGAAAAACAAATGTCCTTACCTTCTCAAAGTTTAAGAATACATGTATATAACTTCCTGTTTGGCTACAACACAGTTTATTTAGCATCCACAGTGCATGCACATAAGTACATAAACTGCCTACCTTCTGTGTCTTTATTTGCTGAATACTTCATCTCAGTGGTATTTTCCAGTGGATGATGGATACTGCTTCCCTCTCAGCCATTTTCATATTCACATGGGGGAAAGCCTGCTGACTCAGCACGTATTGCACAGCGTGATGGAAGCATCAGAGATGAGCGCTGTTCTAAAAGCATCACTTACTGATAATGCCACATCATTGATTCAGCTGCTTTACTAGGACGTAGCAAGCATCTGCGTCTCACTGTTTTCCATCAAGTAAATACCAAATGTGTAACATTACATACTTTGTTGTGTTTTTTTTTTTCCTTAACACATAAGGAGATGCTGCCAGGAATGTCTATGACAAATATAGTTGCTGCCTTTACTACAGTATGTTACATGGATTTACGTTTCTATTCTAATAACCACTCAATGCTGTTACGCCACATTAACCCCCAGCATGGATGTCCAAACTCCCCACAGCAAAGCCTCTCCCGACGGACGGATTTAAAGCGTGACCCATCTGGGTGTGAGGCAACAATGGAAGCTTTGGGGCCACCTTTGTAAAGTGGAACATGACAACTTTCCTGTTCCAGGCAGCAACACTGAAAAGACTACAACTGGCACCTTTTACAGCCTAAGTCTTAATAGCCAATCAGAGGGTGCTTTGTTAATTGGTGGCTAAAATTGTTCCCTATGATTGGGCTACTTGGACAAAGGCTGTAAAACACTCCAATTGTGTTTTTTTTTTTTCCAGTGCTTTTGCAAGTGATGCAGGGCAGGCCCACTCAGGCCATCATGGAAGTGACAGTCACCTGTTCAAAAATATCTGAGAAACATTGTTTGATTAAGGTGAAAATATTACGTGGTCTTGGTTTGATTTTCTCTAAACTGTTTTATTTACAGTTGTACGCAAAAATTTGGCCGCTGCTTGACAAACAGTATTTTTTTTGGTGATTATTTTAAATTGATGTGCCTGTTTAATTAAGTGTGTAGTGTACCCAGTCTTTTTGCACATGCCACATTTGTGTTTATTTATTTATTTTTATTTTTTGCTATCACCCCAAAAATATTAGTGATTGGTCCTTGGCCAGTTTCTTTGTGGTGGCAAACGGTAAAACACACGCACACGCACACGCACACGCACACGCACACACACACACACACACACACACACACACACACACACACACACACACACACACACACTTCCACATCATTAGGATCTAACTTCTGAAAAATATGTCAGCGGCAAGAGAGAATTATTTTTCAGTTTTGGACTGATGTGGTTCATGAGTAAGTAATTACAACATATGACGTGTCCAGTTTAAAGATAATTTTAGACATACATAATTCGAAATTAACAAGAATCAAGAACTCTACAATGCATTGTCAGCGAAGTGTCGGTGACACGAGGAGCCTTGACTTCCTGTTTAACAGACAGACAGACAGACAGACAGACAGACAGTGTGGTCGTCCAGTCAGTGAGGATCCATGTCAATAGCAGCTACCTTCCTTTTGTGGTTTCAGTTAATGTTAAGTCTTTTCCCTTTTTTTTTTTTTTTTTTTTGCTATTGTCATTTGAACTTCAGGGCCATCATTACCTCCATCATTTCCTGAAAATGGCATCAATATCAGCTGACAACCATGTGAATTATACAGTTAACATACAAACATACAAAGCAATGAGCAAATGAATGGCGCTCAAACCCCTTTGACTGAGGTTATTTAGATTAAACTTCTAATAGATGATGAAGAGTTAAAATGCAGTGTTTTTTTCAAGTCACTTTTTTCAAGGTTTATGTCATTATACGGTGAGCGACAGTGGCTCAGGAGATAGACCAGATCATCCAATAATCAGAAGGTTAGCGGTTTGGATCCTGCTCCCCTCAGTAATCCTGCCGTTGTGTCCTTGGGTAAGACACTTCACCCACCTTGCCTCCAGTGTCTGTGACACCGGTATATGAAATGATGAATAAATGTTTGGTGGTGGTCAGGCGTAGCCACATTTCTGTCAGCCTGCCCCAGGACAGCTGTGGCTACAGAGGTAGCTTATCACTACCATTGTCTGTCTATGGCAGGGGTGTCCAATCATGCGCCATGGAGGGCCAAGACCCTGCAGGTTCTCTCTTCTACCCAGTCTCTTCAGCAGGTGTTTTCACTGGTCAGCAATCAGTGGGAAGAAGTTCAGTGGACTCCTGCTGTTGAAGGTACACTGGTGGAGGTAAAGCCTGCAGGGTCTGGCCCTCCAATGGCACATGACTGGACACCCCATGGTCTATGGTGTGGATTGAACAATGGATTCACTTCAAAGCCCTGTGGGTGTCATGAAAAGAGCTACATAAATCTAATCCATCATATTATTATTATTATTTGGAAAAAAAAATCACATCACAGTTTTGACTTGAGAGCACTCAGAGACTGCATACTTCCACCAAGGATCTGTTTGTGAGCAGGATACACTGGTCAACACCAACTCATTGTCCTGTTTTTTTGTTTTTTTTAGCTGATTTAGGCAATCTTGATGTGCTGATCCAAAATCCATTGGTTTTGCCTTCAATCAGGTCAACTTTTTGAACCTAGGCCACATGTTTTTTACGTTTTTTGTTACATGTACGGGTATTTTTGCTTTATATGATGCAATATTCTTTTTTATTTCTTGAAATCTCTAAAATTTGAACAATGATGATGTAACATTCAATTTACATGTACTTTCTTTTATCAATGTCTACTATTCAATTTACAGTACAACCTGTACAACTGCTGTACAACTGCTTAGAACTTAGCATAAAAACCTGACCTGATCGAGAGAAACGGATGTCATTTTTGGAATCAGCGTGCAAATTGCTTAAATCAGTTGAAAAAACACAGACAACTTACAAAAAAAATATTTTGTTATGTTGTGTTATGGAAAAAGTACTGGCGGGATTTTGATGAAATTTTGAGATGAGGTAGCCCTCGGACTACGGATGAACCCATTAGATATTGGAGGTGGAGGATACAGATTCAGGATCACTTTTTTTTTTACTTTCTTTAACATTACGAGATAGGGCCTCGGCAGAGGTAAGCACTCTCAGATCACCTCCAAAATGTAATGGGTTCATCCGTAGGCCAAGGGCCACCTCTAGTGCAAATTTCATCAAAATCCTTCCAGTAGTTTTTGTGTAATCCTGCTGTACACAAACAACCATGGGCCTTGGTAGAGGTATGTGCTCTCGGATCACCTCCAAAATCGGGTGACCAGGTGTTCCACTTTGTGTGCACAGCAGTTTGACCTTTTTTTCGGTCATCTCACAAATAAAAATGTTGTCCCAAATTCTTATAGCCTCAAATTTTTCAAAAGCTGCATTAGTCCATGAGCTAGGCACTCACTGGTATCACTAAGGGTGACTAAACGAAAGTCATCTTCTTCTGGCTGCTCCCTTTAGGGGTCACCACAGTGGATCAACTGTCTCCATCTCACCCTATCCTTGCATCATCATCTGTAACACCAACCCTCTCCATGTCCTCCTTCACTACATCCACGGATCTTCTCTGTGGTCTTCCTCTTTTCCTCCTGCCTGGCAGCTCCATCTTCAACATCCTTTGTCCAATATCTCAACCATCTCTCCTCTGCACATGTCCAAACCATCTCAGCCTTGCCTCTCTTACTTTGTCTCCAAACCGCACAACCTAAGTTGTCCCTCTGATATACGCATTTCTAATCTTGTCCCTCCTAGTCACTCCCAATGAAAATCTTAGCATCTTCAACTCTGCCACCTCCAGCTCCACCTCCTGTCTTTTTGTCAGCACCATGTCTCCAAACCACACATCATCGCAGGTCTCATTACCGTCTTGTAAATATTCCCTTTCACTCTAACTGCTATTCTTCTGTCACAAATCACCCCTGACATTCATCTCCACCCACTCTACCCTGCCTACACTCTCTTCTTCATCTCTCTTGTGCATTTTCCATTGTTTTGGATAGTTGACCCCAGGTATTTAAACTCATCTACCTTCACTACCTCTACTCCTTCCATCTTCACTGTTGCACCTGCCTCGCTCTCATTCACACTCATGTATTCTGTCTTGCTTCTATTGACTTTCATTCCTTTTCTCTCCAGACCAAACCTCCACCTCCCCAGGTTCTCTTCCATCTGCTCCCTACTCTCACAACAGATCACAATGTTGGGGAAATGGGCCTCCAAGAGATGTTTGGCACCAGAAAAGACATCAGAAAATTCATAAATGGGGATGTCCATTTAAGGTAACATAACCACTATTAAGTTACTACTGTGCAACTGCTACCATACCAAAATGTAAGCTAGAGACATATACCGAGTTAAAAATACCACATAGAATGTCTCACCTTTAGTGATACCAATACTTGAAATTAGGGGTCTTGGCTTGAGGACTATATGGATGCTTTAGCCTGTTTTAAATATTTATTTTTCTATCCAGGCAAATCAAAATTTGACACCATCTTGAGAGCTGATAACGTGTCCCTCATTATCACACTCAAAAATGATCTTTTTTCCACATTTGACTGATTGGGACCTGGTCACCCTCCTCCAAAATCTAATGGGTTCATGCAGTAGCCAGGCCAGTTTTGGTGAAAATTTCAGCTAAATCCGTCCAGTAGTTTTTGTGTACCTGCTAACAAACAAACTGCTGTATCACATTATCTCCTCGGGATGCGTCACTCTAAATGTGGCAGAAAGTTGAATCGAATCTTAGCAAGTTTCACTTTTCAAACTTCACCCCATACAAGAAGATGCAACTGTATTTGTTTAGTAATACTATAATTATGAAAAATTATAATGTACCTTATTTCTGCTGATACCACTTCATAAATGATATACAAATAAATACTTGATTATTTAGTCATTCTGTTGGGTGTAAACACTTTATTAATAAGCTAACCTATTTCTTGCCAAATGTTCTTTCAAACATCAGATATCAATTGATTTAATTTGCTCATCAGATAGATGTTCACCATCAGATATTTGTCAGTAAGTTACTAGAATTTAAGCACTGGAGGCATTTCTAGCAAAGTTCTCTTGATCTTGTCAAATAGTGGCCTGCACTGATAGATGAAATATGTAACAGCTATAATTGTCTTCTTATGATTTATATAGCATTTATAACCCCCATTAATAACATACATAACATACATATTCTATCAATAATAGCTTTATTATGGTCTTATTGTAAAGTGATACCTTTCTACCTCTGTGTAAATTCTTTCAGCCAGTCAAATTTCTAAATGTGATGCATTCAGAACACATTGTTTATGGGGACAGTTGCATATTTACCTGAAAAGAAGGTGAGCACCAGTGACACCCAGCCGATGATATAGGACCAGGAGAACCTCCAGTTTCCATAGCGTTTCCCATAGTAGTTAATTGTGACACCAGTGTATACAGCCATAGCTAGAAACACTAAAACACCTGAGCAAGAAAATGTCAAGAAAATGCTCATATTAATAATGTTTTTCTTGCATAAGACCATTTCCTCTTAACTGTATGAATTTTCCTCAGAGTGTTTTTTTCCACATAAATTTGCAATTTTTGATAAGGAAATTTTCACATTTTTATTCATAAATGTGAGATAAGATACTTATAAATTAATTTTTTTAATCATAAATGTGTTTTTTTTTCCTTGTAAATTTCATGTTTTAAAATTTATGCATTTTTTTCTCCTACATTTCAGACATTTCTTTTAATTTTTTCCTCATAAATTTGAAACTGGTTTTGAGAACACTGACTTTTCACACAAATTTGCACATTTTTACTCATAAATTTACTTTTTCCTCAGAAATTTCTTGGATTTTTTTGTCTCTTTATTTTTGTGATTTCTTTCTTGTGTATTTGAACCTTTATTCAAATAAATTCTTAAGATCTTTCTTCTACATTTCAATTTTTTTCCTTCTTTTGTTACTTCTACATTCTTCATTACATTTTAACTCATAAATTTGTGACTGTTTTTAAAGAAATTTGTTAGTTTCTTGCTAAGTAGCATTGTGGCCACATAAAAAGTTTTTCATTTTGAAAATAGTCAAAATTTCAAGAAAAAAAAGTCAAAATAGTATTTTGAGGAAAAAAAGACAAAATGGGAGAACCTGTCTTATAGTCAAGCAGACGCTACAAAATAGAAGGAGTTAAGCGAAATCATTCTTCAGAATCTGTTATTAATAACAAGGTCATTCTTTCTCTTTTGTCACATAAACACTGTGGTAATAAGTATGAGGAGAGCAGCTTGTGCTGAAGAAAAAAAAAAACACAACTTGGAAGACTTGGCAAATGACTTTTCTCAAAATCCTATTTCAACTTCTTTCTCAAACTTTTGGCTTTATTCTCAAAATGCAAAACTTTAATTTTAATGTGGCTCTAACACTCCTTGCTGGTTTCTTTGCTAACAAATTTGCTAGATTTTGTCCTCATTCCTGTTGCAACTTAGGCAATAATCGAAGAACACTATATTATACAGTATATGTGATACCAATCTCAGTCAAATAAGATATGCAAATGTTCTAAAATGACCACAGATGCATTAATTTCTGTTGAAAATAAGTTAATTTAATTTTCCAGTTTGGGATTAATAAAGTACATCTATCTATTACAATTTAACCAAGAACATTTCAACCTGGTATTTGAATCTGGGAAATCAAAAGTAAGTGAAAGAGTACAATCAAATCTACTTGAGTAAAAGTATAGCTTTCCCTCAAAAATGTCCATCTTGCAGGATGAAAAAGTATCCTGCAATAAAACAACTCACAAAGGTACAAGTTGGTAAAAAACAACAACAAAAAACCCCCGAATAAATTCAGTTAGTTTCAGTGGTGTGAAAAAGTGTTTGCCCCCTTCCTGATTTCTCATTTTTTTGTGTGTTTGTCTCACTTAAATGTTTGAGATCATGAAACAAATTTAAATATTAGACAAAGATAATAGGGCAGCGTGGTGGTGGAGTGGTTAGCACTGCGGCAGCACAGCACCTCACCCTTGGCCGGGGGATTCTGGGTTTGATCCCAGCCTTCGACCAGCAGTGATCTGTGTGGAGTTTGCATGTTCTCCCCGTGTCTGCGTGGGTTTACTCTGGGATTTCCGGTTTTCTCCCACATGCCAAAAAAACATGCAAGTTAGGTTAATTGGCATTAAAAACTGGGGATTCTAAATTGTCCTTAGGTGTGACTGTGAGAGTGAATGGTTGTCTGTCTCTCTGTGTTGGTCCTGCGATGGACTGGCGATCTGTCCAGGGTGTACCCTGCCTCTTGCCCAGAGATGCTGGGATAGGCTCAAGCTCCCCCGCGACCCGAAAAGGATTAAGCGGAAGAAGATGGATGGATGGATTGATGGATGGAGACAAAGATAACACAAGTAAATACAAAATGCAGTTTTTAAATGAAGGTATTTATTATTAAGGGGAAAAAAATCCAAACTTACATTGCCCTGTGTGAAAAAGTGATTGCCCCCTAAACCTAATGAGTGGTTGGGCCACCCTTAGCAGCAACAACTGCAATCAAGCATTTGTGATGACTTGCAGTGAGTCTTTCATAGCGCTGTGGAGGAATTTTGGCCCACTCATCTTTGCAGAATTGTTGTAATTCAGCCACATTGGAGGGCTTACGAGCATGAACCACCTTTTTAAGGTCATGCCACAGCATTTTGATTGGCTTCAGGTCAGGACTGTGACTAGGCCACTCCAAAGTCTTCATTTTGTTTTTCTTAGGCCATTCAGAGGTGGACAGTGGTGGTGTTTTGGATCATTGTCCTGCTGCAGAACCCACGTGTGCTTCAGCTTGAGGTCACGAACAGATGGCCGGACATTCTCCTTCAGGATTTTTTGGTAGACGGCAGAATTTATGGTTCAGTTTACCCACAGCAAGTCTTCCAGGTCCTGAAGCAGCAAAACAGCCCCAGACCAGAACACTACCACCACCATATTTTACTGTTGGTATGATGTTCTTTTTCTGAAGTACTGTGTTACTTTCATGCCTGATGTATTGGGGACACACATCTTCCAGAAAGTTCAACTTTTGTCTTATCAGTCCACAGAGTATTTTCCCAAAAGTCTTGGAGATCATCAAGATGTTTTCTGGCAAAACTGAGATGAGCTTTTGTGTTCGTTTTTGCTCAGCAGTGGTTCTCGTCTTGGAACTCGCCATGCAGGCCATTTATGCCAGTCTCTTTCTTATGGTGGAGTCATGAACACTGACCTCTAACTGAGGCAAGCGATGCCTGCAGTCATTTGGATGTTGTTGTGGGGTCTTTTTGCGACCTCTTGGATGAGTCGTCGCTGTGCTTCTTGGGTAATTTGGTCGGCTTGGCCACTCCTGGGAAGGTCACCACTGTTTCATGTTTTCACCATTTGTGGATAATGGCTCTCACTGTGGTTCGCTGGAGTCCCAAAGCTTTAGAAATTGTCTTTATTGGAGGAAGAAAGCAGACGAGACATGAGCTGATGACACAGAACTTTATTTCTACTCCAACACAGAACAGAATAACTCTGAATGCCCAAAGCAAACTCTTTAATACACTTTCTTTCCACCTCTGGCACCCAGGTGTAAACACATTAGTCATACCAGTTACCAAGCATGTTCCACACATCCACATGCACATTAACATACATGTCACAGAGCAAGGCTTCATACCACCCCTGCGTCCTCAGGTGTGAACCTGCACAGCGGGTGGGTGGAAAGGCACATCTTTATCTCTCACCTCTTCCCCATTTACCCATCTGTAGTTACCCCCCGAACACCCCGAAGTCCTGGGTGGAGTGCCATCTTCTTTGTTGTCACACTCCCCCCTGAACTACCCTAACCCCTATGACCTTTGAGGGCTTGAGCAAGTGCCTGCAACGGTGCTGTAGCGTGGGGCTGGTTGAATATGCCTTCCTGCTCGAGGTGGGTAGGAGAAAGACTTGGTTTCTATAGGGTGATGCGGTAGGGGAGAGGGGAAAAAGTAGTTTCCTGAAAACAGTCCTCTACAGGGGGAGCACAAACCTGTGGATCCACCATAGGTGGGCACCCACGCTGGGTAGCTTGAGCCAGCTCCACCTGCTCATCTGCCAACACATAAGAGGGCTTTAGCCTGTCTATGCCAGATAGTTTCCTTATGCCCCCCAAGGTCTAACACAAATGTTTTGCCCATGTTTCCAACACTCTGAACGGGCCGTTGTACGGCGGATGCAGTGGGGTTCTGTGGGCATCGTACCTAACAAAAAATGAATTTGGCTTTTTCCAGACGCTTTGGAACAAAGGTGCGGGGAAAACAATGGTGCGCCGGGCTTGGAACGCTGGCAGCCCCTGTCCCGGGAAAAAGGTAAGCAGGTGGATTGGTACTGGGTGCGAGGCTGTTGGCAAAAATTTCCCCAGATCCACAATGGCTGAGAAAAAACGAGCTCTGCCGGGGAAGCTGCCAGATCTTAGGCACGGCACGCAACCCCGATAAGACCCAAGGCAGGCGGTCAACCCAATTTGCGTCTGTTTGTGAGGCTCTGAGCGCTGCTTTAAGCAACCTGTGAAAACGCTTGCACAAACTGTTAGCCTGTGGGTGTATGCGGTGGGTGGCGGTGATAGCCCCTGTCTTCCCCATCAGAGAATCATTGTCTGCTCCCTCCAAAGGTAATAAAAATATAATGTATAAGCATCCCAAAGTGATTAAACACAAAGTTGGTAAAACTCAAATTAAACATGAAGCCTCTAAATTTTATGATTTGGCCTCTGTTCCTAAGATAAGATAAGATAAGCCTTTATTAGTCCCACAATGGGGAAATTCCTGATTGCTACTCATAATTTAAAAATCTTCCTCCTCATAATTTAAAAATTAAATGTGGTTTGTTAAATATTAGGTCTCTAACTCCCAAGTCTCTGCTAGTCCATGATCTGTTATTGATCATCAGATTTGATTTAATATCCCTTACAGAGACTTGGTTAGAGCAAGAGGATTATGCTGGTTTAAATGAATCAACTCCCTCTGGTTATTTAAACTGTCAAAATCCCAGAAGTTCTGGTCAGGAGGAGGAGTAGCAACAATTTACCATTCCAAATTACTAGTTAATGTAAAGCAAAAAACACGTTATAATTCCTTTGAGGGCCTGGTCCTCAGTATTGGGCATTTTAGCAATTTTAGGCTTAAACCTAATTTTATTTTCCATAGTTTATCGTCCTCCATAAACCTACTCAGAGTTTTTATCTGAATTTGCAGAATCCTTAGCTGATTTAGTGCTGAAATCAGATAGAATAATTATAGTAGGGGACTTTAATATACATGTAGATGTAGATAGTGATTACCTTAATTTGGCATTTAATTCAATATTAAACTCAATGGGTTTTTCTCAGAAAGTAGGAAATTCTACCCATTATCTCCACCACACGTTGAACCTTGTTCTGACATATGGCATAGAAATGGAAAATCTGGTAGTGTTTCCTCATAACCCTGTACTGTCAGACCATTGTCTGTTAACCTTTGATTTTACTATTTCTGACCATTTGGCTCCTATGGGGGGCGCGAAGTGGTTAGCACTGCGGCAGCACAGCAACTCATCCTTGGCCGGGGGATCCTGGGTTTGATCCCAGCCTCTGACCAACAGTGATCTGTATGGAGTTTTCTCCTCATGTCTGCGTGGGTTTACTCTGGGATTTCTCCGGTTTCCTCCCACATGCCAAAAAAATATGCATGTTAGGTTAATTGGCATCAAAACTGGGGATTCTAAATTGTCCTTAGGTATGACTGTGAGAGTGAATGGTTGTCTATCTCTCTGTGTTGGCCCTGCGATGGACTGGTGATCTGTCCAGGGTGCACCCTGCCTCTCGCCCTAAGATGCTGGGATAGGCTCCAGCCCCCCCGTGACCCGAAAAGGATTAAGCGGAAGAAGATGGATGGATGAATGGATGGATGGCTCCTACAGAAAAATATTACTACAGTAGATGCCTCTCAGATGATGCTGTTACCAAATTTATGCAGATTGTTTCCTCTATGCCATGTGTCAACACAACGGAAATAAGCTATAGACAGCTTGCTCCTGTAATTAATAGCATGGTAGATAGTGCTACAGCTTCTCTGCATCAGACTCTAGACATGGTGGCCTCTTTAAAAAAGAAAAAGTCTAATCAGAGATTTCTAACTCCTTGGTTCAACACAGAAACTTGTAGCTTAAAACAGAAGACTCGTCAATTAGAAAGAAAATGGAGCTCCACTAATTTAGATGAAATCTATTTAGCTTGGAGAAATCATCTTTTAATTTATAAAAAATCTCTGAGAAAAGCTAGAACAAGTTATCATTCTGCATTAATAGAAGAGAACAAGAATAATCCCAGGTTTCTTTTCAGCACTGTAGCCAGGCTGACAAAGAGTCAGGACTCTGTCAAGCCTAGCATTCCCTTAGAGCTTACTAGTCAGGACTTTATGAACTTTTTCAATAATAAGATTTCATCTATCAGAGATAAAATCAGTCAGATTCTTCCCACCGTTAACTTAAATACAGTAACTACTACAACTTCTTCAATTGACATCTGTTTGGATCAGTTTACTCCAATTGACCTTTTAGAGTTAGGCAAAACAGCTTCCTCATCCAAGCTTTCAACTTGTCTTTTAGACCCTATTCCTACTAGGTTATTTAAAGAATTCTTCCCATTTATTGGTAGCTTTATTCTTCAAATAATCAATTCTTCATTAACTTTAGGCCATGTACCGCAGGCTTTTAAAATGGCTGTAATTAAACCCTTACTCAAAAAGCCAACGCTGGATCCAGGAGTTTTAGTTAACTATAGGCCAATCTCTAATCTCTCTTTCATTTCAAAAATCTTAGAAAGAGTTGTTGCTACGCAATTATTTGACCACTTGCACGGAAATGGTCTATTTGAAGAGTTTCAATCTGGGTTTAGAATCCATCATAGTACTGAAACAGCCTTAGTGAAGGTTACTAATGACTTCCTGATCGCATCTGATAATGGACTTGTTTCCCTACTTGTCCTTTAGACCTTAGCGCAGCTTTTGATACTATCGATCTAAATGTTCTACTTGATAGATTAGAACACCATGTTGAACTTAATGGAACTTCGTTGCAGTGGTTTAGATCTTTATCTGATAGGTTCCAGTTTGTTCATGTCAGTAATGAGTCTTCTTTCTACTCAAAGCTCAGTCATGGAGTTCCACAGGGATCTGTGCTAGGCCCTACTCTTTTTAGTTTATATATGCTTCCGTTAGGCAACATTATTCGAAAGCACTGTATACATTTTCATTGTTATGCAGATGACACACAATTATACATGTCAATGAAGCCAGATGATAGTAATCAATTAGCCAAGTTAGAAGCCTGTCTTAAGGAAATCACAGCTTGGATGACTTGTAATTTCCTGCTGTTAAATTCAGATAAGACTGAAGTCATTCTTGTTGGTCCAAAAAACCTTAGACATACCTTTCCAAATCAAACTTTTAGTTTGGATGCAATTACTCTCTCTCTTAATAGCTCTGTGAGGAACCTTGGAGTTATTTTTGATCAAGATCTGTTTTTCAAATCACATATTAATTTTGTTTCTAAGACTGCCTTCTATCATTTACGTAATATTGCCAAGATGAGGAGCATCTTGTCTCAGAGTGATGCTGAGAAACTGATCCACGCTTTTGTTAGCTCGAGATTAGATTATTGTAACTCTTTATTATCAGGTTGTCCTAAAACATCTCTAAAAAGTCTTCAGTTGATCCAAAATGCTGCAGCAAGAGTCTTAACAGGTACTAGAAAGAGAGCTCATATCTCTCCGGTTCTGGCCTCCCTTCATTGGCTTCCCATAGAGTTTAGAATTAAGTTTAAAATCCTTCTTCTCACTTTCAAAGCTTTGCACAATCAGGCCCCTTTTTATTTAAAAGATCTGATATTACCCTATCATCCTAACAGAGCACTACGCTCCCAAAATGCAGGATTACTTGTAATACCTAGAATCTCCAAAAGTACAATGGGGGGCAGAGCCTTCAGTTATCAAGCTCCTCTCTTGTGGAACCAGCTGCCAATCTGGATTCGGGAGTCAGATTCGATCTCTGTTTTTAAGAATAGGGTTAAAACCTTCCTTTTTGATATAGCCTACAATTAGGGAGGGATCACATGTGTCTCTGAACCCTCCCTTAGTTATGCTGCTAATAGGTTAAGACAGCTGGGGGACCTCCAATAATTGCACTGGGCTTCACTCCTTTCTTCACTCTCAATGAAATATTTTTTTTGCTGGTCATTAACATCTGTGTGTTCTCTCTAATAGATTGAGTCCCCATCGTGCTGTTTGCTCTCTACATGTCTGTTCTTTTCATCTTCTCTATCCCCTCATCCCCCAGCCAGTGGCAGCAGATGACTGCCCCTCCCTGAGCCTGGTTCTGCTGGAGGTTTCTTCCTGTTAAAAGGGAGTCCTCTCCACCGTTGCCAAGCGCTTGCTCACAGGGGATCGCTTGATTGTTGGGGTCTTTCTGCAATTGTGGGGGTTTCCCCTACAGTTGAAAGTGCTATGAGATGACTGTTGTTGTGAAATGGTGCTATATAAATAAAGTTGAATTGAATTGAATTGAATTTTGACCCCCAGGCTGTCGGCCATCGCGGACCAGAGTTCTGAAACAAATTGTGGACCCCTGTCGGACGTGATGTCCAACAGGGATCCGAACCATGCAACCCAAGCTGACAAAAACGCCCGGGCTGCCTTGGCCGAAGTGGTGGAATTCAGCGGAACCGCCTCTGACCAGCGTGTAGTAGGGTCCATGATTGTTCGGAGGTGTGTGAACCCCTGCGATGGCAGAAGGGGACCCACTAAATGTGGTCGAACCTCCTGGCTGGAATTTGAAAAGGCTCGAGGGGGGCTTTGGTATGCTTGTGCACCTTAGCCCATTGGCACGTGATGCATGCTGCAGCCCATTCTTTCACATTCCTGCGTAAGTGAGGCCAGACAAATTTGGACCCCACTAGTTTAACTGAGGCTCACGTACCGGGATGTGAAAGGGAGTGGATGGACTCGAAAACGCGGCCGCGGCAAGAACTTGGAACCACCGGGCGAGGGCAGCCAGTGGAGATGTCGCAGAGCAAGGGGGGCACCCTTCTTGTACCGCCCTGCTCCTCAGCTTTAATCCAGTAGCTGTGGACTGGAGCGCTCAAATGTTTGCGTCCCTGGATTGATCGGTAGCCATTGCGGAAAAATTAATGCCCATGTATACCGGAGAGACCAGCGCGCATGACAGGCAGTCTGCCCCAACGTTAAATTTACTGGCTACATGTTGGATGTCGGTTGTGAACTCCAAAATTACAGCTAAGTGCCATGGTTGCCAAGCTGACCACGGTTCTGAGACTTTGGACATCGCATAGGTCAGTGGTTTGTGATGGACAAACGCAGTATACTTGCGACCTTCAGGCCAGAACTGAAAGTAACGCGTAGTGAGGTGGAGAGCCAACAACTCTCTGTCAAAAGTGCTATACTTATGCTTGCTGTCACGCAAAGTACAGCTGAAAAAGGCGAGGGGCTGCCACGAACCGGAGATGTACTGCTCCACCATGGCCCCTACCGTGACATCCGATGCGTCTGTGGTGAGTGCTATTTGCGCTGATGGGGCCGGGTGGGCCAGCAAAGCTGCATTGGCGAGCGCTGTTTTGGCACCTGTGAAGGCCTGGACCGATCGGGGGTCCAGTCAATGCTATCTGCGGGTTTCTTTTTTTTGAGCACGCCGAACAGCGGCTGCAGCAGCTGGGCTGAGTGGGGGAAGGAAGCGGTTGTAAAAATTTACCATCCCCCAAAATTCCCTGCAGCTCCCTCACAGTCAGTCTGCAGATGTGGAAAATCTGACACTGCGTGTACCTTGTCCGGCAGCGGGATCGTGCCCTCTGGCGAGACTCGATGGCCCAGGAAGTCAATTACCAGCAGCCCAAACTAATATTTTGCTGGGTTAACAATCAGCCCGTGTGCTTCCAACCGTTGGAACACTTGTTTGAGTTGGGTGAGGTGCTCCTCCTCTGACGCGCTAAACCAAAATGTTGTCTAAGTAGATGAAAATGAACAGCAAGTCACAGAGCACCGCGTCCATCATCCTTTGGAAAGTTTGTGCTGTGCCCTTTAACCCGAACGGCATGCGCAAAAACTCAAAAAGATCGAAGGGGATTATTACCTCCATTTTGGGGACGTCCTCTGCGTGTACCAGGACCTGGTGGTAACTGCGGACCAGATCCACGTTTGAAAAAATGCGCATCCCGGCCAGGTGCACGGAAAAATCATGGATGCGCGGGATGGGGTAACAATTGTGTTCTGTGGCATTGTTCAAGTGTCAGAAATCGCCGCACGGCCGCCACGACCAATCACATTTGGGCACCATGTGCAGCGGGGATCCCAAGGGCTGTTGGAGTGCCTAATGATGCCCAAGCGTTCTACATTAGCGAACTCCTCCCGCGCGATAGCTAGTTTAGCTGCGTCCAGGCGGCGAGGGTGCGCAAAAACAGGCGGACCTTTTGTGGTGATAAAATGCTCGACCCCATGCTTGGTTACCATAGCGGAAAAGTGGGCACCATGAGTGCTGGAAACTCGGACAGCAAATGCTGGTACTTACCCCCTGGAGCTAGAACATTAGCATGTGTTGGTGGCCCAACTCCCCAAGCTATGCAGGGCAAGGAGAAAAAAGATACAGCATCCACTAAACACCTTTTGGCAACACCAACAAGTAGTCCATAAGCACACAGAAAATCAGCACCTAAGATGGGGAGCAAACATGCAGCTACTACAAAGTCCCACTGGTAATTGCGTCCATGTAAATATACAGTCACCGTCCTTTCTCCAAACGTCATGCTGCAGGATCTGTTGGTGGCTGTTAACCTCTTGTGCTCCATTGTACCGTGGACGGGCAAGTCTCTGCGTCCTAGGGCGCACGAGGGCGCACGAGAGCGCACGATGCCGGACGCATGATCCTGATGGTGGTGATGTAGGTGGTGTGGCGCTGCAGACACAGCCGCGAACAGATTAGTTCATCTGATTGACCTCTCATTCGACTAATAAGAGCTTTGAATTGGGTTTCTGAAACCTTGAAGAACCAATGAATGAAAACCTAGCCAGAAGGACCCGCCTCCCAACGGCTGCGAGCCAATTGAAGCACAGAAGTTCGCTGAGCTGTTTTGTCTAAAGCTGGGTGAAGAGAGACTGCCTCAGCAGCCACAGACAGTGTTTTATTATTATTATTTTTTTTAATTCCAGCAGAGTGTTTAGGATTCTCTTATATGGTCATCATAGACCGACGGAGGCCAGCGACGAAGGTCGTAAATCATTCGCCAAAACTGCAATCATGGAATTATGTTTTGACTGGGTCGCGAGACCAGAACCAGCGTCACGTTCGTCTGACAATGAGGAAGAGAAGTTGGCCAGGACAATGTGGCTGTGAAGAGGTAAGGTGTTATAAGCCAAATTATTTTTTATCCCTGAAAATTGTAATCAAAAATGACTTTTGACCGATCTGTAAATTACAACTGTGCGACGCACGATGTCCGAAGTGCGTGCGCCACGTTACACGGTTCTTCGCCGCCTCTGGACCGTGAACGCCCCCCCCCGCCGCTACAATTCTGTTGCGGGGGGTGGGGGGGGGCCGCAGTGACAGCGTTGCTGTGGAAACATCGCCACATCCGAGTGTAATCCGTCATGTAGCGATGGCCGATCTCCATCTGCTGTAGCGAGGGAAGGGGGAGCCACCCCCCACACACACACAGTAGCAAGGGGGGGGAAGCCGCGGTGACAGCGTTGCTGTGGAAACATCGCCACATCCGAGTGTAATCCATCGTGTAGCGAGGGCGGATCTCCGTCCTCTGTAGCGAAGGTGGGGGGTGGGGTGGGGTGGACAACCCCCCCCCCACACACACACACACAGACACAGCCCTGAATGTGACCTTTCATTAGAGCCCTAAATGAAGCTTCTACAGTGAATCATTCAAAAGTTACAGACGTTTTTCCAAACGGTGCCATTTGGCACAATTTGGCACAGTTCCAAAACGCCTGAGAACAAAGCTGTGTAAAATATTCATTTTTTGTGGTATTGTTACAAAATGTGGACCTCAGCTGGATAACACTTGGTTCTACATTTCTGTTGCATTTTCCAGCCCGGATCTGAAGCTGTGTGTTATTTGCAAGCATTTGTATCCAAAAAAACACCCAGGCCAAATTTATTTTCTTCAAGTTCACTATGTTTAGATGACTGTAACTCAGTGGCCGGAGCACTTAGAGAGATCATGTTTTTTTTTGCCAAAAAATTCGAAGTGTTTTCTTTTAAATGAGACCAACCCCATGAAGATGCTGCAAAGGGTTGAAGAACAGCTTTCGATTTACTTTGGGCACATTATTTTTTGGCATTTTTAGGAAAATTGACCGGAGTGCAAGGGGTTAAAGATGGGCCACAGCCTTCTGCCAGCCTGTCTGCACTGACTGGCAAAATGAGGCTCTTTTGGGAGCCAGAGTCTACCAAAAAATGTCTCCCCGAACGTGTGTCCGTGATGAAAAGCAGCTTTTCTCTGTCACCAGCAGTTGCTGCTGCTACTGACCGCTGGCTGTCCTGTTTCCCGGCTTGTTGAAGGGGCACGGTGGCAAACAACATTGCGCTTCCTTGCCAAAATGGTGGCAATAAAAACACAGCGTCCCGGTCCTGTTTCTCCGGGTGGCCGTCCTGGCCACCACCCTCAGCTCCCCAACCTCGCTGGTCTCCACCGGAGATCCCGGTCTCACTGCCTGAACACCAAAAGCCCTGTTTCCCAGAATGATGCAGTCTGCCTCCTCTGCCAGTGTGCTGTAGTCCCTGGCCACCAGCAGTGGTGAGTTAGCGAGAATCGCTCTTGCAGAAGCCGGTAGGTTTCTGAGGAAGAGGTAGGTGAAAACAAAAGATCCATCATCCGTGCCCAACAACGCAAGCATGCTCTCCATCAGGTCCACAGCTGATCTGTCTCCTAGCTCCGAGTGGGTGAAGAGCTTCTCTGCCCTCTCTGCATCTGAAAGGGTATAACGGCGCAGGAACAGCCGCTTGACAGTGCCGTATTTTCCTTGGGCTGGCAGGGCTCGGAGTAGACTCATGGCTCACTGTGTGGCGCATGCATCCAGTGATGCCACCACCTGATAGTACTTTGTGTCGTCTGCCACGACTCTGTGGAGGGTGAACTGGGCTTCCACATGAATAAACCAAGTGGCTGGGTCGTGAAGCCAAAAGTCAAAAGCCAAAAGCCAAAAGCAATGGCGCATGCAGTCAAACTCCCGGTCGGTATAGCAACACAGCACGGTATAGACAGTCGGTATAGCAACACAGCACTAAGTGGCAATCACATGTGATTGCTTTTGTATGCAGCAAAACATAAAAATCACACAAAATATGCCCTGCCATCTGGGGCTGTTTGCTCCTGCTTGTTACTTCTTCTCCTGCCTGTCACTGTTCTGTGTTATGTTGCTTACCTGTATCTTGTAGGGAGTCATGTGATCTGTCTATGTGCCGTCATTTAGACATCATCTGGTGGGTCTTCTTCTTCTTCGTTCAGACCACTGAAGGGTCTCCTCCTTTCTCAGATGGCTGTGGTGATCACAGTCATGCCTGTGGCATACTGGTGGAACCTGAGGTGTTTCATGTTCACGGCATCCTTTCTGACATGCAGCAGTTCTCCTCATTCTATTGCTCTCCATCTGGTGGGTCTTCTTCTTTGTTCAGACTACTGGTTGAGGGATAGGTGCATCGTAATTCCAGTTCATGGGCATGATCCTGAAAAAGTGGCTTTCTACCCTGTTCAGGAAGGCCCGTGCATGCCCGTAGAAACCAAGAAACTGGAGCATCCGGAGAAAATCAGCGCTTTTCTTGGCATTTTACACATTTGTAGTGTAGACTGGCATTCGTCAAGGTTACACATTTGCCGTCATGTAGGCATGGAGAGTCGTCCTATGATGTCTGAGTTCATAGGACGCGCTACGATGATGAGGCAGAGATCATAAGCCATCCTATGATGTCCTACAAATGTGCTTTAAAGTCTGTCGTACCCTATGCTGGTGAAGGGTGTCCTGTCTCAGACGGGTGCGATGTACTGCTGGAACCTCAGGTATTTGATCTTCATGGCATCTTTTCTGACATGCAGCAGTTGTCGACATTCTATTGCTCTCCATCTGGTGGGTCTTCTTCTTCTTCTTCTTCTTCTTCTTCTTCTTCGTTGAGACCACTGGTTGAGGGATAGGTGCGTCGTAATTCTAGTTTATTGAATGGATCATGAAGATAGATCTGAGAAAAAAGAGGCTTTCCGGCATGGACTCACTGTATATGACATCATAAAGACATGAAGGCAGCCTTGATGTATATGACATCATAAAGACATGTTGCCTGATGTCTGTCACTGTATATGACATCATAAAGACATGAAGGCAGGCTTGATGTATATGACATCATAAAGACACATTTGTCTATGTGCCGTGGGGTTGATGTATATGACATCATAAAGACACATTTGTCTATGTGCTGTCATATAGGCATCGCGAGTCATCCTGTGATGCCTGAGTTCATAGGACGCGCTATGACGATGAGGCAGAGATCATAGGCCGTCCTATGATGTCCTAGAAATGTGCTTTAAAGTCTGTCATACCCTATGCTGGTGAAGGGTGTCCTCCTGTCTCAGATGGGTGCGATGTACTGCTGGGACCTCAGGTGTTTGATCTTCATGGCATCTTTTCTGACGTGCAGCAGTTGTCATCATTCAGCTCTCCATCTGGTGGGTCTCCTTCTTCTTCTTCTTCTTCTTCTTCTTCTTCTTCTTCTTCTTCTTCTTCTTCTTCTTCTTCTTCTTCTTCTTCAGTTCTTCTTCTTCTTCAGTTCTTCTTCTTTTAGATTTGATTGGCAGTTGGCAACCAGCTTACAGGTGCATTGAGACCACTGGATGAGGGATAGGTGCGTTGATGTATATGACATCATAAAGACATGTTGCCTGATGTCTGTCACTGTATATGACATCATAAAGACATGAAGGCAGGCTTGATGTATATGACATCATAAAGACAGATTTGTCTGTGTGCCGTGGGCTTGATGTATATGACATCATGAAGACACATTTGTCTATGTGCCGTCATATAGGCATCGCAAGTCATCCTATGATGCCTGAGTTCATGGTCTATATGACATCATAAAGACACATTTGTCTATGTGTCCTATGATGCCTGAGTTCAAAGACACATGGTCTATATTGGTCTATATGACATCATAAAGACACATTTATCTATGTGTCCTATGATGCCTGAGTTTATAGGATGTCCCATGATGTTCAGGCAGAGATCATAGGCCGTCCTATGATATCCTATGAAGCGTGACTGACAGACACACAGATTTCTTGTTTTCATAGAGTGATGTCTTGTAGGGAGTCATGTGCTCTGTCTATGTGCAGTCATATAGACATCATCTGGTGGGTCTTCTTCTTCTTCTTAAGACCACTGAAGGGTCTCCTCCCGTCTCAGAAGGCTGTGTTGTTCACAGTCATGTCTGCAGTGTACTGGTGGAACCTGAGGTGTTTCATGTTCACGGCATCCTTTCTGATGTGCAGCAGTTCTCCTCATTCTATTGCTTTCCATCTGGTGGGTCTTCTTCTTTGTTCAGACCACTGGCTGAGGGATAGGTGTGACATAATTCCAGTTCATGAGCACAATCCTGAAAAAGTGGCTTTCTACCCTGTTCAGGAAGGCCCGTGCATGCTCGTAGAAACCAAGAAACCGGAGCACCCGGAGAAAATCAACGCTTTTCTTGGCATTTTACACATTTGACTGGCATTTGTCAAGGTTACACATTTGCCGTCATGTAGGCATGGCGAGTCGTCCTATGAAGGCTGAGTTCATAGGACGTGCTATGATGATGAGGTAGAGATCATAGGCCGTCCTATGATGTCCTAGAAATGTGCTTTAAAGTCTGTCGTACCCTATGCTGGTGAAGGGTGTCCTTTCTCAGACAGGTGCGATGTACTGGTGGAACCTCAGGTGTTTGATCTTCATGGCATCTTTTCTGACATGCAGCAGTTGTCATCATTCTATTGCTCTCTATCTGGTGGGTCGTCTTCTTTGTTGAGACCACTGGTTGAGGGATAGGTGCGTCATAATTCCCGTTCATGGACAGGATCATGAAAATAGATCTGAGCAAAAAGAGGCCTTCCGGCATGGACTCACTGTATATGATATCATAAAGACGTGAAGGCAGCCTGGATGTATATGACATCATAAAGACATGTTGCCTGATGTCTGGCACTGTATATGACATCATAAAGACACATTTGTCTTTGTGCCGTGAGCTTGATGTGTACGACATCATGAAGACACATTTGTATATGTGCCGTCATATAGACATCGTGAGTTGTCCTATGATGGTTGAGTTCATGGTCTATATGACATCATAAAGACACATTTCTATGTGTCCTATGATGCCTGAGTTCATAGGGCGTCCTATGATATTCAGGCAGAGACCATAGGCCGTCCTATGATGTCCTATGAACGTGACAGACACACACACACAGACAGACACACAGAGAGATTCCTTGCTTTTATAGAGTGATTGTGCTTGCCGGAACTGTTGCATAAAAGCAATATTATTCTCAAGGTCATTACGGTATCAATGACCCACAGCTACTATTTTCATTGATACCTCTCGTGTAATATTGCTTAAGTATTATAGTGTGGAGAGAGCGCCAAGAACCAGGCAGAGAGATCCAGATTATATCAAGCTTTAATAAACTCTCTCTCACATTTTCCTAGAAAGACAAGCAACAAAAGAGTAACAGATCTCAGGCACCTCTGTTCTTATATCCCCTCACTAGATCAGCCTTCTGTCTGCTGCATTAACATCAAAGCCTTTGTAATTCCCATTCTCTTTGACACTGTTTACATTAACACCCCAACCCCCTGCATGCACACACAAACCCCCATTACGATTTTCTTCTGTCTGAGTGTTAATATACTGAGGTGGATTCCCACACCTCCCCCCCAGACTCAGACTGGGCCCGGACGCTCATGTCCTTTGGGTTTCAGCCTACGTCCGAAGCGGCTGTAATGTGGGGTCTGCGGCTTCGAGGTTGGGGGTGCGTCCGTCTGTGGGGGGGCATTGGGAGGGGGGGAAAACATCATTAGCAGGCCAATGTGATTGATCTGATGAGTCATTTACCTGGGGAGTTCTCAGTCGGGGTCTTCCGCGCCGAGGAGCTCGGGCCAACACCACTTGCTCATCTGATAACACGAAAACGGGCTTAAGCCTGTCTATACAGACTGTTTCTCTGCGTCCCCCCAAGTCTAACACAAAATGTTTCTCCCCGGGTTCCAGCATTCTGAACGGGCCATCGTAAGGCGGGCGCAAGGGGGTCCGTTGGGCATCGTGCCTGACAAATACGAACGCCGCATCCTTCAAAGCCTTTGGCACAAAAGCGCATGGAAAACAGTAGTGGACTGGACCGGGTACCGTCCCTGCCACTGCGCTATGCGGTGAAAGCGAAAACCATCTCTGCTGGGGAGGCTGCCAAATCCTCCTTCGGTGCTGAACGCAACCCTAATAGAACCCATGGCAACCGGTCCACCCAATTTGCATCCGTGAGTGAAGCCCTAAGCGCTGCTTTAAGCGATCTATGGAAACACTCACATAACCCATTGGCCTGTGGGTTGTACGCAGTCATGCGATGAATTGTGACACCCAGGCTCTGGGCCATGGTGGACCAGAGGTTGGAAACAAATTGCGGGCCCCGATCGGACGTGATATCCAAAGGGGTGCCAAAACATGCCACCCATGTTGTCAAAAAAGCGCGTGCAATGTCTGCGGACGTGGTGGAAGCTATCGGGACTGCTTTGGGCCAGCGCGTGGTGCGGTCCACCACTGTCAGGAGGTGCGTGAACCCCTGCAATGACGGGAGGGGGCCCACGAAGTCCACGTGAACGTGGTCGAACCGCTTAGCCGGGACAAGGAACTGCTCCAAGGGGGCCTTTGTGTGTCTTTGCACTTTGGCTCGTTGGCACGCTACGTAGGCTGCAGCCCAATCTTTCATCTGTTTCCGCAGGTCCGGCCAGACGAACTTCGCTCCCACCATCTTGACTGACGTGCGCACTCCTGGGTGCACCAGGGAGTGAACCGACTCAAAAATATGGCAGCGCCAAGCGCGTGGGACCACCAGGCATAGACAGCCCGTGGAGACGTCACAGATTGGGGGGGACCCCCATCCTGCAGGACTCTGCTCTCCAGCCTTAACCCTGTTGGTCCAGACTGGAGCGCACAAATGTCAGCATTTCCGATCTGCTCAGCGGCCATGGCCGTGTAATCTATCCCCACGTAGAATGGGGTCACTAATGTGTGCGAGAGGCAGTCCGCCACCACGTTGAGTTTACCGGCCACATGCTGAATGTCGGTTGTAAACTCCGAGATCGCGGCCAACTGTCTCTGCTGCTGGCCCGACCATGGTTCCGAAACCTTGGCCATTGCGTACGTTAGCAGCTTGTGGTCCACGAATGCAGTGAAGGTGCGCCCTTCCAGCCAGAACTGAAAGTGGCGTATGGCCAGGTGGAGAGCTAGTAACTCTCTGTCGAACGCGCTGAATTTACGCTCACTGTTGCGCAAAGACCTGCTAAAAAAGGTGAGTGGCTGCCAAGAACTGACGACGTGCTGCTCCACGATGGCCCCTATGGCCACGTCCGAGGCGTCGGTAGTGAGGGCTATCTGAGCCGCCGGGTCCGGGTGCGCCAATGGTGCGGCATTCGCCAAAGCTGTTTTAACCTCAGAAAACACGCGCTCCCGCTCAGGAGTCCAGTCGACCCCATCCGCAGGTCTCCGTTTCTTAAGCGCGGCGTACAACGGCTGCATGAGCTGGGCTGCGCAGGGAAGGAAACGGTTATAAAAGTTAACCATCCCCAAAATCTCCTGCAGTGCTCTGACCGTCTGCGGCCGGGGAAAATCTGCCATCGCGCGCACTTTGTCCGGTAAGGGTATCGCGCCCTCCGGTGAGATGCGGTGGCCTAAAAAATCGACTCCCGTCACCCCGAACTAGCACTTTGCCGGGTTGATTATTAATCCGTGCTCCTCCAACCGCTGGAAAACTGTCCTGAGGTGGGCTACGTGTTGGTCCTCGGACGCGCTGGCCACCAGGATGTCGTCCAGGTAGGCGAACACAAACGGCAGATCGCTCAACACAGCATCTATCATGCGTTGGAATGTCTGCGCCGCGCCTTTTAACCTGAAAGGCATGCGTAAAAATTCAAAAAGACCAAACGGGGTTATTACTGCCGTTTTAGGTATGTCCTCAGCGCACACCGGGACCTGGTGGTAACCACAGACCAGGTCTATCTTGGAAAAAATGCATACCCCGGTGAGGTGAACGGAAAAATCTTGAATATGGGGGATCGGGTAGCAGTCGTGCACTGTGGCGTTGTTCAATCTGCGGAAATCTCCGCACAGTCACCACGATCCCTTGGCTTTAGGAACCATATGTAGCGGGGATGCCCATGGGCTGATTGAGCGTCTGATGATGCCCATCTTTTCCAAGTTGACAAACTCCTCGCAAGCTATGGCTAGTTTAGCTGCGCCCAGGTGCCGAGGTTGTGCGAAAATGGGCGGCGGCCCCGTGGTGGTAATGAAGTGCTCCACCCCGTGTTTAGTGACGGTCACCGAAAACGTCGGGACTCTGAGTGCTGGAAACTGGGTGAGCAGTGTGTGGAACTTACCCCCTGGAGCTGTGACGCTGGCAAGCGTTGTTGGCCCGGTTCCTCGAGCTGTACAGGGGAGAGAATCAAAAGACATTGTGTTAATCAGGTGTCTGTTAGCAACATTGATTAGTAGTCCGTGTGCACACAAAAAATCAGCGCCTAAAATGGGGAAGCTGCATGCCGCTATGACAAATATCCATTGGTACGTACGGCCGTGCAAGGATACAGTCAGCGTCCTCTCACCAAAAGTCTTAATGTTTGAGCCGTTTGCGGCCGTCAGCTCAGGGCCGCTAGTTCCAGCCAGCCGGTCGGCATAGGACGGCAGAATGAGGCTCTTTTGGGAGCCGGAGTCCATGAGGAACCGTCTCCCCGAGCGTGAGTCTGTCACATAGAGCAGCTTGCTTGCTTCACCAGCATTCACAGCTGCTACCGACTGCCAGTCCTGGCATTTCCCGAACGCTTGAATTGGCACCGTGGCACGCATCGGTGTGCGTCCTCTCCAAAACTGCGGTGGTAGAAGCAGAGCGTGTCTCTCTCTGGCGCTTCCTAGCCCCTGCTGCCGCTGTGTTCACTGTGAGGGCTCTAGTAGTGAGGATAATCCGATCTGCCTCCTGGGCTAGCGTTCAGTATTTGCGCGCTGCCATCAGTGGCGAATTGGCAAGGACTGCTCTGGCTGCTGTCGGGAGGTTCTGGAGGAAAAGGTGGGCAAAGAGATAATGCCCGTCATCTGTGCCCATCAGCGCCAACATCTTCTCCATCAATTCGACCGCCGACCGTCTCCTAACTCGGAGCACGTCAGAAGCCTCTCTGCCCTCTTGCGGTCCAAGAGCGTGTAGTGCTGGGTCAGTGCGGTTTTTAGAGCACTGTATTTGTTGCGGGCTGGGGGCTGTTGGAGCAGGCTCGCCATCTGCTGAGTCGTGTGAGCATCCAGCGCTGCAACCACGTAGTAGTATCTGGTGTCATCTGCTGCTATTCCCCGGAGCGCGAACTGAGCCTCGGTGTGGAGGAACCAAGACTTCGGATCGTGTAGCCAAAAGTCAGGGAGTTTGACCGAAACGGCGCACGCGTTGCTGGTACTTCCCATCCGGGTCATCTCCGGGGTGTTCGCCTCACGTTCCATTGTGCGTCAAGGGTCACCAGTGTGGAGAGAGCCAAGAACCAGGCACAGAGTTCCAGATTATATCAAGCTTTATTAAACTCTCTCTCACATTTTCCTAGAAAGACAAGCAACAAACGCGTAACAGATCTCAGGCACCTCTGATCTTATATCCCCTCACTAGATCAGCCTTCTGTCTGCTGCATTAACATCAAAGCCTTTGTAATTC
This sequence comes from Pholidichthys leucotaenia, assembly GCA_020510985.1. Taxonomy (NCBI): domain Eukaryota; kingdom Metazoa; phylum Chordata; class Actinopteri; order Cichliformes; family Pholidichthyidae; genus Pholidichthys; species Pholidichthys leucotaenia. The sequence goes on from CM035839.1 coordinate 242,044,512, forward strand.
CCATTCTCTTTGACACTGTTTACATTAACACCCCAACCCCCTGCATGCACACACAAACCCCCATTACGATTCTCTTCTGTCTGAGTGTTAATATACTGAGGTGGATTCCCACAATAGTATTATTATCAGAGGTGTGCGGTAACTCGTAAACATTTACTTAAGTACCTTTGCACAAGTAACTTTTCCATAATATTGTATTTTACTGAGTAGTTTTATTGTGGGATACTTTTTACTCTTAGTTGAGTAAATTTATGAAGACAAAACTGTACTTTTACTAAAGTACAATTGGTTATACTCATTGAGTTACTTGTCATTTCACTGATTTGTACTGAGTGTATCCAGTATTTTGCTCATTGTTGGAGTTTTAACAGTTTTTATTAATTTTGGCAAGAGTAATGTCCCACATTAAAAAAGATGCAAATTTATGAATAAAAAGTTTTAAATGAGCAAGAAAAAAATGTTCAAGATGAAAGAAAGAAAATGTTGAATGATTATAAAAAAAAGTATACAAATTCATGAAGAGCAATGTAAATTAATGAGAATAAAACTCAAATGAAAAAAAAAATTTAAGGGAAAACACATTTATGAGAAAACAGACACAAATGTAAATTTCAAATTTACATTAAAAATTTGCAAATTTATATATATAAAACTTTTAAAATATACAAAGACATTGTGAAGATTTAAGAAAAATGTCACGAATTTCTGAGAAAAATTTTAAAATTTGACCACAGTAAAGTCATTATTTACTCTCAAGTAACTTTTTTGGTGACAACACCTATACTTGAGTAATTGATTGTATGTGCTAACAATACTTCTACTTGTGCACAGTTTGTGGCAATTCTACCCACCACTGATTATGATTAACTCTCAAAAAGCTGCCCTTCAGTGCTCATACTCACAGGAGATGAAAAACAAGATGCCTGCAGCAAAGGTTTTGTCGAACCTGTCGAAGGAGGAGTAATGGATGAAGGCCATGATGCCGATGATGATGCCAATGAAGCAGGCCAGCAGAGAGAGGATCATGAGGGCACGGGTGGCATCTAGATGAGCTGTGGACAAGCGCAGAGGTCAACAGGAGTCACTGCCGGGGTCAGTGGTAGTCAACAGAGGTGGGTGCTCTGGGGTGTGACCCTTCAGACACAATAAGATGAAGATTGACATGTTCTGTGTTCAATGAAAAGCCTACGGGGATAAACCCAAAAGAAACCACCACACTAACAAGTTAAATTTAAAACCTGGAGAGAGCAGGGCTGTTTCTAGCTTTTGGGGGGGCTCTGATTTTGCAACAGGGTGGAGTTTGAAGTGGAAAAATAGTACTTTCCCCTTCCATCAAAAAGCATTACAAAATAAACTGGTCCACTGTCTAAATCAACAGACAATTCATTAAATCGTTACACAGCATAAAAATGTAACTGGCATCCATATGAATGTGTAAACAACAACACAAGATAAAAATGAAATAACATACTACCCAGAATGAAAATACAATAAATAAGCATCTCTTTTAAAGTGGAAATAATAACTGCAAATCTACAGGAAGAGAAATTCTGATGTTGTGGTTTGAAAAGAGCCAACTCTCCCAGTTTGAGGAGATGAAAACTAAAATATTAATTAACCAAATGTAATATGTGGGTAAAGCTATGTAGAGGTGAGTAAAGAAGTCAAGTAAAATTAATGTTATGACATTAATGTAAGAGTAGTCTAAAAAAGCTTGAATATGCAAGTAACCATTAAAAATGATACTTTACTTAAGATTCTCTTAAATTTGTGACTCTCATAGATTTGCTTTTATTCCTTATAAATCTGTGACATTTTACTCATCTTTTCAACTGTCTCATCAGTTTGTGGGGTTTGTCTCTTAAATTTGTGAATGTTTTCTTGTAAATGTATGATAAAAAAAATAATATATTTATATATATGTGTATATATATATATATATCCACCTTCTTTGTGATAAATTACTTACTCGTTGCACTTAATTTTTTTAAAAATTTTTACATGTAATTTTGCATTTTTTTGTAACATTTCTTTTCCTCCTTTATTGACATTACCTGAATCATATTATATAAAGAAATATTTCCTGAATTAGAACAGAAGAACAATGATTTTATCCTTTAGTTCAATTAAATGAATGGATAAAATGACTAAAGCTGCAGTAACTTATGGGAAAAGAATTATTACAGTGTAAAAAACAAAGTTTAATGCACAGTGTTCTAATTTAACAACCATTCACTTTCGTAGTTTTGGAAAGTGATTTAAATCTGTCAAAAACTGTGGCTGAACATGAAGCTTGGGGCCATTGCATTTGCGTACTCTGGTGAATAGCCAGAAATGGCACAAGGAGGCAGTGTGGAGTTAAAAAAAAAACAACAACAACAACAAAATGCTGGGATAGGAGCATGTAGTAAATAAATATGAGTAACTTCTATAGAATGAAAAAAAAAGTGTGCGTAGCTTGAAGTAACAGTGAATTTTCTCTTCTTCCTTTTCTTTTGACTGCTTCCTTTAGGGGGTCACCAGAGTGGATCATCTGCTTCCCTTTCACCCTATCCCTTACACTCTCTTGTGTCACATTCTGTCACATTCCGTATTATGTCTTGCTTCTACTGACTTTCATTCCTCTTCTCTCAAGACCATACCTCCACCACTCCAGGTTCTCTTCCACCTGCTTCCTACTCTCACTACAGATCACAATGTCGTCTGCAAACATCATGGTCCATGGAGACTCCTGCCTGACCTCATCTGTCATCACCATGGCAAACAAGAAGGGGCTCAGAGCCGATCCCTGATGTAACCCCGACCCCACCTTGACTTCATCTGTCACTCCTACTGCACACCTCACCACTGTCTCGCTGTCCTCATACATGTCCTGCACTACCCTCACACACCTCTCTGCCACCCTTGACTTTCTTATACAGTACCACACTTCCTCTCTTGGCATCCTATCATGCTTTCTCGAGAGCCACAAAGACACAGTGCAACTCCTTCTGACCTTCTCTATACTTCTCCATCAACACTCTTAGAGCAAACATTGCATCTGCAGTACTCTTTCTTGGCATGAAACTGCACTGCTGCTCACCAATTGTCACCTCTCCTCTTTACCTGGCTTCAACAACTCTTTCCCATATCTTCATAGTGTGCCTGATCAACGTTATGCCTCTGTAGTTACTACAACTCTGAGCATCACCTTTGTTCTTGAAAATTCGTACCAAAACACATCTTCTCCACTCCTGAGGCATCCTCTGATTCTCCAAGATTGTGTTAAACATTCTGGTTAAAAAGTCCACAGCCATCTCTCCGAAACCTCTCCAAACCTCCATTGGTATGTCATCTAGACCAACGGCCTTTCCATTCTTCATCTTCTTCAAAGTTGCCCTCACTTCCACCTTGCTCATCCTCGGGACTTCCTTGTTCACTATCTTTCTTTCATCCATCCTCCTCTCTCTCTCATTTTCCTTATTCATCAGCACCTCAAAGTACTCTTTCCACCTTCTCAACACATTCTTGTCATTTGTTAGTACATTACCATTTCTGTCCTTAATCAACGTAACCTGCTGCACATTTTTCCAGCTCAATCTCTGTCTAGCCAATCGATACAAGTCCTTTTCTCCTTCCTTAGCATCCAGCCTCTCTTACAACTCACTATATGCCTTTTCCTTTGCCACCTCTCTCTTTGCCATGCGCATAGCTTCCAAATACTCCTGTCTACTTTCTTCATCTCCCTTATAATCCCACTTTTTTTTTTGCTAACCTCTTTCTTTGAATAATTTCCTGTACCTCCTCATTCCACCATCAAGTCTCCTTGTCTTCCTTCCTCTGTCCATTGGATACACCACACACCCTTCTACCCATTTCCCTCATTACTTTTGCTGTACTTTCCCAGTCATCTGGTAATTTTTCCCTACAACCCAGAGCCTGTGTCAACTCCTCCCTGAACTCTGTGCGACCTTCTTCCTTCTGTAACTTCTCCCACTTAATCTTTGGCTGTGCCTTCACTGTTTTCCTCTTCTTGCTTTCCAATGTTATACAGACTACCATCCAATGCTGTCTAGCTACATTTTCTCCTGCGACCACCTTGCAGTCTACTATCTCTTTCAGATTTGTCCTTCCGCATAAGATGTAGTCCACCTGTGTGCACCTTTCTCCACTCTTGTAAATCAGCCTATGTTCCTCTCTCTTCTTAAAGTATGTGTTCACTGCAGCCATTTCCATTCTTTTAGCAAAATCCACAACCATCTGTTCTTCCACATTTCTCTTCTGAAGTTCATACCTACCCAGAACCTCCTCATCACCTCTGTTCCGTTCACCTACATCTTCATTAAAGTCCACTTCAATCATCACTCTCTTCCCCCTGGGAACACTCTCTACCATTTTGTCCAACTTACTCCAGAATTCCTCTTTATCTTCTAAATGATACCCAACTTGTGGGGCATACGCACTGACAACATTCAACATCACACCTTTGACTTCTAGCTTCAAATTCATGATTCTGTCTGACTCCCTCTTTACCTCCTGAACACTCTTTACATACTCTTCCTTCAAGATTATGCCTACTCAATTTCTCTTCCTATTGACACCATGGTAGAACAGTTTAAATCCACCTCCAGTGCTCCTAGCCTTGCTTCCCTTCCATCTGGTTTCTTGAACACACAGTACCTTTCTTCTCTCCATCATATCAGCCAACTCTTGGCCTTTACCAGTCATAGTCCCTACATTTAAAGTCCCTACTCTCGCCTCCATATTTTTACCTTTCCTTTTTTCTCTCTCCCTCCTAACACACCTTCCCTCTCTCCTCCTCCTCGATCTTCGACCAACAGTAGCCCAATTTCCACCAGCACCCTGTCAGTTAACAGCACCGGTGGCGGTCATTGTTTACCTGGGCCTCGACCGATCAGGTGTCAAAGTCTCATTCGTCATGATCTGCATGTTTGATTTGGCAAAGGTTTTACATCGGATGCCCGTCATGACACAACGCTCCCCATTTACCCAGACTTGGGACTTCACAACCTGGATTTTGTGCTGCTTGTTCAAGGTTCAGGTTGAGCTCAGTTTGTGGCAGCTACTTTTAAATTGATTTACCCAACATTTAGGATAAATCATCACAGCATACTATTTCCATTAAAGTCTAACAGCATAGTGTGTGCTTCTGACTTTGAAGATGCCAATAAGAAAGAAGCAATGAAAATGTTAACAAAAAAACACAAGATGCCATTTGAGTGCTAGCTAGCTGGCAGGCTGCTTGATTAAAGCAACCATACCAAGGGACTCTGGAAAAGTGTGCATAAACGATGACTGGTGGACAATCACAATTTTCATTGAACAAATGTGTAAAATGCCAATAAGCCTGCTATGCTCTATATTATGCTCATTATTTGTGTTAGAAACATTCAAAAGAAATATTTGGGAACTACTTGTTTTCATATAGCAACATATAACTTACATCCCCCCCCCAAAAAAAGAGAAAATCATAATCTGCCATCATTCTCCGCCAAATACTGTCAACGATACCTGACAGCACAATCAAGTAGAGTTGAACCGAGCAGTGTTAAGTATTTAGTCACTGAACTCTTCAATGACAGCTCATCATCTTCAGAAGTGTTTTTACAGCTTACTCATAAACTACATCACATTCCAAATTATTATGCAAATGATATTTCTCCGATTCTCCTAAATAGTTGATGCAAATGACAGTCAGTATAATTTTCATCAACCATTAGAGCATAATTCAAATTTTATTGAACAAACCTCCCAATGATAATTATTTTTTTGCAAAAATAATTTAAAAAAGTCAAAATGCACTGTTCCAAATTATTATGCACAACAGAGTTTCAAAACATTTTATTAGTTGTAAAGAACTGAAAATGGTCATTTGTTGAATTTGCAGCATTAGGAGGTCATATTTACTGAAATCAAAAGCTATTTCAATCAAAAACATCTTAACAGTCCAAGTTACATGTTAACATAAGACCCCTTCTTTGATAAAACCTTCACAATTCTTGCATCCATTAAACTTGCAAGTTTTTGGAGAGTTTCTGCTTGAATTTCGTTGCAAGATGTCAGAATAGCCTCCCACAGCTGCTGTTTTGATTTGAACTGCCTCCCACCCTCATAGGTCTTTTGCTCGAGGATGCTCCAAAGGTTCTCAATAGGGTTGAGGTCAGGGGAGGATGGGGGCCACACCATGAGTTTCTCTCCTTTTATGCCCATAGCAGCCAATGACACAGAGGTATTCTTTGCACCATGATATGGTGCATTGTCATGCATGAAGATAATTTTGCCATGGAAGGCACAGTTCTTCTTTTTTGTACCATGGATACAAAAAGGTTAGTCAGAAATTCTATATACTTTGTTGAGGTCATTTTCACACCTTCAGGGACCCTAAAGGGGCCTACCAGCTCTTTCCCCATGAGTCCGGCCCAAAACATGACTCCGCCACTTCCTTGCTGACGTCACAGCCTTGTTGGGACATGGTGGCCATCCACCAACCATCCACTGCTCCATCCATGTGGACCATCCAGGGTGGCACGACACTCATCAGTAAACAAGACTGTTTCAAAATTAGTCTTGATGTATTTCTGGGCCCACTGTAACCATTTCTGCTTGTGAGCATTGGTTAGGGGTGGCCAAATAGTAGGTTTATGCACAACTACAAGCCTCTGGAGGATCCTACACCTTGAGGTTCATGGGACTTAAGAAGTACCAGCAGCTTCAAATACCTGTTTGCTGCTTTGTAATGGCATTTTAGCAGCTGCTTTCTTATTCCAATGAATTCGTCTGGCAGAAACCTTCCTCATTATGCCTTTCACTGCACAAACCCGTCTGTGTTCTGAATCAGCCACAAATTTTTTCCCAGTATGATGATCATGCTTAAGTTTTTGCGAAATAGCTAATGTTTTCATACCTTGTCCAAGGCATTGTACTATTTGATGCTTTTCAGCAGCAGAGAGATCCTTTTTATTTCCCATATTGCTTGAAACCTGTGGCATGCTTAATAATGTGGAACATCCTTCTTAAGTAGTTTTCCTTTAATTGGGCTCACCTGGCAAACTAATAATGACAGGTGTCTGAGATTGATATCAGTGATCCAAAGAGCCCTGAGACACAATACCATCCATGAGTTTAATTGAAAAACAAAAAAATTGAATGTTTATGACACTAAAATCCTATTTGCATAATAATTTGGAATGCGGTGTATAGTTTTAGCCTTCATATACAAACCAGCATTGGCTGCACTAACCAATATTGTCACTGTGTGGAAAGCATTTTCCCGGCATACAGTAGCGCCACAGGCCCTGGTGCATGTAGTTGCTTGACTGCCGATATTGCATCCAGTAATCGGTTGCTGTGGAAACAATAAGAAGGATGTTCCCCACGCCTGCACAGAACAAGCCTCCACCCATGAAGCTGTACATCCTGCACCTGTAGACACACACAGAGGGACATAAGGTCACTTAGCATCATCAGTCAGCAGTGCCCCCCCCCCCCCCCACTCCCTCACATACATAAAATTCAGGGAAAGAGGGTCTAAGTGTCAGTAACTGTGCTCTAATGAACACATTATTTCTGCTGGATTGTGCTTTGGGGTCGCTTGTGTGTGCACGCTTCTCTTTGTTCTGTATCAGATCAGTCCCAGAAGATGGGCTTTGCGTAGACTACAACCCCCCCACCCTCTATCATGCCCAGCGATTCTTTGATACTTGATACATCTATTGCTCATTGTTCCACCTGGATGCAATATCCTGCAGCCCTGCTCTGCTGTCATAAGATTTTTTTTTGAAAATTATTGCTACATCTTAAATCTGAATCCTGGAAGGTCTGCTGTGTGATGGGACGCTTATTGAAGAGCTGTGTTTGAGTATCCTCAAATTTCCCTGTCTTAACCAAAACACTTCAAATACATTTGATTCCCAGCACGTAACAAATGAAAACAGCCTTAGGATGTCAATGCTCTGATTATTGGCATTATTCTACTCATTGATGAGCACGCCAGGTGGATTTAGTATAGATTTTCAGGATTAAAAAAAAAAAAAGTATAGTAATTCATTTTTTATCAGATGTGGATAGTAACTAGCTACATGTACTCATGCTACTTGAGTAAACTGATTAGAAATGTGGTGGGCCATCAGGGCCAGCAAGGCCTTCTCTGCTGACCTAAACACTATCAGAATCACTGACCAGCATTTACACCCTACATTCTAATATGTGTTCCATGAAGATGTGTTAAAACATTCACAATAGCCCATTCTCTTAATTTTTTTTTCTTTTGGTTGCACTTATAGAACATTTGAGTTTTTGTACAATCATATTTCAGCCATCATGTGTTGCAAGGGTCAAATAGATCTGCTTCGAGGCCTTCAGTGAGTCTAAAGGCACTTTTCCACTAGCCCAGCACACCTCGCCACGTCTCAATTCACTTCGACACGGTTCAGCTCGCTTTTGTCTCCATTACAACCATGTTAAGCTGGGGTGGGTGGGATTTCTATAACAGCGAGGCGGCGCCACACTCCCGTGACGTAAAACACGCGACCCAAGCAAAACATAACACATGCATCATGTACAAGGCGACTCCTCGGTCTGTGGCTTTTTTCACCGTAAATGCCAAAAAGGACCGCCAGACCAAGGGTACAGGCAGCGAGATGAAACACTCTGGAATAGTTCTGCAGCTTCTGGGAGATAGGATACAAACTAGGTCATATATGACGGTAAGCTAATTTTGCTAATGCTAGTTTGCTATAAGTACGTCGTACTACACTGTAATGTCTGCAAGTTATCGCTGTTAGGTACTAAAATATGTATGCTGTGTGTGTGTTTCAGATGGCTCTGTTGTGGGGAAATTACTGCTTCAAACGGTCGGTCTGGCGTTCAGCACAGCCTGTCACTGATGTCAGCACAGCTTCACAAACGATCAGTGGTTATAGAGCTAAAGAATGTCTGTAGAAACATTTATTTCCTGTGCAACAAATTGCTCTGATCTGCGTGAAAATCATGGAGAGACTGTTGAGACATCATGGGACGTACCTGCTCCAGCAGCACTGAGTCTGAGGTGGTGTCATGGCAAAAAATGATCAGCTGACACAACTTGATCGCCAGGTTAATAACTATATTAGCCACAAAATATATATTCAAAAAGTGAACAGTACTGAGTTATGTATAATAAGATATATTTGACAGTTATGATGCATTTTAGGCCAAAACAAACTTGATCTAGGATTAAAAGCAATTAAAATAATGCAGTCACAAGGTTACATGGAAAATACTTGATTTACTAGATACATGTACTGTAGAAATATATATTCTCTGCATGAACAATGTACTATACATGCATTCATGTAGTATTGTACTGGGAACTGCACTGACAATAAACCTCTCAAGTTTTTGCAGATGTCTCTTTTTTATATGTGAAGGTTACCACCATGTGGCACAAATTAAATACTGAAAGATTGGAAAAGCTAAGAACAATCCAGCAGTTTGAGAAATCACTTTTGGTTTGGTGTAAGTCTGTCAACAGAATTATGAACCACAAAGCAGTTTGTGTTAAAATGTTAAATCCCATTAAACCTAATCCGGGGGCTTCCAATCATGTGTCATGGGGGCCCAAGACCCTGCAGGTTCTCTCTTCCACGCAGTCTCTTCAGCAGGTGTTCTCACTGATCAGCAGTCAGTGGAAGAAGTTGAGTGGAATCTGCTGTTGAAGACACTGGTAGGAGGTCAAGCCTGCAGGGTCTTGGCTCTCCATGGCACATGATTAGACACCCCCGCCCAAACCCATTATGATGAAGAGCAGATGCTAATATGACCCAGAATTCCTCCATATACTGGTACTGTCACTAAAGTATGCAGGGTCTTCTGCGGTGGCACATGCAACAATACAGTCTTCAGTTAATAAAATAATTGTTTTGGTTACTTTTTTCTTAAAAATGAGCCATTATTTTCAAGGTCACAGATAAATCCTTTGTACAGTTGACTCTTTTCCCACCGGTGTCTTAACAGACAAAATAGAAAATCATGATGCAAACACATAAGTCACTAAATTGTTTATTACAATCAGCAGCAAATTCCTGATTATTCAGAATGTGCAAAATTCAAACTGTAATAAAAAAAAAAGAAACTGGAATGGGTCACACGCCAGCCACGCTGCCTCACTGAGAAGCAACTGGATCGGCCCCTCGTGCTGGTCCTGGTTCAGCAGATCTTTAGCCTGCATCTCTGTAAATAGTGAGGCAAGGTCCAGTTGGGGTGGACAGTTTCCCTCTTGCCTAGACAAAAGACAAATGGGTGGTGGTTAATTAAAGTAAGTTTAAAACATATTTGGGAAATACACTTGTTGCTAAAAGCCAGTGGTGGAATCTGAATTAATGAATGAATCTTTATTTTGGATAGATTAAAAGTAAAGATTAAAAGAAAATAGAATAATATAACAAAGGGGAAAAAAATCTAACAAGGTCAAATTAAACAATAACCCCTCTGATTATACAGTTCAACATAGGTTATCTGAAATGGGTGATGGCTGAAGCTGCAGCTTATATTGCCCACCCATATTCCATCCAAGAATTCAAAAGAAAAACAAAACAGGAGGGATTACAGTTTCAATGTGACAATAAAGTACTTCATTGTTGTATTTAACCACAATTTTCATGTAGCTGCGCTTCAGTAGATTTTACAAGGGCTGCGTTACATTTAAAATCATCTGTTTTTACTGTGGCCTCAGCAGTCAGAATGAATTAATACAATCACTTGAATGGAATATAGTACTTTAACTGAAGGTGTGCATCACCGAGTGTGGAGTTGCTCAGTCAAAATATGTAGTTTTTATCAATAAAAGTTTGTCTTGTCTGTAAAAGTGTCTCTTGTTGCCCTGGCTTCATGTGTGGGCGGTGTTTTGTACTAGCATTGCTAAAATATAAAAGGAAGCACTACAATGGGTCTCAAATATTTGTAATGTGTCCTGTTACTGCATGAGTTTATTGATGATAGACTATAAACTACACATATACACATTGTATATTGTATATTTTTTCATATATTTCTGCAAAGTGTGGTTAGTCCGAGTAAATAACTGCATATATTCCTGTATATATTTGCATCCTTTTATAGAAACGTGGACAGACTGTAATTTACTGTACATACTCTGATTGTCATTGAATCCTTATTTAAATCCTTCACCTGAACAACGAGAGCAAGTTTTTAGCCAAAGTCAAATTCCTTGTATGTGTTGTGCATACTTGGCCAATAAAGCTGATTCTGATTCTGATTCTGATTCTGATTCTGATATAAAGTAAATTATATTGACGACTGAACATCTCACATTCGCCAAAACATACAGTTATGAACATAACTCACAAAGGATCACACAAGTGATCTGACAAAAAAATAAATACATTAACAAGCGGTTTATTTTACAGTTGATGTGCCATATTCTCACAATCAAATAAATCTCAGTTCAGGCCCTTTTATATTAAGTGGAAATTGTGCTACTCTGGTTTTGACACTTTACCTATAAAAGCAAAGGATTTCAGTACTTTCCACAGTGGCGAGGTAGGTTGTAGGGTGGCTGCTTTCCTCTTGCCTAGACGAACGACAGAAATGGATGGTGGTTAGGTTCAAGCAAGTTCAACACATATACAGGCACATCTCAAAAATTAGAATACCATGAAAAAATTCAATATTTTTGTCACTCATTTCAGAAAGTGAAACCCATATATAGATTCATTGCAGGGACAGTAATATTTTGAAAGTGTTTATTTTAATATTGATGATTACGGCTACAGCCCATATTAACCAACACCTCAGCGGCCAACATTTATATTTAAAAACTATTTTTTAAAGTTAATTTTATGTAATATTCTAGTTTTTTGCCAAATTGAATTTGGGGTTTTCAGGGGCTGTAAGCCGTAATCATCAAAATTAAAATAAATAAATGCTTGAAATATATCACTGTCTGTGTAATGAATCTATATAATATACGGATTTCTCTTTCTGAAATGAGTGACAAAAAATATTGAAGTTTTTCATGACATTCTAATTTTTGGAGATGTACCTGTATTAGGGAAATACACCTGTGAAAGTCGGTGGTGGGATGTGACAAAAATGCTTCGTTTCCCTGACAAGCACTGCAGGATCCACAGAATAGGTGTGAGGGTCTATTCTGACGCTTTAGAAAATTATATGAATGACTTTATAAATCACTGGTTTGAAAAAGCAATTTTAATATGATGAGATTTCAGCTCCTGTGGTCCATTTCACCAGTATCCACAATATAAACACTGAGGGAAGCTAACCCCTGGCATGTGGAAACACATTCTAGCATTAAATTGCACACAGTTTAATGCGCAGCACCAAAGTGCAATACGTACACAAACCAGGACTTTAACCAGGATTAACATATTTCATCGTTTTGCTCTCACAAGCGAATACCTAGGAGAAAACAAGCGAGAATCAGCAGAGTTGGCTACTGGCTAGCTAGCTAGCTACTAGCTAAAACTCATTAGCCAACACAAAACGGCACTGTATGGCTCAAAAAAAGTGAGCTTACCACCAACAGAATAAATAAGCGAATAGATGCACATTATTACAAATCACTCACCATCGATGGTTCTCTCACTTTCGTCTTCAGCTTGTCCGTAGTCTGGTTCTATGCTGGGCTGCATCTGTATCGGTCCGGGTCGCTCCTCTCACTGTGGATCTGCCACCAAGCAGAGAAAACTCCGCACCTCTTCATTGGACCACGGTGTAGAGTTCCGCAAAACCTACAACGCTGTCTGTATTAATATCGTATTTACTCCGTGACCGAGTTAGTCCATGAAATATTGCAAATGGCGGTCGTGTAGACTCACCAGAAGACGGTTGCTTTTGTGATGTTACGACCTGACCAATCAGCGGCGACCAGGCTGTTGACGTCACATCATGGCACGACTCAGCACGGTTGTACCCTGCCCTCAAGCAGGGACGAAAATTACGGCTGTTAAACCGTGTTGGGGCTAGTGGAAAGAGTTACAAAGTGTGCTGAGCTGTGCTGTGTTGGGCTAAGCGGGGCTAGTGGAAAAGGCCCTTAACAGTGCAGGCATTTGTATCTTGAAATGAATTATAATAAGACTGCTGCTTTAGCCAGAAAGATTTTCAGTTTGCCTTGACTGGATGGTCTTTGGTATGTATTAAAAAAAGTAATTGGAGCATTATGCTATAATTATATAACCATAATTTTAAAAAATGACATAATTAATAATTATCATTAATAATAATTAATTATTAAAATAAATTATTAAGAATTACTTTGATCTACTACAAGACACCACTGTGTTTACCAAACTTGACCTCCGGAACATATACCACCTTGTTTGAATCAAGGAGGGCGACGAATAGAAGACAGAATTCCATACACCAATTGGACACTGCGACTACCTGGTTGCGCAATTTGGACTCATGCATGCACCAGCTGTGTTCCAGCGGTTAATCAATGATGTGCTTTGAGACTGTCGTAATCATCAAGCCCACACTTCATGTTCATTTTTTGTTTTTTCTGTAATTATGTATGATTATTTGCATTATTGGCCATCTGTTCCCTCATTTCCACCAAATATGAACCAGTGCTAGTTCGGTTCTGGTGCTTGTGCCGGTGCCTAACCAGTTTAACTGTAATGCCTCATAAGAACCAGCTGGTTTTCCACCGACATGGAGCTAGTCGGGGATTACGTCAGGGCTACGTCGTTACGTAGTGTGAAGCGTCTTTATGCAACCCCACAGAACCCCACAGAAGAAGAAGTAAGAGGAAGAAGAAGCAACGTTAACTTGTCGACATGGAGGAGTTTGTTGTCTCTTTAGGAGTGCTGCTTTTATTATCCCAAACCTGTATTGCCATCCAGAAACAGTTTTATTCTTAATTGCACAGAATGGCGGCTACATTTAAGGAGACCAGTAATGATCAATATTTCAGTTATCAGCTGATAGAAAAAAAAATCATATTTGTCTTATATTTGTGAATTGCTTTACCTCAGAGTCTGCCTCAGAGTCTGTGTAAAAGTGTCAAGGATGCAGCTGTATCAGTTATCATCTTGTTTTTAGTCCATTCTGTGCAGCTCCCGTGTGACTGGTACTGAGTGAGCGTCATGGTTCCTGAGAAAAAGATAATCTGTACACCAAGTTTTGACCAGATGTACTGGACCAATCATGGTGGATAAAATGCTCCTCCACCTCTCAGATAATGGACAGCTTAAAGAACTGAGTGATGTGTGGATGAGTCAGAATGGTGCACGAATAGGCTCTGAGACTATTTTTGTATTGTTCTCCACTGGCCAGTGTAATTAAATTTGCTGAAACTCTGATCCAGCCTGGTTTTTGACTGAAGGTTTAGTAGAATTTTTCTAACATCAGCCATTGTTAGCTCAAGTCTGTAGCTCAACTAGCTAGCATTGACTACACTTTTAAATGTTATATTTATATCAATTCTGTAATAGGTGGTGTTACGGAGCATTACGAGACGGAGGTCACCTGTTATATCATGCGAAAAAATCATCAGTTGCCAAAAAATGATCGCCAGGAGCCATATTGTTGTTATGGGGTTATGTTAGCCATAAAATATATATTTCAACAGGTAAACAGCACTTAGTTGGGTATGATAAAATATATTTAACACTTATGATGCATTTTGAACCCGAATGGCATGGTGGCTGCCTTGTCTTTAAGTATATTTTGCATCCTCTATTTGCCGTCAGGCACCTCCCTGGGAGCCTTGAGGTCTTCTCGGCTCCCTGACAGTTCCCAGCCATGCCCCCCTCTTCTGCCAGTTATACTAGCTATGTGTCATTATTGTTTGTGTTCTTTCCTTTGTTCATTCACACACCTGGTTCCACCTACGCACCGGCAATCATTCATTGATTAAATGTTGAATTATTTTAGCTCTAGGGTTCCTTTGATGTTTTCCGGATTATTGTCCTGCACTGTAACTGTTCAACTCAGTGTTTGTGCTTCATTGCGCACGACTCTGTGTGGCATTTATCATTTTCTGCTGTTTGGTTTTGTTTCGCCGGGATCATTGCTTGGACTGACTTGGACCGCTCTAGCTTTGTGAGTACAATCTCCTTTGCCCCTGCCATCCAGTCCCGTCTGGAGGTTCTTCCAGGGGTTCTTTTGTCTGTTCCCCCACTGCAGTTCTGCCTGTCTGCGCTTAGGGACATTTCTCCCCAGTGTAGTACTCACCTGTGTCTGTAGAGCATCCTGGAGGAATTCCCTGTTTATCCTATGCTACTTATCTGTTGCTTTAAACTGTTTTATTATTTTCTGTCAATAAATATGCATAACTTACCCCTGTATGTGGGTTTTTATTCCCCATCATCTCTGCGCTGTGTAAAAGCGCACAGAGATTCATAACAGAAACAAACCTGATCTAGGATTAAAAGCAATTCAAATAATGCAGTCACAAGGTTACATTGAAAAATGCATAAATTTACTGGCTATATACATGTAGATACTGTATAAATATATATTCTATGTACCTTCAAAACAACAAGGTTTTTGCACATAAATATTGCAATCAATTGCAGTCTGATAAATTCTAAACATTGTTATCCAAACTGCAACACTTTGGCCAACACTATAATTTTTCAGATGCAGTAAAACCTCAAAACATTTGGACACATTGTAGGTGGACTGAGACCAGGCAGTACACCTTTAACAAGGGTTACTGGACACTCCATACCCTTGCCACTCTGTCCCAAGTCACTCCATACCTAAATCACAACGTCCCCTAGCCACTCCGTACCCACTTCCTTACCTACGTAATTAAATACAAGTGTCAACATTGGAGAGTAAACTAGTTTGAAAATGCAGATTGAACACAGTTGCAGAAGTTATAAAGGCAACTTCACCTGGTGAATTCATGTCATGTGTTTACATTGAGTTATAATTTAATCGTTTTGTGCAAAAAATTCAGCCGTTCATGTTTGGTGTGAAGGCACCGTAAGAGTATCAGCCTTATATGGTGTAGCGGATTATGGGTTTATAGGTATTTTAATGTTGGTACAAGTAATGTAAATATGAATGTGAGTAGGAATGAAGATGTATTTTCATTACACTCAGATCCTCGTTAGGGCACCAGTCCAGGTAATTGGACTGGTGCCCATGGAATGGAATTCAACATATATCATGGGCATCATAGACTGTTACTTATGAATCAAGCATTTGTGGAACCAAATGAAGCATAGTTTAACCCTTAAGCTGTGTGATTTCGTGTGCCCCTAATGGCAGAGCGTGGCACTGCACCTGTCAACTGTGACCTGGATTAAACTATTCTGTGTAGCATCATCTCACTTTGGCTCATCAATAGAATTATTCTTCAGCTTAACACTAGAAGACCCAGAGAGGGGCCATTTGGCCTTTTTGGCTAGAAAACCCATAGGGGGACCATCAAGTGGCCACAAGAGGGCTAATGTCTGGGTCTTCTAGTGTTAAAGACATTGTTTCACCCAGGAAAAGGACAGTCAAGAACTACTCTGTCATTCCCCCAGGCCACGGCTGAACTCACATTCCTTTGTTAAAACCAGTCTAAAGAATTCATCCTAATGCACTTCCTGTTTTGATTTTATGGCCCATAAACGTGGAGACATAGAACAGAACCCTGGAGTACGTCATATGGCCCACAAAGATCCACAGCTCAACACTGCCCTTAAACTCTGGGACATGCCGGATTTAACCAGCAATCCTTTTAACCACATCTTTAGGACTCATGTTTCAACATCTCTGTTCTTTTTCAGGACCATGAAAAGCAAATGGACTCTTGATGTTTATTCTGGACAATCAAGAATAGGTTTGAAATATATTAATCTGCGATTTTAGATATGTGCATGTTAAAAATGTTTAAATGAATGTTTATTCCTGCATGTTAATTTATTAGCACTGATTATAAGTTACATTAATCACTAAGGTTAGCTTAGTTTATACACATAAATGTAGATGAATATTAAGTGTTAAAGATTTGCCAAAATATCTCTCAAATCGTGACCCATCCCAGCCAGTCTCTGCTTGACAACAGCTCTCTCAAAGTTCCAGACAAAAGACTGTTTGCTTATTGGACTAAAGTTCTTAAAGCCCGCCCACGAAGGAAGGCTATTGGTCTGAGTTCCTCTCAACCCAGAAGCCAGCGAAAGCTCGACTGAAGTTATAAAAGGAAACAACACCCTCGCTTCCGCTGTTCTTTTCTCTTTTGTCTCTTGCACATTGTTCTGTTCACTTTGTCTGTCACAGCAGAGAACCACCAGAGAACAAAGGATTTCTCCCACGTGTTGCTTTTCTACGATCACACAGCCTGAAGTATCATGTTTTGTTGTAACCTCTTTGTATTTTAATGCTTTTTTCTTTAAATGCCTAGGAATTCTTTCTTTCTGAGCTCAATTCTAATTAGGAGTTAAACTCCAATCCTAGATGTTTATTCTTATAACTTTTTCCTGTTGAACTTTCTGTAAAACCGCCATTTTAAGTTTAATTTAAGTTTTAATTTTGACTTTAATTTTATAATTTTATTGACCAATCCTACACCAGAAGCTTTTATCTAAAGTCCAAAACTCTTTTAGTTTGATATTGGATGGGATATTTTTAATTATTATCGAATTCCTCTGGGAAGCTGCTTGCCAACGAAGAAGAAAGAGGGACACGCAGCCTCTTTACCAAACTCTGAAGAAACATCGTCACCATCTTGCTTCGACCTAAGCTACAACTGTGAGTCATACAGTCAAAATCCAGCCTTGTTGACCACTTGGATATAAAGGTCGAACTGTGGACCCTGAAATATCTGCGGACAGATATTTTCCCTAACATCCACAAAATCTTTGGCTGAGGACGAAGCTGACAAGGAATCACTGAGGAATCATGAGAGCGACAATTTTAATTCATCTGCTGAATGAAACTTCTGAGGTTTGATAATAATTTAATATCTGATCAGATGCAAAATTAAAGAGCAAGTAATATAACCTTTCTTTTCATTTTCTTAGAGTAATCCAGAGCTTTTTATATAATTAGTAAAACTTTCCCCATAAATTTGCGTTGTTTCCATAATCTGTTAACTTCAAACTGATCTAAATTTATTTCAGTTAACCCTGGTTCTGCAAATGTTGACACTGTTAATCTATCATTTACAAGTTTAATTTTATGGTTAATGAAATCACTGCAATGTCTTTTAATCATCATTTCATTTAATAAATATGTGAAAATGAGAGAAGTTGTTGGGACTTTATTTAATTCTGAGTCTGGTTCAAGTCCCCAGTATCGAATTCACTAAAATTTTGAGACTGATTATTGATTAATTTATTGCGGGATTAAAAAGGTATAAAGTGAAATTAAAGATTAAATTGCTTCTTAGAGATAGAAGCTGGTGCCCCACGAGTGTTATATTAATTCTTCCTGTGTATGAACCGAGAATTCATCTCGGGTTTCAATACATTAATATAAATTAAATAATTTTTATACCTGATCATAATTATTAATTCATATATTGTTACATCTGAGATGAGTCCGGAACAGATCAGAAGGACCCTTTTTAGATGACTTTGGCCCCAAACAGAAAGGTAAGCAGAATGCCTTCTTACACATATTTCTGCACTTTGGCTGTACTAAATTTACAGTTGTCTGATTAAGGGGTATATCCGATCTCCAAATTTTATAACATGGGGAATAAAAATTTAAACTCCAGAGAAATTGTTTGTGTGATGGAAATCAGCGGTCACCTGTAAGGCATGAATCACATGGTCTCACACGAGGGAGAGTGAAGAAATGTCCTAGGATCAAAGAGCCGTTTTTTATGAAAGAAAATTTGTAATGCGAGAATCTTTTTTACATCAATAGTGAGCATAAATAAGGTATTGTAATACATTATAAGAATCTCAAACTTAATCAGTGAGTGAGTAATGTAGCAATACGAAATCTCAAATTTGATCCATGCATGAGTAAAAGAATTAATTCTATTGCAAAACCTTAAATAACATCACTAAGTAAAAATAAAATAGTAATAATTTAAGGTCCAGGGTAAGAATCCTTTTTAACATCCTTAGTCAGTGACTGTCCATAATAAAAAAAGGTAATAATTTACAGTACAGCACGAGAATCTTTTTTAACATCCTTAGTGAGTGACTGTTCATAATAAAAAAGTAATAATTTACAGTACAGCACAAGAATCTTTTTTAACATCCTTAGTGAGTGACTGTTCTTAATAAAAAAGTAATAATTTACAGTACAGCACGAGAATCTTCTTAACATCCTTAGTGGGTGACTGTTCATAATAAAAAAGTAATAATTTACAGTACAGCATGACAATCTTTTTTAACATCCTTAGTGAGTGAATGTTCATAATAAAAAAAGTAATTTACAGTACAGTGCGAGAATCTTTTTTAACATCCTTGGTGAGTGACTGTTCATAGAATGAAAATAGTGATGGTTTACGGTACACCACAAGAATCTTTTATACATCATGAGTGAGTGACTGTACACAGCAATAAAGATAGCTTGTTAAAATCAGTATAAGACTGAACTTTATGGTACGATTCCTCTTGTATCGATGACCTGATAAGGTCTCGATGAAAGTACCCTCTACATAAAAGTTAAGCTATGAGAAAAGAGTACATGCAAATTTGCGGCAGGGAAGGACACACAGTAACCTTGGTGTGTGTTGTCCATATCGTGCATGTGGATCTCTGTGTTAATTAGGTGTCTTGAGGGTTTGTTTGTGGTGTCCATATCGTGCATGCGGATGTCTGTGTTAACTCTGTGTCTTTAGTGGTTATATGTGTGGTTTGAGAAATAACGGGGGTTGGGAATATCTATTAACCTTTTCCCATAGTATGATTTAACTAACGGCGCTCTTTGGGCCGTGTGGGGAGAACAAAGGCGGGAGTGTGTTTTTCCACAAAGGAGGGAGGTAATTCGCCCCCACTCCTGAGTGGAGAGATTGTTTAAAACGGGTTACTGAGAGGAGATTCTTTGAGGTAAAAGTAGTAAAATGGATCGCTAAATTAAAGTTGCAAGGTTATTCTTGCATGTCTACAGCTGAATTTGAGGTGCTTCAGCTTTTTTTTTAAAAAAACAAGTGTGGTCTGTGAACAATAGGCTCCGGGGCCATCTTGCGCGTTCACAATTGCACATGGCAGAGGCAGCCACATGGCATTCAGTGCGCATGTGCGAGTAAATGCCATCTTAAACCACCTTCAAACTGCGGCACAGTGGCTACATTGTGTGGCCAACTGTAGGAAGTGCATTCTCTGGCTGAAAGGAAAGCTCTAAGTCCGTGCATGGTGAAATAAAGCCCTCCCACACTCGCCAATTCGGGTTTGATGTAGTGAGGCAAGGCCTGCCCAATCAGCTGGAGAGAAAAGGCTCAACTTTAAATTGGGCAGAGGGGAGAATAAGGAGATTTATTCCTACTTATACAATAAAAGTATAGAAAAATCCTAGGTGGACAATAGTATATAAAGGTGAGGTAATTTAAATAAAGAAAAAAGGAAAATTGCAAATTGGAATGAATGAATGAATGAATAAATAAATAAATAGAAGTTGTGGAGATGAGCATTGTGGAAGTGAGAGTGGACAGAAAATGGAAAGGGAAGTTTGGTTTTAGAGAAAAATTGAAAGCTGATGAACTGTTAAAGTTTTGTGCAGGACACAAGAGAAAATATGGAGAAACGATTGGAAGAAGGAAAGAAAAAAATGTAAGAATAAGAGACTTATGCTGCAATGGTGAGAATAACAGCAAAATAATCAATAAACATGATAGAATGGAAAAGGACAAAAACACGCTGTTTAATGGCTTGTCTGACAGTCTGGCCATCTGAGACAATGGTCGTGGCTGTGGATCACCTCCCTTCCTCCCCCAGCAACCATGTGAGTCCCCCTTCAGGCCCTCTGGAATTGGCTGCGTCCACCCTCCCCCTCCACGCCATCGCCTAGCGACCCCCCTCCTCCCTCTGCAACAACAGTGAAAGAATGCAAAACAAAGGGACATTGAAAGATAGGTCATAGATGATCAACTGAGCACACGTAAGTACAATAAATTATATTGTTGCATTCCATTTACCTTTGGATAGCATCTCAAATATTGAATCTCATTCATGAACATTTAAGTGCTAGTCTGTATAAGCCATACATATTTTGCCAGGAAGCTGTGTTGGTGCTAACAAGCCATTCCAGATTCAGCAAATTACTCATATGTTCTCTAAGTGTGCATAAACAGTATTTGTGAATCAGCTGTAGTCAGCACATGTTCACGAGAATTGAGGACTGCATAACTGGTGCCTAAAACTACCGCTAAAATCACATCTCAATATAATTGAGATGTTATTTCACTAAAAGCCCTATCAGAGAGGTGCCATAATCACATACTGAGCAAACTGAAGTATTTTTAGAAAAAGCCGTGGATAAGGTAAAAACCAAAATAAAGCCTCTGCTAAGCAGATGCCACAACAACCCATGCCCCATCAAACTCTATCTATGAACCCCAGGACCTCACATCACAACAATATGGACCCTACCCAGACCCCCCACCTAATCTGTCCTATCGGTATCAGCCGCAGGGCCACAGGAGATGGTCAGAGGGTTAATAATGGAGGCAGAGGCCATGTTAACAGTAAAACCCTGGGGGGGGGGGGTGAATTAGCAACACAATGGGTATCCTCCCCTACATGGTCCTCATTTGGATGTTGAAAATGGCTTTGTTAATTTTTTTTTGATTTTGTATACTTTATTGATCCCCAGAGGGTATATTGAGGGCATCCACCTGGATGGATGAAGCCACGGTACGGCGCTATCCCTAAACCATTCACACACACATTCACACCTAGGGCCACTTTACAGTCTCCAATTAACTTAACCTGCATGTTTTTGGTCTGTGGGAGGAAACTGGAGAAATCCCGGAGTAAACCCACGCAGATATGGGGAGAACATGCAAACTCCACACAGATCACTGTTGGTCAGGGGCTGGGATCGAACCAGGGATCCCATGGCCAAGGGTGAGTTGCTGTGCTGCCACAGTGCTAACCACTGCGCCACCACACTGCCCAATTAATAAATAATTAATTAATAATTCCGTTCTGTTTCAAAAGGGGGAGAGTGGGACAAGCACAGATAGAAAGGTGCTAATGTACTATTGTAGCAAATTAGACAACATAGAAATAGGTCATCCAGCTTGTGTGAAACATATAGCCGCTATAAGAAAGGCTGTAGAAAAGACATTGCACCTGACAATGGGCAATCAAACCACTATTCACACAACACATGGAGTTAAAGCCTTTCTTGACTCAAAGTTTGAAATCTCGATAAGATAAGATAAGATAAGATAAGCCTTTATTAGTCCCACAATGGGGAAATTCCAGGATTGCAACAGCACAGGGATAGCAACACTCAGAGCAACAATCAGAAGGCAAGAAAAAAAAAAACAAAAAAACAAGCAAGCAAGAGCAGCTAATATACATATGTACATATTACTATAAAATATATATATATACACACACACACACAGACACACAGTGCAGAGCATTGTAGCTGGATGGAATAAATATATGAATATATGAACACACAGTGCAGAGCATTGTAGAAAAGATAAGAAAGATAGATAAGATAGATAGATAAGAAAAGAAAAGAAAATCTGAAGGAAAACCCGCACTTATTTATGGAATGGCTGACACACGGGGAGCCTCAGTCCCCCATGAATCTGTTTTTTTTTTATCAAAGGAAGGCAAAAGGAGGAGGGGGAGGACAGCAGTGGAGCAAGAGGGGCCAACACACCCACAATGGAAACAGTGATGGCGAGACCGGCCGCTGGGAGGGGAGGCACCCATGATCCACACCCACTATGGAAAAACTGGACTGCATGCTTAAGACTAAAACAGAAAAGTGGACTCACTTCTACACATATACAGAAAATTAGCAAAAATTAAATTATTAGAAAATAGCAGACATCTTCCATTTACCTGACTCTGAGGTTCAAGGTACTTCGATTAAATTCGTATGGGGAAGGTGCATGCAAAGTAGTAACTTCGGGTAATGACATACAGGACTTTTCAAGGTCAGAAAAGGTAGTAGTTAAAATCTGCAAATGGCAAACTAGCAGTAGAATACCTATCAAAATCTGTAAAAGTAGCGTTGTACCCCATGCACTATAGAAAATTGAACGGATCTGATCCAAATTATGAACAACCATTCTTTGCAGATCCATCCTCCAGACTGGTCATAAAACTTGTACTGGTAAACAGGGGAATGTGTGGAAGCATCCATTGTCCTAATTGAAGAGGATAAGAGACATTTTAACCAATGGTAGGTTCCACACATCTCACTGGTTAGACCCAGACATATGGATTGGAAAATGTTGGACATGTTGCCGCCTCTGCTGGGGAATATAGCCATCCATGGAAAGCCAACACCTGGCCTTAACACAGAATATTCTCCTAAATTAGAAACATGTGCATTGTCATTTAACTGGGTAACCACAGCACAAAAGGCTGTGCACATTGACAACCAGAGATCTCCTACATGACCAATTTTAACCCTTTGAGTGTGAGAATTTGCATGCCCCTAGTGGCAGAGCGCGGCACTGTGCCTGCCTTCTCACTCTAACTTTGTCAAAAGCAAGTGAGAAATTTCTTTTTTTTTTTAATGTACTGATTTCTTGTTCATATGCTTTGAAGATAAGATGAGGTACCTCTGTACAAAAAACGGTGTCAAAAGACTGAACCATTTTTTGTGTAAAGAGGTCCAAAGTCCAGTTTTGATTGAGTTATGGAATTTAAAGAGGTACCGTGACATTATGCAAATTAGATGTGTAAATTTATTCCTATCTGAAACTTTGGATCATATTTTACATCTTTCTAATTGACAGTAAGCCATTATCTCTTACCACTTTCAAGTTATAGCCTTGGAAATCTGAACTATTTTATTGACAAAAAAATATTTACCACTCTTGACCACTAGGGGGTATGTCGCAGTTCTGCACCATACACACTCAGAGGGTTAACATTAACAAACAAGGGGATGAGAAAATTTGAAGCAAATTCTAAATTCGTTATGGTGAAAGGATTAAACAGATGTAGATCTAATAAAAGGAGCAGAGTATGACACTATAGACCATATATTCAGAAGCCCAGAAGGGTGTTAACCAGGTCATAAAACCAAAAGCAGCAGATGTCATAGCATCATCAGTCCTGTAGGAAACACCCTGATGACACAGGGCCTGCATGAATTAACGAAGCTCTAACTCTTTGTTCTTGTTGTATGTCAGGATCACATATATTGATAAATGACCTAAACCTCCAAATGCAATTTTCCACAGTGGTAGTCATCAGCAAATCTTGCACATCTCATACCTCCTCATAGAAACCAATTGCTGAGTCCAGAGGGGGAGCTGAAGACCCCAAGACCGAAGATGATTACGAGGAAGACCATTGTGCTATTACGGATTATTTGTAAACACAATGTGTTACTGATAATACATGAATCATACATAGCTCACCACACACTCGTAGGGGTGTGAGACTTATAGTTTTCTTGTGTTATTTACATCATGCTAATTACAGTTAGGTAGTCAGGATAATTGTGAAGGTTAGAAGCTCTAGAGGCCCAAATACAACAAGCATGGATAAGGATGTCTCCTAACTTTGAACGATTTTGTTTACTACCTGGTGAACACACTGCTGAACACATAGGTCTCATCACCCAGCTCACTCACCAAAACAAACCTACTGCTGAACACATAGGTCCCATTACCCAGCTCACTCATCACAACACAACCACTGCTTGTAGCTTGCATATAGCCGACAATCACACACTCAAGGCTAATGGGAGATAACTTATAAGAGCACACTGTCAACTACAGATGTAATGAATAAGGATAAAATGGTACAGGCTCCAGCCATTGCAGTGATAACCCCTCAGGCCATTATTGATCCTTTCCCACCCAAGGTGTTGGGTGCAGGGAAGGTGCATGCAGGGGGAGGGGGGCACCAGACCATCATGACGTGTGCCTGCGATGTAGAATAGGAGGTCGTGGGACTAGTGACTGTACGACTTCAGTCCCTAGAAGAAGGAGTGACTGGTACCCATGCGCACCCACCGCACCCCCAGCACCCGGGGTGTAGTTAGATTGGCCACAAGGAGGAGACAGCATTTCCTGATCCAACCCTACCCCTCACAGTGGGAGACAAGGCCCATACAGCTACAGTGGGCACAGGGGCTCGAGGTTCAGCAACACCAGCCTCTCTACCTCTGTCCACTGATTATACACCGGCGGGTGGCATCCCTGAGACAGCATCACTGAACTGTTCATTGGCTGGACTGGATGTTGTCTACTCTCTGCTGCATCCACCAGACTGTCCTGTAAACCTCATGGGACGAGATGTGCCTCTGAGAGCATGGACACACAGTTGTTTTGCTTCTAATGGTACCGGTGTGTGTCTACGAGATGGGACTATGCTCTGCAGCTGCAGATACAGGAAGCAGACACAGAGGAAGGTCAAACCCCTGTCGCAACCGTGCGATGACTGCAGCTGAACGATGTGAGCCCTGGCAAAGGTCAACTGGTGGGCAAAATGTCTCGTGGGCTTCGTGGATTGACCCTGTTCGACCTTATGACCCCCACATGATCCATTCCACCGGACAAAGAACTATTCACATGATGATCAGGAGGAGATCTCGGTGGGGGTGTAGGACTTGGTGAACAAGGACAATTATGTGACTGCAGTTCTTCTGGACAAAGACGTGTTGCCTCGGTATGCCCTCTTAGACATCGCTGCACCGTGCTGCGGGTGTCCACAAGGGAGGAGGCAAGGGTATAAGAACCAATGGTGCAAGCCTATCTTGGGTTGACTGACTGGGTTGACACACAATGTAGGGACCTACCTTATTCATCATCTGCTAACCTCTAGCGTATCTCACAGCATGTATGGTTGACATGATAAAATCATGTCAAAGGGGGGAATGAAAGGGTTATGAAAAGTGTTAGAATAATTTTGATCGTAAATTATTCAAAGTCAAATAATCAGGTGGAAAGTTGAAGTTATGCACATTTATTACACAAATATAAGGAGTCACCCCATTGGCCACCTTTGGGGAGAGGTTACAAGGCATGGCATTCAGACACACCTAGAATCTCTAAAGGATCCATTCTTCTAAGTCTGATATATATAGGTAGGAAAAAGGAGGGGGAGGATGAGGATAAGGGATGGGATGGAACGGGACAGTCCTGATAACTGAGCTTATCCAGGCGGACGTCAGACACTCTGGAGACATGGGTCATGAAGACATGAGATCCATAAAACTAACAGAATGTCCATCTACCACTGATCTGTACAGGCTGAGGAGTTTCTGTGCATTCCTGTGACCCAAAACAGGTTATGTCAAAGAGATTATAATAAATGGCTTAGATCATTCCTTACGCATGTACTGATCCTGTACTGATCCTCAATCTGAACTCTCTGAAATTGCTCACAGAAACAGGCCAAGAATATATAAACTTATCCTATACGGAATGCACATATAAACATTAAACATAGCATATGGAAGGTATGATACTTCTCAAATACAATAATACATTATTTATATCAAAAATAGTATAGATAATATGGAATTTTTCTGTCAAAATGTTTGAGTGCCAAAATAATAATACTGTAGGTAATCTCCCATTATGCTCTACACATATTCGATTCATATTCTGTTTACATTCTTATGAGCAAATATGTTAAGTGTTAAACTAGAATCTGAAGTGTTATGCAACCACAATCTGATAAACAGGAATCAGGTAGAGCTATAGAGCCCTCTTTCTCTCTCTCTCTCCCTTCTATTAGTCAGGTCTATTACATTAGTTACACACCCAAAATCAACACACACACACACGCACGCATGCACGCACGCACACACACACACTTTTCATACTACATCCTAGGAGATAGCTTACGTGAATAGCAGATGGCCTGTTCACGTCAGAGTTAAACTGGCCAATCAGACAGTTGCGTACAAATCCATCCTATTGTACGGGGTTGACCCAACCAACCCAAGATGATGAATGTAAGTTGCACCTGGAAGTCGGGGTCAGTCTGGTGACGCTCCCGAGGGAGCTGCATCACACTGCAACCAGTGCTGCTTGCTTTACATGTGACCTCTGAATAAATGTTGCATCTTTGACCTGAAGTATTCTCTGGCTTATTCTTGGATCTTTTAATCAAAAAATCGGGATTTTAACAGATAATCAAGAAGATGGCCATGAAATCAAGCAATAACTCCCATAAGTCTTTCAATGGTTTAATAAGAAATGTCAGAGTAGGTTAACATATATGGATAACTTTAAAACAGGGAATTCAACATATGTCATGGGCATCATAGACTGTTACTTATGAAGCAAGCATTTGTGGAACCAAATGAAGCATAGTTTAACCCTTAAGCTGTGTGATTTTGTGAGCCCCTAATGGCAGAGCGTGGTACTGCGCCTGTCAACTGATAGGACATGCAGAAACACTGCCTGTCACGCCGCGCCATTCATCAGCGGCGCCACCTGCTCACGCACCTGACAATCATCAGCGGCGAGGGATAAAGGCCGTCTTGCCCGGAGGCTCGGCCTGAAGCCGTCAGACTTCGTCCCTCACCGTTGTGAGCATACTTCTCTTCAGCATCACCATTTTGGTAAGAAGATCGCTTACCTCTCTTCTTCAGTCTTCTCCCCTGTGCACAGGTGGATTCCCCAGCGGCGGACATCTCCACTCCATCGCCCAATCCTCGCTGCTGTACGGAGCTCTCCAGGTGGCTGTCTTCCGGGCTTCGCCCCCTTGTTGTGCCAGCTGTCCTGACCAACCAAGTAAGTCCTTCTCTCGCCATAAATCCCTCCTGTGTTGGTGTATGCCCGTCACCCTCTCCCTGTGCTCTCTCCATAGGGTTGCTCGGCTGTACGGTCACCTGCCTCTGTGCCTGGAGCAGACACCATCACCAACACATTTACATCCCGCAGACATGCACTCATTCACTCCTGCTGTTAATAAACTCTTTGAACTACTCTAAGCCTGCGTGTGTGCGTCTTCTGAGCTGTGCATTATGTCAGTACGGCTTCAGCAGAGCGGCTCGGTGGACGGCGGGCTCGCACACCGGTTTACCACTCTCGAGGCTAGAGTGGATCAGATTGCTTATCAACAGCAGGTTATCCTAAATCAATTATTAAACTTAACTAACCGGTTGGGCCGCTTAGATCCTCAACAGCCGTTCCCCCCGGCTCGTCAGGGTGGCGCGGCTCCTGCCGTTCCAGCGGCCGTCCAGCCGGCTCCAGTGGCACCGGTTCGGCTCACACCGATTCCGACCCCCGCCCGCTTTAGCGGTAAGCTCGGCGGAGCGCGGGGGTTCATTATGCAGTGTGAGTCCGTGTTCCACCGTGTGCCCGGAGATTTTCCCTCGGATCACAGTCGGATTGGTTACATAGGGAATCTTCTGGAGGGGCGTGCGTTAACTTGGACCTACGCCGTAATGGCGAGGCCCAGTTATGCCACCCTCACCTATGACCAGTTCGTGAGGCGCTTTCTGGAGGTCTTTGACCATTCTCAAACCGAGACGGTCCAGGTCGATCAGCTTCTCGCTCTCCAGCAGGGAGGCCGGTCGGCAGCGGACTACTCGGTCGACTTCCGGGTAGCGGCGGAGGAATTGGGCTGGGAGGAACGCTCCCTCTGTGGCCTGTTCCTCCGCAGCCTCAATAATGATCTGAGGGATGAACTGGCTGGACGGGATATCCCTGGGACGCTAGCGGAGCTGACATCCTTAGCGATAAGTTTGGATAACAGGCTGCGCGAGCGCTCCTCGGGGCGGAAGTCTTCTTCTTCTCGCCCTCGTGGAGTCTCGCCGCACCTGTTCCAAGCTCGCCCCCTGGCGGCGCCGCCAGCATCGTGCCCCGAGGAGTCGGAGCCGATGGTGACGGGCTGGACCAAGCTTTCCCCTGCGGAGAAACAACGCCGCCGTGAGTTGGGCCTCTGCATGTATTGCGGAGGTGACCAACACACTGTGGAGCGTTGCCCGCGGAAAGCCAGTCGGTGGGGTCCGCGAATCGCTGTAGGGAGCCTCGCGGATCCCAACCGGTTAGACACTCTCTCCCAATTAAAGCTGCCCATCTGTTTCTGCCACAATCCCACTGGGCACCTCACCCACGCACTGGTGGATTCGGGCGCAGAGGGCAGCTTCATTTCACAAGGCCTGGCAACCTGATTGGGCATCCGCTGTCAGGCACTAAAACACCCCATCTCCCTGGTCCATCTCTCCCGTGCCTCCCTTGGGAGAGTTTCTCACCAGACCATGCCTGTCCCAGTCATCATCTCAGGGAACCACCGGGAGGAGATGATATTTTACGTCCTGCCCAACTCTGTGTCGCCCGTCATCCTGGGGTACCCCTGGCTACGCCTCCACAACCCTGTCCTGGACTGGAGGTCAGCTGGGGTGTCGGCATGGAGTACCTTCTGCATGGGCACCTGCCTTCAGTCCGCTGCCTGCTCCCCGTCCGCGGCTCCTCCTGTGGTGGATACAGCACCTCCGGACCTGTCGCTGGTGCCTCCGGAATTTCACGACCTGGGTATGGTATTCAGTAAATCGAAAGCTATGTCTCTTCCCCCGCATCGACCATATGACTGTGCCATCAATCTCCGCCAGGGGGCTCCCCTGCCATCTGGTCGGCTCTACAGCCTGTCGGCGCCGGAGAGGGAGACAATGAATACGTACCTAAAGGAATCACTGAGCGCTGGGATTATTCGCCCATCGTCGTCACCCGTGGGGGCAGGGTTTTTCTTTGTCGGGAAAAAGGACGGTTCCCTCCGTCCCTGCATAGACTACCGAGCGCTTAATGACATCACTGAGAGGGACCGTTACACCCTGCCCCTCATGGACACTGCTTTCCACTCCCTCCAGGGGGCGACCTGGTTTACCAAGCTGGATCTACGCAGCGCTTACCACCTCGTCCGGATCCGGGAGGGAGATGAATGGAAAACAGCCTTCCGTACCCCAAACGGCCACTTTGAGTATCTCGTCATGCCGTTCGGGTTGACCAACGCTCCTGCCGTCTTTCAGCGCCTCATCAATGACGTCCTCCGGGATTTCATCGGCCTTTTTGTGTTCGTCTACCTGGACAACATTCTGATCTTCTCCAGGTCCAGAGACGAGCACCAGGTCCATGTGAGGCGGGTCCTCCAAAGACTGCTGGAGAATCGTCTGTACGTGAAGGCTGAGAAATGCGAGTTCTACGCTAGGACCACATCCTTCCTGGGATTCATCATCGCCCAAGACCAGGTGCTCCCAGACCCGGAGAAGGTGAAAGCGGTGGTGGAGTGGCCTACTCCCACAGTTTGTTGGCTTCGCCAATTTTTACCGCCGCTTTGTCCCGAATTTCAGCTGGATCGTCGGACCGCTGACCCGCCTCACGTCCCCGAAGGTCCCGTTCCGGTGGACTGAAGAGGTCGATGCTGCCTTTAAGGCGCTGAAGGCGGAGTTCTCCTCCTCCCGGGTCCTTCGCCAGGTCGACCCCGCGCTGCAGTGCATTGTGGAGGTGGACGCATCGGACACGGGAGTGGGAGCAGTGTTATCCCAACGATCACCGGACGATGGTGCCAAGCGACCGTGCGCCTTCTTCTCCCGGTGCCTGTCCCCGGCGGAGAGGAACCACGATGTGGGGGACAGAGAGCTCCTGGCCATTAAACTCGCCTTACAGGAGTGGCGCCACTGGCTAGAGGGGGCGGACCTGCCGTTTGTGGTCCTGACGGACCACAAGAACTTAGAATACTTACGATCTGCCAAGCGCCTGAATGCCCGCCAGGCGCGCTGGTCTTTGTTCTTCGCCAGGTTCCGCTTCTCAATCACCTTCAGGCCGGGCTCCAAAAACGGCCTGCCTGACACCCTCTCTAGGCAGTTCACCCCCGTGGAGGCTGAGGAGACGCCCCACACTATCCTGCCCAGGTCGTGCGTCGTGGGAGCCATCTCTTGGGACATTGAAGACAAGATCCGGAAGGCGCAGGAGGTGGAACCTGATCCTGGCGGCGGACCGGAGGGAAGACTATTCGTCCCATCTGCGGTCCGAGGAGAGGTCATCCACTGGCTCCACACCTCCCGGCTCACCTGTCATCCCGGCACCTCTCGGATGATCAGCCTCCTCCAACGGTCCTTTTGGTGGCCAGGCCTGCGGAGGGATGCAGCCCGGGCTTGCCCAATCTGTGCCACCAGCAAGTCGGGAAATGCCCCCCCAGCGGGTCTGCTCCAGCCTCTGCCCGTCCCCGGCAGGCCCTGGTCGCACATCGCACTGGATTTCGTCACCGGACTCCCCGTTTCCAACTCCTTTGACACCGTCCTGACCATCGTGGACCGTTTCTCCAAGGCGGCACACTTCGTCCCCCTGCGAGGTCTCCCTACTGCCCTGGAGACGGCGGGCCTCCTCGTCCAACACATGGTCAGGCTGCACGGGATTCCGGTGGACGTGGTTTCGGACCGGGGTCCCCAATTTTCATCCGAGGTTTGGAGATCTTTTTGTAACGCCATCGGAGCCAAGGTGAGCCTCTCCTCCGGCCATCACCCCCAGTCTAACGGGCAGTGTGAAAGGACCAATCAGGAGCTGGAGGCTGCGCTCCGCTGTGTTACCAGATCCAAGCCGACGTCCTGGAGCAACCATCTCGCCTGGGTGGAGTATGCCCACAACACCGCCCGCTCTTCTGCAACGGGGATGTCCCCCTTCAAGGCGTCCCTGGGTTACGACCCCCCGCTGTTTCCAGCGCAGGAGAACGAGGTAGCTGCCCCCTCTGTTAGGGCGCACCTTAGGCAGTTCCGCTCCACCTGGGCTGCCGCGCGTCATGCGCTTTTACGCACAGCGGAGCGCAACAGGACCGTGGCGGACCGGCACAGGCGACCTGCCCCGGCGTACGGAGTTGGGCAACTTGTGTATGTGTCTACCCAGGATGTCACATTAAAAGGCGAGAGGAGGAAGCTGGCACAGCGATTCATGGGTCCCTTTCCCATCACCCGGATCATCAACCCGGTGGCTGTGCGCGTGGCTATTCCCCCCTCCCTCCGCATCCATCCCACTTTCCATGTGTCGAAGGTGAAACTGGCAGTCACTGACCCCCTTTGCCCTCCTCCTGCAGCGCAACCCGCGCCCCGGATGATTGGTGGCCATCCGGCCTGGTCCGTCTCCTCCATCCTGGACTCCCGGCGCCGAGGTCGTGGGTTGCAATACTTGGTGGACTGGGAGGGCTATGGGCCCGAGCATCGACAATGGGTGCCCCCGTCATTTGTGTTGGACCCGTCGCTCATCGCGGACTTCCACCGAGCGCACCCGGATAAGCCATCGCCAGGAGGCGCTGCTAGAGGGGGGAGTACTGTCACGCCGCGCCATTCATCAGCGGCGCCACCTGCTCACGCACCTGACAATCATCAGCGGCGAGGGATAAAGGCCGTCTCGCCCGGAGGCTCGGCCTGAAGCCGTCAGACTTCGTCCCTCACCGTTGTGAGCATACTTCTCTTCAGCATCACCATTTTGGTAAGAAGATCGCTTACCTCTCTTCTTCAGTCTTCTCCCCTGTGCACAGGTGGATTCCC
Organism: Pholidichthys leucotaenia; assembly: GCA_020510985.1. Taxonomy (NCBI): domain Eukaryota; kingdom Metazoa; phylum Chordata; class Actinopteri; order Cichliformes; family Pholidichthyidae; genus Pholidichthys; species Pholidichthys leucotaenia. Next base: position 242,077,071 of record CM035839.1, read on the forward strand.
CAGCGGCGGACATCTCCACTCCATCGCCCAATCCTCGCTGCTGTACGGAGCTCTCCAGGTGGCTGTCTTCCGGGCTTCGCCCCCTTGTTGTGCCAGCTGTCCTAACCAACCAAGTAAGTCCTTCTCTCGCCATAAATCCCTCCTGTGTTGGTGTATGCCCGTCACCCTCTCCCTGTGCTCTCTCCATAGGGTTGCTCGGCTGTACGGTCACCTGCCTCTGTGCCTGGAGCAGACACCATCACCAACACATTTACATCCCGCAGACACACACTCATTCACTCCTGCTGTTAATAAACTCTTTGAACTACTCTAAGCCTGTGTGTGTGCGTCTCCTGAGCCGTGCATTATGTCACTGCCCAGCTATACTGAGGATTTGTACTGATCATGCCAGTTCACAAGGTGTCAGGCACACGTTGGAGGACTCATGGATGACACTTAATACACCAAAGAGGAAGAAATTCTTCTACTTCTTTTTCTTCTTTGTCTTTCAGTTAACAAAACAAAATGGAGGCACCCATCATTATAGATATACGCGATTGCAGACTGAGGAGCAAATTCAGAGGATTTGGTCCAGAATTTGCCTGCTATGATTCTAAAAAGAGATTATTTAGCTTATGAAGGTAGATGTTTCCATGTTCTTCTAACATAGGGAGTGTGAAGCTCGTTGATTTGACCTGCCGGCGCCCGGAGCGCCATGTGACTGTGGAGCAATCGCCGGTTGCATGTCGTCATATAAGATCAATTTGCCGGGGAATAAAAGTGAAATTAAGGTGGAATAATCAATAACAGTTTCTGGATGTAAGAGAGAAAGCTAAAATGACCGGGAGAGGACAAAATTATGACCAGAATGCCGCAAAAGGACCCCGCCTTGCCAGCGGTAAGTGACAAATGTCTTTGTTTGTTTGTATGCAAATTAGATGTGTAAATTTACTCCTATCTGAAACTCTGGATCATATTCTACATCTTTCTAATTGACAGTAAGCCATTATTTCTTACCACTTTCAAGTTACAGCCTTTGGAAAGTTGTGACATCTGATCTGAATATTTTCTTGGAAAAAAAAATCTTTACCACTGTTGACCACTAAGGGTTTTGTTGCACTTTGGCAGCATACACAGTTTAAGGGTTTGTCAGTGTACTGGAAATTGGAAAACCATAAAATAGCATTGGTTAAGAAAAGTGGATGTGATTCTATGAAGAAAATGATGATTAACTATTTATATAAATGGAAAATTTGTATTACTCTGAAAAAGAACGTAAATTAATGAAAGGACAACATGCATTTTGAAATTCTGATGGGGGTTTGCATGAAATTAAGTTAAAAGCCCTTATACCTGGAATATTCTGAAGAATTAAGGTAAATTAAATAACAGACCATCAGCCACAGAGTCAGATCACGTCCCTGGTGGTGGCAGGGCCCCCACGTGCCAACCTTGATTCAGCTGGATGTCCATGGATTCTGTGGATGGAGAAGCTGATGGACAGATTCTCCCACAAGGCTATGCTCCTGAGATCGCAATCGGCTGTTCTCCAGCAAACTGGGCGAGGTTCTCTCTTATGCACTGAAGAAGGAATTAGTTTATTGTGCAAAGTCCAATCAGAAAGTCAAACTGGACGCAAAACGCATTACAAATTCATTTCTTCCTATGTTGGTGGTTTAACTGAGTTGGTTTAAGCTTAGAAAAAAATCAAACAAAATCTTCTTGCACGGTGATTTAAAGAAGTAAGATTAAAATAAGTGAAAATGCGAACTTTACAGAAAAGAAAAAGATTTTTTCTCAGAGCATGACAGGCTCTGGGCCTACTTAAAGATAGGAAAAAAATAGGAGAGCAGAAGAGGCTCCTTACAGCTTGACCATCACCCCAAATCTAAACAAAGGAAAGTTTTGACCTAGGTGTGGCAGAATCTCACAGAATTTCTTAAAATCTAAACTGAATCAATTACATTTGAGCTTCGTTCAACAAGGGTCATAAATTCGATGTAAAAAGGAAAATGCAGTGAAGTCTGGAGTTCTATTGGTCAGTTAAGTGCAGCTATGATGGGGGTCTCCCCCAGAGCAGAGATAGAGACATTTGATATGGAGAGTGAAATCCTCAAGATACATGTTGCTGAATAAAGCATAAATTCCTTAAACTTTAGTAACTAAGATATTCCACTCACTAAAGGAGCATAAAATGGCTCTACATTGTAACTGTAATTAATTGCAATAGTAAGCATGCAAGAATTAATTTCTTCCTGAAAATAATGCAGCACATATCAAGTCATATCAATAAAAACATTTGAAATCCATTGCCCGTTCCCAGAGTTCAACCGTGTCTGCAGTAGCAGCTACTGTCTTGAGAGAAAAAAAAAATATGAATTAGTCCATTTGTCCAGATTGCATAAAATCCACTCAATGAGAGAAATTAAATATTCCTGATTCATCCACCAGATGGTACTGTGAAACTATCTGGTTGATTTCCCACAGGTCTGGATTATGTCACCCATAAATCTGCTGATTTGAGACATTCCTTTGCCAAAGAGCAGAACAAGGAGTATGACTAAGTCTTGGAAAAGGGATTAACTTCCACTTTATGGCCGATTGATAGTGTTACAGCCCTGGTCCTTGGATGAGAGAGGCAGTTCATGGCCAGATCTTTTGAGTTGAAACAATTTTCCTTCAGTAAAGAATTATTTTATAGATTGGAAGTCAAGGTCAAGCTACAATGGTGTTATTAGATATCACAACAACATTTTGGTTTGGTAAGTATTTAATTATGCAGGTACGGAAGTGGGTACGGAGTGGCTAGGGTACATTGTGATTTAGGTACGGAGTGACTTGAGTGGCAAGGGTTTGGAATGTCCTGATACCTTAACAAGTGGGCGCTCCTGGCTTCTGCAGACAGTGATCACTTTTTGGCACAGCACCGGATTTCACCACCCAGCCGACCCCATGCAGAAGTGGCTGATGAAACCCTTTTCGGACACAGGTGGACTTACCCCTGAACAATGTACAGTAATTACAACTACCGGATGAGCCGTGCACGTTCAGTTTTGAAAATGGCTTTTGGCGGCTTGAAAAGGTGTTGGAAGTCCCTCCTGACAAGGAATGACTGCAAACTGGAGCTGAGCAGGAAAATGGTGCTCACCTGCTGCATACTTGATAATATTTGTGAGGAACATGGTGACAACTTTGGACTCCCAAACACACATGATCACAGTCAGCCTCCAGTTCAACCGCTACCTGACCATGCCAGTGTAGAAGGGGATGACATTAGCGGGGCTTTAATGGAGTACTTTAACAGTGGGGAGCAACAACCTGTTGAGTGCCTGCCATATCATTTACAAAATAAAATATATGTGTAGTAGTGCAAAAAGGTTAATGAATAAAAAAAATTCAGCTGACAATTGATCCTCAGTCTACTATGTATATATTTTATAGGCACATTTACAGAGTTGTTAAACTTATACACCTTATGTACTTGTATGTAATCTATTCTGGTTAAAGTACTGATTCAAGTTTTTATTCATGTAGGGGTAACAGGAGACAAACTGAAGTGTACAAGTTAAAAGTACTTTCCCCAGAAATGATCTTGTCCAGAGCTGACAGAATGTCATATGGTACATTGTCAAAACAATATAAACTCATTATCATTTTTGAAGCAGGCAACTTGAAACGTTTTCCACAGAAAAAGTGCATAGATTTAGTTTGTTGCTGTTTGTTCTTTAGAAAATGTGAAAAAAGTTGTGAAAAATATGTGAGTAAAGTCCACAAATACCTGATATTTTTTCAAATACCTGAAAAAATGAACTTAAGTGCAATAATTCGGTACTTGTACTTTCACTTTCCACCACTATAATGTTGTAGTGTTTGCATTGTTAATCCTAAATAGCTTTACATTTCATGCATATGTTCAGTGTGAGGATAGCAACTATTTAATGTGGAAGCAGGAAAAAAACACTTAAGGAAAGAAAGCTTTTATTTACAAAATATGCAAAAACTTAAGACTGCTACATATGAAATATTATGTACACACAGCTAAAAATATCATTGTTGTGATAGTTACCTTTTTGCAGTCCCTCAAGCACAGACACAATGTGTCCCATCAGTCCAACACGGGTGTTGGTCCTGTCCTCCATCTTCTGGATGCTTTGCAGCAAAGCGGAGGTCAGCTGCTCCTCCCTCCTGCTCTGCTCCTGCTGTGTCTCATTTGACCTCTCCAGGTAGTCAAGAAGGAGGCCCATGTTTGTGTCCTTTCAAAATTGTACCTTTAAAACAGGTACAATTTTGTACCTGTTTTAAAGTACAAAAATAAGAAGCAATATAAAATAACCACACACTGAAAAATGCAAGAATCGTCAATCCAAGATTGAATGTGTCTATTCAGCATCCATTTACTGTTAGTAGCATCACAACATTCAATTCAAGTGTATAATTGGTTTATTTCACTCCCTCCTTTATCTGAATGGGTCATAATCTGAACATATATTACCTAATCTGGTCTGATGATAATAGGAAGAGCAGGAGGAGGACAAGCTTGGTGCTGGTGAAGGTGAGCTGGACACCACAGGTCTGGGTGGTTCTCCCTCATCATCCAGGTCTGATAAATCTGTAAATACAAAAAAAAAAGTGTTTTAGTTTGTGCAGTGTACAACTTAAGCCTTCCATTAAATGTGCAGACAAAGAAGGCAATTTTATTCAATATCAATATTACCAAAGCTTACATGTCTGATTATAGAATAGAAGAATAGGAATAGTATAGGCTTTATTATCATTGTACAGTTGTACAGTACAACAAAATTGTAGGTGCTCCACCAGGCTACTGCACAATAAAGTAAGAGAAGGATTAGATAACACACAGTTACAGAACACACGATTAAACACACGAGTGAATAAATAAAAATGGCCCAGGATTATGGAAGTATTACCAAAATAGTAAAAATGACAATGTTACTAGCATCTTTGGGAGAAAAATCTCCCAAATACACAACGCAAGGCACCCATTCATACACAGTATTGATACCGCAAAAACAGCGTATTTTGCACTTGATATCTTTATAAAATAAAGTGTTCTGTAAGACGCTAAGATTTTTGTTCTTGTTTTCTCAAACGAGCATTTCAAGATGTACGGCAATGTCACGTCATTTGGGACAACAATAAACAGTATTGATACAAAACAAATACAGAGTATTTTGCACTGGATATCTAACAAAGTATTCTGCAAGACACTAAGATTTTTGTTCTAGTTTTCTCAAATGAGCATTTCTTTATGGCGAGGAGAAACATCTGGTCATGGTAAAAGCACTGTTAGCTTGTTAGCATAGCTAACAGAAAATACTATAGGCACAAGAGTGAGTAAAAAATATCCACACTTTGGTCGTTATCAATACAAGTGGCTATATATAAATATATATTTGTTAACTTTTGGCATTTTGAAGACAGTACACTTACCAGTAGTGTTTTGAGCAGTTTGTACAACTCATCCATAGCAGTTAGGATGGGACCGGTTGGCTGGCCTATCCTCAAAAACAGTTCATCAGATCAAAATGGGCTTTGTCCGAGTGGCCCCCTCCAGCTTATCTTGTACTTCTGCTCATGTCCATAGAGTCAGGGACAGAGCCAGGAAATGTGTCTCTTCTTCACTCCAGATCTGTTTGGTTTTGGAATCCACTGCTGTTTGGAATGAAACATGGCGGTCAGTAATGTTTTGAAGCTGGTCAGTTAACCACGCCCCCGCAGTGGACAGTAACAACGTCAACTGGTTCTCAGCTCTGGCCCAGGTGGGAGTTGGGGCCAGGTTAGCACCACTTTTGGTGCTAACCTTTAGCACCACTTTAGCCGAACAAAAACCAAAGAACTGGTGCCAAGTCAGGCTTTGGCTTCAGTTAAGCACTGGAACCATCTTGGTGGAAAAGGCCTATGTGTTCCCTCTGAGTCCCCTGTCATTGGCTATGTTTACATGGACACAAGTAACCGGATTAAAAGCCTGATCAGAATAAAAATGCTTCATATAAACACGCCAATCTGAATATTCTAACCCGATCACGCTCATTCGGATCAAAATTTCATTCCGATTGAGAGGGGTGGGTTATGCCGATTGTTAATCCGAATGGTGTGCATGAAAACACTTATTCCGAACATAGGGCAGAAAATATGTTTACTGTGCATGTCTGTACACCAGCCGCACTTCAACATGACGTATTTCCGCCTTAGCAGTAGCTAGCAGAAAACATAGCGGGAGTAAAACAAAACTGGTCTGTATCGTCCTGCTGTCTCCCTCTGTTCGTCATATGCAGAAGTATGTACTTGTAGCTTCATTACGGAGACCAGCAGAAGCAAAAGTACAGTCTGAATTACACAATACAGGTCAATTTCAACACGAAGCGGGGCTTGCTAACACCAGAAGTTGCTTCTTCTTCTACTATCTTCGGAATGTCGAAATGTCGACGTGCACATGTCAAAATGATTTATTCCGTTCAAACGTGTGACACATGGAAACACACGTCCTAATCGGATCAGCCTTTTCAGGATCCATGTAAACAGTAAAAATTCTGATCCGAATTAGTATACAAACAGGTTAAAAAATACCAAGTGTCATGTTTTGTCCTGCAGGATTTTTTTGTCATGGTTTACATAAATGACAAAAATATGTGTATTTTTTGTATTTTTATACTAGTGTTTCTTTTTTTCCACTGAGAGAGTAGAAAAGGGAAGGGGAAAAAAACCCTTCATAACAGTAATTTACTCATGCGTACTTAAATTATATGATCAGAGGTGGGTATAGTAGCCAGAAATTTTACTCATGTAAAAGCACCTCGGTGGCGCAGTGGTTTGCACTGTGACAGCACAGTAAGAAGGTCATGGGTTCTATCCCACCCCCTGACCATCAGTGACCCTTCTGTATGGAGTTTGCGTGTTCTCCCCGTGTCTGTGTGGGTTTACCCCGAGTACTCCGATTTCCTCCCACAGGCCAAAAACATGCAGGTTAGATTAATTGGAGACTCTAAAGTGGTCCTAGGTGTGAATGTGTGTGTAAATGGTGAAGGGATTGGCGCCGCACCGTGGCTGCCTCATCCATCCACGTGGATGCCCTGAGTTTCCCTCTGGGATTAATAAAGTAAAATTATACAAAATTAAAAAAAAAAATAAAATAAAAGTAGACAACCAAAAATTTCTAGTTGAATTAAGGGTACAAAGAGCACCCACTTAAAAACTTCAGTAATGACTTCAATCTTGAAGGTTTGAGGTTTTCTCCACAATTTATAACAATTTTTTTTATAGTTTTCTATTTTTCTCTGTAAAGCTATATAAATTTGCAGCCATTTTCCTCAATTGTAATTTCCTCTTGTAAAATTATGACTTTTCTTGTATATTTGAGACTTTATTATAAACTTGTGGATTATTTTATAACTATTTTTTGTTTATTTTTTTTAATAAAATTATCAGTTTTTTTTTTAATTTGAAACAGATTGTGGTAAAATTTTCTTTTTTTTTCCTTATACAACTTACACTTTTGACCATAATTTTGCAGAGCCAGAACAGAACAATAATTTAACTCTGATTTCAAAGAAAAAACGTTAATAAAATTATGTTTAATGAAATAAATTAACTTAAAACCTCTTACCATTCTGGTACTCCATCCATGGGACATTATATATTGGCTGGACACTGGCTGGAATAGTAAGGGGTTTTAATGACCAAAGATGCAGTTATTTCTGTTATAATATTTCTATATATTTATAGTTTTTATGGACCACTCCCAGTTACACGGGGTGAGACTGGACTTCCTGGCAGATAGACACATCTGTCGCAAGGTCTGTGGTGGACTTTTGCCAGTTGGTGCATTGTGACATGCGCTACACAAAGAGCAGAGATAAACAAACCTATCATCTGGTCAGTCACTGCAACAGATACTGGAGTCAGTTTGTCTTGACCTGTCCTTGCCACTGATAATACATCTATCTGTCAAGAATGTGCTGCTAGTCCAGCTAAAGCTAGTGGTACTCAAATACTTTGCAAGCAGTTTCATGAAATGGTCAGTCAGAAAGCAACTCATACCGGCTCGGACGTCGCCTGGGTTAACAAGGTCAGGAGTTCCTGGCAGCGGAAGGCGAAGGACAGAGCTGCGTGGAGGAATCTGATCAGATCTAAATGAAACAGTCATTGTCGCCCCCGACAGACGGCTATGATGATGATGAACCGTGGCCATTGTCTTCTGTGTCATCCCCTGCCTGGTCCTGAAGCGTTGTGTGTACCTGTTTACTTATTGTTCCAGCTCCTCATGTTTTCTGTACCCTGTAGCCACTGCCGTCTCTGTACTGCTCCTGCATTGTTGCCCTGTGTGCTTTTTGTCACGTTTCATGTGTTTTCCTTGTCTGTGACTGGCCGTGTGTCCCTGCCTATACTGTCCCCCTCACCTGCAGTCTTTTCCCTGTGCCCTTGATTGTGCCCACCTGTTCTGTGTTGTGTTGATTATCCCGTCTATATGTGCTGGGTCCTGTCTGTGTCAAGTGTGGCGTCATTAATGTTCACATGGTTTCCTGGTCATGTTTCCCCATGCCCTGTACCCAGTCCTCAGTAAGTTTATTTATCCTGTGTTCTCAGCCCCTGTGCTGCTGTTTATTTTGTTTTGAGTTTTTCTGTTAATAAATTACCGTTTTGCACCAAAGTCCTGCCTGCACCCCAATTCTTTGACCATCACATCTGCTTGTTAAAAGCAGATTTATGACAGAGATTTCCTCAACACCTTTCTATTTGTCTAGCTTCACAACATATTGTTTTTTCTTGATCCTTACATGGTCATCGTATGCACATCAGAATGGTCCTGCAGCACCTCTTGGAGAACCAGTTTAAAAATGTGAGTTCCACACACCCTCCACTCACTTTCCTGGGGTTTATTATTGCTAATAGACAGATTAAAGCTGACCCAAGTAAAGTCAAGATGGTGACTGATTGGCCCATCCCCTCTTCCTGCAGGCATTTACAACAGTGTTTGAGGTTTGCTAACTTTTACTGCCACTTCATTCAAAATTACAGTATGGTAGTCCAGCCCCTCACTCAATATACCTCTACAAAGTCACCTTTCATCTGGTTGGAAGATGTTGACAGGGTCTCTCATTTTAAGTCACTATTTGTCAGTGCTCCCATCCCGTCGCAGCTTGACCTGAGCCAACAATTTATTGTTGAGGTGGATGCTTCTGATTCAAGGGTTGGTGCGGTGATCACAACGATTGATCGCAACAATAAGAGCTACCCATATGCATATTTTCTCAGCGCTTGTCCCCTGCCAAGAGAAATTATGATATCAGCGATCAAGAGTTCTTGGCAGTAAAGCTCACCCTGGAGGAATTGTGCCACTGGTTGAAGGGGGGCTCTCAGCCATTTTTGGTGTGGATGGACCATAACAATTTGGAATACCTCAGGTCCATTAAATGGCTAAACTCCAGGCAGGCTCGCTGGTCTGTTTTTTGAAAGGTTCATATTCACCATCACCTACAAGCCAGGTTAAAAGAATAATAAGCCTGATTCCCTCTCCAGGCATTTCACCACCAATCCCACTGCATCTGGGGAATATTCCATCATCTCACCCTCTTGTTTGGTAGGCACATTATCCTGGGAGATTGGGGAGTGGGTTATGAGAGCAGAGAGTATGGAGCCAGACCTAGGTGGGGTCATCCCGGATGTCTGTACGTTCCTTCCAAGGTTAGAGGTCATCAATTGGTTGCACACAGCAAAATTTACCTGTCACTCTGGGGTCTCTTGTACATTGTCCCACATCAAACGGGTGTTTTGGTGGATGTCCATGGGCAAAGATGTTTGGGAATATGTTCAAGCCTGTCCCCAGTGCTCAACTACTAACTAACTAACTAACTAACTAACTAACTAACCTACACTTATATAGTGCTTTTCTAGTCACAAAGACCACTCAAAGCGCTTTCACTAGTACTAACCCTCTATTCTAAGGGCCCATAGGAAACAGATATCTAGGGACAATTTAGAGCAGCCAATTAACCTAACATGCATGTCTTTGGATTGTGGGAGGAAACCGGAGCCCCTGGAGTAAACCCACACAGCACAGGGAGAACATGCAAACTCCACACAGAAAGGCTCCAACCCCTGCCAGCCTGGGGATTCGAACCAGGAACCTTCTAGCTGTAAGGCAACAGTGCTAACCACTGCACCACCGTGCTGCTGCCCCAACTGGCAAATCTTCAACGTCTCCTTGTGCTGGGTTACTGCAGCCACTGCCCATTCCTAGTCGACCCTGATCTCACATGGCATTAGACTTTGTCATTGGTCTGCCACCTTCTAATGGTCACATGGTCATCCTGACCACTGTTGACCAGTTTTCCAAGGCTGAACATTTCATTCCATTGTCTAAACTCCCTTCTGCAAAAGAGACATCTGAACTGTTCACACTACATGCTGTCCATTTACATGACATACATGTGGATATTGTGTCCGACCATGACCCTCAGTTTGTTTCCCAGGTGTAGCAGGCATTCTGGAAGGTCTTCGGGTTGATTGTAAGCCTAACATTTGGCTATCACCCAGAGAGTAATGGGCAATGTGAGTGGGTGAATCAAGGGGTGGAGGCAGCCCTGAGGTGTGTCACTGCTTTCAACCCGGCATTGTGGAGCTCCTACCTGCCATGGGGTGAGCATGTCCATAACACAGCAACCTCTACATCAACTGGCATTTCTCCGTTCGAGGCCCCACTGAGTTACAATCTCCCGCTCTTGTCCATCACGGAGAAAGAGAACGCCATTCCATCAGTTGAACATCACATCACATCAAGCATTTCCACCACCTTTGGAGGTCCAAGAGGGCTGCCCTACTTTGCACCGCTGAACAGAACTCCACCATGGCCAACTGACGGAGGGCTCCAGCTCCTTCCTATCAGGTTGGGCAGAAGGTATGGCTCTCTACTAAAAATATCCCTCTGAAAACAGACACTAGGAAGTTATGACCCCAGTTTATTGGTCCATTCTCCATTGAGAAAATCATCAACCCTTCTGCTGTCTGCCTCAGCCTCACTCCATCTCTCCACATACACCCAACCTTCCACATCTCACAGGTCAAGCCAGTTTCCACCAGACCTCTCTGTCCTCCATCCAAGCCACCACCCGAGAATGGTCGACTGGTCGCTGAGGAGTTTTGTCTACAAGGTCAGCTGGATTGTGAATGTTCAGCTCAGAGGACGTGGCTTTCATTGTCTTGTTGACTGGAAAGGGTATGGTCTGGAGGAAAGGTCGTGGATTCCAGGCTTCTTCATCATGGATGACAACTTGGTCCTTGAATTTAACCACACACACCCCAATAAGCCAGGTGGGATGCCAGGAGTCGAACCTTGGGGGGAGGGGTGGGGGAGGAGGTATTTAATCTTTAATGTTATATTATAGTTTGACAATGCAATAATGCTGTTGTCCTGAAATGCTCTTGTATCATGTTATTACTCCGGCTGGCAGAGATCACTGCCTGCTCAACAACAGGGCATAACAGTTTACAGATGTGTGCAGATGGAGGTTACTTGGACTGCATGAAGGGAGGGTGATTGACTTAAATGGTTCTCAGAAGTTATAAAAGAGGCTGAATTCTAAAGTCCGTCACTCTGCTTTGATCAACTGGAAGTCCTGTCGTGTCTGTGCTGGCTATCAACATAATGACCTTTTGAGAAAATAATGAATTGGTTCATTTGCGTCATTGATTGGTCCAGTTCATTCATACAAAACTACCACAGGGGCACTGTAGTATTTCTGGTTTGCACACTGTTTTTCTCCTCCTGCTAATAATCTCATGTGTTGCAGCTACCTAATCATTCCCACCTGCAGCTGATTGCAGCCTGCCTATAAAGGAGGAAGTCAATCTCACCTCAGCACAGAGTTCTCAGAGTACATCGTTAGCAGTCAGGAGCACGCTTCCAACCTCTGTGCAGCCAGACCTTCTTCTGCTTCTCTTCCTCCTCCTCCAATGCTGGACTTTGTAAGCTCACATCAACTCACTCTCCATTGCCCCAACACACTCTGCCTTAACCTCTTCCCAGACCTCTCATTTGTGCACAGGCAGACTGGATTTCTCCTGGTGGAATAAGGACTCTAACCACATACTCACCCCAGCCATAAGTCAACTCTTCTTCATAATCTGCAGTATCTGTCACTAACCTCAGGCCAGAGGCTCCACAATCTCCACCTACTACAGACTGTGATCATTTAAAAATACCTACCGGGTTCCAAACTGCAGATACTCATGTGACAGGAGTCAGCATATCACCTGTAAAATACTCACCGCTGTCTGAAGAACCTGTACCTGGTTGCCAGACTCTCAGCATGTGACATTTTGTGTATTCACTGTAAATAAAACTCACTTAAAACAGCTCAGTGCCTCTTTGTGGTGCTAATTGTTTGGCTATGTGCCTAAATTCGGCTGAGTGTTCCCCGTCCCTCTCTGTCTCCTCCCCTCAGGTTGAGCCGCCGGACCTCAGCCGTGTACCCAAGGTTTATCACGACCTCGGGGAATCAGAATCAGAATCAGAATCAGAATCAGAATCAGGTTTATTGCCATTGTTCATGTAGTACACAAACTAGGAATTTGTCTCGGTACAATGCTGCAACATTAAACATGATAAGATAAGAGAAATAAACTATACATGTAATAAAGTGTAGGATAAGATTAAGTGATACTGGTCAACAGTTAAAATATATATTAGCCAGCAGCAGATACTGTGGAGAACTATATAGTGCAGTCGGTAATGCAGGAAGAAAACAGTGATGATTGACATGAGTCTGGTTGAGCTGCTGTACATGGTGCACGAGAGTCAATAAGTCACTTAGTGTTCAGCAGTCTAATGGCAGAGGGGAAGAAGCTGTTCGCTGCACGGTGGCGCAGTGGGCTGCACGGTGGCGCAGTGGTTAGCACTGCGGCAGCACAGTTTACCCTTGGCCGGGGGCTTGTGGGGATCGTGGGATCGTGGGTTCGATCCCAGCCCCCGACCAACAGTGATCTGTGTGGAGTTTGCATGTTCTCCCCGTGTTGCGGGTTTACTCCGGGATTTCTCCGGTTTCCTCCCACATGCCAAAAAACATGCATGTAATTGGCTGTTCTAAATTGTCCCTAGATATCTGTTTCCTATAGGCCCTTAGAATAGAGGGTTAGTATTAATGAAAGCGCTTTGAGTGGTCTTTGTGACTAGAAAAGCGCTATATAAGTGTAGGTTAGTTAGTTAGTTAGTTAGTTCATGTGACGGGAGGTTTTAGTCTGGATGGACCGAAGTCTTCTACCAGAGGGGAGGGGGGCAAACAGTACGTGACCAGGGTGTGAGGGATCGGCTATGATCCGGCCAGCACGCCTCCGGGTCCTGGAGATGTACAGATCCTGGAGAGATGGGTGCTTGCAGCCGATCACCTTCTCAGCAGTGCGCACGACGCGCTGCAGCCTTAGTCTGTCCCTGGCAGTGGCTCCTGCGTACCACACGGTTATGGAGGTGGTGAGGATGACTCGATGATGGCTGTGTAGAACTGCACTAACATCTTGGTGGGTAGCTTGAGCTTCCTCAGCTGCCGCAGGAAGAACATCCTCCTGCTGGGCTTTTTTGATGAGTGAGCTGATGGTCAGCTCCCATTTGAGGTCCTGGTGATGGTAGTGCCTAGGAAGCGGAAGGAATCAGCAGTGGTGATGGGAGAGCCTGAGAGGGTGAGGGGGGGCAGAGGAGTAGTGACTTTCCTGAAGTCTACAATCATCTCCACTGTCTTCAGAGCGTTCAGCTGCAGGTTGTTATTGCTGCACCAGGACGCCAGCTGGGCCACCTCTCTCCTGTAGGCGGACTCGTCGCCGTTGGAGATGGGCCCGATGAGGGTGGTGTCGTCCGCAAACCTTGATCAACTTGACAGACTGGTGGCTGGTGGTGCAGGAGTTGGTGTAACGGGAGAAGAGTAGGGGGGAAAGACACAGCCCTGGGGTGATCCGGTGCTGATGCTAGTATAGTCTGAGACAGTCTTTCCCAGCCGCACATGCTGCCCTCCGGTCCGTCAGGAAGTCGATGATCCACCTGCAGAGGGAGGTCAGGCACGTTGAGCAGGGACAGCTTGTCCGGAGCAGAGCGGGGCGGATGGTGTTGAATGCGGAGCTGAAGTCCACAAACAGGATCCTGGCGTAGGTCCCGGGGAGTCCAGGTGCTGCAGGATGGAGTGGAGGGCCAGGTTGACTGCATCGTCTACAGACCTGTTGGCTCGGTAGGCAAACTGCAGCGGGTCCAGGAGAGGGGTGGTGATGGACTTGAGGTGGGACAGGACCAGGCGCTCAAAGGACTTCATGACTACAGAGGTGAGCGCTACAGGTCACCTTAATAGTCATTAAGTCCAGTGATCCGTGGCTTCTTGGGGACAGGGATGATGGTGGAGGATTTGAGGCAGGATGGCACGTGGCATAACTTAAGGAGTGTAAAAATGTCTGTGAATACAGGAGCCAGCTGTTTCGCACTGAGTGCGCCAGGGTGGAGGGAGACACGCCGTCTGGGCCGGGGGCCTTGCGCGGGTTTCAGTCTGGAGAACTGTTTGAGCACATCTGCTCACTGATGATAAGGGGAGGGGGGGAGGAGGGGGGGGGGTGCCTTAAATGAAGTAGGCATGTGGAGGCTGTGGAGCTGGAGGGAAGGGGGGGGGAGTTGGAACACAGATGACGAGGTGTCAAAACGGGCCATAGTGTTGGGACAGTCTCTGACAAAGGCTTTGTCATCCTGACCTTTAGGAGCCTTAGGTCGATAGTTGGTGATTTGCCTCAGTCCTCTCCACACGGAAGCCGAATCATTAGCAGTGAACTGCTGCTGGAGTCTCTCTGAGTATAGAGATTTAGCCCTCTTCAGCTCTCTGTTAAACCGGTATTTAACCTCCCTGTAGCAGTCCCTGTCTCCACTTTTCAGCGCTGGCTTCCGTCTCCTTCCTGATCTGTCTGAGCTTAGCTGTGAACCAGGTTTGTCATTAGAGTAACTCACCCTGGTGCGTGATGGAGAATGTTCTCTTCACAAAAGTGGATATGAGTTCACAGTGTCCGTGTACTCATCCAGATCATGCGTGGCTCCTTTAAGCATGCCCCAGTCAGATATTTCCATGCACGTTTCCAGCTTCTCTCAGCATCACTGGTCCGTATCTTCGTAGTGCTCACAACAGTTTAGTGAGCTTCAATCTCTGTCTGTATGTGGGAATGAGTGAACCATCACGTGTGATCAGATAATCCAGCGCAGCTCGAGGGACTAGCGCGATATGCGTCTTTCCACTGTGGTGTAACAGTGATCCATGTGTGTTTAATCCTCTGGTGGGGCATTAATAAACTGTTTGTAGCGGGGGAGATCGTGGCTCAGATTGCACTGATTAAAGTCGCCAGCCCACAATAATCAGCGAGTCTGGAAAACTCCGCTCTGTGTGTTGAATGTGATCCGCGAGCACGCGCTGAGCTTCGCGCGTGTCCGCGTCGGGAGGGGCGTACACAGCGATCATTATGAAAGAAGCAAACTCCCGCGGGGGAATAGAAGGGCTTGCAATTGATAACAAGAAATTCCAAGGCAGGAGAACAGTGTTTGGAAATTACGTTACATCAGAGCACCAGCTGCAGTTGATGTAGAAGCAGACACCGCCTCCTGTGGTCTTGCGGAAAGCTCTGTGTCACAATCAGCTACGGAAGAGCTGAAAGCCGTCGAGGCGCAGCGCGCCTGTCCGGTATATTTTCCCGGAGCCAGGTCTCAGTAAAGCAGAGGACAGCTGAGGAGGCGAGGTCCTTAAAACGCATCAGCAGTCTCAGTTCATCTACCTTGTTAGAGAGAGAGTTGGTATTGGACAGAATATGCCAGGCAGCGCCGTTCGCGAGCCTCTCCTGCGAAGTCGTACGAGAGCGCCCGCTCGTCTTCCTCTCTTCCGCCGTCTCACTTTCCGAGCCAAACAATAAACCAGATCGGCGGCAGGGGCTAGAAAAACTGGGAGGAGGTCCGTGGGGGGTGAAAGTCCTGATATTTAGAAGTTCTTCACGGGTATAAGTGCAAGCAGACACACAATTGACAAACAAAAACAAACAAAGAGCGCAGCGAAGCACCATGTCGACCGCTGTGGGCGCCATCTTGGATCTCTACATCTCTTGGGGAGGTGTATAGACAGATATAGACAGATACCCTCTGCCCCTGATGAACTCCGCTTTCGAGCTCCTGCAGCATTCCCACATATTCTCTAAACTCGACCTGCGCAACGCTTACCACCTAGTTAGAATACGCTAGGGGGACGAGTGGAAAACGGCGTTAAAGACCCATCTGGGGCATTTTGAGTATTTAGTTATGCCTTTTGGTCTTACTAATGCTCCCGCTGTTTTCCAATGCTTAATTAATGACATCCTCCGTGACATGCTTAATTGGTTTGTTTTTGTCTATTTAGATGACATTCTGATTTTTTTTGCACCCCAGAGGAGCATGAGACCCATGTCAGAGCCGTGATACAGCGACTCTTAGAGAACCAACTCTACGTCAAGGCGGAGAAGTGTGAATTTTCTACATCTTCCACTTCTTTCCTTGGCTTTATTATAGTGGAGGGAGAGCTGAGGGCCGACCTGGCCAAGGTGAAGGCTGTGCTAGATTGGTCAACTCCCTACTCCCGCAAGGAGCTGCAGTGCTTCTTGGGGTTTGTGAACTTTTATCGCAGGTTTATCCGAAACTAGTGGGTTAGCACAGCCTTTAACCGAGCTGACCTCTATTAAGGTGCCATTTGTATGGACTGAGGCAGCTGAGCAGGCCTTTAACAAATTAAAGGTCCTGCTCACAGGTGATAAAGTCTTTTCTCAGATCGACCCTCAGCTCCAATTTACCCTGGAGGTGGACTCCTCAGAAATGGGGGTGGGCCCGGTCCTGTCCCAGTTCTCTTCTCTGGACTTGAAGCTCCGCCCGTGTGCATATTTCTCTCGGCAACTCACCTCGGCCGAGAGGAATTACGACGTGATGCCATTAAATTGGCATTTGAGGAATGGAGACACTGGCTGGAGAAAGCCGTTCACCCGGTAGTTGTGTGGACCGACCACAAGAACTTGGAGTATCTGCGGTCGGCCCGCTAACTTAATCCTAGGCAGGCACGCTGGGCCTTATTTTTCCAGCGTTTTAACTTCACTGTTACCTATAGGCCTGTCTCCTGTAATGGGAGGCCCGATGCTCTCTTCAGACAGTTTGGTCAGGACGTGGCTGAACCCCCTTCTCGCCCCCAGTCCATTCTTCCGCCTTCGTGCGTCCTGGGAGCCCTCACCTGGGAGGTGGAGAAGCGAGTCCACCAGGCCCAGTCCTCTGAGCCCGTACCAGCAGGATGCCCTGCCAACAGTCTGTACATCCCGGCTGCTCTTTGCAGCGAAGTCATCCAGTGGCGGCACACTGAGCATTTCGCCTGTCACCCTGGGGTGGTGCGGACCATTGACATTATCAGGCGAGCGTTTTGGTGGCCTGCGCTACGCCGGGACATGCAAGAATATGTCAAAGCCTGTCAGACGTGTGCCCAGAACAAGTCTTCCTCCACCCCCCCGCTGGCCTTCTTCACCCCGTCCCCATTCCCAGTCGGCCTTGGTCCCACATTGCCATGGACTTCGTCACTGGTCTCCCCCCCTCCCATGGCAACACCGTCATTTTGACGATCGTGGACAGGTTTTCCAAGGCCGTACACCTGGTTCCCCTCCCCAAGCTACCCTCCACCACCAAGACTGCAGAACTTCTCTCCTATCACGTCGTCAGGCTACATGGCATTCCTATGGACATTGTGTCTGACTGGGGTCCACAGTTTACGTCACAGGTCTGGAGATCCTTCTGCCACTGCCTTAGGACCTCCGTCAGCCTCACCTCCGGTTACCATCCTCAGAGCAATGGGCAGGCTGAGCGTGCCAACCAGTCCCTGGAGGCCGCTCTTCGTTGTGTGGCAGCCGAAGACCCCGCTTCGTGGAACTCCCACCTCACCTGGGCAGAATATGCCCTTACTTCTACGGTCTCCTTGGCTACGGGTCGGCCGCCATTCGAGGCGTCCATGGGCTACAACCCCCCCCCACTGCTTTCCATGGTTCAGAGAGAGGTTGCGGTGCCATCCATGGGGGCCCATTTCTATCGCTGCCGCCGGGCCTGGAGATCCATCAGAGCTGCGATTCAGTGTACCACCGAGCGCAATCAGCGCTACGCTGATCGCAAGAGGGTGCTGGCACCGAGCTATAATAAGGGACAGCAGGTTTGGGTGGCCACGGACCAGGTTCTGCTGAAGACGGAGGGTCGCAAACTCTCCTCCTGGTTCGTGGGGCCCTTCCCGGTCACCGGGAACGTTGGTGATTCTTCTGTATGGCTCCAGCTCCCACGGACGCTCCGCGCGCATCCCACCTTTCACGTCTCCAAGAATAAGCCTCTCTCTTCCAGCCCTCTCTGCCCTTCCCCGAAGTCTCCCCCTCCCTCAAAGGTCCTGAGTGGGCATGTCACCCACACGGTGAGGGAGACTTTGGACGTACCATGCCGGGGCCGGGGGTTCCAATATTTGATCGACTGGGAGGGATATGGCCTGGAGCATCGTCCTTGGGTTCCTGGGTCTAAGATTCTCAACAAGGGGATGGTCCGGGACTACCACCGGGCTGATCCTGAGAAGACTGGGCGACTGCCAGGAGGTGTTCCTTGAGAGGGGGGCTCTGTCATGTGCGGCAAGCGCTCGCCCCCTCCTTCCTGCTCTCCGGCTCCCTTATCAGATGCACCTGCTCATCCCTGTCTGCCAGCGTTTATAAGGAAGCCTCTTCAGTGATTTCACGCTGGCTAGTTTGGGTATATTGCTCAGCTAGGTGGCTCTATGTAGGGGCATTTGTCTTATGAAATCTGCTAACGTTTATCTCCTTCCTTCTCTTCCAGGTTGCTGCCAACAGAGCGGTGCGTCTGTGGGGATTTAGTGTGCTCACCAGCTCATTGCTCCTCCTTCAGCAGCCTTCCCTCTTCGCCCGGTCGGACCCAGTTACCTTCCCTGTCCAGCAGTTCCACCTGCTGGTACTTCTCTTTCGCTGGGTTCTGTGCGGATCTCATCTAATCTCCCACATGAGTGGCATAAATCTGTTTTTCCCGGCTGTCTTCCATTCCTCACTGATCAGCCTTGTTTGTTCTCCACAGGGCTCCTGCTTTCTGGTGAGTGACTGGCGTTTTTCTTCTCAAGTTGCTGTGTTTGAATCACTTTAATAAAAGGTCATACGTTCTTTGTGTGTTCACTTGGTGATTGCACGCTGCACTCAGGTGGCTTGTCCAGCTGATATGACAAAGGGTTTAATTACAGCAGTTTTAAAAACCTGCGGTACATGGCCTAATGTTAATGAAGAATTGATTATTTGAAGAATAGAGCTTCCAATAAATGGGAAGACTTTTTTAAATAACCTGGTAGGAATAGGGTCTAAAAGACAAGTTGAAGGCTTGGATGAGGAAATTATTTTATCTTCTGTTTGAAGCAATGAGTTTCTGTGTTGAACCAAGATCGGATCTGATCGGACTTTTTCTTTTTCAAAGGGGCCACTATGTCTAGAGTCTGATGCAGAGAAGCTGTAACACTATCTACCATGCTATCAATTACAGAAGGCGCAAGCTCTCCATAGCTTATTTCTGTTGTGCTGACACATAGCATAGAGGAAACAATCTGCATAAATTTGGTAACAACATCATCCAAAAGACATCTGCTGTAATAATATTTTTCTTTAGGAATCAAATAGTCAGAAATAGTAAAATCAAAGGTTAACAGACAATGGTCTGACAGTACAGGGTTATGAGGAGACACTACCAGATTTTCTATTTCTATGCCATATGTCAGAACAAGGTCCAATGTGTGGTGGAGATAATGGGTAGAATTTTCTACCTTCTGAGAAAACCCCATCGAGTCTAATATTGAATTAAATGTCATACTAAGACAGTCACTATCTACATCTACATGTATATTAAAATCCCCTACTATAATTATTCTATCTGATTTCAGCACTAAATCAGCTAAGAATTCGGCAAATTCGGATAAAAACTCTGAGTAGGCTGAGGGAGGACGATGAACTATGGCAAAGAAAATTGGGTTTAACCTAAAATTGCTAACACGCCCAATACTGAAGACCAGGCCCTCAAAGGAATTAAAACATGTTTTTTTTTGCTTTACATTAATTAGTAATTTAGAATGGTAAATTATTGCTACTCCTCTTCCATGAACAGAACTTCTGGGATTTTGATAGTTTAAATAACCAGAGGGAGTTGATTCATTTAAACCAACATAATCTTCTTGCCCTAACCAAGTCTCTGTAAGGGATATTAAATCAATCTGATGATCATTCAACAGATCATGGACTAGCAGAGACTTGGGAGTTAGAGACCTAATATTTAACAAACCACATTTAATTTTTAAATTATGAGGAGGAAGAGAGGCCAAATCATTAAATTTAGAGACTTGATGTTTAATTTGAGTTTTACCGACTTTTTGTTTAATCACTTTGGGATGCTTATACCTTATATTTTTATTAACTTTGGAGGGAGCAGACAATAATTCTCTGATGGGGGAGACAGTGGCTAAGTTGAGGGGTGGCGGATGAAGAGGAGCTGCAGAGAGGCATGTATTTATGAAGTTATGCTGTATTTGTTTTGGGTTATAATGTTCTGGGTAATGGGTGACAGACACAATCTCTATGGGGTTATGGATTGAAGACTGATCTAAACAGTGTTGTTATTTGGATTAATAGGATTAATATGAGAAGTGGAAGCAAAAAAGGGCTGGTTGGCAGACCCAGGTACTTCGGGGAGAGTTAACACACCAGCTTTCAGTCATTGTACTAAAAAACGCTGAATGGAATAAAACAGATTGTCCCTTAGAACACGTGCACTGAGTCTACAGGTACTGTACATCTCAAAAAATTAGAATATCATGAAAAAGTTCAATATTTTTTGTCACTCATTTTAGAAAGTGAAACCCATATATTTTATAGATTCATTACACAGAGAGTGATATATTTCAAGTGTTTATTTATTTTAATTTGGATGATTATGGCTTACAGCCCATGAAAACCCCAAATTCAGTTTCTCAAAAAATTAGAATATTACAGAAAATTTATTTTAAAAAATAGTTATTTAATAGAAATGTTGGCCAACTGAAAAGTATGTCCATGTACACACTCAATACTTGGTCAGGGCAAATTTTGGCTTAATTACTCTATCAATGTGGCGTGGCATAGAGGTAATCAGCCTGTGGCACTGCTGTGGTGTTATGAAGGCCCAGGTTGCTGTGATAGTAACCTTCAGCTCGTCTGCATTGTTGGGTCTTTTGAACTTTTTCATGATATTCTAATTTTTTGAGATGTTCCTGTACTTGGATGGGTGCCATCTGGCCTCATAAATGATGGGCAGTTCCATAACAGGTTGAAATTGTCTATAAAACCAATGTTAAAAGTAGGACACGTTGAACACAACCAGGTATTAAGGCTGAGAGTTCTGCTAAAATAATTGCAACCTCTTCTAAAAGGAGCAAGTGGCCCAGAAATAAACACACGTCTGCCACATTTCATAAGAGTGGAGAGAAGGCTCCTGAAGTCTCTCTTTAAGATCTCTGACATTTCAACTGGGATGTTGTTGCATCCAACATGTACAATGACAGTTTTAGCGTGGGGGTATTCATTTAATAGGTCAGGGGTAAGAGCCTCAATGTCTGACACATTAGCCCCAGGAAAAAATTTTGTAACACAGTACCTGCTTCTGACGTTCCTCATTATTGAATCACCAATTATGGTGGATAATTTTGCCGTTGTTGCTGCAGTGGCGGTGGGGTGCCGATGCGGGGGTGATGCGGGGGGATGCGCTCTCTTCTTTTTGGAGCTGGTGTATAGTTTGGCACACCTAAGGTAGTTTTGATCTGGGGCTTGTGGGTTTGAGCCGCTGCTGAAGGAGGAGGGGCAGCCATGGGAGGAAGATTGACATCCAGGTGGGGGAAATCTTCCAGGGAAAGGATATCGAATCTATTTTCCAGCAAAGGGGGAAGGGAGGAGGCGCGGCCATGTCTGGTCAATCCCCGACATTTGCTATTTGGCCCAACCATGGTCCAGGGCGCGCATTGAGGCTGTGACGAACCACCCGGGGCTTTGGGTTTAGCTCTGAGCTGAAGCCAGTGTTTGATGCTGGAGTCCTGGACAGCTGAGGTGACTGGAGCAGGGGTGGAAGTGATGGCAATGTGTTAATTTCACACAGGTAAGTAGCTGTCTTTGCTAGCTGCGAGTCCATCGCTGGGGCCAATGTCCATCCAAAAATAATAGTGTCCAGGAAGTTTTCAGCCTCCCGAATGTTATAGAGGTTAGAGAGTCTCAATTCCAACTCAGAAACCTTCTTAGAGAGGGAAACACAGCTGACACAAGTTGGGGATGGAGCCATGGCTTTCCAGGCCAGAAGTGGCTAGCTAGCTAGCTAAAACAGGTTAGCCTAACTCGGTGAACAGCCCTGATCGGGGTCTGAATCACCTGTGTGTCTGTTTGGGCTGTTGTATTTACTAAGCGAACACTAAGTAAGAAGTTAATATCAGTAAAAGAGATAAAGAGATAAAAATTTAAAATGGAGCTAATACAGCAAACAAAAACAGACAAGATAATGCTTTGACAGCGTCATGACAGGATGTGGCAGTTTACAAACAGACGCCGACACATAAATGGCCAATTTGTATTCACAAGATTCACTTTTCACAAGTCAAAATGCCCAACATGGTCTGATCTCAAGCCTTTTTTGTAACAATGTGTAACCCTTGCCTTACGTTAATTAGGTAAGGGAAATTATTAAGTGTAGACCAGTTGCTAGGTTCGTAAGGGTTACAATAGGGAATTAAAATGAGTGTGGAATGAAATAGCTGGAGGCAAGAAATGAGCAATTCATGTCTGTTATTATTAAAGATAAAAAGAGCAAAATATACAAACAATTTACAAATATACAAATATAACAATGGCCGGCATGAAATAAAACCCCCAAAATTGTCTTACTGAGCTCAGTGTTTGTTTGTCTTTTTGTTTTAGTCGTTTGACCAGTCAAGATATCTTGTATTTCCAGACTCAGGTTTCTTTTCCACTTTTAAAGCAGCGGCTTGAGTTGTTACCACTTTGAAATTTGGGCACTGGAGAGAGGAAGGATGTTCTTCAACCGAGATCTTGGTTCAGATCTCGGTTCAGTCTCAGTTCAGGTCTCGGGTCAGGCTTGCCATCTCCATTCGGAGAGAATCCAAGATCCAGAAGGTTCTTAATTGGCAACCAAAAAACCTAGCCTGCACAACAATAATGGTATTATTGTTTACAGCTAGAGTAATTCATTTTCCAATCTCTTCTTATATAACACTATAGCTTAGTGTTTAAATTGTTCCCTCATATTACTATTGTTACAATCCAGTAATATAGTAATATCTTACAATTCACATTTCACATCTTACATGCATGTGTTCTTTTCTCACAATCTCTCTGGTAGTACATGAAATGCTTTTTTTCTCATGTAACCAATTAAATGAATTTCTCTTTTTATCTCTACATCATTTAACCATGAAATTATGATTAATTCTTTTTAACCTTGTCTTTGTAAATCATGAAATGAATTACAATTAATCTATCACATGACCAGGGAATATACTGTCCCATTACTTCCAATATTCCCTTTTAAAATCAGTAAAACCCTGTCTGAGCTACTGGGTTTAGCATAACCTATGAATTTACATAGGAAACCAACACAATGTGCTTTTAGCATCAAACTACACATTACATTCGACAGAAATAGTGCAAAAGAACTAAAAGTACTTCAGCATACTGTTGTGAACTGAAATCACATTTAGGAAAACCATACAGACACAAAAATAGCCTTTTCCATTGCTTTTAAACAGAAAAAAATCCACTCACGATTAGCATTAGCATAATGCTAACATTAGCATGCGTTAGCATGCTTCATTTAGTACACACTCGGTTTTCACTCACCAAGATGAGATATCAGCATGAACACAGCAAATGTCACAGCCTCACGGCCTCTCAAGCTCGTGCTCCCGTCAACTTAGGATAATACAGGTTTCAAATTAGTGTTTTTTCTCTCCCATAGATTGAGTCCCCATCGTGCTGTTTGCTCTCTACATGTCTGTTCTCTCCATCTTCTCTATCCCTTCACCCCCCAGCCAGTCGCAGCAGATGACTGCCCCTCCCTGAGCCTGGTTCTGCTGGAGGTTTCTTCCTGTTAAAAGGGAGTTTTTTCCTCTCCACCGTTGCCAAGTGCTTGCTCACAGGGGATCGCCTGATTGCTAGGGTCTTTCTGCAACTGTGGGGGTTCCCCCTACAGTTGATAGTGCTATGAGATGACTGTTGTTGTGAAATGGCGCTATATAAATAAAGTTGAATTGAATTGAATTGAATTGTTTGTACAGTGTTTAGATTTATTTACAGCATCTTTCTAAATTAAACTCACCAAGAAGACCCACAGGTCTCCACACAGATCATCCACAGCCTCTCTCGTCCGCTCTCAGATCGCAAAAGACAGAAAAACCGAGTGCGCGCCTCGGCACTCTGCTTGGAAGGCGGGGCTAATTTTGCTCTTAACGAATGAAAAGACCACGATCGCCCAACGTGACCATGAAACGGGAATTTAAAAGTTGGATAACGAGGATCACACTTCCTCTTCCCAAAATAATCGTTTTTCAAAATAAAATCACACAATTGTATTAATACAAATGAAATCTGAGAAAAAAGGGTCATTTTCTCAGCTGGGTTACAAATGACTGTGTGTTCAGTTCAATCTACCTTGTATCCACTTCAGAATGCATATCCGTAACACATCATCTAAGGACTAGATAGGACATGGCTAACATTTTCATGGCAAATGGAGGCGCCATATTCTGTAGGTAATTACAATGGTTGACAGTACATGCAGCATTGTGATAATAGGATACACAAACAATATGATGGCCACGCTTGGCCTACTGTGACTAACCATGTCCTATTTAGTTCTTTTATATATCTAAGTAACACTTAATCAGGTAGCGTGAAAGAATTATTAAATGGTGTTTCTTTCTCATCCCTGATTGACCAAAGCACTTTACAGATTTGGCTATTTACCCATTCACACCCACATTCACACACTGATGGTGGCAGAACTACCATACAAGGTGCTGACTTGACTCACCAGAACCAACTCGGGGTTCAGTGTCTTGCTCAAGGACATTTCAATATGCAGACCACAGAGAGAGTTGAACCTCCGACCCCCCATTTAGAGGTTGATCACACTGTACACCTGTATCAACGCCACCCCAGAAAATAAAGCCCCATTTCAATCTACCGTGGCAATCCACTCAAACCCAGTATGAGCTTGCTGCTAATGTCTGAATAGGGTTACCCACGCCAGATAGGTCACTGACCACTTCACCTCAGCTCAGCAGACATTAAAAGAAGAAACATGGATAAATGCACAATGAAGTAGGTGTCACCGTCACCACATCACAGCACGGCGACAGAGTGGAAATAAATCAGAAGGCTGTCTGTCATTATTCTGACAAATTATATTAATTTCAAAGGTGCAACAGACAACTCTATGTGCCACAATTACACAAATATAACAGCAGGAGGTTTCTTGTAAAAGCATTTTTTTTCACTCATTCCCACAGAGTCTTTAGCAGCTCTGACCATCCCCCAGTCACAGTGGTGCGGCTGCCAGCCTTTCCTAGCTCAGCAAGGGGTGAATTCACTGTTCAGCTCTGCTCTGTGCTCATTCATGCATCTCGATTCACCCCACATGAACTTATCCCATGGTCCTCTTTTTTTTTTGTGACAGCCCCATCCAAAATAAAATGTATCCCACTTTTTGTAGCGCAACACACAATGAAATGCGACACACAAACACATGTCCTCATCAAATAAAAGTGTAAACCTGAGAGTGCACACGCACGTGCACGCACGCACGCACACACACACACACACACACACACAAAGGACCCTATTATGAGTGCATTTTTGAGCCATGCTTCCCTCCTTATGCCAGTGCTTTTGTTAGTTTCTGTCAGCGCATTTTTTTTTGTTTTTATGCTTTGTGTCACGCCATCTAATTACCAGTGGACAGTGTACTGCTTTGCACTGTGAGGAGGAGGCTCATTTCAAAAGGTGTGGCAGCATGCAATTTCATGAGCATCAGTATTGTGCACTTTTGATCAGGAAAAATAGGTCTGTTGTCATAAGCCTCTTGTTTACTGCTATTTTAGTCACATGTTTTGAAATTGTGCAGATTCTACTGACAAGAGCTCATGAGGAAACAGCAGGTGCTGGGATTTTCACTAATTTTAATGGAGAGAGTTGTGTCACAAGGCTGAGTGCGGTGTGTCACCGGGCTCAGGCTCTTAAATTATATCTAAGTATTTTCTGTATTTTTCCAGTGTTGTATTATTTTCCTGTGTGTTGATTCTAGATGTGTTCTTTGCTGTCAGTTGTTTTATGATGTTTTTGTGCCCTTATTACTATGATAATGATTCTGTCAGTATTTTTAGATTACTGTTTTATTTTGCTCTCAGTGTTTACATTTTGCTCCCTCGTGGCATGAGCTCCGCACCTGTTCCAGGCACTCCCACCTTGTCATTATCTTGTCTGTTTGATCTGTGTTTAGTAATTAGGTCACCTGCCCACTCTTGTGAATCCACACCTGCCATCAGTTATGTTTTCAGCTATTTAAAGACTGTTGTTTTGCTTTCTCACCGCAGCAGTCTTAGTGATACTTTCTCCTCACCACCAGAACCCCTTCCCCATTCTGGTGAGTTTGTTCTGATTTTTCATCTGTAAGTTTACCTTGTTGTCTGTTTGGATTTTTGTGTTGATGCTCTTTTGGACTTTGTGCTTGTTAATAAATACCACAAACTGCAGTCCAGTGTCTGGGTCTGTCTCTCTGCCCCGAGGGGCAAATCATGACAGAAGACTGCCGCCAGTAAAAGACCCAGCTGCTGCAGTTTGTGGATTTTCACCTTTTTTGTTGCTATCACTCACCTATTTTTGTGAAGTTCATCATGTCCCCAGCACACTGACCTCTGCCTGTCACCACTCGCCGCTCTCAGGCATCCACCTCAGCTGCGCGTACACCTGTGCCTTGTTAACGCTGAGCTATTTATTCCACCTCGCCCTGAGCATCGGCCTGGAGCCGTCTGTCTTACAACGCGCTCAATCCCTCAGCAGAATCCTTTCTTCAGGCCTGCTATTCATCGCTACGACACATGAGCTGTCTAGTCTTGTTACTCACCTGTTCTCTCAGCCTTCCCCTGTGCACAGGTGGATTCCCTGACGGCGGAAATCCTCTCCTTCGCCATCATCTCCTCCCCGCGTCTCCACATCTCATTGGATGCACAGCAGGGCGCTGTCTCCCAGGCTTGGAATCCTCGACACGCTGTTGACTTCCGGGTGGCAGCGGAGGAGGTTGGTTGGGGAGAGGGTTCTCTCTGCAGCATCTTCCTCCGTAGCCTCAATTCAGGTCTGCGGGACGAATTGGCCAGTTGGGATCTCCCAGGGCGGCTGTCCGAGCTAATCTCCCTCACGATTAGTTTGGACAACAGGCTGCGAGAGCGGGCCGCGGAGTGGAAGTCAATCAGCCGCTCGCGCGGGTCTTCCGCCCGCTCTCCTCAGTCTCGCCCCCTGGCGTTACCCGCTCCGGAGTCCACCGACGAGTCAGAGGCCATGTTGATCGGGCGCACTAGGCTCCCTCTTGCGGAGAGACAACGCCGGTGGGAACTGGGTCTCTGCATGTATTGCGGAGACGACCAGCATACCGTGGAGCAGTGCCCGGTCAAGCCCAAACGGGGGGGTCCGCGAGTCACTGTAGGGGGCCTCGCGGACTCTAACCGGTCAAATCCCCTCTCTAGTTGCATACTGCCCATCAGATTCTGCCATAATTCCATCAGGCATTTCACTCATGCACTGGTAGACTCGGGGGCAGAGCAAAATTTCATTTCCAAAAGCCTGGCAACCCAGTTGGGCATACCCTGTCAGCCATTATCAACTCCTCTTAATCTGGTCACCCTCTCTCACTCTCCCCTGGGGGTAGTGATGCATCGCACCAAGCCGGTGCCCATAATAATCTCTGGCAACCACTGTGAGGACCTAACTCTATATGTCCTGTCCTCCTCTTCGGACCGTGTCATTCTGGGCTACCCATGGCTGTGCCTGCACAACCCTGTCCTCGATTAGAGGTCTGGTGGTGTCCTTTCGTGGAGCTCTTTCTGCCTGAGTGCCTGTCTCCAGTCTGCGGCTTTTGCTCCATCCTCCCTTCCGCCCGCGCCGGTCTCCGAGCCTCCGGACCTCACCCTGGTGCCACAGGAGTTTCACGACTTGGGGATGGCATTCAGCAAGTCCAAAGCCATGTCTCTTCCCCCTCACCGGCCGTATGACTGCCTGTGACTGCCTATGACTGCCTATGACTGACTTTGTCTTCGTCTACCTGGATGATAATCTCATCTTCTTCAGGTCGCGGGAGGAGCACCAGGCTCATGTGAGGCGGGTCCTGCAGCGGTTGCTGGAGAACAGGCTCTACATCAAGGCGGAGAAATGCAAATTCTACGCCAAGATCACCTCTTTCCTGGGATTTGTCATCTCTCACAATCAGATCCTCCCCGACCCCGCTAAGGTAAAAGCGGTGGTCGAGTGGCCCACGCCTGCCTCCAGGAAACAGGTGCAACAGTTCATCGGCTTCCCCAATTTCTACTGTCGCTTTGTCCCCAACTTCGGCGCCATTGTTACTCCCCTGACTTGCCTCACTTCTTCTAAGGTGCCCTTCCAGTGGTCCGAGGAGGCAGCTACCACCTTCAAGATCCTCAAGACGGAGTTCTCATCCTCCCGGGTCCTAACCCAGGTTGATCCCACGCTGCAGTGCTTGGTGGAGGTTGATGCATCAGACACAGGGGTGGGGGCGGTGCTCTCCCAGCGTTCACCAGTGGATGGAGTCAAGCGGCCCTGCGCCTTCTTCTCTTGGCAGTTGTCTGCAGCTGAGCGAAATTATGACGTTGGCGACAGGGAACTCCTGGCTGTTAAGCTCGCGCTGCAGGAGTGGTGTCACTGGCTGGAGGGGGCAGCTCAGCCTTTTGTGGTCTGGACGGACCACAAGAATCTTGAGTATTTGAGGTCAGCGCGGCGTCTGAATGCCCGCCAGGCACGCTGGTCTCTATTCTTCGCTCAATTCCAATTTACCATCACTTACCGTCCAGGCTCAAAGAATGGGTTGCCCGACGCCTTGTCCAGACAGTTCGCTCCTGAGGGCCCAGAGGAGTCGGACCACACCATCCTTCCCAGCTCGTGCGTCGTGGGGGTGGTCTCCTGGTCCATCAGGGGTCCACACGTCCAAGCTCGCCTGTCATCCTGGCGTCTCCCGACTGGTGGACCTTCTTCAACGCTTGTTCTGGTGGCCGGGTCCCCAAAAGGATGTGCCACTGTCAAGTCTCAGAACTCTCCACCTGCGGGTCTACTCCAGCCCCTGCCAGTCCCAGGCTGGCCCTGGTTGCACATTGCTCTCGACTTCATCACTGGTCTCCCTGTCTCTAACACCTACGACACTGTTCTGACGATTGTGGATCGGTTCTCTAAGGCCGCCCACTTTGTGCCACTTCGGGGTCTTCCTTCGGCACGTGAGATGGCTGACCTCCTTGTCCAACATGTGGTCAGACTGCATGGGATTCCGTTGGACGTTGTATCGGATCGTGGGCCTCAGTTTGTCTCCCAAGTGTGGAGGTGCTTCTGTAACGCCCTGGGGGCCACGGTGAGTCTTTCCTCTGGTCACCATCCCCAGTCCAACAGACAGTGTGAACGTACCAATCAGGAGCTGGAGGCTGCCCTGCGCTGCGTGACCTCCTCTAACCCGTCCTCCTGGAGCTCCTTCTTGGCCTGGGTGGAGTGCGCCCACAACACAGCACGGTCTTCGGCCACTGGTATGTCCCCTTTCAAGGCGTCGTTGGGGTACGATCCCCACTTGTTCCCCAAGCAGGAGGGTGAGTTGGCTGTTCCCTCCATTCAGGTGCATGTGAGACGCTGCCGGAGTTTGTGGACCAGGACGAGAGAGGTGCTTTTATGCACGGCGGCGCGCAACAGCACCACGGCCAATCGCCACAGGAGGCCGGCTCCCAGTTACCAGGTGGGTCAACGGGTCTGGCTTTCTTCGCAGGACATCAATCTCAAGGCTGAGAAGAGGAAGCTGGCTCCACGGTTTCTCGGTCCCTTTGCTATTACCAAGATTGTCAACCCGGTGGCTGGCCCTCCCCCCTCCCTCCGTGTGTGTCCCACTTTCCATGTTTCCAAAGTCAAGCCTGTTGTCTCCAGCCCACTGTGTCCTCCTCCTAGGTCGCCACCCGCTCCCATGATGATCGACGGTCACCCGGTGTGGGGTGTTGCTTCCATCCTGGACTCCCGGCGCCGAGGTCGTGGGCTGCAATACTTGGTGGATTGGGAGGGATATGGCCCAGAGTGGAGATCCTGGGTGCACTCTTCTTGGGTGCTGGATCGAGATCTCATCACGGTGTTCCACCCGGCGCACCCAGGTAAGCCAGCTCCAGGAGGCGCTGTTGGGGGGGGGAGTACTGTCACCACTCGCCGCTCTCAGGCATCCACCTCAGCTGCGCGCACACCTGCGCCTCGTTAGCGCGGAGCTATTTATTCCACCTCGCCCTGAGCATCGGCCTGGAGCCGTCTGTCTTACAACGCGCTCAATCCCTCAGCAGAATCCTTTCTTCAGGCCTGCTACTCATCGCTGCGACACGTGAGCTGTCTTGTTACTCACCTGTTCTCTCAGCCTTCCCCTGTGCACAGGTGGATTCCCTGGCGGCGGAAATCCTCTCCTTCGCCATCATCTCCTCCCCGCGTCTCCACACCTCGTTGGATGCACAGCAGGGCGCTGTCTCCCAGGCTTGGAATCCTTGCCAATGCCAGCCACCTGTATCTCTGCAAGTAAGCACATCTCTGTATCACTCTCCCGTGTGGTTTGCCTAGCTCACTCCCTGTTTGTGTCTCTCCCATAGGGTTGCCTGGCCGCACGGCGTGCTGCTCTGTTCCTGTCCTCATCTTCCACCCACAATACATTACCATATCACACACACGCATCCAAACACGTTTTCCTGGTTGAATAAAGCTTTCAAATCTACTTGAGCCTGCGTGCGTGTTTCCTGGGCCGAGTAGCCAAAGGAAGAGCGGCAGTGGGATCTCTGGGTGTGGAGGAAGAATGGGCCGCTGAATTTATCCAGGGCTATGTAGCTGAAGCTCTCGCCTCCCGCAGTCCCAAGAAAACCTGGGAGAATGTTTATGGAGCGGTTGGGATCGTGGAGGCACATCCTGGGTTGTAGAAATATCCCCAGCTCACTGAGCTGCTGTCCACGCTCTCCATCCTGCAACAATCTTTCCCCGGGCTGACGTGGGGGTTGCCTCCAGTGAGCCCAAAGCTGACACAGAAGCGTACTCCATGGCAGACTCCCTGCACCACCTCCAATTCGCCCATTCCTGCTCCACCTCCATCCATTCCATGGCGCTGCCATCCAGCTCCAGAATGTCGGAGAAATACTCTCGCCTCTCAGCCAGCAACATCCCCTTCGCCGAGGCAGAAGATTCCTGCAGCTGTGCACCCTCAGTGTTTTTCCTCTCCGGCTGTGCCGCTAGCTTCTTCTTTTTCCACAGCTGCTGATCCTCGCTTCTCCTCGCCGTTCTCTCCCACTGCTGAGAAGTTGGCTGTTTTCTTGCCGGCTCCACCCATTGCTGGAGCTGCAGAGGCGGCTCAGCATGGTGGTGCAGTGGTTAGCACTGTTGCCTTACAGCTAGAAGGTCCCTGGTTCGAATCCCCAGGCTGGCAGGGGTTGGAACCTTTCTGTGTGGGGTTTGCATGTTCTCCCTGTGCTGCGTGGGTTTACTCCGGGGGCTCCGGTTTCCTCCCACAATCCAAAGACATGCATGTTAGGTTAATTGGTTGTTCTAAATTGTCCCTAGATATCTGTTTCCTATAGGCCCTTAGAATAGAGGGTTAGTACTAGTGAAAGCGCTTTGAGTGGTCTTTGTGACTAGAAAAGCACTATATAAGTGCAGGTTAGTTAGTTAGTTAGCTCCCTTGGGAGGCCGTCTTCAATGGAAGTCACAGAGAGGGTCCATCCTACACCAGCTGCAGCAGGGAAAATCATGCCCCGGGAAAACAGGCAAGTGTCTTTTCATTCGCCCACATGTTATGATGATTTTCCTTACCTGATTCCCGGTAGTGAGGCTCAGTCTATGCAGTCCCCTGAGTCCTCACCACCTGCTGCAGCCCACAAAACCTTACCTGCTCTCTCCGTGTCTCCTCCTATTTTCCCTGAGTCTCCGCTGGTCCCAGGGTTGAGCTGACGGGCGATGGATTTGCCTGGGGGGCTGGAGGACCAGGCTCCAGCCCTGCAGCCATGGTCCAGACAGAGGGAGAGCGCTGCCTCCGACCTGAAGCCTGTGCTGGCCATAGAGCATCCCCTGGCTTCAGCTACACAGGCTCCAGCACCAGCAGGAAGCCAACCTCCTTAACCCACGCTGGACGAGCCACCTGTGTGGGTCATCTCACTAGAGGGTCCTGGAACTGCACCAGCCACCATACCTGCTGTAGGGGCTGCTGCAGCAGAGCCAGAGCTGGATCTCCAGAGGGCCGAGGCCGAGACGTCGTTGCTTGGATCGACGGAGTCCTGGACGGCGGTGGAGCTTGTGCTCAGGCAAGTGCTCTCCTTTGTTTTCATTGCTTCTGTTTTGGAGAGATCTTGTCTGGCTCTTGGTGTGGAGAGCTGGGTACAGCCGCCAGCTGCACCTGAGCTCACCTCACCGGGCTCCACTGTTGTCGGTGACCTTGACCCTGTTTCTCTTCCTGTCTTGTCTGAGCTCTCCCCCAGGATCACCGAGGATGTTCCAGCTTCGCCAGATGTCTCCATGGGTCTAGGCTCGCCACCCGAGATCATCATGGGTCCAACTTCTCCCGCTGAGGTTGTCGAGGACACTTCGTTCCAGCCCAGGACCTCCGTGGGTGCTGCTCCCCCTCCAGCTGAGGTCTTTGTGGGTGCTGCTTCCCCTCCAGTAGAGGGCTTCGCCAGTGCTCCATCCCAGCCTGGGTCCTCCGAGGGTGCAGCTTTGGCCCAGTCCGGGCCTACCGAGGGTGCTGCTTCCTTTTCAGTGGAGGTCGTCGCGGGTGTACTGTTCCAGCCTGGGGCCTCCGAGGGTGCAGCTTTGGCCCAGTCTAGGGCTACCGAGGGTGCAGCTGTGGCCCAGTCTGGGTCCACCGTGGGTGCAGCTTTGGCCCAGTCCGGGTCCATCGCGGGTGCTGATTTGCTCCAGCCCAGAGCCACTGCAGGTGCTACTTCGCTCCAGCCCAGAGCTTCCGCGGGTGCAGCTTTCCTCCAGTCCAGAGCCTCTGTGGGTGCAACCTTGCTCCAGTCCGGAGCCACCAAAGGTGCTACAATGTCCCAGTCCGGGACCACCAAGGGTGCTGCTGGCCAGTCCGAGGGCATTGTGGTCCCCTCTCCTTTGCCAGATGCTGTTGTGGTCCTCTCTTCTCTGCCAGATGCCGTAGTGGTCCCCTCTTGTCTGCCAGACACCGTCGTGGTTCTCCCTCCTCTGCCAGGCGCCGTCGTGGCACCCCCTCCTCTACCAGGTGCCGTCGTGGTTCCTCCTCCTCTACCAGGCGCTGTCGTGGTTCCCCCTCCTCTTTTGTCCTTGCCTTCATTGGGCCTCCCCGTGGGGGAGCTGCATCTTTGGCAACCCCTTCTGTTTAGGTGGTTGAAAAATTCTGGTCGACCGCCTGATGGACTGAGCTGTTGGGTTGGGTGGCCCATATTCTCCAGCAGGCCACCCGACTCGTACCACCTCGCTGTCTGTAAGGCCTGGGACTTTGGCTGGCCGTCTGAACTGTTTAGTTCTTTGGCCTAGGGGGCCTGGTTTTGTGTGGGTGCGGGTCCTGAGTGGGGTTTGTGTTTTTGCTCCCTCCTAGCCTGTTCCCCCCATCTCATACCCGGGGTGGTTTATTGCTATACCTTTCTTTTTTTTTGGCCGGGGGTGTGTGTGTGTCCTTTTTTGGTGTTACCTTGGGGTGTCTGGAAACCACCCCTTAAGGGGGGGAGGGGGTTCTGTCACGAGGCTGAGCGTGGTGTGTCACCGGGCTAAGGCTCTTAATTTACAGTATATCTAAGTATTTTCTGTATTTTTCCAGTGTTGTATTATTTACCTTTTGTTCTTATTAAAGACAAAAAGGCTGCAGTGCACAGTTGAAACATGTAAAGAAGGTAAAAACATCTTTCTATTTTTGTCTTTAATAAGAACAAAAGGTAAATAATTAAAAGAAGACAAAATGAACCTACTTGAGCTATTACAGTGTTGTATTATTTTCCTGTGTTGATTCTAGATGTGTTCTTTGCTGTCAGTTGTTTTATGATGTTTTCGTGCCCTTAATGCAATGATAATGATTCTGTTGGTATTTTTAGATTCCTGTTTTATTTTGCTGTCAGTGTTTACATTTTGCTCCCTCGTGGCATGAATTCTGCACCTGTTCCAGGCACTCCCACCTTGTCATTATCTCGTCCGTGTGCTTTGTGTTTAGTAATTAGGTCACCTGCCCTCTCTTGCGAATCCACATCTGCCATCAATTATGTTTTCAGCTATTTAAAGACTGTTGTTTTACCTTCTCACTGTGGCAGTCTTAGTGATACTTCCTCCTCACCACCAGAAACCCTTCCCCGTTGTGGTGAATTTGTTCTGATTCTCCATCTGTAAGTTTACCTTGTTATCTGTTTGGATTTCTATGTTGATGCTCTTTGGGACTTTGTGTTTGTTCATAAATACTACAAACTGCAGTCCAGCATCTGGGTCTGTCTCTCTGCCCCGAGGGGCAAACCATGACAAGTTGTAACAGTTATAAACATTCATCATTTTAATTATAATATGAGGATGCACTTAATAATTTTTTTATTCCATCCACATTCTCATTTTAATTGTGGGCTTACCATTGGAGTCTATAGATTAGACATTAATGTATTCAATTCAATTCAATTCAACTTTATTTATATAGCGCCATATCACAACAACAGTCATCTCATGGCACTTTCAAATGTAGGGGAAACCCCACAATTGCAGAAAGACCCCAGCAATCAGGTGATCCCCTGTGAGCAAGCACTTGGTGATGGTGGAGAGGAAAAACTCCCTTTTAACAGGAAGAAACCTCTAGCAGAACCAGGCTCAGGGAGGGGCAGTCATAGAGCCAGGCTCAGGGAGGGGCAGTCATCTGCTGCGACTGGCTGGGGGGTGAGGGGATAGAGAAGATGGAGAGAACAGACATAAAGAGAGCAAGCATTAATGGAGAGAAGCCAAGTACATTATTGGAGGTCACCCGGCAGTCTAAATCTATTAACACCAAAACAAAGGGAGGGTTAAGAGACACAAGATCCCTCCCTAATTGTAGGCTATATTGAAGAGGAAGGTTTTTACCCTGCTCTTAAAAACAGAGATTGTGTCTGACTCCTGAACCCAGATTGGTAACTGATTCCACAGGAAAGGAGTTTGATAGCAGAACGCTCTGCCTCCCATTGCACTTTTGGAGATTCTAGGTATTACAAGTAATCCAGCATTTTAGGAGTGTAGTGCTCTGTTAGGATGATAGGGTAATATCAGATCTTTTATATAAAAGGGGGCCTGATTATTAAGAGCTTTGAAAGTGAGAAGAAGGATTTTAAACTTAATTCTAAACTCTATGGGAAGCAAATGAAGGGAGGCCAGAACCGGAGAGATACGATCTCTCTTTCTAGTACCTGTTAAACTCTTGCTGCAGCATTTTGGATCAACTGAAGACTTTTTAAAGATATTTTAGGACAACCTGATAATAAAGAGTTACAATAATCTAATCTAGAGCTAACAAAAGCATGGATCAGTTTCTCAGCATCATTCAGAGACAAGATGCTCCTAATCTTGGCAATATTGCACAGATGATAGAAGGCAGTCTTAGAAACAAATTTAATATGTGAATTGAAAAACAGATCTTGATCAAAAGTAACTCCAAAGTTCCTCACAGAACTATTCAGAGCAAGAGTAGCCACATCCAAACTAAGAGTTTGGTTTGGAAAGGTATTTCCAAGTTTTTTTGACCAATAAGAATGACTTCAGTCTTATCTGAATTTAATAGCAGGAAATTACAAGTCATCCAAACTTTGATTTCCTTAAGACATGCTTCTAACTTGGCTAATTGATTACTATCATCTGGCTTCATTGACATGTATAATTGTGTGTCATCTGCATAACAATGAAAATGTATACAGTGCTTTCTAATAACGCTACCTAATGGAAGCATATACAGTATAAACTAAAAAGAATAGGGCATAGCACAGATCCCTGTGGAACTCCATGACTAAGCTTTGAGTTGGAAGAAAACTCATTATTGACATGAACAAACTGGAGCCTATCAAACAAATAAGATCTAAACCACTGCAGCGAAGTTCCATTAAGTCCAACATAGTGTTCTAATCTATCAAGTAGAATATCATGATCGATAGTATCAAAGGCTGCACTAAGATCTAAAAGGACAAGTACAGAAACGAGTCCATTATCAGATGCGATAAGAAGGTCATTTGTGACCTTCACTAAGGCTGTTTCAGTACTATGATGAATTCTGAACCCAGATTGAAACTCTTCAGATAAACCATTTCCCTTTAAGTGGTCAAATAATTGCGTAGCAACAACTATTTCTAAGATTTTTGAAATGAAAGGCAGATTAGAGTTTGGTCGATAGTTAGCTAAAACTCCTGGGTCGAGCGTTGGCTTTTTGAGTAAGGGTTTAATTACAGCAGTTTTAAAAACCTGCAGTACATGACCTAAGGTTAAAGAAGAATTGATTATTTGACGAATACAGCTACCAATAAATGGGAAGACCTTTTTAAATAACCTGGTAGGAATAGGGTCTAAAAGACAAGTTGAAGGCTTGGATGAGGAGATTATTTTATCTAACTCTAAAAGGTCAATTGGAGTAAACTTATCCAAACAGATATCATTTGAAGGAGTTGTAGTAGTTAATGTACTTAAGTTTACAGTGGGAATAATCTGACTGATTTTATCTCTAATAGATAAAATTTTATGATTGAAAAAGTTCAAAAAGTCCTGACTAGTAAGCTCTAGGGGGATGCGAGGATTGACAGAGTCCTGACTCTTTGTCAGTCTGGCTACAGTGTTGAAAAGAAACCTGGGATTATTCTTATTCTCTTCTATTAATGAAAGTAATAACATGTTCTAGCTTTTCTAAGAGATTTTTTTAATATAAATTAGGAGATGATTTCTCCACGCTTAATAGAATTCATCTACATCAGTAGAACACTCTTTTCTTTCCAGTTGACGAGTCTTCTGTTTTAAGCTACGAGTTTCTGTTTTGAACCAAGGGGTTATTAGATTTTTTCTTTTTCAAAGGGGCCACCAAGTCTAGAGTCTGATGCAGAGAGGCTGTAACACTATCTACCATGCTATAAATTATGGAAGGAGCAAGCTCTCCATCTTTTATTTCCGTTGTGTTGACACATGGTATAGAGGAGACAATCTGCAAAAATTTGGTAACAGCATCATCTGAAAGACATCTGCTGTCGTAATATTTTTCTTTAGGAATCAAATAATCAGAAATAGTGAAATCAAAGGTTAACAGTCAATGGTCTGACAGCACAGGATTATGAGGAGACACTACCAGATTTTCTATTTCTATACCATAAGTCAGAACAAGGTCCAATGTGTGGTGGAGATAATGGGTAGAATTTTCTACTTTCTGAGAAAACCCCAATGAGTCTAATATTGAATTGAATGCCTTATTAAGACAGTCACTATCTACTTCAACATGTATATTAAAATCCCCTACTATAATTATTCTATCTGATTTCAGCACTAAATCAGCTAAGAATTTGGCAAATTCGGATAAAAACTCTGAGTAGGCTGAGGGAGGATGGTAAACTATAGCAAAGATAATTGGGTTTAAGCTAAGATTGCTAACATGCCCCATAGTGAGGACCAGGCCCTCAAAGAATTAAAACATGTTTTTTTGCTTTACATTAACTAGTAATTTAGAATGGTAAATTGTCGCTACTCCACCTCCACGACCAGAACTTCTAGGATTATGATAGTTTAGATAACCAGAGGGAGTTGATTCATTTAAACCAACATAATCATCTTGCCCTAACCAAGTCTCTGTAAGGGATATTAAGTCATTCTGATGATCAATTAATAGATCATGAACTAGTAGAGACTTGGGAGTTTGAGACCTAATATTTAACAAACCGCATTTAATTTTCACATTATGAGGAGGAAGGGAGGCCGAATCATTAAATTTAGAGACTTGATGTTTAATTTGAGATGTTTAATTTGAGATTTACTAACTTTTTGTTTAATCACTTTGTATTATGTTTTAGGGGAATGAATAAATGAACAGCAAGCATATGTGTGTTCCATTGTGGATGTAGCACACAGGGGAGTGTGGGGGGATACTGTCAGTCTGAAGATTTTTATTCCATCCACATTTTCATTTTAATTGTGGATTTATTAAGCATTAATATGTTTACTTTGGGGGGAATTAATGAATGAATGAACAGGGAGTCTGTGCATTTTACTTTTCACTGTAAGTTCCAGGTGAGACAAGAGGTGTGTCTACATCTGCTTTAGTTAGTTAGTTAATTCCCTTCACACCATGTTGGTGTATAGGGCGGCGCCTATCTCCGTTTCTCTGACCCTAGGCCACACAGCTACTGTAAGTAGTGAAAGCTACAGCGGGGGGTCAGTCCTCTGGTAGCTCTGTGCGTAACTTTACTTTCCCCGTTCCATTATGCGGAGCACCACGCTAGAAGGCAGAAAGTACCATTTTTATATGGTCTTTGGTATGACCCGGCCGGGATTTGAACCCCTGCCTCCCGGGTGTGGGGCGGATGCTCTACCAACTGAGCCACCACTCCGGTCCTACATCTGCTTTGGGAGGTGTTAATTGGGTCTGGACAGACCCATGGTTTGGTGCCCTCACCAGCCGGTGTTTAAGTATTATGCAAAAGTATTATGCAGGGTTCCAAAGTATTATGCTGTTCACATATATTCCATTATGTCTGTGTCCCCTCAGTTATCTCCTTCGATCAGTCTTTTGTCCATGCAGAAATCATTCTCACTGGACCTTAAGCGCATTGGATTCTGTGCCTCTCCACTCTTTCTCCAGACTCTGGGACTGTGATTTCCACATGACAGGACTTGACACCTGATCTGAGGAGCCATATCATCTGCTGGTGTTGGTTCACTGTGTTTTACAAATTCCAAAGTCAGTGCAGCTGTCTACCAGGAAATTTTTAGGCCACTTCATGCTTCCCCCTGCTGACAAGCTTTATGGAGATGCTGAGTTCATTTTCCAGCAGAACTTGGGCACCTGCCCACACTTTAATGACAATGGTATCACTGTGCTTCATTCGCCAGTAAACTTTCCTGACCTAAGCCTATTTTCAAAAGGAAGATGAGAGACACCAGACCTACCAATGCAGATGAGCTGAAGGCCGCGATCAAAGCAACCTGGGCTTCTATAACACTTCAGCAGTACCACAGGCTGACAGTCTTCATGCCACGCCGCACTGATGCAGTAATTCATGCAAAAGGAGCCCCGACCAAGTATTCAGTGTGTACATGAACATACTTTTCAGTCGGCCAACATTTCTATTAAAAATCTATTTTTTTTTCTTATTGGTCTTAAACAATATTCTGACTTTGTGAGATACTGAATTTTTGGGATTTATTATTCGTAAGCCATAATCATCAAAATTAAAAGAAACAAACACTTGAAATATATCACTCTGCGCGTAATGAATCTACATAATATGAATTTAACTTTTTGAATTGAATTACTGAAATAAATTAACTTTTCAATGATACTCTGTTTTTGAGATGCACCTGTATATGGTAAAAATCACAAATTTATGTGGAAAATGAAGTGTCACATGTATGGAAAAATTGTCTTAAAAACTTGTAGATTTAGGAGGAAAAATCTCACAAACTGTAACTACTCAAGAAACATATTTAGATGTTTTCTTCAACTTGTTAAAGTAATTTTCGTTTTTCACTTCTGCTGACTTGAGTAGTTAATATTGTAAGGTAACATTACTTTTACTTGAGTACATTTCTGTCCACTCTACT
The DNA here is from genome assembly GCA_020510985.1 of Pholidichthys leucotaenia. NCBI lineage: Eukaryota > Metazoa > Chordata > Actinopteri > Cichliformes > Pholidichthyidae > Pholidichthys > Pholidichthys leucotaenia. The sequence goes on from CM035839.1 coordinate 242,117,193, forward strand.
CATCTTTGATTTTAACCGATGGGATGGTCGTTTTTTGTGCTAGCTGAAGGTTCAGTTGAGATTTGATTAAGATTCTTTTCTTTTTCACTCAAACTCTTGCCCACTTACACATATTTCCTCTTATCTAGCATTTACTATATATAAAGAAGTGTGACTCTCATGTTGCTGACCATTCTTAAACAGGAAGTAAAACTCAGGAGGATACTGGCTTTTAATGTGTTTTCATTTAATGTGTGCTCATTTGCATTAGGCTGTGGTGAGAAGAACTTATGAGGCTGTTATGTGCAAAAAATGCTTAAAAACAGAAGCCAGCAGCCAGCATGAGTCATAGTTATAAGAATTCCTGTGGATCTTAGATGGAGTCACACTGGGGTAAGAGTAGCAGAAACAGAATAAAAAAGAACACACAACTAATCCAACACCAACAGTTAACTGGAAGATATTCAATATTACCTTACCTTGATCAACCTCCTTTTATCAGGACGCTTATGAAGACTGGGCTGCCTTACAAAATACAAGAGCCTATAATGCCAAGATAGGCAGCTTTCCAGCAGCCTAATGGCGCTAGTGTTGATGGGGTGAATGGGGGAAACTGGGGCCATGTCAAACAAAGCACACAGACAATAGGCCAGACCGCTCATTGGCCAATCAGCACCCACCAGTTTTGTGGTTTGGGAATCTGCTGAAAAAACAGAAACATCTAAAGCTTGGCATAGCTGAAGGAATATTGATGACTTCATGTTTTCAATTGAAATTGGAGGGCTGAAGTGACTTTTGTGAGGGCCGGGCCAGCCCAGCCCAGCCATTAAATCCAAACCTCTGACTGCTCTGCACATATTATAAAAACACTCACTGTAATCATAAATGTTTCATTTAATCAGTACATATTTATACTATATTTGTAAATTCTAGTTTTTTATTACCTCTGCCAAGGAGGTAATGTAATTGGCATGATCCACCAGCCATAATGCTCTGCACTGTGTGTCTATATATATATACATTTACAGTAATATGGACATATGTTTGCTAGATGTTGTTTTTTCTTGCCTTCTGATTGTTGCTCTGAGTGTTGCTGTCCCTGTGCTGTTGCAATCCTGGAATTTCCCCATTGTGGGACTAATAAAGGCTTATCTTATCTTATCTTATCTGTTTGTCTTTTACCAGGATTAAGCAAAACTACTCTATGGATTTTGATTAAATTTTTGCCAGAGGTCGATATTGGCTGAAGGATGAATTCATTAGATTTTGGAGGTGATCTGAGACCACATACCTCCACCAAGGTCCTATCTTCTCACAGTGTATTAGCAGGATCACACATATACTGCTGGATGGATTTTGATTAAATTTTAACCAGAGGTGGCCCTTGGGCTACAGATTAACCCATTATATTTTGAAGGTGACCCATGAGCACATACCTCCACCAACGCCCTATCTCACAATGTACGTGTTATGTCTTAATAATGCGAGACATGAGCCATGTTGCACCGAGCAACGAAATGCCCTTTATTGAGATTTTTGCTCAGCATACATAAGGATAAGGTTCTTTATTGTCATTCAAATCTATACAGCCAATCATGTACAGTAGAACAAAATTATGTTTCTCTTATCTACAGTATTAATCACACACATACTGTATATAGAATCAGAGGGGTCGCTGCCATGCAAGGCTCTGCCACAAATTTCCCTCCTCCGTTCCATTATTGCTGAGCACCAAGCCGGACGGCAGGAAGTTCCCCTTTCATATGGTCTTTGGTATGACCCAGCCGGGATTTGAACCCCGGCCTCCCGGGTGTGGGGCAGATGCTCTATCAACTGAGCCACCACATACATACTGGCCATAGCCCCCCTGACATCACTATGTCAACTGCCTGGTGTCGGCTACAGTGAGCCCCAAGGGCCAAATCCCCATACAACATTTCACCCCCCCTTTACAAAATGTGAAGAACAGTCCATAGAACAGACCCCCCCCCCCCCAAGCTTAGCATTAAAACCCCACAAAACCCACATGCAATATTTACACTTTTTTTTTTAAAACATTTATCTTTTTTTACACACAAAACAACAGATCTAATAGTTAAATGGGCACCTGGGTAGACTGGCAGAATACCCTGCCATGTTGGGGTGGATTATTCTTTCTCCCATGCCCAACACGCTTCAGCTAAGGCTACTTCCACCATGAAGTCATCGAGGTGTCTGGGCCTCTGATGCGTCCTAGCTGAGTGCCTCACCAGAGGAGGACCTGCTCCAGGCTCCATCGGCCGCACCTGAGTGTCCCCAACACCCCCTTCAGGCAAGTCCCAACCCTCATCAGTCAGCATCCACTGCAGCTCCCGGACCCTGGGCTGGCAAAGACTTCCTGAGTTGACTGGAATGCCACTGTGACCCATTCGAGAGCCCTGATGTGTCCGGGCCCAGCCGCTTCACAAGCTGCAGGGGTCCCGTCCAGAAAGGCTGTAGCTTATGCATATGGTCGGGGTGCTTGATCATGACCCAGTCCAACACATCGAGTCCATGGGCCCTCCCCGTGCGCTTCGTGTCAAAACACCGTTTCATTTTCTGCTGCTGGGCGACGACCCGGTTTCGTGATGGATCTATGTCCGCCGGTCGCGGGGGGCCGCATCCGGTCCAGGGGCAGATGTAACTCATGCCCCAGCATGAGCTTCGCTAGGGAGCACCCTGTCGTGGCATGGGCCGTTGCCCTGTAGTGGAGAAGCGTGTTCTGAAGGGCATCAGAGAACAATGAAGCCATCCGCCAGATGGGCTTGCAGACCATTTTTCAGAGTCTTATTGAAATGTTCTACACCCCCATTGGCCTGTGGGTGATAAAACGCAGTTAATAATAATAATAACAATAATAATAATAATAATAAGTTTATTTATAGAGCACTTTTCACAGACAGAGTCACAAAGTGCTTAACATGATAAAAACAAAGCAAATAAAAATACAAGCACATGAGAGTAAAAAACAAAGAAGACAGCAAGAGCGCATAAAAATACAATCAACACACAGTTCATTAAAAAGTCAGGCTAAAAAGGTGGGTCTTTAGTTGCTTCTTAAAAACATCAGTGGAAGGTGCAGATCTAAGTTCAACAAGTAAAGAGTTCCAAAGTCTGGGAGCAACAGCAGCAAAAGATCTATCACCTTTGGTTCTGAGCCTAGTTCTAAGAACTACCAGTAGGTTCTGATTACCTAGACCTGAGAGACCTGCCGGGATGGTGTAGATGGAGCAAGTCACTAATATAAGAAGGCGCCTCATCATGAATGGCTTTGAAAGTAAGAACAAGAACTTTAAAATCAACTCTATAATTTATAGGGAGCCAACACAAGGAGGCCAAAACAGGAGTGATATGACAGAATCTACTGGACTTAGTCAGTAATCTAGCAGCAGAATTCTGGGCCAACTGTAGGCGATGTAGAGAGGATTTACTAAGGCATGTAAAAAGAGCAATACAGTAGTCCAAATGTGAAGAAACAAAGGCATGAATAATAGTTTCTAACTGACTGTAGGAAACCAATGACCTAATTTTGGAAATATTCCTAAAGTGGAAAAAACAACTCCGGGTCAGAGATTTGACATGCTGATTGGTCAAAAATTACACCAAGATTTTTTAGATTAGACCATATATAGGAGCTTAATGAACCAATGCTATTAACTATCACAGGAATTAGATTATCAGGTGCTACACTAAGGACTTCAGTTTTGTCAGCATTAAGTTGCAAAATGTTATTAGACATCCAGTCCTTAATTGCAGACAGACAATCATGAGTAATTTTTAAATTGTCAACATGGTCAGGTTTAAAAGAGAAAAACAACTGTAAATCGCCAGCATAGCAGTGATAAGGCACACCTTTAAATTTGGTGATGATAGAACCAAGAGGTAGCATATACAGGACAAATAAAAATGGACCCAGAACCCTGAGGCACCCCACAAGTTAAAGGAACAGAGTCGAATGAATAAGCGCCAACAGCCACAGAAAAACTCCTACCAGAAAGATAGGAGGAAAACCAATCCAGGGCTATTCCAGAAACCCCTACCCAATCTCTAAGCCTTTGTAACAAGATGCAATGATCAACAGTATCAAATGCTGCAGTAAGATCCAACAACACTAAAACGGAGCAATTACCAGAGTCTGATGACATTAAAATATCACTTGACACCATGAGAAGAGCGGTCTCTGTTGAGTGTTTCTGATGAAAACCTGACTGAAATTTGTCAAAAATATTGTGTTCAATCAGAAAGTCAGTGAGCTGCTTGGCAACAACTTTTTCTACAAGCTTAGAAATTGGTCTGAAGTTTTTAAGAACAGATGGATCAAGGTTAAGTTTTTTTTTAAAAGTGGCTGCACTACTGCATGTTTAAAATATAAGGGAACACAACCAGATTCAAGTGAATTGTTAATGATATTAACCAGAGATGTACTCATTGAGCCAATTACATAGATAGATAGACAGATAGATAGATAGATACTTTATTTCGAACAAAAAAGTAAAACAAAAACAAAACAAATGACAAATGCAATAAAGTAACAGTATACAGTGTTCGAAAGGGAGAAGGAAGAAGTGAACACTTATTAATTCCAACTCCACTTTTCCATAAATACAACCCATGTGAAATATATACATATTACCACATTTAAGACCCCAAGTAAACAATTAACTATATTTTGTACATATCAACATTAACACCCATCCATCCCAACATACATACAGTCCATACATCAAAACCAGGCCCCAAAAACACAAATATACACAGTGCTGTCCCACCCACCATTCCATAGAGTCCCAGAGTGAGCATAGTGAATCATACATATAAATACTACCCTTCTAACATATATTCTTTCAGCAAATAATGTTTATACCTCTTTCTCGTCCACAAATCCACCCCACAGACAGATATGTACACACTTTTCTTAGTTGTTTGTATCTTGGGTTTTGTAAAGTTTAAATCTCCTCTCAAATTATAATCATTGTCTCTTTTTTAAAAATATTTTTTTGTACAGTGGGGGAAAAAAGTATTTAGTTAGCCACCAATTGTGCAAGTTCTCCCATTTAAAAGATGAGAGGTCGCCAATTTTCATCATAGGTATACCTCAACTATGAGAGACAAAATAAGAAAAAAAAATCCAGAAAATCACATTGAAGGATTTTTAATGAATTAATTGATAAATTCCTCGGTAAAATAAGTATTTGGTCAATAACAAAAGTTCATCTCAATACTTTGTTATATACCCTTTGTTGGCAATGACAGAGGTCAAACGTTTTCTGTAAGTCTTCACAAGGTTTTCACACACTGTTGCTGGTATTTTGGCCCATTCCTCCATGCAGATCTCCTCTAGAGCAGTGATGTTTTGGGGCTGTCGCTGGGCAACATGGACTTTCAACTCCCTCCAAAGATTTTCTATGGGGTTGAGATCTGGAGACTGGCTAGGCCACTCCAGGACCTTGAAATGCTTCTTACGAAGCCACTCCTTCGTTGCCCGGGCAGTGTGTTTGAGATCATTGTCATGCTGAAAGACCCAGCCACGTTTCATCTTAAACGCCCTTGCTGATGGAAGGAAGTTTTCACTCAAAATCTCACGATACATGGCCCCATTCATTCTTTCCTTTACACGGATCAGCCGTCCTGGTCCCTTCGCAGAAAAACAGCCCCAAAGTATGATGTTTCCACCCCCATGCTTCACAGTAGGTATGGTGTTCTTTCTCCTCCAAACACAACAAGTTGAGTTTTTACCAAAAAGTTCTATTTTGGTTTCATCTGACCATATGACATTCTCCCAATCCTCTTCTGGATCATCCAAATGCTCTCTAGCAAACTTCAGATGGGCCTGGACATGTACTGGCTTAAGCAGGGGGACACATCTGGCACTGCAGGATTTGAGTCCCTGGCGGCGTAGTGTGTTACTGATGTAGCCTTTGTTACTTTGGTCCCAGCTCTCTACAGGTCATTCACTAGGTCCCCCTGTGTGGTTCTGGGATTTTTGCTCACCGTTCTCGTGATCATTTTGATCTCACGGGGTGAGATCTTGCGTGGAGCCCCAGATTGAGGGAGATTATCAGTGATCTTGTATGTCTTCCATTTTCTAATAATTGCTCCCACAGTTGATTTCTTCACACCAAGCTGCTTGCCTATTGCAGATTCAGTCTTCCCAGCCTGGTGCAGGTCTACAATTTTGTTTCTGGTGTCCTTTGACAGCTCTTTGGTCTTGGCCATAGTGGAGTTTGGAGTCTGACTGTTTGAGGTTGTGGACAGGTGTCTTTTATACTGATAACGAGTTCAAACAGGTGCCATTAATACAGGTAACGAGTGGAGGACAGAGGAGCCTCTTAAAGAAGAAGTTACAGCTCTGTGAGAGCCAGAAATCTTGCTTGTTTGTAGGTGACCAAATAATTATTTCACCAAGGAATTTACCAATTAATTCATTAAAAATCCTACAATGTGATTTTCTGGATTTTTTTCCCCTCATTTTGTCTCTCATAGTTGAGGTATACCTATGATGAAAATTGGAGACCTTTCTCAGAATCAGAATCAGAATCAGGTTTATTGCCATCGTTCATGTAGTACACAAACTAGGAATTTGTCTCGGTGCAATGCTGCAACATTAAACATGATAAAATAAAAGAAATAAACTATACATGCAATAAAGTGTAGAATAAGAGTAAGTGATACTGGTCAGCAGTTAAAATATATTAGCGAGCAGCAGATACTGTGGAGAACTATATAGTGCAGTCGGTAATGCAGGAAGAAAACAGTGATGATTGACATGAGTCTGGTTGAGCTGCTGTACATAGTGCACGAGAGTCAATAAGTCACTTAGTGTTCAGCAGTCTGATGGCAGAGGGGAAGAAGCTGCTCATGTGACGGGAGGTTTTAGTCTGGATGGACCAAAGTCTTCTACCAGAGGGAAGGGGGGCAAACAGTACGTGACCAGGGTGTGAGGGATCGGCTATGATCCGGCCAGCACGCCTCCGGGTCCTGGAGATGTACAGATCATCTTTTCTCATCTTTTAAGTGAGAGAACTTGCACAATTGGTGGCTGACTAAATACTTTTTTGCCCCACTGTATATTAGTTGGGAGTTGATTATTAATTGCCCTGTACATGACTTGTGCTGTCTTAAATTTAACTAAATCAATGAACTTTATGGCATGTGACTTTAAAAACAACGAATTGGTATGGTTTCTATATCCTACATTATTTATTATCCTTATAGCTCTTTTTTGTAATGTGCATATTGACTGTAGGTTGGTCTTGTAGGTGTTTCCCCAGACTTCTACACAGTAGTTAAGATAAGGTAGAAACAGTGAATTATACAGTAAGAACAATGACTTATAGTCCAAGATGTGTCTTGTCTTCCCCAGTATCCCTATACATTTTGCCATCTTGGCCCGGATGTGAGTGATGTGAGGTTTCCAGCAGATTTTATTGTCTAGCGTCACCACCTGAAACTTATTTTCCTGTACTGTTTCTATTCTGGTATCATCTATCGTTACTATTATTCCATGATTTATTTTATGATTTCCAAACAACATAATCTTTGTTTTTTTTCAGATTTAGACATAATTTATTTTTGTTTAACCACTGCGTTAACCTTTTCATTTCAGTTGTGACCACCTCTAAAACCGGCTGCAAATTCTCACCAGTGCAAAGGATATTTGTGTCATCTGCAAACAAAAAAAATTTCAGAATTTTTGATACTTGGCATATGTCATTTATATACAAGATAAGAGTTTGGGTCCCAAAACTGACCCCTGGGGCACACCACAAGTGATGTCCATGAAGGGTGATTTGTGCTCACCAATTTGTACAAATTGTTGTCTGTTACTTAAATAACTTTCCACCCAACTCAGTCCGATCCCTCTTATCCCATACCTTTCCAGTTTCCTTAGTAGAATCCTGTGGTCAATGGTGTCAAAAGCTTTCTTTAAATCTATAAATACTCCTACAGCAAACTTTTTTTTTATCTATACAACTAGCAATTTCTTCAATAAGTTCGATCAGTGCCAAAGATGTAGACTTATCTGCTCTAAAACCATACTGGCTGTCTGTAAGGAGGTTGTGTTTTTCAATGAAATCATCCAGTCTCTTAGTGAAGATTTTTTCAAGTATTTTGGAGAATTGTGAGAGTAAAGAGACTGGCCTGTAATTTGTGAAATAATGACTGTCTCCTGTTTTGTATAGAGGTATTACTTTTGCTATTTTCATTTTGTTTGGAAATTTACCCATTTGAAATGATAGGTTACAGATGTGGGTGAGTGGCTTAATTCCTTCAATTACTTTTTTCACTATTGTCATGTCAATTTCATTCCAGTCCGTTGATTTTTTGTTCTTAAATTTACTCACAGTCTCGATAATTTCCTTTTCAGTAACTGCACCCAAAAAGATTGTGTTTGGATTTCTATCTTCTATTTCATTTACAGAACCACTGTTGTTTGTTTCTGGCGTCACTATTGATTTTGCTAATTCAGAACCAACGTTTACAAAAAAATTATTGAAACCACTGACCACATCCTCCATATTTTTTTTTATCAAATTGCCATTTTCAGAAAAATATTCTGGATAATTAGCATTCTTAGGTCGATTACTAATCTAATCTAATCTATTACTAATCTATTACTAATCTAATCTAATCGATTACTAATCTAATACTAATCTAATCTAATTACTAAACTAATCGATTACTACTTGCCATATTCCTCTTGTTATTTTTATTATCCCCTAATATTCTGTTGTAGTATTCTTTCTTATAAGTCCTCATTATATTAGTAAGCTTATTTTTATATCTTTCATATTTGATCTCAGCCTCCACTGTTCTGCACTTAATGAATTGTTTATATAATGTATTCTTCTTTTTACATGCATTTAGTAACCCCTTGGTGACCCAAGGAATAGTTTTGTTTTGTTGTCTGTCACTGTATTGTTTTATAGGACAGTTTTTATTGTACAATGATTGAAATATTTGTAAAAATTTATCATATGCTTTATTTATATCATTTTCATCATAAACTATCTTCCAGTCTTGTATTAATAATTCCTTTGCCAGTAAGTACATAGATTCTTCAGTTCTTATTCTTTTATATTTAATATTTTTGGTATACTTTTTCTACCTATAATCACATTGACAGACAACAAAAATCGGCAGGTGGTCACTGATATCATTCAATAAAAGCCCACTCATGATATTATTTTCCATAATATTTGTGAATATGTTATCTATTTGTGTGGCACTGTGTGACGTGATTCTGCTAGGTCCGGTAATTGTTGGATGTAAGCCCATACTGTACATTGTGTTGATAAATTCTTCTGTCAAACTATGTTGTTTTGAATTCATAAGGTCTATATTGAAATCCCCACAGTTGAACATAATTTTATGAGTTAGTTTTGCATACATTTTTTCCATCCAGTCCTTAAATAAGTCAATGTTTGATCCAGGTGTTCTATATACACAGCTCACTACTATATTCTTCACATTGTCCAGACAGATTTCTATTGTAATACATTCAAATAAATCATCCACAGTTACTGACAGATTTTCAACAACCTTGTATTGCAAGCTCTTGTCAACATAAATTGCAACTCCTCCTCCTAATTTCACTTTTCTGTTTATATAATTTAATTAATAGCATCCATGGTAAAATCCACTCCTTTCTCTTCACTGAGCCACGTCTCTGATATTGCCACATTATTGAATGGCTCTTTAAACTGATGTAAATAATCTTTAATGTTATTAAAGTTGGCATAGAGACTTCTGCTGTTGAAGTGGATCATAGAAATACTGAAATCAGATGTGACCCTTGTGTTAAACTGTTCATCCGTGTAGTAACTACAGTCATTATTGATGGAGCTAAATAAATTATTGTCAGGGTCTATGTTACATTCTACGTCCTTTGGGTTGTGATCCATATATTCAAAAACTTTCAGTTCCTGATGTTCCTGTTTGTTGATCTTTTGTTTCATGTTGTTAAATGTCCTGTTGCAGATGAGTATAATCCTTCCGTGTCCTACACTTGTCTCTTGTTGCTGTCGACTCCAGTACATAATATTCATTGATATTTGTCCAGTTCCATAATATTTCGGATGTTAATGACCTTGGCTTCTTCAGGTGATCAATTTAATTTTATGTATATTTTACAGTTTGATGTCCAGGTGTTTTGAATTTTTTCTGCTTTCTCAGGTATCTTGCTTTTCTGGCTATTTCTGCGTTTTCTTTTGTGAGGCGCTCGTTTATATAGATGTTCGTTCCTTTCAGTTTTCAACCTTGTTTTAGCAGCGCAGTCTTGTGTTTTCTATTGACAAACCTCATGATTACAGCCGGTTTGTTGCTTTTTTCCTGGGCAGAGGGTGGCAGGCCTCAATGGTGTTACAGTCCAGCTGGATTCCTTTGGACTGCAGGAAGGCCGCCACTTGTTGCTCCGTGGATTCATCTTCCAGCGCGCCGAGCCTCCCTCCGCTGTCCGTGGCCACAGCTCGAGCATATGATCGAGGTTTAATGTGGAGCCCAGTGATGATCACGTCGTTCACCCGGGTGTACTGCTCCAGGTCCCACACTCTGCTCTCCAGATACGCCAGCCTCTTGTCCTTCTCGGTGTTCTGGATCTGCAGCGCTTTCACCTCCTCGAGCAGGCCCAGGATGTTTTTTTTGCTGCAGCTTAACAGCAGAAATCTCTTCAGCCAAGAAGTCGAGAGATCTTTTAATGTCGTCCACTTCCTCAGTCTGCTGAGCTTTCTTGGGACCCATGATCCTGGCCGATGTACGTTGACTAAACAGCTAATAAACAGCTGTTTAGTTAGCTGAATGGCGGGCTGTTCTGCTCCGCTCTCGTTTTCCAGTCCGAAGATGCCGGTATTGTCATCTTAAATCAGACAGGGGTCAAAACTAAAATGTCCAGTCCGTAATCCAAATTCAGTTCTCAAAAGCCAAAAAAAAGTAGTCAAAAAACAAGCACCAAAACACAGAAATCCACCAACTGACAGGATCTGACAGCAGGTTGACAGGAACTGAAAGTGAAAAGACCTCTTTTAACCTTGAGGTACCTCTTTTCACATTGAGGTAGGCAAAATATCTAAAGGGCAGGAGGATGATTTCATGGAGCTCACCAACACTAATAAATCCTCAAAAGAAATTGGGGTAAAATCACTTAAAAAGGCCTGTCTGTTGGGACAATCAAGGATTAGGGGAGAGGAATTAGTAAAACCAGCCCTAACAGCAGTAACCTTGTCAACAAAGAAGGAAAGAAACTTGTTACAGTCATTAATTGAATCAACAGGGGGAGCAGAACTGACAGGATTAACTATACTGTCTATTGTGCTAAGAGGATCTTTGGATTGTTAATATTGGAGGAGATGATTTTGGAAAAATAAGAAGTCCTTGCCATTTTAATCATATTGTTAAATTCAATTAACAGTTCCTTAAGGTACAACCGATACACCTCAAGTTTAGAGGACTTCCACAGTCTTTCCACCCTCCCACATTTATGTCTAAAACAACAGAGATCTTCATTTAACCAGGGGGATGAATTAACAGCACGGACAGTCCTGGTTTTGAAGGGAGCAACTACATCCAAAATGCTTGAACAGTGTGAGTTAAAAGAGCAGACCAGGGTCTCAGTGTCTTCAGAGGAAAACACCACACTGCTGTTGAAGGCAGCAGAAAATTTCACAGCTGACAAATGATCAATCACATGAGAGCATTTTACATGCTTGCCAGTGTAGCAGATTGATTTAACTTTTAAATTAAAAAGAACACAAAAATGGTCTGACACAAGAAGCTCCTTAGTCTGAATGTTGTTCACATCAAGACCAAGTGTAAAAACAAGATCAAGTGTATTGCCTTTGATATGTGTAGGGCCAGATAGACACAACACAAAATTAAATGATTCAATGATACTCAAGAAATTAACTGCAAAACTACCATTGGGATCATTCACATGAATATTAAAATCTCCAAGTAATAAAATCCACTCAAATTTAATAATAGAAGTTAAAAAATCACTAAACTCAGATAAAAAAGAGGCATTAACTCCTGGAGGACAGTAAATTAAAACACAATAAAATGGGTCTGAGGAGCTGATTTTTGAAATCATCAGTTCAAACGATGAAAAAGTTCCATGGCTCACCGTCTGTGCAACGAAGCGGCTCTGGTTCACAATGGCCAGACCACCACTGCGGCCTGTCAATCTCAGAGCACAGGAAAGTACAATCCAGTGGACAAAGTTCAATTAAGGAGGTAAATTCCTCACTTCTCTGCCAAGTAAAAAGTCCAGCCCTGCAGTGATGAATAAATCATTCAAAAAGAATGATTTATTTGAGATGGAAAATGTGTTTAACAGTGCCAGTTGAATGGGCTCTGTAACAGCAGCAGTCTTGCCAGGAATGGGGGCCGGTGAAATTTGACGTAGGCACCCGCTACTTGCAGGGGATTTCCTGACGAAGCAGAGAGAAGGCTGGCTGGCACGGTAGAACAGGAAAAACAGGCCGGAGAAATGATGGCCTCACTCCGGGCACACCCGAGGGCCAGGATCCAGGAAAGAGACCAGCTGCAGAATTAGGAGAAGACAAGGTGGAGTGAGCAAGACGGCGAAGCCGAGCAAGCCTTCTGGATTTCACTGCAGCACCTGCACGTCTTCCCTGAGGTTTGGCTCGCTTTTTGCCGGTATAACCACGGCGGGGATCCCAGGTACCAACGGGAAGTTGCAAACGCAGAGACCAATGGAAGAATCTTCCCTCCTGATTATGACAGCCGAAACCCACCATGGAAGAACAAATATCCAACAGCACTTGGCGATCATAAACAATGGCTGATTGCACATGATCCAAGCACAATAGCACAACCAAAAACAGGACAAAGAAACACAGCAACAAGCGAAGATGACCAGCAGCCAGAAATACTGGTGGCGTGGCCATTTTCCTTTTTTGAAAAGTTCTGATGTGCTCCACACCACTTTCTCCCCAAAACTCCTCAAACCCCTCAGAGGTGAACTGTGGGCCATTGTCTGTTGTGATGCATCCGGAACCCCCCACTTGGCGAACAGTGACGAGAGGAAACCGGTGACCACATCCATCGTGACCGAGTTAGCAGGCAACACTTCCGGCCATTTAGAAAACAGATCGTAGACCACCAGCAGGAAATGGCTGTTCATTGGGGCCATGTGTAGTTCACCACAAATGCCCAACTGGATGTGCTTCCAAGGGCCCTCCGGTTATGGTAACGGTTGCAGAGGTGGAGGAGGTGGCAAGCCAGTCTTACCACTTTCCAAACATGCAACACAGCTCTTAACCATAGTCTCAATGTCCTTATCAATGCCAGGCCACCAAACCAAATCCCTGCAGCGTTGTTTCACCTTGACCACCCTCAGGTGACCCTCGTGGAGCATAGCCAAGACGCGCAATCTCAGTGACGCCAGAATCAGTGTGCAGTGTCCTCTTGCTACACACACGTCATTCCAGCAACTCAGTTCATCCCTGAACCTGTGAAAATGTGCCAGATCACCCTGCACCTTCGTGGGCCAACCCCCCCGATGACCGAGCAAAGCTGCAACAACGTTGGGTCCTGTTCAGACTTCGCCTGGAGGTCCTGGAGAGACACCATGTCCTTGAGGGGTCCATGCAGCGCATTGACCAGATCCGCCTAAAAGGAGTTGCTGTTGTCCGGTTGTGCTGTGTTGGTTGTGGCACAGGAGAGGAGGTCTGCCGCTATATTCTCCTTGCCAGGGGTGAACCGGGTGGTGAAGTTGTAGAGCCACAGCAGTTCCATCCACCTGTGGATCCACAGAGGCCTGTGCCCTGAACCAGTCATCTTCAGCAGCATTGTTTGTGCCCGGTGGTCCGTGCGTAGGGTAAAATGGTGTCCGTAGAGGTTGACATGCCACTGTTCGCATGCCCAAACACATGCGAGAGCCTCTCTCCTGCCCATGGCGTACTTCTGTTCAGCTAATGAGAGGGACCTCGATGTGAACGCCACTGGGAGTTCCGTAACATTTTGCATTTGAGACATAACAGCCTCCACCGCCAAACCAGACGTGTCACAGGTCACAAAAGTTGGCCATTTTGGATCAAAGTGGGCCAACACCAGCTGGGAGGTGAGTTGAGACTTCAGTCTAGTGACCCCCGCTGAGCTAACCAGAGTCCATTGCCACGGAGCAGCCTACTTCAGGAGAGCTCGGAGAGGTTCGATAGTCTCTGAATAATGAGGAATAAAACGGGCTTAGAAGTTCACCATGCCCAAAAAGGAGATTTGTGCAGACGTTGTGGGGTCGGGGAGACGCAGGACCACCTTTACTTTCAAGTGTAGGGGGCTCAGGCCCTCAGCCACTAACTGGAACCCAACAAATTCAATGGAACCTGCTGCAAAGATGCACTTTTTTCAGTATGACCCCGTGCTCCAGCAGCACTTCTATTACTCATCTCAAATGTTCATCATGTGCTTCCCATAACGCACCATGAACAACGATGTCGTCCAGGTACACCACCACACCCCTGAGGCTGGTGAGGATTGTAGACATATTTTTTTGAAAACAGCCAAGCTCAGGTCAAAAGTCAGCGGCTGTACCTGAAAATGCCCATGTGGGTCATGAATGCCATCAGGTCGTGGGTGGCTGGGTGGAGGGGCACCTGCAGATAACTTTGGTGGAGGTCCAGCTTCAAGAACACTGTTGAGCCGCTGAACATTGCAATGAGTTTCTCCACTGTGGGGAGTGGGTACTTATCCGGGATGGTCACTGTATTAACCACTCTGAGGTCAATGCATGGCCGATTACCACCCATCTTCTTCTTGGCCATGACAACGTTTGAGATCCACGGCGAGGCATCCACTTTCTCAATGATGCTGGCCTTAAGCAATTTATTCAGTTCCGCCATAACGTCGTCCCACAGGGTGAGGGGAAGCCACCGTAACGGTTGGATCTTGGGCGTTACGCTTGGGTCAGTAAGTGGGCGGTGGTTGAAAGCCTTCACACAACCCAGACCCGCAAACAATGCCGGCCAGCGAGCCTGCCATCCGGGAGACACAGTCAACACCGTCGAGCCCGCTGGATCCGTGATGGAGAATCCTAACTCTCCCAACAAGTCCATTCCCAGCAAGTTGTCCCCCTGGCACGAAACCTGGAAGGTAAAAGCGGGAACAGTCTTTGACCCACATGCTACAGAGAAACTGGCTGTGCCCACCATGCCAATCTTAACGTGCCCGTAGCCAAATATTTTCACAGCACCCACCGTAATAGATTTCTTTGGGAAAAATCTTCTCAGTAGTGGACTCTGGCTGGTCATCTCTATTACTTGCTTCAGTGTGACGACATCCTTAGTTAGTATTAGCTTCTCTTTAAGCCACTCGTTGCTCATACCGTGTGCTAGCTTATCACGGATTAGGTCTTCCTGTACAGGCCTGAAGGCGCATGTGCTTGCTAGGTTACGGAGCTCCATAAGAAAGTGTTGAGTGGACTCACCAGCTTGTTGACAGCGGTCGAAGAACCTGTGTCTTCACGCTGTGATGTTGCACTGATCAACAAAGAAATTGTCCATCATGTCCAAACACTCCTTTAATGAGTCCTTGCTACCCAGCGTGCAAAACACACATTGGCCTTCCTTACCAAGGCAGTGGATTAGCAAGCTCTTCCGTCTCTTGTCGTTGACACCGCCCAAGCCAGCTGCGGCGATTTACTCATCAAACATCTCCAACCAGCGGTGCCACGGTGTAGCTGGCACATCCAGAGACTCCAAGAATGAAGGAGTTGGTCTTGCGCACGCCCCCACGGTTTAATCCGACATCGCCAAATGTTATGTCTTAATAATGTGAGACGTGAGCCATGATGTACCGAGTAACGAACTGCCCTTTATTGAGATATTTGCTCAACATACATATTGGCCGTAGCCCACCTGACTACCACAACGACAACTGCTTGGCATCGGCTACAGCGAGCCCCAAGGGCCAAATCCCTGCACAACAGTATGAATGGACAGACAGGGGGATGGATAAATGGATAGATGAAGGTAGTGAGAAAGGGAAGGATGGATGGAGCCTTGGCGGAGGTATGCACTCTGAGTGCCCTCAAGCTTGATGATGTTTTCATTAAGTTGACTGATCTGTGTAAAAGAATAAGTATTACTTATTGCTAGCTGTAACAAACAGAAGTAATATATTTAAGAAGAATGCAAGGATACCTAAGTTTTTTGTGGGGATAAATTTAGAGGGAACATCTGTTGTTCATGCAGCTGCACTAATCTCTGATAGAAGAATGGACAACACTATGGTTATGTCTGAGAAAAGTCCCACTCCCTACTGGTACAGTAAAGGTTTGTGTATTTCACATAATACAACAGTTAGTTCGGACTGAGAAATCTCTGGACAGTAGGGGTTCCAGGAGTTATTATATTCCCAGATAATCACACTCAGATATTTCACCAAATATGTATCACTCTGCGGTATTTTAATAAACTTTAAAATTAGAATTAATGGGTTCTTATATTTGAAAATTGTAATATTGTGTTGGATACCTTAATTCCACAGCATGGAAAGAGAGGGTCCTGAAAATCCAGACCTCTGTGACCTCACCCTTGTAAATGTCTGTAAGTTATGTTTGTTTACAACAAAACAGACAAGCTAGAGTTGGATTTATTCTCTCAACTAGCAAATGAAAATACCTTTGTTATGATGGACTCTTTATTTCATCTGAAAATGCCAAGAAAAAGTGAATGAGCGAGAAACTAACACAAACATCCATTGAAGGTGATAGAAAAATTCCATATTATCTACATTATTATTGTTATTAATAACGTATTATTGTATTTGAGAAGTATCATGCCTTTCATATGCCATGTTTAATGTTTATATGTGCATTCCATATAGGATAAGTTCATATATTCTTGGCATGTTTCTGTGAGCAATTATTGGCCTTCAGATAATTCAGACTGAGGATCAGTACAAAGTCAGTATATGCGTAAGGAATGATCTAAGCTATTCTTATAATCTCTTTGACATGCCCTGTTTTGGGTCACAGGAATGCACAGGAACTCCTCAGCCTGTATAGATCAGTTCCATAGATTAGTGGACATTCTGTTAGTTTTATGGACCTCCTGTCTCCAGAGTGTCTGTGACGTTTCCCCGGATAAGCTCTGGCTATCAGGACTCTGTCTCGCTCCCTTCCTCCACTCATCCTCATCCTCCCCCTCCTTTCTCCTACCTATATATATATATATATATATATATATATATATATATATATACAGTATATCAGACCTAAAAAATGTATTTCTTTAGAGATTCTAGGTGTGACCGAATACCATGCTTTGTAATCTTTCCCTCAAAATGGCTACTGAGGTTAAATAAATGTACATAAATCCAATTTTCCACCTGATCTTTTGACTTTGAATAATTTAAGCTCAAAATTATTCTAACATTTTGGCGCACCGAACAGCGGATCAACATATCTTCATCTTTCTGGCACCTCTGCTTGATTTCAGCAAGTGCACAGCTGATAAAAGACCTACCGAGGCTGAGTAAAAGGTTCAGCATTACTGCAGTGAAGGCATTTTGAACAGGGGCGCTGAAACTGACTGGGTGATGGATCTGAGAATCCTACAGACGGCTTGGATGTAAGAACATTTGTTGTTGTTTATGGATTAAGGACAGTGAGATTGCCCAGACCGGTTGGACACCGCGAATACTGTTTAAGTTCATTATTGCGACCTAATCGCTGGGTTTCCCCTGCCCACAGTGAGCCACATCGTAAGATACGGAGGGAGGAATAAGATTTCCTCTGCAACGGTGAGCGTTATCGCAAGATACCGGGGAGGACCCCAGGATTCGTCGCTCTCTGAACTTTCTGTCAGTGCGGTGGAGGTGTCACAAGTTGCATGCAAAAAAGGGAAAGATACGTGTTCTTTTAACCACAGATGTTGTATTGTCTAAATAACTAGGCTCTCGACACCTCGTGGAAAACTTACGTGATCCCAAGAAGTAGATTCTCAGGGACAGATTTGTGCTTTTGGCCACATCTGCTTATTGTCCAGGTGTCTGGACTCTCAGCATTTCGTGGGAAGGTTACATGACCCTGAAGAAAAGTTGTTGTTTTTTTTCACGGTAGAGTCGTGCCTTTACTGCATGTGCTTATTGTCCGATTTCGGGACTCTAGGTGCTGCAAGAGGTTATGTGACCGTTGAAAATCCATCCATCCATCCATCTTCTACCGCTTTTCCGGAGGTCTGGGTTGCGGAGGCAGCAGTTCAAGCAGAGAAGCCCAGACTTCCCTCTCCCCAGCCACCTGCTCCAGCTCTTCAGAGAGGACACCAAGGCGTTCCCAGACCAGCTGGGAGACATAGTCTCTCCAGTGAGTCCTGGGTCTGCCCCGGGGTCTCCTCCCAGTGGGACGTGCCCGAAACACCTCAAGTGGGAGGCGTCCAGGAGGCATCCTAATCAGATGCCCATACCACCTCAACTGGCTCCTTTCAATGTGGAGGAGCAGCGGTTCTACTCTGAGCCTCTCCCAGATGAATGAGCTCCTCACCCTATCTCTGAGGGGAGTCCAGCAATCCTACGGAGAAAGCTCATTTCAGCCGCTTGTATCTGCGATCTTGTTCTTTTGGTCATTACCCAAAGCTCATGACCATAGGTGAGAGTAGGAACGTAGATTGACTGGTAAATCGACAGCTTTGCCTTAGAAGTAAGCTCCCTCTTCACCACAACAGACCGGTACAACATCCACATCACTGCAGATGCTGCTCCGATCCATCTGTCAATCTCTCGCTCCATTTTCCCCTCACTCGTGAATAAGACCCCAAGATACTTAAACTCCTCCACTTGGGGCAGGAGCCTGTCCCCAACCCAGAGAGGACAATCCACCTTTTTCCAGCTGAGGACCATGGACTCGGACTTGGAGGTGCTGATTCTCATCCCAGCCGCTTCACACTCAGCGGCAAACCGTCCCAGCAAGAGCTGTAGGTCATTGCTGGATGAAGCCAACAGGACAACATCATCAGCAAACAACAGCGATGAGATCCTGTGGTCACCAAGCATGACACCCTCCATTCCCTGGCTGCGCCTAGAAATCCTGTCCATAAAAATTATGAACAGGATCGGTGACAAAGGGCAGCCCTGGCGGAGTCCAACACTCAATGGGAATGAGTCCGACCGAGTGTTGGTAATACAAACCAAACTCTCACAACGGTCATACAGAGACCGAATAGTTCGTAACAACAAGTCCAATACCCCATACTCCCGAAGCACCCCCCACAAAAAACCATGAGGGACGCGGTCAAATGTCTTCTTCAAGTCCACAAAGCACATGTAAACTGGTTGGGCAAACTCCCATGAACCCTCGAGAATTCTCGAGAGGGTAAAGAGCTGGTCCGATGTGCCACGGCCAGGATGAAAACCACATTGCTCCTCCTGAATCCGAGGTTCGACCAATGGCCGGACGTTCCTCTCCAGTACCTTGGCATAGACCTTCCCAGGGAGGCTGAGGAGTGTGATCCCTCTAAAGTTGGAGCACACCCTCTGGTCCCCTTTTTTGAAGAGAGAAACCAATGTTAAAGGCACTGTCCCCAACCTCCACGCAATGTTGCAGAGGCGTGTCAACCATGACAGCCCAACAACATCCAGGGCCTTGAGGTACTCAGGGCGAATCTCGTCCATCCCCGGGGCCTGGCCACCAAGGAGATTTTTAACCACCTTGGTGACCTCAGCCCCTGTGATAGGCGAGTCATCCCCCTTGTCCACAAACCCTGCTTCCTCTGTGGAAGGTGTATCAGTGGGATTGAGGAGATCCTCGAAGTATTCCTTCCACCGCCTGACGATATCCCCAGTCGAAGTCAACAGCGCCCCATCTGCACCATACACAGTGTGGACAGGGAGCTGCTTTCCCCTCCTGAGCCGCTGGACAGTTTGCCAGAATCTCTTTGAGGCCGACCGAAAGTCTTGTTCCATGGCCTCACCAAACTCTTCCCATACCCGGGTTTTTGCTTCAGCAACCACCCGAGCTGCACTCCGCTTGGCCTGCCGGTACACCTCAGCTGCTTTGGGAGTCCCACAAGCCAACCAAGCTTGATAGGACTCCTTCTTCAGCTTAATGGCCCCCCTCACCACTGGTGTCCACCACTTGGTTCGGGGGTTGCCACCACGAGATGCACCTACCACCTTGCGGCCGCAGCTCTGGGCCGCTGCTTCAACAACAGAGGTGGAGAACATGGCCCATTCAGACTCCCTCGGAATGTGGTTGAAGTTCTTTCAGAGGTGGGAGTTGAAGACCTCCCAGACAGGGGCCTCAGCCAGACGTTCCCAGCACACCCTCACTATACGTTTGGGTCTACCAGGTCTGAATGGCTTCCTCCCCTGCCATTGGATCCAACTCACGACCAGATGGTGATCAGTTGACAGCTCTGCACCTCTCTTTACCCGGGTGTCCAAGACATACGGTCGCAGGTCTGATGACACGATAACAAAATCGATCATTGACCTGCGACCTAGGGTGTCCTGGTGCCAGGTGCACATATGGACACCCTTATGCTTGAACATGGTGTTCATTATGGACAAACTGTGCTTAGCACAGAAGTCCAATAACTGAACACCACTCGGGTTCAGATCGGGCAGGCTGTTCCTCCCAATCACCCCCTCCAGGTTTCACTGTCGTTGCCCACGTGCGCATTGAAGTCCCCCAGTAGGACAATGGAGTCTCCAAGAGGAGCACCATCCAGCACCCCAGTCACAGACTCCAAAAAGGGTGGGTACTCTGAAACATCATTTGGTGCATAGGCACAAATGATGGTCAGGATCCGTTTCCCAACCCGAAGGGGCAGGGAAGCAACCCTTTCATCCACCGGGGAAAACTTCAATATAGAAGCAGCAAAGTGGGGGGATACAAGAATACCCACCCCTGCTCGTCGCCTCTCGCCCGGGGCAACTCCAGAAAAGGCCAAGCTCCAGCCCCTCTCGAGGAGACTGGTTCCGGAACCGGAGCTGTGTATTGAGGTGAGACCAATTATATCTAGCCGGTATCTTTCAATCTCGTACACCAGCTCAGGCTCCTTCCCCACCAGAAAGGTGACATTCCACGTACCAAAAGCCAGTTTAGAAAGCTTGGGATCAGTCCGCCAAGGTCTCCGCCTTTGACCGCCACCTAATCCACATAGCACTGGACCCCCATGATCCCTCCTGCAGGTGGTGAGCCCACTAGAGGGCGGACCCATGTAACTTCTTCGGGCTGAGCCAGGACGGGTCCCATGGGTGGAAACCCGGCCACCAGACGCTAGCCATCGAGCCCCTCCCTCAGGCCTGGCTCCAGGGTGGGGCCCCGGTAACCCCATACCGGGCGGGGTACACTGAATCCTTGATATAGAATTTATCATGAGAGTCTGTTGGATCGTTCTTAGTCTGGCCCTTCACCCAGGACCAGTTTGTCTTGGGTGACCTTATCAGAGGCAAATTGCCCCGGACAACATAGCTCCTGGGATCACTGGGGCACGCAAATCCCCCCACCACGATAAGGTGACGATCCATGAGGGAGACCATTGAAAATACTGGTAGATTTTATTTTGTATGTTTATTGAAGCGCTGGATAAAACTTACTGCAGTCCGATTTGTTTTTGTCTCTGTGTCTGGTGAAATCTGCTCTGTCGTAAAAAAGTGACAGGGTTCTCCTTGGAGGTGGAAAGAGCAGGTTACACGAGACTGTAAAATTGATGTCTGTGATTTTTTCTGGCATTTGTGGAGCAAAAAAGACTTGGTTAATTGCTTATTATCCTTTTGGAAAATGATTTAAAATGTAGACCTTTGCAAATTATACTTTTGGGTGAGAAATTCTATTGTTTTTCATTGCGGTAGAAAAAAAGTTGACATGAGAACGTTGGGTTGCCACATTGGTTTTTCAAAGTATTCTGGGTTGCCATTTCAAGCTTGTTTTAAGGCTATAGTTCTGTTACTCCACGTAAACAGCTGCCCGACAGTAACTTTGGAGAGATAACAGAACTGCGCTGCGTGTGTATATGTGTGGTGTATGTGTGGGCCCTTGTGTTTAACAGTGAGTGAGTGAGAAGAAGAGAAAAGAGGAGTAAGAAGAAAAACAAAAATCTATATATGGGTATTTTTGCAAAGTTTTGGGGTTTTACTTTTTACAATCTAATTTTGCTGGTTTTTAACTCTAAAGTTGCATACGTGGTAAACTATTTACATACTTTTAAAGCCAATATTTTCATTTCCTCCAGTTTTTTTTTGGAAAATGAAAATCAATGAGCTATTTTTATTCAATTTTTTGACGTATCACTGACTTTTATTGACTCAATTGCCTTATTTCTCTGACTGAAGCACAACAGTGAACTTTACAGGAAAAAAAGACACAGGACTAACGATCTCAAAGGGGGTTTTCCTTCCCTCTGTTCCCCACTCTCGCCTACCAACCAGCCCCTGGGACCCAGCCTTGCTTGTCGAGACCACAGGGGCATAGAATACTAAGTTAAGTACAATTGCTTGCATCTTAATCAATGCTACCAGCATGACAATGATGAAATTAACTGAACATTACAATATCATGCTGTCACTTAATAATGCCTAATCACGAAAAAAAAAAAGAAAAGAAAGAAAAAAGAGGCTTTGTGTACACATTATATTACGTGATTCAAAGCACAGAAGAGGTTGATGATTACTATGTTTGTGCATGTGATTTGCCAGAGTCTACTGACTATCAAACACAGGTTTTGGTAATTCTATGTCATGTTGTTGCTTTGTTTCAATAACACTAAACTCATTTTTTAATAAATTACATATGCAGTCTTATTTACATTTTGATCCTTTCACTGTCCATGTAAAAAAAAAGAAAAAGAAAAAATAGCTTGTTTTGCTCTGAGAGTTAAAGAACACAGCAAGATGAGAATGAAATTTTTTTATTATCAGGAGACGGTAAATTTATGAACAGAAAAGACAGAAATAGCACAAGATTTCTGGCAAAATGGAGAAAGAATTTAATTTCAATGGTAAACTCAGAGTTAATGACTGATTAGCAGAAGATGGAAACAGGCGAAAGGAGTTATGTCAGACTGACCTAGATAAGGTGACGGTAAACAGAAAGGATCAGACTTCCAAGGACTCGGATGTTTGTAATAAAAAGAAGGAGGCTCAAGGTCTGATGGGTTGTAGGATTGAGGGGAAAAAAAACAACAAACCACAGCTCTGTGACCTTGGGCACTTAGGAAAGAGATTAGACCTGCACTTTGTGGAGAATGCAGTGCAGTGCCGCTACTAATTCTAAGTGCTGCATTGGTTTAAGGCTTCTAATATATGACACTGTTTTGTTTAAACATAATCCTAAACCAGTGATTACCCATGTCAGTTGGTAAAACATTTACTGATTCACTGAATATTACTCGAATACTTGTTGTGAATAGCAAAATCACATTCAAATTGTGGAAACTTTAGGTGTAATTTAAAGGTTTTTCTGCTATTCTTCATTCTTCATTTTTCAACAGGACAGGGAAAGCATTCACAAAATTTTTTAGCTTTCACCAGGAATTAGATGTGCCAAATTAATGAGGTGAGAAGATAGGTATCATAACATCACCATTACCTTTCAATTTAATAAATCCTTGGTGACATAGGCAATATGTAATAAAATAATAATAAAAAACAATAATTCACTTGTGTTTCTTAAAATTACACGTTACAATAAACAGTGGGATAACCAAGTGGGATAAACATTTAAGGGACACAAAACTAATGATGATAACTGGAACATTAGTAAAATCAACAGACCAGCTGAACAGCTACAGACCAGTGGCCCTGCCGTGCCACATGATGAAGACCCTGGAGAGACTGCTCCTTGCTCACCTCCGCCCCCTGGTGGGACCAGCTATGGATCGACTCCAGTTCGCCTTCCAGCATGGCATTGGGGTGGAGGATGCGGTGATCTTCCTCCTTCACCGTTCTCTGTCCCACCTGGAGAAGCCCGGGAATGCGGTGAGGATCATGTTCTTTGACTTCTCCAGTGCTTTCAACACCATCCAACCCATGATCCTGAAGGACAAGCTGCTGTGCGCAGGGGTGGACCAGCACCTGTCATCATGGATCCTGGACTACCTCACAAACTGGCCACAGTTTGTGAGAACCTGGGACTGTGTGTCCGACACGATCATCGGTAGCACGGGGGCCCCCCAGGGAATGGTTTTGGCTCCCTTCCTGTTCACCCTTTATACTGCGGACTTCTCACACAACACAACACACTGCCATCTACAGAAGCTCTCTGACGACTCTGCGATCGTTGGCCTCATCTCCAACGGAGATGAAGCTGAGTACAGAGGGCTTATCCAGGACTTTGTGGACTGGTGCCATCGGAACTGCCTCCAGATCAACGCGAGGAAAACTAAGGAGCTGGTGGTGGACTGCCGCAGGCAAGGACAACCCCTCATGGCACCAGTAAATATACAGGGAACAGACACTGAGATGGTGACATCCTACAAGTACCTGGGTGTTCATCTGAACAATAAACTAGACTGGTCACACAATACTGACGCACTCTACAAGGAGGGACAGCGCAGGCTGTTCCTACTGAGGAGACTCAGGTCTTTTGGTGTACAAGGGGTGCTGCTGAAGTCATTCTATGACACGGTGGTGGCATCAGCCATCACTTTTGGAGTGGTCTGCTGGGGCAGTGGCATTACAGCAGCCGATAGGAAGAGACTGAACAAACTAATCAAGAAAGCTAGCTCTGTCCTGGGGCAGTGCCTTGACCCAGTGAAGGAGATGGGAGAGAGAAGGACGGTGGCTAAACTGTCATCTCTGCTGGAGTCCGAATGCACTGAGGAGCTCATTTAGCAGCAGACTACATCATCCTAGGTGCACAACCGAGAGGTTTCGCAGGTCCTTCCTACCTACAGCTGTCAGACTGTACAACCTAAGCAGGGCTGCTCGCAGAGATAGCAAAAAGACGTGACAACCTAATAGTATTGAATGCAAAAGACGCAATAGACTGACACAATGGTCCCCTCCGGTATACAACTAGGAAAATACCGGTCGCTATGGAGGGTGACAATATGTATGGGTACATAATCATAACATGTAGGATAACTAAGTAGACGGTTATGCTGTTTCATTCCATCTAGCTACAATGCTCCGCACTGTGTGTCTGTTTATATATTTATTCCATTTAGCGACAATGCTCCATACTGTGTGTGTTTATATATTTACATATTTATTCCATCTAGCTACAATGCTCCGCACTGTGTGTGTTTATTTTTTTTTTTAGATTTTAGTATACTTTATTGATCCCCAGACGGGAAATTGAGGGTCATCCACCACCTGGATGGATGAAGCAGCCACGATACGGCACTATCCCTTAACCATTCACACACACATTCACACCTAGGGCCACTTTAGAGTCTCCAATTAACCTAACCTGCATGTTTTTGGCATGTGGGAGGAAACCGGAGAAATCCCGGGGTAAACCCCCGCATACATGGGGAGAACATGCAAACTCCACACAGATCACTGTTAGTCGGGGGCTGGGATTGAACCCACAATCCCATGATCCCCACGATTCCCCGGCCAAGGGTAAACTGTGCTGCCGCAGTGCGAACCACTGCGCCACCGTGCAGCCCAATACACTGCTCTGCACTGTGTGTGTTTATATATTTACATATTTATTCCATCTAGCTACAATGCTCTGCACTGTGTGTGTTTATATATTTACATATTTATTCCATCTAGCTACAGTGCTCCGCACTGTGTGTGTTTATATACTCATACATTTATTCCATCTAGCTACAATGCTCCACACTGTGTGTGTTTATATATTTACATATTTATTCATTCTAGCTACAATGCTCTGCACTGTGTGTTTATATATTCATTTATTTATCCCATCTAGCTACAATGCTCCGCACTGTGTTTATACTGTATATTTATATATTTATTCCATCTAGCTACAATGCTCCGCACTGTGTGTCTATATATTTATATTTATATGTACATATGTATACTCGCTGCTCTTGTTTTTTTTCTTGCCTTCTGATTGTTGCTCTGAGTGTTGCCATCCCTGTGCTGTTGCAATCCTGGAATTTCCCCATTGTGGGACTAATAAAGGCTTATCTTATCTTATCTCTTATCTCATCAATTTAAGAGATGATAAAATTTGCACTCCTGTTGATGTAAATATTGACGTGCGGACGGGGGGGGGGGGGGGACATGAGGCTTCCCCCCAATTTTTCTTTGCAGGATGACACCGGAGTTGATCTTTGTGGGAGGTGTGAAATGGCCGGAAAGTGTGTGTGTAACGGGCGCATTGGCTGGAGGGGGGCGACAGCAGCCATGGGGGAAAGGACCTCTCAGTTGACAAGCATTTTTGAAGCTAAGCAGAACAAATGACATTGCAAATGACATAAAGCATAACAATTTAAATGACTTTGACTTTAAAAATATAGTGGTCATATGACTTCACACTGCAAGATACATCTGACGCATCGTAATCTCGCACCTTGCAATGATGCCACTCACCATGTACAGACGTGGACAAAATTGTTGGTACCCCTATGTTAATGAAAGAAAAACCCACAATGGTCACAGAAATAACTTGAATATGACAAAAGTGGAAATAAATAAACATTCTATGAAAATTACCCAATGAAAATCAGACAATGCTTTTGAATTGTGGTTCAACCGAATTATTTTAAAAAACAAACTCATGAAACAGGCCTGGACAAAAATGATGGTACCCCTAGAAAAGATTGAAAATAATGTGACATGTTCAACCAAGATGTCTCCTCTAATTAACATCACAGGTGTCTACAAACTTGTAATCAGTCAGTCGGCCTATTTAAAGGGTGACAAGTAGTCACTGTGCTATTTGTTGACATGGTGTGTACCACACTAAACATGGACCAGAAGAAGCAAAGGAGAGAGTTGTCTCAGGAGATTAGAAAGAAAATTATACACAAGCCTGTTAAAGGTAAAGGCTATAAGACCATCTCCAAGCAGCTTGATGTTCCTGTGACTACAGTTGCACATATTATTCAGAAATTTAAGATCCACGGGACTGTAGCCAACCTCCCTGGATGTGGCTGCAGGAGGAGACAGATAATACGAATGGCAACAAAAGAGCCCAGAACAACCTCTAAACACATTCATGGTGAACTCCAAGGTCAAGGTACATCAGTGTCAGATCGCACCATCCATCGTTGTTTGAGCCAAAGTGGACTTCATGGGAGGCGACCAAGGACAACCCCACTGTTGAAAACAAATCATAAAAAAGCCAGACTGGAATTTGCCAAACTGCATGTTGACAAGCCACAAAGCTTCTGGGAGAATGTCTTATGGACAGACGGGATAAAACTGGAACTTTTTGGCAAGGCACATCAGCTCTATGTTCACAGACGCAAAAGTGAAGCATACCAAGAAAAGATCACTGTCCCTACTGTGAAACATGGAGGAGGTTCTGTTATGTTCTGGGGCTGCTTTGCTTCATCTGGCACAGGGTGTCTTGAATCTGTGCAGGGTACAATGAAATCTCAAGACTATCAAGCTATTCTAGAGAGAAATGTGCTGCCCAGTGTCAGACAGCTTGGTCTCAGTCGCAGGTCATGGGTCTTGCAACAGGATAATGACCCAAAACACACAGCTAAAAGCACCCAAGAATGGCTAAGAGCGAAACATTGGACTATTCTTAAGATAAGATAAGCCTTTATTCGTCCCACAACGGGGAAATTCCAGGATTGCAACAGCACAGGGATAGCAACACTCAGAGCAACAATCAGAAGGCAAGAAAAAACAAGCAAGCAAGAGCAGCTAATATACATATGTACATATTACTATAAAATATATATATACACACACACACACACAGACACACAGTGCAGAGCATTGTAGCTGGATGGAATAAATATATGAATATATGAACACACAGTGCAGAGCATTGTAGCTAGATGGAATAAATATGTAAATATATAAACACCCACAGTACGGAGCATTGCAGCTAGGTGGAATAAATATGCAAGTATATAAACACACACAGTGCGGAGCAATGTAGCTAGATGGAATAATATGTAGATATATAAAAAACACAGTGCGGAGCATTGTAGCTAGATGGAATAAATATATAGATATATAAAATATAACACACCCAGTGCAGAGCATTGTAGCTAGATGGAATAAATATGTAAATATATAAACACACACAGTGCAGAGCATTGTTGCTAGGTGGGATGAAACAGCATAACCGTCTATTTAGTTATCCTACATGGTATGATTATGTGCCCATACATATTCTCCACCCTCCATAGCGACCGGTATGTTCCTAGTTGTATGCCGGAGAGGACCATTGTGTAAGTCTATTGCATCTTTTGCATTCAAAAAAAAAAAAAAAAAAAAAAAAAACAAAACTATTAGTTTGTTACGTCTTTTTGCTATCTCTGCGAGCAGCCCTGCTTAGGTTGTACAGTCTGACAGCCGTTGGTAGGAAGGACCTACGAAACCTCTCGGTTGTGCACCTGGGATGATGTAGTCTGCTGCTAAATGAGCTCCTCAGTGCATCCAGTATGTCCTGCATAGGGTGGAACTCGGACTCCAGCAGAGATGACAGTTTAGCCATCGTCCTTCTCTCTACTATCTCCTCCATCGGATCAAGGCGTTGCCCCAGGACAGAGCTAGCTTTCTTATCAGTTTTGTTCTGTCTCTTCCTATCGGCTGCAGTAAATGCCACTGCCCCAGCAGACCACTCCAAAAGTGATGGCTGATGCCACCACCGTGTCATAGAATGGACTTCAGCAGCGCCCCTTGTACACCAAAAGACTGAGTCTCCTCAGCAGGAACAGCCTGCGCTGTCCTTCTTGTAGAGTGCGTCAGTATTGTGTGACCAGTCTAGTTTATTGTTCAGATGAATACCCAGGTACTTGTAGGATGTCACCATCTCGATGTCTGTTCCCTGTATATTTACTGGTGCTGTGAGGGGCTGCCCATGCCTGCGGCAGTCCACCACCAGCTCCTTAGTTTTCCTCGCGTTGATCTGGAGGCAGTTCCGCTGGCACCAGTCCACAAAGTCCTGGATAAGCCCTCTGTACTCAGCTTCATCTCCGCTGGAGATGAGACCAACCGATCGCAGAGTCATCAGAGAACTTCTGTAGATGGGCAATGTGTTGTGTTGTGTGAGAAGTCCGCAGTATAAAGAGTGAACAAGAAGGGAGCCAGCACCCGTTCCCTGGGGGGCCCCCGTGCTACTGATGATCGTGTCGGAAACACAGTCCCGGGTTCTCACAAACTGAGGGCCGGTTCGTGAGGTAGTCCAGGATCCATGATGACAGGTGCTGGTCCACCCCTGCGCGCAGCAGCTTGTCCTTCAGGATCATCGGTTGGATGGTGTTGAAAGCACTGGAGAAGTCAAAGAACATGATCCTCACCATATTCCCGGGCTTCTCCAGGTGGGACAGAGAACGGTGAAGGAGGAAGATCACCGCATCCTCCACCCCAATGCATGCTGGTAGGCGAACTGGAGTGGATCCATCGCTGGTTCCACCAGGGGGCGGAGATGAGCAAGGCAGCAGTCTCTCCAGGGTCTTCATCAAGTGGGACGTCAAGGCCACCGGTCTGAAGCTGTTCAGGTCTTTGGGGTGGGAAGTTTTTGGTACAGGTACCACACAAGATGTTTTCCACAGCTGTGGTACCCTCCCCAGTTTCAGGCTCATGTTGAAGATATACGTCACAATCCCACACAGCTGGTCTGCACAGGACTTGAGGAGCTTTGCGCTGATGCCGTCCGGTCCCGACGCCTTCCTCGCCTTGATCTTCCTCAGCTCCGTCCTCACCTGGGTCTTGGTCAGGGTCAGGATGGGGGGCTGTGTGTTGGGGAGTGGGGGGGGTGTCGGTGGAGTGGGGAGTGGGTAGCAGGACTTGATTTCTTAGAGGCAGCAGTGGTTGTTGTGCAAGACAGGGGGGAGGGCGGTTGGTCAAATCTATTGAAAAACAGATTCAGGTTGTTCGCCCACTCCCTGCCCCCGTGGCCTGGGGGGAGGTATTCTGGAGCCCCGAGATGGTTTTGAGGTTTCTCCAGACCCGCTGATGTCGCTCTGTTGCAGCTTGTCCTCCATCTTCTTCCTGAAGCTGTCCTTGCCCTTCTCTGATCTTTCTCCTCAGCTCCCTCTGTACGGACTTCAGCATCTCCCTGTTCCCCGACCTGAAGATCCTCTTCTTCTCTCTCAGAAGTGTTTTTATCTCAGGGTTGATCCAGGGTTTGTTGTTTGAGTGACGCCGTATGGTCTTGGTGGGAACGGATTTGTCCACACAGAAGCTGAGGTAGCCCGTGAAGGTGTGAATGAGGCCATCGATGTCCTCACCATGTGGATCGCAGAGCTGCTTCCAGGCAGTGGCTTCAAAACAGTTAAGTGACCTTCTATGAGCCTTGATCTAAATCCTATTGAACATCTGTGAAAGGAGCTGAAACATGCCGTCTGGAGAAGGCACCCTTCAAACCTGAGACAACTGGAGCAGTTTGCTCATGAGGAGTAGGCCAAAATACCTGCTGAGAGGTACAGAAGTCTCATTGACAGTTACAGAAATTGTTTGATTGCAGTGATTGCTTCAAAAGGTTGTGCAACAAAATATTAAGTTAAGGGTACCATCATTTTTGTCCAGGCCTGTTTCATGAGTTTGTTTTTTAAAATAATTCTGTTGAACCACAATTCAAAACCATCGTCTGATTTTCATTGGTTAATTTTCATAGAATTTTTATTTATTACCACTTTTGTCAGATTCAAGTTTGTCCACGTCTGTAATGGTGTGACAACATCACATTTCAGAAATGTGACAGTAATAAGGAATACTTGTGTTGTCTGTGATCCCAGTGCTTAGCCCCGGCCGGGCTGGGCCTTGGGACTACAGTCCACCCCATAATTTACCAAGGAATATATAAAATGAGGCATTCCTTGTATAAAATTAAACCAAATTCTAATTAGGCAATATGTCCACCTTTCCATTGACTAAGGAATGTGACACAATCTTTCACAAGAATTCACTTAAAGAAAAAAAAAAATTCAACCTGTCTGTGTTCAAATGGACAAATGGATGTGATCTTAGTGACTAACTCAGAATGGTTGTTATAAATGTCTAAATCATATCAAATCTGCACAGACAGCTATATTGCTTTTTCCTAAATGGAATTTGTAAATTAGGTCAAGAGACGACACAAAAGAAGCCATAATTATTGAAACCTCATTTTGAAGGAGCTATACTACTCACAAATATACTCACAAATATATACTACTCACAAATTTTAATCTAAAATTAACTGTGTGTAATACATAAAAAGTGGTAACACGCTTCCTTCTAGTAAATAGACACTACCCACAAAGCAAATACCCTGTAACTTTGATACATGTGCATCTCCATGCCCCAAAGGGGGGGGGGGACCAAAGAAATTAATTAGCAAAAATAATTAGCAATCCTCATAAAAATAGATAACACATAAAAATTATCAGTAGTGTAGAGAAAAATACAGATGAAACCGCTTGGTAATGAAATCACAACATTCAATAGGAGAAGTTAAAATTTACATCAATAAATTTTCAGATATTTAAGAAAATATCTGCAGATTATTGTAAAAGAAATATCATGTTTATAAGAAACAAGGTAAACTGATAAGGAAGAAAACCATGCAAATTTATGAGAAAAGTTCCAAATGTCTAAGAAAAGTCCAATTTTTTGAAATGAATTTATGTTTACTGTGGTACTTAATTTAGAATCTACTGCAAAGACAATACAGATTCTTAATTAAGGGAATAATGCTTTAGGGAGCTCCAAGCAAAATAATTTGATCTTCCCTGCATAAACTTAGTCTTTTCAAAACCCTTGCACGAATCTCATTGAGCTAAATAAGAGTGAAGGTAAAAATGTTTAGAAATTATTTACACACTTATTGAATATACAAAGGCTTTCCCCTACACTAATCTAAATACTGCTATGGTGACACTGAAACCCTTAACTGAAATAATATCAAGATTCAAAATAGCTGCAATGATTTACTTAGATAATGGAAAATATTTAATGGAATACACTTTGTTGATCAAATCATGTCACATTTAGGTACAGTATCCAAATTATTAGTACCAAACATTTACCTAGGAAACCACTTAGCTAACCATCAATAATCTACAGGATTAGTATACTACACAAATAAGAAAAATAGAGAAATTGTGAATGCCATTTAACTTAGGTGATGAGGAAGGGTTTCTGGGTGATTATATGCAAAGAATGACAACTGACAGCGATGTTATCCATACTGCCCTTCCCAGGAGGGACCATGTGACAAAGAAACCGTGGGAGGTGCACCCATCTCTTGGGCGAACCAGGGGATCTGGTCATCACAGAAAACTGGACCAAAACTCCCTGGCCAGGACAGCACAAAGGTTATCCCGCTGACCTAAACAGCTGCCGAAAACAAAGGATGTGGCGCTTGGGTGCATCTAACGTTTTACCCCACCTGAAACCCTTGCAAGAGACTTCAACACACACACACACACACACACACACATACATATTGTATACTTATTTGAAAACAAACAAACAAACAAAAAAAGGCTCTGGAATAATGTCTCCCCTGACCTATGTGCTATCTCTGACCTGACCCTTTTTAAATCAGAACTTAAGACATATTTGTTTAGGATGGCTTTTAATACCCAGTAGTGGTGATATTTGTCTTGGCATTTGTTTTTATTTTATTTTTAGGTTGTTTTTGTTTATGTTATTTGTTTTTAATGCTCTGTGTGTTTTTAATGCTGTTTATTTTTTGTAAAGCACTTTGGTCACCTAGGGGTTGTTTTAAAGGGCTATATAAATAAAGTACATTACATTACAACAAAAAAACAAATGACTGTTTAACTGTTTCTCTATGCAAGTGTCAGCTGATGGCTTGGCATCCAGTAAGGACCTTTGCTGATAGAGAAGCAGACTGTTTGTTTATCATGACAAGGGAAGAATACAAGGGAAAGAAAATTGCGGTTAGTGTTGTTACCTTATCATCCTCATCATCCTCTAGTAATACTTAACATTGGTTATTAAGTTGTTCCATTGCTTATACACTGTAGAGAATTGTTATGTTTACTCCTTAATAACACTAACAGTTAGGCAAATATCTTTCATTGCTAAAATGATGCAGCTACTACAGGCTGTTTTTTTTTTTTTAAAGAGAGGCTATATACAGCAATAACATAGCAGACTTCATTTTGAATCACACCTGGCACAACACATCACTCCACTGATTAGAAACATGATGACACTCCTTACTCTGCAAATGAAAGGCTAATTTCATCAGGGAGCTCCTCTTTTTGAATTGGTGATGTCCCCTTTCCAGCAGCTTAACACTCTCTGAGTATGCAATGGCTTACAGCGCGTCTCTCCCCTGTACTACTACCCTGCTTGACCAACAAAGTGAGCAAGTGTTATACCAAGGATTTACATTGTCAAAGATCACTGAGTCATTGGGTGTATTCATACCTGGCCAGGATACTGGGCAGGTTTGTGTACCCCGTTTTGGCAACTAACCGTACCCTCATCATGTCGGCAGGGCAGGTGGGCAGAGTGAAGAGAGATGCTTTTCTACCACATGATGCCATTTATGGAGCATGAATGTAATTTCAGATGGAAAGTACAGGAGTGAGGTTTTTGTTCACTGTTTCTCTGAGTGAGAGTGGAAACAAAATACCTTAGGGTTTAAAACACTTAATTGTAGACTACAATCATTTACAAAATTATAACAAAGGATAGAATGGTTCTTGATCGACTAATTACCACCCGTAGGGGTGTAGGCCCTATTATAGGAGATTATTGTTTTACTTCTATCCATGAAAATGATGCAAAGGGTCGTATTAATACCTCAGATACTCATAGCTTTACTGCTTTGCATGCAATGATGACAAAACTGATTAAGTTAGTGTTTCTCTTAATGGAGAAGTCTCATCATAAACCTGGTATTGATTTTTATAACTTCAGATTTTTCTTGTGTGAGTCCTTAATATGATGATGAGGATAGTGAAGGGGGGTAATACTAACCTAAGGGTTTTGAAGGTTGCAATGTAATTTAAGGCTGTTTCATATTATTTTCTACGTTCTTGTTTGACACAGTCTAAGATTGAATTTGTTCATGTTACACATGTTAACTCTTAATGACATATTCTACACACATTTTTTTTTAACTTTCAAAGACACATAACAGCATGTACATTCTTACACATATCCTTATATTATTTCATTCACTTCATTTTACTACCGCTTTGTTATTTTTCTTTTAATCTTGATGCTTTACTAAGCATCAAGGGGGGATTATGATAGAAAAATTCCATATTATCTACATTATTATTGTTATTAATAATGTATTATTGTATTTGAGAAGTATCATGCCTTTCATATGCCATGTTTAATGTTTATATGTGCATTCCATATAGGATAAGTTCATATATTCTTGGCATGTTTCAGTGAGCGACTATTGGCCTTCAGATAATTCAGACTGAGGATCAGTACAAGGTCAGTACATGCATAAGGAATGATCTAAGCTACTCTTATAATCTCTTTGACATGTCCTGTTTTGGGTCACAGGAATGCACAGGAACTCCTCAGCCTGTATAGATCAGTTCCATAGATTAGTGGACATTCTGTTAGTTTTATGGACCTCCTGTCTCCAGAGTGTCTGTGACGTTTCCCTGGATAAGCTCTGGCTATCAGGACTCTCTCTCGGTCTCTCTCCCTTCTTCCACTCATCCTCATCCTCCCCCTCCTTTCTCCTACCTATATATATCAGACCTAAAGAATGTATTTCTTTAGAGATTCTAGGTGTGACTGAATACCATGCTTTGTAATCTCTCCCTCAAAATGGCTATTGAGGTTAAATGAATGTACATAAATCCAATTTTCCACCTGATCTTTTGACTTTGAATAATTTAACCACTTGCACTCCGTTGTTCCGCGGGCGGGCAAGTCTCTGCATCCCAGGGCGCACGAAGGCGCACGAGAGCGCACTCGTGCACGCTTGGACGCATGACGCATGATGGTGGTGATGTAGGTGGTGTGGCATCCAAGCGCCACTGAAAAAAAAAGCTGCAGTCACAGCCGCAAACAGATTAGTTCATCTGATTGACCTCTCATTCGACTAATAAGAGCCTTGAATTGGGTTTCTGAAACCTTGAAGAGCCAATGAATGAAAACCTAGGAAGGATGACCCGCCTACTTTGAATGCACGAGCCAATTGAAGCACAGAAATTCGGGCTGGTGAAGAGAGATTTACTGCTGCAGCAGATGAAAACAAAGGAAGCTGGATGAACCTGCTACAGACCCAGGCTCACCCAGCAGCATGGAGACCACCCACAAGTGGGACCTGCACTCATTCCAGCAGAATAGACGTTTAGGATTCTCTTCCATCATCATAGACCGACGGAGGCCGATGACAAAAGTCGTAAATCATTCGCCAAAACGGCAATAATGGAATTATGTTTTGATCGGGATCCACGAGCAGAGCAGCGTCGCGTTCGTCTGACAATGGGGAAGAGAAGTTCGCCACGACTCTGCTGCTTTGAAGAGGTAAGGTGTTATAAGCTAAATTATTATTTATCCCTGAAAACTGTAATCCAAAAATGACTTTTGACCGATCGATAAATTACAACTGTACTGCGCACGAAGTACGAAGTGCATGCGCCGCGATAAACGGTTCATTTGCAGTGTTCGGACCGTGAACGCCCCCCCCCCCCCCCGCTGCAGAAGAGGAGCGGGGGGGGCGTTCATGGTCCGAACGCCCCCCGGTCCGCGGGGGGAAGCATATGAGTCTATTCCATCATGTAGTGATGGCCCTCTTCTGTAGCGAGGGGGGGGGGCGTTCACGGTCCGTTCACGGTCCCCCCCCCCACACACACACAGTAGCGAGGGGGGGGAGCCGCTGTGAAAACATGCAAGGAGTGTAATCCGTCATGTAGCGAGGGCCGAACTCGGTCCTTGGTAGCGGGGGGGGGAACGACCCCCCGCCCACACACACACACACAGACACAGCCCTGAGTGTGACCTTTCATTAGAGCCTAAAATGAAGATTCTACATTGAATTATTCAAAAGTTACAGATGTTTTTCCAAACTGTGCCATTTGGCACAATTTGGCACAGTTCCAAAACGCCTGGGAACAGCCTGAGAACAAAGTTGTGTAAAATATTCATTTTTTGTGGTATTGTTACCAAATTTGGATCTCAGCTGGATAACACTTGGTTCTACATTTCTGTTGCATTTTCCAGCCGGATCGGACAGCTGTGTGTTATTTACAAGCATTTGTATCCAAAAAAACAGTGTGTCCAATTTTTTTTTCTTCAAATTCAGTATGTTTAGATGACTGTAACTCAGTGGCCGGAGCACGTAGAGAGATTATGGTTTTTTTTTGCCAAAAAATTCAAAGTGTTTTCTTTTAAATGAGACCAACCCCATGAAGATGCTGCAAAGGGTTGAAGAACAGCTTTCGATTTACTTTGGGCACGTTATTTTTTGGCATTTTTAGGAAAATTGCCCGGAGTGCAAGAGGTTAAGCTCAAAATTATTCTAACAAAAGGTAACAAGCTAACAACAAACTAACCACCTGCAAGTTAACATGACCCTCAAAACCTACTCAACAGGTGACAGGTATGTACATAAAAACATTGACTTCTGCACTGGACAATATGTGTGTGAAATGACAACAGGCCTCTTGTTTTCTATATTATGCTCATTGAGGTGCTTAGCAACAGCTCATTCAGAAGCAGCTATTTTCTTGGTGGAGCAAAATAAATGGTCCAAAAAAATATATATATATTTTGTCCTGTTTTGCTGTCATTTCATAAACTCTGCTTGTGGAATAGTAGGATAAGAGCAATATTACACTCAAGGTCATCCAGTATCAATGAATATATAACTGTTTTGAAGTCTATGACGAATCACTAAAGTTACAGCAGGGAAAATAAGTATTGAACACATTAACATTTTTCCCATTAAGATTTTCACCAGATATTAGTAACAACCCAAGTAATCCATACATACAAAGAAATCAAGGCAACTGTGGTCATAAAACAAGTTATATTTAATAACGTGGATAGACACAGGGAATAAG
Organism: Pholidichthys leucotaenia; assembly: GCA_020510985.1. Lineage (NCBI taxonomy): Eukaryota > Metazoa > Chordata > Actinopteri > Cichliformes > Pholidichthyidae > Pholidichthys > Pholidichthys leucotaenia. The sequence continues at coordinate 242,154,251 of CM035839.1, forward strand.
TATTGAACACACTTTGTGAAATTCAATTAATATTTAGTAGAAAAGCCTTTGTTGGTAATAACAGCTTCCAGACACCTCCCTTATGGAGAAACTAGGTGCAGGCATTGCTCAGGAACGATTTTAGCCTATTCTTCCACACAAACTCTTCAAATTTTGAAGGTTCCATGGGTGTCTTCTATGAACTCTGATCTTCTGTTCATTCCATAGATTTTCAGTTGGATTCAAGTCAGGTGACTGACTGGGCCATTCCAGCAGCTTTATTTTCCTTATCTGGAGCCAGTTGAGAGTTTCCTTGGCTGTGTGTTTGCGATCATTGTCTTGTTGAAATGTCCACCCTCATTTCATCTTCAGCATCTTGGCAGATGGTAAGTGGTTCTTATCAAGGATGTCTTGTACATTTGTCCATTCGTCTTTCCTTCAATTATATGAATTCTGCCTGTGCCATGTGGTGAAAAACACCCCCACACCATGATGCTTCCACCTCCAAACTTCCCTGTTGGGATGGTGTCTTTGGGCTGATGTGCAGTGCCATTTCTTTTCCAAACATGGTGTATGTTGTGGCATCCAAAAATGTTCACTTTTGGTCTCATCTGACCAGGCTATATTCTCTCAGTATTTTTACTGGCTTGCCCAAATGTTGTGCAGCAAACTTTAAACGCACTTCACCATGCTTTTTCTTCAGCAATGGAGTCTTGCGAGGTGAGTGGGCATAGAGCTCATGTCGGTTGAGTGCATTACTTATTGTTTTCTTTGAAACAGCAGAACCTGCTAACTCCAAGTCTTTCTGGAGCTCTCCATGAGTGGTCTTTGGCTCTTGGATAACTCTTCTGATAATTCTTTTGACTCCTCTGTCAGAAATCTTGCGAGGACCTCCTGATCATGGCTGGTTTATGGTAAAATGATGTTCTTTCTACTTCTGAATAATGGCTCCATCAGTGCTCACTGGAACCTCCAGCAGTTTAAAAATGTGAGTGTAATCAATGCCACCATTATGTTTTGCAACAATATAGTTGTGAAGGTCTAGAGAGAGCTTTTTGTTTCTACTCTTCATGAGTTCTTTGTGGTGTGACAATCTCATATTCACAGAGCCTTTTAAAGGCTATAAGTCAGGACTTAACCAGCTGAAATTAATTTGCACTGATGGGGGATGGGATGTCTTCCTAAATTCTGATGGATTTCAGCTGATTTTTTGGCTTTCTATGCTTTTTGCACCTCTTTTTCTTCATGTGTTCAGTACTTATTTCCTGTGTCATTACACTTTATTAAATATAACTTGCTTTGTGAACACAGTTGCCTTGATTTCTTTGTATGTATGGATTACTTGGGTTGTTACTAATATCTGGTGAAACTCTCAGGTCAGTGTCTCCATCAGAAATACTAGTGCATTGCCCATAGAAAGCAAATATTCCTGTCTGAAAAAGGTATCCCAATTAGGCTTTACAGGCTCAAATGTAGGCTGTGTTTGAAAGTGGAATACAAAGAGGTGTAGGCTATATGTCAGTAATCCCATAAGATAAGATAAGATAAGATAAGATAAGATGACCTTGTTTTTGTTTTTATTTGCATTTTTAAAAATTTATTTTAGCCATTTTAAGTGGGAATGAATGTGGGGGTGTCCTAACAAAGATGGGGGGTGTCCTAAATCTATCCATCCATCCATCCAGCTTCTTCCGCTTAATCCTTTTCGGGTTGCCGGGGGGCTGGAGCCTATCCCAGCATCTTTGGGCGAGAGGCAGGGTACACCCTGGACAGATCACCAGTCTGTCGCAGGGCCAACACAGAGAGACAGACAACCATTCACTCTCACATTAATACCTAAGGACAATTTAGAATCCCCAATTTGATGCCAATTTACCTAACTTGCATGTTTTTGGCATGCGAGAGGAAACCGGAGAAATCCCAGAGTAAACTCATGCAGACATGGGGAGAACATGCAAACTCCACACAGATCACTGTTGGTCGGGGGCTGGGATCGAACCCAGGATCCCCCAGCCAAGGGTGAGTTACTGTGCTGCTGCAGTGATAACCACTATTTGTTTAAATGGATCACCTGAAGAAGCCAAGGTTATTAACATCTGAAATATTATGGAACTGGACAAATATCAATGAATATTATGTACTGGAGTCCACAGCAACAAGAGACAACTGTAGGACACTGAAGGATTATACTCATCTGCATCAGGACATTTAACAACATGAAACAAAAGATCGACAAACAGGAACATCAGGAACTGAAAGTTTTTGAATATACAGATCACAACCCACAGGACGTAGAATATAACATAAACCCTGATAATAATTTATTTAGCTCCATCAATAATGACTGTAGTTACTACATGGATGAACAGTTTAACACAATGGTCACATCTGATTTCAATATTTCTATGATCCACTTCAACAGCAGAAGTCTCTATGCCAACTTTAATAACATTAAAGATTATTTACATCAGTTTAAAGAGCCTTTCAATATTGTGGCAATATCAGAGACGTGGCTCAGTGAAGAGAAAGGAGTGGATTTTACCATGGATGGCTATGAATTAAATTATATAAATAGAAAAGTGAAAAAAGGAGGAGGAGTTGCAATTTATGTTGACAAGAGCTTGCAATACAAGGTTGTTGAAAATCTGTCAGTAACTGTGGATGATTTATTTGAATGTATTACAATAGAAATCTGTCTGGACAATGTCAAGAATATAGTAGTGAGCTGTGTATATAGAACACCTGGATCAAACATTGACTTATTTAAGGACTGGATGGAAAAAATGTATGCAAAACTAACTCATAAAGTTATGTTCTTCTGTGGGGATTTCAATATAGATCTTATGAATTCAAAACAACATAGTTTGACAGAAGAATTTATCAACACAATGTACAGTATGGGCATACATCCAACAATTACCGGACCTAGCAGAATCACGTCACACAGTGCCACACTAATAGATAACATATTCACAAACATTATGGAAAATAATATCGTGAGTGGGCTTTTATTGAATGATATCAGTGACCACCTGCCGATTTTTGTTGCCTATCAATTTGATTATAGGAAGAAAAAGTATACCAAAAATATTAAATATAAAAGAATAAGAACTGAAGAATCTATGTATTTACTGGCAAAGGAATTATTAATACAAGACTGGAAGATAGTTGCATGTAAAAGAAGAATACATTATATAAACAATTCATTAAATGCAGAATGGTGGAGGCTGAGATCAAATATAAAAATAAGCTTACTAATATAATGAGGACTTGTAAGAAAGAATACTACAACAGAATATTAGAGGATAATAAAAATAACTTAAGAGGAATATGGCAAGTACTCAATGGGATTATTAGTAATCGACCTAAGAATGCTAATTATCCAGAATATTTTATTGAAAATGGCAATTTGATTAATTATATGGAGGATGTGGTCTGGTTTCAATAAATTTTTTGTAAACGTTGGTCCTGAATTAGCAAAATCAATAGTGACACCAGAAACAAACAACAGTGGTTCTGTAAATGAAATAGAAGATAGAAATCCAAACACAATCTTTTTGGGTGCAGTTACTGAAAAGGAAATTATCGAGACTGAGTAAATTTAAGAACAAAAAATCAACGGACTGGAATGAAACTGACATGACAATAGTGAAAAAAGTAATTGAAGGAATTGTTAAGCCACTCACCCACATCATTAAACTGTTATTTCAAACTGGTAAAATTCCAAACAAAATGAAAATAGCAAAAGTAATACCTCTATACAAAACAGGAGACAGTCATTATTTCACAAATTACAGGCCAGTCTCTTTACTCTCACAATTTTCCAAAATACTTGAAAAAATCTTCACTAAGAGACTGGATGATTTCATTGAAAAACACAACCTCCTTACAGACAGCCAGTATGGTTTTAGAGCAGATAAATCTACATCTTTGGCACTGATCGAACTTATTGAAGAAATTACTAGTTGTATAGATAAAAAAAAGTTTGCTGTAGGAGTATTTATAGATTTAAAGAATGTCATATCCGGCTCTAGGGAGCCGGGCAATCAGAGCCAGGGACAAGCCAGTGAGTCGAGATGTTTTATTCTGGGTAAGGGATAAGGGATGAGGAGAGCACAGACACTCATACAGACGTACATTCTCAGGCTGCACAGCGCAGGGGTAGGTAGCTCGTACCGGACGTGGGGGTAACAAGACGTGCATACTCACAGCGGGATACAAACACCGGAATGCTGCAAGGGGAGTTGAGGCTGACACCAGACGAAGGGGCTTCAGCCTAGCAGTGCTTATGTCGCAGCCCCGAATGATCGAAGCTGCTCCTCTTTATACTCATTAACAGCGCCCCAGCTGATGATGATTAATTGGCCCCAGCTGTCCCGTGACACTGACAGCTGGGAACCAGCTGAGGCACTGCCCAATGAGAGGCAGGGATAAAAGGAGCATGGGCTGAGCGCCGAGCCGGCGTCTCACCCCATGGTGACAGAGCCTCCCCCTCACGGTCGGGCTCCTGAATGACCAGGAACATCCCAGCCCCCCCCTCCCCACCTAGGGTGGGCGGAAGGGAGGCAGGACCGGAGGGGAAGATGCAAAGGGAAGGACAAAAAAAAAAACAATAGACCAATGTAGGGCAGCAGGGCAGAGAAAAAAAAAAAACCCAAATACAATACCCTACAACACAGGGAAAAGGATTAACCCAGAGCACAGTTAGGGAGAAAACTGAGTTAGGACACAGGTAGGGAAAATACCAAATATGACTACAGACAGCATACAAATAATGTATAGATCGGGGCAAAAAAAAAAAAAACCAAAAAGCCACCAAAAAGGTGGCAGGAATGAATAAAGCAATCACAGAGTATAGTTAAGGGGAACAAAACACACTACTCCATAATGCACCAACAAGACAAAGGTCAGGACAAAAAATGATGAAAAACGCTGTGCATGGATACTAAAGAAAACAAAACACACAGCACTGAATATATAAAAGATCACCTAAAGAAACAGAGGTGACAAGGACAAATGGGTAATAATGAAGTACGGTTAAGTGGGGATGAAACACATTACTTCAAACAATAACAAACACAGTCAATGTTAAAGTCGGGGCCAGGGAAGGCCCCCCACGAGGATAATAAGACAGAATGGGGTGATCACAGAGTATGGTTGAACAGGAAACCACACGCATACTCCATGATGCACCGACGAGGCCAAGGCTAAGGTAAGGATGAATGAAAACGCTGAGTAAAGATAAGAAAATGCAATACACAGCGCGATACATAAGGTGAGTCACCAAGAGGAAAAAAAGGTGACAGGGTAACAGGATAACAATACGATAAAAATGCTGAGTATGGTTAAAAAAAACAACACAGCACAAAAACATATATTCCCCTAATGGACAAAGAAACTACACCCGAGTGACCTCAATAATAATAAAAGAAGTAAAGGACACCCGAGGAGACGGCAGGCAGAGTCCAAAACGGCCGGAATTGTTCTGGTAATCTCCCCGCCCATTGTCCAGTTGGCAACCCGGGGAAGAGAAATGTTCGGACGGCGAACTCTGGGCCCAGATCCCAGGAATCCAGTCCAACGGCTGCCGAACCAGACCGCCCAAAGGCAAACACAGACCAGTGGGGGGAAACCAGATCGCTGAACCGAAAGTTTTGCGGGTCGGGTCGTCGACCCGCATCACTCAACCACCAGGACCGTTGAGACGGACGAAGGGTCAGAGCGGATCCCGGTGGAAGAGGCTCAGGGGAGAGCCGATGACGAGGGCGGCGGGCCTCAGGGAAACGGCCACCTCCTCACCGGACCTGGACAACACTGGGGCAGCACCCACGTCGGACCCCGATCGGGCCTCGGGCGAACCCACGTTGGACACTGCACCAGAACCGACCTCCAACGTTGAACCCGGACCCTCCAGCACCACGAGGAACAGCAACTCCTTGCCGGTGACCCTGGAAGAAGGCTCAGAAGAGAAAACAGAACCGGGATCAGGATCACCGGCAGCGCCAGAACCCGGCGAGACGAGCTCAGACGCAGCGGACGGCTGCACCCTGCTCGTCTCCCCTGGAGATAGGCTGAAGTGCTCAAGGATAAAAAGAGAGAAAAGAAAGGAGAGCACTCGCCTGATCTCGGGTTCTGACGCCGTCCAGGACTGCGAAGATCCAGGATCCGTCGTCAGGAGGTCGTTGTCAGGCTCCCATCTAGCCGCGTCGGGCCCCGCAGCCAGCACGATGGTCAGCGCAGCTTGAGATCCCTCCAGCTCAGGTAACCCCGCCGACGACCCACTCGGCGTGAAGCCAGAAGAATCTCGTCCCGCCGGACCGAACCGCTCCTCCGTGGAGACCCAGGGACGCTCAGTCGTCAGCGTAGACTCCACGCAGCAGTCAGTCCCCCTCCTCCGTCCGCAATGTAGCTGCGGAACCACAGGCCCTCTCCATATCCCACCACGTTGACCCGGAGCCGGGGACCGCTCGGCGGAGAGAGACACAGAGGATGCGGGATTAGGAATACAGGTTACAGCAGGTGGGGAGAGTTCAGGGAGCTGCGAACCCTGAACTTCTCCTCCAGGGATGTGACAGAGCAAATCATTAAGCAGGTGTGAAAAAACAATGACTTGCCTGCCCCCTGGAGGTTGAGCATCGCCTGCTGTAGTGGAATCTGCTTCTTCCTCTCCCCGCCCGGCGATAACGGAGGACCCCCCCGGGAATTCGTCTGAGGATCGCTCGCGTTGTCTCCAGCAGAGAGCTCACCAGGCCGGGATTCCAGGCACACACAGCGGTCAGGAAGCGCGTCGAGGAGGAGGGGGAAACAGCCGGGGTGAGCCAGCCCGAATGTCCAGGAATGACAGCGGGGGAACGAGGCTCAGGGGACGAGGCTGTAGAATCTCCACACTGACGAGGCGAAGGGATGACAGCTGCGTGGGAGGAACGGTCCTGACGATGACCCAGAACTGGATCCGGACGAGGTTCGTGCAGAGGTGACTCGGCGATGTGATGACGACTACTCCCAGGGAACGAAGCGAGGGGGAAACCCAGGATTCGCCGCTCCAGATCGGGGATCAAGACGAGGGAGGCGTCGAGCACGGGAAAGCTTCGTAGCCCTGAAGTCCTCACCATCAATCTCACTGCCGCCGCCACATGCCTGAAGGTGGTGACAGGAAACACAGTAGAGCTCGCGACAGCCACTCGACCCCGGACATAACTGCTGTCAGCTGCGGCTCCTTGAAGGGAATCCCGAGTGACGTGGCGCAGGTCGGGGGAAGTCCTCTGGTTGGCGCGAACTCCCGGACTGGAATAGCGGCAGGAACGGGACTCCGAAGCGGGGAAAGACGTCGCCCACTTCGACTCCCTGCCGGGATTTCCATCCACCCCGTGGAGCTTCTCTTGCTGTGTACCTGCAGCGTCTATCCTGGCACTGTCCTCCAGATGGTACAGAGAGTGAGGGTGACAGTCCAGGAGTTCCTCAGCACGGCCCGGATGCCAGCGTCTCACGTTGGAGGCGTCGTGCAGGGTGAAGAACGTCCCGTCGACAGCCTCCGAGATGGACCTCAGCTCGTCGCCCTGGCGCCGGAAGTGACTCCTGGGAAACGGCATGCTAGCAGCGCTGACACCCCGACAGAAAGGTACGTTTCCACAGCGACCCACGGCCGCCGGCAACTCTTCTGGCTGCGACATACTGTCATATCCGGCTCTAGGGAGCCGGGCAATCAGAGCCAAGGACAAGCCAGTGAGTCGAGATGTTTTATTCTGGGTAAGGGATAAGGGATGAGGAGAGCACAGACACTCATACAGACGTACATTCTCAGGCTGCACAGCGCAGGGGTAGGTAGCTCGTACCGGACGTGGGGGTAACAAGACGTGCATACTCACAGCGGGATACAAACACCGGAATGCTGCAAGGGGAGTTGAGGCTGACACCAGACGAAGGGGCTTCAGCCTAGCAGTGCTTATGTCGCAGCCCCGAATGATCGAAGCTGCTCCTCTTTATACTCATTAACAGCGCCCCAGCTGATGAGGATTAATTGGCCCCAGCTGTCCCGTGACACTGACAGCTGGGAACCAGCTGAGGCACTGCCCAATGAGAGGCAGGGATAAAAGGAGCATGGGCTGAGCGCCGAGCCGGCGTCTCACCCCATGGTGACAAAGAAAGCTTTTGACACCATTGACCACAGAATTCTACTAAGGAAACTGGAAAGGTATGGGATAAGAGGGGTCGGACTGAGTTGGGTGGAAAGTTATTTAAGTAACAGACAATAATTTGTACAAATTGGTGAGCACAAATCACCCTTCATGGACATCACTTGTGGTGTGCCCCAGGGGTCAGTTTTGGGACCCAAACTCTTTATCTTGTATATAAATGACATATGCCAAGTATCAAAAATTCTAAAATTTATTTTGTTTGTGGATGACACAAATATCCTTTCCAGTCAATATGCACATTACAAAAAAGAGCTATAAGGATAATAAATAATGTAGGATATAGAGACCATACCAATTCGTTGTTTTTAAAGTCACATGTCATAAAGTTCATCGATTTAGTTAAATTTAAGACAGCACAAGTCATGTACAGGGCAATTAATAATCAACTCCCAACTAATATACAAAAAAATATTTAAAAAAAAAGACAATGATTATAATTTGAGAGGAGACTTAAACTTTACAAAGCCCAAGATACGAACAACTAAGAAAAGTATGTGCATATCTGTCTGTGGGGTGGATTTGTGGAACAGTCTGGAGCCAGAACTGAAACTATGTACAAACAGAAATCAATTAAAAAAGAGGTATAAATATTATTTGCTGAAAGAATATATGTTAGTAGGGTAGTATTTATATGTACAATTCACTATGGTTACTCTGGGACACTATGGAATGGTGGGTGGGACAGTACTGTGTATATCTGTGTTGTTTGGGGCTGATTTTGATGTATGGACTGTATGTATGTTGGGATGGATGGGTGTTAATGTTGATATGTACAAAATATAGTTAATTGTTTACTTGGGGTCTTAAATGTGGTAATTTGTATATATTTCATGTGGTTTGTATTTATGGAAAAGAGGAGTTGGAATTACTATGTGTTCACTTCTTCCTTCTCCCTTTCGAACACTGTATACTGTTTCGTTATTGCACTTGTCATTTGTTTTGTTTTTGTTTTACTTTTTTGTTCGAAACAAAGTATGTATCTATCTATTTAGAATTACATTTTACAGAAAATTTGAAAAAAGTCTTTAATTCATTTTTAATTGTGTAGTTGTATCACATGAATCCCCCAGTATTTAAACAGTGATATTAAACATCCATTTGTTCAAATATGTTACACCCCCCCAAAAAAAAACCCCAAAACAAAATAAAACAAAACAAAACCCCCACAGGCTTATACAGGGTGTCCTAATTTTTGTGACTTTATTTTCCCCGCTGTATATAATGTGAGTGGGAATAAAGGTTTATGTTCATTACCAGCACATATAAACTTGCAATATGTAATAAAAAAATGTAATATTGCTTAATTCTGTTTTGTTTTGTTTCAGAGTTGAAATTTGCCACTGCTGTTGGAGCATCTGAGACATATTTTTGTCATGGGCAACCTCTGACCAGCAGGAATGAAAGACTAACGCAAGCAGGACTACAGTTTGACTGGGTTTATTTTCCCAAATAACACAAAATAATGACCAGTGTAGGGGCTAAACATAAAACGAGCTGTGAGAGGCTGAAAACTCACAAATACAACAACATCACAGGACAGAACCCAGAGGATCATCCACGGTATGACACCACAACAAAATGAACACAGAGAAGGATATATATAGGGAGACAGATGATCAAGGAAACACGGGACAGCTGGGGATAGTAATCAGGGATTAAACAGTGACACATGAGGAGTAATGGCTATGACTACGGAAGACAAGAGGAACTGAGAATGATAGAAAAAGGAGTACAGAGAACACACACACATGAGACTTGCACAGACGACCAAGGCAGGACACAGAACAACAACAGGTGGTAATGGGGACCACATGACAGACTGAGGACCGGGGAAGACAATAACAATCACAGAGGACCCAGGGGAGACGCAGAAGACAAAACACAGGCAAATAATCATAATGATAAAACACAAAATGTGGGCATGATCCTAAGACCTTGGCTAAACCATGATAGTACCTCCCCTTTAAGGGGTGGGTTACAGACACCCCAAAAGTAACACCAACAAAGGAAAAAAAAAACAAACAAAAACCCTCACAGGGTGGCTAGTCAGGGTAAAAGGCTATGTGGGCTGAAAGAAAGTCCAATTCCCCCACAGAGTCCAAAACAAAAGTACAGTTTGAAGTCAAAACAAAGTCCAAGACCACAATATACATCACTGTGAATCAGGAGTTCTACCAAAGTTCAAAGGGCCTCGAATTTGGAGAACATGGTGGGCTGATAGCCTACAAAAGTCCATAACCCACCACACCAGCATGCAGAGCTGGTCCGGTGGCCTACTACTGTCTTTCGGCCACTGAACCAGGGAACAGGGTGGGACAATGGGTAGAGGTTCCCTGACTTCTGGAACAACAGTTGGAGGTCCCCTGACTTCTGGAACAATGACTGGAGGTCTCCTGACCTCTGGGACTATGGCTGGAGGTCTCCTGACCTCTGGGACTATGGCTGGAGGTCTCCTGACCCCTGGGACAATTTCTGAAGATCTACTGACCTTTGAAGCAATGGATGGAGATCTCCTGACCTCTAAATCAATGACTGGAGGTCTCTTGACCCCTGAAGCAATGGCTGGAGGTTTCCTGACCCCTGAAACAATGGCTGGAGTTCTCCTGACCCCCAAGACAATGACTGGAGGTCTCCTGACCTCTGAGACTATGGTGGGAGGTCTCCTGACCCCTGGGGCAATGGCTGGATGTCTCCTGACCTCTGGGACAACTGCTGGAGCATGGTCCTCCCACAACTCTGCCCTCGAAACAGCCACCTCAAACGATGGAGGGAAACAGGAGGTCAGTGAGGCAACACCACAGTCATTAGCAGCAGAGACTGGTGAGGAGGACTCAGCATTGGTGGAATATGCGATTGGGTCCCCCCACTAGGAGCAAGACAAGTCTTTTAAAAATGGTGTTTGAACATAAATGAAAAGGTACTTGCCTTAATTCCGGGTCTCCTGCTGTCGGGGTGACCACCTCAGGATCAGGAGCTGGAATGGCGGGCTCTAGATGAGGTACAGGTGCAATGGGTACCGGAGCTGAGAAGTGCCATGGAACAGGTACTGGAGCTAGGAGGTGCCGTGAAGCAGGGAGGCACTGTGGAGCTGGAAGCTCAGAGCAATGTGGGACCAGTGCTGTAGGTCCAGGCATAGCGGCAGGAGCAGTCAAAACCCCTGAGATGGAGCACCCGCCTTAGAAGCTATAGCTGCTGCTGGAGGAGCATCAGGCCTAGAAACAGGAACTGACTGACCAGGAGCAGTCACAGGGGAGCTCATCAGCATGCCGGCAGAGGAGGAAACCATCACCTCTGATGGGGTGACAACCTCAGACAGAGAAGACAGGGCACGGGGAGGTGAAGGTGAACACACAGGGGTGACAACAGAAACAGGTGGTGGGGGCTCATTGGTTGATGGCTGCCGCTGAGACCCCTCACCCAGAACAAGGCAAGACATCTCATTAGATGGTAAACAGGAATGAGGAGTATGTACTTGCCTGTTCCGCTGTTCTGCTTTTGATGCCGGGGAGAGGCCAGGTGTCTCTTGTCGGGTGGCTGCTGAAATCCCATGGAGAGCAGTGGCTAATTGGTAGCTAGAAGCTGGAGCAGCTGGGTCTCCCATAACCAGCTGGTTTCAGTCCAGCAGAGGCACATACTCCGGGAGAAGCCAGGGTTTGTAGTCCAATGTTAATTAAGTCTGTGTGAGCAAAACCTGCCGGCACTCCTCCTGCTCCTCCTTGTCAACAGAAAACTGGGTCCCTGATGCAGCAAACTCGATCTGACAGACAACAGGGTAAGCCAGCGTAGGCAAGGTGGCAGCAGGTAGGGGAGTTACAGTATGTGATGAAGTTACCTAAGCTGAAGAGCAGCTTAGAGAGGGTCTTGTAGCCGAATGATAAGTGGTGGATGTCTGCACCCGGGGGCATGTTCCTGTTGGTGCAGGTACGAGGGGAGAAGAGCTTCTCACTGGCAGCCAGAGCAATCATTGCATATGAGGAATGGAATAGACGAACCTGGTCAGTCCTGGCTTGGTTCACAGTCTGGGGAAAGCATCTATCAGCTCAGCCACGTAGTCCAGGCAACTCAGGTCTTCCTCAGGACTACAGGAAGCCCGGGCATCACCGATATAGTCCTTTATCAGGCCCGCAGCCCAACACTCCTCCTCATCCAAGCCAAAAACACTGAAGTCTGTACCCGCAGAGTCAATTGGTGGCGCCATTCTGTCATGGGCAACCTCTGATCGGCAGGAATGACAGACTCTAACACAAGCAGGACTACAGTTTGACTGAGTTTATTTTTCCAAACAACACAACGTAATAACCAGCACAGGGGCTGAACATAAAGTGAGCCATGAGAGGCTGAAAACTCACAAATACAACAACATCGCAGGACAGAAGCCAGAGGGTAATCCACGGTATGACGCCACAACAAAATGAACACAGAGAAGGATATATATAGGGAGACAGATGATCAGGGAAGCAGGGAACAGCTGGGAGTAGTAATTAGGGATTAAACAGTGACACATGAGGAGAAGTGGCTATGACTACGGAAGACAAGAGGAACTGAGAATGATAGAAAAAGGAGTACAGGGAAGACACAAACACACAAGATTTGCACAGACGACCAAGGCGGGACAGAGAACAACAACAGGTAGTAATGGGGACCACATGACAGACTAAGGACCGGGGAAGACAATAACAATCACAGAGGACCCAGGGGAGGCACAGAAGGCAAAACACAGGCAAATAATCATAATAATAAACACAAAATGTGGGCATAATCCTAAAACCCTGCCCAAACAATGACAATTCTTTTCTTAGAATTTTTGTCAAACTTGACATTAACTAACTAACTACTAACTAACTAACCTGCACTTATATAGCGCTTTTCTAGTCACAAAGACCACTCAAAGCGCTTTCATTAATACTAACCCTCTATTCTAAGGGCCTATAGGAAACAGATATCTAGGGACAATTTAGAACAGCCAATTAACCTAACATGCATGTCTTTGGATTGTGGGAGGAAACCGGAGCCCCCGGAGTAAACCCACGCAGCACAGGGAGAACATGCAAACTCCACACAGAAAGGTTCCAACCCCTGCCAACCTGGGGATTTGAACCAGGAACCTTCTAGCTGTAAGGCAACAGTGCTAACCACTGCACCACCGTGCTGCCCTTTACATTAAATCAAAGGAAAACTAAAAAGAGATTAATAATAATGCATCAGATTTATATAGCACTTTTCATAGACACTTTACAATGGATACATTATTCACTCACTCCACAGATAATGGTAGTGGTAAGCTACTACTCTAGCCACAGCTGCCCTGGGACAGACTCATGGAAATATGGCTGCCAATCCACACCAATGGCCTCTCTGACCACTACCAAACATTTATACGCATTCATACCCAGTGTCATGGACACTGGAGGCAAGGTGGGTAAAGTGTCTTGCCCAGGGACACAAAAGCAAGATGTATCGGGAGAGCGGGATTCGAACCGCCAACCCTCCGGTTATTTGACAACCCACTCTACCTCCTGAGCCATTGCCACCCACATTTCCCTCCTCCATTCCATTTTTGCTGAGCCCCAAGCTGGATAGCAGGAAGTTCAATTTTTATATGGTCTTTGGCATGACCCGGCCAGGACTTAAACCTTGACATCCCAGTTGTGGGACAGATGCTCTACCTCTAGGCCACTACTCCAGTAGATTGGCTGTATTCTAAAGGCAACTAGTGCTTAAACAGATGCATATCTTTGGAAGCTGTTTACCTTAGATTGTTGCACTCTCATTATCAATTACAGATAACTGGAGTACTTCACCACAACCAAATTATGGCCTTCAAAGTATCAGATTTGTAATGCAGTTATCATGGGATATAATATCATAGATAGATAGATAGATAGATAGATAGATAGATAGATAGATACTTTATTGCGAACAAAAAAGTATGAAAAAAACAAAACAAATGACAAATGCAATAAAGTAACAGTATACAGTGTTCGAAAGGGAGAAGGAAGAAGTGAACACTTATTAATTCCATCTCCTCTTTTCCATAAATACACTCATATGAATTATATACAAATTACCACATTTAAGACCCCAAGTAAACAATTAACTGTATTTTGTACATATCAACATTAACACCCATCCATCCTAGCATACATTGATGTCCATACATCAAAACCAGCCTCAAACAACACAGATATACACAGTGCTGTCCCACCCACCATTCCATAGTGTCCCATAGTGTCCCAGAGTGAGCACAGTGAATCGTACATATAAATACTACCCTTCTAACATATATCCTTTCAGCAAATAATGTTTGTACCTCTTTTTGAATTGATTTCTGTTTGTACATAGTTTCAGTTCCGGCTCCAGACTGTTCCACAAATCCACCCCACAGACAGATATGCACATACTTTTCTTGGTTGTTCATATCTTGGGTTTTGTAAAGTTTAAGTCTCCTCTCAAATTATGATCATTGTCTCTTTTTTTAAATATTTTTTGTATATTAGTTGGGAGTTGATTATTAATTGCCATGTACATGACTTGTGCTGTCTTAAATTTAACTAAATCGATGAACTTTATGACATGTGACTTTAAAAACAACAAATTGGTATGGTCTCTATATCCTACATTATTTATTATCCTTATAGCTCTTTTTTGTAATGTGCATATTGACTGTAGGTTGGTCTTGTAGGTGTTTCCCCAGACTTCTACACAGTAGATAAGATAAGGTAGAAACAGTGAATTGTACAGTAAGACCAATGATTTATAGTCCAAGATGTGTCTTGTCTTCCCCAGTATGCCTATACATTTTGCCAACTTGGCCCAGATGTGACTGATGTGAGGTTTCCAGCAGATTTTATTGTCTAGCGTCACCCCCAGAAACTTATTTTCTTATACTGTTTCTATTCTGGTATCATCTATCGTTACCATTATTTCATGATTTATTTTATAATTTCCAAACAACATAATCTTTGTTTTTTTTAGATTTAGAGATAATTTATTTTTGTTGAACCACTGCGTTAACTTTTCCATTCCAGTTGTGACCACCTCTAAAACCTGCTGCAAATTCTCACCAGTGCAAAGGATATTTGTGTCATCCGCAAACAAAACAAATTTCAGAATTTTTGATACTTGGCATATGTCATTTATATACAAAATAAAGAGTTTGGGTCCCAAAACTGACCCCTGGGGCACACCACAAATGATGTCCATGAGGGGTGATTTGTGCTCACCAATTTGTACAAATTGTTGTCTGTTACTTAAATAACTTTCCACCCAACTCAGTCCGACCCCTCTTATCAATTACCTTTGCAGTTTCCTTAGTAGAATTCTGTGGTCAATGGCGTCAAAAGCTTTCCAAATACGCCAGCCTCTTGTCCTTCTCGGCGTTCTGGATCCGCAGCACTTTCACCTCCTCGACCAGGTCCAGGATGTTTCTTTGCTGCAGCTTAACAGCAGAAATCTCTTCAGCCAAGAAGTCCAGTGCTCTTTTAATGTTCAATTCAATTCAATTCAATTCAATTCAACTTTATTTATATAGCGCCATTTCACAACAACAGTCATCTCATAGCACTATCAACTGTAGAGGGGAACCCCCACAGTTGCAGAAAGACCCCAGCAATCAGGCGATCCCCTGTGAGCAAGCACTTGGCGACGGTGGAGAGGAAAAACTCCCTTTTAACAGGAAGAAACCTCCAGCAGAACCAGGCTCAGGGAGGGGCAGTCATCTGCTGCGACTGGCTGGGGGGTGAGGGGATAGAGAAGAAGAAAAGAACAGACATGTAGAGAGCAAACAGCACGATGGGGACTCAATCTATGGGAGAGAACAAACAAATGTTAATGACCAGCAAAAAAAAATATTTCATAGAGAGTGAGGAAAGGAGTGAGGCCCAATGCATTACTGGAGGTCCCCCGGCTGACTAAACCTATTAGCAGCATAACTAAGGGAGGGTTCAGAAACACATGATCCCTCCCTAATTGTAGGCTATATCAAAAAGGTAGGTTTTAGCCCTATTCTTAAAAACAGAGATTGAGTCTGACTCCCGAATCCAGATTGGCAGCTGATTCCACAGGAGAGGAGCTTGATAACTGAAGGCTCTGCCTCCCATTGTACTTTTGGAGATTCTAGGTATTACAAGTAATCCTGCATTTTGGGAGCGTAGTGCTCTGTTAGGATAATACGGTAGTATCAGATCTTTTAAATAAAAAGGAGCCTGATTGTTTAGAGCTTTGTAAGTAAGAAGAAGGATTTTAAACTTAATTCTAAACTCTATGGGAAGCCAATGAAGGGAGGCCAGAACCGGAGAGATATGATCTCTCTTTCTAGTACCTGTTAAAACTCTTGCTGCAGCATTTTGGATCAGCTGAAGACTTTTTAAAGATGTTTTAGGACAGCCTTGACATGGTTTAGGACCCAGGAGACAGACACTGACACGGGCAGATAGTGACAATAATCTTTATTTAAGAGTGAGGGTGTGTAGTGTGAGTGTGAGTGCGTGGATTGAGTTCTGGTCACTGGAGCTGAGCGCCCTGGACGGAGACCCGGCAACCTTGGGTGCAGCACAGGCTTCATCCTGCTGAGATCCAGCGGCCGTGCAACGTGGAGGTGAAGGTGTCCGTGAACGTGCTGGAGATACGACCCGTGGCCGTGACGAGGGTAGTCCTTCTGTTGACGCCGGCTGTGACTCCACAGACCGGGACGATGATAATCCTGACGATGACGAGGTGAGAGATTCCACAGAACGTGGTGATGATGATATAGCTGATGCTGTACACAGTGACTCCACTGATAGCGGTGGCCAATACTCCTGCAACTGATATAACAACAGTTCTGGGATTTGAGGAGCAAGACGTACCGGTAGACGTGGTGGTAGCGAAGCGCTACGTGTGCGTGTTGGCGTTACCCCGTCAGCTGGGGACGCAGGTCCGCCGCCAAGGAGGTCCACCTGTGCACAGGGGTATAGACAAGGGGTTGAGTAACAGATTGTTCTCTTACTTGGCTGACTCTGATGAGAGGTCCTTGAAGAAGCAAGAGAAGTTCTCGACGAGGCAAGAGAAGTTCCAGACGAGACGAGAGAGAATCCTGACGAGGCCAGAGAGCGGAGTTCAGGCTCATTCTCCGACGAGGAGGACAGACGACTCCGTGCCGGGCTGTCAGCGACGCTGGCTTTTAACAGCCATTGATTACCACCTGTTGGTCTGTGCGCAGCTGGAGTTGATGATGCCAATGACGGCCCAGAGGCCGCCATGACAGTACTCCCCCCTCTAGCAGTGCCTCCAGGCACCTGCCCAATCCTACCTGGATTCGCCCGATGGAAATCGCGAATCAGCTGTTTATCCAGGATCAACGCTGGGCGAATCCAAAAACGATCCTCCGGTCCAAAGCCCTCCCAGTCCACCAAATACTGAAGACCACGACCCCGCCTGCGGACATCCAGGATGGCAGTCACCCCCCAGGCCGGATGGCCATCGATCATCCTCGGGGGTGCGGGAGCCGCGGGAGCAGGGCACAGGGGATCAGAGACGTACGGTTTGACCTGGGAGACATGAAAGGTGGGGCAGATACGCATCGAAGAGGGGAGAGACAAGCGCACAGACACAGGATTAATAACACGATTAATGGTGTAGGGGCCAATGAAGCGCTTAGTGAGCTTACGTTTTTCGGCCGGTACACCAATATTCCGGGTTGACAACCAGACCTTCTGACCCACCTTATAGTCCGGGGCGGGTCTCCTATGCCGGTTGGCCACCTGGATATTGCGTTTAGTAGTTTTCAGCAAGGCTTGACGAGCGAGGAGCCAAACTCGCCGGCAGCGCTTGATATGTGCCTGGACTGAAGGAACCGCTACCTCCTTTTCCTCCTCCAGGAACAGCGGAGGATCAAACCCGCATGATGCCTTGAACGGGGAGACGCCCGTAGCCGTGGAGATCGTGGCGTTGTGAGCGTACTCAATCCAAGGCAGGAACTTGCTCCAGGAGGATGAGCAGGAGGAGATGACACAACGAAGGGCGGCTTCTCGCTCCTGTAATAACAATTGTGGAATATTTAGAGTTACTTTTAGCCAGCATTTTCAAATTTGACTCGATGTCGCCTGCTCTGGCCCCAGGAATACATTGGACTATGGCCGCTGGAGTCTCTAGGTTCACGTTTCTGACTACAGAGTCGCCAATGATCAGAGTTTTTTCCTCAGCGGGTGTGTCGCTGAGCGGGGAAAAACGATTAGAGACGTGAACAGGTTGGTGGTGAACCGGGGCTTTGCGACTAGGCTTCCTTCTCACCGTCACCCACCCAGTCTCCTCGCTGCTGAGGAGAGCCGAGGGACCGCTGACAGGGGGGCCTAAGCTAGCTAGCTCCACTGCAGCTAATGGGCGTCCGTCAAGATTAACTGGCGCAGACGGTGTTTCAATGCAGCGGAGCCGGGATTCCAAATCAGACAACCTCGCCTCGAGCGCCTCAAAAAGACAACATTTATTACATTTACCGTTATCACTAAAAGAGGCAGAGGTGTAGCTAAACATCTGACAGAGAGAGCACACCAGAGGAGGAGAGGAAGGAGAGCTAGTAGCCATAGCTAATGGCTGGAGAGCAACCACACAGGCAGACAGCAAAACAGGAAGTGACGATACGTTACCACAAGGAAGTGACGATCCAACAGCGTCTGCCGTCAAGCCAACTAACAAGTGTTAGTGTGTCAAGTTGTCCACCTCCTCAGTCTGTTGAGCTTTCTTGGGACCCATGATCCTGGCTGATGTACGTTGATTGTGATCGTAGGGAAAAAAAAGAAAAATCATTATTGTGATATTTAAGAATACTTAATCTAAAAGTGAAAAAAGACTGAAATAATGCCCCCCCCCAAAAAAAACAAAACAAAAAAAACCAACATCAACAACCAGTTATTTCATATTGATGAACTAATCATTTAGGATAAAATACATAAACATGTTACTATGAAAGTTAATCTCCTTCACTTTACTTGTGAGATTGAACAACTGTTATTGATTTATGCAATTAATTTAAAGTATACAGTCATGTGAAAAAAATAGGACACCCTGTATAAGCCTGTGTGTGTGTTTTTTTTAACATATTTGGACATATGGATATTTAATATCAACATTAAAAATACTGGGAGATTCATGTAATACACCTAAACAATTAAAAACAAATTAAAGACTTTTTTTCAAATTTTCTGTAAAATGTAATTCTAAACAAATAGTGAGGAATAAATTAGGATATCTCCCTCCCATCTTTTTTAGGACACCCCCACATTCATTCCCACTTACAATGGCTAAAATAAATGTAAAAAAATGCAAATAAAAACAAAAACAAGGTTAGACATAGATATATGAACATTTCTTAATAAAGAACTGAATATTTAAAGGGGTGTCCAAATTTTTTCACATGACTGTATATGACTGACTGTTTGGTATTACACTGACCTTTTTTAGCATATTTTATGTAAAAACTCTTAAACTTACAAATGTACTATAAGCAAGTCCAAGCTGGGTAGCTCGGTGAAACAGTGTTTGGTACTGTGACAGCACAGGAAGAAGGTAGTGGGTTCAATCCCATCCCTGGCCAGCGGTGACTCTTCTGTGTGGAGTTTACATGTTCTCCCAGTATCTGGTGGGTTTTTTGGTTTCCGCCTAACTCAACCACAGTGGGGTGCCAAAGCCAGTGTATTCCTCATGCCGTTCCCAAACTCGGATAAATGGGGACAGTTGTGTTAGGAAGGGATCGGGCATAAAACCTTTGCCAAATCAAAAATGCGAATCATGATGAATGAGACTTCCATACCGGATTGGTTCATAGCCTGGTTTAACAATGACTGTCACCAATCCTGTAAACTGACAGGGTCCCGGTAGAAATTGGGCTGCTGTTGGCCAAAGATTGAGAAGGAGAGGGGGAAGGCGTGTTTGGAGGCAGAGGGAGGAAAGGCAGAAGTGTGGAGGTGAGAGTAGGGACTTTAAATGTAGGGATTATGACTGGTAAAGGGAGTTGGATGATATGATGGAGAGAAGAAAGGTAGACATATTGTGTCTACAAGAAACCAGATGGAAGGGAAACAAGGCTAGGAACATTTAAACTGTTCTACCATGGTGTAGCTACGTAGAGAAATGGAGTATGGGTAATCTTGGAGGAAGAGGATGTGAAGAGTGTTCAGGAAGTAAAGAGAAAGTCCGACAGGATCACAAGATTGGTGCTAGAAATTGAAGGTGTGATGTTGAGTGTTGTTAGTGTGTATGCCCCCTAAGTCAGGTTGAAGGGAAAGAGGAATACTGGAGTAAGTTGATAGAGAGTATTCTCGGGGGGAGAGAGTGGTAACTGGAGCAGACTTCAATGGACATGTAGGTGAAGGGAACAGAGGTGATGAGGAGGTGGTTGGTAGGTATGGTCGTAAAGAGAAAAATGTGGAAGGACAGATGTTTGTGGATTTTGGCTAAAAAAGGATGGAAGTGGCTGTGGTGAACATGTATTTCAAGAAGAGAGAGGAACATCAGGTGACTTAAAGGAGTGGAGCAAGGTGCACACAGGTGGACCTCTCAGGCTGAGGTGGGGTCTGCAGTCTAAACTCGCTGGAGCTTGAGTTTAGTTTTACACATAGGACACACCGAAGCTTTATAACCTGGCTGTTGACAATAAAAACAATGTCCTTACCGTGTCCTCACTGGTTTGGGGCAGGGCTGGGATTACCTGGAGGCTCCTGTCCAGTGTCTCTCTGATAGGATAATTTTATGTTCTTCTGTATTATTCTATATAGTTTCATCTCTGTATTATTCTTTTATATATTATGTCTGTATTTTGGTGATTTGAATGAGCCATTACTTCTTTCTTGTCCTCTCCTTGTCTCAGAGTCTGGAATGTTTTTGTAAGTGGATGCCTGCTTGAGATTACAGTGGGGAAAAAAAGTATTTAGTCAGCCACCAATTGTGCAAGTTCTCCCACTTAAAAGATGACAGAGGTCTCCAATTTTCATCATAGGTATACCTCAACTATGAGAGACAAAATGAGAAAAAAAAAAAATCCAGAAAATCACATTGAAAGATTTTTAATGAATTAATCGGTAAATTCCTCGGTAAAATAAATGTTTGGTCAATAACAAAAGTTCATCTCAATACTTTGTTATATACCCTTTGTTGGCAATGACAGAGGTCAAACGTTTTCTGTAAGTCTTCACAAGGCTTTCACACACTGTTGCTGGTATTTTGGCCCATTCCTCCATGCAGATCTCCTCTAGAGCAATGATGTTTTGGGGCTGTCGCTTGGCAACACGGACTTTCAACTCCGTCCAAGGATTTTCTATGGGGTTGAGATCTGGAGACTGGCTAGGCCACTCCAGGACCTTGAAATGCTTCTTACGAAGCCACTCCTTCGTTGCCCGGGCAGTGTGTTTGGGATCATTGTCATGCTGAAAGACCCAGCCATGTTTCATCTTCAATGCCCTTGCTGATGGAAGGAGGTTTTCACTCAAAATCTCACGATACATGGCCCCATTCATTCTTTCCTTTACACGGATCAGTCGTCCTGGTCCCTTTGCAGAAAAACAGCCCCATAGTATGATGTTTTCACCCCCATGCTTCACAGTAGGTATGGTGTTCTTTCTCCTCCAAACATGACAAGTTGAGTTTTTACCAAAAAGTTCTATTTTGGTTTCATCTGACCATATGACCTTCTTCCAATCCTCTTCTGGATCATCCAAATGCTCTCTAGTAAACTTCAGACGGGCCTGGACATGTACTGGCTTAAGCAGGGGGACACATCTGGCACTGCAGGATTTGAGTCCCTGGCGGCGTAGTGTGTTACTGATGTAGCCTTTGTTACTTTGGTCCCAGCTCTCTACAGGTCATTCACTAAGTCCCCCTGTATGGTTCTGGGATTTTTGCTCACCGTTCTCGTGATCATTTTGATCTCACGGGGTGAGATCTTGCGTGGAGCCCCAGATCGAGGGAGATTATCAGTGGTCTTGTATGTCTTCCATTTTCTAATAATTGCTCCCACAGTTGATTTCTTCAAACCAAGCTGCTTACCTATTGCAGATTGAGTCTTCCCAGCCTGGTGCAGGTCTACAATTTTGTTTCTGGTGTCCTTTGACAGCTCTTTGGTCTTGGCCATAGTGGAGTTTGGAGTCTGACTGTTTGAGGTTGTGGACAGGTGTCTTTTATACTGATAATGAGTTCAAACAGGTGCCATTAATACAGGTAACGAGTGGAGGACAGAGGAGCCTCTTAAAGAAGAAGTTACTGGTCTGTGAGAGCCAGAAATCTTGCTTGTTTGTAGGTGACCAAATATTTATTTTCCACCATAATTTGCAAATAAATTCTTTAAAAATCAGACAATGTGATTTGCTGGATTTTTTTTTTTTTTCTCATTTTGTCTCTCATAGTTGAGGTATACCTATGATGAAAATTGGAGACCTCTCTCATCTTTTAAGTGGGAGAACTTGCACAATTGGTGGCTGACTAAATACTTTTTTCCCCACTTTAGGTTAGCAAGGTTGTAAATCATGATGTACGTAATGACCCAGGTTTTATTGTTCTTGTCATACCAAACTGCCCTGGTCAGGATGTCAGAAATCAGCTATAGACACTTAAACTGTCTCCTGGGAGATGTCTCCAACAGCCATCAAGGACTGTTATACTCCCACTATAAGAACACCAGGCTTGGAATGCATGTCAGAGAATGAGTCAGCAGACTCTGAGACGGTCAAGCTGTAACTCTTTCCTCCTCTGATCAGAGTTAAATAAATGGCTCATGACTTGGATACCACCTAGTGATTATCGATTCAGTCTCAATCAATTCAATTTTATTCCATTATTTGGCACTTCTGAACAGGGACCCAGATAAAGAAGCCACGGTGTTTTCCAGCGAATCCAGACTGAAGACTCTGCACAGTCCGGAGGTGAACCCAGGTTTTTGGGAGCGGCTAAAAAAGACGCAGAATCCCTCCAGAGGCTTTGGAAATGTCGGAGAGCTACATGGTTTCTGACGGGTCTTCTAGAACTCAACAAGGAGGACCAAGCGTGAGTAATTTATTCATTTGTTGAGTAGAACACATGTGTTGATATGGTTTTTTTAAGGCCTGAGCCATTTGACACTGGAAAGCCTGGTTAAATTTCTGCTTGCACTAAATCACTGGTTTGACCCAGGATTTTTTGGCTTTGGGAAATTTTGTGTCGGTGAGGTGGAGGCTCAGATGTGTTGTGTGCAGGAATTAATGCAAGATACTGTTTAACTCTTGTGCAATGAACCCTTTGATATTAATCGGGGTAAGAATCTGCCTCAATGCTGCAGTGAGCTATTAATTCATAAGTTCAGGGAAGATTCTGTTATTCTGCCAAAGTGAGCATTGGATTTGACAAAAACTGATCTGTTTAATATTGCGCAGTGAGTCCCGAGGGGCAAGATTCTGCCCGGCAATATTGCAGGAAAAAAAGTAATCAATGCAAGATACTATGGAGAAGATACAGTGACCATTGACCTCGGTGTACCGGCAATTTTTAAGTTTTGTTGTAGTGCTGGTTTGGATAAAAGTTACTCCAGTTTGTCTGTTTCTTTGTGTTTGTGTCTTGTGCTTCGGGAAATCTTCTCCGTGAGAGAGAGAGAGAGACAGAGTTTTCCGTGAAGGCAGAGGGAGCAGGTTGCACAGAGCTTTAAAGTTGTTTTTGTGATTTTTTTTATGGTCATTGTGGAGCATAAAAAAATTGGGTAATTAATTATTATCCTCTTGGGAAGTGATTAAAATTATGGACATTTGCAAATAATACTTTTGAGTAAGAGGAGCTGAGTTGTGTTGTGTTTTTACAGCGGTTTAGGGAAAATATAGTAGGACCTTCATGCTGCAGTGAGTATGTGGTTGCCAGATGTGTGCGTTCTCCGCTGAGGTTGCCAGTTTTTGGAGATTAATTGCAGTAATTTTCATGCTGCTTTGTGTGTGGGTATAAATTTGAAGCTTTTCATTGTGTGTGCATGTTTTGTCTAGCTGTGACCTTGAGTGGGTAACAGAGAAAGAAGCATTTGTGTGTGGGCCCTGTCTGTCCTTGTGTGCATGTGTGAGTGTGGTTGACTGGAAAAAAAATAAAAAGAGGCTGTGTAGCTGCTGATCTGTGTGAGAGAAAAGGAAAAAAATAACTTTTTAAAATGGGTTGTTGTTATAGCAAACAACATAGCATAGGGGAGCCTCAAAATATTCAGACAGGTAGAACAAATGGCTTGTTTTGCTGTAAGAGTTGCAGAACACAGCAAGATGAGAATGAAATCTTTGTATTATCGGGAGATGGTAAATATATGAACAGAAAAGATAGAAATAGTATGAAGTTTCTGGCAAAATGGAGAAAGAAATTTAATTTCACTGGTAAACTTAGGGTTAATGACTGTGAGAGCTTAGTCTTAGCCATTAAATTGGCTGCACATGGGTGTAAAAGAAAGGAGTTGAAATATGGATTTATTAAAACTGAACAATGGCTTCAAGTTGCAAGGCAGCATCAGGCTGATTTAGATAAGGTGGCAGTAAACAGACATAACCAGACCTCCAAGGACTCGGATGTTTGTAATAAAAAAGGTTTGACTAATATGCTTTGTGTTTCAAATTTCCGAGGAGAGGACGCCTGCATGGGCCGGCACCAAACTCCTCCTCCTCTTTATCCCAGCCTTGAAGCACAGGCAGCTCCCTTGGCTCCAGCTGCGGATCCTCCTCCTCCTCCTCCTACTCCTCCTCCTCCATCTCCTGCTGTGGCCGAGGCTACAGCATTTCCTCCTCCTCAGAGCCTGGATGTGAAGCCTAAGATTAAGACGGATTATGGCTCGAGGCTACAACCATCCAGATTTGCAAAAGAGATAACTGCCTATGCACCCTCACACTATGCAACTTCAAACACACACCCGTCTTCATCCACAGTTAAACACATTAAGGAAGAACAGTGTGATCACTTTAACACCATAGATCAGTTCCCCATGATTGGGCTTTCTAGTCCAGCCTATACAGGTCCAGCTACAGATCCTGCTCAGGCAGATGCCATTCAACACCAACCCATTATTCTGGTATATAGACCTTGGACTGATGCAGATTTTTCTGAAGCGGTTAAAGAAATTCCACATCCTAAAGATAAACCTACACAGTTTTTTGAAGGGATGGCAAACCTCCTTCAAAGTTTCAAATTAAATGGCCAGAAAACAGTGAGGGCCTACAGGAAGGTCCTAAAAGGTGATTGGTGTGCAGTTTCAGGTGATTGGAACCCAAAGGCTGATGACAATCAGGCCCTGGCACCAATTGATGCAGTATTAGCTCAGCGGGTGAAAAAATTAAATGATCGTATTGGGAACAAGTGGAGATTAAAGCATGATTGGACAGTTATACAGAACACCACTCAGAACTAGGCAGAAGGTATTGAAGCCTATAGGTGCAGATTACAAGATGTCTTTGACAATCATTCAGGTTTGGAAAAACCCACCACAGACACAGGTTCAGAGCCTTTTTGGCAACATTTGAAAAGTGTATTTCTGCAGAACATGCATCCTAATTTAGCACAGTACATTCGCAAACACCTGTGACATATCGTACATGTTCATTTGCTGGTGTGCTGACTTATGCAAAGCATGCAGAGAGGCTTGAGGAGGACCAGGTGGAGAGGGAGGAAAAGAAGGCTCAAGCGAAGCCCACTCCTGTTTATGTAATTGCTGACCCTCAGGGGGAAGCCTTTGCTTCCCCCACTTCTGTATTTTTCCAGGGTCCCCAACGTGGAGGAGGGAGGAAGGGCTGTGGAGCTGGGACTGCAAACCCCCGATGGTGGGACTGTGACACCTGTCGGCTTTGTGGATAGCAGGGTCACTGGCAAAAGTACTGCCCTGTCCGGCTGCTGAGCTGGGAGGAGGGGAAGAGACTATGCGCCACCCAGCCACCATGACAAGAACCGACACATCCCAGCATGTGACAAGCCAACCCAAAGCTAAGTACAGCAACTGAAACTGACAATGACACAGTTGACATTTTTCATTTACTTGACACTAAAGTGTCAGGTAAATGTACCAGTTAAATGTACCAGTAAATGTACCAGTGTCCTCTGGTAAACACTAAAGTGTTTACCAGAGGTTAGTCTAGAAGTTTAAGGAACTCCTTTGAAATTCCTTTGTTATACAGGTGCTTGTAGATCTGTCATTTCAGGCCTGGATGTTGAGGGGTTCACAAAATCAGAACACAGTAATTGTTAAATCAGCAAATGGTAAACTAAAAACAGAATATCTTTCTGACCTTGTAAGAGTGAAAGATCCTGTCACAGAGGATATTGCAGAAGGTTAATCTATCTTGTCACAGTCATGTCCGATTAACTGTTGTTCATAATTCCGACAGAAGGTGGTATGAGAGCATCACACTTCCCACATGTGGCAGAAACTAAACGTGCTGCCAGGTTTCGCAACGCCAAGGTACTCATATTCACTCTGCTTGGTACCGGCCAGACCAGCCGGGGTGACAGAGAACTTGGTGGCAAAAACAATGCAACATTTGAAAACACAGATTCCTACAACTAACCAGGCCAAAAATCAATATCATTGCAACATGTCTGACAGATGTTTGAGTGGCCCAGTTGATAAATTTGAGAAAACATTTTTTGCAAACCCATCTTCCAGGATAGTCATTACAAATCTATACTGGTCACCAAAGGGTTACGCAGGGGCATCTGTGAGATTATCTGATGAAGATAACAGTCATTTCAAACACTGGGAGTCACCACACATTGCATTGATTAAACCCAAACACATGCAGTGGAAGGATGTGGGTAGGTTTGTGAACACAGCAGAACAATTTGAGCAATCATGGAAGGACACACCTGATCCAAGAGTTCAGTACTGTCTAAAGCTTGAAACCTACAGACTGCCTTTGAACTGGGTGGCACAAGTCCAAAAAGATGTCAGTATTGACATCCCAGAATCACAAGCATGACTTTATCCTCTGACAGAGGGAAAGGAAGATGAACTCTCAGAAATTCCAAATTCCTTGTGGTCAACAGGAAAAGCAGATGTAGGCTTAATGAAGATTGCAGAATTGGTAACAATAAATGCAAAATCTCATTTTAGGCCTTATCAGAGACAATATCCTCTACACCCAGAAGCACAGGAAGGCATTAAACAGGAATTGATAGACACAGGGGTTATTGTACCATGTCCAAAATCACCATGTAATACGCCTCTGTTCCCTGTAAAGAAGGTTGCACCATCGTCTGGTTGGAGAATGGTCCAGGACCTCCAAGCAGTGAACAGGGCCATCATTCCTAGGGTTGTTACAGTCCCAGACCCTCACACTTTGTTAAATGATCTACAACCACAAATGAAACTTTTCACAGTGACTGACATCAGCAATGCCGTTTTCAGCATTCCTATTCATCCAGATCATCAGTTTTGGTTTGCATTAACATTTGAAGGCAAGAGGTACACGTTCATGAGGTTACTACAAGGCTATTGTGAATCACCAACCATTTTTTCACAGGCAACGTCAGCAAATTTGGCCCAGTTTGTTCCTTCTCATGGGAGTCAGTTACTCCTGTATGTTGATGACATTTTGCTGGCATCTCCTGATGAAAACACATGCAAAAAAGACATCATTGCCTTACTAAAATTTTTAGCTGAGCAGGGTCACAAGGTCAACAAAGCCAAGCTGCAATTGTGGAAGACAGAAGTTAAATACTTAGGCCACATCTTTGTCAGTGGAGGGAAGACATGTTGATCCTGTTCACAAAGAGGCTATTTTGGCAGTGCCCAAACCAATTACAAAGAGAGACATGATGTCATTTTTGGGGACATTAAACTACTGTCGCTCCTGGATTGCGAATTATTCATTTGAAGTGCAACCATTGTCTGACCTTATCTACAAAAAGCCAATGGCACAGGTGGACAAAATTGAGTGGACACCTGAGGCAGGGGAAGCATTTGCCAGGATGAAAAAACTTTTGGTCAGCACTGCCGTTTTGGCACTCCCTGACTACAAAAAAACAAAACAAAACATTTATTCAAATGGCGAATTGTAGAGAGGGACACATGACGTCAGTCCTTCTTCAGCCATTTGGTGCTAAAATGCGTCCGGTGGCATATTACTCCGCAAGGCTTGATGCTGTTGCAAGAGCCCTGCCTCCATGTGTCCAGGCCGTAATAGCTGCATCCATGGCAGTTCAAGCATCTGCAGGAATTGTTCTTTTTCATCCTTTGACCCTAAAGGTCACACATGCAGTATTAGTTATTTTGTCTCAGAGCAAAATATCAGTTCTCTCACCATCTAGACACCTTGCATGCATGACAGTGTTACTGTCACAGCCACGTTTAACCATTGAGCATTGTACAGTACTAAATCCAGCGAGCTTTTTACCGATTTCCACTGAGGGTGAACAACATTACTGCTTTACAGAAATTGAAAATGAAACGCTACCACGTCCTGATTTACAGGACACTCCTTTGGATGATTCAGATCTCACACTGTTTGTAGATGGATCATCAAAACGTGACTGTGATGGATCAAATCTGTCTGGCTATGCAGTTGCCACTCATGACACTATTTTGAAAGGCCTAAAACTTCCATCACATTTTTTCAGCACAAGCAGCAGAGCTGATTGCTCTGACTGAAGCATGCAAATTGGCCCAAAATAAAAAACTTGCAGTTTACACTGACAGCCAATATGCATTTTTCACTGCTCACCATTTTGCACAGCAGTGGAAAAACAGAGGCATGATTACATCAACAGGGAAGCCTATTCAGCATAAACACCTTATTTTGGAGCTGCTTGAAAGTGTCAAACTTCCATTGCAGCTGACCATATTTAAATATGCAGCTCATACAAATGGCACTGATCTGGTTTTTCAAGGTAATCACTTTGCAGACTAAACAGCAAAAGCGGTTGCACAGGGCTTGCAACCAGCACAAAGCACATCTGATTCCATTCTGATGCTGACAGAGGAGTTGTCACATGACATTCTTATTGAAGCACAAAAAGCAGCACCACAGGCTGAAATTTACAGGTGGATTAAAAAGGAAGCAATTTTTGATGACACCTCAAAGCTCTACACATGTAACAAAAACAAGCCCATTCTGCCACGCAAACAGTTTCACCAGGTCTCTACTTTGCTGCATGGCATCTAGCATGTAGCGGGGTGGGGTGGGGTGGTATCTACATTGAATAAAACCTTTACTGCCTATGCACACAGTTTTGTAAAAAATGTCTGATTTGTGCAAAAACAAACAAACAAACAAAAAAAAAAACAATGCACAAGGAAATTTTAGACCTGAAAGAGGCACTTTTCCAGCCTCCACTTATCCATTTCAGAATATTTGCATGGACTTCATTGAGCTAATTAAATGTGAAGGCAAGAAATATTGTCTGGTCATTTGTAATATGTTTTCTAAATGGACTGAGGCTTTTCCCTGTACGCATCCAAATGCAATCACAGTGCCGAAGAAATTGCTGGCTGAAATTATACCTAGGTTTGGAATACCTGAGAAAATTTACTCATAACGGTACACACTTTGTAAATCAAGTTATATCACACTTAGGCACAGCACTGAACATTAATTTGAATTTCATTCAGCTTATCACCCACAATCTGCAGGATTGGTGGAACGCACAAACAGCACCATTAAAGAAAGGCTCAGAAAAACAATGGCAGAAACAGGGCAAAATTGGATATATTGCCTCCCATTAGTTTTGTTCTACATGAGGATAATTCCCACCAAAGGGGGTTGTCTCCATTTGAAATCATGTATGGCAATCCATACTTGCTCTCACCTTTAAGACCATTCAACTCAAGTGATGAGGAGGTATGTTTAGCTGAGAAGGATGACTGAGAAGGATGAGAAGGATGTTGACTAACAGAGATGTTGTTGCTGCTACTCTCCCCAGGAGGGTTCACGAGGAAGCTGCACCAATCTTGGCCAAGCCAGGGGACCTCGTCCTTATCAAAGTCATCTTGAAAGCAGAAATATAAAGGTTGACGTAAATGCAATTTCAGCCTGTCATACTTTACCCAGAAAAGATAATAAAACAAAGAAATCAATTGTGAAGCGCTTTGTGAACAGAAGGGTAAAGAATGACATACTGAAGCAGGCCAGAAAGCTACGGGGAACAGAAGTTTACCTAAATGAACATTTAACAAAGGCTAATGCTGAAATAGCACGGCAAACACGGATGCTGAAAAGGCAAAATAAGATACAGGCAACATGGACAAGAAACTGTAGAGTTTGGATCAAACTAAATGGAATACTTGAGGAAGCAAAGGCCATATTAATCAGAGATCTCACTAACTTAAATAAATATACTGTAGATGAACACTGATTAAGAAAATTAAGAGACTATCATAATCCATATCCACACACATGGCAAGAATAGTTCTTTTGTGACATACCATGTCAACGTACTTTTTTTAAAAAAAACAAAAATGAAACGAAACAAAAAAACTTATGACTGACTTGAGTAGACATCAATTATCCCCAGTTGGAGGAAGTCATTTGACACAGAGTGAGGAAATTCAAACTCTGAAAATATGCCATTATGCTGAACATAAACTACAAGAGATGGAGAATGATATTGATAACCACTTTTTCAATAATATTCATAATCATTGTGAATATTATACTGAAAAGCAATTCAAAAGTCAAGTGCAATTAGATGGTAAACTATCAATAATACACTTCAACAGCAGAAGTCTTAACAAAAACTTTCCACAGATTCAGGACTATTTATAACAGCTAGACAGAAAATTTACAGCTATCGCAGTCTCTGAAACTTGGCTTAATGAAGAGCAGGCTCCTCTGATGGCAATAGAGGGATATCAGATGTTTCATATTAACAGATCTCAAAAAAAGGGTGGTGGTGTTGAACTGTATATTGATGACCTGTATAGGTGTAAACTTGTAAATGGAATGTCCTTTGCACTACCAGGGATTCTGGAATGTGTTACTGTTGAGATTGACCAAGATAAAACAAAAAATCTAATTATAAGTTGTATATATAGAATGCCGGGAACTTGCATTGAGACATTCAGAGACAAATTAGTCGAGCTGTACAATAATATTACTAGTAAGAAAATGTTTGTAATTTGTGGAGATTTCAATATTGATTTACGAAATCCATTTCAACAAAATGTAATTACAGAGTTCATGAATTCTATGTACAGTATGAGTCTATATCCCACAATAACACATCCCAGTAGAATCACAGTTCACACTGCTACACTTATTGATAACCTGTTTGTTAATATTATTGATAAGAAAATAGAAAGTGGATTATTGATAAATGACATAAGTGACCATTTGCCAGTCTTTGCAATTATCCATGGTCACACGGGGGCCAATACAAAAAAAACCTTTAAAATCTTTCAGATTCAAATCACAAAATGCAATCAGTTCTTTTAAAGAAGACTTGCTGAAGCAAGACTGGACAAAAGTCTATGTATCAGATGTAAATGAAGCCTATGACACATTCATAAACATTGTAACCACTCTTTATGAAAAAAAAAAATGTCCTTTAGTAAAGAAAAAGCTTAAACAGAAATTTGTCGACAAGCCATGGTTAACCAAAGGATTACAAAAGGCATGTAAAAAGAAAAATTCATTATATAAAGCTTATCTAAAAAAAGGACAAAAGAAGCAGAGCAGCAGTATAAAACATACAAAAATAAGTTAACATGTATAATGAGATGTAGTAAAAGAGACTATTACAGTAAAGAACTGGAGAAAAACAGAGACAATATTAAAAATACATGGACAATACTTAACAATATTCTTGGAAATAAAACAGAAATACAAGCTACCCAACCAATCTTTCAAAAACAAATAATAAAATGACTCAGAGTGAAAATGCAGTCTCACCTGCAGATGAATTTAATAACTTTTTTGTTAACATTGGTCCTAATTTGGCTCGAGAAATACCCATTACAGCACCTACAGGTGATACAATAAGCAAAAACATTGCTATAAAAGACTCCATTTTCATAAAGAACACAGACGAGAGAGAGGTCATTGAAACTGTTAAATCGTTTAAAAGTAAAACATCTACGGATTGTGATGATATTGACATGCTCTTAGTCAAAACTATCATTGAATGCTTAGTGAAGCCACTGATATATATTTGCAACCTGTCTCTCCAAACAGGTATATTTTCCAATGCAATGAAAATAGCTAAAGTAATTCCGATATACAAGACGGGTGACAGAGGGGAATTTTCAAACTATAGACCAATTTCACTATTGCCGCAGTTTTCCAAGATACTTGAAAAAAAATATTCTGTGTGAGAATTGACAACTTCATAATGAAGAATAATTTATTGTGTGAGCAGCAATATGGGTTGCATTTGCTCTAATGGAATTTACAGACGTGGACAAAATTGTTGGTACCCCTCTGTTAATGAAAGAAAAATCCACAATGGTCACAGAAATAACTTGAATATGACAAAAGTGGTAATAAATAAAAATTCTATGAAAATTAACCAGTGAAAATCAGACAAGGCTTTTGAATTGTGGTTCACCAGAATTATTTTAAAAAACAAACTCATGAAACAGGCCTGGACAAAAATGATGGTACCCCTAGAAAAGATTGAAAATAATGTGACCATAGGGACATGTTCAACCAAGATATGTCCGCTAATTAATATCACAGGTGTCTCTAAACTTATAATCAGTCAGTTGGCCTATTTAAAGGGTGACAAGTAATCACTGTGCTGTTTGGTGACATGGTGTGTACCACACTAAACATGGACCAGGGAAAGAAAAGGAGAGAGTTGTCTCAGGAGATTAGAAAGAAAATTATAGACAAGCATGTTAAAGGTAAAGGCTATAAGACCATCTCCAAGCAGCTTGATGTTCCTGTGACTACAGTTGCACATATTATTCAGAAATTTAAGAACCAAGGGACTGTAGCCAGCCTCCCTGGACGTGACCGCAGGAGGAGACAGATAATACGAATGGTAACAAAAGAGCCCAGAACAACCTCTAAACACATTCATGGTGAACTCCAAGGTCAAGGTACATCAGTGTCAGATCATACCATCTGTTGTTGTTTGAGCCAAAGTGGACTTCATGGGAGACAACCAAGGAGGACACCACTGCTGAAAAGAAATCATAAAAAAGCCAGACTGGAATTTGTCAAACTGCATGTTGACAAGCCACAAAGCTTCTGGGAGAATGTCCTATGGACAGACGAGACAAAACTGGAACTTTTTGGCAAGGCACATCTGCTCTATGTTCACAGACGCAAAAATGAAACATACCAAGAAAAGAACACTGTCCCTACTGTGAAACATGGAGGAGGTTCTGTTATATTCTGGGGCTGCTTTGCTGCATCTGGCACAGGGTGTCTTGAATCTGTGCAGGGTACAATGAAATCTATCCATCTATCTACTATCAAGGTATTCTACAGAGAAATGTGCTACCCAGTGTCAGACAGCTTGGTCTCAGTCGCAGGTCATGGGTCTTGCAACAGGATAATGACCCAAAACACACAGCTAAAAACACCCAAGAATGACTAAGAGCGAAACATTGGACTATTCTTAAGTGGCCTTCTATGTGGAAGGAGCTGAAACATGCCATCTGGAGAAGGAACCCTTCAAACTTGAGACAACTGGAGCAGTTTGCTCATGAGGAGTGGGACAAAATACCTGCTGAGAGGTGCAGAAGTCTCATTGACAGTTACAGAAATCTTTTGATTGCAGTGATTGCCTCAAAAGGTTGTGCAACAAAATATTAAGTTAAGGGTGCCATCATTTTTGTCCAGGCCTGTTTCATGAGTTTGTTTTTTAAAATAATTCTGTTGAACCACAATTCAAAAGCATTGTCTGATTATCACTGGTTAATTTTCATAGACTTTTTATTTATTACCACTTTTGTCAGATTCAAGTTATTTCTGTGACCATTGTGGGTTTTTCTTTCATTAACAGAGGGGTACCAACAATTTTGTCCACGTCTGTATAGAAAAAATATCAACTGCCGTTGAAGATAAAGAGTATTCATTTGGGGTATTCCTGGATCTCAAATAAACAATTGATACAGTGGATCATAATTTATTATTAAAGAAACTACAAAATTGTGGTATTAGGGGGTAGCACTGTCCTGGTTATATAGTTACTTAAAGAATAGATATCAGTATGTATGTGTGGGTAACAAAAACTCACCATTACTGAAGGTTACTTGTGGAGTCCCACAGGGTTCAGTTTTGGGGACACTGTTATTCAACATGTATATAAATGATATATGTAAAATTTCGGAAAAAAATGGATTTAATATTGTTTGCCGATGACAATAATTTATTATGCAGTGGAAGCAATTTGGAACAACTTTGGGATACACTCGGAAAGGAATTAGGAAAGCTTAAACTGTGGTTTGATTCAAACAAATTAACGCTAAATTTAAGTAAGACAAAATTTATAGTTTTTAACAATCATCACAACAACTTAGTATCTAAACTCAGTGTAAATGGTGTAGAGATTGAAAGGGTATCTGAAACTAAATTTCTTGGAGTAATAATTGATAATAAACTGTGTTGGAAGTCATATATTAATTATATTAAAGTTAAAATATCTAAATCAATTGCAATACTACACAGAGTGAAATATTTGCTGAATCAACCCACATTATATACTTTGTATCATTCATTAATACTCCCATACATGACATATTGTACTGAAGTATGGGGAAATACATATAAAACAAACATATATCCAATCTTTATGCTCCAGAAGAGAGCTATTAGGATAATAAACAAAGCTGCTTACAGGGAACCAACAAACCCACTTTTTCTTAAATTAAAAGCTCTCAAGTTGAAAGATCTGGTTGACTTTAAAACTGCAGTAATAATGTTTAAAGTGAAGAATCTATCACTGCCCGCAAATATCCAAAAGTTGTTCTAAATAAGGGAGAAACAATATCATTTCAGAGGAACATGCATATTTCAAAAACCTTCAGTGAGAACTACCACCAAGCAACACTGTGTCTCAGTGCAAGGAGTCAGATTGTGGAATGCTTTTGGACCTGAATTAAAATCATGTACAACGCTTGGACAATTTAAACAAAAACTAAAGGAAGAAATACTCCAAACATATATATAAGATGGCATATAAAATCACATAAGGATTGTCATATCCAATCTGTGTTGTGTTGTTGCTTATTTTTTTTTCACGTTTTGTCTTAGCTTTGTTTTGAATTGTAATCGCTCTTGTTTTGTTTTTCTTTTGAATTCTTGGATGGAATATGGGTGGGCAATATAAGCTGCGGATTCAGCCATCACCCATTTTGGATAACTTATGTTGAATTGCATGATCAGAGGAGTTATTGTTTAATTTGACCTTGTAAGATGTTTTTTTCCCCCTTTGTTGTATTATTCTGTTCCTTTCTTTTATTCTTTACTTTTAATCTATCTGAAATAAAGATTCATTCATTCATTCATTCATTCATTCATTCAAAAAGAAGAATTGGACTGATTCACCATGGCAAGGACCACATAAAGTTGTTTTGTCAACGCCAACAGCAGTGAAAGTTGAAGCACAAGACTCTTGGGTGCACTTAACACATTGCAAACTTTACCCCACTCAGAATTCACAGCCAGAGACTGCACAATAAACACTACCAACTTTATTTTGTTAAAGACTTTCAACAAGTGACTGTTTAATTGTTTCACTGTACAAGCGTCGACTGATGATACCCCATGCTCGATGCCCAGTACCGGCTTGGAATAGCGAAGCAAGCGTTCGTCCATCATGGAGAGACAAGAAGCGCGAGGAAGATGGTCAATCATTAAATGGTGTGGTTGCTGTTGTTTCTTTTTTCCTGCATCATTATCCTAGGGGTGAAGTTTTGCTCTGTTTTCTTTTAGCTACTCCACAAACCATTCACTGTAGGGCTAGGGATCCTACACGTCCAGCATGGTTGGCTGGAACTTCAAGAGCATCAGGACCATGAATATGCTCCCAATACTTGGTGGAGGTATGCTAACTACACAGCTAGGTCAGCTAATCGCTCCAATTGTTATGTTTGTTCCTTGGTGCCACTGTCAGCTGGGCAGACTTCTGTTATGGCTAGAATAATGAAACCATCACAAGCTCTCTGTTTCTTACAGAAGGCTATAGAAAGGGACTATACAAGAAAGATTATTCTGAATTGTTTTTGCAAAACCTTTCACCACTCCACTAATCAGAAAACCTATGGCACCCCTTACTCTGTAAGGGCAAGGTTAATTTCATCAGGGAACTTCTCTTTCTGTTTGAGGGGAAGTGGTAATAACCCATTGGGTGACCTATCCCTTTCTCAGTGTGCAAAGGTGTACAGTGTATACCGCACCTGTGCTGCCGGTACCTTGACCAACCACGTGGGCAGGTGGTGCCTGCAAGTTAATCATTGTTGTGACGGACCTGTCTCCATGCTGGAGCTCTGCAGTGCTGGTATCTGCAACTTCCACATGTATGGCGCACATATGGTGACAGGTGGTTGGTGGCTGTGTGGTCATAGGGCATATTCCCATTTACCTATGGAATGGGCAGGACTCTGTGCCCCTGTCCTTGTGACTGAACACACCCTCATCATGTCAGCGGGTCAGGCGGGGAGGGTGAAAAGAGGCCTATCACAGGATGCCACTTTCACACCACATGACTCTATCTGGGGTACGGACGTGCCAACACAGTTTAAACTACACACAACAGGACAAAAGGTTCTTCAGTCGCTGTTCCCTTGGGTGGGAGTGGCAAAGAACACTTTGTGGGTTGAAACTCTTAATTACAGATTGCAGTCTTTTGTGAATTTTTCCTTGGCTGCCTGAAGAGGTGAAAGGGAAGAAATACAGCTATAAGACTTATGGTGACACAAAATAGAATGGTACTTGATCAGTTGACTGCCGCCCGTGGGTGTGTGTGTGCTATTGTGGGTCAGTACTGTTGTACATTCATTCCTACGAATGATGCAGATGGATATGTCATTGCTTCAGCAATACGCAGTCTTACTGCTCTACAGGCTGCTGGAGCTAAGGATAATGTTAAGGATGCACAGCCCTGGATAAACTGGTTGCTTTCCTCATGGAGGAGTCTTGTTATAAACTTGGTGGTGATTTTTGTAGTGATACTTTTGATTTTTTTCATGTGTCATTCCCTGCATCCATGATATGATGATGAGACTTGTTCATGTGACTCTAGTGATGTATCATGAAGCCACAACTGGAGATGATGGGAAAACAACACTAACCTAAGGTTTTTTCATGAGTACAGAGTAAAAGTATGACTGACATGCAGAAAACCGAGAGGAGTTGCATGTTCATGATGTGAATTTGAAATGTACTGATTTGCAAAAGTAACAAAACATGTTTTGGAGTTCTGAGATATTGCTTTCTTTATTGTTTGGGATTTTCATTTCACTCTATTTTTAATACATTATATTTGAAATCCTCACATTGCTAATCATTATTTACCCATTATGCAGTTTTACTGTTGTGATTATTGTTTTGATTGCTTGATTACATTTTTATGTTAAGGTACTAATATTCATAGATTAAGATGCTAACACACATATATCTTTATCACACACATATATAATCACTTTTCATATTATTTTAGTCATATAATCATTTTTATTGTTCTTCATTAGGATTTTACTAGTTTTACACTTACATCTGTATACTAACTTATTTTATTAAATTGCTGCTAATCCACTAGCACATAGAACGATAACTACATACACTATACATATCATTTTACAATTGATCAGCACTACTGATTTTATTTTTCTCTTATGATTTTATTAAATGATTGATTTCTTTTCTGGAACAAAGGGTACTATCTTCTCATGCTCCCGAGGAAATGAAACATTCCAGCGGTGCTCGAGAGTGGCAGCGGGGCTGATGGTGGACTTTCCTCATTAAAAAGCGAGTTAGGATCTTTTGCAATAAAATGCTTTTTGCATAAAACGCACCAGAACTTAGCAAGCTGCCCAGTGAGGTTTTAGATGCCATAGTGTTTCATCTCTGATGCTTTTTAAGCATCAAGGGGGAAATTATAGGATAATTTTATGTTCTTCTGTATTATTGTATATAGTTTCATCTCTGTATTATTCTTTTATATATTATGTCTGTATTTTGGTGCGTTGAATGAGCCATTACTTCTTTCTTGTCCTCTCCTTGTCTCAGAGTCTGAAATGTTTTTGTAAGTGGATGCCTGTTTGAGATTAGGTTAGCAAGGTTGTAAATGATGACGTAGGTAATGACTCAAGTTTTATTGCTCTTTTCATACCAACCTGCCCTGGTCAGGATGTCAGAAATCAGCCGTAGACACTTAAACTGTCTCAGGGGAAATGTCTCCAACAGCCGTCTCCAACATATTGATAAAGTCAAGGACTGTTATTCTCCCACTATAAGAACACCAGACTTGGAATGTGTGTCAGAGAATGAGTGAGCAGACTCTGAGACGGTCAAGCTGTAACTCTTTCCTCCTCTGATCAGAGTTAAATAAATGGCTCATGACTTGGAAACTGCCTATTGATTGGGCTGCACGGTGGCGCAATGGTTAGCACTGCGGCAGCACAGTTTACCCTTGGCCGGGGAATTGTGGGGATCGTGGGATCGTGGGTTCGATCCCAGCCCCCGACCAACAGTGATCTGTGTGGAGTTTGCATGTTCTCCCCGTGTTGCGTGGGTTTACTCCGGGATTTCTCCGGTTTCCTCCCACATGCCAAAAACATGCATGTTAGGTTAATTGGCTGTTCTAAATTGTCCCTAGATATCTGTTTCCTATAGGCCCTTAGAATAGAGGGTTAGTATTAATGAAAGCGCTTTGAGTGGTCTTTGTGACTAGAAAAGTGCTATATAAGTGCAGGTTAGTTAGTTAGTTAGTTAGTTATTGATTCAGTCTCAATCAATTCAATTTTATTCCATCACTCTCTTTACTGACCAATGCTGGAATGGCTGATGTACCGGTCTCTGAGCTGTATTGTTGAGGCACAAAGTTGGTCCTCCTCGCTGAGCATTCAGATACTGCAAAGTCAATCTAGCAGCTGTGAGTCCCTCTGTTGGTTCCTGCTCCTTCACCCAGGTCCTCATCTCTGCAGGAAGTACCCGGAGTAGTTGCTCCAGAATGATGGTCTCATCAATCTCTTCCTTAGTATACTGCTCCAGCCAAGTCCAGCGTCAGTAGAGTCCCTTCAGGCGATGGTAAGTCTCGGTAGGGGTCTCACCAGATGGGACATTCAAAGATCGAAACTGCAACTGGTATGTTTCTGGCGAGATGTCAAACTTTGTCAATAGTGCTGCCTTCAAATCATGGTAAGAATGAGCCGTCTCCTCATCCATTGCAGTGTAGGCTTCCAACACCTTTCCCGACAACAGTGGCACCAGCCTACATGCCTACTCAGTCTCTGGCCATTTCCATGTTTTGGCCATGCGCTCAAAGCGTAATAAAGAGTTCTCAAGGTCTTCCCCCATCTGATAGGGTGGTACTTTTTTTGGTTCACATCTATACTCTGGACGTAGCTGCTCAGGGCCTCCACTAGAGTCTTGTGGTGGAATAAGTAGTGTCTCTAACGCTGGCCACCTAGGATGGGATGCTGGTGTTGGCAGCTCCAATCTGGGTCTACATGTCGTTTCTGTGGTTGGTGTTTGCCCTGGATAGGGTGGATCTAGAACCCGTGGGGCTTAGGCAGATGACTAGATGGCAGCAAGTTGTCCGATGTGTGGAACTGAACTTCTTTGCCTCCTAATTTCTGCCAACAGGCCCTTCTCCCTTCTGCTTTGTGCTGCCAAAAAGTCTCTCATCAAAGCCAATAATTCTCCCCCCGGCCCACCTGTTTCCATTGGGGCTGCCAATGCACTAGATCTAGCCATTTCATCTTCTTCTTCCCATGTCGGAATTGTCTCCCAGGCTGGATCCACCTCCGCAGTCACCATCTCCTCCAATTGCTCTCTTTGCTTTTGAGAATGTAATCCTGTATGCTGCCTTGGAAGGTGGGTTGCTCTCCTTCGACTTGCCATCCTACCACTACCACCATATGTCACGGGGTTCTACTTCAACTTCTTTAAATCCAAAAATGATGGCAAAGTCGGGCAGATGGTAATCAGCCTTTTTATTTTGCCGACCTCCCAAGTGCAAAATTATACACAGGTGAGGAGAAAAACAGTGGAAACAAATGGAGAAACACCCGAATAGTCTCTGTACCAAATTGTCTCTTTAAAACGGACGCCTTCTTCAAAATGGGAGAAACCAGGTCACCTTCTTACTTACAGACAGCAGAACACATATTGCCTCCTCTGCAACAAACTTCAGAC
This sequence comes from Pholidichthys leucotaenia, assembly GCA_020510985.1. Taxonomy (NCBI): domain Eukaryota; kingdom Metazoa; phylum Chordata; class Actinopteri; order Cichliformes; family Pholidichthyidae; genus Pholidichthys; species Pholidichthys leucotaenia. The sequence goes on from CM035839.1 coordinate 242,194,674, forward strand.
TGATCGCTCAGACCCACAACAACCCCATCTTAAAAACCAAGCCCCTCCCACTGGGTGTATCCTTCATGGAAAAATATACTTCAATAAATATTTCTATAAAACATTTTACAATGCACCATCTTCCAATATATATATATATATATATATATATATATATATATATATATATATATATTTTACACATAAATATTTAAATACAAAATCAAGTTTTTCCCCCACACAAAATCAGTCCATTTGCAAAAAATATTCCTTAAAATTCATGACCACAACTCCCTGGGTCACCCGACCAAAAGGCGTGTGAAAAAACCCTATTTAATCTGCTCAGTTGATTCAATCTGTTTAACTCGTTAGACATCTGCATCATGAATGGAGACAGCTGGGCAGACGTGCAATGACACAAACAATAAGTTTATATGGTATGAAAATACGAGTGTATGTTTTCCAGTGTAGTAGAACAACCAAGTGTACACCTTTGGCTGTGCTACAAAACAGGTAAGGGGGAAAAAAAGAGAATTTACAAACCAAGAAGTAAATGAAAAAAATGTATGGCAGGTGTGCGTGTGTGTGTGTGTGTACGTCGCCTAAGCTAGCAAATCACCCACAGTACATAACTGTGTGTAGGAGAGAGTGCATATACAGTAGCCCTCTATATGAGTGTTTGTATGCCTGCAGTCAGTGACGAGGCTACTCTGTCACACATACCCTTTGCCCGGCTCGATAATTAGGGGCAGGACACCTGTGTTTGTTGGCCTACCTCAAATTCTCCTCCATGGAGCTCAGCAGTGCTGCCTTGGTGTCTCTCCAGAAGCGCTTGCAATGCGCTATGAGAGCAGCAACGGATGGGAACGACACCTCCTCCTTGGAGATGGAGAAAAGTGGGGGGTTGTAACCAAAGGATGCCTCAAAGGGAGCGACAGCAGAGGTGGAGGAGTCGTGGACATATTCTACCCATGGGAAGAAGGTACTCCAGGCAGATAGGTCAGTTGATGTAACGCAGTGCAGCATAGCCTCCATCTCCTGATTAGCCCGGTCACATTGTCCTTTGCTTTGTGGGTGGTAGCCGGAGGAAAGGCTGGCCATGGCCCCAGTGGACTTACAAAAAGCCTGCTGCACCCTGGAAAAAATCTGAGGCCATGGTCCGAGACATTATCGGAGGGAATGCTGTGCAACTTGACAACATGCTCTTATAGGAACTGAGCCATCTCCAACGCTGACAGGAGTTTCCTCAATGGCACAAAGTGTGTGGCCTTGGAGAATCTGTCTATCATGATGAGGAAGACAGTATGACCATGCGATGGAGGTAGACCAGTAACAAAATCCGTGGCGATGTTAGACCAAGGTCGACTGGGGACAGGAAGGGGCTGAAGCAGGCCAGCAGGAGGGGAGATGGGGGTCTTGCCAGTGGAGCACTGAGGGCAGGCTTTAATGTAGTTCCGGATGTCCCGATCCATGGAAGGCTACAAAAAGGTACAGTGGAGGAGGGAGAGGGTTCTAGCAGCTCCAGTGTGACAAGAGAATTTGGCTGTGTGGCCCCAGTGGATAACATCACCCCTCACTGCTGCTGGAACAAAAAGGCAGCCCTGAAGACCCCCTCCTGGGTCAGGGTCAGTGACCTGTGCCTCCCTGATGCGCCGCTCAATCTCCCAGGAGACCACTCCCATGACGATCCTCTCAGGCAGGATGGTCTCCTCTTCAGAGGTTGACAGGTCAGGTGTAAACTGGTGTCAGAGGGCATCAGGCTTGAGGTTCTTAGAGCCGGGCCTGTAGGTGAGGGTGAAGTGGAACCTAACAAAGAAAAGAGCCCATCTGGCTTGGTGGGGGTTGAGTCGCTTGGTGATTCTAATGTACTCTAAGTTCTTAGGATCAGTCAAAACCACAAAGGGCTGGACGGGCCCTTCCAGTCAATGACGCCACTCCTCCAGGGCCAATTTCACCGCCAGCAGCTCCTGGTTACCAATGTCGTAATTTCTCTCGGCAGGGGACAGCCGCCAAGAGAAATACGCACAAGGATGTAGTTTGTCATCAGGAACTGAGCATTGTGAGAGAACTGCTCCCACCCCAGTATCAGAGGCATCCATCTCCACTTCAAACTGGCGAGCAGGGTCGGGCAGGATGAGTATGAGTGACTCTGTGAAACAGCTCTTTAACAGGGAGAATGCCTGAGTAGCCTCTGGTGTCCAGCGAAATGGAATCTTGGTGGAGTTGAGGGTGTTGAGTGGATGGACAACAGAACTGTAATTCTGGGTGAAGTGTTGGTAAAAGTTTGCAAACCCCAGGAATTGTTGGAGCTGTTTATGGGTCCAGGAAATGGGTCAGTCAGTCACAGCCTTGATTTTCTTTGGGTGGGGTTAATTTTGCCCTTTGGAGATGATAAACCCCAGGAAGGCAATGGTGGTGACATGGAATTTGCATTTCTCCACTACATAAAGCTGGTTCTCTATGAGGTGCTGGAGGACCAATCGCACATGAGCCTTGTATTCGGCAGGGAAGGGAAGACTATTAGGATGTTGTCTAAATAGACAAACACAAAGGAGTCAAGAAAATCCCGTAACAAATCACTGATCATGCGTTGAAATACTGTGGGGGCATTGGTGAGGCTGAATGGCATGTCGCAACTCTCAGAGTGTCCACTTGGAGTGCGAAAACCAATCTTCCCTTTATTGCTGTCATGTATACGGATGAAGTGATAGGCGTTGCGGAGATCCAGCTTGGTATAAATCAAGGCAAGTGCAAATAAAGGCAAGTGCAAATCCTTGGCAGGCAGAGGTCCAGGGCATCAGGCAGGCAACAAGGTCGAAAGCAAGGAAAGGTCAAGAACACAGCAGGCAAGATAATAGTTCATACAGGGCAGGCAAGGCAAGTCTACGGTTGGGTTGAGGGTCTACACGACCAGGCAGAGTAATGGGAGAGGCTCCCTTATAAAGGGTGACCCAAATTGGAAACAGGTGTAATCAGGACTCAGGGACTGCTAATCAGGGAACAAACACACAGCGCAGGAAGAATCCCTTATACTTATAATTCGGTGTACAGTGAAAAAAAAGTTACAGTTGTTTATTGTTATTACAATTTAAGATAATAATGTAAAACTTTATTGATCACCATGGTGGAAATTAAGGTTAAAAATAATGAAAGTTCTAATAGTAGAATAAACATGTCTTAATTAATTTTCTTACTAACTAATGTTACTGCACAGCATTAGCCACAGGATTTCTTGAGTACTTGAAGTAGCTGTAATTATGTATGTAGAAATTTATGTCAGCTTTTTTACTATCCAAGTAATAAACATACACATTTTTTTCATCCTCTGTAAGGACTTCCTCCATCGTGACATGAACAAGCACAGATGGGTGTTTGGACAATGCCATCATGACGCAGCAGAGCCACCAAACAGTGATGGAAAGAGGGTCAACAGCTTCTGAAACCCTCACTGATGTGATGGACCAGTGGGTTTTAAGGACAGAACATCAATATCTTTAGGTGAATATGATGCAAAGTTTTACATGTAAAACCATGTAAGCACCTTTGAGACAGTGGTAGAGAGGAGAACACTAAATAAACTGTGATCCATCATGGACAATCCTGATCACCCCCTCCACCACACACTGGATAGACAGCGAAGCGCTTTCTCCAGTAGACTACTACAGCTTTGCTGTCGAACGGACAGGTACAGGAAATTTTTCCTGCCACATGCCATTTCACTGTACTGTAACTCACTATGATGTTGTATTATGGTCATAAAAATGCTGCCACACTGCACCTTACAGTCTAACTGGTACCCCACATTTCACTCTGCTCCTGATGGTCTTTCATTGTGCAATGGGATAATTCATGTGTTTATGCAGGTCATCATATATTAAGCTGTGATGTATATAGGTTTTATAGTCGTGTTAGTTTTAATTTCCATGGGTAATCCCTTTGTCTGTCATGCGTGTGTTTCTGTCATTTGGTTGTCTACTGTCATGCTGCTGTTACACTGTAATTTCCCAGTTTGGGATCAGAAAAGTACATCTATCTATCTATCTATCTATCTATCTATCTATCTATCTATCTATCTATCTATCTATCTATCTATCTAAAAAGTTACAAAAAGGACTATTAATATAACTGTGTTCTCATAGATCAACATTTAAAAACACATTCTGATGATTTCAGCAGAAGCTTCCCCACCCCACCTGTGTATGAGGCCTGGACTTCATTAGCAGCTCAGGACGACAACCACCAGAGGGATCATCAAGTGAGAAAGACAGTCAACAGCACACCAATGTAAGGTTTTGTTTTATCAAAACATTTAACAGACATTAATGTATAAAGCCAAATTGCCATTTCACAACAATAGTCATCTCATAACACTTTCAAATGTAGGGGAAACCCCATAATTGCAGAAAGACCCCAGCAATCAGGCGATCCCATGTGAGCAAGCGCTTGGTGATGGTGGAGAGGAAAAACTCCCTTTTAACAGGAAGAAACCTCTAGCAGAACCAGGCTCAGGGAGCGGCAATCATCTGCTGTGACTAGCTGGGGGGTGAGGGGCTAGAGAAGATGAAAAGAACAGACATGTAGAGAGCAAACATTAAAGGAGTGAAGCCCAATACATTATTGGAGGTCACCCGGCAGCCTAAATCTATTAACAGCATAACTAAGGGAGGGTTTAGAGACCCATGATCCCTCCCTAATTGTAGGCTATACTGAAAAGGAAGGTTTTAACCCTGTTCTTAAAAACAGATCAAGTCTGACTCCCGGATCCAGATTGGTAACTGGTTCCACAGGAAAGGAGCTTGATCGCTGAAGGCTCTGCCTCCCATTGTATTTTTGGAGATTCTAGGTATTACAAGTAATCCTGCATTTTGGGAGTATAGTGCTCTGTTAGGATGATAGGATCAGATCTTTTAAATAAAAAGGGGCCTGATTGTTTAGAGCTTTGTAAGTGAGAATAAGGATTTTAAACTTAATTCTAAACTCTATAGGAAGCCAATGAAGGGGGGCCAGAACTGGAGCGATATGATCTCTCTTTCTAGTACCTGATAAAAGTCTTGCAGCAGCATTTTGGATCAACTGAAGACTTTTTAAAGATATTTTAGGACAACCTGATAATAAAGAGTTACAATAATCTAATCTAGAGCTAACAAAAGCTTGGATCAGTTTCTCAGCATCACTCTGAGACAAGATGCTCCTAATCTTGGCAATATTGCGCAAATGATAGAAGGCAGTCTTAGAAACAAATTTAATATGTGAATTGAAAAACAGATCATGATCAAAAATAACTCCAAGGTTCCTCACAGAACTACTCAGAGAAAGAGTAACTGTATCCAAACTAAGAGTTTGATTTGGAAAGGTGTTTCTAAGGTTTTTTGGACCGACAAGAATGACTTCAGTCTTATCTGGGTTTAATAGCAGAAAATTACAAGTCATCCAAGCTTTGATTTCCTTAAGACAGGCTTCTAATTTGGCTAATTGATTACTATCAGCTGGCTTCACTGACAGGTATAATTGTGTGTCATCAGCATAACAATGAAAATGTATACAGTGCTTTCTGATGATGTTGCCTAACGGAAGCATGTATAAACTAAAAAGAGTAGGGCCTAACACAGATCCCTGTGGAACTCCATGACTGAGCTTAGAATTTTAAGAAAACTCATTATTGATATGAAAAAACTGAAGCCTATCAAACAAATAACATCTAAACACTGCAGCGAAGTTCCATTAAGTCGAACATAGTGTTCTAATCTATCAAGTAGAACATCATGGTCGATGGCATCAAAGGCTGCACTAAGATCTAAAAGGACAAGTACAAAAACAAGTCCATTATCAGATGTGATAAGGAGGTCCTTAGTGACCTTCACTAAGGCTGTTTCAGTACTATGATGGATTCTAAACCCAGATTGAAACTCTTCAAATAAACCATTTCCCTGCAGGTGGTCGAATAATTGCCAGGCAACAACTCTTTCTAAGATTTTTGAAATGAAAGGCAGATTAGAGATTGGTCGATAGTTAGCTAAAACTCCTGGGTCGAGTGTTGGCTTTTTGAGTGAGGGTTTAATTACAGCAGTTTTAAAAGCCTGCGGTACATGGCCTAATGTTAAAGAAGAATTGATTATTTGAAGAATACGGCTACCAATAAATGGAAAGTCTTTTTAAAATAACCTGGTAGGAATAGGGTCTAAAAGACAAATTGAAGGCTTGATGAGAAAATTATTTCATCTAACTCTAAAAGGTCAGTTGGAGTAAACTTATCCAAACAGATATCAATTGAAGGAGTTGTAGTAGTTGCTGTCCTTACATTTACGGTGGGAAGAATCTGATTGATTTTATTTCTAATAGATGAAATTTTATTATTGAAAAAGTTCATAAAGTCCTGACTAGTAAGTTCTAGAGGGATGCGAGGATTGACAGAGTCCTAATATCTTTGTCAGCCTGGCTACAGTGCTGAAAAGAAACCTGGGATTATTCTGGTTCTCTTCTATTAATGCAGAGTAATAACTTGTTCTAGCTTTTCTAAGAGATTTTTTATAAATTAAAAGATGATTTCTCCAAGCTAAATAGATTTCATCTAAATTAGTGGAACACCATTTTCTTTCTAATTGACGAGTCTTCTGTTTTAAGCTACAAGTTTCTGTGTTAAACTAAGGGGTTAGAAATCTCTGATTGGACTTTTTCATTTTTAAAGGGGCCACCAAGTCTAGAGTCTGATGCAGAGAAGCTGTAACACTATCTACCATGCTATCAATTACGGAAGGAGCAAGCTCTCCATCGCTTATTTCCATTGTGTTGACACATGGCATAGAGGAAACAACTGCATAAATTTGGTAACAACATCATCTGAAAGACATCTGCTGTAGTAATATTTTTCTTTAGGAATCAAATAGTCAGGAATAGGAACATCAAAGGTTAACAGACAATGGTCTGACAGTACAGGATTACGAGAAGACACTACCAGATTTTTTATTTCTATACCATATGTCAGAACAAGGTTCAATGTGTGATGGAGATAATGAGTAGAATTTTCTACTTTCTGGGAAAACCCCATTGAGTCTAATATTGAATTATATGCCTTATTAAGACAGTCACTATCTACATCAACATGTATATTAAAATCCCCTACTATAATTATCCTATCTGATTTCAGCACTAAATCAGCTAAGAATTCGGCAAATTTGGATAAAAACTCTGAGTAGGCTGAGGGAGGACAGTAAACTATGGCAAAGAAAATTGGGTTTAAGTTAAGATTGCTAACATGCCCCATACTGAGGACCAGACCCTCAAAGGAATTAAAATGTTGTTGTTGTTGTTGTTTTTTTTTGCTTTACATTAACTAGTAATTTAGAATGGTAAATTGCCGCTACTCCTCCACGACCAGAACTTCTGGGATTATGATAGTTTAGATAACCAGAGGGAGTTGATTCATTTAAACCAACATAATCATCTTGCCCTAGCCAAGCCTCTGTAAGGGATATTAAATCAATCTCATGATCAATTAACAGATCATGGACTAGCAGAGACTTGGGAGTTAGAGACCTAATATTTAACAAACCACATTTAATTTTTAAATTATGAGGAGGAAGAGAGGCCAAATCATTAAATTTAGAAACTTGATGTTTAATTTGAGTTTTACCAACTTTTTGTTTAACCACTTTGGGATGTTTATACATTATATTTTTATTAACTTTGGGGGGAGTAGACAAAGGTTTTCTGAAGGGGAATACAGGGGCTAAGTTGAGGGGTGGCGGATGAGGAGGAGCTGCAGGAAGGTGTGTATTTATCAAGTTATGTTGTATTTGTCTTGGGTTATAATATTTTGGGTAGCGGGAGACAGACACAATCTCTATGGGGATATGAACTGAAGACTGATCTAAACAGTAAAGATTATTTGGATTAATATGATTAATATGAGAAGTGGAAGCAAAGAAGGGCTGGTTGGCAGACCCAGAAACTTCGGGGTGAGTTAATGCACCAGATTTCAGTCACTGTACTAAAAAACGCTGAATGCAATGGAACAGATTGTCCCTTAAAACACATACACCATGTCTATTTGGATGGATGCCATCTGGCCTCATAAATGATGGGCGGTTCCAAAACAGGTTGAAATTGACTACAAAACCAATGTTAAAAGTAGGACATGTAGAACACAACCAGGTATTAAGGCTGAGAGTTTTGCTAAAATAATTGCAACCTCGTCTGAAAGGTGCCAATGGCCCAGAAATAAACACACGTCTGCCACAGTTCATAAGAGTGGACAGAAGGCTCCTGAAGTCACTCTTTAAGATCTCCGATGCTTCATCTGGGATGTTGTTGCATCCAACATGTACATTGACAGTTTTAGCATGGGGGAATTCATTTAATAGGTCAGGGGTAAGAGCCTCAATGTCTGACACTTTAGCACCAGGAAAAATTTAGTGACACAGTACCTGCTTCTGACGTTCCTCATTATCAAATCACCAATTACCAGCGTTGTCTGGGTGGGCTTTGCTGGTGGCTTCTGAAATGGTGAATATTTTTGCCGTTGTTGTTGCAGTGATGGCGGGGTGATGCGTGCTCCTCTTTTTGGAGCTGGTGTATAGTTTGGCACACCTAAAGTAGTTTTAATCCGGGGCTTGTGGGTTTGGGTCACTGCTGAAGGAGGAGGAGCTGCCATGGGAGGATGATTGATGTCTAGGTGGGGGAAATCTTCCAGGGAAAGGATGTCAAATCTGTTTTCCAGCAACAGGGGAAGGGTGGGGGCGCGGCCATGTCTGGTCAATCCCCAATGTTTGCTAGTTTGCCCAACCAAGGTCCAGGGCACGCATTGAGGCTGTGAAGAACCACCCAGGGCTTTGGGTTTAGCTCTGAGCTGAAGCCAGTGTTTATTGTGGGGTCCTGGACAGCTGGGGTGACCGGAGCAGGGGTGGAAGTGGATGGCGATGTGCTAGTTTCACCCAAGTAAGTAGCTGTCTCTGCTAGCTGCGAGTCGGTTGCCGGGGCCGATGTCCACCCAAGAATTATAGTATCTAGGTGGTTTTCAGCCTCCCGAATCTTATAGAGGTTGGAGAGTCTCAATTCCAACTCAGAAACCTTCTTAAGCTGACACACGTTGGGATGGAGTCATGTTGTTCCAGGCGAGAAGTGGATAGCTACCTAGCTAAAAACAGGTTTTCCTAACCTGGTGAACAGCCCTGCCCGGGGTCTGATTCACCTGTGTGCCTGATCGGGCATTGTATTTACTAAGCTAACACTAAGTAAAAAGCTAATATCGGTAAAACAGAGATAAAAAATTAAAAATGGAGTTAATAAAACAAGCAAAAGCAGACAAGAAAACGCTTTGACAGTGACATGATGTTTACAGACGTTTACATACACCGACGAAAAGTACAAAAACAGGCAGAACCTGTTTATTTAATGAGTAACCTGGTCAAACCAATTATTTATGGATTGTTTTGCCAAAAGTAGATGCAACAGATATTTGTTTCTTTTTTTTAATAACTTCTGAAGGCAACAGTCAAAATTTGGGAGCTAAAATGTCTTAGACTTTTCATTTTTATTAAAACCACAACCTGCCTGTGCACTTGATTTTCCAAAAATGTGTAATTAGAAAAAATGTTTCTCTTCTTTAATCAGGTCTAGTCTTGCAGCAAGAATGAATATACAACACAGCCATCCATCCATCTTCTGCGGCTTTTCTGGGGATCCAGGTTGTGGAGGCAGCAGTCTAATCAGAGAAGCCCAGACTTCCCTCTCCCCAGCCACCTCCCCCAGCTCTTCAGAGAAGACACCAAGACGTTATCAGATCACCTTGGAGACAGTCTCTTTAACATGTCCTGGTTGTGCCCCAGGGTCTCCTCCCTCCTCCCAGAACACACACATAAAAGGTAATTCCATTTCTGTACCTGGTTTTTCCTTCATCTACAGTATATTGTTATTCACATTATGCAGACCAAGCAAACTCTTTGCTTGCTTGCATAGTTTTCCTTAGTTTTTTTTTTTTTTTTTTTTTTTTTTTTTTTGGGAGTACAAAGGGCACTCCTGAAGACCTGCTACAATTTGGTGGTGGCATCAGACATCACATTTGGAGTGGTCTGCTGGGGCTGTGGCATCACAGCAGCTGACAGGAAGAGACTGAACAGGCTGATCAAAAAAGCTAGCTCTGTTCTGGGGCAACGCCTCAACCCTGTGGAGGAGATAGGAGAAAGGAGGACGGTGACTTCGCTGTAATCTCTGCTGGAGTCCGAATTCCACCCCATGCAGGACATGCTGAATGCACTGAGGAGCTCATTTAGCGGTAGGCTGTGCCATCCTAGGTGCACGATGGAGTGGCTCCGCAGGTCCTTCCCACCTACGACTGTCAGACTTTATAACCTAACCAGGGTTGCTCATAGAGGTCGTATTAAATGAATTAAACATAACAACTTTGCACAATAAAGATCGTCGCCTCCAATACACAACTAGGACAATAACGATCATTACTGAGGGTGGCAACAACATTCTCGATTCAAATGCAAAATATACTGTCTGGGTACATATTCATATTCTGCAGGGTAATTTAACAAACTGTAATGCTGTTTATTCCATCTAGCTGCAATACTCCTGCACTGTGTATACTGTGTATCTGTGTACATATGTATATTCATTTACTGCTTTGGCTAGCCAGTTCTTATTACTAGATCATGGAGTACTAGATCATTACTAGAACTCCATTCACCCATCATATCACCCCGGTTCTGCAACACCTCCATTGGCTTCCCATCAAACACCGCATTGACTATAAAATCATCCTTCTCACTTACAAAGCCCTCCATGACCTCGCCCCCCCATACTTGGCTGCACTCCTCTCCGTTCATATACCATCCAGAACTCTTAGATCATCAAATACCATCAATCTCATTGTCCCTTCTGCACGTATGACCACCATGGGCCTTCGATCATTCAGTTGCACCGCCCCCCGCCTCTGGAACTCCCTCCCACCGGACCTCAGGAATTTAAATTCACTCTCCACCTTCAAATCTCATCTCAAGACTTTTTTGTTTACTAAGGCTTATTCTCTGTGATTTTCTGTACTTGTGATGTGTTTTTTAATGTTTTATTCTTTGTTTTTATTGTACAGCGTCCTTGAGTGTCTTGAAAGGCGCCTCAAATAAAATGTATTATTATTATTATTATTATTATTATTATTATTATCTTATTTACTATTGCTCTGAGTGCTGCTATCCCTTTGCTGCTGTAATCCAGGAATTTCCCCATTGTGGGACTAATAAAGGTTTATCTTATACTGTCATGTTTTAATGCTGTTAGTCTGTGATGACTTAGAGACTGTCCTTTTTTTACATCAACAGTTTGTACCTGACTATAGTTAAAAAAAAGGCACAACAAAAGTTGTATAGGGACAACAAAAGTTTTCCAGTGTCCTAATCCTGATTTAATTCATTTCTCTATTGCTCTCCCAGATCTTCCCCATGGACCCTGCATCTGGACTGTTTATTTTTTAATAAATGTTTTCCCCAAATAAATTCCTGTTTGCTATATTTTGACTCACTTGATTTGAGGTAGATTCTCTTTTACATTCCACTCATGCACCTCGAAAGTTGAATATTGTGGTGAATTTCTTTTTGAAATAACTCAAATCTAAAAAGTAAAACTTTCATATTGTACAATAATCCCATATAAATTTAGCTGTTTTAAGATATTTTTTAACACTATCCACTTTATTCCTGGGGGTGCCACTGTAAGAACGATTATGGGCGGAGCTTCCAGTTTCGGCTGACCCAGTGTTAAATCAGTCAGTAAGAGTGGAGTAGCAACATTAAAAGCATTTAAAATAGTGTTTTTAAAAGTTTTTAGTGATCCCCAGAGGGGAAAAAAGTTTTTCAAATTCATTTTAATGTATAGTCCACATACGTGTTTTGCACTCAAGTGGCAGCTAATTTCAGCTTTACTAGTTTTTGTATTTTTTGAATGTTTTTGTGTAGTTCTGGTACTTGCTGGTGTTCGTGGTTGTGCCATAGACTGTATAAATGGAGGCTTCTCACCACACAGTGACAGACGACATCCAAGCACGGTGTTGTGGCGTACGTCTGCGCTAAGGTAAATTTGATTATGTCCAACATATTTTAACAAAATGCAGCCGGCTTTATTGCGGTGGAAACGTGCTGGTCAGAATGTGCACCGCATCATTATGAGTACAGGCAACAAGAAGTCATAAATTATGACTCTTTCTTTGTTTGGTAGCGGAAAAGTCCCAGAAAAACCCCATAAGTACCAGGTATCATTGGAAAGCTTAGAAATCGTACTTTCTCAAAATACCTGTTTTTGCAGAAGACATAACTCCCGACTGATCGAACGCGAGTTTTCGACCTAGCTAAAATATAAACAGATAGTCTTTTTCTGGGTCAGTTTTTGCGTACTACCTACAAATTAAATATCATTTTGAAGGTCTTTCAATACAGAAAATTGAAATAACGATACATCAGTTTTGAAAATGTCCTCAGAGTGATTCATTTTGTCATCACGGGTCATTTGTTTACACCGTTAGCAACTTAGCCGTGGCACTAACTAACAGAGCTACTGTGTACGAGGCCACTTTTTAAGGTCATTTTTCCATCCCTCGATAGTCATGGGAAACAACTGAACAAACAACTGAAAGGTGCATACCACCACCTACTGTACAAGAGTGTGTAACATTATGTCATCTGAGCCTGACCCGTAAATTCTATGACTTAATCCTGTGTTATTTAAAAAAGAGAAGAGAGCCCTTCTCGTGATTCTTATTGCCTCTCCATCTCCATCTGTTCCCACGATCCCAGTTAAATCCCATTCCCTACTGGCCTCTCAAACTTCATTTTCCATTATCTGTCTTTCATTTCCGTATTTGTGACAGTGTAATAAGATTCAATTCAATTCAATTCAATTCAACTTTATTTATATAGCGCCATTTCACAACAACAGTCATCTCATAGCACTATCAACTGTAGGGGGGACCCCCACAGTTGCAGAGAGACCCCAGCAATCAGGCGATCCCCTGTGAGCAAGCACTTGGCGACGGTGGAGAGGAAAAACTCCCTTTTAACAGGAAGAAACCTCCAGCAGAACCAGGCTCAGGGAGGGGCAGTCATCTGCTGCGACTGGCTGGGGGGTGAGGGGATAGAGAAGAAGAAAAGAACAGACATGTAGAGAGCAAACAGCACGATGGGGACTCAATCTATGGGAGAGAACAAACAAATGTTAATGACCAGCAAAAAAAAAAAAAAAAAAAAAATATTTCATTGAGAGTGAGGAAAGGAGTGAGGCCCAGTGCATTACTGGAGGTCCCCCGGCTGACTAAACCTATTAGCAGCATAACTAAGGGAGGGTTCAGAAACACATGATCCCTCCCTAATTGTAGGCTATATCAAAAAGGTAGGTTTTAGCCCTATTCTTAAAAACAGAGATCGAGTCTGACTCCCGAATCCAGATTGGCAGCTGATTCCACAGGAGAGGAGCTTGAACTGAAGGCTCTGCCTCCCATTGTACTTTTGGAGATTCTAGGTATTACAAGTAATCCTGCATTTTGGGAGCGTAGTGCTCTGTTAGGATGATACGGTAGTATCAGATCTTTTAAATAAAAAGGAGCCTGATTGTTTAAAGCTTTGTAAGTAAGAAGAAGGATTTTAAACTTAATTCTAAACTCTATGGGAAGCCAATGAAGGGAGGCCAGAACCGGAGAGATATGATCTCTTTTTCTAGTACCTGTTAAAACTCTTGCTGCAGCATTTTGGATCAGATGAAGACTTTTTAAAGATGTTTTAGGACAGCCTGATAATAAAGAATTACAATAATCTAATCTCGAGCTAACAAAAGCGTGGATCAGCTTCTCAGCATCACTCTGAGACAAGATGCTCCTAATCTTGGCAATATTACGCAAATGATAGAAGGCAGTCTTAGAAACAAATTTAATATGTGAATTGAAGGACAAATCCTGATCAAAAATAACTCCAAGGTTCCTCACAGAGCTATTAAGAGAAAGAGTAACTGCATCCAAACTGAAAGTTTGATTTGGAAAGGAATTTCTAAGGTTTTTTGGACCAACAAGAATGACTTCAGTCTTATCTGAATTTAATAGCAGGAAATTACAAGTCATCCAAGCTTTAATTTCCTTAAGACAGGCTTCTAACTTGGCTAATTGATTAGTATCATCTGGCTTCATTGACAGGTATAATTGTGTGTCATCTGCATAACAATGAAAATGTATACAGTGCTTTCTAATAATGTTGCCTAACGGAAGCATATATAAACTAAAAAGAGTAGGGCCTAGCACAGATCCCTGTGGAACTCCATGACTAAGCTTTGAGCTAAAAGAAAACTCATCATTTACATGAACAAACTGGAACCTATCAGATAAATAAGATCTAAACCACTGCAACGAAGTTCCATTAAGTCCAACATAGTGTTCTAATCTATCAAGTAGAATATTATGATCAATAGTATCAAAAGCTGCACTAAGATCTAAAAGGACAAGTACAGAAACTAGTCCATTATCAGATGCAATGAGGAGGTCGTTAGTGACCTTCGCTAAGGCTGTTTCAGTACTATGATGGATTCTAAACCCAGATTGAAACTCTTCAAGTAAACCATTTCCCTGCAGGTGGTCAAATAATTGCGTAGCAACAACTCTTTCTAAGATTTTTGAAATGAAAAGGGAGATTAGAGATTGGTCTATAGTTAGCTAAAGCTCCTGGATCTAGCGTTGGCTTTAAGATGTGCTCGACATTTTCTTTTACTCCACATTTGCTACATGTGTCACTTTTGCTTTTCCCCATGGTGAATAAAGTGCCGTTTAAACCTGTGTGATCCTGTCTGAGTCTTGCCATAATGATGTCTTCCCTCCATTTGGTTATTATGAAATTTTTTATTGCAATAGATTTTTGTATTTTGTAATACAATCTACCTTGATGATCTTCATCCCGTCTTTTTTTTGCCATAGCTCCTTCCTCCTTCCTTTTTTCTTGATTACTGCTTTCCTTTCACCTTTTCCAAGAGACAATGGTATAGTTATCTTTTTCCAAGAGCACTTTTTGCTAATTTGTCTGCACAGTCATTCCCTTTTAACCCTTCATGTGCAGGAACCCAACAAAATTGAACTTCTCCACCGCCCCTGTGTACCCTAAATAAACTGTGATATAAGATAAGATAAGATAAGCCTTTATTAGTCCCACAACGGGGAAATTCCAGGATTGCAACAGCACAGGGATAGCAACACTCAGAGCAACAATCAGAAGGCAAGAAAAAAAAAACAAAAAAAAAAAACAAGCAAGCAAGAGCAGCTAATATACATATGTACATATTACTATAAAATATATATATACACACACACAGACACACAGTGCAGAGCATTGTAGCTGGATGGAATAAATATATGAATATGTAAACACAGTGCGGAGCAATGTAGCTAGATGGAATAATATGTAGATATATAAACACACAGTGCAGAGCATTGTAGCTAGATGGAATAAATATATAGATATATAAACATAAACACACCCAGTGCGGAGCATTGTAGCTAGATGGAATAAATATGTAAATATATAAACACACACACAGTGCAGAGCATTGTTGCTAGATGGGATGAAACAGCACAACCGTCTACTTAGTTATCCTACATGGTATGATTATGTGCCCATACATATTCTCACTCTCCATAGCGACCGGTATATAGCTCAATCACCAAGTCTTCCCTTGTAGATTTTAGTGTCTGTATGTTTTTTAGCACTGCAAGTGAGTCCGTGCACACCACCTCCTCCACCCACTGCAAAGCAATAATTATTGCCACCATCTCTGCTGTAAACACGGATGTATTGTTGGAGAGTCTTTTTGAGATGGTCACTTTAAATTCTGGGATGTATACTCTAACTCCAACAGAGCCCTCTTTATTCTTTGAACTGTCAGTATAGAGCTGTAAGAAGTTATAGTAATTGTTCCTGAGGTAAATGCTTGTTTTAACACCAACTTCACTCATATGCCAATCCTTTTTCCTCATTAGCAGACTAGCGTCTACTTCTATTCCTGGAAACAGCCAAGGGGGAACATTACTCACTGGACTGGTGTTAGCTATATCAATAGTGTGCAGCCCATACATTCTGGTCCTTCTTTCAATTGTCCACCCAAACCCATGTCCTTGGAAATTAGAGTATTCCCAGCAGTCTTGTAGTGTTTTTGAAATATTTGCTTTGTCACTTCCTTTCAGCTTGACCCGGTATGATAATGCCAGTTTATCTCTTCTCAAATCCATTGGCATTTCTCCTGCTTCTATTAAAACCACATTGTTTGGTGTTGTTTTGACGGCTCTAATGCACAGGCGAAGTGCTCTATGTTGCATTCTGTCTATTTTTTCCAGAGTCGTCTTTGCTGCTGCTCCATAAATCATGCAGCCGTAGTCTATTGTTGATCGCATTAGTGCTCTGTAAATGTCAATTAATGACTGTTTATCTGCACCCCATTCGTGTCCAGCTACAGCTTTTATGAGATTAATGACTTTTTTGCATTTTCTCTCCAAATTTTCAACATGAACTCTCCATATGTATGCACTATGAAACCACAATCCTAGATATTTGAACTCACTGACTTTCTCTATTGGTTGATTATATAATGTTAATGGTTCTGTACCAGTTCTGAGTTTTTTTGTGAAAGTCATATAGCAGGTTTTACTGTTTGAAAATTTAAATCCCCAGTCATATGACCACTTTTCCACTTTCTCCATTGCTTTCCTGATGTTTTTGAACACAAATTTCTCATTTCTTCCCCTCGTCCATATGGCTCCATCATCTGCATATAGTGCTGTTTGATGGATCCCTCTTGATCTTCTCTTCTTCTTCTCTCCGCCATTTAAAACGTCTGATCTTCTTTGTGTTTGAATTGCAGCTGTTCAAAACAGGTTTGTGGCTCCTGGCTGCCGCCGATAGCATGGGTATGTGAACTGCAGATTATTTTCACTGTGCATGTGTGTACTCCAAAACTACTGGATGGATTTGGATGAAAATTTTACCAGAAGTGGTCCTTGGGCTAGAGAAGAACTTATAATATTTTGGTGATGATGAAAGAACACATACCTCTGCCATGGTTCTGACACCATGGCATCAGCATTTTGGTGCTTTCATTTCAACATTAAGCATAATGTTACAAAATGTTACAAAATGTTACAAAAATATAACCGGAATGGTAGCCTAGAGGTAGAGCATCCGCCCCACAACCGGGAGGTTGTGGGTTCAAGTCCTGGCCAGGTCATACCAAAGACCATATAAAAATGGTACTTTCTGTCTTCTAGCTTGGTGCTTAGCAAAAATAGAACGTAGGAAGGAATGTTGGTTACCCAGCCACATGGGGGAAGATGGCAACAAGCCAGCGTACTCCCTGTGCTGGTCCCAAGCCTGGATAAAATGGGCAGCTTTGTGCCAGGAAGGACATCTGGCATAAAAATCCTTACCAAATCAACAAGCGGATCATTGCGATATAAGGTGATGATACACTGAGGTGACCCCCGAAAGGAGCAGCCGAAAAACAAAAAAAGAAAAGAAAAGAATTAACCATAATGTGACATAAATCCTGGGCAGTTCAGTGGAACAGTGGTTAGCACTGTGGCAGCACAGCAAGAAAGAAATGGGTTCAATCCCACCCCTGACTATCGGTGACCCGTGTCTGTGTGGGTTTTCTGTGGGTACTTCGGTTTCCTCCCACAGGCCAAAGACATGCAGGTTAGGTTAAATGGGATCAACTGGGGATTCTAAGTTGTCCTTAGGTATGAATGTGAGAGTGAATGGTTGTCTGTCTCTCTGTGTTGGTCCTGCGATGGACTGGTGATCTGTCCAGGGTGTACCCTGCCTCTTGCCCAAAGATGGTGGGATAGGTTCCAGCCCCCCATGTGACCCGAAAAGGATTAAGCAGTAGAAGATGACTGGTGACAAATTCTTATATGGTTGGGCAGCCCATTATTGTGGCATGGCAAGATGCCCTTTTTACTTCTGTGCCACTGCCCTTCAAATAAACTCAGTCCACCCCTGGTCTGACTGGATGGAGTTTTGCTAAATATCCACTACTTTCTCAGTAGCAATCAGCAAAAAGAACATAGAGGCTAAGACAAAGGCACATAAACCCTTTTTAATGTTCTTTTCCAATCATATGTCAACACTTGATTATTTCTTACTATGTGCTACACATGAGAAAGAACAGCTGCAAAATACATCCCAACAGTGTCTCTCTGAAAGTACCCAAATTCTCTTCATGTGGTATTAAAAAAGGTCAAACTTTCTGTGTTTCTGTGTTTTTTGTTTAAGCAAAAGAAATATTCCTGCCTTTCAGCGTGTAAACATTGTAAGTAGTTAGAATGTGAATATGAGATGCATGCCACAGTCCAGTGTACAGAAAGACACTGAGGGTTTGTGAGTAATGAATTACAAATCATTTTCATTCATTTGTTTCGGTGCCGTATATTCTCCTGCTGAAATGCTTGAAATTGATAGAAACCCCACTCTCACTATTGGCTGCTCTGAAGGTAATTGCAGCTGGCAGATGTTTTGAAGAAGCACCTTACACCAGTGCTGTGCTGTGATATGATGTTTCCTTCATTCTGACCATCATCTGCTCCTGTTGTGCCTCTTTCCAGTCCCCCCCCGCCGTCCCCAGCTTTGACACACATGTGCACACACACACATACAGACGCACAAACCCTGAAGATGAAAGGAGAAGAGTAGCTCCATTACCTGCATTACAGCAAGTTGCTCAGACCAATTGACAACAACAAAATGCCCCAGAAAAAGCATTTTTTTTCTCCCTGAGATTTGAGTGCTGTACTTACATCTAACTTCATTTTTATAGACCACAGCCTATTTTCTTCCATCTGGAGTGTGGTAGCCAGGAGGGCATTTGCTATCCTCCCATGCACCATCAAAGTGGACAATATGCTTCCTTGACAGAGGAGCAAATCCATGTTTCCTTGAAGCCATCTAAGCTTTTGAGAGATTAATTTTGTTATGGGAAGTCTTACATTCATGTGGCATCATGGGTGAATAAGGAGAGAAGGTAATGTGACGAGAGTAATTACAAAGAGTGTGTGTGTGTGTGTGTGTGTCTGCCTTCCCTACACTGTCACAAAGCTTGTAACTGGGTCTGAAATCCCGCTGTTTGCGGTCCTGGTTGTGTGTGCATGCTATCCCACCACGATAAGCCACACATTTGGGGTCACTTTCTTCAGTCTGTAAGCTGTTTCAAAGCTCTCTCTCCCAGAATATAATTTGATTTTACAGTTACGGCCTTTACTAGTTGAGGAAATGATGTATGGTTTGTCACTGTAGATAATTAAACATGTGTGTCTCATATTCTATTGTAATCTGTGGTCGATGAACCACTATGATACTTCAGTATTCTCAAATTATTTGTATTACTCCCATTAATCGATTTATTGCAGTGTAATTGGGATATGGACTGTATCTTTCTTGAGCGACATTCATATTACAAGCCATACTGCTCAATTCTGTAGTGGTGTGGTACACAAATATATATATATATATATATATATATATATATATATATATATATATATATGAAGCTCTGTGTGTGGGGGTGTGGGTGTACTGAGGAGGCAGTCCACCTAGGGTGTCATACAAGCCAGGACCGCCCCTGCATATACTGTCATTTTTTTAAGTAAAAAAAAAAAAAAAAAAAATCCTTTAAAAATGAAAAAGAGGACATTGGAAACAAATGCCTGTACTGATGTGTTGACAGTCAGATAGATAGATAGATAGATAGATAGATAGATAGATAGATAGATAGATAGATAGATGTACTTTATTGATCCCAAACTGGGAAATTACAGTGTAACAGCAGCATGACAGTAGATGATCCAAAACCAATAGAAATACAAACAGCATAATAGAAAAAGGAATTACCCAGGGAAAGTAAAACTGCCTCAATAACTTTATATGCATTGCAGATGATGAACTGTATGGATACATGAATTGTACTCGCTGTACAATACAGGACTAGCGGGCGCAGGGTGCAATGTGAGGTACCAATTAGACAGCAAGATGCAGTATGGCAGCATTGTTATGGCCAAGATTCAACATCAGAGTGCGTTATTGTACAGTAAAATGGCGTGTGGCAGGAAAGATTTCCTGTACCTAACCGTTCAACAGTGAAGCTGTAGCAGTCTGCTGCAGAAAGTGCTCCGCTGTTTGTCCTGTGTGTGGTGGAGGGGGTGATCAGGATTGTCCATGATGGATAACAGTTTGTTCAGTGCCCTCCCCTCCACCACATTCTCAAAAGCCTCCAGCCTGAGACTAGTTACAGAGCCAGCCTTCTTGATAATCTTGTCAAGTCTGTTGGTGTCATTGGCTCTGATACTGCTACCCCAATAGACAGCAGCAAAGAAGATGGGGCTGACAACAACAGTCTGATAGAAAAGCTCCAGCATACCAGCTCGGCAAACATGGAGTGAGACGCATGTGAGGGAACTCCTGCAGAGCTAATTTATTTTTTCTTTCAAACTGCACCATTTACATCACTTCTACAGTTTAAGCTTGTACTAACGCTTTCTTGTCACCCTGGCTTTTTTATCAGGAAAATGCCTCCAAAACATAATAAGGCAGGAAACATCTCTCAGCCGAGCCTGCGGCCTGTTACGCATGCATCCTCACCACCCCACAGTGATTCTGCTCTGCTTGCTAACACCTGCAACATGCCACCTCTGACTGCAGACATCACTGCGCTCAAAACGGAGATTCTTTCTGACCTTCGTAATGAGGTTGCAGCAATATTTAAGACCAAGCTTCAGACAGCACTGAGTGACAATTTAACGTCTATCAAATCCGAACTGCTCACTCTGAAAACAGAACTGTCTGGTAGTATTTTCTCCATGAAGTCGGATATCACGGGGCTTAAAGTTATGGTTACTGAGATGGAGCACTCTCTCTCTCCACTTGCTCCGATGACATTGTTGCTCTCCAGCAAAAAGTGGAACATCTATCTAAAGAATGCATGAGGCTGGAGAATAAATGTGAAGATCTGGAGTCGAGAGCTTGTCATCAGAATATAAGGATTATTGGTGTCCCGGAGGACGACCCCACCCCCCTGTCCACGGCCAGTGTATCCAAACTACTGAAGGAGGCTTTCAGTTTGGATGAGGAGCCACTTGTGGATCATACCCACCGGTCTCTTATGCCGAAGCCAAAACCTGGAGGTCACCCCCGCACTATTAAAGCTTCACTACTGCATGGACTGTGTTGATATCCTCGAGAGAGCCAGAGAGCTGCAGTAGATAAAGCTCCATAATATGACCATCTCAGTCTTCCTGGACCACACCCCCAAGACAGCATAGGCTTGCGCCGCCTTCAATGATGTTTGTCACCAGCTACGCGAGATTGAGGGAGTCAGATTTGGTCTGCTATATCCTACCCGGTTGCGCATAACATACAGAGGCCATTAGCGAGAGCTTACATTGCCAGAGGAAGCCATGGCATTTGTCTCATCCAATGAGACTGCATCTTAGTTTCCTTTGTGAGTGAGTAAATTAAACAAATAAGATTCCATATCATAATTCACTTCAGGACATTGACTGCCTATATGAACAATACTGTTAACTACTGGAGGCTTACAATATTTTTTTTCTATTCATGCCATTCCAGGTTAAATATATTCACATTATTTTTTCTCTTTGATTACTGCAGCCATGTTATGCTATAAAACATTATTTTTTCTCTTTTTTTTGTTTTTATACTCTGCCTTTTCAGCAGCTTACAACTATCGTATTATTTCAGATTGTTGATTTCCGTGTGCCATATATTTCATACTTTAGTTCTGCCTCTACAGGCACGTGTAAGTTAGCTTAGCTACAGTTAGGCCCAGAAATATTTGGACAGTGACACAATCTTCATGATTTGGGCTCTGCATGCCACCACATTGGATTTGAAATGAAACAACTACAACGGAATTGAAGTGCAGACTTTAAGGTTTAATTCAAGGGGTTGATCAAAAATATGTGATTAAACATGTAGGAATTGTAGCTATTTTTATACAAACGCTCCTCATTTCAGGGGCTCAAAAGTAATTGGACAAATAAACATAACCTTAAGTAAAATGTTACTTTTCAATATTTTGTTGAGAATTCTTTGCAGGCAATGACTGCCTGAAGTCTGGAACCCATGGACATCACCAAATGCTGGGTTTCCTCCTTTGTGATGCTTTGCCAGGCCGTTACTGCAGCTGTCTTCAGTTGTTGCTTGTTTGTGGGTCTTTCTGCCTTAAGTTTTGTCTTGAGCAAGTGAAATGCATGCTCGATTGGGTTGAGATCTGGTGACTGACTCGGCCATTGCAGAATATTCCACTTCGTTGCTTTAAAAAACTCCTGGGTTGCTTTTGCAGTATGTTTTGGATCATTGGTGAAGTGCCGTCCAATCAACTTTGCTGCATTTGGCTGAATCTGAGCAGAAAGTATATCCCTATACACTTCCGAATTCATCTGGCTGCTTCTGTCTTTTGTCACATCATCAATAAACACAAGCGACCCAGTGCCATTGGAAGCCATGCATGCCCATGCCATCACACTGCCTCCACCATGTTTTACAGAAGATGTAGTGCTTTGGATCATGAGCTGTTCCAATTCTTCTCCAAACTTTCTTCTTCCTATCATTCTGGTACAGGTTGATCTTAGTCTCATCTGTCCAAAGAATGCTGTTCCAGAACTGGGCTGGCTTCTTCAGGTGTTTTTTGGCAAAGTCACTTCTGGCCTTTCTATTTTTGAGGCTGATTCATGGTTTGCACCTTGTGGTGAATCCTTTGTACTTACTCTCATGAAGTCTTCTCTTTATGGTAGACTTAGATACTGATACACCTACTTCCTGGAGAGTGTTCTTCACTTGAGTGGATGTTGTGAAGGGTTGTTCTTCACCATGGAAAGGATTCTGTGATCATCCACCACTGTTGTCTTCCATGGACGTCCAGGCCTTTTTGAGTTCCCAAGCTCACCAGTGCACTATTTTTTTTCTCAGAATGTACCAAACTGTTGATTTGGCCACTCCTAACATTTCTGCTATCTCTCTGATGGATTTCTTCTTTTTTTTCAGCCTCAGGATGGTCTGTTTCACCTCCATTGAGAGCTCCTTTGACCACATGTTGTGTGTTCACAGCAACAGCTTCTAAATGCAAACGCCACACCTGGAATCAACTCCAGACCTTTTAACTGCTTAATTGATGACAGGTTAACGAGGGAAGAGCCCATGCAGCCTTGTTATTTTTTTTGCAGCCTTCTGAGTCAATTGTCCAATTACTTTTGGTCCCTTGAAAAAGAGGAGGCTACATATTAAAGAGCTGTAATTCCTAAACCCTTGCTCCAATTTGGATGTGAATACTCTCAAATTACAGCTGAGAGTCTGCACTTTAAACCCATATTGATTATATAATTGTATCCTGAATATGTTTTCGTAAACAGCTAAAATAAAAAAAACTCGTGTCACTGTCCAAATATTTTTGGGCCTAACTGTATTCAGTCGAAAGCAACTCTTTGAGTATGGCTCCTTTTGGAGTCTGCACAGTTGTTCTTACACTGGTCAACACCACATTTATTGTCTAAGTTTTTTTTAGCTGATTTAACTAACTAACTAACTAACTAACCTGCACTTATATAGCGCTTTTCTAGTCACAAAGACCACTCAAAGCGCTTTCATTAATACTAACCCTCTATTCTAAGGGCCTATAGGAAACAAATATCTAGGGACAATTTAGAACAGCCAATTAACCTAACATGCATGTTTTTGGCATGTGGGAGGAAACCGGAGAAATCCCGGAGTAAACCCACACAACACGGGGAGAACATGCAAACTCCACACAGATCACTGTTGGCTGGGGGCTGGGATCGAACCCACGATCCCACGATCCCCACAATCCCCCAGCCAAGGGTAAACTGTGCTGCCGCAGTGCTAACCACTGCGCCACCGTGCAGCCCAAATTTAAGACAATTTTGATGTGCTGAATCCAAAAATTACATTGGTTTTGCTCAATCAGGTCAACTTTTTGAACTATGTTTATTACCTTTTGTTCTTATTAAAGACAAAAAATAGAAAGGAGATGTTTTTACCTTCTTCACTCCACTCCTGCGGGGATTGCAGAGGGCCATCAAAACTGAGTGGTGTGGCGTGCTGACGGGGAGTGTAAGATGGAGCTCCGGTTCACGTCTCGCATGGTTCTCAGTTTATATGCACGATCCTGTGGCTTGGAAATCCTCCCTCACCCCACTTGCTCTCTTGACCTTGCACCGTCTGGCTTCCTCCTCTTTCCGGTCATGGAGTCAAGGTAAAAACAGCTCCTTTCTATTTTTTGTCTTTAATAAGAACAAAAGGTAAATAATTAAAAGAAGACAAAATGAACCTACTTGAGCTGTTTTTGAACTATGGCCACATGTTTTTTATGTTTTTTTTTTTAACATGTAAGGGTATTTTTGCCTTATATGATGCAAAATTCTTTTTTATTTCTTGAAATTCTCCGAATTTTGAACAATGATGACGTAACATTCAATTTACATGTACTTACCTTTATCAATGTCTACTATTCAATTTACAGTACAACTGTACAACTGCTTACAACTTAGCATAAAAACCTGACCTGATCGAGAGAAACGGATGTCATTTTCAGATTCAACGGTGCAAAATTGTCTTAAATCAGTTGAAAAACACAGACAACTTACAAAAAAATTATTTTTGTTATGTTGTGTTATCATTTGGGGATGGGAACACTATATGTGCAGTTATGTGGGAGGGTGTTTGGGTTGTTGGTTCTTGGCTTTTGTCTGTGTATGGAAGATTTTTTGTTTTATTTTGTTTCCCTTTTTTCTTCCTTTTTTCTCCTTTCCCCAGTCATGAGGGGCAAGGTAGTCACCTTTGTGATACTGCTGATGGTTAGCACCAATTCACATAACATTCAAATGGGATTGAGCATTAGATTATTAAGCTGGAACATTAAAGGCATGAATAAGCCAATCAAGTGATCAAAAATATTTTCACATATTAAGCGTTTAGACATTGATATAGCTTTCCTTCAGGAGACATTTGCGTAATAGAGACCAATTTAGACCCAGATGTCCTTGGGTTGGGGATGTGTTTTATTCAAATTTTGATTCCAAGGCTAGAGGGGTTGCAATTTTGACCAGTAAGAGAGTCTATTTTTCCCCCTCTAAGATAATAACTGACAAAAAAGGAAGATACTTAATTGCTGCAGGTATGCTGCATCATAACCCTGTATTGTTGATAAATGTTTATGCGCCCAATTTTGATAACCCAAATTTTACCGATAGATTTTTTAATACCCTCCCGGGCTTGAACATCCACCTTTTCATATTGGGTGCCAATCTGAATTGTGTTATTAATCCTTCTCTAGAACGTTCAAACCCCAGCACTTTGACCCAATCCTCCATGTCCAAGTCAATTTCTGATTTCATGTTCAAAAATGGGTTTGTTGATCCCTGGAGGTTCTGTAACCCTCAAGCTAAGAAGTTTTCTTTTTTTTCACAAGAACGTCAAACATATTCTTGCATTGATTACTTTTTTTGTTGACAGCTCTCTTCTTTCTAAGGTAACCTCTTCTAAATACCACCCAATTGTTGTTTCAGCTCACGCCCCCCCCCCCCCAACTTTACACATAAGACTTCTTGAACAGCTTTGTTTTTCTTCACCTTGGCGGTTTAATTCACAATTGTTATCTGATGACGCAGTTAATGCCTTTATATCCTCCTCAATGGACGATTTTAGAGCCCTAAACAAATCAGACTCTATCAGTTTTTTGTTATTATGGGAGTCACTCAAAGCATATTTGCGTGGACAAATTATTTCTTATTCAGTGTACACCAATAAAATTCACAACGTATAAGTGCAAGAGCTCACATCAAAAATTTCAGATATAGACAAATTGAATTCAGTTAATCCAAGCCCAACCTTGTTGAAGTGTTGGCTCAATTACTACAAGTATGGTTGATGTCCAAGAGTGGCTCCTCAAGAACCATCTATTGCTGAACCTTCAGAAAACAGTCTCAATGTGCTTTTCAATCAAAAAATGTAACCTGCAACATTTTAAAGTTAATATACATGATCATGACATCAGTTTAGCTACAGAATTCAAATACCTTGGCATTGTACTAGATCCTCAACTCAAATTTAATCTTCATATAAAGAAAATTTCAAAAACAGTAAAAAAAAATCTGAACTGCTTTAAATTAATTAGATATTACATACCTTACGAAGCAGCTGCACTGTATATGCATTCTATGGTTTTTTCTCATATATCATACTGTTTGACAGTCTGGGCTCAAGCAGCCCCTTCCACAATAAGACATATAGGTTCATTATATAATCAAACCCTAAAAATCTTGGACAAAAAGCCCATTAGGTGGCATCACTGTAATGTTTTAAAAAAAATACAACCTATTGAGTTTTGAGAGCTTCATTGACCTCTGTCTTCTGAAATTAACGTTCAAATGTTTCCATAAATCAGCACCCGAGCCACTTGCTGGTTTCGTCCAAAGACAGGACAGCAGCAGAGCCACCAGGAGTTCTGTTAACAATAACTGTAAAATATTCCACCGCAGAACCACATTTGGACAAACAGCTTTCTCTATAAAGGGCAGTCACATCTGGAACACAATGCCAAATGAAATTAAAATAATAACGGACTTTAAAACATTCACTAAAAATGTTAAAAACTGGCTGAAAAATAAACAAGAATGTACTCATGTATGAATTATTTGTCTGCAAAGTGAGAGTGAATGAAGGGAAGGAATAAATGTGTTTGTTTATAGTGAGTGACGGAGGGAGGAAGGCCTGAAATAGGCAAATGTGAGTTATGTTATATGTGTTAAATGTGAGTCAGGCTGTTATATTTGTGTATTTATAATATTTATGTTAAAGGTGAGTCAGGCTGTTATATTTGTGTATTTATAATATTTATAATATTTATAATTGTGTATTTATAATTTTTCTGCATTGATGTATGTGGTTATTGTGTATATTTTTATCTTGATTCTTTTTTCTAAAGCCCATCCAGGGACAAGAGTTGCAAATTAGCTAATAGCTATACACTCTATGTGCAACACATCAGATTGATTGTCTTTGATTAATTGTCTATGTTTATTGCACTGTCCCTGTCAAATAAACTAATCTACTACTACTACAATTTACAGTTGGAGCTCGATCTGATAACAACAGCAGATGCTGGATGTCTTTTATTACTCTCCTGTGCCAATTATTATGAATATAGTGATAAATCGAGCAGGTTGTTGGCTCATCAATTAAAAAGACAAGCCACATCTGATCCCCATATCTGATCCCCATAATTAGAGACTCTACCAGTTCAACCACTTCTGACCCAAATGCTGTCAATACAGTTTTTAAGTCCTTTTACTCCTCTCTTTATGAATCTGAATCTAACTAACTAACCTGCACTTATATAGCGCTTTTCTAGTCACAAAGACCACTCAAAGCGCTTTCATTAATACTAACCCTCTATTCTAAGGGCCTATAGGAAACAGATATCTAGGGACAATTTAGAACAGCCAATTAACCTAACATGCATGTTTTTGGCATGTGGGAGGAAACCGGAGAAATCCCGGAGTAAACCCACGCGACACGGGGAGAACATGCAAACTCCACACAGATCACTGTTGGTCGGGGGCTGGGATCGAACCCACGATCCCACGATCCCCACAATCCCCCGGCCAAGGGTAAACTGTGCTGCCGCAGTGCTAACCACTGCGCCACCGTGCAGCCAATCTCCACCTGAAACAGCAGAAATGACTTCCTTTTTCAAAAATCTCAGTGTAACTACTGTTGACCCGGATGTGGCTAGAGAGCTTGATGCTCCCTTTAGTTTGCAAGAAATTACAGCAGCCATTAAAGCAATGCAAAGTAATAAGGCCCCTGGACCTGGTGGATTTGGTGTTGAGTTTTTTAAAAAATACACAGATAAACTTGCCCCTCTACTCATTTCAGTGTACAATGAGTCTTTTGAACGAGGTTCATTGCCTCCAACCTTGACTCGGGCCTCCATAACCCCTCTTTTGAAGCAGGACAAGGACCCTGAATTATGCACCTCTTACAGACCTTTGTCCCTATTGAATGCTGACGCCAAAATTTTAGCTAAAGTACTAGCAATTCGTCTTGAAAAGATTCTTCCTAATATCAGAAGAACAAAATGGGTTTATCAAAGGCTGACAGCTCTTTTATAATGTTTGTACACTTTTGAATGTGATTTTTTTTCCAAAAATTCCTCTTCGGTCCCTGAGGTTGTTATTTCAATTGATGCCAAAAAAGCATTTGATCGAGTTGAGTGGAATTATCTTTTTACTACACTCCATAAATTTGGATTTAGTGACAGATTCATATCATGGATTAGACTTCTTTACACTTCCCCCCAGGCTAGCAATTATACTAACAACACTTACTCCACTTATTTTACATTAACACGTGGCACTAGACGAGGGTGTCCTCTTTCTCCTTTGCTTTTTGCCTTAGCCATTGAACTGCTGTCAATTGCTCTGAAATCTCTTCCACTCTTTCATGCTATCTCTCGATCTGGTATTGATCTGAAATTGTCCCTTTATGCAGATGACCTGCTCCTGTATGTATCAGATCCATTGACTAGTATTACACCAATATTATCCCTCTTAAAGCAGTTTTGCTTTTTCTCCGGCTATAAAGTCAGTCTCTCTAAGAATGAATGCTATCCCATAAATTCCTCTGCTCTGTTACTTTAAAAATCTGACGTACCTTTTAAACTTAGCTTGTCGGGGTTTAGATATCTGGGGATCAACGTGACATGTACTCCAACCTCTCTTTTTGCTGCTAATTTTTCTCCACTGATGAGTCGGGTCAAGGCAGACTTGCAGAGGCAGAATTCTCTACCACTGTCTTTGTTAGGTAGAATTAATGCAGTGAAAATGACCTTATTGCCTAAATTTCTATTTTTGTTTCAGCATATTCCTTTGTTTTTACTCAAAAAGTTTTCCAAATCTCTTGATCAAATTGTTACAAACTTTTTGTGGGGCGGTAAAACTCCTAGAGTTAAGTATTCACTCTTGCAAAAACTTAAACTCGACGGTGGTCTTGCATTACCTAATTTTCTGTTTTATTATTGGTCAGCACATAGTCACAAATTGATCCATTGGTTTCACTATCTGGGGTTATTATGGTGTAGGCTGGAGGCTCAGTCACTTTCTTCTTCTTCCCTATTGGCTCTAGTATCCTCCTCCCTACCTTTGAATCCATCCAACTTTATAAGTAACCCCGAGGTGCTTTCCACCCTTAAGATCTGGGCTTACATGCCATTTTAAATTTTTGTCACCATCACCTGTAACACAAAATCATCTGTTTCTTCCATCCCTTATTGATACCACTTTCAGGATTTGGCAGAGTCGCGGCCATAAGTATTTCTGGGATCTATACAAAGACGGTATTTTTCCACATTTTCAGATGTGATGTCAACCTATAACTTGCCAGCATCTCATCTGTTTTGTTACTTCCAACCAGTTGCTCCTGGTGGCCAGGCTAGCGCCTGTGTGTGTGTATGGCAGCTCTGCCACCATCAGTGTGTGAATGTGTGCGTGAATGGGTGGATAGCAGGATCTATAAAGCGTTTTGATCATCCAGCGATGAGAAAAAGCCCTATATAAGTGAATGCCATTTAACATTTACCATTTTTAGGCATTGTGCCTCTTCTCTGTTTCCAAGCTTCCCTTCCCTCCCCGCTAGCCAACCATGGGACAATCTCCTAAATCTGAAACCAAGTCAAAAATCTCTTATATCTGAAATATATGCACAGCTATTCACATTTGATGGTCAATCAGTTGCAAAAGCGCAAATTTCCTGGGAACAGGAGCTAGGTTTGAACATAACAGATGAGTTATGGGACAAAGCTGTCTTCCGTGTATATGTTCTAGCACACCTTGTGCCAGGCTACAGCTTTTACAGTTCAAAGTGCTATATAGGGCCCACTGGTTTAAATCTCATTTATCTGAAATTTACCCTGATATTGCAGATAAATGTGACAAATGCCACGCGTCTCCCTGTAATCTTAGTCATATGTTGTTGTTTTTTTTCCTGTCCTTGGTTACAGAAATTTTGGGGTCACTACTTTGAAATCATATCTAAGGCTCTGGGGAAAATTGTTTCTCCAGCCCCCCTCATGGCTATATTTGGGCTGTCTGTTAACTCCCATCACATTGACTCTACTCAGTCAGCTATATTAACCTTTACATCTCTCTTAACAAGACACTGCATTTTGTTCGCATGGAAATCCCCTACACCACCCTCTATTTTCCTCTGGTTAAGGATGTCATGTTTTTTCTTAAATTAGAAAAAATAAGATTTGCAGTAAAAGGTTCTTCAGTGAAATTTTTTCTTAAATGGCAATCTTTCATAGATTACTTTGAGTCACTGCAAACTTTGCCTCCAGACTGATCCCCTCCCTCCCCTTTTTTTCTTCTTTTCTTTTCTTTTCTTTTCTTTTCTTTTTATGTGTATTCTATACTTGATATTTTGTTATTGCACTGGACAGAGACTTTGTCCTATTGTTGGCCCAGTGAGGGCCTTGGTGATGGAATGGGTGTTCTGGGGGGGGGGGGGCTGTTATTGTGACACTGTCTTCACAATCATTGTATGCTCTTAAAAAAGATTAATAAAAAAAGAAAAGCTCCAGCATTTTGTTGCACCCGTTGAAGGATCTCAGCTTCCTCAGGAAGTAGAGTCTGCTCACCCCCTTCTTGTACGCAACATCGGTGTTAATTTCCAATCCAGTTCATTGCTGATCACGACACCCAGGTACTGTATCTGTAGTCCTCCACTACCTCCACATCCTCCTACCTAATCTGCAGTGGCTGTGAAGGCGTCCTCTTCTTCCTGAAGTCAATCACCATCTCTTTGGTGTTGTTGACGTTCAGCCTCAGGTGATTCTGCTCAGTCCACTCCACAAATCTGTCTACTAGTGCCCTGTACTCCAGCTCCTCTCCCCCTCTTATACGCCCAACAACAGCTGAGTCATCAGAGAATTTCTGCAGGTGGCATGACTCGGTGTACTGAAAGTCGATGGTGTATAGGGTGAAGAGAAGGCACAGTTCCCTGTGGAGCTCCCGTGTCACTAACTACCACATCAGACAAGACACTGCCCAGCCGGACAAACTGTGGCCTACTGTCAGGTAGTCAGTAATCCAGGAGATCACAGAGCTGTCGACCCCCATCACCCGTAGCTTCTCACTCAGCAGCAGTGGCTGGATGGTGTTAAACACACTGGAGAAATCAATGTGATTCTCACAGTGCCTCCTCCTACATCCAGGTGCAAATGGGCTCATTGCAGCAGGTAGATGACAGCATCTTCAACTCCTAAATGGGGCTGAGACACCAAACTGCAAAGGGTCCAGCCAAATCTTCACCTACAGCCTCAGGTGGGCTAAAACCAGTCTCTCCAGGACCTTCACAAGATGTGTGTATGTGTGTGCGTATATTCATTCATTCATATATATATATATATATATATATATATATATATATATATATATATATATATATATATATATGAGTATATACTCATATATATGAGTATATATGATATATATGATGATATATATGTATGTATATGTATATATATGTTTATGTATGTATGCATATACAGTATATGTGTGTGTGTGTGTGTGTGTGTGTGTGTGTGTGTGTATACATATATACATATATACAGTACATAGTATATATATCTCAAAAGTGAGTACACCCCTCACATTTCTGTAAATATTTTATTATATCTTTCGATGGGACAACACTGAAGATATGACACTTTGATACAATGTAAAGTAGTCAATGTACAGCTTGTATAACAGTGTAAATTTGCTGTCCCCTCAAAATAACTCAACACACAGCCATTAATGTCTAAACAGCTGGCAACAAAATTGAGTACACCTCTCAGTGAAAATGTCCAAATTGTGCCCAATTAGTTATTTTCCCTCCCCGGTGTCATGTGACTCGTTAGTGTTACAAGGTCTCAAGTGTGAATGGGGAGCAGTTGTGTTAAATTTGGTGTTATTGCTATCACACTCTCTCATACTGGTCACTGGAAGTTCAACATGGCACCTCATGGCAAAGAACTCTCTGAGGATGTGGAAAAAAAAGAATTGTTGCTCTACATAAAGATGACCTAGGCTATAAGAATATTGCCAACACCCTGAAACTGAGCTGCAGCACGGTGGCCAAGACCATACAGTGGTTTAACAGGACAGGTTTCACTCAGAACAGGCCTCGCCATGGTTGACCAAAGAAGTTGAGTGTACATGCTCAGCATTATATCCAGAGGTTGTCTTTTGAAAATAGATGTATGAGTGCTGCCAGCATTGCTGCAGAGGTTGAAGGGGTGGGGGGGGGGGGGGGTCAGCCTGTCAGTGCTCAGACCATACGCTGCACACTGCATCAAATTGGTCTGCATGGCTGTCATCCCAGAAGGAAGTCCCTTTCAAAAATAACACACAAGAAAGCCCGCAAACAGTTTGCTGAAGACAAGCAGACTAAGTACATAGATTACTGGAGCCATGTCCTGTCGTCTGATGAGACCAAGATAAACTTATTTGGTTCAGATGGTGTCAAGTGTGTGTGGCTGCAACCAGGTGAGGAGTACAAAGACAATTGTGTCTTGCCTACAGTCAAGCATGGTGGTGGGAGTGTCATAGTTTGAGGCTACATGAGTGCTGCCGGCACTGAGGAGCTACAGTTCGTTTAGGGACCCATGAATGCCAACATGTACTGTGACATACTGAAGCAAAGCATGATCCCCTCCCTTTGGAAACTGGGCCGCAGGGCAGTATTCCAACATGATAGCCACCCCAAACACACCTCGAAGTCGACCACTGCCTTGTAAAAGAAATTGAAGCTAAAGGTGATGGACTGGCCAAGCATGTCTCCAGAGCTGAACCCTATTGAGCATCTGTGGGGCATCCTCAAACGGAAAGTGGAGGAGTGCAAGGTCTCTAACATCCACCAGCTCCGTGATGTCATCATGGAGGAGTGGAAGAGGATTCCAGTGGCAACCTGTGAAGCTCTAGTGAACTCCATGCCCAAGAGAGTTAAGTCAGTGCTGGAAAATAATGGTGTCCACACAAAATATTGACACTCTGGGCACAATTTGGACATTTTCACTTAGGGGTGTACTCACTTTTGTTGCCAGCAGGCCAGACATTAATGGCTGTGTGTTGAGTTATTTTGAGGGGACAGCAAATTTACACTGTTATACAAGTTGTATACTGACCTCTTTACTTTGTATCAAAGTGTCATATCTTCATTGTTGTCACACACACACACACACACACACACACACACACACACACACACACACACACACACACACATAAGTTATATATACATCAATCACTCCTGAGTGGTGGCCTAGTTGGTAGAGCATCTGCCCCACACCCAGGAGCCCTGGGTTTATATCCCAGCTGGGTCATGCCAAAGACCATATAAAAGTGGAACTTACTGCCGTGCAAATTGAGGAGGGAAATTTGTGGCAGTGCCTTGCATGGCAGCGACCCCTCTGATTCTAGATGTGATTAACATTGTAGATAAGAGAAATGTGGCGGGTTGGTGTAACCCCCACAACAGACTGGGCAGACACAGCGCTCGGCTAGAGCAATTAACAGAACAGTGAAATGTGTGTATTAATGTCTACAGGCAGCCCCGCTTCTTCTGGCTCACTACTGTGGTGTTAATGTGACTTTCATGCATTGTGTTCATGCGTCCTGTTCTTACTGTGACCTAGAGACTGAGATCAATATGTAGATGTGCCTTGTAACCTCTTTGTCTTGCAGCTGGAGCAGAGGCCAGCAATCTGCCTATTGTGATGTATGTCTCTCAAATGCAAATGTCTCATGCCTGTTCTGCAATCTCTTTGATCATACCAACTGCTGGGGAATGCTCTTTTATGTATTGTTGTAGTTGGGTATATATACTGCACTGTAATCCATGCTCATTCTCTCACTCTCTCATTCACTCACTCTTCAGCTGCTGCTGCAGACACACACTTTGTGTCTCCTCCTCTGAGAGCCTGAGGATCCCGCTCCGGTCTGCTCACACTTGCACCGGAGCGGGGATCCTGTGAAGGCGGTATGATTTAATAAACCTGCTTAAAACCTTCACCAACGCCGCTTTATTTCATGCCGCTTCACTGGTGACCCCGAGGACGCACACGTTTTGTGCGACGCAACCTTCTGGCTTGGACAGCCACGCTGCCGGTGAACGCAGCACCCGGCGGTGATGCTCCGATGACAAGTGAACGCAGCAGCTCCCTTCTGCTTCAGCGAACTCTCCGGACATCACTCACGACCGGGAAAGCCGCAGCAACTTCATGGTGAGATCTGCACGCCTAGACCGGCACATCCACGCTTGGACCGGCCGCTCTCACAGCTTCTGACACACGATTCTGTGTCTCCTTACGAGAGCGCACGCACCTCGTCCTTTCTCCACAACGGCGACCTCCACGGC
Organism: Pholidichthys leucotaenia; assembly: GCA_020510985.1. Taxonomy (NCBI): domain Eukaryota; kingdom Metazoa; phylum Chordata; class Actinopteri; order Cichliformes; family Pholidichthyidae; genus Pholidichthys; species Pholidichthys leucotaenia. Next base: position 242,229,152 of record CM035839.1, read on the forward strand.
CGACGGAGCACACGTGGACCTGAACGCACCATGACCCATCTGCTGCAACTACAACAGGGATGATTAAGCTCCCTGACCCTGGCTTTTCCTCTCCAGCTGGCCCACCCACACACGGAGCCCCGGCACACGCACCGGGGAGTTACGAGGACGGCGCACCATGCACGGGACACATACGGCTCCACTGACCGCCTTCCTTCTGCTGCACACTGGCCCTTCAGGCTTGCTCGTACACCTGAGGCACGCAGCTTGCTCACTGGATTTTATGGTCTTAGCCACGGCACACAAGGGGAATTCAGCTGTCTGCGGTTCCCGAGGCTTTAGTGTTGCGCCTGCACCTAAAAGTCAAACACGCCAAGTCCCTTTGCTTCCTTTTTTTTTCTTACAGCCGCTCCTGCTTTTCTTCATGGCCACGAGAGGAGTCAGAGACTAATTTTTCTTCTTGTGATCTCCGCACGCTCAACAAGACAGCCCCTCGACGTCGCGGACCAACAAGCAATTTTTGCGCGGCCAGGACGATCTCACCGCTCCCGGCCGGCACTTACCACCAACCCCACACCCCCTCCGCCTGCACAGAGCTTCTCCTGCTCGCTGTCCAAGCTGCATGATCGAGACCTCGGCCGCCTGCCGAGCCCTCTGGGAGGGAGCGTGTGGCGGGTTGGTGTAACCCCCACAACAGACTGGGCAGACACAGCGCTCGGCTAGGGCAATTAACAGAACAGTGAAATGTGTGTATTAATGTTTACAGGCAGCCCCGCTTCTTCTGGCTCACTACAGTGGTGTTAATGTGCCTTTCATGCATTGTGTTCATGCGTCCTGTCCTTACTGTGACCTAGAGACTGAGATCAATATGTAGATGTGCCTTGTAACCTCTTTGTCTTGCAGCTGGAGCAGAGGCCAGCAATCTGCCTATTGTGATGTATGTCTCTCAAATGCAAATGTCTCATGCCTGTTCTGCGATCTCTTTGATCATACCAACTGCTGGGGAATGCTCTTTTATGTATTGTTGTAGTTGGGTATATATACTGCACTGTAATCCATGCTCATTCTCTCACTCTCTCATTCACTCACTCTTCAGCTGCTGCTGCAGACACACACTTGGTGTCTCCTCCTCTGAGAGCCTGAGGATCCCGCTCCGGTCTGCTCACACTTGCACCAGAGCGGGGATCCTGTGAAGGCGGTATGATTTAATAAACCTGCTTAAAACCTTCACCAACGCCGCTTTATTTCATGCCGCTTCAGAAACATAATTTTGTTCTACCCCCTCATGGATCGTCACCTTATCATGGTGGGGGGGGGGGGGTTGTGTGCCCCAGTGATCCCAGGAGCTATGTTGTCCGGGGCAATTTGTCTCTGATAGGGTCACCCAAGACAAACTGGTCCTGGGTGAAGGGTCAGACTAAGAACGATCCAACAGACTCTCATGATAAATTCTAGATCAAGGATTCAGTGTACCCCACCCGGTATGGGGTTACTGGGGCCCCACCCTGGAGCCAGGCCTGGGGGAGGGGCTCGATGGCTAGCATCTGGTGGCCGGGTTTCCACCCATGGGACCTGGCCGGGCTCAGCCCGAAGGAGTTACATGGGTCCGCCCTCCAGTGGGCTCACCACCTGCAGGAGGGATCATGGGGGTCCAGTGCTATGTGGATCAGGTGGTGGTCAAAGGCAGAGACCTTGGCGGACTGATCCCAAGCTTTCTAAACTGGCTATTGGTACGTGGAATGTCACCTCTCTGGTGGGGAAGGAGCCTGAGCTGGTGTATGAGGTCGAGAGATACCGACTAGATATAGTCGGCCTCACCTCAACACACAGCTCCGGTTCTGGAACCAGTCTCCTGGAGAGGGGCTGGAGCTTGGCCTTTTCTGGAGTTGCCCCGGGCGAGAGGCGACGAGCAGGGGTGGGTATTCTTGTATCCCCCCAACTTGCTGCCTCTATATTGGAGTTTTCCCCAGTGGATGAAAGGGTTGCTTCCCTGCGCCTTCGGGTTGGGAAACGGGTTCTGACCGTCATTTGTGCCTATGCACCAAATGATGTTTCAGAGTACCTGTGGAGATGTGTGGAAAGGATGAGGCTGTTATTTCTCAAGTTCCATTTTATTCTCAACACACTCTCCAAAATACAAATCAGAAAAGAGGCAGAACCCCCAAACTCTGCCAGTTTTATACCCTTGACATCAAAGCACAAAATTCCATTGTCTTTAAATCCCAAACACAATGCATCCCCCCTGCAGTTCCCAACTCTTCCACCCAAACCCCGGTGGTCAGGAAATCCTTCATGTCCATCTCTTTGCATATCCAAAGGTCAACACTCACATCCTCCTCATCTCCCTAGGAGGTCCAGACCTTTTGTTCCTCTTCAGACGTGAAGCCAAAGTAAGCCCACAGGAATATACAAGAGAGCATATGAACAGTCATATACATGTGAGCCCGTGAAACTACATATGTGCACCACATATCCACCCTTTTTGGAGTCTGTGACTAGGGTGCTGGAGGGTGCTCCTCTTGGAGACTCCATTGTCCTACTGGGGGACTTCAATGCGCACGTGGGGTGAAACCTGGAGGGGGATGATTGGGAGGAGCGGCCTGCCCGATCTGAACCCGAATGGTGTTCAGTTATTGGACTTCTGTGCTAACCACAGTTTGTCCATAACGAACACCATGTTCAAGCATAAGGGTGTCCATATGTTCACCTGGCACCAGGACACCCTAGGTCACAGGTCGATGATCGATTTTGTTATCGTGTCATCAGACCTGCAACCGTATGTCTTGGACACTGGGGTAAAGAGAGGTGCAGAGCTGTCAACTGATCACCACCTGGTGGTGAGTCCGTTGGGAGGGGAGGAAGCCATTCAGACCTGGTAGACCCAAACATATAGTGTGGGTGTGCTGGGAACGTCTGGCTGAGGCTCCTGTCTGGGAGGTCTTCAACTCCCACCTCTGGAAGAACTTCAACCACATTCCGAGGGAGTCTGGAGACATGGAGTCTGAATGGGACATGTTCTCCACCTCTGTTGTTGAAGAGGCGGCCCAGAGCTGCGGCTGTAAGGTGGTCGGTGCATCTCATGGTGGCAACCCCCGAACCAAGTGGTGGACACCAGTGTTGAGGGGGGCCATTAAGCTGAAGAAGGAGTCCTATCAAGCTTGGTTGGCTTGTGGGACTCCCAAAGCAGCTGAGGTGTACCGGCAGGCCAAGCGGAGTGCAGTTCGGGTGGTTGCTGAAGCAAAAACCCGGGTATGGGAGGAGTTCGATGAGGCCATGGAACAAGACTTTCGGTTGGCCTCGAAGAGATTCTGGCAAACTGTCCTGCAGCTCAGGAGGGGAAAGCAGCTCCCTGTCCACACTGTGTATGGTGTGGATGGGACGCTGTTGACTTCGACTGGGGATATCGTCGGGCGGTGGAAGGAATACTTCGAGGATCTCCTCAATCCCACTGATACGCCTTCCACAGAAGAAGCAGGGTTTGTGGACGAGGGGGATGACTCGCCTATCACAGGGGCTGAGGTCACCAAGGTGGTTAAAATTCTCCTTGGTGGCCGGGCCCTGGGGGTGGACGAGATTCACCCTGAATACCTCAAGGCCGTGGATGTTGTTGGGCTGTCATGGCTGACACGCCTCTGCAACATTGCGTGGAAGTCGGGGGCAGTGCCTTTGGCATGGCAAACCGGGGTGGTGGTTCCTCTCTTCAAAAAAGGGAACCGGAGGGTGTGCTCCAACTTTAGAGGGATCACACAGTCTCCCTGGGAAGGTCTATGCCAAGGTACTGGAGAGGATTGTCCAGCCATTGGTCGAATCCCGGATTCAGGAGGAGCAATGTGGTTTTCGTCCTGGCCGTGGCACATCGGACCAGCTCTTTACCCTCTCGAGAATTCTCGAGGGTTCGTGGGAGTTTGCCCAACCAGTTTACATATGATTTGTGGACTTGGAGAAGGCATTTGACCACGTCCCTCGTGGTTTTTTGTGGGGCGTGCTTCGGGAGTATGGGGTATCTGGCTTGTTGTTACGAGCTATTCAGTCTCTGTACGACCGTTGTGAGAGTTTGGTTCGTATTGCCAACACTCGATCGGACTCATTCCCAGTGAGAGTTGGACTCTGCCAGGGCTGCCCTTTTTCACCGATCCCGTTCATAATTTTTATGGACAGGATTTCTAGGTGCAGCCAGGGAATGGAGGGTGTCATGCTTGGTGACCACAGGATCTCATCTCTGTTGTTTGCAGATGATGTTGTCCTGTTGGCTTCATCCAGCAATGACCTACAGTTCTTGCTGGGACGGTTTGCCGCTGAGTGTGAAGCGGCTGGGATGAGAATCAGCACCTCCAAGTCCGAGTCCATGGTCCTCAGCCGGAAAAAGGTGGATTGTCCTCTCTGGGTTGGGGACAGGCTCCTGCCCCAAGTGGAGGAGTTTAAGTATCTCGTCTTATTCACGAGTGAGGGGAAAATGGAGAATATAAAATATATATGAATATAATGAAAATGGAGCGAGAGATTGACAGACAGATCGGAGCAGCATCTGTAGTGATGCAGACGTTGTACCGGTCTGTTGTGGTGAATAGGGAGCTTAGTTCTAAGGCAAAGCTGTCAATTTACCAGTCAATCTATGTTCCTACTCTCACCTATGGTCACGAGCTTTGGGTAATGACCGAAAGAATGAGATCACGGATACAAGCGACTGAAATGAGCTTTCTCCGTAGGATTGCTGGACTCACCCTCAGAGATAGGGTGAGGAGCTCAGTCATCCGGGAGAGGCTCAGAGTAGAACCACTGCTCCTCCACATTGAAAGGAGTCAGTTGAGGTGGTATGGGCATTTGATCAGGATGCCTCCTGGACACCTCCCACTTGAGGTGTCCAGAGGCACATCCCACTGGGAGGAGACCCCGGGGCAGACCCAGGACTCGGTGGAGAGTCTATGTCTTCCAGCTGGTCTGGGAAAGCCTTGGTATCCTCTCTGAAGAGCTGGAGCAGGTGGCTGGGGAGAGGGAAGTCTGGGCTTCTCTGCTTGAACTGCTGCCTCCGCGACCCGGACCTCCGGAAAAGCGGTAGAAGATGGCTGGATGGCTGGCTGGCTGGCTGGATGGATGGATGGATAATTTTGTTCTACTGTACATGATGGACTGAATGACAATAAAGTTGGCTTTACCTTTTTATAGATATGTATATATACAGCGGGGAAAATAAATATTGAACATGTCAACATTTTTCTAATTAAACATTTCTGATGGAGCCACTGACCTGAGATTTTGACACAATATCAGTAACAACCCAAGTAATCCATACATACAAAGAAATCAAGGCAACTGTGTTCACAAAACAAGTTATATTTAATAACGTGGAATGACACAAGGAATAAATATTGAACACATGAAGAAAAAAAAAGAGGTGCCAAAAGGCATAGAAAGCCAAGAAACCTGCTGAAATCCATTGGAATTTAGGAAGCCATCCCATCCCCCATCAGTGCAAATTAATTTCAGCTGGTTAAGTCCTGATTGATAGCCTTTAAAAAGGTCTGTGAATATGAGATTGTCACACTCATGAAAGGTAGAACTCATGAAAAGTAGAAGCAAAGAGCTCTCTCTAGACCTTTGCAACCTTATTGTTGCAAAATATAATGATGGCACTGGTTACAGGCACATTTCTAAACTGCTGAATGTTCCAGTGAGCACTGTTAGAGCCATTGTTCGGAAGTGGAAAGAACATCATTTTACCATAAACTGGCCATGACTAGGAGCTCCTTGCAAGATTTCTGACAGAGGAGTCAAAAGACTTATCAGAAGAGTTATTCAAGAGCCAAAGACCACTCGTGTAGAGCTCCAGAAAGACCTGGAGTTAGCAGGTACTGCTGTTTCAAAGAAAACAATAAGTAATGCACTCAACCGACATCGGCTCTATGCCCACTCACCTTGCAAGACTCCATTGCTGAAGAAAAAGCATGAAGCTCATTTAAAGTTTGCTGCACAACATTTGGGCAAGCCAGTAAAATACTGGGAGAAAATAGTGTGGTCAGAGGACACGAAAATTGAACTTTTTGGATGCCACAACACACAGCATGTTTGGAGGTGAAATGGCACTGCACATTCCATCATGGTGTGTGGGTATTTTTGAGCACATGGTACAGGCAGACTTTATATAACTGAAGGAAAGATGAATGGACAAATGTACAGAAACATTCTTGATAAGAACCTGTTGCCATCTGCCAAGATGCTGAAGATAAAATGAGGGTGGACATTTCAGCAAGACAATGATCCCAAACACACAGCCAAGAAAACTCTCAACTGGCTCCAGAGAAGGAAAATAAAGCTGCTAGAATGGCCCAGTCAGTCACCTGAACTGAATCCAATTGAAAATCTATGGAATGAACTGAAGATCAGAGTTCATAGAAGACACCCACGGAATCTTCAAGATTTGATGACAGTTTGTGTGGAAGAATGAGCTTAAATCACTCCCGAACAATGCCTGCACCTAGTTTCTCCATACAGGAGTTGTCTGGAATCTGTTATTACCAGCAAAGGTTTTTCTACTAAATATTAAATGAATTTCACAAAGTGTGTTTAATACTTATTCCCTGTGTCATTCCACTTTATTAAATATAACTTGTTTTGTGAACACAGTTGTCTTTCAGAGTTGCAGATGCTAAGATTCTCATTGGAACTGACTAGGAGGGACACGATTAAACATGAGCATACCAGAGGGACAGCTCAGGTTAAGTGGTTTGGAGACAAAGTAAGAGGGGCAAGATTGGTTTGGACATGTGTAGAGGAGGGATAGTGGATACATTGGACACAGGATGTTGAAGATGGAGCTGCCAGGCAGGAAGAAAAGAGGAAGACCACAGAGAAGATTCATGGATGTAGTGAAGAGGGAGTTGGAGAGAGTTGGTGGAACAGAGGAAGATGCAAGGGATAGGGTGAGATGGAGGCAGATGATCTGCTGTGGCGACCCCTAAAGTGAGCAGCTGAAAGAAGAAGAAGAAGTACATATGTTAGCATTCTGTAACCACTAGCACTTGAGGTAGCTATTAGCTAGCTTTTCTGGGGTGCCTTGACTGCTTTTTTTGAGATGTTAAAAACTCTGACGGTAGGTCTGTGACATCATCTGGCAATGGACCTTGGAAAGAACTGCAATGCACCATATGCACCTCAATGACATGCACTTAGGATGTGGCTTAAGGACAGGGAAGGAAGGGGAGCTGCAAGAGGCAGGCACACCTTGTGTGTAAAACCAGGTCTTTGGTGGACCACTCAAAGTTACACGGGGTAAGACTGGACAGCCTGGCAGATAAGCACATCTGTCGCAAGGTCTGTGGTGGACTTTTGCCAGTCGGTGCATCTTGACATACACTACACAAAGAGCAGAAATAAACAAACTTATCATCTGGTCAGTCACTGCAACAGATACTGGAGTCAGTCTTGGCCTGTCCTTGCCACTGATGAAACTCTTTCTGCCAAGAATTTGTTGCTAGTCCAGCAAAAACTAGCGGTACTCAAATATTTTGCAAGCAGTTTCATGAAATGATCAGTCCGAGAGCAACTCATACCGGCTCAGACGTCGCCCGGGTTAACAAGGTCAGGAGCTCCTGGAAGCGGAAGGCAAATTACAGATCTGCATGGAGGAATGTGATCAGACCTAAATGAAACAGTCATTGTCACCCCCGACAGACTGCTATGATGATGATGATGATGATGACACATGGCATAGAAGAAACAATCTGCATAAATTTGGTAACAACATCATCTGCGAGGCATCTACTGTAGAAATAGTTTTTTCTTTAGGAGCCAATAGTCAGAAATAGTAAAATCAAAGGTTAACAGACAATGCTGACAGTACAAGGTTATGAGGAGACACTACCAGATTTTCTATTTCTATGCCATATGTCAGAACCTTAGAACCTTAGAAATACCTTTCCAAATCAAACTTTTAGTTTGAATCCGGTTACTCTTTCTCTTAATAGCTCTGTGAGGAACCTTGGAGTTATTTTTGATCAAGATCTGTCTTTCAATTCACATATTAAATTTGTTTCTAAGACTGCCTTCTATCATTTGCATAATATTGCCAATATTAGGAGCATCTTGTCTCAGAGTGATGCTGAAAAATTGATCAATGCTTTTGTTAGCTCTAGATTAAATTATTGTAACTCTTTATTATCAGGTTGTCCTAAAACATCTTTAAAAAGTCTTCAGTTGATCCGAAATGATGCAGCAAGAGTTTTAACAGGTACTAGAAAGAGAGATCATATCTCCCCGGTTCTGGCCTCCCTTCATTGGCTTCCCATAGAGTTTAGAATTAAGTTTAAAATCCTTCTTCTTACTTACAAAGCTCTAAACAATCAGGCCCCTTTTAATTTAAAAGATCTGATACTACTGTACTATCCTAACAGAGCACTATGCTCCCAAAATGCAGGATTACTTGTAATACCTAGAATCTCCAAAAGTACAATGGGAGACAGAGCCTTCAGTTATCAAGCTCCTCTCCTGTGGAACCAGCTGCCAATCTGGATTTGGGAGTCAGACTCAATCTCTGTTTTTAAGAATAGGGTTAAAACCTTCCTTTTTGATATAGCCTACAATTAGGGAGGGATCATGTGTCTCTGAACCCTTAGTTATGCTGCTAATAGGTTTAGACAGCTGGGGTACCTCCAATAATGCACTGGGCTTGACTCCTTTCTTCACTCTCCATGAAATATGGTTTTTTGTTTTTTTTTTTTGCTGGTTATTAACATCTGTTTGTTCTCTCCCATAGATTGAGTCCCCATCGTGCTATTTGCTCTCTACATGTCTTTTCTTTTCATCTTCTCTATCCCCTCACCCCCCAGTCAGTGGCAGCAGATGACTGCCCCTCCCTGCGCCTGGTTCTGCTGGAGGTTTCTTTCTGTTAAAAGGGAGTTTTTCCTCTCCACCATCGCCAAGTGCTTGCTCACAGGGGATCGCCTGATTGCTGGGGTTTTTCTGCAACTGTGGGGGTTTCCCCTGCAGTTGAAAGTGCTATGAGATGAATGTTGTTGTGAAATGGCGCTATATAAATAAAGTTTAATTGAATTGAATTGAATTGAATTGAATTGAATAGACCAAGGTCCAACGTGTGGTGGAGATAATGGGTAGAATTTCCTACTTTCTGAGAAAACCCCATCAGTTCTAATATTGAATTAAATGCCATATTAAGGCAATCACTATCTACATCTACATGTATATTAAAGTCCCCTACTATAATCTGATTTTAGCACTAAATCAGCTAAAAATTCAGCAAATTCGGATAAAAACTCTGAGAAAGCTGAGGGAGGACAATAAACTATGGCAAATAAAATTGGGTTTAACCTAAAATTGCTAAAATGCCCAATACTGAGGACGAGGTCCTCAAAGGAATTATAACGTGTTTTTTGCTTTACACAAACTAGTAATTTGGAATGGTAAATTATTACTACTCCTCCTCCATGACCAGAACTTCTGAGATTTTGACAGTTTAAATAACCACAGGGAGTTGATTCATTTAAACCAACATAATTCTCTTGCCCTAACCAAGTCTCTGTAAGGGATATTAAATCAATCTGATGATCAATTAACAGGTCATGGACTAGCAGAGACTTGGGAGTTAGAGACCTAATATTTAACAAACCACATTTAATTTTTAAATTATGAGGAGGAAGAGAGGCCAAATCATTAAATTTAGAGGCTTAATGTTTAATTTGAGTTTTACCAACTTTTTGTTTAATCACTTTGGGATGCTTACACATTATATTTTTTATTTACTTTGGAGGGAGCAGACAATGATTCTCTGATGGGGAAGACAGGAGCTAAGTTGAGGGGTGGCGGATGAGGAGGAGCTGCAGAGAGGTGTGTAAGACTGCGACTCTGCTTCCTGGTCCCAACTCTGAGTTGTCAAGGTTTTTGAAATTTGGATAAAAATGATGCCAGATTGTTAGATAAAAGAGACGCACCATCCAAAGTGGGATGGATGCTGTCTTACCTAATAAGACCAGGTTTTCCCCAAAATGAGTTCCAATTGTCTCTGTAGCCCACATTGTTTGCAGCAGAGTGTAATCACATTTGTGGAACCACGGAAACTTTAGTATGAATTTGTAACTGTGATGAAAAGGAAAGACTCAGTAAGACAAAAATATGAAGAAAATTGGGCGCAATCTTATGGAGAAAATTAAACTAATTATCTGAAAAAGAGATTCTAAATTACTCTAAAAATAAAACTGAATTTAATGAAAAAGGAATATTAATTTCCTTCAGCTTAAAGCACTTATCGTAGCTGGACTAACTTTAACATGAACAACTGGTCATATTCAGTTATGATAAGACATCACATTTAGCCCAGCAGATAGTAATTGAAGAGTCTGGCTTACGAAACAGCTGTGTCTTCAGATTCCAGCAATGATCTTTAAATGCCAGCAGGTGGCAAACAGGAAAAGCGACTGCCAGCAGCCCTTTTCACTTCAACTGTGATGGCCTAGATTCAGCAGTGGGCATCTGGGGCATGCGGGTATGGAACCGGCAGCAGAACAAAATGGCTGGCCCCAGAGGCAGATGTGACGCCTTTCTTCGGCAGCAGGTCAGCAAATTTAGGATATCCACCAGCTGATAGGACAACAAAAGACTGAAAGAAAAATGTGGTTAGACCATTCCACCCACAAAATCCTAGTTCTTCTGATGTCGTGGGGTGGGGCGAAACAGCTTCCAGTGTGAGGAAACGAATGATCAGTTAGTCACTTTAAAACACACGCAAGGTAGATTTAGGGAAAAAAAAAAAAGTTTAACAGGATAAAAATAGAAAAACGCCTGTGAACAGGAGTTTGACTACATATAAGGGAAATTTTGAGCTCAAAGAAAAAAGTATTTCCCAGACGTTTAAAGGAAGAAGGCAGGACACACACACAAACTTTTCACAAGACAAGACAATACAATACTATACTGAACTGAACTAGGGTGTTTTCCCTGTTTAAAAACTGAGCGAGCTTTCCCAGGGAAAATGTGATTGACATGAATGGGAACCAATTGTCTTCCCTTGGAGGTTTGAATGAACTCTGGTCCAATAAGAAGACAGTCCTTTGTCTGTACCTGACTGTGATATCCTACCGTGTAGCAATGATCACACTTGAGTTATTTCTTTGGCTAACTCTGCCGTTTATTCTGCAACACACATTATAGACTGAACATGGATTCTGCGCGGGGTTTTCACACTCTTGTTCTAATGTGTCCCCTTAATAGTAGTGCTGAACAATACAGGTAGTTCCCCCTAGAGGCATGTGCCAGTAATGTTTTAAATTAGACTTGCAGTCTACCACACTGACCAATAAAATGAAAGGGGGTATTGTCCAACAGAGACTGGCTGGTGATTGGCTGAGCCAGCCAGGTGACTAGAGTAAGTTCCTCAGAGGATAAACACATCTTAATAACAATGAAAATTCATTAACCCCTTGCACTCTGGTCAATTTCCCTAAAAACGCCAAAAAATAACGTACCCAAAGTAAATCAAAAGCTGTTCTTCAACCCTTTGCAGCATCTTCATGGGGTTGGTCTCATTTAAAAGAAAACACTGAATTTTTTGGCAAAACAGTCATAATCTCTCTAAATGCTCCTGCCACTGAGTAACAGTCATCTAAACATACTGAACTTGAAGAAAATAAATTTCGCCTGGGTGTTTTTTTGGATACAAATGCTTGCAAATTACACACAGCTGTCAGATCCGGGCTGGAAAATGCAACAGAAATGTAGAACCAAGTGTTATCCAGCTGAGGTCAAAATTTTGTAACAATACCACAAAAAATGAATATATTACATAGCTTTTTTCTTAGGTTGTTCCCAGGCGTTTTTGAACTGTGCCAAATAGTGCCAAATGGCACAGTTTGAAAAAACGTCTGTAACTTTTGAATGATTCAATATAGAAGCTTCATCTTGGGCTCTAATGAAAGGTGAAGGGCTGTGTGTGTGTGGGGGGGGGGTTGTTTATTCATTCATGAATGAATGAATGAACAAACAAGCCCCCACACACAAAGAAGCATGCCACGTAAAAAAGTGTGGCTTTTTTTTTTTTAAAAGAAAAAATAACCTACAGTGCAATAAAAATTATACTAAAATATCTGTAATGTAGAAGATAACAACTCCCCCCCCCCCGCTACAGAGGATGGACATTGTCCATCGACACATGATGGACGCGGTCTACTACGCACAGTTGTACTAAAATATCTGCAATAATATCTGCAATCCGCTACAGAAGAGTAGCGGGGGGGGGGGGGGGCGTTGTCCAGTCCGTGCGCCGCGGTACACGGTCCGTGTGCCGCGGTCTTCATGTTGCGATGACGCACAGTTGTAATTTACCGATCGGTCAAAAGTCATTTTGATTACAATTTTCAGGGATAAAGAATAATTTAGCTTATAACACTTACCTGTCCACAACAGCAGTGTCGCTGGCGAACTTCTCTTCCTCATTGTCAGACAAACATGACGCTGGTCCGCTTGTTACGGACTCATGGTTCTGGTCACGTGACCCGGTCAAACCATAATTCCATTATTGCGGTTTTGCGCTTCCATGATTGCGGTTTTGGTGAACGATTTGTCAAAACAAATAAGAACAGTAGTAAGAAAAAAAGACTGGCGAACGTGTGTGTGTCACCCAGCGGCTTACACAAAACAGATTTTACGCAAGGGACGCACGCTTTCGAACTTCTGTGCTTCAATTGGCTCACTGTATTCGCAGCCGTTGGTAGGCGGGTCCTTCTTGCTAGGTTTTCAGTCATTGGTTCTTCAAGGTTTCAGAAACCCAATTCAAGGCTCTTATTAGTCGAATGAGAGGTCATTCACATCTAAACCAATCAAAGCACTCCTTTGGCTTTCTGTTCGCGGCTGTGTCTGTAGTGGAAGAACGGAAATGCAGCTTTTTTTTTTCAGTGCGCACTGGGACACACAGTGTGCGTCCTAGGGCGCCCTCGTGCGCCCTAGGACGCAGAGACGTGACCGCCCGCAGTACACCGGAGTGCAAGAGGTTAATATACTTAATGTATAAAGTCTAAGCTAACTTCAGTGATTCATGACTAACTTCAGTGAGCAACTTTTATAACTTGTACTTTTATAATTAACAGACAGTAGAAGGAGGTTCATTTAAGCATTTTCCAAACATGCTATCACATTTAAACTCAAAGATTAATGAAATATTTCAAACCAGAAGGATATGTCAGCGTCCCACTTGATTTCCAGGGTGTCCTGAAAAAGAAAATAATCTGAGAATTGAGAGTTTTGTAACAAAGGAAGTAATTTCATTCATTAACCACTTGCGCTCCGTTGTTCCGCGGGCGGGCAAGTCTCTGCGTCCTAGGGCGCACGAGAGCGCACTCGTGCGCGCTCGGATGCATGATGCATGATATACTGATGATGGTGCAGATGGAGATGATGCTGGCCTCCAAGCGCCACTGAAAAAAAAAGCTGCAGACAGCCGCGAACAGATTAGTTCATCTGATTGACCTCTCATTCGACTAATAAGAGCCTTGAATTGGGTTTCTGAAACCATGAAGAGCCAATGAATGAAAACCTAGGAAGGGGGACCCGCCTACTGTGAATGCAGGAGCCAATTGAAGCACAGAAATTCGGGCTGGGTGAAGAGATATTTACTGTTGCAGCAGATGAAAACAAAGGATGCTGGACGAACCTGCTACAGACCCAGGCTCACCCAGCAGCATGGAGAACACCCACAAGTGGGACCTGCACTCATTCCAGCAGAATAGGATTAGGATTCTCTTCCGTCATCATAGACCGACGGAGGCCGACGACAAAGGTCGTAAATTATTCACCAAAACCGCAATATTGGAATTATGTTTTGATTGGGATCCACGAGCGGAGCAGCGTCGCGTTCGTCTGACAATGGGGAAGAGAAGTTCGCCAGGACGCTGCTGCTGTGAAGAGGTAAGGTGTTATAAGCTAAATTATTATCATCAATTGTCATCTCTCTGCGCCACACCAGTCGGCTGCCTTTTGCAACAGCGGCTCGATTCCGAGTTTTTTTTCCCCTTCCTCTCTCTTTTGATCACTTTTTTTTTTTCACCCCACTTATATCACGGACACACAGATCGTCCCAAATGTCTCCTGAGCTGGTGGACGGAGCCACTGTTTATAGCAGGATTCGATACAACAGGGAAGAGCTGCTAGCATTTAACCGCCACCCGGTCCCACTGGAAAAACTCGACATACCGAGAGAACTGAGGCGAAAACGCCGCGGCTGCCGGGCTGGAGTAAGGCGGAGGACAAAAAATATAAGGTACAGACCCTCCCTTCCATCTGTTGTCATGGGAAATGTACGGTCGATACTGGGAAAGTTAGATGAGCTAGCGGCTATCTCCCGTTATGATAGCACTTACCGGGAGTGCTCTCTCCTTTTGTTTACTGAGACGTGGCTAACTGAACTAGCAGCAGATGCTAACATTGAGCTGGAGGGTTTTCACATGATACGAGCTGACCGAACACCAGAGAGTGGCAAAACTAGGGGCGGTGGAGTGATAATGTATGTTAACAACAACTGGTGTAGACCGGGACATATCACTATTAAACAACGACACTGCAGCAAAGACATTGAGTTGCTAGCTGTTAGCATGAGGCCTACATATCTCCCGAGAGAACACTCACACGTGATCTGCATTGTTGTTTATGCAAATCCGACGGCGAACGCTGGGACAGCGCGTGACGTCATCCATTCAGTAACCAGCAGGCTGCAGACAGAACACCCAGATGCTCTTCTCCTCATCTCAGGCGATTTCAACCACGTTTCACTGTCTCCCATTCTGCCCACTTTCACCCAGTATGTCACATGCCACACTAGAGACAATAAAACATTGGATTTGTTCTACGCAAACACTAAGGAGGCGTACACCTCATCACAACTCCCCCCACTTGGGAGATCGGATCACAACTTGGTTCATCTCCGACCGGTGTACAAACCCCTAGTGCACAGACAACCTCCGGCCATGCACACTGTGGAGTTATGGTCTGAGGAGACAATGGACACTCTAAAGGACTGTTTTGAAGCCACTGCCTGGAAGCAGCTCTGCGATCCACATGGTGAGGACATCGATGGCCTCATTCACACCTTCACGGGCTACCTCAGCTTCTGTGTGGACAAATCCGTTCCCACCAAGACCATACGGCGTCACTCAAACAACAAACCCTGGATCAACCCTGAGATAAAAACACTTCTGAGAGAGAAGAAGAGGATCTTCAGGTCGGGGAACAGGGAGATGCTGAAGTCCGTACAGAGGGAGCTGAGGAGAAAGATCAGAGAAGGCAAGGACAGCTTCAGGAAGAAGATGGAGGACAAGCTGCAACAGAGCGACATCAGCGGGGTCTGGAGAAACCTCAAAACCATCTCGGGGCTCCAGAATACCTCCCCCCAGGCCACGGGGGGCAGGGAGTGGGCGAACAACCTGAATCTGTTTTTCAATAGATTTGACCAACCGCCCTCCCCCCTGTCTGCACAACAACCACTGCTGCCCCTAAGAAATCAAGTCCTGCTACCCACTCCCCACTCCACCGACACCCCCCCCCACTCCCAACACACAGCCCCCCATCCTGACCCTGACCAAGACCCAGGTGAGGACGGAGCTGAGGAAGATCAAGGCGAGGAAGGCGTCGGGACCGGACGGCATCAGCGCAAAGCTCCTCAAGTCCTGTGCAGACCAGCTGTGTGGGATTGTGACATATATCTTCAACATGAGCCTGAAACTGGGGAGGGTACCACAGCTGTGGAAAACATCTTGTGGGTACCTGTACCAAAAACTTCCCACCCCAAAGACCTGAACAGCTTCAGACCGGTGGCCTTGACGTCCCACTTGATGAAGACCCTGGAGAGACTGCTCCTTGCTCATCTCCGCCCCCTGGTGGAACCAGCGATGGATCCACTCCAGTTCGCCTACCAGCATGGCATTGGGGTGGAGGATGCGGTGATCTTCCTCCTTCACCGTTCTCTGTCCCACCTGGAGAAGCCCGGGAATATGGTGAGGATCATGTTCTTTGACTTCTCCAGTGCTTTCAACACCATCCAACCGATGATCCTGAAGGACAAGCTGCTGCGCGCAGGGGTGGACCAGCACCTGTCATCATGGATCCTGGACTACCTCACGAACCGGCCTCAGTTTGTGAGAACCCGGGACTGTGTTTCCGACACGATCATCAGTAGCACGGGGGCCCCCCAGGGAACGGTGCTGGCTCCCTTCCTGTTCACTCTTTATACTGCAGACTTCTCACACAACACAACACATTGCCATCTACAGAAGTTCTCTGATGACTCTGCGATCATTGGTCTCATCTCCAGCGGAGATGAAGCTGAGTACAGAGGGCTTATCCAGAACTTTGTGGACTGGTGCCATCGGAACTGCCTCCAGATCAACGCGAGGAAAACTAAGGAGCTGGTGGTGGACTGCCGCAGGCATGGGCAGCCCCTCACAGCACCAGTAAATATACAGGGAACAGACATCGAGATGGTGACATCCTACAAGTACCTGGGTATTCATCTGAACAATAAACTAGACTGGTCACACAATACTGACGCACTCTACAAGAAGGGACAGCGCAGGCTGTTCCTGCTGAGGAGACTCAGGTCTTTTGGTGTACAAGGGGCGCTGCTGAAGTCATTCTATGACACGGTGGTGGCATCAGCCATCACTTTTGGAGTGGTCTGCTGGGGCAGTGGCATTACTGCAGCCGATAGGAAGAGACTGAACAAACTGATTAAGAAAGCTAGCTCTGTCCTGGGGCAACGCCTTGATCCGATGGAGGAGATAGGAGAGAGAAGGACGGTGGCTAAACTGTCATCTCTGCTGGAGTCCGAGTTCCACCCTATGCAGGACATACTGGATGCACTGAGGAGCTCATTTAGCAGCAGACTACATCATCCCAGGTGCACAACCGAGAGGTTTCGTAGGTCCTTCCTACCAACGGCTGTCAGACTGTACAACCTAAGCAGGGCTGCTCGCAGAGATAGCAAAAAGACGTAACAAACTAATAGTTTTTTTTGAATGCAAAAGATGCAATAGACTTACACAATGGTCCTCTCCGGCATACAACTAGGAACATACCGGTCGCTATGGAGGGTGAGAATATGTATGGGCACATAATCATACCATGTAGGATAACTAAATAGACGGTTATGCTGTTTCATCCCACCTAGCAACAATGCTCTGCACTGTGTGTGTTTATATATTTACATATTTATTCCATCTAGCTACAATGCTCTGCACTGGGTGTGTTTATATTTATATATCTGTATATTTATTCCATCTAGCTACAATGCTCAGCACTGGGTGTGTTTATATTTATATATCTATATATTTATTCCATCTAGCTACAATGCTCCGCACTGTGTTTTTATATATCTACATATTATTCCATCTAGCTACATTGCTCCGCACTGTGTGTGTTTATATACTTGCATATTTATTCCACCTAGCTGCAATGCTCCGTACTGTGGGTGTTTATATATTTACATATTTATTCCATCTAGCTACAATGCTCTGCACTGTGTGTTCATATATTCATATATTTATTCCATCCAGCTACAATGCTCTGCACTGTGTGTCTGTGTGTGTGTGTGTGTGTATATATATATTTTGTAGTAATATGTACATATGTATATTAGCTGCTCTTGCTTGCTTGTTTTTTTTTTTTCTTGCCTTCTGATTGTTGCTCTGAGTGTTGCTATCCCTGTGTTGTTGCAATCCTGGAATTTCCCCGTTGTGGGACTAATAAAGGCTTATCTTATCTTATCTTATCTTATCTTATTATTTTTCCCTGAAAACTGCAATCCAAAAATGACTTTTGACCGATCGGTAACTTACAACTGTACCGCGCACGAAGTACGAAGTGCGTGCGCCGCGATAAACGGTTCATTTGCCGTGTTCGGACCGTGAACGCCCCCCCCCCCTGCTGCAGAAGAGGAGCGGGGGGGTGGCGTTCACGGTCCGAACGCCCCCGGTCTGCGGGGGGAAGCATATGAGTCTATTCCATCATGTAGCGATGGCCGTCTTCTGTAGCGAGGGGGGGGACAACCCCCCCCCCCCCCTCACACACACACACAGTAGCGAGGGGGGGGGAGCCGCTGTGACAGCGTTGCTGTGGAAACATGCAAGGAGTGTAATCCGTCATGTAGCGAGGGCCGAACTCCGTCCTTTGTTGCGGGGGGGGGGACAACCCCTCCCCACACACACACACAGACACAGCCCTGAGTGTGACCTTTCATTAGAGCCCAAAATGAAGCTTCTACATTGAATTATTCAAAAGTTACAGACGTTTTTCCAAACTGTGCCATTTGGCACAATTTGGCACAGTTCCAAAACGCCTGGGAACAGCCTGAGAACAAAGCTGTGTAAAATATTTATTTTTTGTGGTATTGTTACCAAATTTGGATCTCAGCTTGATAACACTTGGTTCTACATTTCTGTTGCATTTTCCAGCCGGATCGGACAGCTGTGTGTTATTTGCAAGCATTTGTATCCAAAAAAACACCGTGGCCAAATTTATTTTCTTCAAGTTCAGTATGTTTAGATGACTGTAACTCAGTGGCCAGAGCACGTAGAGAGATCATGTTTTTTTTTTGCCAAAAAATTCAAAGTGTTTTCTTTTAAATGAGACCAACCCCATGAAGATGCTGCAAAGGGTTGAATAACCGCTTTTGATTTACTTTGGGCACGTTTTTTTTTGGCATTTTTAGGAAAATTGCCCGAAGTGAAGGGGTTAATCTCAGTTCAGCTGGTAGAGTCAAAAGCAAACATATTCCAGAATTGTCAACCGGGGGTAATGTTGAGCTGTGGATAATTCCTAGTGACTGGAATGCAGTCCCATGAGTCTGTGATGTGTCAAAGAGTGGTTAACACATAAAACTGGCTGATTGATGATGGCAAACTAATCCGTTCTTGGCACAAAAATGGGACCCTTATCGACCTGTTACAAAGGAATGTTATTTCAAATGGGGGTGCTTAAATGAAGAAAAACAATTCTTGACCAGTATTTTTGGGTGAAACAATTTCTTTAAGGTGAAGAGTAATTTTACTGATGAGCCAAAGGAAGTTGATGTTACATCACGACAGCGCTTACATCGGAGATCTTGGTCATATGCCCGGCCACTGCATCTCTTGTGCACCCATCTCAAGCAATCACTGCAAAAGACGGAGCCATGGCCAGCGCCGGTGAGAGACACACAGCACATGGATACTTGCTGGACTTCTGGAGAACATCCAGGCCTGGGCCGGAGATCATGATCTTTGTCTTTCCAGTGTTTACACAGAATCCTATGGCCTCCATGCCATTCTTCCAATGGACTAGCTTCACAAGTATCTCCCACAGCATCTCTGCGATGATGATCAGGTCATTGGCATACAGGATCTCCCAGGGACAACTAGTACAGAACTCACAAGACAGCGCTTCCAGAACAATGATAAAAAGAAGTGGGCTCAGACAGGAGCCCTGGTGCACACCCACCTTAACCTCAAACTCCTTGCATAATCCATCACCAATGCATACTCTGCTACGGCCGTTCTCATACATGCACTAAGTGAGTTGTACAAGCCACTCCTCCACACGGAGTTTCCTCATGGCCCACCAGATGACTCACCTGGGGACTCAGTCAAATGCCTTCCCCAGGTCAACAAAAGCCATGTACAGGTTTTTTTTGTTTTTTTTTTGACACTGAGGTACTTCTCCTGTAGCTGGCACACAATGAAGATGCCGTTTGTTGTTCCACAACCAGGATGCGCAGAGGTTTGTGCCCCAACTCCGATGTTTCCAGCAGTGCCATGAGGGCTCTGTGGTCTGTCCGCAGCGTGAAATGCTGTCCATATCAGGTTCAGGTTCAGGTTACTTTATTTGTACCTGTAGGTAGATTTGTTTTGCAGTCAGGTGACATCCATATTTACAAACCACAATTACATTCAACATGAACACAAACACAGGCACACATGAAGCTGACTATAAACACGATAAAAGTACTCAAGGCTCCACCAATCAGAACAAAGGACAAAGATAAGATAAAAAACAAAGAGATAAGAGAGAAGGGTCATATTAAAAAGTTAAAGTTTAGTCAAAGAGGTTAAAAACTCAAAAGTCTAAAACCCAGTAAAAGATTTAGAACCCAAATAAAAAACCTACAAAAACAAGCAAATATAAAATACAATTAATAAATAGGTAACTAAATTATGTCCAATATGCGTGTGCATGCGTGTGCATGCATGTGCCTGCATTCACATGCCCAAACGCACACCAGTGCCTCTCTTTCTCCCACTGAGTACTTCTGCTTGGCCGATGTGAGTGACCTTGAGGCGAACATCACTGGGTGCTCAGTTCCTCCTTGCGGTTGCAACAAAACAGCTCCTACTGATTTGCTGGAGGCATCATACGTCATGAAGGTGGGTCATTGTGGGTCGAAGTGGCCGAGCACCAGTGGGGAGGTGAGCTGTTTTTTCAGTTTGCTGATGGCGGCAGAGCACACTGGGGTCCACACCCAGGGTGCATCTTGCTTCAGGAGAGCGTGCAGTGGCTCTATTGTCGCCGAGTACTGGGGAATGATGCGTAAACACTACTTGTTCTGAGGTACATACACAGTCGTAGGTTGTCCATCTTCTTCTTTGGCACCACCAAGTTTGAGATCCAGGGAGATGCCTCGACCCCTTCAATGATGCCGGCATCTAACAGCTTCTGCAGCTCTGCTGTGATGTCATCCCATAGTGCAAGGGGTAACCGACGGAGAGGCTGAATTTCCAGGGACACCGTTGGGTCAATGAGCAGTCATTGGTTGAAAGAGGTGAGGCAGCCCAGCCCTGTGAAAAGTGCTGGCCAACGGTGATGCTAGGATAAGGCGACTGTCAGAACGGAAA
The DNA here is from genome assembly GCA_020510985.1 of Pholidichthys leucotaenia. Taxonomy (NCBI): domain Eukaryota; kingdom Metazoa; phylum Chordata; class Actinopteri; order Cichliformes; family Pholidichthyidae; genus Pholidichthys; species Pholidichthys leucotaenia. The sequence goes on from CM035839.1 coordinate 242,249,986, forward strand.
CGCCCACTGGGTCGGTGATGGAGAAACCCAGCTCGCTGATCAGATCAATGCCCAGCAGATCGGCCCCCTTGCGTGTCACCTCTAAAATAAATGAAGGAATGGCCTTGGAGCTGTATTGCATGGCAAAACTTACTGTTCCCACCACACCTATTTTGGCATTGCCAAAACCAAACAAGTCCTCCACATCCGAAGAGATTGTCTTCCTAGGGAACAGTTTCCTGACCATAGGCATGCTCAGGAGGGACCTCGAGGCCGCTGTGTCCAGCAGCAGTAGCATGTCAACACCATCCAGTTCCACTTTGCACCACCTGAATGGCCGGTTTTTCGCACCGAGTGAATGGCGGCTTAGCCGGGTGAGAGGGCAGTTGCATCTGTGATGGAAATATAGTAAAGACTCCAACTGGAGAGGCAAAGAAACCGGGTCAGGGTCACCAGCGGCAGTGGAGCCCGGTGAGGCGAGTTCAGGTGCAGCTGACGGCTGCACTTGGGTCTCCCCACCAAGAGCCAGGCAAGATCTCTCCAACACAGAAACAACAAAAACAAAGGAGAGCACTTGCCTGAACTCGAGCTCCATCTCCATCTAGGACTCCATCGAGCCATACGATGGTTTCTCGGGCCCGGCCCTCTGGAGGTCCAGCTTGAACTCTGCTGTGGTGGCCCCTGCAGCAGGCATGGTGGTCGATGCAGGCCCGAGACCCCCCAGTGAAGTGGCCCACGCAGGTGGCTCGCCCGGCGTGGACACACGAGGCCGGCTTCCTGCTGGCACTGGAACCTGATCTGCTGAGGCCAGCGGACGCTTCATCATTGGCACAGGCTTCAGTTCGGTTGCAGCGCTCCAGCGTTCCAGCATTCCAACGCTCCAGCGTTCCAGCCCCGCAGCCACCAGGCCCTCCAGGGCTGCAGGCTCCTCAAACGTCCGGTGTCTTAATCCTGGGGCCAGTGGACACTCAGGGGGCAAAGGAGAAGACACGGAGAGAGCAGGTAAAAGGTGTGTAGCTGCAGCAGGCGGTGAGGACTCAGAGGACTGCACCGGAGTGCAAGAAGGCACTGCTGTAGAAGTCTTCTCCCTCGGCAAAGGAGGGGCTGCTGACAAGGAGGTGGAGGAGTTCTTCCGGCGGTCCAGAGCTGGATGATGACATCTTGGAGCTGGTAACAAGGGAGCTGGAGCCGGAGCTGGTGAACAGGGAGGGGAGAAGGACGTCTGCCACGGAGCGTGCCTCTGAGTAGGCTTCGGTCCCGCTGCAAGTGGCCCCATCGTCAGCCCAGGGAACGACCACTGAAGGGAGGAGACCATGGACAGTAGTTCCACGAATTGGGGATACTTCCACAAGCTGGGAGGTGCCTCCACAATCAACACCACTCCATTTACGCATTCCCAGGTCTTCTTTGGTCTGCGGGCATTGAGAGCTTCATCCACAAAACTTGAACCACAAACCACAGCAGCTGGGTCTCTTACTGGCTGTGGTCTTCTGTCATAAATTGCCCCTTGGGGAAGAGAGAAAAGACCCAGGCACTCATCTGCAGTTTGTGATATTTATTCAAGGAAAACATAACATATTAAATGCACAACAAAACAATAAGCCACAGAGAGAATATTTTTTTGCAAATATTTATTTATTTATTTGAATGGAGATTTAATATTTCATTTATTGAAAATGTCATGGATGGCCCTCACGAGCCATCAATAAGACGCCACATATCAACTGGTGAGTTTGCACAGTTTATTAAAGGAAAGGATAATGACAAAATAACGAGCCACGGGGGGCTAAAACACACTATAACTAATACTCAGTCTATGACACGGAGGAAGAGATACATAATGAAACACACTTACAATAAAGGACAAGGATGAAAGGTAGATGACGTCTGAGCAGGAAGCTCGGCGAGGGATGCTCGACGATGTCAGACGAGGGATAGTTTGACGAGACTGCTGCAACGTTTCGCCCTCAGCTGCCCTCTTAAATAGGGCTCAGGGTGGAACAGCTGATGAGGCGATTGTTAATGTAGCTCAGAGGCGCCGACAGCCGGAAGCCCCTCCGAGCGCTGTCACAATAAAAGCTCGGAGAGCCATAGGGAACACACACACACACCAGATGGGAGGAAAATACTACATGGCGTGAGCGCGGACGGAATTGGCGCTTGAACCACAACAGTACTCCCCCCTGAGGCGGAGAACTCCGGACGCCGTATGACACCCCAGCCCCCACCACCACCACCACCACACCCAGGGTGGGAGGATGGGGGAAAGGCCTGGAGGGTGAGAACCAGAAAAGACCAAAAAACAAAACAAAACACCAAGACGATGACACGGGAAAACACAGGGAACAAGCGAAGCAATTACAGAGCATGGTAAAAAACAAAAAAAAAACAAAAAAAAAACAACACAACACTCCATAAAGCACTTATGGTACATAGACAGGACAAAAAATGCAAATAACAGAAGGAGGCCTATAACTAAAATACACAGGCCCATGAGACACAATGTGGCAGACACAAATCATCCCTCAGACAGGGAGGGGAGAAGGAAAAAAGCACGCTAAACAGTGGCGAATACACAGGTCCAAATAGAGCAAATGACAATACACCCGAGTGACCTTAATATTTAATGGAAATAAGAAACTCACAGGGATGACGGCAGGCAGGGTCCAATGAAACAGAAACAGTTCTGGTGGTCTCCCTGCGTCCAATGTCCAAATAGTCAATAAGGGGGGAAAGGGAACGTTCGGGCGGCCTACCCCAGTCCCAGGCCTGGAAAAACAGGATCTCTGGCGGCCGGTCGAGGTCACCAAGCAGACAGTCCAGTTGGTCGGGTAGGCAGTCCTTCAAGCGGCCGACCCGCATCGCTCAGCCACCAGAACCGCAGGGGAGAAAACGATAACGGCTTCTCTGTAGAGGGGAATAGTGAGGGAGAGCCGGGCCGAATATGAGGAACCCCAACAGCACCCGGTGGAGAAGGCTTGGGGGAAAGACAAGGGACCAGCCCGGCATCGCTCAGCGAAGGATCTGCAGCTCCACCTCCGAACGTCACCAGGAGAGGCGCTGTCCTCCTATTGGACCCCAGGTGAGCCCTAGCTGCACCCACGATGGGAACCGATCGGATTGCGGCAGCACCCACGATGGACCCCAACTGGGTCGCGGCAGCACCCACGAAGGACCCCAACTGGGTCTGAACAGCTCCATGGACGACCACCAACCCCGAACCCGGAACCTTCAGCGCTGGAACCAGGACCGACTCATCACTGGCGACCCTGGGAGAAGGCTCAGGAGAGGGAACAGAACCGGAGTCAGGATCACCGGTAGCGACAGAACCCGGCGAGACAAGTTCGGATGCAGCGGACAGCTGCACCCGGCTCGTCTCCCCGAGAGACAGGCAAAAATGCTCCAAAGAAGAAAGAAAGAAGACAACATAGAGCACTTGCCTGATCTTGAGTTCTGTCGCCGTCCAGGACTTTGGCGTTCCGGGCTCAGGACAAAGAAGGACTTCTTCTGGCTCCCACTCAGCTACGGCGGGCTCCGCAGCCAGCATGATGTTTTCCGCAGTCTGAGAACCCTCCAACGCTGACATCCACGCCGACGACTTGCACGGTGTGGTGGCAGGGAATCCTCAACCTGCTGGATCGAACCACTCACCGATGGTGACCCGGGGACGTTTCGTCGTCGGCGCAGGCTCCACACTGCAGTCCACTCTCCTCCTCTGCCCATGACGTGGCTGTGGGGCTGGAACCAGGCTCTCCAGGATCGCAGGCCCCCTCCCCGTCCGGCAACGTAGGCCTGATGTCGTGGAACGCTCAGCGGAGGGAGACACAGAGGCAGCAGGTTCAATGTTAGAGGCTAAAGCAGGTGGTGGGAGCTCGGGGGACTGCGAACCCCAAACTCCACCCCCAGGAGTCAGACAAGGCAAATCACAACAACGAGGAGAAGAATGAAATTGCACTTGCCTGTTCCCCGGAGGGCCGATGGTGCCTGCTGTAGCGGGCGAGAGTTCTTCCCTCTCCCCTCCAGATGGTGACGGCAGGCCCCTTGGGAAGATGAGGAGGAGCCGCTCGCGATGGATCGCAGACGGGCCTCACCAAAGCAGGACTTGTGGCCCTCACAGCAGCCGGAGATGATGTCGAGGAGGAGGGGGTGACAGCCGAGGCGATCCGGGCACGAGGAGCTGACGGGACAGCAGGGACAGATGACCTGGGGGATGCAGCTGCGGGGATTCCCTCCTGACGTGACATAGGAGAAACAGCTGACTGGGAGGCTGAGTCCCGCTGACGACCCGGAACTGGATCCGGACGGAATTCTCACTGAGGCCTATTCGGGGCATGGCGACAACGTGTGCTGGCTGATGGTGAGTCGTAGATGGGACCAGGAACACATGGCACCTGGGCTGGACGGGTGACAGGAGCTGAATCCCGAGGCGAGGAGCGGGGATGCCTCTCTGTCGGCCTCCTGCCGGGGTTCCCCTCCAGTCCGCGGGTCTCCCCCCTCATCGGGGACGCCGTACTCGGGGGAGAAGGAGAAGGTTCCTTGGCCGCCTTTTCAATCAGCTCACGCTGAGCCACAATCCTTGTCACCCTCTCCTTTCCTTCCGGGAAAGAGGTAAGGTGATATTTTAATAAGGACCTCTGGGCAAGAAACAAGTAGTTATGTGCCGCGTGGGTGGGCATGAGGAGACAGGCCTTGGCCAGGTAGCCATCGATCTCCTGTAACCACTCAGGGCAAAACCCACGCTCGAGAGTGGACATACTGATTCCACACAAACCCTAGCAAAGGGAAAAAAATCCAGCCTATGGCAAACTCACAGCATCAGGCGTCTCAGTCTGGCGGCAGTCTACTGTCATGGATGGCCTTCATGAGCCATCAATAAGACGCCACATATCAACCAGTGAGTTTGCACAGTTTATTAAAGGAAAGGATAATGACAAAATAACGAGCCACGGGGGGCTAAAATACACTATAACTAATACTCAGTCTATGACATGGAGGAACAGATACATAATGAAACACACTTACAATAAAGGACGAGGATGAAAGGTAGATGACGTCTGACCAGGAAGCTTGGCGAGGGATGCTCGACGATGTCGGACAAGGGATAGTTTGAACGAGACTGCCGCAACGTTTCGCCCTCAGCTGCCCTCTTAAATAGGGCTCAGGGTGGAACAGCTGATGAGGCGATTGTTAATGCAGCTCAGCTGTCAGAGCCTCAGATCTGACAGCCGGAAGCCCCTCCGAGCACTGGCACAATAAAAGCTCGGCAAGCCATAGGGAACACACACACACACCAGATGGGAGGAAAATACTACATGGCCCGAGCGTGGTTGAAATCGGCGCTCGAACCATGACAGAAAAACCAGTTTTTTCATATTTTTGCAAAAAAAATTTGTATTTTGAACATGTTTATTTTTTTATGGAAACTGCCCATTTTTTGTCATTGATTTTTACATAATTAATGATGAAGACCATGGTCCATGTGCTTGTTGATAATTTTGTAAAAATCTATGGGGTATTAAATGTAAATAACCCTATGTACATTTCTTCATTTGCTTATATTTTATTTTGGAGCTTATTACTTTTATGTACTATCAGTTACAGTTAGCTTCCTGTTTGATATTCGGTGCTTTTATTTTGAAGGAACTTCCGGTTATAACCGTTAGCGTGAGCAAACTAACGGCGGCAAAAGACGGGGAAGAAAAGGTTGTGACAAAAAATAAAACGTATTTGTTATTAGCAGCCCCCTTGATAGAGGCACAAGCTCTTAAGGTGAATTTGAGGGTTTACTGCCATTAAACCTATAAAATCATCAGTAAAGTGTCATCCTTCATTCGGGGGGGGGGTATGCTACAGTAAGAGCTTACCTCCGGGAGAGGTGAAGGCCTGTCGCCTGGTCGAGGCCAAGAGGAGACGCTTCACCCAACGTGCTACAACGAGCTGCCCGCGATTTCAAGGAACGGCACGGAAACGGCGTGGAGCAGCGAGCTGCAGCAATGGTCTAAGGATACGGTGACAAGCAATTGCTCTCAAAATGGAAGATAATAAATCAGTACAGATAAATGAAAAGGAACAACGAGAGGAAACAGTTAATGAAACGTTACCAAGGCGATCAGAAAGGCCTAGTGTGCCTACAGAGAAAATGCTGTTATATCAGAAGGATGAACAGACTAAAAGAGAGAAAAGGCTGTTAACTATCTATGAACATTGGAAAGGTCAGGTCAGAATTTACAGAGCAGACCTCAAAAGTGAGCTGTCAGATTCACAGTTAGCAGAAATGGCTGATGATATTGAAAGGACAGTAAATGACATGACAAAAGCATACAGTGAACTAAGAGAGCATAATGCACCATCCCATGTCATAAGGCGTAAAATGGACTCCTGTGAATCTGTAACAAAAGACATTATGAAAATCATTTCAGAGCGTTTGGCAGCCATAGATGAATATGATGCAGATAGAGAAAAGCAGCGCCTCCATCAGCTCTTAACTTATGACCATGCTAAGTCCATTTTTGGCACTTCATCACAGTCCAGTTATCACTCTGAAGCAAGCATCGCTGCCAAAAGTATTAATGCAGCTGCAGAATTAGCTGCTAAGGAAGCTCAGTATAAAATCACACAAGAGGAAATCAAACAAAGGGAAAAATTAAGAGAAATGGAAGAGAAACACAGGAGAGAACTGGATGCACAAAAGTTTGAACTAGAGCGCTTACAAGCAGAAAAGGAAAGGCAAGCTGCACGTGCAAAATTAGAGATTTATGACAAGGAATTGAAAGTTGATACGGACAGTCAATGTATGTTACAGAACAATGGGACTTCTCCTGTCAACCAAAGCTTTGCACAACCAGCCCCATTGCTCTCCACAGGTTCATACCACCCGCTCATGCAACAATATGCATCCCTTCCTGTCAACTATTCTGTGCAACAACCACACTCTCAAGTTGTTTCTCCATCGCCTCCCACAGACATTTCCCAGCTGGCTAAAGCTATCCAAGACAGCATAGCTGTAAACAGAATCCCAGTGCCAGTGCCTATTGTGTTCAGTGGAGATCCCATCACCTATATCGAATGGAAGGCTTCCTTCAGCTCACTGATAGACTGCAAAGGTATATCTCCTGCTGATAAACTGCACTTGTTAAAAAGGTATATTACTGGCCCAGCACTTAAATGCCTTGAGGGCACATTTTATCGTAGCGACGAAGAGGCATACAAAGATGCCTGGAAAAGGCTTGACCAACGTTATGGTCAGCCTTTTGTTGTTCAAAAGGCATTCAGAGACAAACTGTCGAAGTGGCCTAAAATCCACTCAAAGGATGCAGAAGGGTTACGGACATTTTCTGATTTTCTCACAACCTGTCTCCAAGCAACACCACATGTAAAGGGCTTAGAGATACTGAGTGACTGTGAGGAAAACCAAAAGTTATTGCAAAAGGTTCCAGAATGGCTCGCAACACGTTGGAATCGTCAGGCCACAGTTGCTGTCCTGGAAGGTAAAGATTTCCCCTCTTTCAAGGATTTTGCAGAGTTTGTAGCACTCGAGGCGGAAATTGCATGTAATCCGGTGACTTCTTCCTATGCACTCCATTCATGCAGCTCATCTCTGGAAAAAGGACATGCAAAAGAGATTAAACCAAACAGATTTGCAACCCAAGTCTTTACAACACAAGCTACAGCACATGCGGATAAAGCAAAGTTAAATGACACAAAGTTAAAGGTACCCTGCATGTTCTGCAAAGATGAAAGGCATCAGTTGTCAAAGTGCCCAAGCTTCTCAGAAAAGTCACTAGACGACAAACGGACATTTGTAAAGGACAATAAACTGTGCTACGGGTGCTTAAAGGTGGGCCACAATGCCAAAGACTGTCGTCATCGCCACACATGTGACACTTGCAAAGGACGACACCCCACTTGTTTGCACAATGAGAATCACAAGGCAAATGAAAGACCTCAGAGCTCCACAAACGTTACACCAACCACAGAAAATGATACTATGGCAGCCACAGCTCTGAACGTCACAAAGGTGGGTCAATCAGGTAGTACCTCCATGATTGTTCCTGTGTGGGTTTCCACTACCCAGAGACCTTCTAAAGAGCAGTTAGTGTATGCTTTATTAGACACACAAAGTGAAACTAACCAGTTACAAGCAGACTCTCATCCAGTTAATCTAAAACTAACCACAATGCTGGGAGTTCACATGACAGTCAAAAGTCAGAGAGTACCAGGGTTACGTGTGAGAGGTTACAACTCAGATGTTTGTATTGACCTTCCGCCCTCTTACACAAAGGACTATATTCCGTTTAATTATGACAACATACCCACGAACGAAACTGCAAAGCAATGGCCCCATCTGTCAGAGATTGTTGATAAGATACCTCCTCTTCTGAGCTGTGATGTTGGACTACTTATTGGATTTAACTGTTCCAGAACTCTAGCTCCAAAACAGGTTCTACTTGGAAAGGACAATGAGCCATTTGCAATCCAGACAGAGCTGGGGTGGAGCATTGTCGGTGGCTCCACATCAGAGTCAAATGAAACTGAAACAAGTCTGTGCCACAGAGTCATGGTAAAAGAACTACCTCCTGTAACACCTATGGATGTTATCAAAGTTCTTGAGTCTGATTTTAAGGATGCAAAGGCAAGCGACAAAATAGTCTCACAAGAGGATCTCATTTTTCTAGACAAACTCAAGGAAGGAATAAAGAAAAATGCACAAGGATACTGTGAGATGCCTCTTCCATTCAAACAAAGGCCACACTTATCAGACAACAAAAGGCTTGCAGAAATTAGACTCGAACACTTAAAACGAAAGTTCAACAAGGATGAGAAATACAAAAGGGACTATGTTGCATACATGAATGACATAATTGAAAGAGGAGACATCGAAGAAGTACATAACGAAGGAATACAAGGTGAACAATGGTACATCCCGCACCACGGGATTTACCATCCCAAAAAGCCCACAAAACTGCGTGTCGTATTCGACTGTTCAGCTAAACACAACAGAACAAGTCTCAATGATCATCTCCTCCAAGGGCCTGACTTAATAAACAATTTGACTGGCATTCTCTTGAGGTTTAGGCAGCATTCTATTGCTTTAATGTGCGATATAGAAAAAATGTTCCATCAGTTTCACGTCGATGAAGGGGACAGGGACTATCTGCGTTTCCTCTGGTGGAAAAATGGTGATACAAGCACACAACCTCAAACCTACAGAATGAAGGTACACCTTTTCGGTGCGGCATCGTCTCCAGGCTGTGCAAATTACGGACTGAAATATTTGGCCAAAGAGCACTGTGTCTTGTACCCAGCAGGTTCACAGTTCATGGAGAAAGACTTTTATGTCGATGATGGAGTTACAAGCACAAACACAGTGGAAGGAGCAATACAGTTGGCACAAGAGGCCAGAGAAATCTGCAGCAAAGGTAACCTCCGTCTTCACAAGTTCATTTCTAATGATCTCACTGTTTTGCAAAGTATCCCTCCATCTGAATGTGCTGTAAACACAAACATAAGGGACTTAACATTCAAAGACATGCCACAAGAAAGAGCACTAGGCATCCAATGGAACATTGAAAAGGACTGTTTCAAGTTTGACAACACACTAAAAGTACAGCCAGCCACACGCAGAGGCATTCTGTCCACTGTTGCGTCAATATATGACCCGCTTGGATTCTTAGCGCCATATGTACTGAACGGAAAGAGAATCTTGCAAGAAATGTGCCAACACGGTATCGGATGGGACGACCCCCTACTGAACACACTCAAGCCAAGGTGGGAGAGTTGGCAAAGTGACTTTGTAAATCTAGAAAAATTAAACATACCTCGTTGTTATCTACCCGCTAGTTTTGGTGAGCCTAAAGAAATAGAGTTGCACCACTTTTCAGATGCAAGCTCAAGTGGATATGCACAATGTAGCTATCTGAGAGCTAAAAACGCTAAAGATGAGATTCACTGCTCTCTGGTAATAGCAAAAGCGCGAGTTTCTCCTACTAAACTCACCACGATCCCCAGACTTGAACTCACAGCAGCTGTAGTTTCAGTCTCAGTCAGTAACATGTTACGGGAAGAACTGTGTTATGATGTGAAAGAATATTTCTGGACTGACTCAAAGGTGGTACTGGGTTACATAAATAATGATGCACGTCGTTTCCACACTTTTGTAGCTAACAGGGTCCAAAAGATTAGACAAAGTACAAGCCCTCAGCAATGGTTTTACGTGCCATCAGAAGTGAACCCAGCCGACAGTGCTTCAAGGGGTCTAACTGTCAATGAGTTAATTAAGTCTAGCTGGTTCACTGGCCCCACCTTTTTGTGGAAAAATGAACTGCCCACACCACAAACTGTTGAGCCGGATCTATCCATAGGAGATCCAGAAGTCAGAAAAGTACAGACAATGTTAACTAAAGTCACAAACACTGCGAGTCTTGCTGAACGTCTAAGTAAGTTCTCGTCATGGTCCAGAGCAATCAAAGCTGTAGCACATCTTATAAGAAGGGCTAAACATATCAAGTCAAATGCACCAGCTACAGTGAGTGAACAGGAAAATGCTGAACTTGTGATCATTTGTGATGTGCAGCATCAAGCATACAAACAAGAAATAAAACTGTTGAACAAAGGAAAACAGCTCCCACGTCACAACAAACTGTTTAAACTGGACATTTTCATGGACACAGATGGTCTCCTCAAGGTGGGAGGGAGACTTCGACATTCACCAACAAGTGACACCTTCAAACATCCAATCGTGATCCCAAAGGATCACTGTGCAGCTAAGCTCATAATATCTCACTGTCATAACAAGGTAAAACACCAAGGAAAGGGATTTACCATAAATGAAATCAGATCTAGTGGCTACTGGATTCCAGGAATGAGTAAAACAGTTGCTTCATACATCGGTCAGTGTGTGACCTGCCGCAGACTCCGCAAAGCTCCAGAGGGTCAGAGGATGAGTGACCTACCTCCACAGCGCTTAGAGCCCTCTCCTCCCTTCACACACTGCGGCATGGACTGTTTTGGCCCGTTTGTGACAACAGAAGGAAGGAAACAACACAAACGGCATGGACTCTTATTTACTTGCTTTTGCTCTCGTGCCATCCACATCGAGCTATTAGAGGACTTGTCTACTGATGCATTCATTAACGCATTAAGGTGTTTCATTTCAATCAGAGGTGCAGTTAGACGAATCCAATGTGACCAGGGAACAAACTTTGTTGGCGCTCAAAATGAGTTTAAAGCAGCCTTAAATGAACTAGACACTCAGAAACTAAGTACTTACTTATCCGAAAGACAATGTGACTTTGTGATGAATGCACCCCACTCCAGTCATGCAGGGGGAGTGTGGGAGCATCAGATAAAGACTGTCAGAAGTGTACTGAATACCACTCTGTCACTTGCTCATGGTAGACTCAATGATGCTTCATTAAGGACTCTATTCTATGAAGCCATGACTATAGTCAACAGCAGACCCCTAACTACAGATAACGTGAACAACCCTGACAGCTTAGAACCACTTACGCCCAATCACCTGCTCCACATGAAATCCAACGCACCGTTGCCCCCACCTGGCACGTTTCCAAAGGAGGACCTATATGGCAAAAAGAGATGGCGCCGCGTGCAGTTCCTTGCAGAGCAGTTCTGGAGCCGCTGGAGACGGGAATATGTTCACAACATCATTTCAAGGCAAAAATGGCATTCACCAAAAAGGAATCTAAAAGTAGGTGATGTTGTGTTAGACATGGATGAACTAGCGCCCAGAGGTGAATGGAGACTTGCAAGAGTTTTAGAGACTGTTAGTGGAAAAGATGGACTTGTGCGAAGAGCAAAGATTTCGCTTGGAGAAAAGAGACTAAATAACAAAGGTCAACGCTCTAGTGAGCTATCAGTTGTAGAGCGTCCAGTACAAAAACTGGTGTTGTTGTTAAAAAGTTCTTAAGGCGACCTCTTTATATGGGTTCTTTTGCTTGAGAAAATTATTTGTTGATGTTCTTATGGAACCCAAACACTCATAATTTTGGTGGGAGTGTAAATAACCCTATGCACATTTCTTCATTTGCTTATATTTTATTTTGGAGCTTATTACTTTTATGTACTATCAGTTACGGTTAGCTTCCTGTTTGATATTCGGTGCTTTTATTTTGAAGGAACTTCCGGTTATAACCGTTAGCGTGAGCAAACTAACGGCGGCAAAAGACGGGGAAGAAAAGGTTGTGATAAAAAATAAAACGTATTTGTTATTAGCAGCCCCCTTGATAGAGGCACAAGCTCTTAAGGTGAATTTGAGGGTTTACTGCCATTAAACCTATAAAATCATCAGTAAAGTGTCATCCTTCATTCGGGGGGGGGGGGGGGGTATGCTATATTAAATATGTCCATGAGTGCATAGGTATTAAAATAAAATAGATATACCTAACAAGTACAGTAAAATTTGAACTACTTTATGTAAATTTCTTTTTTTCATTATTTAGGAGTGCTGTTTTTTGTTGACCACCTGCCCCCCAAAATGTCTGTGCACATCACTGTATATTGATCTCAACTGGAAACTTGATTTGTTAAAGATACTCTATTAGCCAAAAATGGGAAGTATACAAAAGAATAAGACCAATGGAATAGAAAATATAATTAAATAAATAAATAAATAAATAAAAAGTGCTCAACTCATAACTCATGTAAGTTCATGTAAGTAAATAAGTGTAAATGCAAAAATACTACAGGTCCACTCTCAAAAGTGCATTATAGACAAAGAGGTTTGGAAAATACTGATGACAGTATACATATTCTCAAAGACACATAAACAAATCATATACTAGCATCGAATTGTCCATAACAGTGGAACTTACTAATCAAGGCTTTTAATGGAAATGGCCCCATCTTAAACCTTGGAATGAAAAATTCCAAATTCGATTTACGTTTGAGGGGCCCACACACAGTGCTGTACCTGGTGGCCCAAAAACTTGGTGCTACACTCCTGCCTGTAACCTCCTGCACACCAAGCACTCACCTTAATCACAGCACCATACAACTACTTCAGTTTGCACTCCAACTTTGTCAGATGACAAATGTTTGATTAAAAGGATTCCCAGAAGCAGTAGCGCAGCATTTAAAATTAATGTGCACTACATATTGTTTTAAAATCCACAGAAATGACATTGTTTTGACCCAAAAAGCAGACACGACTCAGGGATAACACAATTAACCTTTTATTTATAATCGTGGGGGTGTGTGGGTGTGTATATGCGTGTCTGTAGTGTGTGTAGTGCGAGGATGAATCAGCTTGGGCGAGCAGAGCACCGTGCAACCTGGCAACCCTAAGGACAAAGCAGAGAGAGAATTAGGGACAATCCAGGCAGGCAAAGCACCCGATAATACAGTCCTTACTGTTTGCAGCGTAGGAGTGGAGCTCAGGTAGCTCAATGGCCACAGCCAGGAGGACAGTGTCCGCAGCCCCGTAGGAGATGGAGCAGGCAGGTGAACAGAGCAGGGATGTCCGCCGCCAGGTGGAAGAGAATCCGCCACCAAGGTTTCACCGCCTATGCACAGGGGAAGTGGAAGGTTGAAAGGAATTGATGATGGCTTACTTGGCTGTCGGATGGTGAGGAGTCCAATGACGAGGAGTAGAAATGGAGAGTAACGAGGCTTGGAAGCTCAGCGTAGAGTTGGCGAGTTCAGGTCCCATGGGAAGGAGACAGACAACTCCACACTGATCTCAGAGCCTCGCAGAATAAATAGCCAGACCAGGATGGAAGACAGGTGTGTGCGCAGGTGTGCCTGATTGGTGGCCATGACAGTACTCCCCCCCACGACACACCTCTCAGCGGTTGGTCCATCCTACCTGGGTGCACCTGATGGAAGTCCCTGATGAGCTGCTTGTCCAGCACGAAGGAGGGGCACCCCCAGGACCTCCACTCTGGCCCATAGCCCTCCCAGTCCACCAGGTACTGTAGACTGCGACCCTGGCGTCGGACGTCCAGTATGGCGTTGACCTTCTAAGCCGGATTGCCGTCAATTATCATCGGTGGTGGTGGAGCCCTGGGAGGGGGACACAAGGGGCTGGAGCAGATGGGCTTGACCTGCGAGACGTGAAAGGAAGGACAGATGCGGAGGGAGGGGGAGAGCTGGGCGTGCACAAACCGGGTTAATGATCTGACTGATGGGAAAAGGCCCAATAAACCTGTGGGACATCTTCCTCCTCTCACCCTTCAAGTTAATATGCTTAGTAGACAGCCATACCTGTTGGCCCACCTAATAGGCGGGAGCTGGAGCCCTGTGATCGCTGGCCACCGAAGCGTTGCGCTCTGCCGTGCGTCGCAGCGCCTCCCAGGTAGCCCTCCAGATCCGACGGCAACGCTGCAGATGCGCATGGACAGAAGAAACAGCGATGTCCCCTTCCTCCTCCAGGAACAGCGGGGGATTGTAACCCAGCGACGCCTCAAAAGAAGACATGCCGTTAGCTGACGAGATGGTGGTGTTGTGAGCATCATACTCAATCCAGGGAGGGTGAGAGCTCCAAGACGATGGGTTGGTGGTGGCGACACACCACAGCGCGGCCTCCAACTTCTGGTTTGCTCGGTCACTCTGCCCATTGCTTTGAGGATGGTAGCCAGAAGATAGACTCGCCGTGGCCCCCAGAGCGTTACAAAACATCCTCCAGACTTGTGAAACAAACTGGGGACCTCAGTCGGAGATGATATCCAGAGGAATGCCATGCAACCATACCACATGCTGGACTAGAAGGTCCGCCGTCCCCTTGGCCGTAGGCAGCCCCTGCAGGGGGGACAAAATGGGCAGCCTTGGAGAACCTGTCGATCAGTGTGAGGATTACCATGTTGTGATTGGACGATGGGAGGCCGGTGATGAAATCCAGAGCCACATGGGACCACGGTCTGCCGGGGATGGGAATGGGGTGGAGCAGCCCAGCTGGAGGGGAGGAAAATGTCTTGCCGGTGGCACACTGAGGACAGGCCCGGATGTACTCGCCGATGTCATTCTGAAGCGACGGCCACCAGAACGTCCTCTGAAGAAGATTCACTGTGCGCCCCCTCCCGGGGTGACATGCGAACTTGGACGAGTGGCCCCAATGGATAACAACCCCCCCCCCCCCGAACAGCCGATGGGATGAACAGTTTACCCGCTGGACCCCCGCCCAGGTCGGGCTTGTCCTCCTGAGTCTTCAAGACCTTATCTCTAATTCCCCAGGAGAGGGCGCCCACAACACACGATGAAGGTAGAATAGGGTGCTCAGGCATCTCCGCCACCTCAGGGGCAAACTGACTGGACAGGGCATCCGGCTTAGTATTCTTAGACCCGGGGCAGTAGGTAATGGTGAAATCGAATCTTCCAAAAAACAGGGACCAGCGGGCCTGCCGTGCATTCAGACGCTTGGCCATGCAGAGGTATTCCAGATTCTTATGATTAGTCCAGACAAAGAATGGCTGGGAGGCACCCTCCATCCAGTGATGCCACTCCTCCAAAGCGAGCTTGACAGCCAAGAGCTCCCTGTCACCAATGTCATAATTGCACTCAGCTGGGGATAGGCGCCTTGAGAAGAACGTACAGGGTCGAATCTTGCCATCCGCCGGGGATCACTGAAAAAGAAGGGCTCCAATCCCCGAGTCCGATGCATCCACCTCCACCAGGCATTGGAGAGCGGGGTCCACCTGTGTCAGTATGGGAGAGAATGAGAACCTGTTCTTCAGTTCAGCAAAGGCCACAGCCGCCTCCTCAGTCCACAGAAAAGGCACCTTGGGAGAGGTCAAACTGGTCAACGGAAGAGCAATCAGACTGTAGTCTTGAATGAAGTGGTGGTAAAAATTAGCAAACCCCTGAAACTGCTGTAGCTGCTTCCTGGATGACGGAGTGGGCCACTCTACCACCTCTTTTATCTTGCCCGGATTGGGGATGATCTCGTTGTGAGAGATGACAAAGCCAAGGAAGGATGTCCGGGAGATGTGAAACTCACATTTCTCGGCTTTCACGAAGAGTTTGTTTTCCAACAGTCACTGCAGTACCTGCCTCACGTGTACTCGATGCTCCTCCAGGGACTGGGAAAAGATAAAGATATCATCCAGATAGACAAATACAAATGTGTCCAAAAAATCCCTCAACACATCATTAATTAGCCGCTGGAAGACGGCAGGGGCATTGGTCAGCCCAAACGGCATGATCAGATACCCAAAATGTCCACTAGGGGTCCAGAACGTCTTCCATTCATCGCCCTCCTGGATCTGCACCAGATGATAGGCGTTGCGCAGGTCCAACTTGGAAAACCAGGAGGCTCCATGGAGGGTATCAAAAGCTGAATTAATGAGTGGAAGCGTGTATTTGTTCTTGATGGTTATGCTATTCAGTTTCCGAAAGTCTATACAAGGCCTTAGTGAGCCATCCTTCTTGCCAACAAAGAAAAATCCTGCTCCCACCGCCGAAGATGATGGCTGGATTATACCTGAGCTTAAGGACTCCTTGATGTAAGTTTCTATCGCTTCCCGCTCCAGGGAGGACAGGTTGTAGAGTCTGCTAGACGGCAGCGGGGCTCCAGCGCGGAGATTGATGGCACAGTCATAAGGGCAGTGGGGGGGGGGGAGTGAAAGGGCTTGGGTCTTACTGAAGGCAGCCTCTAAGTCGTGATATTCGGGTGGAACCTTCGCCAAATCAGGAGGAGCAGGGATCGGAACACTCAGAGGCACGGATGGCGAGCATGCAGCGAACTGAAGGCAGGCACTCAGACAGAGAGAGCTCCAGGCATGAACACTCCCGGAACGCCAGTCTATGGAGGGATTGTGGAAGTGAAGCCAGGGATAGCCAAGGATAACCGGGGAGGAAGAGACCGGCAACACATACAGTCTAAGCTCCTCCTGGTGATTGCCTGATGTGATGACAGACACTGGGACGGTCCGGTGGGAAACCATAGCAAAAGGGGCTTTAGATAGGGTGATCAGTCTTAAGGGGGTCTCCAGTAACTGAACGGGTTGCCAGTTCCCCAGAGATAAAGCTCTGCTAGGCCCCAGAGTCAATGAGTGCGTGTGTAGTAATCTCCTTGCGTTTGTAACAGAAACGAATGGGGATCTGGAAGCTAGAGAGGGGATTTAATCAAGGTGAGTCCGTGAGTCCCCCTACTGCGACACACGGACTTACCCTTTTTCCGTACAGGACATACCGCAAGCTCATGCTCCTTGCTCCCACAGTAAATGCATAACCCCAACTCCCGGCATCACTGTTTCTCAGCAGAAGACATCTTAGCTCGACCTGTCACCATAGGTTCTGGCTCATCCGGGGAATCAGCTGGAGGTAGCACCAATAGGGGGGGCTGTAGGGAACGGCAGAACTGACTACCCGAGCCACTGGACGTCTTCCGCTCGGCCGCCCGCTCTCTCAGTCTATTGTCAAGGCTAATCACCAAAGAAATCAACTTGGTTAAGTTAGAGGGCTTCTCCGAGCGGGCTAACTCGTCCCACAGGCTAGGACAAAGGCTTCTGATAAAGACCCTACATAATGAGGCATCCTCCCACCCCACCTCCATAGCCACCATCCGGAAGTCCACGGTATAATCAGTGACTGCTCTAGCCTCCTGCTTCAAATTCAACAACCGGGAGGTAAGCGCACTATCCCGGTCAAAGTGGTCGAACACCTCCCTAAACTCACTAACAAACTGCGTGTTGGTGAGAGAAGCATAGCTGGCCCTAGCCATGATGGCGTATGCCCAAGCTAAGGCCCGCCCTTCTAACAAATTAACCACATAACCAATTTGGCTATGATCTGAAGGAAAATCCCCCGGCACCCGCTGAAACACAATGTCACACTGCATAAGGAAACCCCTAGCTTCTCCTAGCTTACCACAGAAATGGGTGGGAGTGGGTACAGGAGTAAGTCGTGAAAGGGAACCTGATGTAGCCTGGCTAACGGTATAGCTAACGGGAGCAGAGGAGCTAGCGGGGGCCGGAGGGAAAGCCTGTGGGTTAACCAGGCGATCCAATCAGTCAGTAACTCGGGTTAGCTGTGTGAGTATTATTTTCTGCTGGTAGACTAACTGGTCAACCCGAGCCTCTAAGTTGTTAATCTTAAACGCTAAAGCACTGTCTGCTGGGTCACTCTGGCGGAGTCGTACTGACATGGTTTTGACCCAAAAAGCAGACACGACTCAGGGATAACACAATTAACCTTTTATTTATAATCGTGTGGGTGTGTGGGTGTGTGTATGTAGTGTGTGTAGTGCGAGGATGAATCAGCTTGGGCGAGCAGAGCACCGTGCAACCTGGCAACCCTAAGGACAAAGCAGAGAGAGAATTAGGGACAATCCAGGCAGGCAAAACACCTGATAATACAGTCCTTTCTGTTTGCAGCATAGGAGTGGAACTCAGGTAGCTCAACGGCCACAGCCAGGAGGACAGTGTCCGCAGCTCCGTAGGAGATGGAGTAGGCAGGTGAACAGAGCAGAGATGTCCGCCTCCAGGTGGAAGAGAATCCGCCGCCAAGGTTTCACCGCCTATGCACAGGGGAAGTGGAAGCTGAAAGGAATTGATGATGGCTTACTTTGCTGTCGGATGGTGAGGAGTCCAATGACGAGGAGTAGAACTAGAGAGTAACGAGGCTTGGAAGCTCAACGTAGAGTTGGCGAGTTCAGGTCCCATGGGAAGGAGACAGACGACTCCGCGCTGATCTCAGGGCCTCTCAGAATAAATAGCCAGACCAGGATGGAAGACAGGTGTGTGCACAGGTCCACCTGATTGGCAGCCATGACAAGAAGAGGTATGTTGCAATCCCAAAGAACAACACATTACTGGGAGGATTTGAACCCAGGTGTTCTAGGTAGCAATTCAATTCAATTCAATTCAACTTTATTTATATAGCGCCGTTTCACAACAACAGTCATCTCATAGCACTATCAACTGTAGGGAGGACCCCCACAGTTGCAGAAAGACCCAGCAATCAGTTAAGATACTAGCAGACAAGTATCTTAACCTCTACACCACATAACCATGTTGAGCCACATACTGACTTCATCACACACTAACAAAATGTTCCATTGACTAGCTAAACTGGCTGACAAACATTTCATAAACAAAATTTTTTTGAACATTAACAGAATTGCATGAAATTTGGTGTTTTGCCAAAAAATACTCATGATTGTGTGAAGTTTCATCAAATATGAATCACAATATCTGGAGTTAAACCCCCAAAAACATGTTAAAGCGAAACTGTACAGCAGATTGACATTTTTGGATAATTTTAATAGCTTTTCATTATCAGTGTCTGAAGATGAGCTCTACTCAGTTTCAAGCAGCATGGATGAATGGCCTAGGAGTTCATTTTGGGTTCACTTGCACATTTTTGAAAATATGGTGCAGAAAACTTAATTTCTAGAGCACAAGACCAGTGAGGAAAAGCTGAAGGGGATTTCAGAGAACAGAATGATGAAAGAATTTTTAGTCTAGGCCCAGCTGTTCTTGAGATATTTTGCAAAAATGTAAAACTGTTTATTATAACACCATGTATGTATGCAATGTTTGGTCTCAGAGTAGTGAGGAGAATTTCTGATCACATTATAAATTTTATACTTTCTACACATTGTTGGTTTTTGCTCCCCTTGTACTTTTAGTGGAGAAGAAGAAGAAGAAAGAAGAAGAACAGGTTTCCCACACCACAGCTGCCTGGAAGCCTAAAAACAAATAAGATAAGATAAGATAAGATAAGCCTTTATTAGTCCCACAACGGGGAAATTCCAGGATTGCAACAGCACAGGGATAGCAACACTCAGAGCAACAATCAGAAGGCAAGAAAAAAAAAAAAAAAAAAGCAAGCAAGCAAGAGCAGCTAATATACATATGTACATATTACTATAAATATATATATATATATATATATATATATATATATATATATATACACACACACAGACACACAGTGTAGAGCATTGTAGCTGGATGGGATAAATATATGAGTATATAAACACACAGTATGGAGCATTGCAGCTAGATGGAATAAATATGTAAATATATAAACACAGTGCGGAACAATGTAGCTAGATGGAATAATATGTAGATATATAAACACACAGTACGGAGCATTGCAGCTAGGTGGAAAAAATATGTAAATATATAAACACACAGAGCGGAGCAATGTAGCTAGATGGAATAATATGTAGATATATAAACACACAGTGCAGAGCATTGTAGCTAGATGGAATGAATATATAGATATATAAATATAAACAAACATAAACACAAATAAAACTTGTGGTCTGGCATATAGGACAAATGCAATGTATTAAAAAAACTGTGGATATCTGTATACATTAATGACTTTCTAACGGTTCAATTTTTTTTTTTTTTTTTTTTTTGGGGGGGGGTGTAATTTTTAAACATTCACATATTTCAGGAGGTATAAAATATGTTCCCCTAATTTGTACAAATAAAATTTAAACTAGTCAAAACATCAAATGCAAACAACAGCCCAGGTAGATCCTATTATAATTTCTGCATCTGTTTCCCAGTAATTTCATTTGCACAGAATGATTGTATGTTTTGACATCCTCTGTGATGTACAGCTCTGGGAAAAAAAAGAGACCACTGCAAAATCTTTATTAAACTAGCATCTCTACATGTATGGCAGCCATTCAGTTTGAGTATCTGTTGAATTCAAACACAAGGACACCTCAGTTTACTTAAGGAGGTACTGATTAAGTGATCATATAAGCATGGTAAGGCACATGAAAGCTGTGAATAATGAAAGCACCAAAGTGCTGATGCCTTGGTGCCAGAGCTCTGGTGGAGGTATGCATTCTTGGATCATCACCAAAATGTTATGGGTTCCTCGCTAGCCCAAGAACCACATCTGGTAAAAATTTCCTCCAAATCCATCTAGTAGTTTTGGAGTACGCACATGCATAGTGAAAATAAATTGCAGTTCACATGTCAATACTGTCGGTGGCAGCCAAGAGCCACCAACCTGATTTGAACAATGTGGGATCGGCAATTATTGTGAAGTGCGGTGTGATGATGCCGCCTTCCGGTTGCGTCATCACACCGCCAATGATGTCGGCAAATGTGGTGGACCTGGAGGACGATGAAAGTATGGACGAGGACTATGAGCCTTATGCCGTGAGCCAAAGGTCTGCACCGAGAAGCCCCGTTTGCAGGGGTTGTGAGTCCTCAATGCATCAGTTTAAAGCGAGAGTGTGAACGGCAAGAGGGAAGCGATGCAGTGTGTGTGGGCACTTAAATCATTTTGCCAGAGTTTGCTGGTTTCCAGCGCTGGACAGCCCACCAAGGGGGTCAGCCTGCCTGCCTAAAACGACCATCCACTTGGTGAGTCCAAGCACCAGCGGGTATTCTTATTGTATGGTGGAGTTGGACGGTGTGGGTTTGCCGTTACTGCTCGACACGGCGGCGGTGCGGCCGATGCTGAATTCGGCCATGGTAAAAAAGTTCTTCCCACATCACAGGCTCAGGAGTAACACAGCGCCGCTGTATGGCTATGGTGGGAATAGATTTTGCAATGCTGGGACTGTGGAGCTGACTGTTCTTTACAAAAATGAAGTGATGTGCGACTTCACGGTCCAGGTGGCGGTGCATGGCGATAACATCATGGGGGTGTGGCCTGTTCTACGGACTGGGTTTAGCCATCAGGGACAGCACTGGGTGTGAATGGTCTGGGTGTGGGCGCTGGAATTCGCCGGTCCCGGTTGACGACGACATTGTGGTTTAGGATGAGGTGCTTTTGGACAGTGCCAGTACTGGGGCACTCACTCCTAGCTCAGTGGAGGAGCCGGATGGGTTCAGTACCCGTGCTCGGCCGGAGGTAGTGGAGGGGAAGCCGATTGGGCGGATGAGGCGTCCTGTCCAATGAGCAACACCAGAGAAGCACCGGACTCTTTCAGTGCCCATGTCGGATTTCGGCCAAGAACGGGTGAGGGGTCCACTGCTATGGAGGTGTCTGCTGCATCGCCACGGCGTAACGACGGGGCCAGTCAAAATGTGAATGTGGAGTTACCGCAGATACAGCAGCATGTCAAACCAAGCAAGGTGCTGTTCCAGGTCATGGACTGGGTTCGGGCCGATGATGGACCAGGACAGCTGTCGGCCGGACCACAGCCGCCAAAACATCGGGTGCCGCTGAGGATTGTGGCAAAGTTGGCAGCTGCGTGTTTCCGGCTGACAGACAGCTTGATCCGCCATGTGAACCAGCTGCCGTGTGTCCAGGTGGACACTCCAGGTGGCAGGGCTACGCACGAGTTGATGAAGATGGTGTGGGATCCGGGCTCCTGTGTTCTGAAGATTGGTCCTTGCCCCGGGGATCTGCTGCCTCCAGGGGCGTGGCTGCAGCAGGTTTGCTGTGGGCGCCCCCCCACCCAACCCACCACTGCCATGGGGGGACTGAGAAAAAAAAAGCGAAGTGAACATTGTTTAGGTAGGAGCACGGCCAAACTATAAGAGAATAAAAGAAAAGTGGCAGAATAAACCATTTTGCTGTGCGGGCCATGTGGCAGTCCATCCACCGGTCCTAGCATTAGTTTGTTTGTTGTTCTTATGGTTTTATATTTGGGGTTTATGTTCCAAATTTGGGTGGGTTTAACTGGCTGTGTTTTCTGATTTTGTAGAGGGGGGGAGAATGTGGGATCAGCATTTATTGTGAAGCACAATGTGATGACGCCGCCTTCTGGTTGCGTCATCACACCGCCCTATATACGGGGCGTCCATCATTTGGGCTTCCTCTTTGCCCAGAACGACTCCACATGCTGTGCATTTACTGTATGGTGACCAGTCAGCTAATAAACAGTAGTTCCATCGCAACCTCTTCGTCTGCCTCCTTTTATACCAGGTTTGTGGACATAACAAACAGCTGCAAACCAAACACAAGGAAGGGCACAGTGGCAGGCGTTTTAAATGGTGGAAGCGATGGAGGTACGTGAATACAATGACAATCAAGATGAACAGGAGCTTTTGCTGTTTAGTGGCGGAGGAAGAAAACATACGGGCAAAAAGATGGACATTTTTTCACCCAGTATTGGCGGATTGTTCAGTACTTTCTTCTGGTGGGAGTGTCCGGGCGCATGCGCAGTACCATTCCATTGACGGTAAAGGTGAGCTATTTTTGTGTTTATTTCAAAAACAAAGCGTTATTTCAAAATTCTGGCAATTTAAAAGTCGAGAAACTGTGGTGATACAATGATACACGCCTTTAGTTCCACTTAATTTTGACCGGGCAAGCTGAAACAGAACTAAACCATTTCTGTTCTTCGTGCTAAGTTAGTTAACTGATGGCAGTAGCTTACATGGGGCATATTTAACTCTCAGTAAGAAAGTGGTGCATCCTAAAATGCTCAACATTTCCTTTACAAGAAAATACGTGGTGGAGTGTTTAGGGGTTCTTATCAAACTCAGTAAGGAAACTTATTTCTAAGCAGTCTGATGGTTTTTTCCTTACCATGACAGCCCGAGTTAGTGAAATGGGGTCTTGTTTTCTGTCCTGTTGTTATTTTACCTTAAATGCTTCATTCAATTTTTTTGAGTACCCCTAACTGTAAAAATGGTTGAAAACCAGGATCAAAATGGCTGCTTATCAGTGCACATCAGGAATTCATAATCAGATTACTGTATTCTTCCCTTACCGAATAACAGATCTGTCTTTATATCATTTTGGAAAATGATATGTTTTCTCTAAGTTTTTTTTTTTCCTTTATAGACACACACACAGTCACAAACAGACACAGTGATTACTGTATGCCTCCATTCTCACCGACGCATAATAATCAGTTATTATGCAAATACAGATTTGTTCTGAGATTCTGAGTTCTTCCTAAATTAAAACTTAAGCATTGCACTGTTTAATCTGATCATGAATTTGTTTTATTTGTATTTTTGATCTAAAAACACATCAAAAAAGCATGTCTACAAGCAACATCTTTTTGTTGTTTTGGCCAGTTTTCATTTTCTGTAAATAAATGCTCTAAATGAAGAAATAAAAACATTTTAAATATTCTAAATATTTTGGAATTTGGGTGATTTTTTTTAAAGTAAGTTAGAGAATAAAACTAAATAGTTAATTTTACTCAAACAAAATTTTACTATACATATTTAATATGTATAGTAAAAGCAGATAAAGTGATAATTTTGCAGTGGTCTCTTTGGTCTCTTAATTTCTTCCAGAGCTGTGTAGGTTTAAAGGTCCAAAATCATTTCTGTGTTGATTTACAACTCATTAAAAACAACTCCTGTGTCAATGATTTTCAGACTTTCCATTTTCTGCCTGCTCAGGAGCGCCTTATTTAATTGGGAATTTTTTTCTCCCCTGAGTGAAGCACAAACAACGAAGTAACTAAGCTAACTGTAGTTGCCCTCTTTTTCCACCTGAGGAACATTTCTTAACTCAAAAATGTATTATCAAGCTCAGATCTAGAGATAATTATTCACACTTTTATTTCATCCAGAATCGATTACTACAACTCCCTTTTTAGCTGTTTTGACAAGGGTTTGTTAAACCACCTACAGACTGTTCAGAATGCTGCAGCCAGGCTTTTAACGGGACCATATCACCCCAATTTCAGTCACTCTTCACTGGCTACCAGTCAAATTTCGTACTGAGTTTAAAATTCTAGTTTTGGTCTTTAGAGCAGTTCATGGCCAAGCCCCAAAATACTGTAACGTCGGGGCCATTTTAAGGGGGCCAGTGATTTCCCAGCATGCTTTGCCAGTTTGAAACGTTACTGTGTGTGTTAAATGTGTTATTTCTGAGTTATACTGCTGTGTCATTATAACTGCATTATAATGACCCAGCAGTGTTTAGCAGGATTAGGGCAAGATGTATCATGTGTGTGTAACCATGATTCAAACAGGGGTCTGGGGGAATGACCCCCGCTTCCGTCTGTGCTGAGAAGCAAGTTGGGGTCGGGGGTGTGTAAATAAAGCCTATTCATCACAACCATCTTGCTCCATTGTCTTTGTGTGAACCCTTGCAAACGTCACACTGGTGTCAGAAGTGGGATCTCCTGTCCAAAGCAGTAATGGGGCGCTGACATCGGGACGATGTCGAGAACCAGAGGGGAGTAGTGTAGCGAACTCAATATGAGCACCCTACTTGGCTTGCCAAGTGGGTTGACCCTATTGGCGACACAGGTAGGGTGCGGGACTCCGGAGCGGGGAGGCGTGAGTTCGAATCTCCCGGTGGGACGTCGCCATGTCGAGCAGCACGTTACACTGGTGTCGCAGGAGCGACGCAGCGGAGCGAACAGGACGAAGATGCGGCCACTTTCCAGGCGCGGCAAAGGCTGGACGCATGGATGCGGGCCAGCGGCCGCCTGGGAGAACTGGCAGCGGTGGGAGTCGGCCGGAGCGGGCCTGGGACTCCCGCTGCCAGGGAAGGGACTGTGTGTGGTCCTACAGAGGCTGTCAGATGTGTCCATCCGCCCACTGATGGCCAAACCGGGACCCTACCCCAACCAGATTCTCCGACCGAGACTCAAATGGCCCGTGCATGCCGCTTTGGCACCGGGCTGACTCGCATTGGATTTCTGAAAGTGGACTTTGAATTTTCTGGGGACAGAAAACAGTCCAGGGGGGGGCAGTGTAACGTCGGGGCCATTTTAAGGGGGCCAGTGATTTCCCAGCATGCTTTGCCAGTTTGAAACGTTACTGTGTGTGTTAAATGTGTTATTTCTGAGTTATACTGCTGTGTCATTATAACTGCATTATAATGACCCAGCAGTGTTTAGCAGGATTAGGGCAAGATGTATCATGTGTGTGTAACCATGATTCAAACAGGGGTCTGGGGGAATGACCCCCGCTTCCGTCTGTGCTGAGAAGCAAGTTGGGGTCGGGGGTGTGTAAATAAAGCCTATTCATCACAACCATCTTGCTCCATTGTCTTTGTGTGAACCCTTGCAAACGTCACAATACATTTGTGATCTTTTAACCCCATATTCTTCAGGTTGATCACTCAGGTCTTCAGGCCAAAATCTTTTATCAGTCCCTAAAACTGGCTATAAAACCAGAGGCGATCTGTCGTTCCAGTCTGTCGCTCCCTGCTTGTGGAACGCTCTCCTTCTGTCTCTGCGTCTGACTGATTCGGTGGACTCTTTTACAAAACAGCTGAAGACACTATTATTTAGGTGAGCTTTTATTTGACTGGTGGGTTTTTATTTATTTATTCTATTATTTTATCATTTTAACTGTATGTTTTAATTGTTTCTTTTTGCCTAAATTGCTGTGTTATCTTATTTTATTGTTTTTATATTACTTTGCATTTTTACTGTCAGAGCACTTTGTGATCTTTATCTGTGAAAAGTGCTATATAAATAAAGTTCTTCTGTTAATGAAAAAAGTAGAATAGCACCAGTTCTAACAATAAAAAAATCAACTGCCACCAATACAATTGTAGATAGCAAAACATGTTTTCCCTTCTTTCAACAGCACATCAGTGCTAAAGGCTTTAGCAGTGACAGCCTAGAGTTATCAAGCTTTGCCAATAAAATATTAAAAGTAATTTACTTGCGGGTTGTGGCCCTGTAGCACGGCTCAGCTGTATAGAGGCAACAACACGCCTCAAAGTAGTTTTACAGCAAAACCCAAATTTAATTTTGTTTTAGCTAAGCCATTAGCTAACAGGCATAACTTGGATCCCTGGATCTGAGTAGAAGTTAGGTTGCTCATGCACTGGGGGATGGAGGATAAATGGGCCATTCCAGAGTTGTGGGACATTAAATTTAGAATAATTAATGCAAAAAATACTAAATCCATACATTTATTCTGTAAATTATATTTATACTGAGACAAACTGCCAACAGAGTTGCTGAAAAAATAGTCCAAAAATATTATTGAAGATCTAAAATATTTATTAAGTACCCACTAAAATAGCATTTTTCTCTTGTCCCAGATCC
Source organism: Pholidichthys leucotaenia (assembly GCA_020510985.1). NCBI lineage: Eukaryota > Metazoa > Chordata > Actinopteri > Cichliformes > Pholidichthyidae > Pholidichthys > Pholidichthys leucotaenia. The sequence goes on from CM035839.1 coordinate 242,276,822, forward strand.
TTGCTAACCAAGTTGCATATCAAATATGACTTAAAATAAGTTATAAATTCACTTTTTGTGGTGTTAAGACATGCATCTTGTAACTGTTAAAACCATTTGTTTAAAATAAGCATATTTTAAATAATATTAATTAAGCCCCAGAAGTGGTGTCTTAAGTGTTTTCTGATGTGGTGTGAATTCAATGAGGAGAGCTTGTTTATAGTTGAACCAAACCTTTATCTCTTACTTGCAGTCGCGGGTACATTTTTTACAGATGCACACTTGTGTTACACCAATGCAGGTCCGGGTAGTGCTCTACACAGTTCCTATTCATAAATCCCATAACACTACAGTGTGCCCCCCTTTAGCTAGAATGTCCCACTGGTGTTAAGTATAAAGAACAAAACATTTATCTGCATAACAGTAAGGCCAAACATCAACAGTGCAAAAATTATGCATCACATTGCAAACACATTTTTTTTCCAAGTAGTACTCACTTTGTGCAAATGAAAACTATTAAACATAACACAATGACTAGAGTTGCTAGAGTATTGTTATATGTGGGATTTGACTCTCGGGGCTAGCCGTAGCCTGGCCGAGGGGGTTGGGGTAATGACGTCAGGCGGGCTACGGCTGGAGTGTTATTGTGTTGTTCGTGGTAATAAAGTCAGTTCGGTGTTCAGTTGAGCGTGGTTCCAGTCTCATGTAATTCAGACATAACATTTGGTGACAAAGATAAGCCATGGGGGTGTGTATCAGACAACCACCTCCATTTTTACAGTCTCTGGGCACACCAGCTATACCATGGGCCTGCTGGAGGGAGACATTCGATGTGTATGTGGCTGCGGCCGGCCTGAGCGGCATCGATAAGGAGAAATAGAGGAGTCTAATGGTCCACTTCCTCCGTGAGGAAGGCCAGTGGATATTTTTTGGGCTGTGTGGCAGCGGCTCGCTGAAAGACAGTTTGGAATTAATGGACTGTGTTTTCAGAGACCATTCCACCATCACGGCGCGGAGATATGAGGTTTTTGACCGCCAACAGCGAACGGGTGAGTCCACTCAGTCCTTTATTACTGAGCTACACAGCTTAGCAAGAGAATGCGCCTTAGGGCCTATCGGGGAGGAGCTGGTCCAGGATAAGCTAGCCCACAGTACTAACAACATGTGGCTGAAGAGCAAGCTAAAGCTAACTGAAGATACTCTCTCGTTGGAAAAGGTGCTAGAACTGGTCAGGCAGATTGAGTCCACAGTTCAGCGGAGTCTGCTGGTGTTGGCTAAAGGGTGTGTAGCCACCAAAGCTTTCCCGCCAAGCACAGCCATTACCAAGGTGGCTAATTCTCCGGGGTGGATTCCCAGGAGGCAGCGGACTGGGGCGTGGGACAGGGCCTACAGTATCACTGCTAAATCATTGGCGGCAGAGTCCAGAGACACAACACAGGTGTGTATGGCACACGCGAAGAAGGGACCATTGAAATGGTACGTGCTAAAACTCGACGGAGTCGATGTGTCACCTATGGTGGATTCAGGGGCCAGCAGGTCCATTCCAAGTATGGCTACTTTGAAGAGACTTTTCCCAAATAAAACCATCAATGCTGGAGCAGTGAAAATGTTTGGATATGGCACGCCGAAATTGAAATGGTGGGCATGGTTGACTTTTCAGTGAAATGTGGGTTGAAGACGGTCAACTTTCCAAATTTCGCGCCAGGGGGCGGACTTGCTAGGGATAGATCTGCTGGGTGAATTGGTATTCTCCATCAAGGACCCAGAGGGCTCAACGGTACTGACAGTGTATCCCGAATGGCATGTCCGCTGGCATGGCTGGTGCTGTTCAGAGTCCTGGGATGCATCAGCGCGTTCCACCACTGCCTGCTCATAGACCCAAGTGTGATGCTGAAAATTCAACCGCTACGGCAGCTTCCCCTCACCCTATGGGACGATGTCACAACGGAGATGACCAAACTGCTGGAAGCAGGCATCATTCACTCAGATGCTTCACTCTGGACATCGCTGGTCTCACCAGGGGGTGGAGGTGAGCAAGGAGCAGTCTCTCCAGGGTCTTATTTCCATACATAACAGCGATGTTGCTTACTTGTTGAGTCTGCTGTGCCTGCATTAGTGCGCTAACATATGCGAAAAATTCGATCAAGTGTACTAGTTTTTATGGGTGAACGTACTGTACTGAATCACTCACCAGAACTGTACTTGAAGCCAGGAATCACCAGCTGAATCACCTGCCTGAGCTGTAAACGAGCCCTGCCCACTCCGCTCATCCAACTCTCAGTTCAGTAAGTGGTAGACAGCACTGTAAAAAAAATACTAGGATTTAACTGCTTAAAAAAGTTAGTGCTCGGGCTTAAGTTGACGGAACTTGAGTTTATGTGTTTATGTGTTCTATGTGTCTTTACCACTTATGCCTCATTTCCACTAGCCCAGTTCGACTTTCCTCGTTTCTTTTCGTTACTACTCATTTCTGCTGCGGTTGTGCCTCCATTACAACCATGTAAAGCCGTGTATAGTTGGGGTGGGCGGGATTTTTTTTACAGCAAGGCGGCGCCACACTCCCGTGACGTAAAACACGCGACCCAAGCCAAACACAACATGGCGGCTTTACAAGGCGACTCCTCGGTCTGTGGCTTTTTTCACCGTAAATGCCAAAAAGGACCGTCAGACAAGGGTACAGGCAGTGAGACAAAACACTCTGGAATAGTTTTGCAGCTTCTGGAGAGAGCCGGAGACGTGAGGATAAAGACTAGGTCATATGTGACGGTAAGCTAATGGTTGCTAATGCTATTTTGCTATAAGTACGTCATACTACACTGTAATCTCTGCAAGTTATCACTGTTTAGGTACTAAAATATGTACGCTGTGTGTGTTTCAGATGGCTCTGTTGTGGGAAAATTACCACTTCAAACAGTCAGTCTGGCGTTCATGTACAGCCTGTCAATTGAGTGACAGGCTGAGTGAGCCTGTCAACTGTCAGCACAGCTTCACAAACGATCAGTGGTTGTAGAGCTTAAGAATGTCTGGTTTATTTCCTGTGCAAAAAATTGCTCTGATCTAAGTAATGTAACCCAATTTCACTGTTTATGGGAATGTAGAAAAATCAGAATGTTTTGGGAAGAGGTGAGGGTAACAATTGGAAAAATAATTTCAAAACAAATCACATTGAACCCTAAACTGTTTTTGTTGGGTCTGTATCCAGAAAAACATAACTTTAATAAGAGTGAAAGAACATTCATAGACCTCAGTTTGCTTAATGCCAAAAAATGTATTGCATTACTGTGTAAAAAATCATAGACCAGATGTGACTCAGTGGTTAAGACAGATGTTACCAACCTTCCCCTAGAAAGAACAACATACATACTGAAATCAAAGGAAAATGTGTTTGAGAATATATGGAGACCTTTCATTGATTATGTAAAGAAATTAAACATAACTTCTGAAGAAGAAGGTGAATGATATGTGTGGACCTTGCAAATTCCAAGCTGGTGAATGTATATTATGTATTCTAATGTAATAGATTACCTAGACTAAACAGAGGAGCATTGTTGTTGACTTGTTTTTGTTAATGGTTGTTTTTATTACCTTTTTTTGTCATTTTGTTATTATTCTTTTTAGTTTTTAACTTACTTTTGTGTTAGTGTCTGTGTGTGCCGTTTGTAAAAAAACAAAAAAAAAACAAGGTTCAATAAAAATATTGTGTGAAAAAAAATTGCTCTGATCTGCGTGAAAATCATGGACTGTTGAGACATCATGGACATACCTGCTTCAGCTGCACTGAGTCTGAGATGTTGTCATAGCAAAAAATGATCAGCTGACACAACTTGATCGCCATGTTAATAACTATATTAGCCACAAAATGTATATTCAAAAGTAAACAGTACTGTGTTCGGTATAATAAGATGTATTTGACAGTTATGATGCATTTTAGACCAAAACAAACTTGATCTAGGATTAAAAGCAATTAAAATAATGCAGTCACAAGGTTACATGGAAAATGCTTGATTTACTAGATACATATACTGTAGAAATATATATTCTCTGCATCAACAATGTACTACACATGCATTCATGTAGTATTGCACTGACAAACCTCTGAAGTTTTTGCAGATGTCTCTTTTTATATGTGAAGGTTACCACCATGTGACATAAATTTCTTAAAAATGAACCATTATTTTCAAGGTCAGCCATTAATGGTTTGTACTCTTGACTCTTTTCCCACCAGTGTATTAACAGACAAAAATAGAAATCATGATGCAAACACATAAGTCACTAAATTGTTTATTACAATCAGCAGCAAATTCCAGATTATTCAGAATGTGCAAAACTCAAACTGTAAGACTGGGTCACTCAGCAGCTGGGATGTGCAGCTCACACTGGTCTCAGATCAGCAGATCTTAGGCCTGCATCTCTGTAAATAGTGACACAAGGTCCAGTTTGGGGTGGATCGATCGTTTACCTCTTGCCTAGACAAAAGACAGAAATGGGTGGTGGTTAAATAAAGGAAGTTTAAAACATATTTGGGAAATACACTTGTTGCTAAAAGCCAGTGGTGGAATGTGAATGAATGAATCTTTATTTCGGATAGATTAAAAGAAAATAGAATAATATAACAAAGGGGAAAAAAAATCTAATAAGGTTGAATTAAACAATAACTCCTCTGATTACACAGTTCAACATAGGTTATCTGAAATGGGTGATGGCTGAAGCTGCAGCTTATATTGCCCACCCATATTCCATCCAAGAATTCAAAAGAAAAAAAAAAACAGCAGCGATTCCAATACCAATGTGACAATAAAGTACTTCGTTGTTGTATTTAACCACAATTTTCATGTAGCTGCACTGATGTAAAGTCGATTTTACAAGGGCTGCGTTACATTTAAAATCATCTGCTTTTACTGTGGCCTCAGCAATCAGAATGAATTAATACATTCACTTGAATGGAATATAGTACTGTAACTGAAGGTGTGCATCACAGAGTATGGAGTCGCTCAGTCAAAATATGAAGTTTTTATCAATAAAACTTTGTCTTGTCTGTAAAAGTGTCTCTTCTTGCCCTGGCTTCAAGTGTGGGTGGTGTTTTGTACTTTTATTGCTAAAATATAAAAGGAAGCACTACAATGGGTCTCAAATATTTGTAATGTGTCCTGTTACTGCATGACTTTATTGATGATAGAGTATAAACTACACATATAAACTAAATTATATTGATGACTGAACAACTGCCATTCCCCAAAAGATACAGTTATGAACATAACTCACAAAGGATCACACAAGTGATCTGACAAAAAAATAAATACATTAACAAGCGGTTTATTTTACAGTTGATGCGCCATATTCACACAATCAAATAAATCTCAGTTCAGTCCCTTTTATATTAAGTGGAAATTGTGCTTTTGACACTTTACCTATAAAAGCAAAGGATTTCAGTACTTTCCACAGTGGCGAGGTAGGTTGTGGGGAGGCTGATTTCGTCAGCACGGTGGTGCAGTGGTTAGCACTGTTGCCTTACAGCTAGAAGGTTCCTGGTTCAAATCCCCAGGTTGGCAGGGGTTGCAACCTTTCTGTGTGGAGTTTGCATGTTCTCCCTGTGCTGTGTGGGTTTACTCCGGGGGCTCTGGTTTCCTCCCACAATCCAAAGACATGCATGTTAGGTTAATTGGCTGTTCTAAATTGTCCCTAGATATCTGTTTCCTATAGGCCCTTAGAATAGAGGGTTAGTATTAGTGAAAGCGCTTTGAGTGGTCTTTGTGATTAGAAAAGCGCTATATAAGTACAGGTTAGTTAGTTAGTTAGTTAGTTAGTCTTGCCTAGACAAACGACAGAAATGGATGGTGGTTAGTTTCAAGCAAGTTCAACACTTATACAGGCACATCTCAAAAATTAGAATACCATGAAAAAAATCAATATTTTTGTCACTCATTTCAGAAAGTGAAACCCATATATAGATTCATTACAGGAACAGAGATATATTGAAAGTGTTTATTTTAATATTGATGGTTACGGCTACAGCCCGTATTAACCAACACCTCAACGGCCAACATTTATATTTAAAAACTATTTTTTAAAGTTAATTTTATGTAATATTCCAATTTTTTGCAAAATAGAATTTGGGGTTTTCAGGGGCTGTAAGCCGTAATAAGCAAAATTAAAATAAATAAACACTTCAAATATATCACTGTCTGTGTAATGAATCTATATAATATACGGATTTCTCTTTCTGAAATGAGTGAGTGGTGGGATGTGACAAAAATGCTTCGTTTCCCTGACAAGCACTGCAGGATCCACAGAATAGGTGTGTGGGTGTATTCTGACGCTTTAGAAAATTATATGAATGACTTTATAAATCACTGGTTTGAAAAAGCAATTTTAATATGACGAGATTTCGGCTGGTGTGGTCCATTTCACCAGTATCACAATATAAACAGGGAGGCTAACCCCTGGCATGTGGAAACACATTCTAGCATTAAATTGCACACAATTTAATGCGCAGGACCAAAGTACAATACAAAACACAAACCAGGACTTTAACCAGGATTAACATATTTCATCGTTTTGCTCTCACAAGCGAATATTTAGGAGAAAACAAGCGCGATTCAGCAGTTGGTACTAGCTAGCTACAAAAAACGTTAGCTAATAAATGTTAGCCAGCACAGAACAGCACTGTATAAGGCTCAAAAAAAGTGAGCTTACCACCAACAGGATAAATAAGCAAACAGATGCACATTATTACAAATCACTCACCATTGATGGTTCTCTCACGTTCGTCTTCAGCTTGTCTATAGTCCGATTGTATGCTGGCCAGCCATCAGGTCACTCCTCACTGTGTATCTGCCAACAAGCAGAGAAAACTCCGCACCTCTTCGTTGGACCATGGTGTAGAGTTCCGCAAAACCTACAACGCTGTCTGTATTAATATCGTATTTACTCCGTGACCGAGTTAATCGGTGATTGCAAATGGCGGTCGTAAAGATTTCAACGAAGACGGGCGCTTTCGTGATGTTACGCCCTGACCAATCAGTGGCTAGCAGTCGATTGACGTCAAATCACACCTCGCTTTCGGCTCGGTTAGACCCTGCCTCTTAACAGGCACGAAAATAGTGTCGGTTAAAGCATGTAGGGTACAGTGGAAATAGCGAGAAAGTGAATAGAGTAGAAACAAGTAAGGCCAAGGTGATACTAATGGAAATGGCCCATTATCTTCTCAAGTAGGGCTGTCACGGTGGAGGAATTTCCCGTGCGGTGACAGTGGATAGCTCAACACCATAATATGTGGTATTATTGCAAATATTTTTAACCACTTGCGCTCCGTTGTTCCGCAGGCAGGCAAGTCTCTGCGTCCTATGACGCGCGAGAGCGCGCTCGTGCGCCCTCGAGCGCATGACGCATGATGGTGGTGATGGTGATGTAGTAGCGTCCAAGCGCCACTCAAAAAAAAAAACTGCAGAGACAGCCGCGAACAGATTAGTTCATCTGATTGACCTCTCATTCGACTAATAAGAGCCTTGAATTGGGTTTCTGAAACCTTGAAGAACCAATGAATGAAAATCTAGGAAGGAGGACCCGCCTACTGTGAACGCAGGAGCCAATTGAAGCACAGAAATTCTGACTGGGTGAAGCGATATTTACTGCTGCCACAGATGAAAACAAAGGACGCTGGACAAATCTCCTACAGACCCAGGCTCACCCAGCAGCATGGAGAACACCCACAAGTGGGACCTGCACTCATTCCAGCAGAATAGACGGAGGCCGACGACAAAAGTCGTAAATCATTTGCCAAAACGGCAATATGTAATGGAATTATGTTGATCGGGATCCACGAGCGGAGCAGCGTCGCGTTCGTCTGACGCGTGGGAAGAGCTGTTCGCCACGACTCTGCTGCTTTGAAGAGGTAAGGTGTTATAAGCTAAATTATTATTTATCCCTGAAAACTGTAATCCAAAAATGACTTTTGACCGATCGGTAATTTACAACTGTACTGCGCACGAAATACGAAGTGCGTGCGCCGCGATAAACGGTTCATTTGCCGTGTTCGGACCGTGAACGCCCCCCCCCCCACCCGCTGCAGAAGAGGAGAGGGGGGGGGCACGGTCCGAACGCTCCTCGGTCGGCGGGGGAAAGCATATCAGTCTATTCCATCATGTAGCGATGGCCCTCTTCTGTGCCGAGGGGGGGGGGGGCGTTCACGGTCCGTTCACGGTCCCCCCCCCCCCACACACACACACAGTAGTGGGGGGGGGGGAGCCGCTGTGAAAACATGCAAGGAAAAAAAAAAAAAGAGTGTATTCCGTCTTGTAGGGAGGGCCGAATTTGGTCCTCGGTAGCGGGGGGGGGGCGGGGGGGAACGACCCCCCGCCCACACACACACACACAGACACAGCCCTGCGTGTGACCTTTCATTAGAGCCTAAAATGAAGATCCTACATTGAATTATTCAAAAGTTACAGACGTTTTTCCAAACTGTGCCATTTGGCACAATTTGGCACAGTTCCATAACGCCTGGGAACTACCTGAGAACAAAGCTGTGTAAAATATTCATTTTTTGTGGTATTGTTACCAAATTTGGATCTCAGCTGGATAACACTTGGTTCTACATTTCTGTTGCATTTTCCAGCCGGATCGGACAGCTGTGTGTTATTTACAAGTATTTGTATCCAAAAAAACACTGTGTCCAAATTTTTTTTCTTCAAGTTCAGTATGTTTAGATGACTGTAACTCAGTGGCCGGAGCACGTAGAGAGATTATGTTTTTTTTGCCAAAAAATTCAAAGTGTTTTCTTTTAAATGAGACCAACCCCATGAAGATGCTGCAAAGGGTTGAATAACAGCTTTCGATTTACTTTGGGCACGTTTTTTTTGGCATTTTTAAGAAAATTGCCTGGAGTGCAAGTGGTTAAGACCCTGTGGTCTCATAATTTAAACAGGGTTCATAACTTATGTGGCAAACGATGGAAGCTGTGAGAAACTCGCTACAGCTCCGCTCTCAACTTTATGTGCATGTGTGACAATTGTGCGGTGCTCCGGTCTTTCTAGGCATGAACTTCTGATTCTGTTAAAAAAAGATCATTTTCATAAAGCAGTGGCAGTAACTCCAGTGTTTCAGCTACAGGGTGTGTGGGCTGGAAAATGCAGCAACATTCAGCATATTTAAACAGGACAGCCTCCGTACAGGACCCTGCATGGCCCTTGTCTCCATGATTTTTGGATTTTTGCCGCTGTCCGAAAAGTCACGTTCAAACAAGCAATGCACTGTGCAGTACTCAATTTTCAGGATCATAAACATTCCGCTCAGAAGGAAATAACCCGCTTTGTGCCCTTTCAGTGCTCACTGTCACGGCTGTATTTAGCAATTTGTCCAAACGCTTCTGCCACTAACTGCCTGCTGGAGACTGTCTAGAGAGAGAGTGCCTACGGTTAGACCATTTCTTTATTGACAGCCAGCTAGCTGCACTTACCACCTCATGTGAGTATCGGAGTATTGTGATTTTGGATCACGCCCCTCTGATACTCACTTTATCCATGCCTGATTCACCAAAGGTGGATCAAACCTGGCAACTCAATGTTACCTTGCTTTCAAATCCAAACTTTTTGGAATTCACTAAAGAACAGATAATCTTATTTTGGCTGACAAACTCCACACCAGATGTTTCTAGTCTATTAATCTAGGACACCATGAAGGCCTATATCTGGGGCCAAATTATCTCTTATACAGCCAATATGAAAAAGAAGAACTCTAAGGAAAGATTTGAGTTATCAAAAGAGATTAAAGAATTAGACCACCAATATGCCCACACAAAAAACTCTGAAACATATCAAAGACGTGTTGAACTTCAAACCCAATTTGACCTCCTATCAACTCATGTTGTACAGTGACAACTTTTAAAAAGCAAGGCAAATTTTTATGTACATGGATACAAGCCTGGAAAGTTGTTGGCTAACCAGTTACGGATGTCTAAGGCAAAACAGTTTATTGGTGGAATCAGTCCGGACACAGGAACCACTTCAGACCCAGGGAAAATAAATACCTCTTTCAGAAATTATGTTTCATCACTGTACACATCTGAATTTTCCAACAATTCTACAATGGAACAATTCCTAGATGGGTTAGATTTTCCCACTCTTTCTGAGGTTGCAAAAAATGAGCTAGATATCCTGATATCCCAGGCAGAAATTGTTGCTGCCATTTCATCCCTACAATCCGTGAAGTCACCTGGTCCAGATGGTTTTCCGGTGGAATTTTTTTTAAGTCCTTTTCTACTCTGCTAATACTTAATTTACATAGTTTTTTTTGAGTCACTCAGTAATGGTAAACTTCCTTCTCCATGGTACGAGGCATCCATTACTCTTATTCCAAAGAAGGATAAGGATCCATTAGAATGTTCATCATACAGGCCAATTTCCTTATTAAACGTTGATCTTAACATTTTAGCAAAAATTCTAGTCCGCAGATTGGAAAAGCACTTACCTTCAATAATTTGTGAAGGCCAAACAGGCTTTGTAAAAAAAAAAAAAAATCGCCATTCTTTTTTTAATATACGCCGTTTACTAAGCATTATTTACACTTCCCCAAACACTGTACCAGAATGTATTCTTTCCCTTGATGTGGAAAAAGCCTTTGACCGCGTTGAATGACCCTATTTGTTTAAATCTTTAGATAAATTTGGCTTTGGCTCCAATTTTAGATCATGGATAAAATTACTTTATTTCTGCCCCACCGCTTGTGTTCTCACCAATCAGCAAAAATCCAAACCCATTTATTTACAGAGAGGCATGCGCCAAGGCTGCCCTCTAAGTCCCTTGCTATTCAACATAGCCATTGAACCACTTGTGATATCACTCCATAATAGCCCCTCTATTTCTGGTATTCATAAGTACCATATCAAACATAAGCTGGCAATATACGCTGATGATTTATTGCTTTTCATCTCAAACCCTTCTCCCACACTTCTTCCATATTATCCCTACTCTCTGATTTTGGTCATTTTTCAGGTTATAAATTAAATCTGCACAAAAGTGAACCATTTCCTATAAATAATAAAGCTCTTGAGTTAGATGTTTATTGTTTTCTCTTCAAGTTAGTAAAAGAACAATTTACTTATCTTGGAGTCAATGTTACAATAAATCATAAACTAATGTTAAAAGAAAACCTTTTCAAACTTTTAAATCAGGTTAAGCAGAGCTTGTCAAATTGGTCACCCCTATTCATCACCTTAGCTAGGTGGGTTAACGCTGTAAAAATGAATATTCTCCCTAAATTTGTTTACCTCTTCCAGTCCATTCCAGTCTTTATCCCAAAGTCTTTTTTTGATTCTTTAGATTCAATAATTAGTTCTTACATTTGGAAAGGTAAACACCCTCAGATCTCTACAACACACCTACACAAGTCTAAGCTAAATGGTGGGATAGCACTACCTAATTTCCGTCTGTACTATCAGGCTGCTAATATTCGCCCTTTGTTATATTAGGCAAATGGTAGCCAGACCAGCTCTACATCACGGTTGGCTATGAAAGTCAGCTCAGCTCAAAATACCTCTCTTGGAGCTTTTTTGGGTGCCTTTAAATTTAAACTTTACATTGTGTGGTTTTTCCCTCCAGAGTCCTATTTTTTTCTAACCACCTTCTTTCTCCATCTACAGATCAAGCCTTTAAGGACTGGCAGGATATGGGCATCAAATATTTTAAGGATTTATTCATCAATGGCAATTTTGCTTCTTTTGATCAACTTTCAAATAAATTTGGACTCCCAAGAACTTATTTTTTTCAGATATTTACAAATTCGGCATTTTTTTCTTCAAAGTCAGTTACCAGTTTTTCCAGAACTTCCTCAGAGCTCCCTCATAGAAGACATCCTTATCCTTCAGCCGTCTGTCAGAGGTCTCATTTCAAAAGTGTACAGTAAACTGATCTCTTTAAACCAAACCTCCAGTGCTAAGATCAGGGTAGCCTGGGAACAGGATCTGAGCCTGCACCTGTCAGATGACACTTGGGATTCAATTCTGGGGCTTGTTCATTCTACCTTGCTTTGCTCTCATCACTCTTTACTACAGTTTAAGGTTGTCCATCGTGCCCGCATTTAGCCTGACTTGAACCCTCAGTGTGAGAAATGTGGCACTGATGAAGCAACACTGATTCACTCGTTCTGGACCTGCCCCAGGCTGAGAACATTTTGGCAGGAGGTTTTTCAATCTCTCTCTGTGGTTTCTAGTATAACAATCACTCCCAACCCTCTTTTAGCTCTAGTTGGCTGTTTTTCAGGGAATCTTAATGTTCCCTTTAAAGTGCGTCCTATGTTGTCCTTTGCCTTCCTCCTCGCCAGACGGGTTAGCTTTATAAGATGGAAGGGTGCTGCCCTACCGACTCAAACTCAGTGGCTGTCTGACGTCATGTCTTGTCTGAGTTTGGAAAAGATCTGATACTCTGTTAAGAACCAAGGGGTGAAATTTAGTGTTTGGGGACCCTTTTTAAGACACTTTCTTGATCCACATTGACCTTCTGTGTTTGTACCCATTTTTTGTTTGTTTATACTTTTTCTCTCATCTGTTTACACACATTGATTAATACAGAGATGACCTGACTTCCAGCTTTATAAATTTTATATCTCTTGCCTTTTTAAGGATTTGTCACTAGTCCCACCTTACATACATGATGGTTTCTGCCAGGAATATTCTGCACAATAAGCCCTTTTTTTATGGATGCAGTACACAATGTTTACAGAATCGTCTTAATGTATATGTTATTTTGTTTATTTTGTTTACTTGAAAATTCAATAAAAAGATTGTTGATTAGAGAGAGAGTGCCTCACATGGTGCTGTGGAAGTTTAAATTATTGGTCAAATTATTGTATATTATGGTATTTTTGAAATTAGTGATCGTACAGAGGGCAAAACTTTCGTACAAATACAATAATTATCATACGTCTGGCAACACTGCTCTAAGCTTTTCTGAAGAGTTGGCAACTCTGATTTACACCCTGAAGAAACATGTCTGCCAGCAGTACCAACATTTCTCTGACACTCCATCTTTCTCTCCATTAGAAGTGATGCCTAATTCAAATATTTTATCTAATCTTTAGCATTAGAGGAGTGAAAAACTTTCACTCATCCATCTTCTGCTGCTTAATCATTTTTGGGTTGTGGGGAGGGCTGGCGCTTTTCCCAACATCTTTGGGCGAGAGGCAGGACATACCCTGGACAGATCACCAGTCCATGGCAGGGCTTGAAAAGCTTTTTTTTTTAAAAAGTCAAAGTGATAAATGGGTGAGTGTGAGATGCAAACTTACTGCCTGTTGGTTGAAAGCGCTGGTATATTAACCATCCGGCCTCACCTCTACCAACCAAATGTGTTGAAGCCTTGTTAAAATGGGTGTTGTTTTGCTCATATGTACAACGGTGGCTTGAATTTGTGTATGCACAAGGAGTGAGGCCGTTACTCTTTATCTCAGGTATGTGTTTTTGTTGTTTCTCCTACAAACACACAGTTTTTGAGGGGATGGTAAATGTGCTTTTGTACAAGTTTCAGTGAGACTGGGTTGTGGTGTTTTTATTTTTAGCTCTGAAGCTAATGGGCTCTGACTCAGAGAAATGCTGGGTATGAACTGTTTCGCAGTCAAAAGCGTGGTGATGTAGGACAAGTCAAGGATCAATCAGTCAATCACTCAAACTTTATTTGTATAGCACTGGATAAGTTTTGTCTCAGGAAGGTCCAGCTATAATTGGTGCAATGGTTGTTGTGCACATTAACCGTAAAGTCAAAATGACATCCCAAAGCAGCAAAGCCTTTTTTTTTTTTTTTTTAAAGAAGTTTAAAAGGCAGCAAAGCCTTTTAAACTTGTGCTTGGGGGGTTCCGCTTCCGGGTCACCAAGGGATGGCAGCATAGAGCGTGGTCTCCTGACCAAAAACAAGAAATTACTTTGAAAAAGTCAAATTAAAACCGTCAAAACTAGTCCTAATGTCTACAAAGGCGAGGAGATGCCTCCGAAAGGGAGAAATAAATCAACCACTGTAGCGACATCCACAGAAACGGATGTGTCGCAACATCAAGAAGCTAATGCTTACTCCACCGCTGCTAACCAGGGAGAAAACGATGCAAATGAGGACGAAGGAGAGGTGACTAACAGCACAATACTCAAAGAACTGTGTGTATACAGACAAGAGATCATGAGAGAATTTGCCAAGACAAACTCAAGACTGGATGAAGCGGAGAAAAGAATTGTGGGGAACGAGGAAAGGCTACAAGATATGGAAGGAGTGGTTGCAGGAATGCTAAAACTGCAAGAACAACTTCAGGAGAAATTAACGGATCAGGAATGCAGATCGAGAAGAGAAAACATCAGGATTTATGGAATTCCCGAACAAAAAGAAATGGACCCAAAGACAATGATTACATTTATAGAGAAAGTGCTTAGAGATAACCTCGGCATCCCTGATACTGTAAACCTGAACATAGAGAGGGCGCACCGAGCACTCGCCTCACAGCCCCCACCTGGAGCCAAGCCAAGATCTATCCTTGTCAAATTCCAGAGCTTTAGAACGAAAGAAGAAGTAATCTGTTTGGCATGGCAGAAGAAAGGCTTTACTCTGGATGGCCATAAGATAAACTTGGATCATGATTATGCTCCGGTAATTTTACACAGACGGAAAGCATATGCCGAGGCGCGACGAGTCCTGAAAGAAAACAAAATACGATTTCAGACTCTTTATCCAGCTCGCCTAAGAGTTCACTATGAAGAAGGGCAGAGAACGTATGACACAGCGGAAGAGGCGACAGCGGACATGGTCAGCCGTGGCCTGCCGGTTGAAAGTGATTGAGTAGCCAGCAACGTTGTGGGAGGGGATTCAGCGAGGAGCCTGGCAGCCAGCGCGGACCAAATGGACTACTGCGGCCGGGAACACGCAGAGCTTCAAGCAAAAGCTGAAAGCATTTAGACGCACAGCAACGGAGGATACAGGTTGATTTGGTCTTTTTTTGATTAAAGATAAGAAATAAATGAGAAAGATATATAAGAAAAGAACTACGAAAATTTTGGTGGGAGGAAGGGACAACGAGGGGACACTGATCTGTTTATATGGCTGACATCATGGGGAGGGCCCTCTGACACACTGGAGGTGTAGCGGTTATCCCTCAAACCAGCAACGGGTCAGTAAATCGACCTTCGGGTTGGAAGTTAGTTTTGGAATCTGTTCTATGTTCACAAAGTTTGTTTTTGTTATTCATTGTGTTATTCCTTTTCCAAGGGAGTGCTTACAGGGAACTGAGGTTAAATGTAAATATTTGAATGCAAGGAGAACCGGTTAAAATTGTTTCTTTCAATGTAAATGGAGTTCTGAATCCTATAAAGAGGAGTAAGATTTTGACAAAACTAAAACGAGAAAAGGCACAGATTGCCTTCCTTCAAGAAACCCATTTGAGTCAATCTGAACATGCAAAATTAAAAAGGCAGGGCTTTAAATTTGTTTTCTCCTCTTCTTATAAAGCTGGGCACCGGCGAGGGGTTGCTATACTTATTTTAAATTTGCTAAATTATGATCATATATCAGAAGTACAAGATGAGGAGGGAAGATTTATCAAAATTACTGGTAAAATAGAGGGACATGAAATAACGTTTATAAACGTTTATATTCCACCTGGAAGTGATTGGACTCTCTATAGACACATATTTGAGTTAATGATGAATTCTCAGGGAGTGGTAATCTGTGGAGGAGACTTCAATATTACATTAAATCCAAAATTAGATGTATCAAGTACAACCAATGCAGAAAATGCACTAATTAAAAAGGTAAATTCATTGATGAAAGAAGTGGGAATTATTGACGTTTGGAGAGAATTACATCCTAAAAGTAGAGACTATACACACTATTCTTGCCCGCACAGTGTTTATTCAAGAATAGACTATTTTTTTGTGTTCAATAATGATTCTTTCAGAGTAAGAGATTGCAAAATTAAGACAATTGATCTCTCGGATCATAGTCCCATTTCATTGTCTGTTATTTTACAAAAGAAGGTCAGAAAAGTGTTGTGGAAGTTCAACTCAAATATATTAAATGATTCTGAATTAAGACAAAAATTAAAGGATGACATTAAGAACTATCTTGAGTTGAACGACACAGGCGAAGTGTCACAGATAATTTTGTGGGATGCTCTGAAAGCTGTAATGAGAGGAAAGATCATTTCAATGACGTCTCACTTGAAAAAATTAAAGGAGCAAAAATTAGCTGATCTCCAAGGAAAATTAAAACAATTACAATGGTTAGACAGTAATATGAGTAATTCAAAAGTAAAAGAGGAAATAAAAAAGATTAAAAGTGAAATTGATAACATCTATATGCAGGACATCCAGAAAAAAAATGTTTTTCTGAAGCAAAAATACTACGAAACTGGGAGTAAATCGACTAAACTACTAGCATATAAATTATGCAAACAGAGAGGAGAAAACACAATTTATAGAATAAAACACCCCCAAACAAAGAGGGTTGAAAGCAAACTGGAAAAAAATACAGGGAAGTTTTGAATTATTTTATAAAGATTTGTATTCCCAACCTCAAACTTCTAACGAGATACAAATAGGATTTTTTTTAAAAAAACATTGAACTTACCATCAATGACAAATACACAAAATGAAAAATTAGTCCAACCAATAACAACCAAAGAACTAAATCTGGCCATTTCCAAATTAAAAGTGAGGAAGTCCCCAGGCTCCGACGGTTACACTACAGAGTGGTATAAATGTTTTAAAGAAGAATTGTCCCCTATACTATTAAAAACCTTTAATTGGATTATACAAAATGGAGAAATCCCTCCATCTTGGAAAGATGCAGTCATTTCTGTCATACCTAAGGAGGGTAAGGACAGACAGGATTGCAGTAGCTACCGTTCCATTAGTGTTCTTAACTTGGATTATAAATTATTCACAGCAATAGTGGCTCAAAGACTTGAAAAATTCCTACCTGATTCGATACATTTAGACCAGTGTGGATTTATCAGCAAAGACAGACCTTAGATGTCACGCCGCGCCATTCATCAGCGGCGCCACCTGCTCACGCACCTGCTACTCGTCAGCGGCGAAGGATAAAAGCCGCCTCGCCCTGAGCGTCGGCCTGAAGCCGTAGACTTCGTTTCCTTTGCATGGACTTCTACCACATTCTCTTCAGCATCCTCTTTACCGGTAAGAAGTTCACTTACCTCATCTCTCCAGTCTGCTCCCCTGTGCACAGGTGGATTCCTCGGCGGCGGACAATCCCGTCCCTCGTCTCTCCTCGCTGCTGCACCGAGCCCTGCAGGTGGCTGTCTCCCGGGCTTCCATCCTTGAAGCGCCAGTCATCTGCCCAAACAAGTAAGCTTCTCTCCCTCGCCTATTCTCCTCCCGTGTTGGTGTGTGCTCATCACCCTGTGTCTGATTTCTCCCATAGGGTTGCCGGCTGAACGGTCTCCTGCCTCTGGGTCCGAAGCAGACGCCCCCACCAACACATTAACATTCTGCAGACACGCACCCAAACATCCCTGTTGTTAATAAACAGTTTGAACTACTCTGAGCCTGTGTGTGTGCGTCTCCTGAGCCGAACGTTATGTCAGTACGGCTTCAGCAGAGCGGCTCGGCGGACGGCGGGCTCGCACACCGGTTTACCATCCTCGAGGCTCGGGTGGATCAGATTGTTTATCAGCAACAGGTGGTTCTTAACCAATTATTAGAACTGACTAACCGATTGAACCGCTTGGACCCCCAACAGCCGTTCCTCCCGACTCGCCAGGGTGGCGCGGCTCCTGCTGTTCCAGCGGCCGTCCAGCCGGCTCCAGTGGCACCGGTTCGGCTCACGCCGATTCCGACCCCCGCCCGCTTTAGCGGTAAGCTCGGCGGAGCGCGGGGGTTTATTATGCAGTGTGAGTCCGTGTTCCACCGTGTGCCCGGAGATTTTCCCTCGGATCACAGCCGAATTGGTTACATAGGGAATCTTCTGGAGGGGCGTGCGTTAACTTGGACCTACGCCGTAATGGCGAGGCCCAGTTATGCCACCCTCACCTATGACCAATTCGTGAGGCGCTTTCTGGAGGTCTTTGACCACTCACAAACCGAAACGGTCCAGGTCGATCGGCTTCTCGCTCTCCAGCAGGGAAGCCAGTCGGCAGCGGACTACGCGGTCGACTTCCGGGTAGCGGCGGAGGAATTGGGCTGGGAGGAACGCTCCCTCTGTGGCCTGTTCCTCCGCAGCCTCAATAGTGATCTGAGGGATGAACTGGCTGGTCGGGATATCCCTGGGACGCTAGCGGAGCTGACGTCCTTAGCGATAAGTTTGGATAACAGGCTGCGCGAGCGCTCCTCGGGGCGGAGGTCTTCTTCTTCTCGCCCTCGTGGAGCCTCGCCGCACCTGTTCCAAGCTCGCCCCCTGGCGGCGCCGCCAGCATCGCGCCCCGAGGAGTCGGAGCCGATGGTGACGGGCTGGACTAAACTTTCCCCTGTGGAGAAACAACGCCGCCGTGAGTTGGGCCTCTGCATGTATTGCGGAGGCGACCAACACACCGTGGAGTGTTGCCCACGGAAAGCCAGTCGGTGGGGTCCGCGAGTCACTGTTGGAAGCCTCGCGGATGTCAATCGGTTAGGATCACTGACTCAATTGAAGCTGCCCATCCGTTTCTGCCATAACCCTACTGGGCACCTCACCCACGCACTGGTGGATTCGGGCGCAGAAGGCAGCTTCATTTCACAAAGCCTGGCAACCCGATTGGGCATCCGCTGCCAGGCACTCAATACTCCCATCTCCCTAATCCACCTCTCCCGTGCCACCCTCGGGAGAGTGACACATCAAACTGTTCCCCTACCGGTCATCATCTCGGGAAACCACCGGGAGGAAATGACCTTTTACGTCCTTCCCAACTCTGTGTCGCCCGTCATCCTGGGGTATCCCTGGCTCCGCCTTCACAATCCGGTCCTGGATTGGAAATCAGCTGGGATCTCGGCATGGAGTACGTTCTGTATGGGCACCTGCCTTCAGTCCGCTGCCTGCTCTCCGTCCGCTCCTCCCCCTGCGACGGACGCTGCACCCCCGGACCTGTCTCTGGTGCCCCCAGAATTTCACGACCTGGGTATGGTGTTCAGCAAAGCGAAAGCTATGTCTCTTCCCCCTCATCGGCCCTATGACTGCGCCATCAACCTCCGCCAGGGGGCTCCCTTACCTTCTGGTCGCCTTTATAGCCTGTCTGCGCCGGAGAAGGAGACGATGAACGCCTACCTGAAGGAATCTTTAAGTGCTGGGATTATCCGCCCATCATCGTCACCCGTGGGGGCAGGGTTCTTCTTCGTGGGGAAAAAGGATGGGTCCCTCCGCCCTTGTATCGACTACCGGGCCCTCAATAATATCACGGAGAAGGACCGTTACACCCTGCCTCTCATGGACACTGCTTTCCACTCCCTCCAGGGGGCGACCTGGTTCACCAAGCTGGACCTACGCAGCGCTTACCACCTCGTCCGGATCCGGGAGGGAGATGAGTGGAAAACGGCCTTCCGTACCCCGAACGGCCACTTTGAATATCTGGTGATGCCGTTCGGGTTGACCAACGCTCCTGCAGTCTTCCAGCGCCTCATAAATGACGTCCTCCGGGACTTCATTGGCCTTTTTGTGTTCGTCTACCTGGACGATATTCTCATCTTCTCCAAGTCCAGGGATGAGCACCAGGTCCACGTGAGGCGGGTCCTCCAAAGGCTGCTGGAGAACCGTCTGTACGTTAAGGCAGAAAAGTGTGAATTTTACGCCAGGAGCACGTCCTTCCTGGGGTTCATCATCGCCCACGATAGGGTGCTCCCCGACCCAGAGAAGGTAAAGGCGGTGGTGGAATGGCCCACACCTGCATCCCGGAAACAGGTGCAGCAATTTGTTGGCTTCGCCAATTTCTACCGCCGCTTTGTCCCCAACTTCAGTGCCATCGTGGGACCACTGACCCGCCTCACGTCCCCGAAGGTCCCGTTCCGGTGGACCGAAGAGGTCGCTGCCGCCTTTGAGGCGCTGAAGGCGGAATTCTCCTCCTCCCGGGTCCTTCGCCAGGTCGACCCCGCGCTGCAGTGCATTGTAGAGGTAGACGCCTCGGACACGGGAGTGGGAGCAGTGCTGTCCCAGCGGTCACCGGACGATGGCGCCAAGCGACCGTGCGCCTTCTTCTCCCGGCGCTTGTCCCCGGCGGAGAGAAACTACGATGTGGGGGACAGAGAGCTCTTGGCCATCAAGCTCGCCCTGCAGGAGTGGCGCCACTGGTTGGAGGGGGCAAGCCTGCCGTTTGTGGTCCTCACGGACCACAAGAACTTGGAATACTTACGATCTGCCAAGCGCCTGAACGCCCGCCAGGCGCGCTGGTCCCTGTTCTTCGCCAGGTTCCAATTTTCCATCACCTTCAGGCCTGGCTCTAAGAACGTCCTGCCTGACGCCCTCTCCAGGCAGTTCGCCCCCGTGGAGTCGGAGGAGGCGCCCCACTCCATCCTGCCCAGGTCGTGCGTCGTGGGAGCCATCTCGTGGGACATTGAGAGCAAGATCCGGAAGGCACAGCAGGTGGAACCTGACCCTGGCGGCGGACCGGAGGGGAGGCTGTTCGTGCCATCCGCGGTCCGAGGAGAGGTCATCCACTGGCTCCACACCTCCAAGCTCACCTGTCACCCTGGCACCTCCCGGATGATAGATCTCCTCCAACGGTCCTTTTGGTGGCCAGGCCTGCGGAGGGATGCAGCCCGCTACGCCCGGGCTTGCCCAATCTGTGCCACCTGCAAATCGGGAAATGCCCCTCCAGCGGGTCTGCTCCAGCCCCTGCCCGTCCCTGGCAGGCCCTGGTCGCACATCGCTCTGGATTTCGTCACCGGACTCCCCATCTCCAACTCCTATGACACCATCCTGACCATCGTGGACCGCTTCTCCAAGGCCGTGCACTTCATCCCCCTGCGAGGCCTCCCTACTGCCCTGGAGACGGCGGACCTCCTCGTCCAACACGTGGTCAGGCTGCATGGGATTCCGGTGGACGTGGTCTCGGACCGGGGCCCCCAGTTTTCATCTGAGGTTTGGAGGTCATTCTGCAACGCCATCGGAGCCAAGGTGAGCCTCTCCTCCGGCCATCACCCCCAATCCAACGGGCAGTGTGAGAGGACCAACCAGGAGCTGGAGGCTGCGCTCCGCTGTGTGTCCAGATCCAAACCCGCG
The DNA here is from genome assembly GCA_020510985.1 of Pholidichthys leucotaenia. Lineage (NCBI taxonomy): Eukaryota > Metazoa > Chordata > Actinopteri > Cichliformes > Pholidichthyidae > Pholidichthys > Pholidichthys leucotaenia. Next base: position 242,297,968 of record CM035839.1, read on the forward strand.
TCCTGGAGCAACCATCTTGCCTGGGTTGAATATGCCCACAACACCGCTCGCTCTTCTGCTACAGGGATGTCCCCCTTCAAAGCGTCCCTGGGTTACGACCCCCCGCTGTTTCCGGAGCAGGAGAGTGAGGTAACTGTCCCGTCAGTTAGGGCCCATCTCAGGCAGTTCCGCTCCACCTGGGCTGCCGCGCGCCATGCGCTATTACGCACAGCGGAGCGCAACAGGACTGTGGCGGACCGGCGTAGGAGACCTGCCCCGGCGTACAGAGTTGGGCAGCTTGTTTACATTTCCACCCAGGACGTCACTCTAAAAGGCGAGAGGAGAAAGCTGGCACAGCGCTTCATGGGTCCCTACCCCATCACCCGGATCATCAACCCGGTGGCTGTGCGCGTGGCTATTCCCCCCTCCCTCCGCATTCATCCTACTTTCCACGTGTCGAAGGTGAAACTGGCGGTTTCTGACCCCCTTTGCCCTCCTCCTGCAGCGCAACCCGCGCCCCGGATGATTGGTGGCCATCCGGCCTGGTCCGCTTCCTCCATCCTGGACTCCCGGCGCCGGGGTCGTGGGTTGCAATACTTGGTGGACTGGGAGGGCTATGGGCCCGAGCATCGACAGTGGGTGCCCCCGTCGTTTGTGTTGGACCCATCGCTCATCGCGGACTTCCACCGAGCGCACCCGGATAAGCCATCGCCAGGAGGCGCTGCTAGAGGGGGGAGTACTGTCACGCCGCGCCATTCATCAGCGGCGCCACCTGCTCACGCACCTGCTACTCGTCAGCGGCGAAGGATAAAAGCCGCCTCGCCCTGAGCGTCGGCCTGAAGCCGTAGACTTCGTTTCCTTTGCATGGACTTCTACCACATTCTCTTCAGCATCCTCTTTACCGGTAAGAAGTTCACTTACCTCATCTCTCCAGTCTGCTCCCCTGTGCACAGGTGGATTCCTCGGCGGCGGACAATCCCGTCCCTCGTCTCTCCTCGCTGCTGCACCGAGCCCTGCAGGTGGCTGTCTCCCGGGCTTCCATCCTTGAAGCGCCAGTCATCTGCCCAAACAAGTAAGCTTCTCTCCCTCGCCTATTCTCCTCCCGTGTTGGTGTGTGCTCATCACCCTGTGTCTGATTTCTCCCATAGGGTTGCCGGCTGAACGGTCTCCTGCCTCTGGGTCCGAAGCAGACGCCCCCACCAACACATTAACATTCTGCAGACACGCACCCAAACATCCCTGTTGTTAATAAACAGTTTGAACTACTCTGAGCCTGTGTGTGTGCGTCTCCTGAGCCGAACGTTATGTCATTAGATAATATAAGATGCTCCTTACATGTGATAGGACAAATAAATAAGGAAAAGACTAAGGCCATTATTGTAGGATTAGATGCCGAAAAGGCGATCGACTCAGTCAGATGGTTATTCCTCTATAAAGTATTGGTGAAATTCAGTTTTAATGAAAATTTTATCACATTAATACAATCCCTTTATGATAAGCCAAGGGCCCGTGTAAAGATCAACGGAGATCTTTCTGACTCCTTCCTCCTGGAACAAGGAACGAGGCAGGGTTGCCCGATTTCACCCCCTCTTTTTGCCCTTTATATTGAGCCTCTTGGCCAATTGATAAGACAGACTGGGGAGATTAAGGGGATTACAATAGCTGTGAATGAAAAAAAGTTGCAATGTTTGCAGATGATGTACTTGTTTTTTGGGAGGAGCTTGAAGAATCTTTTATGAAGTTGATGTCTGTATTAAACAGCTTCGGGAAGTTATCTGGTTACAAATTAAATATATCTAAAACTCAGGTGATGATCCTGAATTATAAAGTTTCAAAATCTCTTAAGGAAAAATATAATCTTGACTGGGATGCTGTCTCCCTAAAATATTTAGGTATAATTCTCACTAAAGACATTTCTAGACTGTTTCAAGCAAATTATGACCCACTATCATTAGCAATAAAATCAGACATAAATAGATGGAATCTTGTACCCTTTCTCAATTTAAACTCAAGGATTATTGCAGTGAAAATGAATGTAGTTCCCTGACTGCTGTATTTGTTCAGAACATTACCTATTGAAGTGAGTGACAATCAATTCAAGGAATGGGACAAATGGATTTCATGCTTTATATGGCAGGGGAAGAAACCAAGAATACGCTATACTGTTTTACAATTAAGGAAAGAAAAGGGTAGAGTAATGCTTCCTTGTTTGAAATACTATTATTATGCTTCTCAAGTTATTCCTGTATTATATTGGTGTAATCCAGACTTCCAAGCCAATTGGAAGATAATAGAATCCAACATATCACCTATATTTCCCTTACAAGCTGCAATTTCAGATAAAAGACTAGCTGACCAATTACAGGGTCTAAACCCTTGGATTGAACACACACACTTAAGGTATGGCATAAAGTAGTGAAAACCTGTGAAATAGGAAACATGCTAAGAATTTTCAGATGGTGTGCCTATGACACAGATTTTCAACCCAACAAAAGTGATAAAAGATTTCAAACTTGGACAAAAAAAGGGCTAACAACGTACCTCACCTTTACAAGCAAAGGAACACTACAGAATTTCCAGTCCCTACAAACCAAATTTGGTCTTGAGCAGGTAGACTTCTTCAGGTACCTCCAAATACGTGATTATTTTAACAAGCAGAGCAAATGTCTAAACCTATCTTCAACAGTCACACTTTTTTAAAATTTTAAAGTCAGCTTATGACACTTCGATGAAAAAGGTAATTTCTAAATTATATAATGGGACGCTAAATGCAAGGAACGATGATATGCTACACGTTAAGAATAAGTGGGAACATGAAGTGGGAATGGGCATTTCTGATGAGAATTGGGAAAAAGTTTGTATTTTTCAATGGTCCTCCACAAACTCATTGGTATGGAGAGAACACTGTTGGAAAAATGTGTTAAGATTTTTTAAGACTCCTCACCAAAATAAATATAGAAACATAGATAATGAGTGTTGGAGAAGGTGTGGATCTGTTGAAGCAAATCATTTTCATATATTCTGGGAATGTCTGGTTTTGCATCAATATTGGTCTGAAATTCATAAATCTTTAAATGATATCTTCAAGGTAAACATTGCAAACGACTTTTTAAATTTATATATGGGTCTTGTTCTAACTCTGGACAGAAGAGGGGACATAAAATTGCTGCAGGCGCTCTTAGCAGCCAGTAAGAAATCAATTACTAGAAAATGGTTAAACCCAGCCCCACCCACACTCAGTGATTGGTTTGGAATAATTTTGGAAATCTTCAAAATGGAAAAATTTATGTATTTGTTAAGAATTCAAAGGGAAAAATTTTATTCAATTTGGAACAAGTGGATTCATTTTATATCCCCTATTCGCAATGACTTTGTATGACTCCAGATGTAAACATCCTTGTTGAATCACCTTACTAAGACTGAAATTTTGTTTATTTATTCTTCTATATGAGAAGAAGGAATGACTGTAAGCCCCCAGTTCAGTTTTTTTTTTTGTTCCTATAAAACAAATAAGAGAAGGACTATGATACAAACGTCTGAATGCTATATTTGTAAAAATGGCATCCTTTTCTAATAAAAACATAAATGAAAAAAAAAAACTTGTGCTTGGGGCTCTTTGGACTTGCTGTAGTTTTCACTGTAAGCAAAAATTATCTATTATTTTGAGTGAACAAACTAAAAAACAAGCACATTTGTCTTAATATGGTTTCATTATACGGAGATTTCAGTTTTTGTTGTATAAGACAGCCAGTTAATTAAAAAAATCAATTATTGCTTTTCACTGTAAAAAAAAATCTTTGCAAAAATAAATCAGTAAACAATAGATAGCAATTGTATTACAATGAATTCACACATAAAATCACTTAAATATTAGAAAAAACAGGTTTAAAAAACCCTTTGTCCCCCATTTTTTAAAATGGACAAGCTGCACGACTAGCCAGAGGATGTGATGTCATTTTGTTCTGTGATGCTATTTGTAAGGCCAAGAAAGGTGATTAAATTAGGCTTAATGAAGGCAAGTATAAACCAGAGGAGCTATAACAGCTTCTGCCAGAGTGTATAAATATTTCAGAGTGAAGAGAGATTTTAAGTATTTTCCCATAATCATGTGGCCTAAGAAAGCAACTGAGCAACTTAAAATCCACAAACACAACGTTTCTACCTTCAGTCCATAAAATCCTTAAAATTCACTTGAGAGAACATTTGACCCATCTTAGTGCAACAACAAGCCTATAGATCATATAAGAATAGAAGTGCATAGGGGATGGAGATGAGCCAAAAAGTGAGAGTTATTTTCCTGCTGTGGCAGTCACAAGGCCACAGAAACCTATAATAGCCCCTGGAAGTTATTGACATTAGCAGGGAAAACGCTCCTGAATCTTTACGTTCCAGCCACGCTTTGCCTAAATGCCTAAATCAACTCCTCGGAATTGAATTTTCAAGCCTTCAAATGGCTAATTTGTGCAGCAAGTGCTTTCAGCATTTCCTCGGCAAATGAACGCGACTCTAATCATAAGAGCATGTGGATGGTGAAGCCTCTCCACACCCGCCCATGAGACAGTCGTGTGGACGGGGAGAGAAGCCTTTCCACTTAACCACTTAAATGAATATATCAAGAAACTAATTTACCATTTTAATTGCGTGATTTAGGAAGACGCTACTTCACTTGCCCCTCTTCCATCTTGGTTGATTTCCAGTGTGAGCGCACATTAGATTGATCTATGAAAGACTGCAGAAATCACAACACTTAAGTCTTTTCATTTTCCCTCCCTAATTAAATAATTGAAATTCCTGTCAGTGTCTGCACTTAAGCCACGCACAAACATTGCAGGCATGCAGCAAAGCTGAGTGAATGGTGAAAGCCCCCCCCCCCCCCCATCTTTGCTTGTTTAAAGTCTGCTCTTTTCGGCACCTTCCACCTTTTTCTTTCTTCTTTTTTTTTTTTTTTTTGGTCTCCCAAGAGCCACAGATTCACTCCATCTGTCAAGCCCAGAAATAGATCAGTGCATCCATTTTGTTGAGATTTGCCCATCCCATTAAGTGATTGCTTGCAGAAATGGCAGGGGACATTTCTTCTGATACGTTCCCTGAAACAGCGCTGGCAGACATTAAGGACACATTATTGAGCCCCATTTTCTCCCAGCCACAAGGATATCCATTAGAGTGGCACACAGCCCTAAATTTTTCCATTTTCTCCCTCACCAAACTTGACTTTACACATTATTTCTGCCTCTGTTTTGTCATTTGCAGCCACAAATTATATCAGGGAAAAGCCATCTCGTAGCATGTGGCTCCTCTTCCCAGGGCTATTTGCCAAGACTTGATTCTGAAGTGTCAAAATGGACCCATCGTTAAGGCTAATCATGACTGACAGTGGGGTGCTTTAAAGTCCATACAAGTTGGCCCACACTGGAAACTTTTTGTGTGTTTGAATGTGTGCCTGCAGATGTGTGTGAAAGATTTTTGTTATTCCTGTGCATAAAGAGTGACAAGCTTAATGCTTTAGTGAGAGAGCACATCACACACACACACACACACACACACACACACATATATATATATATATACAGTATATATATATATATATATATATAGTGAAACAGTGCTGTCTTATCAGAATGTGGCTCCAAAGATTCCACTCCAGTCAGTGAGTGAAGAGGCAATGTTATGTCTAGATAGTTTTATGCAGCATTGCTTTATGTATAAAGCGCTATATAAGTGCAGGTTAGTTAGTTAGTTAGTTAGTATCTGGGAGTTCTGCTCGGCAATGACTGGTGGTGTAACTTCAATCATCTCTGACTACTCAGGTGCTTTTTAATGTCTAGCGTACCCAAAAATTATTTCTAACATATGAGTAACACTCTTTGAACCTATGTGTAACTTACTGAACAGGTCTCTAATTTACAGCTACCATATAATGACGTATTTGCAGCATTGGCGAAAAGGAAAAACCCCTAAGCCAGACATGAATTCTCTAGATCTGTAAATGGTAAAACAAAACTGAGTGCTTGCCTGGACTCAAGCTCCACCGCCGTCCAGGACTCCGACGACTCTGCTGTGGTGACCTCTGCAGCAGTCATGGTGGTGGATGCAGCCCAATGATCTCCAGGCGTGATAACCGATGCAGGTGACCCTCCCGGCATGGTGGCTGAGACTGGAGGTCGCCTCATCACTGGCACTGAATCCCAGGCAGCTGAAACCAGGGGACACTCCCTTGTCAGCTCAGGCTTCAGGGATCTAGGACTGCTCCTCTCCTGTCCAGGACGTGGCTGCGGGGCCAACGTGGGGTTCTTCAGGGCCGCAGACTCCTCCGTCATCCGGTGGCTCCATCCAAGGACTGGCAGACGCTCAGGGAAGACGGGAGGAAACACAGAAGAGACGGGTGAGGAGCAGATGACTGCAGCAGATGGTGAGGGTTCAGCCACAGTGGGCTGCTGATGCTGAGCCTCTTCACAGGGGACAAGGCATGAAATTTCATTTTCATGTGTATGAGAATGAACACACACTTGCCTTATCTCCCGGGGTACGATGGTGACTGCTGTTGCTGAGCCAGGTGATGTTCTTCCAGGAATGGGGAGGGTCATCTGATGAGGAGGTGAAGACAGATGATGCTCCGGAGTCCGGGAACGCAAGCTCATCGGCGCTGACTTCACTCCCCCTGAAGAAACACCCTCCAGCTGCTGCATAACCTCTGGAAGAAGCCATGGCTTGTACTCCAGTAGCAGCTCCCTCTCCGCAACCCAAACCTGCTGGTGCTCCTCCAGCTCCTTTGCCATTGGACTGTCAGGGAGCGCGACGCCGATGTGCCCGATCCGGCTGACTGTGGGCTCTCCCAGCATCAGAGGAATGGCTGATGGCGCAGGCCATTGCTCAGGTGGAGGAGATGAGGTTGCAGCAGGATGAACTCCAGCTTGACATAGTGGAGCCAGAAAACAACTCACTGATGGCCCCGGATCCCATGATATCGAAACCATGGGACACTCCTTTGTTGGCTCCAGATTAAGAATACAGGGGGCACACCTATCCCATGGAGAGCATGGCTGTGGGGCTGGAACAGGACCCTTAGGCATCACAGGACCCTCTGTCATCCGGCAGCTCCCTCCCAGGACTGGCGAACAAACAAAGAGAGCAGAGGGGGACACGGGAGAAGCTTGGAGAGTTTAGTTACAGTGTGTGGCTGCCTCTGAGCCCTCCCACCGGGAATTAGGCAAGACAATTCATCTTAAACAGTTAGAGAATGAATAGACACGCCTTAATTTCTGGGGCTTGATGGTGACTGCCGCTGCAGGTCCAGACAAAGCACTGCCAGGAGCTGCGGAGGTCATCTGGCGAGGTGGGTGAAACACCAGAGTCAGGGAACGTTCCTCCATTGGGTCAGACTCCGTTTCATCCAGCAAATCTCCCTCCAGCTGCATTGTATAGTCTGGAAGGAGCCATGGCTTGTAATCCAGCAACAGTTCAGTTCCAGCCATTAAAACTTGCCTGCGCTCCTCCAGCTCCTTGGCCGATGGTCCGGGTCACTGTTTGGGATGGGAAGGTGGGGCTACTGCTGGAGAATGGCGAGAAGCTCGGAGCCTTCGTGCCTGGCGCCGCTTCTTCATTGGCACTGGCATGGATGCGGAAGAAGTTTCCTCCCGCCCGTTGAATATGAACTGTGGATTAACTATGGAGAGAAGTAAGTTCGTGAGATCTGGATAGGACCACAGGCTGGGGGTCGCCTCAATAATCTCCACCGCGTAGTTCAGCCATCTCTGAGCTTTCTCAAGAGTACGGGAGGTGCGGGCATCAGAGATGAAAACTTGGATTAACTGCATCGCCCTGCACCCATCCTCATTCAGCCCGAGCAGTGGGCGGTGTGGTGGCCTAGTGGTTAGCACTGCGGCAGCACAGCAACTCACCCTTGGCCATGGGATCCCTGGTTCAATCCCAGCCCCTGACCAACAGTGATCTGTGTGGTGTTTGCATGTCCTCCTTGTGTCTGTGTGGGTTTACTCCGGGAGTTCTCCGGTTTCCTCCCACAGGCCAAAAACATGCAGGTTAGGTTAATTGGAGACTCTAAAAGTGGCCCTAGGTGTGAATATGGGTGTGAATGGTAAAGGGATAGCGCCGTACCGTGGCTGCTTCATCCATCCAGGTGGATGCCCTCAATTTCCCCTCTGGGGATCAATAAAGTATACAAAAACAAAATAAAAAAAATCAAACTGAAGTCCATGGAGCCACCGGAATGGTGGCTCAGTTGGTAGAGCATCCGCCCCACACCCGGGAGGCAGGGGTTCAAATCCCGGCTGGGTCATGCTGAAGACCATATAAAAGTGGAACTTCCTGCTGTCCAGCTTGGTGCTCAGCAATAATGGAATGGAGGAGGGAAATTTGTGGCGGCGCCTTGCATGGCAGTGGCCCTCTGATTCTGCACTTGGGGTGTGTGTGATTAACACAGTAGATAGGTAAAACACAATCTCGTTCTACTGTACATGATTGGTTGTACAGTTGAATGACAATAAGGGTGATTTAATTTAATGATTTTTTAATTTTAATGTACGCTGCCATGACAGCGGGGAAAAAATAGGCTTAAAAAAAGTAACCGGGAGGGAACGAAAAAACGGCAAAACTCACAACCACTGGCGTCTCACATAGGCAGTGGTCTTCTGTCATAAACTGCCCTTTTAAGGGCTGAGTGAAGACACCACACATTGACTGTAAGTTTGCACATTTATTAATGGAAAGATGAACAAGAACAAAATACACAAACACGCACACTTACAGGTCCTGATGAATACCGGGGAATGCCCGGAGGAAACAATACAGACGAGGGCTCCATCTCGGAATGACACAGTACAGATGGGGGCTCCATCTCGGAATGAAAGAGACGCAACAATAACGTCAGGAAATGCAAGACCACTGCAAAGAATCAACTACACCAGTCTGCTTAAAGAGAAATGTGCCAGATGATCATCAGGTGTGGGTACATGAGTGAAAATGTAATCAAAATAACAAGTGACAGCTGTGCAGCCTGCGAAACAGAATTTGACAGCTGGAAGCTGCACAGCACTATCAAAAGTACAGACTGGAACTAAATAATACAGAATAAAATAACACAACCCCAAAAGATATAAATAATACCATAACTACAAAATGATACACAATAACTAGGAAAGACTATAAGGACACAACTAAGAATACAACAACGTATAAATGAACAGAGACCAGATACAGCAGACCATAATGAACAGTAGAAACAAACAAACAGAAAAGGACTTAACTTACACTGAGGCTGAGCCCGGCCCTCAGCCGTGCTCAGGATCATGACATTGCCTTTCTTACCCTTGGGTGGCATGGTGACACTGTCAGTCACAGCTGTGTCAGCATGTACTAGAAAAGGACTGGGCCATTTGTGCATGTCTTGTGCGTAGAATGTCTTGTCCTTTGTGTCTCCAATCAGTTACAACTTAGCCCCAACCCCCATGCAAAGTTGTCTAACTTTTCTCACACCTTCTGACTCATGGAAATTAAATTGAGAGTTGTGTTTCTGTTTCACTTCTTTTACTCAATCTATTTTACACATTGTTAACAGTAAAGCTATAGATAGAGTTTACCACTAAAAACAATTAAAAAAAATGGAAAAGGGTTCAAGTTGGGGGTTTGGGGTTAATCCTGTTTCATCTCACTGCATGCCACTTTTTGTTCCAACCATTAGAGGTCTCTTTTACGGCAAAATACATCTATACATAATAGCCTATATATTGTTTAATCAGGGCAAATTTAATCATGGAAACAACCTCAAAAGAGTCAAAGCATCATATTTAAATCTCAAGCAATAATTTAGAACTAACATTTGTTCGGAGGACTGAAAACATTATTTATGCTATATTTGTGTTATCAGTCAATCTCAAGTGTAAAATTGCTTTTATTCAAGAGTTGCACAAATGCAGTTTGGAAGTTGACAGTAATAAGCAACAACAGATTCAATTTGCTAGTCTAGTATTGCCCCATAAAAACAAGTAATTCCCAATTGTTATTCTTGAATGAACACAAATAATAAGCATCATATAGAATTTAGTAGATTTCTGCATGGAGTATATGTAATTAAATTTGCTATTGTCCATCAGTCATCTTATGTACGTACTTGTCTGAAGTCAAACACTCCAGTTGCTTTAGTCGAGTGGCTCAGTTTTGTTCGTCTCAGTTATGTTCTCCTCAATGCCTTCTTATTGGCATGTTTAGATAAAGAGTCAAAAACATGCATTACATTGTGAGGCAGTAGAAAAAATAGGAATTTCGTTTGTATACAAAACTTTGGTTTAGCTAATTTTAAAAGTAAACTGACTGGGCTAAAGAATAGCATGAACCCACAAGAAAAACAACAATTTCTGGGCCAGGGAGGCTGTTTCTTTTAAAACTGCACCTCACTGTTTAGATTAAGGTACACAACACATGACAATCCTCACACAGTAGTAATATAAGAAACCACCAGCTGTTACTTGAACACAGTTGAAACAGTGACAGATATCCAGTGGAAACTCCATGTGTGGTTATCCGACAATATGGTAACTCCTGGAATCCCCATTGTCTAGTCAAATTGCTAAGTCCGGACTAACTGTTGTAAAATATGAATAATTCTGGTATATTTTGGGCACAGTGCTTCAGTGTAATGGATTTATTGTTCTTATTATTTGGATATAGCTCTAGCTTTTATTGTGTGAGGAGAGAATGCCTGTGGCTTCAGAGCTCTGCTGAATGCCTTGCGGTATACCTCATCCAGTCTTGACCTCCTGCTGCCTCCTTTGCCATCCCTCTGACTGCCTGAGTACATTTCACCTGTGTTACTTGAGAAAACATGCAATTATCTGACAACTGTATATGCACATAGTAGCAAAATGATTCCCACTTGATCATGACCTCACTCACTCAGAGATAGCTCCCGGGTTTTGTGCTTTCATAGGCACAATGGTTTGTAAAGAAGAAGAAGAAAAAAGAATGCATTCAAGACCAGATTCACTGACAAACAGGTCAAGCCTTTTCAGTGTTGTGGAGCGCACAATCACAGAGGCGTCAGAAGGCAGCTCAAAGGCCACAGCAGCCCCCCGCTGGGCTGACATTCTCATCGTGCCTTGCCCATTAATTCTGTCATTGTCGCTGCCCTGGCCTCCTGGAGTCCTATCAAAGACTCAATAACCACTGCTTAACCAAAGTCCATTGCCACCCCTCCACCCCCCCGTCTCTCCCTCCACTCTGGCACAGTCACTCACTCTCTGCGACAAACCATCTGACAGCATGCGGGTGTGCGAAGCGACTGCTTTTCACTTTGACGTGGCCGGGCTGAAAAGGCCATTATTACCCTGTAATTGTGGGAGTCAAACCCAATTAAGCAAATCAGTATGGGGCAGATGCCACCCAGTCCACCCCTCCCAGTGCCCGCACACACACTTAATTTCCTCCTTTCTCTCCCCCTGCCCGTCACTGCACTTAGGTCAGACCAGCTTGATCTCCGATGTGGGATGAACAAGCATTGGCTTGGACCCCCTGGCCGGGAGGGACATGTTGCTAATTGAGCTCTTGCTGGTCATTTGCTCCTTGCAAGTGAGCAGGAATAAAAACAGAAAACTGCTGCCTCATCTGCTGTGGCTATGGGAAGAAGGAGTGAAGCGCCACTCCTGACGGTAGCAGGAAGGGGAACAAGAGGAAAACGAAAGCCATTTAATCCTCAGGGAAGGCAGTCAGAAAAGCGGGGCTTACGCCTGTCCGGCTACTCCGGCAGGGATCCACGCAGCAGAGACGGACTCTGACTCCAAGGGCAAACGTCTCCTTTCAAGCAACATGCCACCCGCTGACTTCAACACTTCCGATCTCAGGCAGGGTCAGCCCAGAACCAGAGAGCAGAACTACTGTCAGACAATTTTATGCTGCTTTTATGGTTAAATCATAAAATGCATGCTGGTCTCCGTGCTGTTCACCATTTTATCCCACTACTGTATAATGTTTTGGATGAGGGAAAATATATATTTTCAACAGCATTAAGAGAAAAAGGAGTTTTTCATTTTATATCATCAAATTGGATATTTAGCACTTTCTACAGTAAAGCTTAAATTATATTAATTTAAACCAAATCGGAATGAAAAGGCTTAGAACCGGTAAATTATTTAAACAAGTATAAACATCTTACTTCCTAAGCTGTTGAATAATGTCTGGTGGATACAGAGGTTCCCATAAATGTAGTGTCTCAGGTCTGTGCACGTTGTTCCACTCCTAATTATCTGACCATTCTCACCTGCATTGATGGTTCCACCTGTGCCCTGTTATCTCAGCCTTTTAAAGGGATCAGAAGACTCCACCTCTCCACGGGAACGTTGGCATTCACTCATCAGCAGTGCACACCGTGCTCGCCTTCTCACGTTGCCTCCAACACTGAACTCATCTGTAAGCTTATTCAGGTCATCGATTCCTTTCCATATCCTCATCCTGTGTTCTAGGATCGCACCTCTTTATTGGCAGACTGAATCCTGTCTAGTGGACCAGGAATCCAGGAACCATCACCTGCACCCCATAGGTGACTCAGCAATATTCCAACAATTCATTCATTAAGTCTCCGGTGCCCGGGCACACATCTCTCCACCTGCAGAAGAAAATCATCTCGCCTTCACCAACTGGAACTCCGCCTACCAGAAGACATCTGGCAGCCACTAATTATACTCACTGCTCACTATATGATCTTCACCTGTAAGAAGGGCTCAAACTCATAAATTCATTCATCAAATTCATTCATCACTAGGCTGTCTATACTAACTATAGCAATACCTACAGTACATATACTTTAATGATAACCTGAGGGAAATTGTTTTGTTGCAGCAGCAAACAGTGCAAAATGCATAGATGACAACACAATATGTACAATATAATTCAGCTACATTTTAAAATGAAAGAGAATAGAGTCTGAAATTATAAAATCATCTACAGGTTGTCACATGTAATGATGACTGTGCAATTAGAGCAGCAATAAGAAAATAGAGTAAATTACACTAGTAAATAAGAACAGTAAACTGTACCGGAGTGGTAGCCTAGGGGTACAGCATCCACCCCACAACCAGGAGGTTGGCGTTCAAGTTCCGGCCGGGTCGTGCCAAAGACCATATAAAAGTGGAACTTCCTGCCATCCAGCTTGGTCCTCAGCAAAAATGATATGGAGGAGGGACATGTGGACGGCAGTGGCTCAGGAGGTACAGCGGGTCGTCCAAGAACCAGAGTGTTGGCAATTTGAATCCTGTTCTCCCCAACCATCCTGCCGTTGTGTTCCTGTGCAAGACACTTTACCCACTTTGCCTCCAGTGTCCATGGCACTGGGCATGAATCTGTATAAATGTTCGGTAGTGGTCAGAGAGGCCGTTGTTGTGGATTGGCAGCCACATTTCCGTCAGTCTGCCCCAGGGCAGCTGTGGCTACAGTAGTAGCTTACCACTATCAATGTCTGTTTGGGGAATGAATGAATAATGAATTTTCATTGTAAAGTGCTTTGGGTTTTTTGAAAGGCGCTATATACAGTTGTCTGAAAAAGTGTTTGCCCCCTTCCTGATTTCTTATTTTTTTGTATGTTTGTCACATTTAAATGTTTCAGATCATCAAACAAATTTAAATATTAGACAAAGATAGCACAAGTAAACACAAAATGCAGTTTTTAAATGAGGGTGTTTATTATTTAGAGGGAAAAAAAATCCAAACCTACATGGCCCTGTGTGAAAAAGTGATTGCCCCTTAAACCTAATAACTGGTTGGGCCACCTTTTAGCAGCAACAACTGCAATCAAGCATTTGCAATAACTGGCAATGAGTGTTTTACAGTGCTATGGAGGAATTTTGGCCCACTCATCTTTGCAGAATTGTTGTAATTCAGCCACATTGGAGGGTTTTCGAGCATGAACCACCTTTTTAAGGTCATGCCACTGCATCTCAATCGGATTCAGGTCAGGAATTTGACTAGGCCATTACAAAGTCTTCATTTTGTTTTTCTTAAGCCATTCAGAGGTGGACTTGCTGGTGTGTTTTGAATCATTGTCCTGCTGCAGAACCCAAGTGCACTTCAGCTTGAGGTCACGAACAGATGGCCGGGTACTCTTCTTCAGCATATTTAGTAAACAGCAGAATTCATGGTTTCATTTACCACAGCAACTCTTCCAGGTCCTGAAGCAGCAAAACAGCCCCAGACCATCACACTACCACCACCATATTTTACTGTTGGTATGACGTTTTTTTTCTGAAATGCTGTTACTTTTACACCAGATGTAATGGGACACACACATTCCAAAAAGTTCAACTTTTGTCTCGTCAGTCCACAGAGTATTTCCCCAAAAGTCTTTGGGATCATCAAGATGTTTTCTGGCAAAACTGAGACGAGCCTTTATGCTCTTTTTGCTCAGCAGTGGTTTTCGTCTTGGAACTCTGTCATGCAGGCCATTTTTGCCCAGTCTTTTTCTTATGGTGAAGTCATGAACACTGACCTTAACTGAGGCAAGTGTAGCCTGCAGTTCTTTGGATGTTGTTGTGGGGTCTTTTGTGACCTCTTGGGTGAGTCGTCGCTGCGCTCTTGGGGTAATTTTGGTTGCCTGGCCACTCCTGGGAAGGTTCACCACTGTTCCATATTTTCTCCATTTGTGGATTATGGCGCTCGCTGTGGCTTGCTGGAGTCCCAAAGCTTTAGAAATGGCTTTATAACCTTTTCCAGACTGATAGAGCTCAATTACTTTGTTTTTAATTTTTTTCTGAATTTTTGTGCATCACAGCATGATGTCTATCTTTTGAGGATCTTTTGGTCTACTTCACTTTGTCAGGGAGGTCCTATTTAAGTGATTTCTTGGTTGAGAACAGGTGTGGGAGTAATCAGGTCTGGGTGTGGCTAGAGAAACTAAACTAAGCTTTCCAAAGATGTGATAAACCACAGTTAATATATGTTTTAACGGGGTAAATCACGTTTTCGCACAGGGCCATGTAGGTTTGGATTTTTTTTTTATCCTTAATAATAAACACCTTCATTTAAAAACTGTGTTTTGTATTTATTTGTATTATCTTTTTCTAATATTCAAATTTGTTTGATGATCTGAAAAATTTTAGTGTGACAAACATACAAAAAAATGAGAAATCAGGAAGGGGCAAACACTTTTTCATGCTACTGTATTGTGTATATATAATTTATGTCTCAACCCCAACCCTGTACAATTCTGCTGTTTTTTTTTTTGTTTTTTTTTTTCTACATGTATAGAAGATACAAAGTGCTCAGATAGCAGCCAGTTCGTAGTTCTGGACTCACAGACCGGCAATAAATCAATCATTTGAGCCAAAACAACAGGTATTGAGCTAATTACACCCTGCCAATGAGTGCATTGTAAAAACAACAATGAATTAATCTAATGAGCAGCATGGTAGTTACTGTGGCCACTCGAGCCTGTCCTGGGCTAATACAGATTCAGTGAACAAGCAAGACATTGTCAGAGTTCACCCCTGTGGGTATCACATGAATAAGAGCACTCATCCAGCTGATTTGAATGTGTGTGATCTCATGCCTCTTTCACTCCCACCTTTGTTGCCTACAGAAAGAACATGTCATCACGGGTCAGTGGGCTCACGCACACACGCACGCACGCACGCACACACACACACACACACACACACACACACACACACACACACACACACACACACACACACACACACGGATAGTCTGCCTATAAGGGGTACGGCCAGTTTGGGAGAGCGTCTCATCTATGATTCTAACAAGCTTTGACCACCTTCAGATGCTCTGGTAAATCCTTTCCACTTATTCTCCTTCCTGAGTACTGAGCCAGGGATCCATAGCTAAAATCCATAGCTAATGCAACTGGTTTAGCAGTTGTTGTTTTTTAAATAATCAATCTGGGATTATTCTTTCTAATGTTAATGATAACCACTAAATCAATATATGACCTAACACCGGTCATTAAAAAATATTGTACATACCAATGCTCCTGTGCATTCTCTCTCTACTCAGTGACACTCCATGACATTACACATAACTCCACATTATTTTACATGAAGTTACAGTTCTAGCACTACAGAGAGCGATAGAAATTAGTATTATTTTATTTCAAAGTTTTATACTATATTATTTGGTGTTAATATCTTAGAAATTTTTGGTCTTGCCACGTATAAAACTGTCACTATCAAATATGATGAAAATGTACAGCATTTTAACTTCTGTTATACAAGAACAAGCTATTTGGTTGGACAGTATACCTTCTCAAAGTACTGATGATAGAGCATAACATACACTCTGCATAACACCCATATAACAGTCCCACAACTGGGAAAAATATCACTCCTCTTCAATGAAAATTATCACTATTTAGCCTAATTGGTTTTTTAACGTACAGTGGTACCTCTACTTACGAACGTCTCTACATACGGAATTTTCAGGTTACGAGATGCCTCAACGGGAAAATATTGCCTCTAGTTACGAACGAAATTTCAGGATACGAAAGGCAAAAAAGTACACGCTCCTCGCAGCTTCCGTAGTTTACCGAACGTAAACATACCTGTAGCTGCTCTGCCATTGGCTATCGCCTAGCATCTTCCTGGTATCCCATTGGCCACGAAGTTTGTTTTTTTTTTCCAAAACTTTATGCGTTTGGTTGATCTCGCCAAAGAATATGGCCGTAATACATCAACGATCAGCACGGTATTAAAACAAAACGAAGCACTTACAAGCCGACAAAAGCAAACGTCCTTGGATCAGAACATGAACCAAAGAAGGCAAACGGTGACGACGTCGACGACGATAGCAGTTAAAGGGTAAATGAACATAATTTTTATTATTCTTTCTCTTTTATTATTCTCTTTTATTATTCTTTCTCTCATTTTAAACTCTCATTTTATGTTTATTGTGCAGTAATCTAATTGTAACATGTATTTGTTACATGTTTTGATGCGTTTTTACGATTTATAAAAAATTTATGCCCGAATTTTGGGGGCTTGGAACAGATTACGGCATTTACATGTAAAACGCGCCTCTACTTACGAATTTTTCACGTTACGAGAATTCTTCCGGAACGAATTAAATTCGTAAGTAGAGGTACCACTGTATTAAAATGTGAACATATACATATCCGCCATTTCAAGATGGCGGAGTGAGTGGTCTCAGTCTTGCAGGCTCAGCTTAAATAAATTTTTTTAGTTGTGGTTCAGCCGGTCTGGATTCGGGGGTCAGACTCGATCTCTGTTTTTAAGAGTTGTTTTGCGCTTGCTGTGAGAATTGGACTTTTGGGACTGCCCTTATTTGTGAGTGAACTGATTGGCGTTTCTTTTCGTGATTCGCTGCTACGCTTTACCCAAAGCGTTTGCTAGGCTAACGCTATCGCTATAGCTAACGCCATAGCTAGTCACAGCACCTAGCACCGACACGGAGAAGCAATTCTGTCCCCGGTGATTGAGGCTTGCTGGAGAAACAAGCCAAGGCAGCAGTTGGACGGGAGCCTCAAGTGCGGCGATGGTGGGAGACGGGGACCAGTGGAGGACCACCGGGGCCCCAGCCAGAGTCGGAGCCCAGTTGCAGCGGCAGGGCTTGGCGGAGGAACTACTGAGGCAGACAGCGGTAGGTGGCGGGGCTCAGCGGAGGATCTACCAGGACCCCAGCCGGACAGAAGCAGGATTGGAGCTCGGCTACAGTGGCGGTGGGCGGCGGGACTCGGTGGAGAAGCTGCCGGTACCCCGGCTGGACAGGAGCTCGGTTACGGCGGCGGTAAGCAGTGGGACTAGCAGCGGAGGGGGCTAGCTGAGGCCCAGCTGGATTCGAGGTCGGTCGGATCGGATACCGGCGTCACCAGCAGAGATTATTTTACTATCCACAGGTCAGTAAAAATGCCACCAAAGAAGGAGGAAATGGAAGAGATCAAAAAATCTCTGAACTTCTTGTCAGAAGAACTGACCGAAGTGGTTAGTCAGCAGGCTAAAATAATAGGGCTAATGGAAGAAGCCCGAGAATTAACCACTTGCGCGCCGTTGTTCCACGGGCGGGCAAGTCTCTGCGTCTTAGGACGCACGAGGGTGCACTCCTGCGCCCTCGTGCGCACTCGGACGCATAAACCAGATTGTGGTGATGTAGGTGGTGATGGTGATGTAGTGGCGTCCAAGCGCCACTAAAAAAAAAACTGCAGAGACAGCCGCGAACAGATTAGTTCAACTGATTGACCTCTCATTCGACTAATAAGAGCCTTGAATTGGGTTTCTGAAACCTTGAAGAGCCAATGAATGAAAACCTAGGAAGGAGGACCCGCCTACTGTGAATGCAGGAGCCAATTGAAGCACAGAAATTCAGGCTGGGTGAAGAGAGATTTCTGCTGCAGCAGATGAAAACAAAGGATGCTGGACGAATCTGCTACAGACCCCGCAGCATGGAGAACACCCACAAGTGGGACCTGCACTCATTCCAGCAGAATAGACGTTTAGGATTCTCTTCCGTCATCATAGACCGACGGAGGCCGACGACAAAGGTCGTAAATCATTCACCAAAACCGCAATATTGGAATTATGTTTTGATCGGGACCCACGAGCCGAGCAGCGTCGCGTTCGTCTGACAATGGGGGAGAGAAGTTCGCCACGACTCTGCTGCTGTGAAGAGGTAAGGTGTTATAAGCTAAATTATTATTTATCCCTGAAAACTGTAATCCAAAAATGACTTTTGACCGATCGGTAAATTACAACTGTACTGCGCACGAAGTACGAAGTGCGTGCGCCGCGATAAACGGTTCATTTGCCGTGTTCGGACCATGAACGCCCCCCCCCCCCCCCGCTGCAGAAGAGGAGCGGGGGGGGGGGCGTTCACGGTCCGAACACCCCCCGGTCTGCGGGGGGAAGCATATGAGTCTATTCCTTCATGTAGCGATGGCCGTCTTCTGCAGCGGGGGGGGGGGACAACCCCCCCCCCACACACACACACACAGTAGCGAGGGGGGGGGGGCTGTGAAAACATGCAAGGAGTGTAATCCATCATGTAGCGAGGGCCGAACTCCGTCTTTTTTAGCAGGGGGGGGACAACCCCCCCCACACACACACACACAGACACAGCCCTGAGTGTGACCTTTCATTAGAGCCCAAAATGAAGATTCTACATTGAATTATTCAAAAGTTACAGATGTTTTTCCAAACTGGGCCATTTGGCACAATTTGGCACAGTTCCAAAACGCCTGGGAACTACGTGAGAACAAAGCTGTGTAAAATATTCATTTTTTTGTGGTATTGTTACCAAATTTGGATCTCAGCTTGATAACACTTGGTTCTACATTTCTGTTGCATTTTCCAGCCGGATCGGACAGCTGTGTGTTATTTGCAAGCATTTGTATCCAAAAAAACACTGTGTCCAAATTTATTTTCTTCAAGTTCAGTATGTTTAGATGACTGTAACTCAGTGGCCGGAGCACATAGAGAGATTATGTTTTTTTTTTGCCAAAAAATTCAAAGTGTTTTCTTTTAAATGAGACCAACCCCATGAAGATGCTGCAAAGGGTTGAATAACACCTTTCGATTTACTTTGGGCACATTATTTTTTGGCATTTTTAGGAAAATTGCCCGGAGTGCAAGGGGTTAAAATGAACAATTAAGGAAAAAGACAAAAAAATTGCAGACTTGGAGCGACGCGTTGAGGATCTTGAACAATATTCTCGTATGGATGATCTAATTATAAGTGGACTAGACATTAAATATCAATCATGTGCTCATGCTACAGCAGGATTGAGAGGAGAGGATGCTCCCCTGAGTGAATCAGTCTCCCTGGAAAACCAGGTGCTTCAGTTCCTTGATAGTAGAAATATAAAGGTCAAAGCAAATGCAATTTCAGCCTGTCATGCTTTACCCAGAAAGGATAATAAAACAAAGAAATCAATTGTGATGCGCTTTGTGAACAGAAGGGTAAAGAATGACATACTGAGGCAGGCCAGAAAATTATGGGGAACAGAAGTTTACCTAAATGAACATCTAACAAAAACTAATGCTGAAATAGCACGGCAAGCACGGATGCTGAAAAGACAAAATAAGATACAGGCAACATGGACAAGAAATTGTAGAGTTTGGATCAAACTAAATGGAACACCTGAGGAAGCGAAGACCATAATAATCAGAGATCTTACTGACTTAAATAAATATAGATGAACACTGATTAAGAAAATTAAGAGACTATATAAGTCCATATCCACACACACGGCAAGAATAGTTCTTTTGACATACCATGTCAATGTACTTTAAAAACTAACTAAACATCCATCCATCCATCCATCTTCTACCGCTTTTCCAGAGGTCCGGGTCGCGGAGGCAGCAGTTCAAGCAGAGAAGCCCAGACTTCCCTCTCCCCAGCCACCTGCTCCAGCTCTTCAGAGGGGATACCAAGGCGTTCCCAGACCAGCTGGGAGACATAGTCTCTCCACCGAGTCCTGGGTCTGCCCCGGGGTCTCCTCCCAGTGGGACGTGCCTGAAACACCTCAAGTGGGAGGCGTCCAGGAGGCATCCTAATCAGATGCCCATACCACCTCAACTGACTCCTTTCAATGTGGAGGAGCAGTGGTTCTACTCTGAGCCTCTCCCGGATGACTGAGCCCCTCACCCTATCTCTGAGGGTGAGTCCAGCAATCCTACGGAGAAAGCTCATTTCAGCCACTTGTATCCGTGAGCTCGTTCTTTCGGTCATTACCCAAAGCTCGTGACCATAGGTGAGAGTAGGAACGTAGATTGACTGGTAAATCGACAGCTTTGCCTTAGAACTAAGCTCCCTCTTCACCACAACAGACCGGTACAATGTCCGCATCACTGCAGATGCTGCTCCAGTCCGTCTGTCGATCTCTCGCTCCATTTTCCCCTCACTCGTGAACAAGACCCCAAGATACTTAAACTCCTCCACTTGGGGCAGGAGCCTGTCCCCAACTCGGAGAGGGCAATCCACCTTTTTCCTGCTGAGGACCATGGACTCGGAGTTGGAGGTTCTGATTCTCATCCCAGCCGCTTCACACTCAGCGGCAAACCGTCCCAGCAAGAGCTGTAGGTCATTGCTGGATGAAGCCAGCAGGACAACATCATCTGCAAACAACAGAGATGAGATCCTGTGGTCACCGAGCATGACACCCTCCATTCCCTGGCTGCGCCTAGAAATCCTGACCATAAAAATTATGAACAGGATCGGTGACAAAGGGCAGCCCTGGCGGAGTCCAACTCTCACTGGGAATGACTCCGATCGAGTGTTGGCAATACGAACCAAACTCTCACAACGGTCGTACAGAGACCGAATAGCTCGTAACAACAAGCCCGATACCCCATACTCCCGAAGCACCCCCCACAAAAATCCACGAGGGACGCGGTCAAATGCCTTCTCCAAGTCCACAAAACACATGTAAACTGGTTGGGCAAACTCCCACGAACCCTCAAGAATTCTCGAGAGGGTAAAGAGCTGGTCCGACGTGCCACGGCCAGGACGAAAACCACATTGCTCCTCCTGAATCCGAGGTTCGACCAACGGCCGGACTCTCCTCTCCAGTACCTTGGCATAGACCTTCCCAGGGAGGCTGAGGAGTATGGGAGGAGTTCGGTGAGGCCATGGAACAAGACTTGCGGTCGGCCTCAAAGAGATTCTGGCAAACTGTCCGGTGGCTCAGGAGGGGAAAGCAGCTCCCCGTCCACACTGTGTATGGTGCGGATGGGACACTGTTGACTTCGACTGGGGATCGACTAGGGACCTTTTTTTTTAACCTTTTTTCCATCTTGCCTTGAGAGAGAGCAGTCGCATTTTTTCTTCCCTCCTCCCCTGCCTTCCTGATCTATTCCCAGCTTTTGCAATGTTGTGTTTTTGTCTGTGTTTAGTCGCTCTTCTTCTGCTGAATCTTAATCTAAACGGAAATTATGGATTTGGAAGCGGCTTAAATGTGCTATTGTCACTATTTTTTCAAGAAGAATTGGGCCAAGGGGGAGCCCAAGAATTGGAACCTACGAGGAGACTCATGGACATTGGAATTCATGGGTCTATGGAAACATTATTGGTTATGATCTCAGGACTTCTATTTTTGGCTGTGGAGTTCCCTGATGCATCAGAAATTGAAGGAAAGTGAGAAAGCTGTTCAAGCGGACCCAGCAAGCTCCTTCATCAAATTCGACCAGTTGGGGAGGGCACGAGTAGCGGCAACGGTGAACTGAATGACAGTGATTCAGTGAAGGAATACATCTGAAGCCCTGTGCTCTCTATGGAAAAACAGTTTAAGCCTGCATATAATGAAAGCACAGAACTACACGGATGAGGACAAATTCTATTCTCTGAGTGCACTGTGCTGATTTGATTTGATTTGACCTTGTTTGCCCCGTGTTTACATTCCTCCTGACTGAGATAAGTGGAAGGATCGGCTCATGTCTACCCAAACAATCAACAATCAGTTGTTTGTCGTCAGCGGATTGGACCCCCGAGGACAATGCCCATGTGCCTTCTGCAAGCAAGAGAGAGAGAGAGACTCTGGACTCTGGACCTTGTTTATAAGTCACATGATTTATAACATCTATCCACTGCCAGGAGGCGCCCTCTGCTGCTCACTAACAAACTGTTACATTTACATTACACAATGCATACAACACCCACATGCATACGATATACACACACTGCTCTCCTTCTGCGTGTGATTTGTCTACTAAATGTCTGCTAAATATGCATTGAGGTTTTTTTTGCCTGCAATCAAAATTTCGCTTACTCATTAAGCGTCAATTTGATAAAACATGTTTTTTTCTCTCGCCTATTGTGTCATATCCTCTCTTTTCTTTTTTTTTTTTCCTTTCTTCTTTATGACTGGCGCCTAGCGGCTGCCCCGGCCTTGGATGCGCTCTGCAGAGCGTGCCCAAATGCCAAGTCACGTTTCGTTACCTTGTATTCATACATGTGTAATGACAATAAAGTTGAATCTCATCTCATCTCATCTCATTTCGTCGGGCAGCGGAAGGAATACTTCGAGGATCTCCTCAATCCCACTGATACGCCTTCCACAGAGGAAGGCGTATCCCCTTCCACTTACTTACTAACTAACTAAACAAAACAAACAAAAAAACTTATGACTGACTTGAGTAGACATCAGTTATCCCCAGTTGGAAGAAGTCATTTGACACAGAGTGAGGAAATTCAAACTCTGAAAATATGCCATTATGCTGAACATAAACTACAAGAGATGGAAAATGATATTGATCCTGATAACCACTTTTTCAATAATATTCATAATCATTGTGAATATTACACTGAAAAGCAATTCAAAAGTCAAGTGCAACTAGATGGTAAACTATCAATAATACACTTCAACAGCAGAAGTCTTAACAAATACTTTCCACAGATTCAGGACTATTTAAAACAGCTAGACAGAAAATTTACAGCTATTGCAGTCTCTGAAACTTGGCTTAATGAAGAGCAGGCTCCCCTGATGGCAATAGAGGGATATCAGATGTTTCATATTAACATATCTCAAAAAAAGGGTGGTGGTGTTGCACTGTATATTGATGACCTGTATAGGTGTAAACTTGTAAATGGAATGTCCTTTGCACTACCAGGGATTTTAGAATGTGTTACTGTTGAGATTGACCAAGATAAAACAAAAAAATCTAATTATAAGTTGTATATATAGAACGCCGGGGGAACTTGCATTGAGACATTCAGAGATAAATTTAGTCGAGGTGTACAATAATATTACTAGTAAGAAAATGTTTGTAATTTGTGGAGATTTCAATATTGATTTACTAAATCCATATCAACAAAATGTAATTACAGAGTTCATGAATTCTATGTACAGCATGAGTCTATATCCCACAATAACACATCCCAGTAGAATCACAGTTCACACTGCTACACTTATGACAACACTGTTTGTTAATATTATTGATAAGAAAATAGAAAGTGGATATTGATAAATGATATAAGTGACCATTTGCCAACCTTTGCACTTATCCATGGCCCACACGGGGGTCAATACAGAAAAAATTTAAAATCGTTCAGATACAAATCATAAAATGCAATCAGTTCTTTTAAAGAGGACTTGCTGAAGCAAGACTGGACAGAAGTCTATGTATCAGATGTAATGAAGCCTATGACACATTATAAACATTGTAACACTCTTTATGAAAAAAATTGTCCATTAGTAAAGAAAAAGCTTTAAACATAAATTTGCCGATAATCCATGGCTAACAAAAGGATACAAAAGGCGTGTAAAAAGAAAAAAAATAATATATAAAGCTTTCCTAAAGAAAAAGGACAAAGGAAGCAGAGGCAGCGGTAGTAAAACATCAAAAATAGTTACATATATAGAGATGTAGTAAAGAGAGACTATTACCGTAAAGGAACTGGAGAAAAACAGAGACAATATTAAAAATACATGGACAATACTTAACATATTCTTGGTAAATAAATCAGAAATACAAGCTACCCAACCCCAAATTTTTCAAAAATATATAAACGACTCAAGAGTGGGGAATCGAGCTTCACCTGCAGATGAATTTAATAACTTTTTTGTTAAAATTGGTCCTAAATTGGCTCGAGAAATTACCCATTTACGCACCCACAGGTGATACAATAAGCCAAAACAACTTCTAACTAGACTCCATTTTTCAAAAGAACACAGACGAGAGAGAGGTCATTGAAATTGTTAAATCGTTTAAAAGTAAAACATCTGCGGACTGTGATGGTATGACATGCTCTTACTCAAACTATTAATTGACTGCTTAGTGAAACCACTGATGTATATCTGTAACCTGTCTCTCCAAGCAGGTATAATTTCCAATGCAATGAAAATAGCTAAAGTAATTCCAATATACAAGATGGTTGACAGAGGGGAACTTTCAAACTATAGACCAATTTCACTATTGCCGCAATTTTCCAAGATACTTGAAAAAATATTCTATGCGAGAATTGACAACTTCATACTGAAGATTAATTTATAGTGAGAGCAGCAATATGGGTTCAGACACAAAGAGGACAACTGCATTTGCGCTAATGGAATTTATAGAAAAAATATCAAACTGCCATTGAAATAAAGAGTATCAGTTGGCGGTTTCCTGGATCTTAAAAAAAGCATTTGATACAGTGGATCAATACTTTATTATAAAGAAACTACAAAATTGTGGTATTGGGGGGGTATCACTGTCCTGGTTATGTAGTTACTTAAAGAATAGATATCAGTATGTATGTGTTGGTAACAAAAACTCACAGTTACTGAAGGTTACTTGTGGAGTCCCACAGGGTTCAGTTTTGGGGCCATTGTTATTCAATATGTATATAAATGATATATGTAAAGTTTCAGAAAAAATGGATTTAATATTGTTTGCCAATGACACTAATTTATTATGCAGTGGAAGCAATTTGGAACAACTTTTGGATACACTCAGAAAGGAATTAGGAAAGCTTAAACTGTGGTTTGATTCAAACAAATTAACGCTCAATTTAAGTAAGACAAAATTTATAGTTTTTAACAACCATCACAACAACTAAGTATCTAAACTCAGTGTAAATGGTGTGGAGATTGAAAGGGTATCTGAAACTAAATTTCTTGGTGTAATAATTGATAATAAACTGTGTTGGAAGTCACATATTAATTATATTAAAGGTAAAATATCCAAATCAATTGCAATTGTTACGACCCGAGCGCTGGGTTCTGTTAGCGCTCGGGCCATGTTCAACTCGCTGCCGGCCTTGACAGCTGTGGGCTGTATTCTGGCCTCACCGGGCTTTTATTGTGAAGGTGCTCGGTGGGGCTTCTGCCTGTCAAGGCTGGCCAGCTGTATGTCATTGCCGTTCGTTAGTGCTTCGCCTTTATAAACCCGGCACTAGCGACGGTAATGCGCAGGAGTATCGTCTAATCTTCCTTGCCAGACGTTGGTCATCACTTTGTCAAATCTTCATGTCAGGTTTGTGATCCTAGCTCATGTCGTAGTTTAGCTCATAGTGGCTGGGGTAGCCCTACGAGCCCAAGTCTTGTTTAATGTGTGTTTTGCCCTGAGGGGTTCATAGTCTTGTCTTGTCACTTTGTGTAAATAAATTAACATCATTGCCAAACTCACTGGTGGACTCTTTGGCATCTCTTGGTGATCCGCGAGGATCACCGCATGACAGTATACTCCTGCCAGGACGTCTAAACGGAGGCGCCACACCGAGACGCCATTTCACCGTGAGTTTGTGCCTAAATTTGACTGTTGTTCTTCCCTGTCTGGGTGCCTGTTGCTGGGAGAATGCCGTCATCCAGGGGCTGCGGTCGGCGCCTGGGCAAGGAGCTAGCGAGCGCGCTGGAGTACGCCGACGGGGCGCTCCTCGCCGCTACTTTTGACGTCACCTCCAGCTACATGCGCTGGCATCTGGACGTTGCTGAGGAATTCCTGGACAACCTCCCCCTCGTTTATGCCGATCACCCGGAGGTGATAACGAGGTGGGAGGAACTCGCCACGCAGCGCGAGATACTTCGTGGGCTGGTGGAGGAAGAGAGCAGGAAGCAGAGGAGGAGGCATCCTCGCTCCCCGCGTTGGAGTCCCGTTCCCGTCCCGGAGCTGGTCCAGGAGTGCGCGCTGTCTGGGGGTCGTCGGCGCAGGCAACCCTCAGCAGAATCCCCGGCTGGACTCGCTGTAGGCGAATCCCGTCAACGAACCTCCGAGAGTGGCTCCACCTTGTCTTTCCAGGGGGCCCTCTGTCACCATCCAGTGGGGAAGGGGGAGGAAACAACGTCCCCTACAGGCATGAACCATCTCGGCCCTGGGAGGCGGCAAGTGCACAATTGTTTGTTACATCCTAATATTTGAATCTGCCTTGTCTGACTCCTGGGGGTGGAGTTCGGGGGTTCGCAGCCCCCCCGAGCTCCCTCCACCTGCTGTTGGATGATGAAATTACTAAACCTGGCTGCTTCTGTGTTCCTCCCCCGCTGAGTGGTTCGCCGACGGCCAGGCCAGCATCGTCCGAAAAGCGGGCCCTGCAGTGCTGGAAAGCCTGGATCAGGCCCTGCAGCCACACCGTCGGACGGAGGCAGAGGAGTGGACTGTGGCCTGGAGCCTGAGCCGACGAGAGACGCGTCCCCGGGTCTCCTCGTCCGGAAGCGGTCCGAGCCAGTGGTCGAGGGTCCCCTGCCCCCACGCCATACGGAAGTCTGCGGCGTGGACAGCAGCGTGGGAGGAACCTCGGGTGCACATGAGATCTTGCCAGCTGCGGAGCCCGACGCAGCTGGTTTGAGTCTGCTGGCGAGAGTTGCCCTGAACCTGGATCGTCGGAGTCCTGGGTGGCAACGGAACCCGAGTGCAGGCAAGTGCTCTCTCTTTTGTCTCTGTCCCCCTATTTTTGAGATTTTTGCCTGGCCTCTCGGGGGGGAGGCGAGTGAGGAGCAGCCGTCTGCTGCGTCCCGAGGCTCGTCTCGCTGGGCTCCGTTGCTACGGTGATTCTGATTCCGGTTTTCCTGTCCCTGAGCTTTATTGCAGTGTCGCCGGCATGAACGGGTCGGAGTCACTGAGTTGGAGGTCCCAGGTACGGGGGTGGAGATTGTCAGCGGAAGCTGCACTGACCCAATCGGGGTCCGACGCGGGTGCACCGGAAGGCCCAATCGGGGTCCGATGGGGTGCGGATTTTGGCCCAAATCGGGGTCCACTAGGGTGTGCACCCCCGATCGGAAGCTCGATCGGGGTCCACCGCGGGAGCGGTTCTGGCCCAGTCGGGGCCCCGACGTGGGTGCAGCTGGGACCCAATCGGGGGGTCCAACGGCGGTTTGCACAGCGCCAAGTTGGTCCACGGACGGGGGAGGAAGCTGCGAAACTTTCTCGTTGAGCGGATTACGGGCTGTCCTGCTCGTCCTGTTCCTTTTGGGTCACCCGCCCCTGTGCGTCATTCGCCGGGGGCGTGGGGGCTCCTGTTCGCTCGCCCCGGCTCTCCCGAGTTTTGTCCTCGTCAGGGAGGCCGCCGCCCGCGGGTTGTGGTTGCCCTGGACTGGTGGTGAGGGACATGGGTCGGCCGCCGGAGGGACTGTTTCGCCGGTTCGGCGCCTCGGTTCGGCCACCTGACCTACTGTGCGTGTCATCGGGCGACCTGGTCCGACCACCGTGGACGTGCCGGGCATTGGACTGTGGTGAGCCGCCTGGTCATGTTCCGCCTCATGTGACCACTCGCCGGCTGTTGGACGCGGGGAGACCACCTGAACTGTTTCTGTGGTGCTTGGTCTCCGCCGGTCGGCGTGAACTGTCGGGGGGGTAGTGGTCGTGTTTCTGGGTTGTTCTGTCTGTGATTGATCTGTTTTCTTTTCTCCCTGCTATCTGGTGTATTTTTTTTTTTGTTTGTTTTATGTCGTGCAGTAGCCTTAATTTGTACTGGTTATAGTCAGATATGTGGCTGTAAGTGTTCTGCTTCTGTATTTGTTTTTTTTTTGAAGACTCTCATGTGAATTCACTCGGGGGGGGGGTGTCATTTTCTTGTGTAACATGTGGGCCAAGATTTATTTTTTCTCGTGCTGTCCTGTGTTTCCTGTAACTTAGTTGGGGATTTTTGGCAAATTGGGTTATGTTCTGCTGTTGCCTTATTTTCCTCTGTGTGATTTATCTGATTTGTATATTTGGTATTTTGTCTTAGGCCTTGTATCTAGTCTTTCTGACCCAGTAGTTCTGTTCTTTTTGGTTTCGCCATGTGCTGTTTCTTGTTTTTGTTTTTTTTTTCTGAGTGGTTAGTCTTGTCATTGTCCTGGATGTAGTTGTTCTTGTCACTTTTTGTTTCTGGTTTTGGGTTCTCTCCCTCCGCACCTACCCCCAGTCTCCCACCCTGGGGGGGTGGGGGGTGGGGGGTGGGGGGCAGGGTGGTCCCTTGGGGCGTTCGGAGTCCGCCCGTGGAGGGAGGGTACTGTTACGACCCGAGCGCTGGGTTCTGTTAGCGCTCGGGCCATGTTCAACTCGCTGCCGGCCTTGACAGCTGTGGGCTGTATTCTGGCCTCACCGGGCTTTTATTGTGAAGGTGCTCGGTGGGGCTTCGCCCTGTCAAGACTGGCCAGCCTGTATGTCATTTGCCGTTTGTTAGTGCTTCGCCTTTATAAACCCGGCACTAGCGACGATAATGCGCAGGAGTATCGTCTAATCTTCCTTGCCAGACGTTGGTCATCACTTTGTCAAATCTTCATGTCAGGTTTGTGATCCTAGCTCATGTCGTAGTTTAGCTCGTAGTGGCTGGGGTAGCCCTACGAGCCCAAGTCTTGTTTAATGTGTGTTTTGTCCTGAGGGGTTCATAGTCTTGTCTTGTCACGTTGTGTAAATAAATTAACATCATTGCTGAACTCACTGGTGGACTCTTTGGCATCTCTTGGTGATCCGCGAGGATCACCGCATGACAGCAATACTACACAGAGTGAAATATTTGCTGAATCAACCCACATCCTTGTGGTAACGTATCGTCACTTCCTGTTTTGCTGTCTGCCTGTGTGGTTTGCTCTCCAGCTCTCCAGCCACTAGCTATGGCTACTACCTCTCTTTCCTCTCCTCCTCTGGTGTGCTCTCTCTGTCAGATGTTTAGCTACACCTCTGCCTCTTTTAGTGATAACGGTAAATGTAATAAATGTTGTCTTTTTGAAGCGCTCGAGGCGAGGTTGTCTGATTTGGAATCCCGGCTCCGCTGCATTGAAACACCGTCTGCGCCAGTTAATCTCGACGGATGCCCATTAGCTGCAGCGGAGCTAGCTAGCTTAGGTCCCACTGTCAGCGGTTCCCCGGCTCTCCTCAGCAGCGAGGAGACTGGGTGGGTGACGGTGAGAAGGAAGCCTAGTCGCAAAGCCCCGGTTCACCACCAACCTGTTCACGTTTCTAATCGTTTTTCCCCGCTCAGCGACACACCCGCTGAGGAAAAAACTCTGATCATTGGCGACTCTGTAGTCAGAAACGTGAACCTAGAGACTCCAGCGGCCATAGTCAAATGCATTCCTGGGGGCCAGAGCAGGCGACATCGAGTCAAATTTGAAAATGCTAGCTAAAAGTAAACTCTAAATATTCCACAATTGTATTCACGCCGGCATTAATGACATCCGTCTCCGGCAGTCGGAAGTCACGAAACTTAATATAGAATCGGTGTGTGACTTTGCACAAAAACAAGTCTGCCACTGTAGTATCTCTGGGCCCCTCCCCAATCTGACCCAGTGATGACATGTTTAGTCGCTTGTCATCCTTGAACCGCTGGCTGTCTGTGTGTGTCCTAAAATGACGTGGGCTACATTGACAATTGGAGCTCTTTTTGAGGAAACCTGGTCTTATGAGACGAGACAGCATTCATCCCACTTTGGATGGTGCTTCTCATTTATCTAACAATCTGGCATCTTTTTTATCCAAATTTCCAAAACCATGACTACTCAGAGTTGGGACCAGGAAGCAGAGTCGCAGTCTTACACGCCTCTCTGCAGCTCCTCTCATCCGCCACCCCTCAGCTTAGCCCCTGTCTTCCCCATCAGAGAATCGTTGTCTGCTCCCTCCAAAGTAAATAAAAATATAATGTATAAGCATCCAAAGTGATAAAGCAAAATATTGGTAAAACTCAATTAAAACATAAAGTCTCTAAATTGAATGATTTGGCCTCTGTTCCTCCTCATAATTAAAAATTAAATGTGGTTTATTAAATATTAGGTCTCTAACTCCAAGTCTCTGTTAGTCCATGATTTGTTAATTGATCATCAGATTGATTTAATTTCCCTTACAGAGGACTTGGTTAGGACAAGAGGATTATGTTGGTTAAATGAATCAACTCCCTCTGGTTATTTAAACTGTCAAAATCCCAGAAGTTCTGGTCGTGGAGGAGGAGTAGCAACAATTTACCATTCCAAATTACTAGTTAATGTAAAGGCAAAAAAACATGTTATAATTCCTTTGAGGGCCTGGTCCTCAGTATTGGGCACTTTAGCAATTTCAGGTTAAACCCAATTTTATTTGCCATAGTTTATCGTCCCCCATCAACCTATTCAGAATTTTTATCCGAATTTGCTGATTTCTTAGCTGATTTAGTGCTGAATCTGATAGAATAATTATAGTAGGGGACTTTAATATACATGGGATGTAGATAGTACTGCCTTAATGTGCTTTAATTCAATATTAGACTGGGGGGCGATTGGGTTTTCTCAGAATAAGTAGGAAATTCTACTCATTACCTCCACCATACATTGGACCCTTGTTCGTGACATTATGGCATAGAAATAGAAAACTTGTAAGTGTCTCTCATAACCCTGTACTGTCCGACATTGTCTGTTAACCTTTGATTTTACTATTTCTGACTATTTGCTCCTAAAGAAACATATTATCACAGTAGATGCCTCTCCAGATGATGCTGTTTCCAAATTTATGCAGATGTTTCCTCTATGCCATGGTCAACACAACGGAAATAAGCTATAGACAGCTTGCTCCTTCTGTAATTGATAACATGGTGGATAGTGTTTCAGCTTCTCTGCATCAGCTCTAGACTTGGTTGCCCCCCTTAAAAAGAAAAAGTCTAATCAGAGATTTTTAACCTCCTTGGTTCAACACAGAAACTCGTAGCTTAAAACAGAAGACTCGCAATTAGAAAGAAAAATGGCGCTCTACTAATTTAGATGAACTCTATTTAGCTTGGAGAAATCATCTTTTTAATTTATAAAAAATCTCTTATGAAAAGCTAGGAACGAGTATTACTCTGCATTAATAGAAGAGAACAAGAATAATCCCAGGTTTCTTTTCAGTACTGTAGCAGGTTACAAAGAGTCAGGACTCTGTCAATCCTAGCATCCCCTTAGAGCTTCACTAGTCAGGACTTTATGAACTTTTTCAATAATAAAAATTTCATCCATCAGAAGATAAAATCAATCAGATTCTTCCCCAAGTTAACTTAAATACTTGTAACTACTACAACTCCTTCTATTGATGTCTGTCTTGATGAGTTTACTCCAATCGACCTTTGTTGAGTTAGACAAAATAGTTTCCTCATCCAAACCTTCAACTTGTCTTTTAGACCCTATTCCTACCAGGTTATTTAAAGAAGTCTTCCCACTTATTGGGAGCTTTATTCTTCATATAATCAATTCTTCATTGACTTTAGGCCATGTACCGCAGGCTTTTAAAACGGCTGTAATTAAACCCTTACTCAAAAAAGCCAACGCTAGATCCAGGAGCTTTAGCTAACTATAGACCAATCTCTAATCTCCCTTTCATTTCAAAAATCTTAGAAAGAGTTGTTGCTACGCAATTATTTGACCACCTGCAGGGAAATGGTTTACTTGAAGAGTTTCAATCTGGTTTAGAATCCATCATAGTACTGAAAACAGCCTTAGCGAAGGTCACTAACGACCTCCTCATTGCATCTGATAATGGACTAGTTTCTGTACTTGTCCTTTTAGATCTTAGTGCAGCTTTTGATACTATTGATCATAATATTCTACTTGATAGATTAGAACACTCTGTTGGACTTAATGGAACTTCGTTGCAGTGGTTTAGATCTTATTTATCTGATAGGTCCAGTTTGTTCATGTAAATGATGAGTTTTCTTTCAGCTCAAAGCTTAGTCATGGAGTTCCACAGGGATCTGTGCTAGGCCTACTCCTTTTTAGTTTATATATGCTTCCGTTAGGCAACATTATTAGAAAGCACTGTATACATTTTCATTGTTATGCAGATGACACACAATTATACCTGTCAATGAAGCCAGATGATACTAATCAATTAGCCAAGTTAGAAGCCTGTCTTAAGGAAATCAAAGCTTGGATGACTTGTAATTTCCTGCTATTAAATTCAGATAAGACTGAAGTCATTCTTGTTGGTCCAAAAAAACCTTAGAAAATTCCTTTCAAATCAAACTTTCAGTTTGGATGCGGTTACTCTTTCTCTTAATAGCTCTGTGAGGAACCCTTGGAGTTATTTTTGATCAGGATTTGTCCTTCAATTCACATATTAAATTTGTTTCTAAGACTACCTTCTATCATTTGCGTAATATTGCCAAGATTAGGAGCATCTTGTCTCAGAGTGATGCTGAGAAGCTGATCCACGCTTTTGTTAGCTCGAGATTAGATTATTGTAATTCTTTATTATCAGGCTGTCCTAAACATCTTTAAAAGTCTTCAGCTGATCCAAAATGCTGCAGCAGAGTTTTAACAGGTACTAGAAAGAGAGATCATATCTCTCCGGTTCTGGCCTCCCTTCATTGGCTTCCCATAGAGTTTAGAATTAAGTTTAAAATCCTTCTTCTTACTTACAAAGCTCTAAACAATCAGACTCCTTTTTATTTAAAAGATCTGATACTACCGTATCATCCTAATAGAGCACTACGCTCCCAAAATGCAGGATTACTTGTAATACCTAGAATCTCCAAAAGTACAATGGGAGGCAGAGCCTTCAGTTATCAAGCTCCCCTCCTGTGGAATCAGCTGCCAATCTGGATTCGGGAGTCAGACTCGATCTCTGTTTTTAAGAATAGGGCTAAAACCTACCTTTTTGATATAGCCTACAATTAGGAGGGATCATGTGTTTCTGAACCCTCCCTTAGTTATGCTGCTAATAGGTTTAGTCAGCCGGGGGACCTCCAGTAATGCACTGGGCCTCACTCCTTTCCTCACTCTCTATGAAATTTTTTTTTTTTTTTTGCTGGTCATTAACATTTGTTTGTTCTCTCCTATAGATTGAGTCCCCATCGTGCTGTTTGCTCTCTACATGTCTGTT
Source organism: Pholidichthys leucotaenia (assembly GCA_020510985.1). NCBI lineage: Eukaryota > Metazoa > Chordata > Actinopteri > Cichliformes > Pholidichthyidae > Pholidichthys > Pholidichthys leucotaenia. The sequence continues at coordinate 242,331,621 of CM035839.1, forward strand.
CTTTTCTTCTCTATCCCCTCACCCCCCAGCCAGTCGCAGCAGATGACTGCCCCTCCCTGAGCCTGGTTCTGCTGGAGGTTTCTTCCTGTTAAAAGGGAGTTTTTCCTCTCCACCATCGCCAAGTGCTTGCTCACAGGGGATCGCCTGATTGCTGGGGTCTTTCTGCAACTGTGGGGGTCCCCCTACAGTTGATAGTGCTATGAGATGACTGTTGTTGTGAAATGGCGCTATATAAATAAAGTTGAATTGAATTGAACACTATATGCCTTGTATCATTCATTAATACTCCCATACATGACATATTGTACTGAAGTATGGGGAAATACATACAAAACAAACATACATCCAGTCTTTATGCTTCAGAAGAGAGCTATTAGAATAATAAACAAAGCTGCTTACAGGGAACCAACAAACCCACTTTTTCTTAAATTAAAAGCTTTCAAGTTGAAAGATCTGGTTGACTTTAAAACTGCAGTAATAATGTTTAAAGTGAAGGATCTATCACTGCCCGCAAATATCCAAAAGCTGTTCCAAATAAGGGAGAAACAATATCATTTCAGAGAAACATGTATATTTCAAAAACCTTCAGTGAGAACTACCACCAAGCAACACAGTGTTTCAGTGCAAGGAGTCAGATTATGGAACGATTTTGGACCTGAATTAAAATCATGTACAACGCTTAGACAATTTAAACAAAAACTAAAGGATGAAATACTCCAAACATATATACAAGATGACATAAAATCACATAAGGATTGTCTTATCCAGTCTGCGTTGTGTTGTTGCTTAGTTTTTTGTCACATTTTGTCTTAGCTTTGTTCTGAATTGTAATCGCTCTTGTTTTGTTTTTCTTTGAATTCTTGGATGGAATATGGGTGGGCAATATAAGCTGCGGCTTCAGCCATCACCCATTTCAGATAACTTATGTTGAACTGTATAATCAGAGGAGTTATTGTCTAATTTGACCTTGTTGGATTTTCTTCCCCCTTTGTTATATTATTCTGTTTCTTTTAATCTGTACTTTTAATCTATCCGAAATAAAGATTGATTGATTGATTGATATACATAGCCTGGTGTATACTGCATTTTTTTTTCCACAGTGGGGAGCTCTTTGACAAGACACAGTCCTCACATTCGAGGTGTGACTTTCTCAACCCAGTTGGTTTTCCTCCTTGAAAATTAACTGGTTTAGTTAGCAAAAAATGAACATAAAGTGCAAACCCATAATTTATGTTCATTTATTGTTTTTCTGGGATCATTTATGATTATCATTTGTACTTATTGCCCTCTGTGTTCCCCTGAGTCCTCTGTCATTGTCTTCTGTGTCATCCTCTGTCTGGTTCTGAGGCATGGTGTGTACTTGTTTACCTATTGTTTCAGCTCCTCATGTTTTCCGTACCCCTAGCCACTGCCCTCTCTGTATTATTCCTGTATTGTGGTCCATTCATTGTTATGTTTCATGTGCATCCCCTGTCTGTGTGTGTCTATACAGCTCCCCCCATCCTGTGCTTCTGACCTACAGCCACATCCCTGCTGCCCTTTATTGTGCCCACCTGTTCTGTTTTATGTTAATTATCCCCTGTCTATATATGCTGAGTTCTGTCTGTGTCTAGTGTGGCGTTATTAACGTTGTGTTGCTGTCCCTGCCGGTATCCCGCAAGGTAGTCATTTATGCCCATAGTTGTTTTCAGCCCCTGTGCTGTATTTTGTTTCTTTGTGTTCTTGTTAATAAATAATCGTTTGCACCAAAGTCCTTCCTATGCCTTGGGTCCTTCCACTACCTACATCTCCTTGCCAAAAACAGATACCTGACAGAATGATACCACCAAAAAAGGACTCAGCAGGCATGGACTTTGGGGGCATGGGGCTAAGCGAGGATCAGGTGTGGGCAGTAGAAACCATTGAGGACCTCGTCTCAATCGCCCGCACCAGTTCCAGCATGCCGGAGGAGGCTTTGCAATATTTGGACACCTCAGCACAGGTGATGAGAGCACATCCCAGCTTGGGGCGTTACCCCGACTTGATTTTGCTGCTAAAGTGAGTTGCCAACCTCCGACATATGTACTGCAAGATGGTGGAAGACATACCTGGGTCGCCAAAGCTTGTGCCAATGGAGAAGCGTCCTCTGGCTCCGGCTTCTTCCTCGTCACCCCACGCTCCGGCACACACACCTCGCCGTCCTCCTAAGGTCACACCTGCTCCAGTGTGCCTCTCCAGCAATGCAGTCTTTTCATGGGTTGGAGGAGAGCTCCTCAAATGAGATGGAGTCTGTGCTGATGAGACAGCGTTCCTTGACTCCGACATCATCCTCATCTCCATGCCACTCACCAGTCCTAGCGTCATGTTTTCAACAAGAGAGGGGATTGCCATTAACACTGAAACCTGTGCCGATGACAGAGCGTCCCCTGGTTTTGGCATTACAGAACCCAGTGCCATCTGTGAGATGTTCCCTGGCTCCATTACGCACATCTCTTTGGTTCACTCCAGCCACAGCTCCTCACTGCTCATCAGCTTCGGCATCACGGAAGCCTGAGCCGACGGTAAAACATCCCCTGGTTTCCATCATTTCCGGGTCTGTATCCTCCTGTGTCACTGATGACCAGGAGCTGGAGGAGCGCCAGGAGGTTCTGCTGTCACAGACTGAACTTTTATTGGATCACAAACCCTGGCTACTCCCGGAGTATGCATCTCAGCTGTGTGAGGACCTGCTGGGCATAGATGTCTCCGCTGGGAAGCAAGTGTCTACTAAGCACAGACGACGAGCCAAACAGCCTCCTCCTGTGGTGCACTCCCCAGCTCCTGCGCCAGCCTTTCCAGCTCCACAACGATTCCATGGACAGGAAGAGATCTCACCATCTGCGCCTCAGCCTGCGCCAACGACAGAGCATCCCTGGGCTCCGGCACCTCTGTCAACCACACCTCCTAGAGCCACTCCAGCTCTGATGCTCCCTGCAGTGCCAGCTCCCACGTTTCCTATGCTGGTGCCCACGCCCGCTGCTACACCTCAGACTGTCTCATCCATGGTTTATCCAGTGTCCCCAGAGGTAGAAGTCACCTTTTCAGCAGCAGAGTCACCAGGGACCTCGCCGACAGTGGAGCGGGAGTTAAGGTAAGTACCTCATTCAGTATCATTAACATCTGTACTTAAACAGTCTTTCCTTACTCCTGATGGAGGGACTCAGTTGCAGCCTCCATCTGCTTCTGGCCTCCCTCCACTGGGCTCCGCTGTTGGTTCCTGTACTGATCAGTCCTCTATCTCTCCCTTCACGTCAGAGGTACCTGCACCAGGGATGGAGGTGCATGCCACAGCTCCAGCTGTCTCCGAGGTGCACGCCACAGCTCTGGCTGTTTCCGAGGTGCACACCACCATTCCAGAGGTCAGGGGACCTCCACCTGTCATTCCAGAGGTTGAGCAGTCCAGTCCACCCTTCGTCCAAGAGGTTGAGCAGTCCACTACACCTGTTGTCCAAGAGGTTGAGCAGTCCACTCTACTCATTGTCCAAGAGGTCCAGCAGTCTGCCCCACCTTCACTGCCTGGGGTTGCCGCTTCTCAGCTTCTCAGCTGCTGTTAGCCTCTGTGCCAAAGGCCCCTCAGGTACCATCTCCATAACTAGAAACTTCTGTGTTGATATCTTCTGAACTAGAAACCCCTGAGTTATTATCCCTAGTGCAGAAAGCTCCTATAATGGTACCCCCAGAGCTAGAAACTCCTATATTGGTATCTCCAAAGTTAACCCCTCTTGTGGCAAGGATTCATGGACAGATAGCACCCCCCCACTGCCACAGGTGCAGTGCTGTGCCTGTCATGTGATGTTATATGACACAGCCAAAAACTCCCCAGTTGATTTAAGTTGTACAAAGGATTCCACCTCACAAGGTTGCCAACACATATAACTTACTGCTCTTGCCTTGAAGGACTTATGGCAGACATAGTAGCATCCTTCTGGACATCAGAAAAGAAGAAATTTTTAGACAAACAAATGTGGACGTTTCTGATCGCTGTGGATGTACTCGATCACAGACGGAGGAGCCATTTGCCCCCAAATTTGCCAACTATGATTCTAAAAAGAGATTATTTAGCTTATGAAGGTAAAGGTTTACATTTTGCTACATTTTGTCGCCCAGAGGGTGGGCGAAGCTGGTTGATGTTCACCTGCTGCCACCCCCAGCACCATATGACTAGACAACAATCGTGCCGGTTCCATGACATCAGATAACATAAATTGAGGTGGGATAATCATAAGAGTTTCTGGATGTAGGAGAGAAAGCGCAAATGACCGACAGAAGGCAAAAAAACGACCAGGATGGATGAAAATTGACAACGCGAGAGCCACCTGGCCAGCGGTAAGTCTGACAAATTGAATCGGTGAATTCAAAAAGGACCCAAGTCCACACTTTTTCAAAGGGGACTTGGGCCCTTTTTGAATTCACCGATTCAATTTCTTTGTTTGTTGACATTCTACTAATGTTCTGGTTCATTTACTTTGAAGAGAAGATGACAAAAAAACCAAAACAAAACTGGTGACAAGAAAACAAAACCATCCTTTGTGTAAATATGTCCAAAAGTCTATTTTAACCAAAAGTTATGTAATTTGTTATGGCTGTGTCTCATTATGCAAATTAGATGTGTAAATGTACTCCTATCTCAAACTTTGGATCATATTCTACAACTTTCTAATTGACAGTAAGCCATGATCTCTTACCACTTTCAAGTTATAGCCTTGGAAATCTCTGGCATCTGAACTGAATATTTTCTTGAAAAAATCTTGACCACTAGGGGCTTATGGTGCAACAGAGCACCTGTGGCAGTCATTGGGTTAAGAGTCCTATGTTTGTGTCTCTGGAACTTAGAGTTCCTATGTTGGTTTCTCTGGAGCTAAGAGTTCCTATGTTGGTATCTCCAGGACTAAAAAACTCGTATGTTGTTGTCCCCAGAGCAAAAGGCTCCTCTGTGGTCTTCAGAGCAAAGAGCATCAATGTCATCTCCTAAATTTAAAATTCCCATGTTGTTTTCTTTTGAGGAAGAGGTACCTACTGTATGTTATCTCCTGAGTTTAAAGTATCTGTTATCTCTAAAGCAAAATAATCCCATGTTGTTTTCTCCAGAGCAAAAAGCTCCCATGTCACCTCCTGAGTCATTGTCATTGTCATTGTTGCCTGCTGAGTTTCAAGGTTTTAGGTTGTCACCTCCTGAGTTTCAAGGTTTTAGGTTGTCACCTCCTGAGTTTAAAGGTTCTGAGTTGTCACGTCTTGAGTTAAAAGATTTTATGTTGTCACCTTCTGAGTTTAAAAAAGTTTTCTTCTCAGCAAGAAACCCCAGTGTTGTTTTGTCCAGAGTCTAGCGCTCCTATATTATTTTTCCCAGAGAAAAGAGCACCTATATTATTTTCCTCAGATCAACGAGCACCTGTATTGGTTTGCCCAGAGCAAAGAGCTCTTGTTTTGGTTTCCCCCGAGCGAAGAGCTCCTGCATTGTTCTCCCCAGAACAAAGAGCTTTCGGGTCATTTCCAGATTTGGAGCTGCTATGTTATCATCCCCAGAGCAAACAGCTCCTACTTTGTTTACTCCCAAGCAAAAGGCTCCAACTTTGTTCTTTTCTGAGCAAGAGGCTCCTAAATTGTTTTCTCCAGGGCAGGGAGTTTCCATGTTGTTTTCTCCTGAGTTTAAACTCCTATGTTATGATTAGCTCCTGAGATTTAAGTTCCTATGTTGTCATTACACACTTAGATTAAAGTCCCCATGTGGGTACTTGACTTTACAGTTCCTATGTTGTCACCTTCTGAGTTTACAGCTCTTATGTTGTTATCTCCTGAGTTAAAGGTTTCCATGTTGCCATTATCTCCTGAGTTAAAAGTGTCTGTGTTGTCCCCAGAGTCAAAGGCTCCTGTGTTTCCTTTGGATCAAAAGGCTCCTATGCTACCTCCCGAGTTTAGGACTCTGGTGTTGTTTTCTCCAGGGCAAGGGCCCCTGTGTTGTTGTCTCCTGAGTTCAAGGTTTCTTTTGCCCCTGAGCTCTGCACCCCTGCGGTGCCTGGCTCATCTGTCTCATGGCCCTCAGATTTTGATAGGCCATCAGACTTATAGTGTTCATCCACCCGGTGGCCCTTGGACTTTGGTAGGCCATGTGACACACCGTGTTCATTTGTCTGGTGGTCCTCAGACTTTGGTAGGCCACTTGACACACCATGTCCATCCCTCCGATGGACCTGAGACTTTGGGAGGCCACCAGACACGTCATGTTCCTTCTCCTGGTGGTCTAGGGACTTTATTTTTTCCGCCTTTGTATTGTCAGGCAGCTAAGTGAGCAGAACAGAAATATGCTACTCTTATTGTGCCAAAACAGATTTACTTTGCCAAAAGGAGCTTTGTACAGTACATATACTGTATATATGTAATGTATATTCTTGTAAACTCCTCTTGTAATAACTTTTAATACTTTATTTGAATTATTTTACCCATGAAACATCCAACAAGAGGGGAATGGGGAGAGGAGGTGTGGAGAGGGGGAAAGAAAAGGGAGAGGAACAGACAAAGAAAACAAACAAACCAACAACTAAAACAAACAAAAGACAGACTGCTCCTTTCACCGAAGAGGTCTCAACACGATTCTGGTGTCCGCACCTGTTAAAGGAGAGACATATGTGTGTGTACATCTGTGTGCGTGTGTATGAGAGTGTACACAAAATAAGTATAAATGTGAGTGGTTTGTCAGGAAACATACAAAGAGGACAGCCAGTTACAGCAACTCCCCCTCCCCCCACTGGAAACCCCGAGCAAGCAGGACAATGCCACCAACCCCCACAGAGCGCAAATGTCTCAGTCCAGCAAGCCCCAGAAGAGCCAAGCATCCACCCCAGCAGGGACAGCTGAGGGAGACCGGGCTGCCAAGCAGCCAGCATGGCCGGCCCAAGCCCCCGGACTGGCCAACCCCCTGCCCCCCCAGTGGGGCCAATGCCAGGCCCCGGGCCCCAGGCTCCGGGAGGCCAGTTCTCCCATCCCCCGGGCCAGTGCCCCCAGCATGAGCACCCCCAGCCACCCCCTACAGCGGGCCTGCCCCCACCCCAGCACCACTGCCTCACATCTCGGGGACCCCCATGCCCAAAGAAGGTGCCCCCCAATCCAGGGGAGCCCACGCAGCAAAGAGGCACTACCCCCTCAATCCAGCACCTCCCGAACAGCACACACACCCATTCCCATGTATTCACACCCTCATGCTCTCATACACACTCACACACACTCACTCTCACTCGCCCTCTCCCCTACACAATCCCACATTCACACTCTTGGACCCACCCACTCTCTCCCACTCCTGTACCCTCTCAATCTCACTCCCACTCGCCCTCAGAGTCACCCGCACTCACTCATGTTCACCCATACAAACACTCTCACTCATGCTCCAACCTACTCACATCCATTTATGCTCTCCCCCACACACTCACTCACACTCATTCACTCTTATTACTTAGGGCGACTGCAACGCAGATGCATTGAGCATGAACCAGCACCCGGCAGCAGTTGGGAAGACCACAGGCGCAGGCCAGCAGCCATACCCCCACCGACTCATCCCAGGGCGGCCGAGGCCACAGAAGCAGACCACCACCCCCATTCCCACCTGAGCAACTGATCAGGGGACCACCACAGGCACTTCAAGATGCCACAAGACATGCAAAGCGCCACACAAAACTGTCCCACCATCACCATCTCCACTCTTCACTCCCTCACTCTTGCTTACTCTCTTATTCAATCACTCTCTCACTCCCTTGCTTACATCTGTTCATTCGGCAGCACCCAGGGATTTTGACAACAGGACCCAGGCAGAAGGAGGGCAACAGAGGTTGGGGAAGACCCACCCCTGAGCCTCGACGTGAGCCTTGACATGAGCCTTGACGGCGCATGTCCAGAATCCGCTGGATGGTATAGGTGGTATGTCCATCAATGATCCGGGGGGGGTGTTCTGGAGGAGGAGACAAGGGACTGATGGAGAGAGGTTTGATCTGTGAAATGTGGAAGGTAGGGTGGATGTGAAGAGATGGAGGTAACCAGCCAGACAGTGACATCATTGATGATGTGGGATATCAGGAATGGACCCAGAAAGCGAGGGGACAGCTTCTGAGAACCTGTCTTTAGTGGTACCTTCTCGGCAGATAACCAGACCTTCTGGCCCATGGAGTATTTAGGCACCGCCACGCGCCTACGGTTGGTGTACAGGCAATTCTGCTCGGACGATTGTTGAAGAGCCGCCCGAGTGGACCTTCAGAGGCAGTGACAGTGACGGGCGTGAGCCTCTACCGAAGGTACCGCGATCTCCCTCTCCATCATGGGTGGAAGCAGTGGTGTGTATCCCATGGCGGCTTCAAAAGGTGTCAGTCCCGGGGCATAGGAGATGGCAGAGTTGAGTGCATATTCCACCCAGATCAGGTGTGAGCGCCAGGTTGACAGGTTGCAGGATCCTACACACCTCAAGGTGGCCTCCCAAGTCTGGTTTGCATGCTCGGCCTGACCGTTGCTCTGGGGATGATATCCAGAAGTGAGGCTTACGGAGGTGCCCAGGGACCAAGAGAATGCTCTTCAGACCCATGAAGTAAACTGTGGTCCTCGATCTGAAACAATGTCTATAGGGATGCCGTGAAGCCGGATGGCATGGATGGATCGGAGGTTGGCCGTCTTGGCAGCAGAAGGGAGACCAGAAAGGGGAACCAGGTGAACAGCCTTAGAAAAGCGATCAGTAATGATGAAAATGATGGTGTTACCTTGGGATGGAGGGAGACCCGAGTCAGAGTCAATACCAATATGAGACCAGGGGTGGGAAGGGATGGGGAGTGGATGGATGAGACCGGCTGGGGAAGAAGAGTCAGATTTATTGGCAATGCATGTGTGGCAGGCCTTCACATAGTCCTTCACATCCTTCCCTAGGGAAGGACACCAAAACACACGCTGAATGAGTTCTGTTGTATGGGTGATGCCGGGATGACAGGCAAAAAAACTTGTGTGCCCCCACTGGATTACATCACTGCGTAGAGGGGAGGGCACGTACAGCTTGTTGGGCGGGCCTCCCTCCGGGACGGATTCTGTCGACTGGGCCTGCCAGACCCTCTGCTTGATCTCCCAAGTAAGGGCACCCAAAGTACAGGAGGAGGGCAGGATGGTGTGCGAGAGGGAGGCAGTGGCTGCAGGAGAAGGAGTGGAGGAGGAGTTGGAGGAAAATTGGCATGAGAGAGCATCAGGTTTAATGTTGCAAGACCCTGGGCTGTATGTGATAGAGAGGTTGAACCTAAGAAAAAACTGGGCCCACCGAGTCTGCCGGGCATTCAAACGTCTGGCCGATCTGAGATATTCTCAATTTTTGTGATCAGTCCAGACCATCACCAGCTGATTGGCTTCCTCCAACCTGTGTCTCCACTCCTCCAGCGCCAATTTAATGGCCAGCAGTTCGCATTCTCCCATGTTCTATGTTCGCATTCCTCTTGGCTGGGGTCAGCCACCAAGAGAAAAATGTGCACAGGTGGAGCTTCTAGTTGGAGCCACAACACTGTGAGAGAACAGCGCCCACCCCCAAATCAGAAGCATCCACCTCGACTACGAACTGGGCTTGGGGGTCTACCTGCGCCAAGATAGGTGCAGTGGTAAAATTTCTCCCTGAGTGTAGCTAAAGCCCGCTCAGCGGCCTCGGACCACTTGAAGGGGCTCTTGGTTGAAGTAAGCTGGGTAAGGGGCAGAGTCATTTTGCTATAATCATGGAGAACTGGCGGTAGAAATTGGCAAAATCCAGGAAGCGTTGGAGCTCCTTCCTGGTCTGGGGAGTAGACCAGTCCACTACCACCTGAATCTTCTCCGGGTTGGCCTTTAACGTGCCCCCAACCACAGTAAACCCCAAGAAAGAAGTGGAGCAGGTGGAAAACTCACACTTCACTGCTTTCACAAAAAGCTGATTTTCGAGCAGCCACTGCAGGACTGTCTGGACATGGATCACATGTTCCTCCAGTGTGTGAGAAAAAATCAGTATGTCATCTAAGTAAACAAAAACAGAATCATCCATGTCATGGAGGACCTCACTGATTAAATACTGGAAGACAGCGGGGGTCAAGCCAAAGGGCATGACCAGATATTCAAAATGACCCAAATGAGTTTTAAATGCCATCTTCCATTCATCCCCCTCATGGATATGTACCAAATGATACGCATTCTGGAGATGGAGCTTAGTGTATACCCGTGCCTGTTGGAGGAATTCAAAGGCCAAATTAATAAGCGGCAACTGGTACTTATCCTTAACAGTGATGGAATTTAGCTTGCGATAATCAATGTATGGCCGCAAGGTGCCATCCTTTGTACCTACAAAAAAGAACTCCGTATCGAGAGGAGCAGATGACGGATGGATTAGGCCGGCACTAAGGGAATCTTTAATGTAGCTCTCCATCGCTTCCCTCTCCGGCCCAGAAAAACTGTAGAGCCAGCTGGATGGCAGCCGCGCACCCGGAAGGCGGTTGATAGCACAGTCATAGGACCGATGAGGGGGTAAAAATAGGGCCCTTGACTTGTTAAAGACCTCCCCTAAGTCATGGTAGACCTCGGGCATGCAGCTGAGATCCATCAACTCAGCCGAAGGGGAGGAGAGAGGGAGAGAGGGTGAGCAGGTAGCTGAATGGAGACACAATGACAGACAGAAAGAGCTCTTGGCCCAGTTAATTATTGGATTATGTTTATGAAGCCATGGATACCCCAAAATCATGGACGTGAAATTGTGGCAGCACAAAAAACTGAACTGTCTCGCGATGGTTACTGGACAAAATGAATAAAATGGGCTCAGTTTGTCGGGTCACCACTGTGAGACTGCGGCCAGATAAAGCGGAAACATTAACAGGTGTCGGGAGGTTCCTGGTGGGGATGTGAAATTTTTGAACCAATTCCAGGTGAATGAAGTTTTGCTCCGCCCCGGAATCCACCAGAGCAGAGGGTTTACACTCAGCTCCCGGTAACTGGACAAGAGCCGGAAGTGTAAAACAGCTGGGGGAATTTCGAGAAGAACCTCCCACCAGATTCCCCACGGTTACTGACAGGTCGGTTCTTTTTGGCCGAATTGGACATTTAGAGATGGTATGATCAGTGGCCCCACAATACACGCACGCCTCTGCCTTCTCTCAGCATTGGCGCTCCTCCGGAGTCAAATGAATCCTTACCAGGACCATCGGTTCCGGAGGCGGCGTTATGGATTTGGCACAAAAGGGTGGGGGAACTGGCCGCGGGGCAGGTGAGGAAGCAGCGGTCCTCTGCTCCCTAGTGCGCTCCCGGAACCGGTTATCTAAGTCCACCGCCTGTGTGATTAATTCATCCAAAGAGGAGGGATTCACCCGAATAGCCAATTTGTCGTGTAGATTGGCATTCAAACTCCAGAGGAAGACATTACGTTGCGCAGCGTCATTCCACCCGGAGTCTGCCACGGTGACGCGAAACTCGACAGAGTGGTCGGCTACTGACCGACTCCCCTGCCGCAGCCCAAGCAACTGGCAGGCGATGTTACCCTCGCTCTCCATGTGACCAAATGCCCAGGTGAATTCCTGAACGAAATGTTCAAAAATATTTTGGGCCCCCCTCTCGACCACTCAAGATGGACTGAGCCCACTTGAGTGCCTGGTTGTGAAGTAATAGGGTCATGAATTGGATCTTGGCCGAATCATCCCTGTATTCTCCCTCCACCTGCTGGAAATACATCCGACAGTGTAACAGGAACCCTTTACATTCCCCCACCTTCCCCCCATAGGGGGCAGGTGCAGGCACAGAAATGGTCCTGCGGAAAACGGGAGCTGTTGGGGCAGCAGGTGCAGGAGGGGAGCAGCCACAACAGGAAGCCGACACAAATGATCCGTGACTATGGTCAATTGTTGAGTGATAGTTTGGAGCTGATCAGACAAAAACATGACCTGGTGCTCCATGGCTTCCAAACGCGAGCACACTGATGGTTCTCCTGAGGCAGTGCCCGCTAAGCCTTGATTCTGGGTGGATCGTTCTGTCATGATTTTGGTAGAATTTTGAGGAGGGCAACCACTTCAGAAGAACACTCAGATGCAGATGAAAAGTTTACACCACTTTAATGAAAACCCAAACCCTATACAAAACACACTAGTCTTAAGGAATAAATTCACAAACCACAATTAATGAAACCCGCAACCAAAATGCCATACTATATACAGGAAAACAGTTGCACACTGGAGCCACATGCAGCCTAGGAGGAAAGATAAGAGAGGAGTGATTAATGAGGGATAAGGCACACTGGGAAATGACAACTGAGATTATGGCCTTACGATACTGGCAGAGAGCCCTGCAGTGAACTCCAGCATAGGAGAGGTGAAAGGGATCTTAACACTTCAGGGTAGGAAGAGGATTGGCTGAGAGACCTGGGTGGAGAAGCCGTTGTCTTTGAGGTGAGATGGTTCAGGTGAGCGTACACACACAGTTCCGGAGACGCACCACTGGAGGCGGCAGCGAACCTGAGAGGAGAAGAGAAGAGAGTGAAGACAACATTTTGGGAAATAATTAATTTTACCACACAACAAGAAGTATAAATGTGTGGCGGCACAAACCCAACGATCCAGCGGAGAGCTCTTCACACATTGGCCCTTAAATACACTGGTGAATCAGGAGGCAGCAGGTGTGTAATCACACAGGTGCACTGATGAGCTCCGGAGCTGGAAAAGGAGAAACAGGAAGGGAGGGGGGAGGCACGCTTGCCTGATCATGACAGTCAAGTCCTGAGGTCCTCATCATCATGCTTGTACTCACCCTGGTGAAGTTTTCCTCCTGTTCCATCATCTAGCCCCTACAACCTGTAAGTGAAAGGACAATCTTTGATCACATTATCAGAATATCTCTGCTATCGCTGAAGAGATTGCAGCAACTTATGTCTTCCCTAACAGTAAGAAATCACATTCTCAGAATATCACCTGCTCATTGCTCCTGAATACTTACATTCTCCTCTCTTCTCCTTTCCCGTCAGTTCCAGTCCAGATCCTGTCATCACCTTTTAAATAAAAATCCAAGACTGTTGTTGCAACTGCCATTGGGTCCTGTACTTAACCATTTAACATGGTTTATTTTAATCTAAAATTAGCTTTAATCAGAGTTTAGTAAAACTAAGTTTAACATGAGTTAATTCAGGTTTAAAATTAAGAGAAAATCTGCAGTGGTGGCTTAGTGGTAGAGCATACTACAGCTGGGAAGTTGGGTCATACCAAAGACCATAAAAATGGCACATCATGCCTTCTAGGTTGATACTCAACATAATAGAATGGCCCCTCTGATAAGAGAAATTTAATTTTGTTCTACTGTACATGCTTTGTTGTATGGACTGAATGACAACAAGCTGGACTTTCTTCCACTAAATGTAGGTCAGTAATTCTGATAGTGCTTAAACACCAGCAGATGACATGCCTCCCCAAATCAGCTGCGGGGTCCTGTCATTTGGAAATCACGGCCCCAGAGTCTGAAGGAAGAGTGGAGAGGCACAGAATCCAAGTTGCTCGAAGTCCAGCAAGTTTCCACAGTCAATGATGATTTGGGGAGCTTTGCCATCGGCTGATGTTGGTCCAGTGGGTTTTATCAAGTCCAAAGTCAGTACAGCCGTCTACCAGGAAATTTTAGAGCACTTCATGCTTCCCTCTGCTGACAAGCTTTATGGAGATGCAGATTTAATTTTCCAGCAGGACTTAGCACCTGCCCACACTGCCAAAAGTACCAATACCAGATTTCATGATTATGGTACCACTATGATTTATTGGCCAGCAAACTCTGCTGACCTAAACCTCATAGAGAATCTATGGTGTATTGTCAAGAGGAAGACGAGAGACACCAGACCCAACAATGCAGATGAGCTGAAGGCCGCTATCAAAGCAACCTGGGCTTCCATAACACCTCAGCAGTACCACAGGCTGATCACCTTCATGCTACACCAAACTGATGTAGTAATTCATGCAAAAGGAGCCTTGACCAAGTACTGAGTGTGTACATGGACATACTTTTCAGTCGGCCAACATTTCAATTAAAAATAATTTTTTAGATGTAATTTTATGAAATATTCCAATTTTTTTGAGAAATTGAATTTCTCAGTTTCATGAGCTGTAAGCCATAATCATCAAAATTAAAAGCAATAAACACTTGAAATATATCCCTGTGTGTGTAATGAATCTACTGTATGAGTTTCTTTTTTTGAATTGAATTGCTGAAATAAATCAACTTTTAGATGACATTCTAGTTTATTGAGATGCAACACACACACACACACACACCCACACACACACACACCCACACACACACACACACACACACACACACACACACACACACACACATTAAGCTAAAACACTCTTTAATTCTGCAATATTTGCCCTTCCAGTACTTGGTGTTAATTACTGATAAATTCTGTTAAAATAAATTCCACATTTAATTTTTAATTCCCTTCAAAACATCTATGTTTCTTTTACTATTCAAAAGCATTGTTGGTAATGCTAAGTCCATGATCTCTGGAATGCCTTCTCTGGCGATAGGTCTAGTTGTGATTGATATATGACATGGTACACAGGGAATTAGGTGTATTTTTTTTTTTAAGTTTGGACAAAAACAGAGAAAAACAAAACATAACTGACAGTAAAGGTTGTCAGTGTCGGAGGGAGGCACGCCCCAGTGAGCTGACAACATCTCATGAAAACAGCTGTCAGTTTGGCCCCCGGCTGACTTTATTTCTGTGACATTATTATGATCATTCCTGCTCTTCATGGTGAAAACCCATGCAGATTCTGCAAATTACACACTGACCTCCGGCACGGAGTCTACAGCTTCCACCTTTGTCTACTCCCCCATCCATTTTTATTGACTTTATGCACAGGAGACATTTTAACGGAACCACCTTTTTTTAATATTCACTCCCAGCACAACAGCAGCCTAAGTCCTATCGATTGTGGCTGAATTAAAAGTACCTGATGCAGTGTGCCTCTAATCCACAGGGTCTTTTAAGAGTCACCTGGTCTGACAAATGGGCCCTTTTAAAGGAGTATAATGTGTTCTTAAATTATTTCATTGATGGGAGGGGGAAGGCCTCTCCAGGTACCCATACAAACGGACTTAACATGCTGTGAAAGGGTCAATTTGGCCTCCATTTTCCATTTCTTCCTTATCTGCATTTAGAGTCATGCTGAGAGACTCGACGTGAGCCAAGGCGGGTTTAGAGAAGCTTTTGGCAAATTTCAGCATTTACTCACATTTACGAGGTTTCTCTGTTGCACCAGATATTTTACTACCAGCTTTGTGTGGCCCGAAAGCTGTGGTTGTATTGCTTATGACTGCATTGACAAATGCCCCAGATATAAATGTAAAGCTATATTCATCTGCATAGGAAGGAAAAAAACGTGCAAGAAAAAGCACCAGCTCAGCACACAAACACATGTTTTCCCATAATGTAATGTTTGTTTCTGTCAACCTTCCGATTTTAATGAGTTAAAGTGACTCCTGTGATGCTTCAAGTGTTGCATGACCCCACCACCACCACCACCCTGCACCCCACCCCCAACATCACCACTTCTCCAGAGAAAACATTTGACAAAGCTTTCTAATCTCCCCTCGTGGATGTCTTAACAAATCCACTCCGAGCAGCCTCATGCAGCGGCCAGCCAGAGTGACATTTTGTCTTCCATAAGCCTGCCAATTTCCACCAGAAAATGAATGATTAGTGGCAAATGGTGGCGAAAAAAGGTGGGTAACACTTTTCAAAGGAAGCACACTCTGTAAAAGGGAGAGTGCTAATTACATCGCTGTTTGTATGACCTCTGCTTAAGTGCATGAAAGCTTCTGGAAATTGCATTTCCAAGTAACATTTTAAAGGTCCACGCAAGCCCTCCGCCTAATAAAGCCATTTGTAAATGACTCCTCTTTTAGACTCCATTAGGAAGCGGCGGGAGGAAGATTTCGTCATAGAATTCAGAGTCAATAAGCACATAATCAGGACATGCAGTGAATGTAGCAACCAGTGGAGGGGATAATTAATAAGATTGCCTTATGAACTGCTTAATTACTGGTTACTGGCCTCTACGATTGTTCCTCCAAGTGCTGCATTTGTTCCCTTGTTGCCATTATGCTCCTGACTGACAAAGGTGGCAACCATGGGAGAGATTCAAGACATCTGAGGGTAACTTAATTAGCTATTTACAAATGGAAACCTGACTGGCAATTAGGGACAACTGTGATTAACACAGCTAAAGAGCTTTGCAGCATAAACATAATGCACCAATTCACCTGCATCTGAATGTTTTACATGACACAGATATTTGGCTGATATTGTGTTTTTAAGAAATGCTCCCTAAATATGCTTAAAGGGAATTGCTGCAAATATAGACCTTCTAATTTAAAGTAACTTACACGACATTCGTAACTAAGGAAGAAAAAAAGAAAAAAGCTGAACAGTGCAATAAGACAGTAGAAACAGAGATTCACCGCATCAGTGGCTGCATAGAGTTGAGGGAATAAATGAATGACTGGTGGTGAATGAAAATAAAATAAGAATGTGAGAAAGCTAAATTTTGCAAATTCTCTTCTTTTTCTTCTTATTACAGCTGTTCCCTTTTGCGGTCACCACAACTGATCGTCTGCGTTCATCTCACCCTATCCCTTGCATCCTGTTCTCTCACACCAACCCTCTCCACATCCTCCTTCACTACATCCATGAATCTTCTGTGGTCTTCCTCTTTTTCTCCTGCCTGACAGTTTCATCTTTGGCATCCTTTGTTCAATATCTCCACTATCCCTCCTCTGCACATGTCCAGACCATCTCAGCCTTGACTCTCTTACTTTGCCTCCAAACTGTTCAACCTGAGCTGTCCCTCTGATCACGCCTTTGACTTCTATCTTCAAACTGATGATTCTGTCTGACTTCCTCTTTACCTCCTGAACACTCTTCCTTCAAGATTACTCCTCCATTTCTCTTCCTATCTACATCATGGTAGAGCAGTTTAAATCCACCTCCAATGCTCCTAGCCTTGCTTCTCTTCCCTCTGGTTTCTTGAACACACATTATATCTACCTTTCTTGTTTCCATCATATCAGCCAACTCTCTGCCTTTACCAGTCATAGTCCCTACATTTAACATCCCTAGTCTCACCTCCACACTTCTTTCCTTTTCTCTCTCTCCCTCCTAACACGCCTTCCCCCTCTCCTCCTCCTCGATCTTCAACCAACAGTAGCCCAATTTCCCACCGGCACCCTGTCAGTTAACAGCTCCGGTGGTGGTCGTTGTTAACCGGGCCTCAACCGATCCCGTATGAAAGTCTCATTTGTCATGATCCGCATGTTTGATTTGGCAAAGGTTTTGTCAGCTGCCCTTTCTGACACAACCTTCCCCATTTACCAGGGCTTGGGACTGGCACTAGGAGTACACTGGCTTATGCGCCCCCTGTGGCTGGGTTAAGAAAAAAAATTAAATAAGGGTCATAAATTAATTTGCATTTGATCGAGGGAAAGAAGTATTTGATCCCCTACCAACCAGCAAGAATTCTAACCCACACAGACCAGTTATATATCCATGAGGCACATAAATTAGTCATGTCCCTTTAGGAAAGTACTCCTAATCTCAGTTTATTATTGTGTATAAAAGACTCCTGTCACAGAATCAATGTATTACATTCAAACTTTAAAGGACGCCAGAGACAAGATTGTAGACCAGCACAAGGCTGGAGTGGGCTAAAAGACCATCAACAAGACGCTTGGTGAGAAAGAGACCACTGCTAGTGCGGTGATTCAAAAGTGGAAGAAATATAAGATATCAGTAAATCGCCCTCACTCTGGAGCTCCATGCAAGATTTCTCCTAGTGGGGTAAGAAAAATTCTGAGAAAGATGAGGGATCAGCTCAGAATTACACAGGAGGAGCTTGTTAATGATCTCAGAGCAGCTGGGACCACAATCACCAAGAAAACCATGGGTAACACACACTGCCATAATGGATTGAAATCATGCAAGTGCTTGCAAGATCCCCCTGCTCAAGAAGGCTCTTCTGAAGTTTGCCATTGAACACCTGAATGATTCAGAGAAGGCTTGGGAGAATGTGGACCAAAATTCAGCTCTTTGGTATCAACTGGACTCGCCATGTGTGGAGGCAGAGAAATGGTGAATATGACCCTAAGAACACCATCCCTACTGTCAAACATGGAGGTGAAAACATTCTGCTTTGGGGCTGTTTCCCTGCTAAGGGTACAGGAAGACTTCACCACATTGAGGGGCTGATGAATGGGGCCATGCACTGTAGATTCTTGGATGAGAACCTCCTGACCTCAGCCAGAACACTGATGAGGGGTCACGGATGGGTCTTCCAGAATGACAATGACCCAAAACATATGGCCAAGGCAACAAAGGACTAGCCCAAAAAGAAGCATATTAAGGTCCTGGAGTGGCCTAGCTAGTCTCCGGACCTTAATCCCATAGAAAATCTGTGGAGGGAGCTGAAACTTTGAGTTGCCAAGCGACAGCCTGGAAACCTTCAGGAGTTGGAGACTTTCTGTAAAGAGGAGTGGACTAAAATCCCTCCTGAGATATGTGCAAACCTGTTGACCAGCTACAAGAAACGTCTGACCTCTGAGCTTGCCAACGTTTTCTCCACTAAGTACTAAGTCACATTTTGCTTGGAGAGCAAATACTTATTTCCCTCAATCAAATACAAATTGATTGATAATGATTATTTAAGAGTCTGTTGGATCGTTCTTAGTCTGGCCCTTCACCCAGGACCAGTGTGTCTTGGGTGACCCTACCAGAGGCAAATTGCCCCGGACAACATAGCTCCTGGGATCACTAGGGCACGCAAACCCCGCACCATGATAAGGTGATGATCCATGAGAGTCCAGTGCTACATGGCTCAGGTGGCGGTCAAAGGCGGAGACCTTGGAGGTCTAATCCCAGGCTTCCTAAACTGGCTTTTGGGACGTGGAATGTCACCTCTCTGATGGGGAAGGAGCCTGACCTGGTGCATGAGGTTAAGAGATACTGGCTAGATATAGTCAGCCTCACCTCAACACACAGCTCCGGTTCTGGAACCAGTCTCCTGGAGAGGGGCTGGAACATGGCTTACTCTGGAGTTGCCCCAGGCGAGAGGCGATGAGCAGGGGTGGGTATTCTTGTATCCCCCCACCTTGCTGCCTCTATATTGGAGTTTTCCCCGGTGGAAGAAAGGGTTGTTTCCCTGCACCTTCGGGTTGCGAAATGGGTCCTGACCATCATTTGTGCCTATGCACCAAATGATGGTTCAGAGTACCCACCCTTTTTGGAGTCTCTGACTGGCGTGCTGGAAAGTGCTTCTCTTGGAGACTCCATTGTCCAACTGGGGGACTTCAATGCACACGTGGGCAACGACAGTGAAACCTGGAGTGGGGTGAATGGGAGGAATGGCCTGCCCCATCTGAACCCGAGTGGTGTTCAGTTATTGGACTTCTGTGTTAACCACAGTTTGTCCATAACGAACACCATGTTCAAGCATAAGGGTGTTCATATGTGCACCTGGCACCAGGACACCCTAGGTCGCAGGTCGATGATCGATTTTGTTATCGTGTCATCAGACCTACAAACATATGTCTTGGACACTGGGGTAAAGAGAGGTGCAGAGCTGTCAACTGATCACCACCTGGTGGTGAGTTAGATCTGATGGCAGGGGAGGATACCATTCAGACCTGGTAGACCCAAGCATATAGTGAGGGTGTGCTGAGAACATCTGGCTGAGGCCCCTGTCCAGGAGGTCTTCAACTCCCACCTCCGGAAGAACTTCAACCACATTCCGAGGGAGTCTGGAGACATGGAGTCTGAATGGGCTATGTTTTCCACCTCCATGCCCAGAGCTGCGGCCGCAAGGTTGTTGGGGCATCTCGTGGTGGCAACCCCCGAACCAAGTGGTGGACACCAGTGGTGAGGGGGGCCATTAAGCTGAAGAAGGAGTCCTATCAAGTTTGGTTGGCTTGTGGGACTCCTGAAGTAGCTGAGGTGTACCGGCAGGCCAAGCAGAGTGCGGCTCAGGTGGTTGCTGAAGCAAAAACTCGGGTATGGGAGGAGTTCAGTGAATCCATGGAACAAGACTTCTGGTCAGCCTCGAAGAGATTCTGGCAAACTGTCCGGTGGCTCAGAAGGAGGAAGCAGCTCCCTGTCCACACTGTGTATGATGTGGATGGGGCACTGCTGACTTCAATTGGGGATATCGTTGAGTGGTGGAAAGAATACTTAGAGGATCTCCTCAATCCCACTGAAAAGCCTTCCACAGAGGAAGCAGGGCTTGTGGACGAGGGGGACGGCTCACCTATCACAGGGGCTGAGGTCGCCAAGGTGGTTAAAAATCTCTTTGGTGGCCAGGCCCCAAGGGTGGACGAGATTTGCCCTGAGTACCTCAAGGCCCTGGATGTTGTAGGGCTGTCATGGTTGACATGCCTCTGCAGCATTGCGTGGAGGTCTGTGGCAGTGCCTTTGGTATGGCAAACCAGGGTGGTGGTTCCTCTCTTCAAAAAAGGGGACCGGAGGGTGTGCTCCAACTTTAGAGGGATCTCACTCCTCAGCCTCCCTGGGAAGGTCTTTGCCAAGGTACTGGAGAGGAGAGTCCGGGCTCTGGTTGAACCTCGGATTCAAGAGGAGCAGTGTGGTTTTCGTACTGGCCATGGCACATTGGACGAGCTCGAGGGTTTGTGGGAGTTTGCCCACCCAGTTTACATGTGTTTTGTGGACTTGGAGAAGGCACTCGACCGTGTCCCTCATGGTTTTTTGTGGGGGGTGCTTTGGGAGTATGGGGTATTGGACTTGTTGTGATGAGCTATTCGGTCTCTGTACGACTGTTGTTAGAGTTTGGTTTGTATTGCCAACACTCGGTTGGACTCATTCCCAGTGAGAGTTGGACTCCGCCAGGGCTGCCTTTTGTCACCGATCCTGTTCATAGTTTTTATAGACGGGATTTCTAGGCTCAGCCAGGGAATGGAGGGTGTCACGCTAGGTGACCACAGGATCTCATCTCTGTTGTTTACAGATGATGTTATCCTGCTGGCTTCATCCAGTAACGGCCTTCAGGTCTTACTGGGATGATTTGCCGCTGAATGTGAAGCGGCTGGGATGAGAATCAGCACCTCCAAGTACGAGTCCATGGTCCTCAGCCGGAAAAAGGTGGATTGTCCTCTCCGGGTTGGGGACAAGCTCCTGCCCCAAGTGGAGGAGTTTAAGTTTCTTAGGGTCTTATTCATGAGTGAGGGGAGAATGGAGCGAGATATTGACAGACCGATTGGAGCAGCATCTGCAGTGATGCGGACATTGTACCGGTCTTTTGTGGTGAAGAGGGAGCTAAGCTCTAAATCAAAGCTGTCGATTTACCAGTCAATTCCTACCCTCACCTATGGTCATGAGCTTTGGGTAATGATCAAAAGAACGAGATCGCGGATACAAGTGGCTGAAATGAGCTTTCTTCGTAGGATTGCTGGACTCACCCTCAGAGATAGGGTGAGGAGTTCAGTCATCTGGGAGAGGCTCAGAGTAGAACCACTGCTCCTCCACATTGAAAGGAAACAATTGAGGTGGTATGAGCATCTGATCAGGATACCTCCTGGACGCCTCCCACTTGAGATGTTTCGGGCACGTTCCTCTGGGACGAGACCCCGGGGATGACCCAGGACTCGCTGGAGATACTATGTCTCCCAGCTGGTCTGGGAATGCCTTGGTATCCTCTCTGAAGAGCTGGAGCAGGTGGCTGGGGAGACGGAAGTCTGGGCTTCTCTGCTTGAACTGCTGCCTCCGTGACCTGGACCTGCGGAAAAGTGGTAGAAGATGGATGGATGGATGGGCTTATTTAAGATTCACGATTCAAAGATTCAAAGATTTTTATTTGTCAATACTTCTACATGTACAGGACATACATGAGAAACAAAATGCTCTTTCTCTCTCTCTTAATAGTGTTTGTAATATATTAGAAAAGGAATAAAGATGAAAACAACAGCAGTCTATTGCAGTACAATAATTTTTTGATTTTTGATTTTGTATACTTTATTGATCCCCAAAGGGGAAATTGAGGGCATCCACCCGGATGGATGAAGCAGCCACGGTACGGCGCTATCCCTTTACCATTCTGCTACCCGTAGTGCAAATAAAGATAAAAAAAACACACAACAGTCCTAAGTACAGTAAACTGTAATATCAGTAGTAGAAGTTCAATGCGGTAGAGGAGGTGCAAACAGTGACAGTTTGGAATGCACATGAACAGTAATGCAATAACAGACAGCTGCAGGTGTGACATTTGCACAAATAGTTGTTGTAATGTGCAAAGACATACAGTAGCAAATGTGGTATTGTTGGTGTGCCGAGTCTTTATGTGCAAACAGCTGAGGTAGAGTTATTGTGTGGTAGTTATTGTGTGGGTGAGTGTGTTACCGTCCAGGGGCAGGGGTGGGGGGGGAGAGTGGTCAGAGTTCAGGTTCCTGATGGCCTGGTGAACAAAGCTGTTTAGCAGTCTTGTGGAGTGAGCCCGAAGGCTCTGGTACCTTCTCCCTGAGGGCAAGGAGCTGAAGAGGGAGTGTGAGGGGTGGGAGGTGTCACCTGTGATAATGATGTCTCTGCAGGTGAGGCGGGTGAGGTAGATTTCTGAGAGGGAGGGCAGAGGGGCACCCATGATCTTGATGACTATGTTCACTGTGCATTGTAGAGTCTTCTGGCCGGAGGTGGTGCAGCTTCCGTACAACACAGTGATGCAGCTGGTAAGGATGCTCTCAGTGGTGCCCCAGTAGAATAAGCACATGATAGTGGGAGGGACTCAGGAAATAGAGGTGAGTTTGAGCCTTCTTGGCCAGTGATGTGGTGTTGTTGGACCAGGAGAGGTCCTCAGAGATGTGCATCCTGAGGAACTTGGTGCTGCTCACCCTCTCCACGGCTGCTCTGTCGATGATCTGAGGGGGATGCTGTGTGTGTCCCCTTCTGAAATCAACCACAATCTACTTGGCTTTTCCCACGTTCAGGAAGCGATTATTGTCTTTACGCCACTGGACATGTTGACTCACATCATTTCTGTAGTTGGCCTCTTCATTGTTATTGATGAGGCCCACCACTGTTGTGCTGTCTGCAAACTTGATGACATATTTGGTGCTGTAGGCTGGTACACAGTCATGGGTCAGCAGGGTGAAGATCAGTGGGATGAGCTGTCACACCCTTGTGGGGACCTTGTGCTCAGCGTGATGGTCTTGGAGGTGTTACTGCCAACCTGCACATTCTGTGGCCTCCCTGTGAGAAAGTCCAGCACCCAGTTACAGAGAGAGGTTTTGAGTCCCAACTGTCCCAAGTGTTTTTGTATTAGGTGCTGGGGGATGATTGTGTTGAATGCTGAACTGAAGTCCAAGAACAGCATTCGCACATAGGAGTTCTTTGAGTCCAGGTGGTTGAGGGCTGGCTGGAGAGCAGCAGTGATGGCATCTTCTGTGGATCTGTTTGACCTGTATGCAAACTGAGATGGGTCGTGGGAGGGAGGGAGGATGAACTTGATGTTCTGCATGACCAGCCACTCGAAGCACGTCATTATGGTGGAGGTCAGTGCTACTGGCCAGTAATCATTTTGCCTGGATGGGATGGGCTTCTTTGGGACTGGTGTTATGGTAGCAGTTTTGAAACACGTGGTGACAACAGCTTGACTCATGGAGATGTTGAAGATGTCAGCCAGGACATTCTTGAGCTCCTACGCAGAGTCCTTCAGAACATTACCTGGTATGTTGTCTGGTCCAGCTTCCTTGCGTTGGTTGATCCTGGAGAGGGTCCTCTTCACGCTGGCTGGAGCCAGACTTATAGCCTGCTCGTCTGGGGGAGGAGTGGTCTTCTGTGCTGATGTAAGTAAGTAATTCAGTAAAACTTTATTTATATAGCACTTTTTAAAACACACGGTTACAAAGTGCTGCACAAACATAAAATAAAGTATTTCAAGATAAAACCAGACAATATTTCCAACATAACAGAACTCAGCATATCAAAAGAGACAGACACACACAAACACAGACAAAAACACAAATTCACAGACTCGTAATTGGACTCAAACACACACACTGTGTGTGTATGTGTGTGTATGTGGAGTTATAAAAATGCTTGTCGGTAGAGATGGGATTTCAAAAGATGTTTCAAACAATTCAGATTTTCAGTGCATCTGATGAATTGGGGTAGCTGATTCTAGAGGGTAGGTGCAACAATGGAGAAGGCACGATCACCTCTTGTATTTTGGGTAGAACGTGGTATAGATAAGAAACCAGTATTTGAGGAGCTGAGCGGATGAAATGTGGAGTACTGAACCAGGAGGTCAGAAATGTAACTGGGGAAAGACTGTGCAGTGCTTTAAATGTAATTATGAGTATTTTGAATTAAATCCTAAATGTTACTGGGAGCCAATGAAGGGATGCAAGTATGAGGGTAATATGAGATTGACGGCTGGTTCTAGTTAATAACCTGGCAGCTGAATTTTGGATTAATTGTTAACAATTCATTCCGGATTGACTGAGGCAGGTGAAAAGAGAGTTACAGTAATCCAAACGGGAGAAGATGAAAGTGTGAATTAAGAGCTAAAGATCAGACTGAAGAAGTATGTGTTTGATTTTTGCAATGTTTTTAACCTGCAGAAAACAAGATTAGATGAGCTTGTTTATGTGGGATTCAAAGGACATGTAACGGTCAAAGATGATACCAAGGTTTTTAGCAATGGGTGTGATGTTAGAGTGATGGCAACTAATAAACTGTTCAACACAGGCAACAAAGTTACTGGACCAATTATAAGGATTTCCATTTTACTGGAATTTAAGTGAAGAAAATTAATAGACTGTGGAGAGTGTGAATAACGGAGGCAGATTTATGGGCAGACGACTTTATTCCACTCTCTCATCAGTCATACACAGGAAAAGCATGTCACAATACACCATGGTTTCCCCTTTTATCCAAACCGCTCATCTCACATTTGCATGACATTTCACATCACATTGCATGACATTTAACATCACAATACCTTCATCCTTTCTCCCCCAACCTCTTCTTCCTGCTATCTCCCCATGATCTCCCTAGCTATTGTTCTCCTCTCTTTACCCTCTGCATCCAGTCTGAGATGATTCACCCAGTCTCTACACCGCCCCCCCCAGAATCTCAGACCGAGTCTCAGTCCTCACATCCTTTTGGCTTCCATATCTGCTGTAACGGGGGTTTACCGCCTCCGTGGCGCTGCTGTGCCGGCGGGGGGCTGCTGGGAGTGTGTCTGACTGCGGGTGGGCCATGTCGAGGGGGGAGTAAACTTCGATTTGCCTGTGTGGCTGTCCTGATGAATCGTTTACCTGGGGAGTTCTCAGTGGGGGTCTTCCACGCCGAGGGGCCCGAGCCAACAGCACTTGCTTGTCCGCCACCACAAAGACGGGCTTAAGTCTGTCTATGCATATTTTCTCACAACGACCCCCCCCAAGTCTAACAAAAAATGCTTGTCCCCTGTTTCCAGCACTCTGAACGGGCCATCGTAGGGTGGGCGCAATGGAGGGCGGTGGGCATCGTGCCTGACGAACACGAACTCCGCATTCTTCAAAGTTTTTGGCACAAAAGCGTGTGGAAAACAGTGGTGGGCCGGGCCCGGCAGCGTGCCTGTGTCTGCACTATGCTGCAAACGCTGAGACGGGCAGCTGTCCGGCGCGGGATTGTCTGGCAAAAATTCCCCGGGCAGCCGCAGTGGCTGAGAAAAAACAAGCTCTGCCGGGGAAGCCTCCAAATCCTCTTTTGGTGTGGAACGCAACCCCAATAAAACCCACGGCAACCGGTCTACCCAATTTGCATCCGTCAGCGAAGCCCTGAGCGCTGCTTTCAGTGACCTATGAAAACGCTCGCATAACCCACTGGCCTGTGGGTTGTACGCAGTTGTGCGATGAATTGCAGCACCCAGGCTGCGGGCCATCGTGGACCAGAGGTCGGAAACAAACTGAGGGCCCTTATCGGACGTGATGCCCGACGGGATTCCAAAACGCGCCACCCATGTCGCCAAAAAGCGTGCGCCACGTCCACGGATGTGATTGCCGCCAGCGGGACTGCTTCTGGCCAGCGTGTGGTGCGGTCCACCACTGTCAGAAGGTGCGTGCACCCCTGCGATGGGGGGAGGGGGCCCACGAGGTCCACTTGAACATGATCGAACCTCTTAGCCGGTATACGAAACGGTTCCAAAGGAGCCTTTGTGTGTCTGTGTACTTTGGACCGTTGGCATGCTACGCAGGCTGCAGCCCACTCTTTCACTTGTTTGTGCAGGCCTGGCCACACAAACTTCGCTCCCACCATTTTGACTGATGCGCACACTCCTGGGTGCGCCAGAGCGTGAACTGATTCAAACACGCGGCGGCGCCACACGACTGGGACCAACGGGCGCAGGCATCCCGTGGAGACGTCGCCGATTGGGGGGGCTTGCCGTCTTGCAGTACTCTGCTCTCCAGCCTAAACCCTGTTGGTCCAGACTGGAGCGCACACACGTCTGTATCGCTAATCTGCTCTGCGGCCATGGCTGTATAATCTATCCCCACGCAGACCGGGGCCACTACTACGCGCGAGAGGCAGTCCACCACCACATTCAGTTTACCCGACACATGCTGAATATCGGTCATAAACTCCGAGATTGCGGCCAGCTGTCTCTGCTGCCGGCCCGACCATGGTTCCAAACTCTTGGCGACACGTTGCTCCATGACGGTCCCTATGGCCACGTCTGAGGCGTCGGTAGTGAACGCTATCCGGGCCGCCTGGTCTGGGTGCGCCAACAGTGCGGCATTTGCCAGGGCTGTTTTAACCTCAGAGAACGCCTGCTCTCGCTCCGGAGTCAATTCGACTCTATCCGTGGGTTTCCGTCTCTTGAGCGTGGCGTACAGCGACTGCATGAGTTGAGCTGCGCGGGGGAGGAACCGGTTATAAAGGTTAACCATCCCCAAAAATTCTTGCAGCGCCCTGACCGTCTGAGGCCGGGGAAAATTCGCCACGGCGCGCACTTTGTCAGGCAAGGGTATTGCTCCCTCCAGTGAGACGCAGTGCCCCAAAAAATCAATCTCCGTCGCGCTGAACTGGCATTTCGCCGGGTTGATTATTAACCCGTGTTCCTCCAACCTCCGGAAAACCGTTGTGAGGTGGGTTACGCACTGGGACCTGGTGGTAACCGCGGACTAGGTCTATTTTAGAAAAAATGCGTGCTCCGGCGAGATGAATGGAAAAATCCTGAATATGGGGAATCGGGTAGCGGTCGTGCGCTGTGGCGTTATTCAGTCTGCGGAAATCACCACACGGTCGTCACGATCCCTCGGCCTTAGGGACCATGTGTAGCGAGGATGCCAATGGGCTGTTTGAGCGCCTGATGATGCCCAACCTTTCCAGGTTGGCAAACTCCTCGTGCGCTATGGCCAGTTTAGCTGCGTCCAAGCTCCAAGGCCATGCGAAAACGGGCTGCCCGGTGGTGGTGATAAAGTGTTCCACCCCGTGTTTAGCGATGGCCGCCGAAAACGTCGGGACCATGAGTGCTGGAAACTGAGTGAGCAGTGTGTGGAACTTACCTCCTGGAGCTGTGACGCTGGCTTGTGTTATTGGCCCGGCCCCTCGAGCTGTACAAGGGAGAGAATCAAAAGACAGTGCATTAACCAGGCACCTGTTAGCCACATCAACTAGTAACCCATGTGCACACAGAAAATCAGCTCCCAGGATTGGGAAACTCGGTGCCGCTATGACAAATGTCCACTCATACATACGGCCGTGTAGGGATAGAGTCAGTGTCCTCTCACCAAAAGTTTTAATGTCTGAGCTGTTTACTGCTACCAGCCCGGGGCCGCTAGGTCCTGTCAGTCGGTCGGTGTAGGACGGCAGGATGATGCTCTTCTGGGCTCCAGTGTCGACGAGGAAGCGCCTCCCTGAACGCGAGTCCGTCACGTAGAGCAGCTTGTTCTCTTCACCGGCAGTCGCAGCTGCTACAGACTGCCGGCCTTGGCGTTTCCCGAGCGCTTGAATTGGCATGGTGGCGCACATTGCGTGCGTTCTCTTCGAAGCGGCGGTGGTAGAAGCAGAGCGTGTCTCTCTGGCGCTCCCTGGCCCCCGCTGCCGCTACCGTCGGTGGCTCCTCGCCTCCGTTGGTTGTCCCGCTGGGTTCCGACGCCGCCGCGTTCACTGTGAGGGCTCTGGTGGTGAGGATGATCCGATCTGCTTCCTGGGCTAGTGCACGGTAGTCACGCGTGGCCAGCAATGGTGAATTGTCTAGAACCGCTCTCGCCTCTGTTGGGAGGTTCTGGAGGAAAAGGTGGGCAAACAGAAAATGCCTGTCGTCCGTGCCCATTAACGCCAACATCTTCTCCATCATTTCGACTGCCGAACCATCTCCTAACTCGGAGTGCCTCAGAAGCCTCTCTGCTCTCTCACAGTCCGAGAGCGTGTAGTGCCGGGTCAGCGCAGCCTTAAGAGTCTCGTATTTGTCGTGGGCTGGGGGCTGATTGAGCAGGCTCGCTACTTGCTGAGACGTGCGAGCATACAGCTCTGCGACCACGTAGTAATACTTGGTGTCGTCTGCCGTTATTCCCCGGAGGGCAAACTGAGCCTCGGTGTGGTGGAACCAAGAGCACGGGTTGTGCAGCCAAAAGTCTGGTAGTTTGACCGAAATAGCGCACGCGTTGCTGGGGGTTCCCATCCGGGCCGTCTCTGGGATGCTTGCCTCGTGTTCCATAATCCGTCAAAGCGTCACCAGTGTGGAGAGTGTGAATAACAGAGGCAGATTTATGGACAGACGACTTTATTCCACTCTCTCATCAGTCATACACAGGAAAAGCATGTCACAATACACCATGGTTTCCCCTTTTATCCCAACCACTCATCTCACATTTGCATGACATTTCACATCACATTGCACGACATTCAACATCACAATACCTTCATCCTTTCTCCCCCCAACCTCTTCTTCCTGTTATCTCCCCACGATCTCCCTAGCTATTGTTCTCCTCTCTTTACCCTCTGCATCCAGTCTGAGATGATTCACCCAGTCTCTACAAGACAACCAATCTTTGATAGCAGCTAAACAATTATGAAGGGAGGATAGGTGATTCAGGTTATTGGTTTTGGCAGAGAAATAGATTTGAATATTGTCGGCATAACAGTGATATGACACATCCAAAAATTGGCTGGAAAGGTGACCTAGAAGGAGCATATATAGTGAAAACAAAATAGGTCCAAGGGCCGAACCCTGGGGAACTCCACACAGAAGGGGAGCAGAGGAGGAAACACAATTTCCACTATGGATGTTAAAATATCTACTAGTTAAATATGAGTTAAACCAGTCTAATGCTGTACCAGAAATGCCGGCCAAGTTATGAAGTCTGTCTAGCAGGACGGTGTGATCAATGGTATCAAAGGCTGTTGTCAAGTCAAATAGAATGAAAATGGTGAATTCATCTTCATCTGCGCTCATGAGAATGTCATTGGTTACTTTAAATAGTGTGGTTTCTGTGCTGTGCTTATGATGGAATCCCGATTGAAATTTATCAAAAATTTTGTTGTCAACAACCTGCAGGAGCTGATCAGTAACTATTTTTTCAGAAATCGGATGATAATTTGCTCACTGAGTTGAATCTAGAGTAGGTTTTTTGAGAAGCGGCTGGACAATAGCCATTTTGAAATAATTAGGAACAGAGCCAGATGAGAGAGTTGTTGATGATATTAAGGAATTTCAGGAATTTAGAAGGAACTATATCACATAGGCTGCAAGAGGGACACATATGGGTTATGATGTTGGAAAGAGTCTGCAATGAAATAGTTGTGAAGTCAGACAGTAGGGTGGGATGAGTAGGCTGGTTGGACATTGTTGAGACAATAGGGTGAAATTTGACCTCAAGCAATCGATCTTTCTAACAAAGAAAGAGAAGATGCTCTCACAGTCAAGTGAAGATGAGGTGATAATTGGTTTAACAGGTGGGTTTAAAAGCTGATTAATAGTCCTAAACAGAAAACTCGGGTTGTGTTTGTTACTATTAATCAGGCTAGAGAAATATGCAGCCCTTGCATCATTAATAATGTGGTTTAGTTTTAGCAGTTTGTGCTGTTTTGTACTTCAAAGTGGCCAAAAATGTAATTTAGATTGGTAAGCAGTTTGTTGATATTCTGTCTCTTTCTGATAAAATAAACCTACCATAAAAATTATGGACTGTTCATTTCGCTGTAAGGAAGTACACTTGCAAATTCAGCAGGGGATCAAATAATTATTTCCCCCATTGTATATACTGTGGGGAAAATAAGTATTGAACACACCAACATTTTTCTCATTAAACATATTTCTGAGATTATCACCAGATATCAGTAACAACCCAAGTAATCCATACATACAAAGAAATCAAGGCAACTGTTTTCACAAAACAAGTTATAATTAATAAAGTGGAATGACACAGGGAATAACTATTGAACATATTAAGAAAAAGAGGTGCAAAAAGGCATAGAAAGGCAAGAAACCAGCTGAAATCCATTGGTATTTAGGAAGCCATCCCACCCCCCATCAGTGCAAATTAATTTCAAAGTCCTGACTGGTAGCCTTTAAAAACGTCTGTCAATATCAGATTGTCACACCACAAAGAACTCAAGATGGGTAGAAGTCAGGAGCTCTCTTTACACCGTCACAACTGTGCTACAAAACATAATGATGGCATTGGTGACAGGTGCATTTCTCAACTGCTGAATGTTCCATTGAGTACTGTTGAAGCTATCATTCGGAAGTGGAAAGAACATCATTTTACCATAAACCAGCCACAATCAGGAGGTCCTTGCAAGATTTCTGGCAAGATTTCTGACAGAGGAGTCAAAAGAATTATCAGAAGAGTTATCCAAGAGCCAAAGACCACTCACGCAGAGCTCCAGAAAGACCTGGAGTTAGCAGGCAATGCTGGTTCAAAGAAAACAATAAGTAATGACTCAACTGACATGGGCTGTATGCCCACTCACCTCGCAAGACTCCATTGCTGAAGAAAAAGCACGGTGAAGCTCGTTTAAAGTTTGCTGAACAACATTTGGGCAAGCCAGTAAAATACTGGGAGAATATGGTCTAGTCAGATGAGACCAAAATTGAACTTTTTTGATGCCACAACACACAGTATGTTTGGAGGAGAAATGGCACTGCACATCAGCTACAAAACACCATTCCAACAGGGAAGTTTGGAGAAGGGTGCATCATGGTGTGGGGGGTGTTTTTAAGCACATAGTAAAGGCAGACTTCATATAATTGAAAGAAAGATGAATGGGAAAATGTACAGAGACATCCTTGATAACAACCTGTTGCCATTTGCCAAGATGCTGAAGATGAAACAAGGGTGGACATTTCAGCAAGACAATGATCTCAAACACACAGCCAAGGAAACTCTCAACTGGCTCCACAGAAGGAACATAAAGATGCTAGAATGGTCCAGTCAGTTACCTGATCTGAGTGCAGTTAAAAATCTGTGAAACAAAGGTCAGAGTTCACAGAAGACACATATGGAACCTTCAAGATTTGAAGACAGTTTGTGTGGAAGAATTGGATAAAATTACTCCTGAGCAATGTCAGTGCCTAGTTTCTCCGTACAGGAGGTGTCTGGATGCTGTTATTAACAACAAAGGCTTTTTTAGCCATCCATCCATCTTCTACCGCTTTTCCGGAGGTCTGGGTTACAGAAGCAGCAGCTCAAGACCAAACTTCCCTCTCCCCAGCCACCTGCTCCAGCTCTTCAGAGAGGATACCAAGATTTTCCCAGGCCAGCTGGGAGACGCAGTCTCTCCAGCATGTCCTGGGTGTTCCCCAGGGTCTCATCCCAGTTAGACCTGCCTGAAACACCTCAAGTGGGAAGCGTCCAGGAGGCATCCTGATCATATGCCCAAACCACCTCAACTGCCTCCTTTCAATATGGAGGAGCAGTGCTTCTACTCTGAGCCTCTCCCGGGTGACCGAGCTCCTCACCCCATTCCTAACGGTGAGTCCAGCAATCCTACAGAGAAAGTTCATTTCAGCCACTTGTATCCAAGACCATAGTGTCATGAACCTTGGCACGAGTGGGCGCCGTGCCCAATCTTGAATTAAGTTTAGTCTTTTTCTGTTTTTTTTTTTTTATCCTATCATGTTATTGTGTCATTTTGTATTTTTTTTAGTAATGTTTACATTTTGGGGTTGTGTTGTTGCTGTTTTATCATGTTTCCAGTTTGTGTTTTAATTTTGACAGCGCTGTGCAGCTTCTGGCTGTCAAATTGTTTGGAGCTGCACAGCTGTCATTCATTCTGTTATTTTCTCCTCTCATGTATCCACACCTGTTACACATCAAGAGATGTTTTTTAAGGGCACAACAACCTTTCCCTGTTGTCATGCCCTACTGTGACGTCCTCAGATGTTCGCCAAGTATCTGAGTGTGTTGTCAGTCGTAGCCATTGAGGAGATAGCATTGCGCTCCGACCAGGTAATTAGTCCTCTCCCCTTCATTCCCTCAGCCATGGGCCCCACTGTTCTTTGGGTATGCACCGACTGTAATTGTCTCTATTCCATGGCTGAGGCATCCCCGAGCGCCTCAGTCAAGACTTCACCGAGCTGTTTTGCCTCCCCCTGGTTGTGAGCTCCACTCTCCTCCGGCACGTGTTTTCCCCTCCTTATTTATAAGTGTTTTGTTGCTTTTCTTGTTCGTCTTTACTTTAATAAATGTCACAAACTCACAGAAGGCACTTGGTGTCTTGTTCTACGCGTGAAACAAGTGTGTTTGTCATGATTTACTAATCAAAATCAGCCCACGTGCAAGATGCCACACCAGAGAACAGACACAACACCGAGGGGAAAGTTTAACACAATTTTATTGAAAAGAAAACAGCAAACGTAGAGGAAAAACACCTCAGTCGCCAGCAGAGCATCCAGCCTGTAAATGAAGAGATGAGAGCACGTTTGAGTGAGGAGGGAGATAGGTAATAACAATTCTCAGGAATTCTTACGAGCGAGAGCAGAAAGCCCGGCGAGGAACCCAGGAAGGCTAGGATGAGTAGGAACAGATGCTGCAGATGAAACAGGCTGGTGAAAGTCTGACCGGGTGGAGTAGGCGATCAGGAATGGGCCCAATGATGATGAAGGAGCAGGTGAGCGCACAACAAATCCCTGGGGACACACCGCAGAGATGGCAGCAACCTGAAAATAAGAGAGAGAAAAGACGGTAACTTCTCTGGGTTCAAATACATTGACTATTTTATTTACTTAAATTTTCATTTGGCAGTATACCCAACGAGCTAGTGCTGGAGCGTTCACAGATTGGGCTTTTTAAGTGCTGGCAGCGAGGAGACAGCAGGTGCATCCACTCACGCAGGTGTTTTGATTACCTGCAGAGCCGGGGACCCTCCCACAGGATGGGAGAGGGAGTGCGCTCATCCGAACATAACAGCGTTATGACAAAAGGGCACAACTAGTGTGACACCAGCCTCTGTGAGTTTTTTTTTTCCCTCTCTTCCCTGCAATAATGTTCCCCTCTAGTCCAACGCACACATTCACTAAGCCACCAGCGCACCGGGGTCCCGCTGTCCGAGGTAAATCGGTAGCGGGGAGTCCCACCACTGATGAACTGTGGATGGCGGACTTTGCCCAGGACTTTTTGGACGCAGCGCTCCTCTCTCGCTCGCTGAACGAGATGCCAAGGAATGTGGAGGGGGAGGTGGCCATAGTGGAGGCGCACCCAGGGTTTGGTAGCTATCCCATGTAAGCGGGCATGTTGTATACCATTTCTATCCTCCAGACAGACCCACACAGCCTGGTAGGTGACCTTCACTCATCTGCACCGAGAGCCAGGTCCACAAGAAAGGGGCCCCAAGCTCCAGCATCCCGCCTCCCTTGTCAGAAGCCCGAGCCTCCGCCTCCTCCCCAGATGACGTCAGCGGTGTCCAGAGGAACATTGTCTGACCCAGTTTCAGCAGCAGGAGCTATCATGCCCTGGGAAATAAGTCACATGGGTTTTCATTCCTCTTCTCATTTTAATGAAATACGTTGCCTTATTCCCGGTGATGAGGCTCAGCAACAGCAGTCAAATTTAGCTGAGTCCTCATCACCTGCTTCTGTTGCCTCACCCTCGCATCCTTCTCCGGTGTTTTCCTCCATTGCTTCTGAGGGTCTGCTGGTCCTGGGAAGGAGCCACCTAATGACGGGGGGTCTGCCGCCCTGGGAACCCCTTCTCCAGCCCAGCAGCCACGCTCAAGATGGAAGACAAGGGCCACCTGTGCTCTGAATCCTGAGCCCCCTGGGTTTAGCGGCATGAGACCCAGTGCTGTTGGTGAGGCAACCTCCAGCGTCAGCCACCCTGCTGAGTGATCCACCGGTGCCGGTCGTCACGCCTGGAGGTCTACTGGCTGCACCCACTACCATACCTGCTGCCAGGGCCGCCACAGCTAGAGTTGCCGGAGTCCTGGATGGTGGTGGAGCTTGAGCCCAGGCAAGTGCTCTGTTCTGTGTTATCACCTTCAGATCCAGAGAATTCTTGTCTGGCTCATGGTGGAGAGAATCAGTTCCAGATGTCCTCTGCTCCTGACCTCTCCTCATCGGGTTCCACTGCTGCCGGTGATTCTTCTCCAGTGTTTTTTTCTTCCTCTGAGGTGGCTGTGTTGGAAGTGGATGCTCAGGTGGGGAGAGCCGAGATGTCCCAGCCAGGATCGTCGTAGTCCTGGACGGCAGTGGAGCTCGAGCTCAGGCAAGGGCACTTTCTTGTTTTCACTTTCTCTGTCCTAGAGAAATCTTTCCTGGCTCTTGGTGGTGAGGTCCAGGTGCAGCTGTCAGCTGCACCTGAGCTCTCCTCGCCGGGCTTCACTGCTGCCGATGATTCTGACCTGGTGTGTGTCTGCGTTCCATCTGAGCATTCTCCTGAGGTCACCACGGGTCATCCATCTCCACCGGAGGGCTCCATGGGTGCTCCGCCTCTGCCAGAGGTCGTCACGGGTGTGATGCCCCAGCCAGGGCCGCTGCAGGTGCTGCCCCTCTATTTGAGGCCGCTGTGGGTGCAACGCTGCCATCCGGGGCCTCTGTGGGTGTTGCAACCCAGTCCGGGGCCTCTGTGGGTACTCCACCTCAGTCTGGGGCCTCCATGGGTGCTGCACCCCAGTTTGGGGCCACCGTGGGTGCTGCACTCCAGTCCGGGGCCACCGTGGGTGTGATTTCTTTGTTTGAGACCTCCGTGGGTGTTACACCCAAGCCCAGGGCCTCTGTGGGTGCCATGCCTCGGTCTGGAGCCTTTGTGGGTGCTACGCCTCAGTCTGAGGCTGCTGTGCCCCTCCTTCCTTGCCCTCGGCTGGTGCCCCGCTGGTTGATCACTTCCTTGGCCTGGTTCTCTCGTGGGTCAGCCAGTTTGCCATGGGTGCAATGCTCCAGTCAGGGGCCGCCGTGGGTGCTGCTCCCCAGTCCGGGGTCTCCATGGGTGCCACTCCCCTTCCATCCGATGGCCCCTTGGTTGCTGCTCCCCCTCTGTCCGAGGTCTCCATTGGTGCTGTGCTTCAGTCCAGGGCCTCTGTAGGTGCTGTGTTGCAGCCCTGGGTCCGCCTCATCCACGCAATAAGCCATGCGGGCCATTTGGGGCATTGATTCCAGCTACCACCTCCAGGTGGGGGCACGTTGTGCCCTGCAGCCCATTGGCTCCAGAATTTTGGGAGACCACCCAAAGGGCTACGCCAGCTACTCTGGTAGACCAAGGACTCTGGGAGGCCTCTGGACGTGTATCACCAAATGATCTGGTGGCCTTGGGACTTTGGTAGGCCACCTGAACTGCCTCGTCCACCTTTCCAGGGGTCCTCGAGCCCAGGTCACCATAATTGTTCAGGTTGTGGGTCATGAGTGTTTTCTTTTTTTTTGTTTTTATCTCGATTCCTCTGTGCCTGGGTTCCCCCTCCTCCCCCTGGGGTGGGTTGTTTTTCTTGTGGGGGGGTCTTCTCTGCGGGAGGGTTCTTTGTCCTTTTTGATGTTGCCCTGGGGTGTCTGGGTTCCACCCCTTGAGGGGGTGCACTGTCATGATCCTGGACACAGGTGGACGCTGTGCCCAGTCTTCAGTTAAGTTTAGTCTTTTTCTATCTGTTTGTTTATCCTGTCCAGTTATTGTGTCATTTTGTATTTGTAGTAATGTTTACATTTTGGGGCTGTGTTGTTCTTTCATAATGGTTTCTGGTTTGTGTTTTATTTTGACAGCGTTGTGCAACTTCCGGCTGTCAAATTGTTCGGAGCTGCACAGCTGTCATTCATTCTGTTATTTTCTCCACTCATGTATCCACACCTGTTACCCATCAAGAGATAGTTTTCAAGGGCACGACAAACTTTCCCTGTTGTCATGCCCTACTGTGATGTCCTCAGATGTTCGCCAAATATCTGAATGTGTTGTTGGCCGTAGCCATTGAGGAGATAGCGTTGAGCTCCAACCAGGTAATTAGTCCTTTCCTCTTCATTCCCTCAGCCATGAGCCCTGCTGTTCTTTGGGTGTACTCCGGCTGTAATTGTCTCTATTCCCCGGCGTCCCCAAGCACCTTAGTCGTGATTTCCCCAAGCTGTTCTGCCCTGGTTGTGAGCTCCACTCTCCTCCGACGCATGTTTCCCCTCCTTATTTCTAAGTGTTGTGTTGCTTTTCTTGTTCGTCTTTACTTTAATAAATGTCACAAACTCACAGACGGCACTTGGTGTCTTGTTCTAACCGTGAAACGGGCGCGTTATGACATATAGGTGAGGGTAGGAACATAGATTAACAAGTAAATCGACAGCTTTGCTTTAGACCTCAGCTCTCTCTTCACCACAACAGACTGGTACAACATCTGCATCACTGCAGAAGCTGCTCCGATTCGTCAGTCAATTTCTCACTCCATTCTGCCCTCACTCGTGAATGAGACCCTAAGATACTTAAACTCCTCCACTTGGGGCAAGAGCCTGTCTCCAAACCAGAAAGGACAATCCACTTTTTTCCACAATCCACCTTGAAAGCATGAAGGTCTTGATGCATGCTTTTATTACCAGTCATATAGACTATTGTAATGCCCTGCTCTCTGGTCTTCCCCAAAAAAGGATATCGCTTCTCCAACTGCTCCAAAATTCAGCTGCACAAGTGTTGATGAGAACCAGGGGGTGGGCACATATTACACCAGTTTTACAATTGCTGCATTGGCTCTCCATGCATTTTAGGATTGATTTTAAGGTTCTCTTAATAGTTTTTAAATGCCTCAGTGGTCTTGGGCCTTCTTATCTATCTGAGCTGCTTTTATTTTATGAGCCCCCGCGGACCCTGAGGTCCTGTGGTACTGACCTTTTAATGGTTCCCAAAGTCAAGACCAAGAACTTTGGTGAAGCCTTCTTTCATTATTATGGTCCTTGTCTGTGAAACAGCCTGCCAGAGAGCCTCAGGGCTGCAGTCAATAGATGTTTTTAAGAACAGGCTAAAGTCCCCCCTTTTTAATTTGGCTTTTAACAAATCTGTTTACTTATTATTGAAGTAGTCATTTATGCTTGATTGTTTTATGTTTTTCTTGGCGCCATTGGTTTTTAGATTTTCTCATCTTTTCTTACTGATGTGTTTTAGTAAGGTTTTTAAAGGTCTGATGACACGATTTTGACATTTTTTAGCATGTTATGTAAACCCAAAAGTCATTGTCGATGATCAGTATAATATTTACAACCACGCCTGCATAAACTAGTTACCATCAAAAAACCGCAGCCACTGACTGGACTGTGGTGCTGCCCACCGAATGAAGGGCTGCACCACCATGACGTAAGCGACAGAACGGATGCCGCTGTTGTTGACTGGAATGCCAGCAGCTTTGTAGCTCACAGTTTCTCTGGTTTCTTGTTTTAGTTTTACGGCTATGACTTCGCGTTGTGTCACAGGCTTAGATAAACAGCAGACCATGAAAGACCACATCACACGCTTCAGCTCCAACTGTCATAAGCCTCCTCATGTGCTCCTCATGCACTTTTATGCAGGAGGAGCACATGAGGAGGGGAAGGATTAATGGATTTACGTGCAGCTTTGACCTACTTTCTGTGATCGCATGCTGATGCTCGCCGGTCCGGCCACGTCCCCTCTCTCATTATCACCAGCTGATTCAAACTCCTGCTGATCATGTTTCCCAGTCCTCGCCCAGGTGCTTCTCATCACACCATCACCAGCAGTGCGTGCACTTAGCAGCTGTTTGCCACTCACGCACTCCTGGTCCATAGTATTGTCATCTGTGCTGTTAGTCTGCCAGTATTTTCAGCACTCTCACAACATTAGTCACTCCATGTTTGCTGTGGTTCTCATGCGTCCTTGAAGTGATGTCGGCTTTGGGGCACAACTGTGGCTAACACGTCTCCTCTCATTTGTTCTCTGGGCGATGCCGGCCCCCGAACACCATCAGTAAGTGCGTTTGTGGCTTTTGTACGTCTTCACATTTTTGGGAATTGTCTGTCTTTCTGTATAAAATGTGCTGTGGTGAACCCTGCAACATAAATTCTCGTTATTTCATCCTCCCTCTCTGTGCCCTGTGTAAGAGTGCATGGAGGGTCATGATTTTATTTTTTTAATTTACCTTTTGTTCTTATTAAAGACAAAAATAGAAAGATGTTTTTACCTTCTTTACATGTTTCAACTGTGCACTGCAGCCTTCGTCAGAAGAGTCAGCTGATTGCTGCCAGGTGTCATTTTATCAGCTGACTTTCGTAGGCAGGGCCAGCCCAGCAGACCTGTCAGATCCACCAAGCTGAAAATTAGCTGATACGAAAGTCAGCTGATAAAATGACACCCGGCAGCAATCAGCTGACTCTTCTGATGAAGGCTGCAGTGCACAGTTGAAACA
Source organism: Pholidichthys leucotaenia (assembly GCA_020510985.1). Classification (NCBI taxonomy): domain Eukaryota; kingdom Metazoa; phylum Chordata; class Actinopteri; order Cichliformes; family Pholidichthyidae; genus Pholidichthys; species Pholidichthys leucotaenia. Next base: position 242,370,424 of record CM035839.1, read on the forward strand.
TGTAAAGAAGGTAAAAACATCTTTCTATTTTTGTCTTAATAAGAACAAAAGGTAAATAATTAAAATAAGACAAAATGAATGTACTTGAGCTATTAGGAGGGTCATGATGAATGAATTTATGCACAGAATTCACCACAGCACATGTATTGAACATAAGAATGATGACAACAGTTCCCAAAAAGGTGAAGACTTACAAAAATAAACAGAAACACCTACAGTTGGCGTTCGGGGCTGACATCACCCAGCGAACATGGAGAGGAGACGTGTTAACCACGGTTGAGCCCCAGGGCCGACATCGCTTCAAGGGGCGCAACAGAACCACGGCTGTGTGGAGTGGCTAACACGTCGTGCTAGTGTTGGCAATATTGGCTGGCTGACAACACGGCAGATGATGCACACAAAACATGAACAGCTGACTGTCAAAGAGAGAGGGCGCATGGTCGGACCGGCGAATCTTGGACAGTGCCCACCTGAATATGGGTCAAACGCACATAAAACGCATGTACAAAACAAAAACAACAAGAATTCAAAATATAATACATAATAAACCCGATGCCTGAGCCACAGAGAATACACTGCTATGATTTTATTGAAAAATTGGGTTTAAATAAATTATATTTATGATCAAATAATTTGTTGCAATATCTGTAACAAAAGCACAACACTCGGTGTTCCCCTGCCGTGTGTTTGTCACTGCTGCTGTGGCGGGCATGTGTGCCTCTCCACTGTCACTCTCTGAGTCTGACTCGCTTGGCACGATGCCCGCTTGGCACGGCTCAAACCTATAAGGTCTGATGCCCCCAGATTCTTCATTGTCATCCCATTCTTTGGAACTATAATCGTCTGAAGATTGGACAACACAAACCAATTCCAGACTACATGTGCTGAAACCTGGTACTGCTTTCCATCCTGTGTGTACAATGGGCAGCCAAGTGCTGTGTTCTGTTGATGATGTTACAACATGGCCTGGGGGTTTTCCAGCCACTGACACAATTGGTGACGTGGCGCTCATGAAAACGTCGGATATTCACGTGAAAAAAAGCCTGTTTGACTTAGAACTGCACAGACCAACCTATTTCGTCATATTGTATTATGTGTTGAAAAATTAGATTAAGTCAAAAACGAGTGAGTGACTCTTCTGACGAAGGCTGCATTGTACAGTCGAAACATGTTAAGAAGGTAAATACATCTCCTTTCTATTCTTGTCTTTAATAAGAACAAAAGATATAAGTCAAAAACGTGTCATCAAACCTTTAAGTATGAATTTTTAGTTCCTCTGTTTTATTTCATAGTTTCTTTCTGTACGGTTTTAAACTTGGCTTTTGACAAACCTTTTTAACTATTACTGAAGTAGTCATTTATGTTCTATTGTTTAACCCCTTGCACTCCGGGCAATTTTCCTAAAAACACCAAAAAATAATGTGCCCAAAGTAAATCGAAAGCTGTTCTTCAACCCTTTGCAGCATCATCATGGGGTTGGTCTCATTTAAAAGAAAACACTTTGAATTTTTTGGCAAAAAAAAACATAATCTCTCTACGTGCTCCGGCCACTGAGTTACAGTCATCTTAACATACTGAACTTGAAGAAAATAAATTTGGCCACGGTGTTTTTTTGGATACAAATGCTTGCAAATAACACACAGCTGTCCGATCCGGCTGGAAAATGCAACAGAAATGTAGAACCAAGTGTTATCCAGCTGAGATCCAAATTTGGTAACAATACCACAAAAAATGAATATTTTACACAGCTTTGTTCTCAGGCTGTTCCCAGGCGTTTTGGAACTGTGCCAAATTGTGCCAAATGGCACAGTTTTGAAAAACGTCTGTAACTTTTGAATAATTCAATGTAGAATCTTCATTTTGGGCTCTAATGAAAGGTCACATTCAGGGCTGCGTCTGCGTGTGTGTGGGGGGAGGGGTTGGCCCCCCCCCGCTACAAAGGACGGAGTTCGGCCCTCGTTACATGACGGATTACACTCGTTGCATGTTTCCACAGCAACGCTGTCACAGCGGCTTCCCCCCCCTCGCTACTGTGTGTGTGGGGGGGGGGGCGGGTTGTCCCCCCCCTCGCTACAGAGGACGGCCATCGCTACATGACGGAATAGACTCATATGGCTATGTGGCGACCGCTGTGCAGTCAGCGCGGCTTCCCCCCGCAGACCGGGGGCGTTCGGACCGTGAACGCCCCCCCCGCTCCTCTTCTGCAGTGGGGGGGGGGCCTTCACGGTCCGAACACGGCAATTGAACCGTTTATCGCGGCGCACGCACTTCGTACTTCGTGCGCCGTACAGTTGTAATTTACCCATCGGTCAAAAGTCATTTTTGGATTACAATTTTCAGGGAGAAATAATAATTTAGCTTATAACACCTTACCTCTTCACAGCAGCAGAGTCCTGGCGAACTTCTCTTCCCCATTGTCAGACGAACGCGACGCTGGTCCGCTCGTGGATCCCGGTCAAAACATAATTCCAATATTGCGGTTTTGGTGAATGATTTACGACCTCGGTCTATGATGACGGAAGAGAATCCTAAACATCTATTCTGCTGGAATGAGTGCAGGTCCCACTTGTGGGTGTTCTCCATGCTGCTGGGTCTGTAGCAGGTTTGTCCAGCGTCCTTTTTTTCATCTGCTGCAACAGTAAATCTCTCTTCACCCAGCCCGAACTTCTGTGCTTCAAGTGGCTCCTGCATTCACAGTAGGCGGGTCCTCCTTCCTAGGTTTTCATTCATTGGTTCTTCAAGGTTTCAGAAACCCAATTCAAGGCTCTTATTAGTCGAATGAGAGGTCAATCAGATGAACTAATCTGTTCGCGGCTGTGTCTGCAGCTTTTTTTTTTCAGTGGCGCTTGGAGGCCAACACCAACTACATCACCACCATCAGTATCTCTATCATGCGTCATGCGTCGTGCGCTCTTGTGCGCCCTCGTGCGCCCTAGGACGCAGAGACTTGCCCGCCCGCGGTACAATGGAGTGCAAGAGGTTAATGCTCTTTTTAGCTTCTTTTGCTTTTAGATTTTCTTATTTTGATATTTTTAGCTTAGTTTATAAGTATGGGTTTTTAGTTCTGAAGGAGCAATTAATTATAAGTGTGATAAGGTACAAGGATGATTTAATTTATACAAAGAGGTGTGTGTGTGTGGAAACGGAGGATTACTTCGTGACCACAAACCCTCACAAACAAAAGGAAAACAACTCGTAGGGGCACCAGCCCAAACTTGGACAATTTATTTATAACTAATCCTTGTACCTTTCATTAACCAGTCTCAATATTTGTGAATTCTTTTGCCGTGACCAAGGAAACCAGACACACAAAAGAAATCAAGCAGAACTTCTATATATGGTACCTTTAACAGTTTTAATGATCAAACTCAAGTTAAATGACATTACATTCAATTGATTTGCAAGCAGGTGAAATGGTCAACAAGTATCAAATATCATATTAACTGGTAAAGGATTCCTGAGCATGAAGTCTATAGTTCAACCTTTGTGGAAACAAGAGAAACCAGATTTTGAATTTGTAACTGTAATGCAATGGGAGACTGTGAAGTAACTGTAACAAAAAATATGCATGAAATTGGACGCAATTTTATGGAGACAATGATCAAAGCTGATTATATGAAAAAGGAAATTCTGAGTTACTCTACAAAAAAACTGAGGTTTTTGAAAAGGAGAATATTATTTTTCCTTCAGCTTTAAAGCTCCTATTGTAGCTTATGGACTAACTTTTAACATGAAAAACTGGTCATATTCAATTAGAATTAGACTTCACATTTAGCCCAGCAAAGAGAAAGTTGGAGTCTGGCTTATGAACAGCTGGGTCTTCAGAGTTCAGCGATGATCTTGAACGCCAGCAGATGGCAAAAGGGGGGGGGGACTGCCTGCAGTACTCCCGATTGTTGCAATGGTTCTAGCTTACAGACTCAGCAACTGGTGTCCGTAGTGGAGCCGGCAGTTGGAGTGAGCGGCCTGACCCTGGACAGGTGATGTCTTCTCTTCAGCTACAGGTCCTTCCCTTACCCGCAACTTTGGGATGTCCACCAGCTGACAAGAACCACAGGCTGAAGGAAAAATGGATGTAAAACAGTCCCACTCATGAAATCCTAGTTCTTCTGACATCGTGGTATGTGGGTGAGACAGTCTTGAGGGAAAAAAAGTTCAAAAATCACTTTAACGTGAGTTAAGGAAAATCAATAGAAAAAGTTTAGCAGAATAAACACGGCATCTGAGGAGAGGGAAAAACGGCATTTTGGAGCTTCACTCCAAGTAAAAGGGATTGAGCTCAAAAAGAAAGGATGATCCCTCCTCAGATGCCAGAGAAAAACCCACACAGAAGAGACAAAAAGACTTCAGAGAGAACAGAAAGAACTTAACTGCAAGACAAAAGAAATACAACTTAAAGAAACCTTAGATAACTGAACTACTAGGGCGTTTCCCTCTTTTTATCTGAGAGTGATTCTTTGGTCATAACATATGACTGGCAGCAGGAAGAACCAATTATCGGCTATCGCGGGAGATTTGAATGGACTATGATCCAATAAGAAAGTGGTCCTTTGTCTGTAACCGACCAATAGAATGAAAGGGGGTGTCGTCCAACAGAGACAACCTGGTGATTGGCTGGTACTGGTCAGATGACTGCCATAAATTTTAGAAGGCAAACACATATTAACTGTGAAATT